>OU426989.1:152147082-153413332 GCA_911387755.1 Chrysotoxum bicinctum
TCCTTTAACTCTTTTCATTTTCAAAAACTAGTTCAAAGGTTGAGTGAAGTACTAAGTGCTTAGTTTTAGAAGATTCAACAGTATTTAAACTATAAACAACACAATCGAAATAACTTTCTGTGATGCGGGAGGGAGCAAAAACATTGAGCTGGCTGAGACTAGAATAACGTTTCCGTCGAATCCTAGTTATCTTATCATATCTCGCATATGCATATCATATGTTTCGGAACACTACCTTTCAGTTTCGCGAGAGTTTCGGAACGTTTTGTTTTAGTTTCGCGATCAGCGCGACAATACGGAATGCACTCTTACGGCCCTACTCACCGTCTACGAATTCACGAAAGCGGTCAACGACGAACCACAGATAGGGTGGCAAATTTCAAATTTACATCATTAGTCGTTTTTTATTGGGAATTGTATAGGCAGCGCAGTAAAATTTTACACAGTAAACAACAACAAAGGAATAGTGCGTATAAACTAGGCAGTAATAAGAGTGCACATAATAGCGCTGATAAAGTTTTGGAGCATCTGGATTACAATGACACTCAAATTGGTTGCAAAAGTTTTATTTTTCTTGAGGTTGACAGATTTTGATTATTCGAGAATATGTTCGGTGATATTTGTTCATTTTGTGGTAAATTTTCACAAGAGCAAAATTATGTGGTTTGAAATATTAATTTACGATTAGACGGTAAATGTTAATAGTCAATGGTCAAAATTTTGCCTCTTAATGCGTGTGCATGTTCCCTATCTGTCACGTGAGAGTATGAAAATCATCGAAGGATGGCTGCGATGCCAAACGATTAAAAAGGACATGAAAATGATTTTTTTTCTGACACCGAGCCCTTAATTTGACTTTGTGTACATACATGCCATTGAGATTTGATTTTATTAATAATTTTGCCACTTGTTTGACAACAAATTTTTCAGTGATGTTAATTCAGCATAAACCACATCAAAACGTATACTTTTCCAACGCATCCCTTAGCTTATTCAAAAGTGCATTGTTTGTTCGTAGGTTTATATTTCATTTTTGGTTTTCGTTTCCTTTTAGTTTGTTCACTTAATGAGTCTGAAATATCTACTAAATTTAGATGATTTGTTAAAAGAAACTCAGAAATTATGTACATATAGCCCTTTTCTGTTTTGGATCTGTAAGAAATTACATATTTATTTTGCTTCTTTTCCAAATCAGCTGATTTTGACACGGGTGTAAATGCAAAGCATACCAACTTTAAAATTTAAAGTAAAAGTGTATATGCAGTCAAAAAAGCATTTTATTCGGACTTCCATTGCTGCAGTATGTATAAGGTAGGTGCGGGTAATAAGGCCTGTCGGTTAATAAGGCCTAAATTTTAAAAAATTAAGTTATAATAGTAGTAGGCACTAATGGTCAGCCTAATATGTAGCTTACAGTCGTAAATGACTCATCAGACTTGCCGCTACTTGTTCGCTCGGTAATCGTCATGTTTGTTGTGTCATTTATTACCAGAGGCGATTTTACGGTAAAAATAATAAGAAATCCTCTTATTGAATCGTAAGTAGTTTTTCCAAAATTAGACTAATGTTTATAAATTTGAGCTTATGTTTTCCGTTATTTAATGTTTTGTTTATTTTGTATGTTTCAAAAATCTATTATAATTTCAATATTTATTTTTTTTAATTTTCCTTTACAAATAGTGTATGGGGTTATTTAGGCCTATCAAATTTGACGGCAGGCCTTATTATCCTCCCTTCCCACAATAATCAGAAGAAAAACCATAAATTACAGAGGAACTCCAGTCGCCAAAGATCTATTTGACAAAGTTAAGAATGCAATAAAAGATATCGTAACCCCCAAAGTTAAAAGTAGTGGTAAATGAATCCAGATGAGTTGGTACTGTCACGGCTGTGAGGTAGACCAAAATGCTGATATGAGGCAATGTTATATATTCACTAGGTGGTATCATGAAGAATGCGTTGTCTTATCAGCGAATGATTAATACAATTTTGACTGTCCTGATGGCTGTTAGACAAAGAAATAATGTCTTGTATCTAAAGCTTAAGGCAATATTAATTTATTTATATCTTTTTTATCTCAACTTTGGTTTACTGAGTAATTTCAAAAACTTAGGCCTTATTACCCGACTATAGCTTAATAAAGCCTATTGGCAAGGTTTTTAGAAATGTTGAATATTGTTTTTGTTTAAGGCAGAACTTGACATGTTTTGTTCTTTTTTTATAGTAATATATCTAATACCTTAATTAACAATAAAATGTGTCCATTCTGATAAATAGTTTTTGTTTAATTTCAAGTCTCCCTTAGCCAGGCCTTATTACCCGCACCTACTTACATTACCAATAAAATACGCCTATTGTTGTTTGTTGACTTGTCAAACGATCTGTCATGAAACATATGATTTCTACTCTACCCGCATCACCGGCGACATTTTGCCGCCCCCCTAGGCCTGCCACCCGGGGCGGACCGCCACCCCCCGCCCCCCCTACGCTACGCCACTGCCCACCATACAAATGTTAAAAAATGGTTTTCGAAAATCGTATTTTTCTTGAAAACGGCGTGGAGAATTTTGAAAATTCCATTCGATTATTTTTTAAGATCTATAATTTAATAAAAAAAATGTAAATTAAGATATAACTGACTGTACCTACCATAGAACCAATATTTTCAATTTTGAATTTCTCATTATCGGCATAACGGATTTTAATGAAATTTTTATAGGAAAGCTTCTATAAAGTTTCAAGAACATTGCCTTTCAAAACTTTAAAAAAAATTTTGTTTTAATTTTGAAAAAAAAAAAAATATTTTACAATAATAAAAACTTTAAATTAAGTTAAATCATATGCAAAAGCTTAGTTTTTTAAGAAACCACTTTAAGGACTTATAATTTTTGTTCTTGCATAAACTAATATTTGCTTGAATCACATGACATCCTGTTTTTAGCTCCAACTACTAAAGAATTTTTAGTCATTAAAAAGATAAATTTTATGCTTATGAACATTTTACTCTAGTAATTTTAATTTTTTAAATTTTTAGTCTTTTACGTAAGAGCAAGTTCGTGCGATCCCGTCGTGAATTTTATTTTCAATACCATAGATTTGAACTTTTTAACATTTACTATCAGGTTCCATAAGACAGAGTCTTCGGTTAATCATTCGTTGAAGTGTATCTGGACATTAAACAAGCAAATCCGTGTCATCCGCAAACAGAAGGGGATTAATGTATTGGTTGCAAAATTCAACTCTTTGGTATGTAGTGTATCATATCTTCGATAAATAGGTCGAATAATAGAGGACTCAAAGAAAATCCTTGTCTCACCTCAATTTTTGTTCTGAATGCTTCGGAAGCCTTATCAGTGTTCGAGGCAGCAGCCCAAATAATTTGTATATATCTTTTGAACTTGGTAACAGAATTTTAGCATGTAGCTTAATCAATAATACTCCGATCTACAATAACGAAAGCTTTGAAATGTTCAAAAAAAGTGTAAAATTTGTGCAAAGAGAGATTTTACTATATACTCCTTAAAACAATGATGTGGTCTATTGTTGAATACCCGAATCTAAGACCAGCTTGATATCCTTTAAGTTGGTTTTTGTGGTTAATGCAAATTGTAAGCCTTTATGCCAGACCGATATATAAATTTTGTACGTGGCTATAGGAGGAAATTTCTCTGTAGTTATCTGGTTCGGACTTACTATTTTTTTTTTTACATATAAGTACATAATATAGAAAATAATGTTTCTATAAATTGTGTTCCAGCAGTTTGTTGTTATAAGCCTTTGAGTGCAGTGGAACTACATATTTTAATAAAAATAAAATAAATTAAATAAAAATATTTATAGTTTGTAGTTACAAATATTTTTATTTAATTTATTTTATTTTTATTAAAATTTTGTCGAAATCGTACAACTGGAGACGAAACACCAAAAAAGGAACTACATATATTTGTAGAACTCTACAGGAATTCTGTCGGGGTCCGAAACACTTGCATCTTTGAGCCTATTTAAAGCTTCACTCACTTCCTATTGTATTATCCTTCTTATTTCATTATTTCACTTACGACACAAGGTCTTGAAGAGTAATTCTTAATATACCGGAATTAAGCAGGTTATTGAAATGGGTAGCCAAAACTATTGGAATTATAGATTGCTGTTGATTGTAAACTTTTTCCATTCAGGCTATTTAAGGCTTTCCAGAATTTTGAAGCATTTGTACACAGCTATAGATTCTTCAAATCCTGGCAATTCTCAATTCTTGACTATCTGTCGTTTGTGGTTCTGAGGAATCACGGGTAAATTCTACTTTGTTCTTGTCATTTTTTTGGTAAACTGTTCGAAGAACGTTGGTGTCATTCTCATTGCACAATTAACACGATTTCGACATCGCTCTGAGTTGAATATCGGCGACGTATTGTAAAGGGTACTGCTCGATCTTAAGGCCGCGAGATAGCAAACTTCAGAACTCACGAAAACTCATGAATCCCTCATCATATCCCATTAAATCAACAGTTCAAACGAGCTTAGGATATCAAAACGGTGCACTTTCGCGGTAATTGGGTCACTGAGTGGGAACTGCTCGGCTCGTGGCGGCCATTTTCAAATTCCTATTTACCCCTTGGTATAATAGTTAGTACGTTTCATGGTCAGTTAGAAAGTCTGGGTTTGATTTCCAGCCGCTGTTTTTCAGGGCAATGGAAAACTATCTGCTGTCATAAAAAATGCATCTCATCCGAATTTTAAGTCCTCAATTTAAAAATACTAGCCGACCCAGCTCTCGAAATTCGAGTGCTAATTTATTTATTTAATTCATTATCATTCAATAAAGACAGAGAATTCATGATTTTTTTTAAAATTGTTGAATGCAATGAGAAGTACCTACTAAGCACTCAATCCTGGAGTCCAAAGGAAAACAGTTAATGGTAAACAAAATTTCAAACCTATACACATTTCTGACACATTGCAGATTTTTGACACGTTGCAGATTGGTTGTTGATGTTGTAGGCCGCAAAACCAATTGTTGCGTTGAACTGATGTTATTTGATGTATCAGAATCCGGTATGTTTAATGTGGATTTTTGGACGTTTCTTAATCCATCGACATCGTAGCCATCCTTTGATGGAATTTGACAGTTAATGGCTTGACGAATAGAGGACAAATTCAGTTATGACGTTCAAAGAGTATTTCGTACAAAATGTTAGCCGAAAGTCCTAAAATTGCTCTTTTCCGGAGCAACAAATAAAATACCTTTTTTTTTGGATATTTATAGACGTTTTTTAATCCATCGAAATCTTAGCCATCCTTTGATGGAATTTGACAGTTTATGACTTGACAAATAGATAATTCAGCTTTGACGTACAAAGTGCATTTCGTACAAAATGTCAGCCGAAAACTTTTTTGACACTTTTTAATCCATGCACAAAGTAGGCATCATTCGATGTTATTTGGCAATTTATGGCTTAAAATAATAGAATATTTTGTGAGAACTATCAAAGCCATAAGTCCATCTTATCATCGAAATCGAAATTAAAATCGAATAGGAACAGTATTGAATCATTTCAGTGAAATGAAAATGATCGAATGATCGGTTGGTTGAAATGATCGGATCATTTTCGTAATCGATTGCTGAACGATTCAATCATATGATATGAACGATTTACTCAGCTCTTATTCGAATTTGATGTTTTGTTTGTTTGTTAACGCATTCTTGTCAAACCAGGAGCATATTTTATTTTCAGGGAAGATTTGAAAACAGTAACGCATAGAATAAAGCTAGAACTACATGCTCTCTTTTTCCAACTCATTTCAAATTTCTATCTTCCATCTCGAAAAACACAAAAAGTAAAAGTTGAAATGGTTCTAAATTTCACTTTTTCACTTTTTGAAAACACTAAGGCTAGGCGCGCACATTCAATTTTTAGTTTTGCAACTGGTTGGTTCGAGCAACTAAAAAGTTTGCGTTTTGACACAAACTAAACGATTGCCTAAAATGAGTTCCCTATTTTGTGTAACATATAATTATATGCACCTGCGCGGACATTCAACCAAATAGTTCATCTGTTTTCTATAAGCAACCAAACAGTTGTGCAACTAAAAATTGAATGTGCGCTCCTAGCCCAAGTAGGTCAAAATATAGTATATTACCCACCAACCAAGGCATAAATTGTCAAATTCCATTGGAGGATGACTGAGATCTCGATGGATTAAAAAACATCTACAAAATCTGAATTTTTTTTTAACGAAAAATCGATTTTTTTGCTCATTAAAACTGTGCAGAAAGTTTGAACGTCCAACGCGAGCTCATCCTGTGTGTATGTATGCTTTACGCATATTCTGTATGTCGTACCTGTGGATACTGAATTTGTGCCATAACAAAAGTAGCGACATCGTGCGAGTAACGACCCTGATTTGTGATTAAAGTTTCGTTATTTGGTATTTCATTGAATACTCTTTACTCAGTAACGAATACATACGATTCGCTACAGCTTTAGTGTCAGTCGATTTGACATTTCTAATTGTTTTTGTTTTCCGGGCATTTTTTTGCGTTTTTTAATTATTGTTTTATAGTATATTTAAATAATTTTGGCATTCTGCACAAAATGCTTTCGTTTAATATGTATGTCATTTATGCCCCTTCGGTTTTTGTGGGCCGCGAAAAGTGTACCACAAAAAACATGTTCGCTGTTTTATTACATATATGATTTTGTTTAGTTTTGAGAATCATTTTAGTTGCGGTACTGAAGTAATTTGAGAAAACTCTTGATTTTTAAATAAGACATCTAATGTTCATTTGGTATAGAATATTGCATGTGAAAGCTAGATATGTCTTTTCCAAATATTACTTACCTGAAAGTTGATCTTCAATACCTTTATCAGTTTCGAATAGAGAAAGCAAATTTTGAGTAAAACTGTTTAACAATTGTGTTTGAAATTGTTACTGCCTTGACAAGTCAATGCCGCTGATATATAACCAACTATTACATTACGCCCAAATAGAATAAATACAGGCTACAGTCCTCATAATTTATGTTAGACATGATGTTTATTTTTCATTTCATTTATTTCGAAGAAAGATTCAGTTTACAATGACACATTAAGATCAAAATCTTTTTGAGTATCAATAGTTTTACAAGTAATATAGTTTTTTTTTAAATATTCAAAAATATGAAACATAATTCTTAAAGCTAGGATAAACAAATGAATTCAGAAATGTAATTGTATACGACATTATATTATTTGCAAGAAATTGAAAGAAAACATAAGATAATTAGAATTTAAATCTAAGAAATAAGACAAAGCAAAGTATGTATTAAATAAAATGCACGACTGGATCGCAGGAACTTGCTCTTATGTAAAAGTACTTTGGAAATTAAGATACATTTTATAAATATGAAACATGAATTTAAAATGAAATTGCCGTCTGATTTCTAGAAAAGTATGAATTTATGCAAACGAACTTTAAAAAATCGTTTTATTATTAAATATATTTTTTATATAAGAAATTTCTTTAAAATTTTTCAAGAAAAAAATGTGGGATGCGAATTTTAAGTAGGTATTTAATAATATTGATTTTAGGAAATAATTTCAAAAAATAATCGTTAATAGGTTTTGAAGATTTTGATTTTTCAAAAAAAAATTTTTTTTCAAAAAAACCCAACAAATAATTTTTCGAATATTTTTATATACAATATTATTTTAAACTTAGGGGGACTCCTGCTGAAAATTTTTGGTTAAAATCGTTAGAGCCGTTAATGAGAAAGTTGAAAATCAAAAAAACGGTTCTATGACAGGTACCGTTAATAACATTTTGCCCCAAATTTTTTTTACCAAAACGTAGTCCATGTCCATAATATCACACGTATTTTTTTTATCAAAATCGTTAGAGCCGTTTTCGAGATAAATAAGATTTTGCATTACGGGTGTATGGGGGGTACCGTTAGTTTTAGAGCTAAAAAAAAAATTTCAATTTCCCCTCTAGGGAATCACCGAAGACCCTTAACTACAGAGTTTGAAGAAAATAGGTCCAGTGGCTTAGGCTCTAGATCGAGGTACAGACATACAGACAGACAGACATACAGACAGACAGACGGAATTGCCGGACCCACTTTTTTCGTCTTCCCTATCATCGTAATGTCAACTTTGATCAAAATCTCGAGTTCGATTTTTTTTCCAAATGCAGAACTTGTACTTGCCCTATAGTATCTACCTATATCGCAAGTAAAAAGAGAGAGAGAAAAAAAAATAAAAAAAGATTAGAAAAAGAATATGTTCAATATAATTCTATGTTCTATGTTCCTACGTTCGATTTGTATAGTGCAAAAATAGTTTCCTTCTAAATGCTGTGGGCGCATAATTAATTATTCCGCTAAGAAAATTAGGACACCTGATGTGGATGATATTGTGGAGATGCTTGCTAGAGCCTTCCTTAATGTAGACATTTTCTAATTCGAACTTTAACTACATGCGGCTCAAATTTACTGTCCGCAGGCACACCATCCTTTTTGTTTCATTTACAGCAATTCAGCGCTTAATGAGTTTGCTGCGCTATCTGATTCCATTGCTTCCAACCATCCCCCACTTTCTGTTTTGATTTCCCATGCTCACACAACTGATTATGACTTTGATAGTGGCTCTCTTGAATTTGACTTCAAGAAAACGAACTTCCCTTTACTCAATGAACTAATTACAAACATTGACTTTGACTTACTTTTGATTGGGAGCATTGATGTGATGGTTTCCAATTTCTACTTAAGTATCTTTGAATGTTTCATTGCATCTGTACCTGTAAAAAAATCGAGACATTCGGCCCTAACAACACCCCCCTGGTACACCCATGAGCTTCGTAGTCTACGTAACTTAAGAAACAGAACATGGAAAAAGTACCTAATATCTAATAAATTGGATGATTACAACAGTTATTTATCGTTATATGAAGAATTCCAATCATTATGCAGAATCCTCTATGATTGTTATATATTAAAAATGCGGTCTTCACTTCTTGTTGACCCCAAACTTTTTTGGAAATTTGTTAATAGCAAGAAAAAATCTGACGGATATCCATCTACTATGAAGTACTTGGATGAAACCAACAACAACCCTCTTGTTATTTGCAATATGTTTTCTTCCTTCTTTAAACTTTCGTTTTGTGATGATGATTTTGAACCTTGTGAGAGTAATTTTACTCATTTGAATAGCTTTTCTCAAAGCTCAATGAGTGATATTGTTATCACAGTTGAGGATGTATTAGACCATCTTTCGGGCTTAGACCACGACACGTCCAGTGGACCTGATGGAATTCCGGCGTATATTTTAAAAAATTGTTGCAAACCTCTGGCAAGACCCCTAACGTTTTTATTTCAAAACTCCCTAAAACAAGCTGTTTTCCCTAAAATTTGGAAAAATTCATTCATTATACCAATTCACAAAAAAGGAAATCGCGGTGATATTTCTAATTATAGACCAATAGCCAAACTTTCTTGCTTACCGAAACTATTCGAAGCTATCATATTTAAGAGTTTTTATTTCAGCTGCAAACCTTTCCTTGCGAGCGAGCAACATGGGTTTATGAAAAAGAAATCTACTGTTACTAATCTCGTTGAATTCACGTCGTTTACAAATAAGACTATCGAGGATGGTCATCAAGTTGACTGTATTTATACAGATTTTAGTAAGGCCTTCGACAAGTTGTCTCATAGTCTAATATTATTTAAGCTTTCATCTCTTGGATTCCCTTCTGCATTCGTTCAATGGATCAGGTCTTATTTGAAGGGAAGGACATACCAAGTTCTTTTTAGAGGAATCGTTTCTGATCCAATTAATGCTGACTCTGGTGTTCCACAAGGTAGTCACCTTGGTCCACTTCTTTTCATAATATCAATCAATGATGTTGTTTCAATTGTAAAATCATGTAGGGTTCTTATCTACGCAGATGATATTAAATTATTTAAAATCATCAGAAGCCAATCTGATTGTGTTTCTCTTCAAAATGACATAAATATGTTTTCTGAATGGTGCTCATATAACAATCTTTTTCTAAATGTTTCAAAGTGCCAATCAATGTCCTTCTTTAGAAAAAAAAACCCAATATGTTACAATTACAACATTAATCAAGCCATTCTAAGTAAGGTAGAAACAACATGCGACCTGGGCGTTCACTTCTCGCAAAATCTAGACTTTTCACTCCACATTGAGAAAATTGTCAGTAAAGCAAACTCAATGCTTGGATTTATTAAGCGTTGGAGTAAGGAATTTTCTTGTAGTCTTATAACATCTTCGTTGTACAACACCTTTGTTCGTCCCCAATTAGAATATGCTAGTTCTGTATGGTCGCCACTTTACTCAATACACATTGATCGAATCGAATCTGTCCAACGTAAATATGTACGCTTCGCATTAAGTCATCTTAATTGGAGTGACCCAAATCATCTTCCTCCATACAGCAGTCGCCTTCTTCTTTTAAACATGAAGTCTCTAGAAAAACGCCGGAAAGTCAGCGATGTTATGTTTTTACACCAGCTCTTGGTTGGTTCCATAGATTCACCGGTTCTTCTAGAACAAATCCATTTTAAAGCTAGAAGCCACAGTTCTCGGAACTCTGAAATTTTTCATATAAACTTCCACCGTACCAATTATGGTCTCAATGAGCCTTTGACACGTATGAAACATGAGGCTAATATAAACCATGATGTTTTCGATTTAAGTTACTCAAAGCTTACACTTAAGCACAGGTTGTATGGGCGTTCTCATTAAGTATTCGAAATTACTCGTAACGTTATTGTTTTTATAGCTAGTATTATTTGACTTGTAGTTATTTTTGTAGCTACAGATAGTAGATTAATATTTATTATTTCTTTGTTTGTCATATTTGTTCGTTTTTTAGTAGAGTGTTAGGCTATATGTATGTATATTTACTCACTAACAACTAACACCACGCTAAATGATGACTGTGACAAGCTGATGTTTCCCAGTATCTAAAGGTGAAAAACCCGAAGAGAAAAGAAATATTGTAACAAATGCTTGCATTAAGCAGTACTGATGGCGTATAACTTTATTCTGATCGTAAACTAGTTACAAATGTCTCCTTAATAGTGACGTTGAGGCCAGGGCTGATATGATCAAAGAAGTACTTTTTCCCAACATAATTAAGAGATATAAAACCTAAACAAGCTGTAAAGAAAATATCAGGTTGAGAGAAGTAATTTTCCTCTCTTACAAATCGAACCGATGAGAATCGAAAAAAGCATAAACAAGTAAGAAACCATTGCAGAACTGTTATAAAAAGAACCGAATTCTTCCGTAACCAGAAATTAAGACAAAAATCCTGCTATGTCTCAAAGGCATTAGAAATGTCTGGTTATTTGTCAATTGAAATTCGTTTCCAACACTCGTCTGCAACGAAAACTTCATTATGTAACTATTTACATATACATTTAGTAAAGGCAAATGTACTACAAGGTACTACTAGCTCTAGATTGCCTGACAGCAACATTGCTCCTCCTGTACTTGAGAACGTAAATCATTCAATGAGACAGATATATTTCCGCACTCGTACAGTTGCAAGAGCCCTTCGAGATTTTGATATGAACAAGTCCGCTGTTCCTGATGCTATGCCCCCATTCTTCTGTAGAAGTGTTCTTCATCGCTGGACAAACCATTGCGTAAGATTTTCCATCGCTTTAAAAGTTCTGGAATCTTCCTTAGAAGGTGGAAAACAGGGTGACCCATCCTCCTCCTACCGAGAAATTGTACTTTCGTCCCTTCTTTCCAAGTTTATCGAATCGCTGATCAATTAACAGTTCATCTCGAGTATCAAAAAACTTCTGAATGACCGGCAATACTCCGTTTGCAGCAATAGTTCCACTGAAGATAATATATCTCACCGAAGTGTGGAACAGATGCGTACATTTTTAGGAGAAATTAAGATTATTACTTTTGATATTTCTAAGGCATTAATTTTATAGAGTTTGGCACCAGTCTCTGTTATCGAAAATTCCTGCGTTTGGAATCATTTAATCCCTTATTCTTTCGATTAGAAATTATCTTCTTGATCGTTAAATACGAGTCGTATTGGGCGGATACAATTTTGATCTTCACAAAATAAATGCTGGTGTTCTCCAGGGCCCCGTTTTGTTTCCGACTCTCTTCCTCACTTTTATAAATTCAATATTTTTTTTTTATCAATTCTTTAATGATTTCTTGTCTGAAACTTCTAATCCACTTCATTGTTTTGCCAACGACTCTACTCTCAGCTTCTCAGCCTCGTTCTCAAATTCACGTCCATCTCATTTGGAAGTGGAATTTCAACGGTATCGTATGATTAGCTCATTAGACCCCGATCTTTATAACCATTGTTGAATGGGATATACAAAATCGTGTGGAGATTAATGCATCGAAAACTCAATGTTGTCTATTGCCGTTGAAGCAAAATGTAACCCCTATGACATTGCCCTTGAATGGCACTTGCATGGAAGAAGCCAAAAAGTTCTCAGTGCTCGGTATGTGTGTCAAGGACTTTCTTAGTTGGAATGATCACATTCTAGAGACCATCAAAACTGCTGCTAAATTCTTAGGATTTCTATATCGATGTAAGAAACTTTCCACTTCATCTGAAATGGCTACAATTTAAAAGGTGTTTACACGTCCAAAACTCACATCCTTGGGTAGGTGCACCCCAAACTTCTCCTCATTTATTGGATAGAATCCAAAACAGAGTGTTAAAACTGATAGGAAACAGAGCTATCATGGTCATATCTTGAACATCGTCGTAATGTTTCATTTCCTTTCTTGTTTTATCGCTTCTTTCATAAGCAACGCTCACTCGAAGTAGCCAGTTGTATTCCTCCCCTGAATTAGTTTACCCGTGATACCCATTTCGCTAGGAATGCTCATCAGTTCACCCTCGAGCCTAATTTTGGACGTACAGACAAATACAGATATTCATATTTTAGTCACACAACAAGATTATGGGTGTAATAATTTACCCGGCGGGGTTTTCCCTTGCCAGCTCAATTTGCAAACACTCAAGACCAATGTGCCATGACACGTCCTTTCCGCGGAGCGAGCAATAAATTGCGAAATGATTCAGAATGCGAATTAAATAAAACAAAATTATACCTTTTAATGAGACCTTGCTTTGGAAAAAAACATTGAACATTTTTTTCAAATTTTAAATCATGTTTTAGGTTTATTAGTTGAGACCCGATTTATACAGGAAAACCCGGATGAAGTGTAATATTTAATGATATTTATTTTTCATTGGTGAAAATAATAAATAAAACAAATAAAATAATTTTTTTCAGTCTAGCAAAAGAAAGGACTTATTTATAAATCATTATAATTAAAATGATCCCACATGCATTTAGTCGCAATGCGTCCTCCGAGTTTTTCTCTATAACATCATAAACAATACTGTTTTGTATTCTCACTATTCTTTGTTTGAGCAACACAAAAGAACATCCTTCAAATATACAAACACCTACATCCATACTTTTATATAAATTCATACCTAGCACATTGTCCTTATCCAGCCATGCTAATGGAAGTAAAATAATTTAAAGTGGCTGGGGGACAAATGTAATGACAAAACAAACGAAATGCACACACATGTAGGAGACGATACCCTCCCAAATCCCAGCCACCCTTTCCACAGAAAAAAAAAATACTTAACGAAATTATTTGGAGCTGTGTTTTGTTTGGTTAACTTTGCACCGAGCAAAAGTTTTTCCCTTGCATTCACAGATAATACACATTTTTAGTATATTATTTAAATTTGCACAAAGGTCCTGTTCTGAAAAATACCTCCCAGCTCATCCGAGTAGCTCGAGCGTCAGCATCAGGACTTAATTATATGTAATAAGTGAAGGTATGTCTGGGGCGGGAAATTCAATTGGAGTTCCTTTTCCTTTTTAAAATTCAAAAACAGCAACGAACCCAAATGAAATATTTCGTTAAATAGATTTTTTCGTATCACTTTTTGTAGGAGGGTGTTTGTGTCAGGATGTACCTACAATCCACAAGCTCGTAGCTGGGAAATATATTTTAAGGGGCGATGAGTAGCTAATTTGATTGGCAAATATGAAATTTTTAAATACCACAATTTTATCATCATGTTTGTAATTTGGAACTGGAAATTTTAACGAAAGATTATTTCCTGCGAAACTGTCTTAAATGAAGACTTATCATTCTCTAATCAAATATTGGGAATCTATAGTTTTTGGAAGTTTGCCTTTCTGTGTTTTTCAAAAACTTGTAATTTCTTCAACAAGACAAACAAAAAAACACCACTAACCCCCTCTATCTGGCTACAGCCTTGACGAGCAAGGACTATTCCCAATCCCAAAAACATATCCAACGAACGAGGACGCGACTATGCTTTGTACTTATGCCTTTATCCAAGGCAGCACTCATGCGAATGTGTGCGTGTGCAGAAGTTTGATGATAATTTCAAATGTTTAAAATCTCAACAACATGGAAGCTGGGACTGGGAGCTCGAAGAAATAACTCGGGAACAATGTATACCACACAATTAGGCACCTTATTTGTTTCATGGAAGAAAGGAATTCTGCAGCTCGTAGATTGTATTGTGAACAATAGCATGGGCGAAATGTGTCGTCGTCGTCGTTGGTGTTGCTCTCATTCTACCGCTGATTCAGAGCTATGAATCTGGTGTTGGGTTTTGGAACAATGCAAATCTGACGACAACACACATGACAAAGTTTTTTTCTTTTTTTTTTTTTGAGTTGATCTTAGTCGTGTCGTTGTAGAGCTTTGCCTAAGGGGTGCGTTTGTTTTTATTTTCGATGAAGTTTTCGCTCAGAAATGGAAAACATTTTCCAAGTTTTATACAAATATTTGCAAAGATTTTTGAAATTTTTGTGAAGTTTTGTCATGTTGTAAATATGTTAGAGTAGTTTAAAGTAATCATATGGATGTACAAACCAATCATTTTAAATTCTGTCTCGTATTTTTTTTGGCGGGACTATGCTTGAACTTTCAGAACTAACAGAAGGCTTGAATGTTTGACAACGTTTTCTCAGATAAACATTTTTAGAAGAATTTTTGAATTAGAATTAGGAACGTGTATCCATTAATTTTTACTTCCGATATACATACATCGCATTCCTAAAAAAATCAAACTAGAGATTTTGATCAGGCTTGACATTACTATGTAGATATCATTTTTTAATTTTTCCCCTGGCATTTTTTTTCTTTTTTTTTTTTAAGACCAAAATCACGGTACCGTCTTGATCTTTTTTTTGAAAACTCAATATTTCGAAAACCACATTTTTGATTATCTTGAAACTTGATTTTTATTATATTATACGCACACTCAAGGGGTAATGAACACCCTTATAATGTTAAACACATTGCGAGCAATTAGGAAGGTAGGATAGGATTTGAAAGGAGATGCCGAATGCCGATACACATTGCAATGAGTGGAAAATATTGAGCAGGGTAAAGCATTCCACGTTCGTGTAGTGTGGCTACAAAAATAAAATGCACGACTGGGTCGCACGAACTTGCTCCTATGTAATAGACTAGGAATTTTAAAAACGGATGTTATTAAAGAAAACTGTTCATAAGGATAAAATTAATTTTTTAAATTCTTTTAGTAGTAAGTAAGAGATAAAAACAGAATGCCATGCAAATATGAATTTATGCAAGAACAAAAATTATAAGTCGTTGTAGTGGTTCCTTAAAAAAATAAGCTTTTATGTACAAAATTTTTAAAACATTTTTAGAAAAAATTTTGGTAACCCAATCTTAAGTTTTTATTGCTGTACGAATAAGAGTATAATTTTCAAAAAAAATATTAAGCCGTTCTTGAAATATCGAATTTTCCAAAAAAAAAAATGACTTTTTTTTCTAAAAATTGAAAAAATATTTTTTTGTAAGTTTTGAAATGCAATGTTTTTTAAACTTTTTAGAAACTTCTATTTAAAAAATTTCATTAAAATCCGTAATGCCGATAATGAGAAATACAAAATTCGAAAAAATCGTTCTATGGTAGGTACAGTCAGTAATATCTAGATTTCAAATTATTTTTATTAAATTTATCGATCGTAAAAATTAATCAAAAGAAAAAAAATTTTAGCAAAATTCTCGGAACCGTTTTAGAGAAAAATACGATTTTCGAAAACCGTTTTTTTTTTTTAAATTTGTATGGAAGGTACCGTTAGTTTTAAATAAAACAAAATTTTTTTCTCAAATCTTGTAGATTATGTTAAGAAACTTTTATTTGTCAAGTTTGAAAAAAAAATCGATCTTGGGGTTTTCGAAATATTGAGTTTCCAAGAAAAAAATTTGAATTTTTTCTTAAAATCCAAAAAATAAAAAATTGAAGATTTGAATATGTAATAATATATTATGCTTTAGCATACAAAAAAATGATTTGAATCGGCTGTACCGTTTTCGAGAAAATCAAAAACAAAAAAATTGACCCAGGGGGGCTACCAAAAATAACAATTTTTTTGAAATTTTTTTTCAACCATTACTTAGTTTAAACTAAATAAAATTTTTCAAATTTTTTTTTTTTTAAATTCTGTGGGACAGTTTTTGAGAAAAAAAAATATTTATAAAATTTCGAAAAAAATCGTATGGCAGGCACCTTTATTTTTGGTCTTTAAAAAAAAAGAAAAAAACGTATGGGGGATAAAATTAAAACCCATATCTAACAAGTTTGAAGAAAATTGGCCGAGCCATTTAGGCTGTAGTCGAAGCGACAGACAGACAGAATTGCGAGACCCACTTTTTTGGTCTTTGATATCATCGTAATGCCAACTTTGATCAAAATCTCGAGTTCGATTTTTTTACGAATGCATGACTTGCCTTATAGTACCTATAAGTCGCAAGTAAAAATCTCTGTGCTTGACAGTATGTCATAAATTGGGGTGAAGGGTAAACTGATGAGCATTCCTAGAAGTACGGGTATTATGATATTTCTCTAGAGCACTGTTTATAAAAATAATGGTAAAAAAATGATAGACATGAAAAATTGCAGCGGTGCTTGAGAGATTCAAATGTTTCAATTAGAGAACGGTCGGTTATCATTTTTAGAGTTCAGTTCTGAATTCTGTCCAAGAGACATTCGTACTCGAGTTTCGGAAGAATAAAGGCTTTATATATTACAGCCTGAAAAAAGGGGTAAAAAACTTCTTTCATCTGCGAAGAAAGCTAAAAACTTAGCAGCGTTTTTGGCGACACGTCAAATATGCGATCACTCCACAAAATAACAATAATCGTGTTTTTCTCGAAAACGGTATCCAGAATTTTGATAAAATATATTTTCTGCTTCGCTTTATTTTTATTTGAAAGGTAAAGGCCCATGTATGTTATAATCTGTGGCACGGATGGTCCAATTTCCGATGACTCTTCCTAGTCTGGGTTATGTTTACCTTAAGGGCATCGGTCAATTGCCGTTTATTCAATAGACCTTCGACTTCAGGAAACACCACACGAAAAATTCTAGTAGGGTCAAATCGCATGACATTGGTCACGACACATGTCGTCTAGGTCTATATGGTTCAGTTTGGGCCATACGAAATTTTTTATCATCGTTCTTTAGCGCTCGTCATTGACCGTGACTAATTCACCAACGACTTTCCCAGCCCAAAATCCACATACCAAACGGCAACTTTTTGAGGATGCATTATCATCTGGTTAGCCTCGTGTAAGTTAATATGTGGCAATTTTGATTTTTAAAACAGCCATTCATCTAAAAATGCGCATCGTAAATAAAAATGATTACTCCGCCACAATTACGGTCCTCTTCTAAAAGTTCCGAAGCGCGGTCAGCGAACAAATGGCGTTGTCTATGCTAATTATGAACCTTGAGTTCCTTTGTCAGTTGGATTTTGTAGGGATGCAAGTTAAAGTCTGCGAAAGGCCGAGTTCTTTCGGACGACGAGGATTCAACTGACTCGGGTTCTGCTGTACAATGGTGATGATGTTCAAAGGTCTTGCATTACTTTGACGTACGAATGTTGGATGATTGACAACCGAACCGGTCGCGAAACGACTATGAAGGTCCACCACGTTAACCCTAAAATGGGAGCAACGCGCGAAACGTTTGCAATAAGGAACACTCACTTTGATTATAAAGATTTATCGTATTTCATTCGTGTAACTTGTGATGTTGATATGGGCTGAATAATGAACAACACATTTGACAGATGTCACTAAAACAACATGGCAGTCACAGGCCATCAAAATCTACCCGCGTCAAAACCCCTTTATATACAAAGCGTTACGTTAAACGTCAATGCACATCTGTGCATGTATGATAGCATAATTATATTTTGATATTGAAACATCAACATCAGGTATACAGGTACATTCATAGACTAATATAGCCTAAAGCTCTTATTCTTCCAGCCTGATTCAATTTCTGTTTTAGATAAATATTGTAGGTAAGCAAATCTTCTATATTTCAACGAACAAAAGAGCTTGGGTTTTCCGGAAAAAATTTCCACGGATAACGAAGTCTTCGTCCTTCGTATAAGGAAAATTCCAAGGATTAAAAAGCTTTTAAAGGAAAACATACTGTTGATGTGGCAGCAGCAGAATATCTTCATTACTATTCTTCTTTTATTTTTATTGAGGCTAATTATAAGTCAAGTCTTCCGATTCTTTATATGTGTGTACTGTGTATATAATTTATCTCCAAGCTATGTTGACAGGAATTCCTTTTTGAAGAGCTGCATTGGTTTCTACTCATACCGGATACAAATCTACGGAAATCTCTATAAGAAAAATTGTATTTTCAATAATAAAAGGTACGGAATTATACATTCATATTTACATACATATGTGGGTGCATCGAAAAATTCATTCTATGTATATTTCTTAGATTACATTGAAACATTCTTAATAATACCTACATTACAAATTTTATGGGTAGATATAATACGCAAATAAGACCTTATGTTAACAATCAGCATATGCATACATGCATTATATAGTTGTCGTTCGCTGGAAACCCTGTAAGTAAATTTTTTTAATGTTGCATTCTTTATTAATTTTTGTAATCACAAGAGTTTACGTAATATTTGAATTTGGAGACCAACAGTATTTAAATAACTCAATATCAGTCTTAAAAAAAACTAGAGAATTTTCGTTTAACAACGACGATATATTTTTACTTGCATTATAGGTACTGCATTTGGAAAAAAAATCGAACTCGAGATTTGGATCAAAGTTGACATATAAAGACGAATAAAGTGGGTCCGACAATTCCGTCTGTCTGTCTGTATGTCTGTACCTCGACCGACAGCCTAAGCTACTGGAGCTATTTTCTGAAAACTCGGTACTTAAGACCAGGCGCGCACATTCAATTTTTAGTTTCGCAACTGTTTGGTTGTTAAAATGAAACATATGGGTTTATATGGGACACCGCGCACTTATAGCAACTCGATTCGAGCAACTAAAAAGTTTGTGTTTTGACACAAACTAAACGATTGCCTTCGCAACAGTTGAGCTGTTTTCTATAAGCGCAAGAGAGAAAAGAGTGTGAGAGTGAGTAAAGAGTTGCCAGTGCGCGGTTCTCTTTCAACTGGTGATTAAATTATTTGATTTCGATCACAGTTGCCAGTGCGCGACTAGCCTAAGAGTCTTCGGTGATTCCCTAAAGGAGAAATCGAAACTAATGATACGTCCATACAGCCGTAATGCAACACCTTAATTGTCTCAAAAACGGCCCTAACGATTTTTATTAATAAAATTACGTATTACTCTATTATAGACTACATTATGGTCAAAAAAAAAATTAAAAAAAATTTTACCTGTCATAGAAACGTGTTTTTGATTTTTGACTTTCTCATTAGCGGCTCTAACGATTTTAAGCAACATTTTTTACAAGAGTTAATTTGAATTTGAAAAAAATATGGTCTATACAAATTTTCGGAAAAATAGTTTTTGGATTTTTTAAAAAATAATACAAGTATTTTTTTGAAAATTTGAATTTTGAAAACGGGCACACTATTAAATTTTGAAATGACGCCGAAAAATCTATATCTATATATGTGTAAATTTTAGGAAAAATTTAGTACAATTAAAAAAACATGTTTCAGTATGTCTGTATGTCTACCTCGACCTACAGCCTAAGCGACTGGAAGAATTTTCTGAAACTCGTTACTTAAGGGTCTTCGGTGATTATCTAGAGGTGAAAATGAAAATGCTTATCAAAATAATAGACAAAAGAAGACTAACCCCGAAAAATCAGTTTGGATTTAGAAATAAACATTCCACGATAGACCAAGTCCATAGAATTATGGATGTTGAAGAAAAAGAAGTATGTTCTGCTCTATACTTAGATGCTGCTCAAACCTTTGATAAGGTTTGGCATTTGAACGCACTTTGATACCAAAAAATCGTGATAATTTAAAGGTTGAAATTTGTTTCATTTTTCTGGCGATGCGATTGTCATAAGTCAAAATGAAACAAATGATCTAAAATGGATATTCTCAAACTAGCGATTTAAGTTAGTACAACTTAAAAATCATAGTCGCAATAAGAAATTGGCATGAACGCACTTGTGATTTTCAATCTCATGGTTTTTTAGCAGCAAGAATTAAGACACATATGGCGGTAAATGTGAATGCACGCAAATGCGACTTAAAAATCATAGCGGTTATAAAAATGAAACAAGTTCTATTTTTCCTGATACCTCAAATAACATCAGTAATCAGTTCCATCCAACAATTCTGTGGGGTTTGGTACAAACATGATAAGTCCATAAAATAATTTGCGTTTTAACGGTCACTTTACATGGCGTTAGGGCTTAAACGGGTTGTCTGATTTACTTGAAATTTGGAGAACTTTTAAAAATGTTCTTTTAAAACTTATGTTTCAAATTTTAAGAAAATCGGTTTAGCCGCATAAGTTCGAGCTCCATGTTGAGTTAATGCAAGGATGCAAATTATTTTATGGAGTTATCGTGTGTCTACCAAACACCACAGAATTGTTTTTGCTACCCCCAATATCAACAACCAAAGCAATCAAGTATGTTTTGCAATGTCGAGTTCAACCCACAAATTTCAGTCCACCATTCGGTCCGTTTGGCGTTCATAATCGACATTGATTGAATCGGAACAAATGGAAGCGAGTAAATCATGGTTAATCGAGTTAACTGATATCGAAAATTGAGATTCATTCAAATGATTGAGATTGGAATAGAAAATTGAGAATCATCGAAATTATTGAGATTAGGATCGATTGAAATGAAAATTTGTGATTCAAATCATCAATACTTTTCGATGATGGGATAAAAAAAATCGAATAGTTTGTGATTGACACAGCCCTATATCATACCTCCGCGGAACGAAATGAGTATATGTTGTATTTTTTTTGTTTGCTTTTAATTTTTATCATTATGTTTTTCAAAGAATTGCAAAGAATTCACAAATCCTCTAAGAGTATCCCTTGTCATGAAAAGTGCTGCTCATCAGCCGTTCGGAATCGGCAGAAAATTTTAGGTTCCGTCCATTCCTGGTAAGACGCACGCCTACAGAAATGGTTGAGAATTGTAAGTCACTAGGTTCTCGTTTTTTCTAGCTGGTGCACCACTTAAATATAATTTAATAATAACTGATGTCAAAATGGACATTCTGCAGTATGAGTGAGTGATTTTGGGAAATTTTTATCTCCCACAGATTCAAGTACATATACGTATTCTATTGAGTTTGTTTAAGGTTAGTGCCACTTTATTCTAAAAACACACTCGAGACAAATGAATTCTTAAATGAGTTTCAACGGTTTTTTCCGTGGAGCCTCGTATTGTTTGGGCTTATCTTTTCCACGAAAATTACGTTTTATTAATGTAGATATTTCCAACGTAGGTCCGACGGTCATATTGTCTGTGCATGGGCGGAGCACTTGTATACACGACTCTTTCCACTGCACTGGACCTTCTGCTCCATCTAACTAACACCCTTTTATATATTGATATATTCGGCAAATTCTTTGCAGTGGATCAGTAATGAAATTGAGCACTCCAACATTTCTCATATTCAATTTGATAAAAACTTTCAAGAAATCATCTCTTTTAGAGAAATCTGAGAGGATTTGTCATTCCTGGAAGATGATTCAATTCATACAGAATAAATTAAAGTCTCTCTTTCAGTCTTCCCAATCACTGTAGCGTATTCCAGGTCAAACTTTCAGCGATTTAAGAAGTCCTGGCTTGGCTTAAAGAAAACGTAATATCAAATAAATAAAGCCGCATCTTCTCGATCAGCTAAGCAGATATTAAATCATTTGATTCTGTCTCTATCAGCTCAATATAAGCCCTTAATTGCCTATCGTCTCCAATAGAGATGGCGCAGCAATTTGACATTCAGCTCTTCTGAATGCCGGGCCACAGAGACATTTCAGGAAATTGTTAAGCTGATCAACTCGCAAAAAGTGAAACAATGATACCAAACAAGTCAAACACTCAAGTCAGCTTGTACGAGTAGTTTATTCTTACAATTTCTGCAGAAGCTGCATAGATAAAGAAGAGGAGGAATCGAATTCTCACCTTCTCTGTACTTGTGCTTTTTTATACCGAAGACGTAGACTTCATTTGTGAGATTTCTACTAAAATGATCCTAATGATCTGGCGATCTCACTCGTCTCTTCTGCTGAGAGCCACATCACGTTTTGTACATGAAAATATAAATAGTAAATTTTTCAAAATATAAATACTTTTTCAATATTTTGTCGAGAAACACTTCCGCCAAGACTTTTTTGGCTTTGACTCGTTAATAAATTAAAAATTACATTTATTCCGAAATTTTAACTTAAACATCAAAAATGTCATTATCTACCATTGGGCATGTCCTAAATTGTACTATCCCTAATCAAATGCATTTTATTTTTAAGTTGTAAATAGGTTTAAAAATGTTATTAAAATATCATATGGTATAGGCGTTCAAAATTTCGTTCTTCAAAGTCGCCATTACGTGTAAAATGTTTTCCTGAATTGAAAATATTTGCTTAAATTATACGTAGTTTAGTTATGCGAAATAATTTGTGTGAAAAAGCCTCCAAAATGCGCTGCTTTGTAGATACTCGTAATAACTGTTTGGCTGTAGACAACCAATTTTTTCAGTTAAGCGGAATCAAGCTGTACCATTTTTCTGGAAAAAAATAGAAACCGAAAAAATACATCAGATCCCCAAAATTGGGGAATTATTGAATGGTTTTTAGTGAAAATGAGGTTTTCAGAAGCTATTCATTGCTAAATAAGTTGCCAGATTGAAATAAGTTCTCAAATTTGGGACTTAGGAAATTCGGAAAAGGAAAGATTAAGAAGGCAAAGCAGGAAACTACGCATAAAGAATAATCAGTCTTCTTAATATTTTACTTAGTAGTACACCGGGACTAGAGACCTTAGGGGCATAGCCGCCTCTTAACGGCAAACTATGAGGGCATTATACTTTTTGGAAAACAAAGCTAGAATTTCATATTGTGGTGGAGAATCATGGTCCCTGTAAGATGCATCGAAATTGCTGTGATGCTTTTTCTATAAACGGAGGTAATCCCCTTGTAGTTATTTTGATTAAGGGTGTAACATCCCTGCTACAACATCTATGATAAAACGTCACAGAAAACAAAACAGAAAACACAAAAATGAAATCTCGTCTTCCTATTAGTCAATCCGTTTCCTCTTTCTTTTTAATCGGAGAAGTCGACAGCAGCGGCAGCAGTGAGTGTAATTAAATTAATCGTAAAAATTCCGTAAATAAGTTTCTACATTTAATGATTGTAAATGATACTAAAATGAATTAAAGTTAGTTAATTTTATTAAGTTAAATCTGTTTTTTAATAAAACGTTGCAAGGGGTTAATTTTTAAATTGAAATTATTCTCCAGTTTCAGATATATTTTATTTTTTGTTTTTTTGGAAATATTCATTGGAGATTATTTCCCAGAGCTTCAACAGACTACACTAAATACAGGACTTCTTTCTAGATTTTTTTGACGACAACGACATGTTATTTGTCACATTTCTACATACACTGAAAATAAAATCTAGGTATATATGATAAAAATGTAGGTTGATCCAACAAAAAGTTTTATTAAATTGACAAAAATTATAGAATTTTGTTGAGGCAACAAAAAATATTTGTTGTATCCACAAAATTATTTTGTTATGCTAACAGATTAATTTGTTGAAATAACAAAAGTATTTTTCCAATATGACAAAATTTCGTAGAATTTACAAAATTAATTAATTTTTGTTAATGTTAAAAATTTGTTTTTTTTTATTATTATCGGATTAACAAAATTTTTTTTGTCAAATTAACAAAATTGTTTTGTTAAATTAACAAAACTTTTTTGTTATATTTTATTAAATTAACAAAATATTTTGTCAATTCAGCAAAATATTTTGTCAATTCAACAAAATATTTTGTCAATTCAACAAAATATTTTGTCAATTCAACAAAATATTTTGTCAATTTTACAAATTTCTTTTGTTGAATCCACAAAATTAATTTCGTCAAAATATTTTTTTTTGGGATTTAAGTTCACAAAAATTGGCGTTTCGTCCCTACGATCTCACAATGCAACCATCTGTGAGGGCGCACTGTGGTCCAAAATGACTTTTTTCGTTGTAAAAATCATAACTTTTGAACACGTGAAGCTATCGCAACAATTTTTTTTTCCCTTATAGGTAATTTCCAAGGCTATATAAATTGTGAATTTTAAGAAAATTACTTTACAGGGTGTTTCAGAATAATTGGTTGATGTAAGATTTTCTTAGAAAAAGGAGTTAACAGAATAAAGTCTGAAAGTAAACCTTTTAAAAACAGTCCTAAATTTTTAAAACTTTGTAAAAAAAAAGTTTTTGACTATTCAAGTGAATTCATAACAACAGTGGATGCTTAAAGTTAACGCACCAATTTCAAAAATATTTTTTAAGGAGTATTATAAAACAGTATTTTTTCATGTTGTGGGGCATCAGTTTATTCTATAAACTGTTTGACTGATATATTTTATATGAAACAGTGTAGGAAAAAAGTAAACGGACGAAAAAAAAAAATAAAATAGAATATAAAATTTATATTAACAAAATAAAATGGAATACATTATAAATATTTGTTTATAATTAACTACTATAGATCTAATTTTTAGAAAAAAATTCATCGGCATCGTTATCATTTTCAACAATTAATAGACCTATTAGTTCTGGGCAGTAACTCTTTTTCAGCTCTTTTTTTTTGATCTAACGTGTCTTAAAGATGAAACAAGTGGATCTAGCTAGATCTAGATCTAGATCGATATCGCTTGTAGTCTTTATTCCTAGATTCCTGTGCTTCTTCTGAGAGCTCCCCGATTGGCAAAATTTGATGTCTTATAAGTTCGCCTCCATGGTCCAAAATTTTGTGCAGAGTTGGTGTCAGGAGTTTGTAGCTGTATTTGGCTTTTAAAAGGTTTTGGTATACTCGTTGAATTTATCTACATTAATAGATTCTTTAGATGACAGCGCATTTAAAATAACTTGCAGTTTCTTTATAAGATCCTTGTCTACTCGGGTTATAGCTGACGTAACTTCTGGATTTTCAAAAAATTTTCGTGAAATGTTTAAATCATTTGTGTTACCGGATCCTTGTTTTGGCGTATCAATGATTAACCCGAGTTGTTCCCTAAATTCCTTTTGAATATCCGCTTTTCTTCTTCTTTCGGCTTCCTTCTTGTCGGTTGTCTCATGTTCTTGGTATAGTCCATAAGCTAGTTTAAGAACGAACTCCATACATCTTATTCTAGCGTGATCCTGATTGACTAGGCTATTTAAAATCCTCTTTGCTGTATGGTCCACCAAATCTTGGAGATTCACTTCAACAGAAGTTTCTGTTACTATCAAATTTGATGGAGTTGCTTGTATTTTAGCTTCCATTAAAAAATTATAGCTCGGAAACACATCAACGTTATGGCTTCTTAATGATTTTCTCATCAAATTATATTTTTCTTTAGAAAGCCCCATATCCAAGAACAAGGCTAGCGCAGTGGGACCATCGTATTTTATTGGATCCCTTTGAGGTGTGGGAATACTCTCCTTTATCCGTTGCACTCGCAATGGGCTTGCATTAAAAACTGCTTTTGTGATATCCGCTTTTATCTTTTCGTGTTCTTTTTTATATTTTATACTCAGAGCTTCCTACTTTTAGTACATACTGAACATGTATCTAAGGATTTCGAAGGCCTTCCTCTTGATGTACTTGGCACGTCACTGTCTTCAATTTCATTACATAGGACTGTAAATGTTCCATTCAAAAATTCTTCATATTTTGAGAGAAATCTTGTTTTAACTCTAAAACAGTCAATCCATTTTTTTTTAAATCTTTTTTATAATCTTTGGAGTTTCTTTTTCGTTTCATCGTTGTCACTTATATCTTCGTATTGGTTTTGGATCAGAATTACAAATTCTTCAGAATTCGAAACATTGATAAAATGTTCAAAAATTGTTCTGTTTGAAATATTCATATTGGTATTTAATTTGCAAACTCCACTCGTCAGTAAAGCCTCTTGAAAACTAACAACATATTTATATCCATTGTCATAGTTTATATATACCTCCATAATGTATATGCACAAGGATTATTTTACCTGTGAAATTTAAGCTTTACAATATTGGGTATCGGAAGAAAATTATTATTCCTACCTGTTTTATTAGATCATAAAATAATAATCCAAAATTAAATAATTCTTTCAACTTTGTATATGGAGTAGGCAATAAAGTTATTAATCCTTTTCTTTTGGCAAGTTAATCTATGTTTAGGTACTATTAGAATAATATCAATAAATATTTACAATAATTTAAGTTAAGGGGAATTTATTCAAAGAGGGTCGTTAAAGTGGGCGGATTAAAAAATTTAATGTTCAATAAAGTAATCAATATTTTGTGTACAATATTTTATATTTTTTTAATAATAATTGGCATTTGTATAAAAAGGGGCGTAGAAGTGGGCGGTTTTTTTTTGTCAGAATCAAGGTAGTAATAAAACGATTTTTAATTAAATTAATTAATTAATTAAAAATTTCACGTTCTCGACTATTTGAATTAATAAAATAATTGAAATTTTCCATAAGGGAATTTGCTTTTAAGACCAAAAGGTCAGCACTGGGAACACGACTTTTTTAAACAAATTACAATTTCTCTGAAGGTTGCAAATAGTTGCAGCTACAATTTTGCATATGGTTTAAGAAATAGTAAGTGTAAACTATCATGGTCAATTTTCCGCGCGAACTCGCGAGTATTTTTTTGTAGCTCTATTCAAACCGAAAAAATCTGCTAAAAAAGGGTGTTTTTTGTTTTATTTATTAAAAATATTAAATATTTTTTTTTTTTTTTTAATTAAAATTTTGATTTACGCACAAATAATACAACTATAATAAACTATAGAAAATTAATATTTTTCATTTAATATGCCAAAATTTCAAATACGAAAACAAAGAAGTTAGTTTTTTCTGTTTTTTTTTTTTAACTCTAGAACGAAATTGACCAACTTTGAAAAGCTCTATAAGTCAAACTAGTTAGCGGAAAATTTTTTTGTTTGCTGTTTTTGAAGCTCCGTTTATACTTCTATTAGAAATAAAAAACAAAACTTTAAAAATAAAACATCGAAATTAGTATTTTTGCCACGAAATTTTCCTTTTCGGACCACAGTGGGGCGTATGGACAATACGTAATTTTTGTTAAGTTCAAGTAATCTTACATCGATTTCTTAACAAAAACCAAATGTGAACTATATCATACACAAAAGAAATGTCATGATCAAAAAAATAATATTATTTTATCAATATTACAAAATAATCAAACCCCAAAATATTTGGCATTTGAACAAAAATGTTTTCATTTTTTGTTAAATTGACAAAAAAAAATTAACAAAAACTTTGTGAAATTGATAAACATTTACAAAACAAATTTTGTTTAGATACAACAAACATTTTGTTAACACCACAAAAAAGTTTGTCGATGTGACAAAAATCTCTGTTTTTATTTGTTATATTAACAAAACTTGGTTTGTTAAACTGACAATATCATTTGTAGTGCATATTTTGTTAAACTGACAAAAATCATGCTGAATTGTAAAAATTTTGTGAAATCAACAAAATCATTCTTTCGTATTGACAAAAATTTAATCAAAATGATAAAATTTTTTTGTTAAAGGTCAACAAAACTTTTCTGTCAATATTACCTAGGAATTTATTTTCAGTGTACTGGCTTTGAATACCAATGCGGCTAGCGTTTTGAGTGAAATTAAAATTCCAAACGAAGGAAATATCTCCTTTTAAGAATTTTGCATAACCCTTTCTAAATTCGCTAGATTTCTAAAATGTGAATTTTCGCCATATGAAATTTCAGCTTAATCAAAACTGGTTAACTCGGGTCTCGAGTATAGGGAATTGAAATACAATTCCTTAAATGTTGTTTTTTTTTGTTTGTTTTACACTTTTACACTGCTCTAACACCCACAAGCCACAACAACCGATAGAAAGGATTTTATGTTAGAAATGTTTGGGTAGAAAATATCGCCAAAATTGTATACTGTTGTTCTGTTACGGATTTACAAGTTACTCTAAAGATTAATTTTGAAAATTCAACTTTTTATTTGGAAGGGAGTTAATCTCCATTAAATAGAAAAAATTCGGCATTGTTGAAGTATAAAAACTCCTCAATAGATTCAATTCATTATTCTTAGCTTAATAAATGGACAAAAGCATGTTCTAAAGGCTGACGATTTTTTTTATTTAGTTTAAAGTATATGAAGATGTTTGGGTAGCTCAGGGCATCAATTATCATTACAAAGAATTAAATTCTTCTTTTCGAACCTTTTTATGTTAACCTTTTGCCAAATGATGAAAAATATCCATTAATTAGGTGCGAAATGTCCGTTTTCTATTTTATAATTAGACCGTTTTGAGAACATTGAAAGCTGTCAATCAATTAATTTCTTTTTTGGACTCTTAAGTGCCTTATAACGTTCTAAGTCACTTTGAGAGAAGTTATAAATTTGGCTGAATTTTTTTTGTATATCGCTTCATTATTTAATCTCTATTGGGATGGAAATTTCATATAGCTAACCCCAAATTGACATAAGACTATCAAAACGGGGCAATTAAATTGCAGGTGGGATAGTTATATATATAGATATTAAGGTAGATTCAATTTGAAAGCTTTTAATCTAAAATCTATGTCGGCTGTCATGTTGTTCGACACATCAAGAATATTTGCCTCCAAAATGACTTGCACTTAATTAGTGCTTTGTGGTGGATGTGGTCACTTATTATGCTTGCGTTTGTGGTTATCTATGTGGATATTGTGATGAGGAATAATCCTAAGGATTTGTCCATCATTTTGCTTCCCTGTTGCGATATTGAGAAATCATCTTCTAATTATACTCTGATTGCATGCTCAAGTGCCTCGGATTGGCATGTTGACAGATCCTTAATAGACGGCAATTAAAATCTCTTGGTCCTTGATTAGCTCTTAAGGAAAGTAAATCGAAGAAAAATATCGAACTAAAAGGTAATTATAGTTATTAATTAAGACATTTTATTTATTTGATGGCAAGTGTTATATCTTAACGAAATATACTACTCGAGCAAATATTTTGAATCAAATTAGAACGATGATTGGAAAGACAATTTCCATAATTTCATTTCTCATACTTTCTCTAAATTTTTATTAATAAAAGTCAATACGGTTTATCCCTTTAGTATCGAATTAATTTAACATTACATTTAAATTTACTAAGTCCAATTTCAGTGTCATAATAAAAGAATACCTTAAGCTTAGATATGTGCCACATTATTGGAAAGTTGCAGAAGTCGTTTTAATACCTTAGACAGGTTAGCCACCAACTGATTTAACATCTTACAGACCTATAGCGATTATACCACATCATGACTTAGCAAAATAAAAGGGGAAAGAAGACTTGGACTTGGGAATAAACATGATGTTTTCCTTGACTGCTGGAAAAACTCTTATATAACTCCAATTTTCAATTCTGGCTCTAAGCAATCTGTAGAAAACTAAAGACCCATTGCTAAGCTTCAGTTAATTCGAAAAGTTTTTGAATCTATAGTTAAGAAGAGAATTAATGAGGCTGTAAAAGATTTTATTTCCCCTTTTCAACATGGATCTGTCAGTGGAAAATCTACTGCAACAAATCTTACATCATTCACAAATTTTTGCGTGAATTCAATGGAAAGTGGCAGTCTAGTAGATGTTGTGTACACTGACTTTTCGAAAGCATTTGACAGAGTGAACCACAACATTGTTAAGAAAACTTAAGTTACTCGTATTAGGTTTTCATTTTCAACTATTTGTGTGGATCAATAGTTATCTGACAAATCGGGTTCAATATGTGAAAATATGCTCAGAAAAATCAGAAATGGTTTCAAGTGTGTCGGGAGTTCCTCAAGGCAGTCATTTAAGACCGCTTTTGTTCTTACTATTTATTAACTACTTGCATCATATCATTTCATATTCTTCATGTTTAATTTTTGCAGATGATGTAAAGATATACAAAGTGATTAAATCTTCAACAGATTTTGAGCAACTTCAGAATGACCTAGATAACTTATCCGAATCGTGTTTTCTGAATGAACTTTCATTAAATACCAGCAAATGTACTATTTTGGAATATTGCAGTGTGGTTTGGTATTCGTATTACAAAAACGCTTCAAATCGAAGTGAAAGAATCCAGAAAAGATTCACGAGATTTTCGCTAAACTGGAATTTGCCCAAGAAGGGTTTACTTCCTCGTTTCTTTTGCGAGAGATATTGTGACGGGACATATAAATTGTCCACCTTTAAGATTGTTGTTTAGACCATACAGTCCAGCTCGATTTTTAAGACCTAGGGTACACAATTTTTTCTTAATCCCGCAACATTCAACAAACTACGGTAGTAATGAACCAGTTACAAAAGATTGTAAATCTTTTAACAAATATGCTGATGTAATCGATCTAAATTGTTCTAGAGATGTTTTTAGAAGAAAAATAATGAACGTTATTGTAATCAAGTAACATTAAGTATACCTATGTTAAATTATTATATTGCAATATTTTTACTAGGTTCGTTAAATAAAACTTATTACTCTTTTTAGTATTTCTTCTTTATTTACCAAATCAAAACAATAAATCTCAGTTTATAATCAACTCAAATACTTTTATTTAAATTTAAATCACACTTGTTTAAAAACACTTTCCACAATCCAATAAGCAAAGCTTTTGTACACTTTCATAATCAAAAATCAACTGTCCTGTTGTCACCGCTAATACTCCCTTATATACTTAAGTTGGTTGTTCTAGAAACTAATTCGCGACGGTTCTCGTCTTAGAATGTTCTAGATAGTTGGAATAAGGGGAAATGCATATCACATTGGAAAAGAGCTTTTTGTTCCTCCCATAAAGTATGTATGCAATTTTCCAACGGAGTAGGAGTATAAAGCTCTTTGTCTCTTTGCTCTTTATTTATAGGAGTTATACTTTTATTAAGTTTTTGTATATTGAATTGCAATAGTAATAAATTTGTAATTATAGTAATTTAAATTGTTAAGTCTAAAAAAGTTTATACTTATAGGCAATAAATAAATAAATAAATAAATAGACCAAGTGACGTTATAAAAAAAGGTACTTGAAAAAAACAGATATGTATATGAAGGTTTTTATAATACAAACTCTATATACTACTGAAATAAATCAGCCAAGTAGAAGACTTAGCACTATTATCAACTGATGAGTCCATGTGAGAACACCCGGACGAAACGCCAATTTTTGTGGACTAAAGGCCAAAAAAAGCTAATTTGAATCAATAATTCAACAAGTCCAATAATAGTGCTAAGTCTTCTACTTGGCTGATTTATTTCAGTAGTATATAGAGTTTGTATTATAAAAACCTTCATATAAATATTCAATGCCAGGCCACGGGCAAAAAAATTCCAACATTAATGATTACAATTCTAATCTTTGTTGGATATAGTTCACATTGGATTTTTGTCAAAAAATTCAGGTAAGATGAACTGAACTTAACAAAAATTGCGTATTGACAAGGTCCTCACAAGTCAACTGATGAGTCCATGTGAGAACACCCGGACGAAACGCCAATTTTTGTGGACTAAAGGCCAAAAAAAGCTAATTTGAATCAATAAAACAGATATGTTTAGCTCTATTCTTAGTTGATGAACAATCCTTTGATATGGTTTGCCACTTGTATTAGTTGGGACGAATGCACAATGGCCTACTAGAAATCGCTCGAATAATAATAAAATATTAACATTTTTAGTACTTTAAACAATCCTGTGACGGGTAGCTATATTTAATAATAAACTCAAATAAAAGCTCAAGTGACCTCAACTCCAAGGTGCATTTCGCCCAGGTACGCCAGTGGGCTCATCAGTTAGATGTTGCCGTACCCTTCTAAGACGCAAATATTGGTCGATGTTTATCAACTCTTATAAAATTTACAGCTTTAACAGACTGTGAATTTCATTTTTCTAGGGGAGTTGAGGTCACTTGAGCTTTTATTTGAATTTAATTCAATCACTCCACTTAAACAGAGATAACAAATTCTCAATTATATTCATTGATTTAATAATAAACGCCAAACTTGTACTTTATTATATAAAAAAATCAGTACAAAATATTTGTGCTCGTTTTTCTTCTTCAAATTTTTAAGTTTAAAAATAATTTTTGGAAAATTATTCACTGTTTCAACTTGGTTGGAAAACAAATGAAAGTAATAGTTTAAAAAAGCTATAAGGGCAAGTTAAATTAAAAGTTTCTTTTTAAAAATGCAATAAAATGAACAAAATTAAATTTTGTCCATGTATTATTGCTTTATTAGCAAGAGCAAACAGTCCATTAATTATGGAACATAAGTCCATAAGCAGATGATCGTAAATGGACCTTGTAAGCGAATAATCCGATGTCTTTGTGCAGAATTCTCCTCAGGATAGTGCGGAAATGATGAGCTGTTGAGATCGATGGCGAGTTGATGTTCGTAAATCGAGTCTCACTCTCCATGAGTGTTGTTCAATATACTCTGTTCAATTTATATTTGCAGTACAGGGAAGATAGGATATTTGCCTTTCAGTCTGACCATTATGGATTTCAATAAGCTATCCTTAATTTAAAGCTCTTACAGGATTGCCGTAGTAGCATTAAAAATTGCCGCAAATCTCAGAAAAATATTTGCTACCAAAAGCTCGAAAAAGCTTAAATCCTGAAAGTTACGTAGCACAAACCAAAAAAATTGCCATATGAATTTCTATCAACTCGACAATGGTAACTCTGATTCAGTGTTTTTTTTTTAAACACAATAAGGGTTGGTTGCAAATTGGCGATCGATCAGTCGTCTAATCTCCTTTCACCCATGGAGCAGATCATCATCATGGTGCTCTGTACGTGAGCTTAAAGAAGATTACACAAACAATTTTAATGTAACTCAGTGATTCTCTTTCTTATTTCAGTTGCAATTTCTTAAGCTAAGGTGCCGTGCAAACAGCAGCAGGCACCAGTGTTTCTGAAAAAGCTCTCCCATAAGGCATGTACTGTAAATATAAATTGAACAGAGTATAGTCTCACGAACTTTTTGCACAAACTTCCGTACAGCAGGCGCACAGTGGTTTGGTTTGTATGGGAGAGCGGACAAAATTCTGTTAAATCTGTACTGTTCAACGGATTTAAATGAAATTTGGTACACATTTTTAAATCAGTCTAATACATATTTGGTCAAAATTTGGTTAAGAAAAAAATTATTAGAAAAAAGTTATTGACATTTTTCAAAAATTTGAGTTGAAAGTTGAAAAATTTTGCAGGCAAAAATAAATGGTTTCGCAAAACTTGAATTTCTCAGACCTGAGTAATTTTATTTTATTTTCAAATAAAGGAAAACATTCTTTCTAAAAATATTGGCCCTTAACCAGTTAGTTCTGACAATGAGTCCCGAAGAAATCAAACTTTTTGATAGACGAAGTTTTTTGAAACCCGATTCAGTGAAACCACATCTGCAAGTATCTGCAGCTGATATTTTCTGTGCTTAACTTGAAAGTATGGAGCACACGCTGGTATACTTCGTTTGTTGGAGTCTTTCGGAGCTTTTGTTTTTAAATCAAAAAGTTAAAAAAATAACTATTTTCTTAGTACCAATGTTTCAGGCGACTTATAGAAGGCTTCTTTTATAAATTATCATTTTTTTAATTTTTTTAGATAGTCAAAAATAGACCAATAAAATAATATAAAAGGTTGCAGAATTTATTTGAAGGAACTTCGGAAAAAGACATCTAAAAGTTTGTTGAAAATATTGTTCGCGACTTGAATAAAATTATTTTTCAACTTTCAGGGCTTTTAAATCAGAACATACAATATGTTAAGAAATACTATGAAATCATACGCTGGGGTTATCTAAGAGTACTTAAACATAAAACTAAAAAGGCTAGATATGACTTTTTTCAAAGACTTTTTTCCGCTTTCAGATCACTGTGAGCGGCGCGGTGGGTGCTTTAATTCGGCCAAAACTTCTTTTCAAAGGTACGCAGCACTCACTTTGGAAATAAGTTTTCAATATTTCGCAAAGTTGTTCAAGCGTAAAGTTACTCATTTCATTCCACGCAGGGGCGTATTTACTCTAGGGCTAAAAGGGCTACAGCCCGGGGTGGCAAGGCAGCTAGGGGCGGCCAATTTATAATTATTTTTTGAAGCGATTGAACTTTCAAAACATACAAGCAGAAGAACGCAAGCCGCCCGTAGCAATTGGCCAATTAATAATATTTTTTTGAAGCGATTCAACTTTCAAAACATACAAACAAAAGACCGCAAGCCACCCCTAGCAATTGCCCAATTTTTAATATTTTTTTGAAGCGAATTGAACTTTCAAAATATTCAAGCAGAAGGGCGCAAGTCGCCCCTAGCAATTGGCCAATTTATAATTTCTGAAGCGATTGAACTTTCGCCTGTCAATCTCAATATAACAGGTTCGATTCCTGCCGTCGTCTATGTCGTCTTTAATTCCATTAATACCTTCTATAAATTTTCATCAATGGGATGCTGGTTTACTCATTACATGTTGTTTAGGCATAACACTAACAACATGTGATTGAGTTAAACTAGTATGCCCAACAAGGATGAAAAACGAATAAAATAATGCGAATTATAAGGGGCATAGAAATAATACACGGCAATTCTCCGCTTTAGTTTAGCAGCCATCCCTGGAGATAAAAATATCTGAGACAACCACCTTCAGTCTCAGAACATCGTGCCACACATCTTTCCTATCCTTCTTTCTCTTCCGTACTTCACGCCCACGCTGTGTTGAAACATTTGAAGGGTATTCATATTCCCTTGAGCGTGAGTAAATTATAAAAAAAAAAAAAAAAAAAAAAAAATACAAGTAAAAGAGGGCCAGCCGCCCCTAACAATTGTCTAATTTACAATATTTTTGAAGGATACACAAAATGTACAAAGATTTAAAAACTGTGATTTTTTGAGTTTTTCAAGCTGTGAGAGAGTTCACTGTAACATGTCACTCACTTTTTTCACCATTTACTATTCTTATTTTTTATAATGAAAATCGATACTAAAAATATTTACAGACAAATACCTATTCTTTGGAACAAATTCCAAAATTTTAGTGGAATTAGTACGATGTTAAAAATATTTTAGTATAGGTAATACTAATTTAAAAAGACGATTTTGCTAATTTTAATCAAATTTAGCATCATGCTATCTCTAACATTTTACTAAAATTAAAATCGTCAGATACCTATTTTATCTTTTTAGTATCGTGCTAACTTCCTTATGCTTCTTGCATGCTTCCAGATGTCAAAAAAGGTCTGTTTATTTAGGTTTTTGCATGAACTGTCATTGTTTTAGGTGTGTTCAGAAGCAATGGGCGCATTCACTAACCTAGTCACTACGTAGTCAACTCGTTCTGATTGGCTAAAGACAACTAAAAATTTAGTTGAAATTTCCCCTCAAACGTAGTGTAAAAATTTCTGCTTCAAAGCTAGTGGATATTGATTTTGGCATTTCACAATCAGCTGTTCGTTGAAAATACAAATTTAATTTTTGGTGGAAGATATTTTCGAAGTGAAATTATATTTGATGTTATTTAATTTAAACTGTAAAAAAAAGTTTATTTAAAGTTCTCAAAACACAATTTTTCTTATTTTATATGTTTACATCTGTCATTAATATGACAGTTCGAATTGACTAGCTTTGAAGTGCAATTTCGCATTCACAAAGCAAGTTGACTTTTTGACTACGTAGTGACTAGGTTAGTGAATGCGCCCAATTTAAGCAAACTGTAAATGTGCACACATCGACAAACCGGCGACACCAAAAATCAAAACATTTTGATGCACAAACCATCCCACTCACACAACACACATTTCAATACACCGTCACCGGTGCGTGCGCTTAAGGATGGTTGCTTTTGAAACAAAGGGTGATACGTTGTCAAAGTGATTAATTGGAAACACAGGATGTAGATATTAATGTCATTTTCCATTGGAGCGTATGTTATGTTCTAGAGAGGCTGAATGATCAAAAAACGTTCCATTGGCTGTCTGAAATTGGTTCGTTACACATATGTATGTATTTGCCTTAGACCAGTTTTTCGGTTCCAAAATTTATCCGAATAATATCCAAGCTATTGTCATATTGCTCCTAAAAAAGTTTTAATTCAAACAATCGTTTTAAGCAGTGCGAAAAAAGGAGAATAATTCGACTCCTACGTTTCAATAGAAATTTTATATACTACATACAAATTATTTTTTTGTTGGACACCCTGTTCTTCGTTTTAAAAAGGTCTTCTTTTCTTGTAGTTTTTTCACATAACTTTTTTGACTAACACCTACCTACCTATATATTTATCGTGTAGAGTGACATAACGGTAACCTCAAATTATAAATTCTGCTTTTACATACTTACATAAAGTGCAAAGATGCAAAGAGTGTTTTGGTATTGGTATTTAATATAAATGTTAACTCTTTTTACCGTAAGTTACTGAAGCGTGTATACTTGTACTTACATATGTAACTATATTTCTTAAAATCGATGCCAAAGAACAAATTTAGCTATGGGTGTTAAGAAATTGTAGTTGTTACTAGAAGCGTTTTCTATTTTTTTTATAAAATCTATAATTTGTTTTCCATCGTGTTGTCCCAAACAAATCATATTTATGTTCTGTAATTGATTCTTTAAGTTAAAAAAATTGATTTTAAAGGTACATTATATATACACAATTTAGAAGAAACATTAGCTAAAAATGTTCTGTACTTTTATTCCTTGTGAATTATTGGTGTGTGTTAAAAATTAATCTAGCTTATATAAGGTTTTAACAGTGTGTACAATTGCCATAAATGTTTTGTTTTGTTTAGAAGTGTAACAAATTTTATTTTTCAACACAGATTGTGCCTTATCCTCTTTTGATTTATTTAAATAATGGATCCAGTTAGAAAAAAACTGAGCGGCAGCGCTTACAGAAAAAAGCCTCAGAAAAAAGGGCGGCAAAATTTATCAGCCCGGGGCGCCAAATCCTTAAATACGCCTCTGATTCCACGGAGTCATGATACTGACTTTCTATCAAGATTTCGAGCGGGAAACAGCTATCAGTGTCAAAATAACTTATAATTTAAAAAGAAACCACTAAATTGATTCTGAATTTTAGAAAATTATAATTTTACTGAGAAAACCGTTCCTCAAAACCAATATAAGAAAATACAATTTTCGAAAAAATCTAAAATTAATTTTAGTTTCATTGAGATTTATTTTGGGGAAGTTCTAGGCGTTTAACGTAAGAGTTTTTCGCAACATTAGCCTAAAATGAGTAAGACAGTGTTTTTGTATTTTCTTATTATATTTTGTTGTAGTTTTTCAAATCAAACAAAATGTTTTATCGACCGGCGGCATACACGAAAATGCATTTTTTTTTCAAATGTTTGGAAAAAAATTCGAAACAGTTTTCAAATAATGTTTCTCTCATCTAATGTGGACAGACAGTTAAGTTGAGAATATCTGTTAAAATTACCAATATTCTTTAAGTCGATAGATTCCTTATACATACCTAAATCAGAAATCAACTTGCATCCAAACAAACCATTAAAAAACCTAACTTATAAGCGACAAATAAAAAAACCTTAATATTTAATCAATGTTAACACCATAATCACTTTTCAAGCCAAACAAAATTTTAATACCACTCGAGCGCTTTTATTTTTTCCGTTGGCCACTCTCTAAAGCCATTACTGCAGGGTCACAATATCGAATTCACGCCTCTACGCACACAACAGACGAAGCGAGGCGACAGGATAATTATGTAGTTTTCTATCACAGTATAGCTGGATGCGGTTGGTGGTTGTTGTGGTGTGATATGCTATCGCCATGGTAGGCTGGAAGGACCTCAATGAAATTTTAATTATAAATTCAACAATTATGGGACTGGAACATGATAAATAGATGTAACATGATGTTTTTGCAGCATCACCAGTCGCCACCCATCATCATGATAGCGACCCGCTGCTATGCTGGTCGCTTGTGTACTCAGCTGCGACCGGAAAACACAGAATCAGAGAGGATCCTGTGTGTGTATCCTGTGTAGTTTGCTGGATGGCCGGAAGCGTTACAATAGGTGTATCTACGGTGCGTGCAAAACTCAATGACGGATGAGGATTGGGCAAGAAGTGGCAGTTGTGGGTGGTGTATCAACTTTGTTTATTGTAATGGTTTTTGTTTTAATATAAATGACATGCTCGACCATATTGGTGAGGTGGCGGTAGTTGTATTCGCCAGTGATGATGATGTTCTGCATGTTTGTTAAGTTTGTTCATGAATTTGTTCGACGCATCCCCCTGAGGCAAGGACTATGTAATTTTGCGTTTGTTTGCATGATTTTGTTGCTTCATTAAAATAAACACCAGCCCAGTTACATAGAAAGGAGCATGTTTTAGCCCAAGGTTAATGCGGATGAAAGGCTACATTTCAATACATAAGTCTTCTTGTTTTGTATGTCGTGATGTATTTCGATAAAGTATACTAGAACAATATGTATACTTTGATGTGATTAACAAAGTAGAGGCATTTTTTGTTTATTGAATTAAAAACGAGCAACATTGTTATAATGTTTTTCCTTTCTGCTATTAGTACTTGAACATAGAAGATGTCTTAAATCAATGTTTTCTTTTTCTGTGACCTTTTGCTTTTAAGAAAGTTTATGCAAATAGCGTGGGCTTCAGGACAAAAATATTCTTCTTGTTACAGCAGTTTTGTTTTGGGTGTGTTTCTATTATGTTGTTGTATGTTCTAGTTGATCCCACCATGAACTAACTACCTGCTCACCATCTCATCTGATAGCATTCTCATCGGAAATTTTTCATTAACTCTTATTTTATTTATTAACGATAAACACAGAAGTACGAAGATCCGAGGAAGCCTTCATGTTAAGAATACCATTTCCCAAAAAATTGAACACGACCGACTCAGTTGGTATTGCCATGTTCAAAGGAGAGATCCTGAGAACCCCGTCAAAAAGGCAATATCATACAACGTTCCAATTCGGAATAAAAAGAAAGGTAGGCCTAAACACTCCTGGTACAAACAAATGCAAAAACACCAGCATTCAGTTGGCCTCAGAAATGGAACAATACAAAACCGGGAGGCTTGCCGCCGATTTCTGAGGTCAACCCGGCGAAACCCACAGGCGGATCACTAGTGTGAAGCAGATACGTGGGAGAGTTATGATCCCCTCGACATCGAGATCATAACAGCGCCGAAGAAAAGGAAGAAGAAGAACGATAAACACATTGAATCAGATATATCATTCCATCATTTCTGCAAATCGATTTCTTTGGTTTATGCTGAGGAGCTTTTTTTAGAGCTTTTCAGAAGAAATACTTCTGTGTAGAAAGATTTGTATCAAAAATGGTTTTAATTTCTTCCAAGGTGCAAAGAAAAGGCAGAAAACCGTTGACGCACTACCAACAAATTTTACGACTTTCTTAAAAATATGACAGAAGTTGTTAAAAATCACAACCTTATATACGAGTATTACTGTCTGATGGTGTGGAAAAACATAGTTTATTTCGGTCACCGGCATGTTTTCGACTTTAAAGTCTTAATGTTGAGTTTGTATCCCCACTGATATTTTTTACAGATTTGCAGCTATTTAAAATACGCACTAAGGTTACCCTGCTTTTAAATGGACATAGCTGAATCTATAGTAGTCAGAGTGAAAGGCAAACTCTATCTTCCCTGTACTGAAAATATAAAATGAATAAAGTTAAGTCTGATTATCCAGGTTTTCTTATCCTTATTTTTGAATATCGTTCCAATTTTTCAAAATTTTCATTCTTAACACTTTTCCAGCTATTATAAAGTGAAATATAAAATAGTTATTTCCATTGATTCTTGTGATTTGCTCCCTTAAATTACATTTTAAATACACAACATTCCAACACACTCTCCCCTGTCCATTTTTGTTCGTAACATTCCATATATCAAAGTGCTCGACATGGAAATTTACCCATTTTTTTGTACTACAAACTTAAGATTTTATGTACAAAAAAAAAACACTTTATACTTTATTAAATGAAAATCCTTAGTCCGAATCACTTTTTTACTTGCGATATAGACTAAAGGGCAAGTTCTGAATTTGGAAAAAGAAAATCGAACTTGAAGTTTTAATCAAACTTGAAATTACGATGATAGAGAATACGAAATTAGTGAGTTCGACAATTCCGTCTGTCTGTGTGTCTATACCTCTTCTTACAACCTACATAAACTACTGGAGGTATTTTCTTCAAATTTCAGTGATTCCCTAGAGGAGAAATTGAAATTTTTCTTTAGCTCCAAAACTGATGGTACCTGCCATACAGCTGTTACGCAAAATTTATCTCGAAAACGGCTCTTACGGCTTGGACTACATTTTGTTAAGACAAAATTTCGGAACCTCTACTGATTTTGACCAACATTTTTATGCAGGAGCGCCTTTAAATTTGAAATAATATTGTATATTTATAAAAATATTCGAAAAAATATTTCTTCGGTTTTTGAAAAAAAAAAAAATCCAAATTTTCTTTTTTGAAAAATCAATATCTTCAAGACCTTTGAATGATTTTTTTTAAATTATTTCCTAAAATTTATATTACTAAATACTTAAAATTGACATCCCAAATCTTTTTCTTGAAAATTTTTAAAGAAATTTTCATTTCATACTTTTCTAGACATTTGAACATTTTTATCTCATTAAATCCATGTTTTTTATCTATACATAATTTTTAAATTCCAAAGTACTCTTACATAAGAGCAAATACGTGCGATCCAGTCCTGCATTTTATTTTTATTATTGACTTATTGACCTCTTGGAGTTATCAATATGTTAAAAAGTTTTGTAACAAAAAATTATATTGATTGAAAATCCTTTTCCTCAGTCTCATTTTTCGAATGAACAAATCTAGCAACAATTAAGAATACGCAATATTTCAGAAAATTAGACTGTCAAAAGTGGAGTGGTTTTGGCAGTTAAAGTAATACCGATAGGACATCGAAGTGTCTCAAAATGGCAACGCCATGGGGCCGAATTTTGTGAAAAGAGATTAGAATTTCATCAGCTACGGACATATTTTCAGAAATAATTAAGAAAACACTCGGAGGTCTAGACAATTATGAGGTGGCAATATATATGTAGATAACATTTTCTTTTTTGCAGATACAGTAGAAAAGCTTAAAGCAATCCCAAAAAAGGTAATTAAAAGGCTTACAGAGGCCGTATTCACATTAAATAAAGACAAGTGCGAATACAAAAAGCAGCGAATAAAGTTTCTGGGACATGTATTCACAAACAAAGCCTACGAAGCAGAAACCGACAAAACTAAGGCAATCGACTTGCTGAAAACACACGAAGACGCTCAGATAATTACAATGCTTACTAAGAATGGTCAACTACCTAGAAAAATTTATTTAAAAAATGTCAGAACTAACAGCACCACTCAGAACATTACTACACAAAGAAACGATATGGCGTTGGGAAGCCGACCAACGACAAGCATTCGAAAACATTTAAAAAAAAAACGCTCACGACAACGCTAGTCTTAAAATACTACGATGTTAACAAGCCAGTCAAATTGTCTGTAGATGCTTCAAGCAAATCGATGGACGCTTGTCTAATGCAAGAAAATCAACCAGTCAACAAAATCAACTTGAAATTGTAAAAGAAGCTTTGGCGATTCGATTCGGCTGTACAAAATGCCATGAATACGTTTAGGGTCAGGAATTAATTGTGGAAACCGATGACAAGCCATTGGAAGTAATTTTCAAAAATTCTTTGTACAACACTCCGCTTCGCTTATGAAAGGCACCAAAATACTAATCGCAGACTCACTTCGCAGGGATTGCGAAAACGGTGCTAGCAATAAGTGACGGATTCAAAGGACAAAGTGCTGAAGGCCATTATAATGCAAAACTACATATTTGATACTGATGGTGGACCACAGTTTAGCTTAAGTAAATTTAAAACATTCTCTACTAAATGGAGGTTCAAACATTAAGTATCGTCACCAGATCATCCACGTTTTTGTGGGGAGAAATGTTCAAACTGCATCTCCAATTGCAAACGAGATTGGTGATAAAGTGCGTTTACAAACGGCGCATGGTGAATGGAAAAGCAGCTACTGTGGTAGAAAATATTCACGATCAGTTAAAATTATATCCGTCTGCACAAAACTTAAGCTGATATTGAAGAAAGTACCATCGACATCGAGATTCCAATGCCAGAAGGAAACAAGGTGTCTGGTTCAACAAACAACACTTTCAAGACCATCCAAAACAAAACATTCACAACAGACGTTGTCTTATCACCTTGTCAGATCATGGCTATATATTTCGTATATAAAATAACTAGAATAAAGATAAGGTTATAAAGAAATAAATTCATCTGTTGTATTTTAAATAAAAAGTTGATACAAAATTGTCAAATGAAAACAATCATGTCTATTACAGAATCCGCAGAATTTTACTCCCGGTGAGTTGACTCGACCCGTTGACCTTTCACATTCGCTGTAAAACTGAATTATGAAATTCGCCAGATGAACTACATTGTCGATTCCTAAAATTACCTTATCATTTATGAACTTTCGTATCGACACTATCAGCAACAGACATTTAGTTAACGGCCTAGGCTTTGATAATAGCATTGCTATCGATCAACGAAATCAAGCATCGTTGTGCGTGGTTAGTACTTGTGTCGGGGACCGTTCAATACCAACCGTGTGCTCTTTTTTTAGATTTCTGGCCTTCCAGTTTTAGTATGATAACCTTTTGACTTATATTTTTGTGCTTTCCATTGTTTATTTTTGTTTTTATTTTTCGTTTAATCAAAAATCCACTTTAGATTCGTCTCGAAATTGGTGCGAATGTAAAATGTTGATAGAAATTGTATGGAATGCGAATGGATTGCGAATTCAGTAATACCATATAAGTTGAACAAAATGTCGGTGTTGCAGGGATTGTTACCGACATTCGTTCAACTTTTATTCGTCGGATTCAGTAATAGCAAAAGTTTGGAAATTAATTGAAACTGTCACTTTAGCTCATTTGCCAAATTTTGTAATAGGGGTGAATATTTAACAAATTTAAATTAATCCATCTCAACAGAATTTTGAGAAAAGTTATTAGTACCATGAAACGGATCTTAGTGTTGAATTAAAAAAATTTTAGATTTGTTTAATTTAATACTAATTAATAATATTGACTAATTGACTCCAAATTCTGCCTCAAAGTTGTCAAGTTGTGTGATCGTCTACCCAGAATACTACCAAAGCGGTAACGGCTGCATCGACACTCTCGTTGAAACGAATTCAAAAACCAACTCATTGATTACCTTGTAGAGCTGCATATATTTATATTTAAAGGTCTACATCTACATTATCAATCTTGGCAATGCTTAACTTTCCAGGCACTAAATATGGGGACCAGAAGGATTTCCTCTGCCAATGCCCTGCTTTGGCCAAATTTAGAGCACAATCATTAGGAAGGACATTGTTTGATGACATTGACGAACTTTCAGAAATGAAGATCAAAGATTTAATCTCTTTTCTTAACACGACGAAATGGCTCTATGGGGCCTGAGGGCTTTGATGGAAGCTTAACTTCGGATGATCACTCAATCGGATTGGCTACTGTTTCAGCACCAGTCAACAAGCTGACTAGTTTCGCACAATTTAGATGGTGTCGGATGAGTGTGATGATCAGGTTGAGTGAGTGATCCAAGTTCCGGATGATTGTGCAAAAGCAAACACAATAAGAGACATCAAAACCTACAAGATCTGTTCTTATTTTTGAACTCAGTCTAAACTGGATGACTCCGTAAGAATGTCCACAATTTCCCATATAAGTTCTGCCCAAAGGTTCATACGAGTTATGGTATCAAAATAACACACATCAACGCTAATTGGGCCACAGGCCTAGACTGCCATTTCTGACTACATCATAGTTTTAAGACAGCAACCAAAAAGGAGGTAGGCATACCTACCTGATATTCTGTATTGTAGGCAAAAATATATTTAAAAGACACTGACCTTATTAAGAGTTTTATCTTCATATGTACTTAAAAACTATTCTCTAAACATACATTATCTAATTTTGTATTTATACTATATTGAAACAACAAATAAAACATCTGCAAAATATCTAATCGGCTAAGGCTTATTAAAACAAAAATAATAGCAATTGTCTTCACTTATCTTCTAATTACGATTATCGCTTGAATTGTTTGTATATACTGTGGCGTAACCATAAATACGTTCGGTTGTTGCCATCATATAGTGTAGTGTTAAATTAGGCCCAGTCAAATCTCCCTCCATAAATCCTTCACACATAAATTTCGATTTTGAGGTCTTGTTTACACTGCAACAGCTCTTCTTCGAACAAAGCCTCAAGCGTAAGCGTTTAATGTACACATCCGTCAGATATCTGCACTGTATCTACACGAATTTTCGCTCATTGTGTACACACACTTGTTAATTAGCTCCGCACATAGTTTAACGCTTATAGCAGCTTTCATTAAGCGCTTATCTATAAACAAGGATAATGTAATAATTGGTTCGAGTGTGGTTGAGGATGGGCATTCATCAGGGTAGGGTCGAAGAGGCAACATGGACTCAAAATGGCTTTGACTTGGATTTCTGGCACTGTAGGAGTTATATAGTTACTCATTCTTTTTTATGGCAATTTTTACGATTTGTGTTATCAGATCTGTTGATTTATGTTTTATCGATTCGAATACAATTATATGTGAGCGCAATGAAAGAGGGGTCTGATGTATTTAATTGATGAGTATATATAAGCTTTTAGCAACGCCAACGTTCCACTGGTTTTAAGTATGTAATTTAATCATTATATGACACGCTTTCCGAACTCAATTTAATTAAGTTATCCTTTTGTATTTTAATATAATGGCGGCGGCGGTGGTGGGAGTCGCGTCGGGGCTCATATAGGAAAATGATTCATTTGTTTTCGTTTTGATGTACAAAAGATACAATGCCACTCGTGAATAATGTTTTGATTAAATTAATTGTTTAGCCAAGATAAAGCCAATTTATTTTAGTTGAACAATATGTTTGCTTATATAAAGATAAAGAAATTAGAAAAAAAACAGTTGCAATGGTACCTACATAGAAAAATGCGTTCGCAGTAGCCATAAGTTGAATGTCTGCGGGTTAGCTTCTCCGTATGCATCCCAGACTATGTATATACTTGTAATAGCGACTAAATCCGAGTGTAGATTTTTTAACTCAACTATCTTTATTTAAACATAATTCATAAAAATGACGAGCAAATTTGAAGTCGAGACTCACCACCTGTTTATCGACGGAAAAATCGTCAAAGGCTCTACGCATGGCGATGTCTGAACTGACTAGCAAATAGCTCCTTCGAACTATTCCAAAGATGCACAAGGTTTCTGCAAGTGATTACTCCTTATGAAGCATATCCTGCACACATCAAGTGGTTAACACCTACATATATAGGGCACTGTTTTCAACAAGTCTGTCCAACTATTACCCCAAGCACACCCCGTGTTACGGTAAAAATTCACCGCAACAATCTTCATTCTTTCTATTTCCTTTTCCTTGCGTCCTTCCAAATTTCCTTTAATTACACAGGTGTTCGTTTTGCGATAGTGCGAGAGAGCAGGGCGACCATGGTCCATCAGCCAGTGGCTCTCTCTCTCAGTATCGTAAAACAAACAAATCGTCGACGAGTACTGGCAGACGGGCGGTCTGTTTCATGGGTTTCAATTCGAAAACGTTGAAGACACTTGGTCTTTAAACGTAGATGTCGCTCTTAAAGGAGAACGGCCGAGTGCCCAACCTAAAACTAAAAACTAGAAATTAACTAATTTGTAAAAGATGGAACGTTAAGTGTGAGTTCCCAAACTCCCCCTTGTCTGAGTTGGAAGCCAATCACGACCTATTGAGTAAATGTATGCAACTTGATCGATTCCTCTTTCTTTTGATTTCCTCTAAAATTATTATTATTGTTAGAAATCCGGTGGGGACGAATGTGCGCGAGTGCTTATTAATTCTACTTTAGGTTTTAAAGATTTTTTTTTCTATCAGCGCAAAAACTGTGGGGATAATTGTGAACTAACCAAGGAAACGTCGTGACCTGGAAGGAAATTCCAGCGGGCGGCGATTTCCATGGAAAGTTCGAGAGAAATTGAAGGAAAGAGAATTTGTGAGTGAGCAGGATCGCCATATTTCGACACAAAAGGCTCTTCAGCAAACTTGCGGAGATTGGCTGTCGATGACGTGATCGAAATTCGCGATACCGAATTGGCTGAAAGCACGAGGGTATGGGGCGAAATTTTGAGCGGCTATCCAGGAGAAAAATCTTGGAAGTCACTCTAATCTTGATTGTTAAAGAAGTGAGAGCTGAAAAAGAAAAATCTTGAAAACCAGAGGACTAAAATCAGCTCTGCCGAACTTACTCCCATAGGAGTATTTTACTCCTTTCGTGGAGTCGATGCTCCTATACTCCCCATGTTACAAAAATACTCCCCAAAAAAATAAATAAAAATTTAAAATAAAACAAAATTCCAACAAACCAACTTAAAGCAAACATATTGTTTTTTCGACAAATTGCACATAATCTGTTCTTTTTTCCATACAAGATCTCATATCGTTGAACTTGCAAACATCCCTCGATAACAAGATAAAAAGACAGAGATAATAAATATTGTTTCCTCTTTTTAATTTATCAAGTGCGAGCGAGATAATTAAATCGGACTTCATTCAATCCAATTTACCGTTTCTTAAAAAATACAAATTGATCGTTACAAAGCTGTTTTGTTTAAAAAAAGAAATATCAACTTACTCTAAAGGAATGGAAAAGTAAGACCATATACTTTGAAACTATAATATAGGTACATTATACACATTATGTTCAACACAGGTTCTTAATAAAAAACCAAAACCAACACCAGAAGCAGCACCATCCACCTCAGTTGAAATTCCAACTGAGACAGGTCCATCAACGTCCAAGACCATTACATGTATCTCTTCCAAAAAAAAAAAAAAACTAAATGTAGATGACACAGGGGACCTTGTTCAGGATCTGAAATCTGAAAACCCAAAACGAAAAGAACAAAAATTCCGAATAATCTGAATTGAGAATTTCAACTGGATAGAAGAAAAAGTAGGCCCAAACGAGACTCCAAGACCATACTGCAAAATTTGGATGGTTCTTCTAACTAACAACAAAGGACATTTATTGAGGCCAGGAGTCGCAACAGCACATCAAGCAAATATCCAGTTTAAAAACCAACCCATGAACGACAACACCCAAATGATAACAGCCTTTCAATCAAAAACCAATAAAATTAAAATTGCAGAGTTACGCATCATTATGTTCTTAATACATATAACATAACTTGCCACTCAACTTAATCATAGCTATCATAGCATTAATTAAAGTTGTGGCTCCGATTTTTATTATATTAAATTTTTGTTTACTTTTGTCAAATTCTTCTTTAAATAAACAAAATACAAAAATTAATATTAATATTAATAAGCAATAAGTTGCTTGAAAATCAATGTACGATTAGACCCCTATTATACGATCTCTCACGAGACGAGGCTCACGTAAGTGCGAAAAAGAAAGCAGATATGAGGAAATGAGATGCACAAAAATATTCCCGGTGAGTACCGGGCTGATTTTTAGTAGTCTCATTTTGACGTTTCTTTTTCTCAAATTCGTTTTATGTTGTGTTGTGAATTAAAAAATACGAACAACTGGCAAATTTGATACACGAGTCTCATGAGACATGAGTCAACGTGTAATAGCTTTTGCCTCACGGGATACAAATTTAAAAGGAAAGTCAAAAATGAGACATGTCTCATGAGGCAACGTGTAATAGGGGACTTACAATATATCTCAATAGTTTAAGTTAGAGTTAATTTATTATTAACTCTCTGTTTATTAAAAAACACAAATATTGAAGTTCCTATTTTTATTACAAATGAATAAAAAAAATTTAATTTATAGAAAACGTTTCTGTGTTTTTTTCGTTGAACTAATAATTTTCTTGGTATTTTGGCGATACTCCTCAGCTATCGTAAATACTCCCCAAAAAATACAAAAAATACTCCTCTAGAAATTTTTAAAACGGCAGCACTGACTAAAATTATAAGTGGAAAAAAAAGAAGTTTTTTTTTTTTTGAGGAAAAAAAAGAAGGTAGAAATTAAAAAGATAACAAGATAATATAGTGGAAGTGGAAAAAAAAATACGGAGGATAAGAATATCGAGAAGTTATTGGGAAAAATAAAGGAAGAGGAAAGGAAGGAAGAGGAAAACGAGGAAAAATCTACAGCAGGGATATTGTCGAGGAGGAAACAAAAACAAAAAAAGCTAAGTACCCCTTTCTTGTGCTTGTCTTTTTTTAGTAAATTTGTCTTTTTTTGGTATTTGGTCTTGATTGGTTTTTAACTGCGTTACGTTCTTTCCGAAAATTGCGGAAATCGCGACCCGTTAATATCCGTTGTGTTTCTGGGAACCAGACCTTAACGGTCCATCTTATTTTAAAAATCTCTTGTATTTGCTTGAAAAGATCCTGGGTTTTAATCCTACTGGTAAGGTTTCCCAGGCAAATAAATCTCTAAAAATTCAAAAAAATATCTTTCATTTTCATATAATTTCAACTCATCATCGTTGTTTATTTTCGCTCCAAAGGTTTGCAATTTCCTTTTTCGTATTTCAGAAAAAAATTGCTGGCGCCCTTTTTATTACGCAGTAAGTACGCCACTGGGGCGATTAAACGTAATAAATTACATTTTTTTATATCAATTTGATATTAATCATATCACCAAAAAATCCACAATTAAATTTTCCAACCCCCATTGTGAACCCACCCCAACTGCTCTAGCCGTGGTGACAGCATCTTACCCGCTGTCAGCTGCACTTGTTTTTTTTGTCAAGTGACATTTCATCTTTCTCCCAATTCGTGGTGGTTGTTGTCGCGCCGTCGCAAACTCGTTTCCTTGTTTTCCTTTTATAATATCAATAATAATATTTTAATTAATTGCATCCCGCGGTCGCGATCGAAAATTCAAGTGTAGCACCCGTACTTTGTAAGCGATATTCTTACATGATCCATTTAAGGGTGAAATTATTACAAAAAAAATGGCTTATGGCGCAGTGCCGCTGGCCTGAGATGGCGATTTTTGTCTGAGCATCAAACGATAGTGGGCTAGTGACAGAGGTACTTGTCCACGTTTTTAGACCATTTTTCAAAAAGTATTTGTGTAACCAATTTCTAAAAAAGGCCATTCATCTTTACCCAAGATCATGGAAACGCTGATCAATCGTCATGAAATGTCTCGTATAACGAAAGTTTCTCAAGGACCGTCAGAACGGCTTTCGTTGCAACAGATCTACTAGTGATTTAATGGATTTACTCACCGAATCCTTTAATCGCCTTGGAGAATGCAAAATTGTGCGGCTTGATAGACATAATTCAAAACTTATCCGGGATACCAAGTATTACTCTCTCTGCGATTTGCAAATAAACGTTTCTAAGTTGAAGGTATTGATTTTTCGTGCGAATCATAATTGAAGAAATGAAACGCAAAGATGGACCTTCAATAATGAAAGGCTTGAAGTAGTAGAAGAATATCAGCATCTGGGTGTAACTTACTCCTTAAACTTGAGGCTGGATGAGCACATTAAAGCTAAATGCACAGTCACACGAAAAGCTATAAAAAACATTTTGGAAATATTTTTAACAGTAGGCCACAATCAACGCGTGTCTATGTGTAGACACTGAAAAAAAAACCGTCATCATATTGATGAATGGAGTTCATCAACTAAAAATCATCATATAGATGTAGTTTTCATCTCATTGATGAAGAAATTGGATGAACAAAAATGTTGCTGCATGAACCGTTCTTTAATATGAAGTATTTCATTTCATCAACTTTTTAACCAGCAATTGCATACAATTGTTTGAAGGGGAAATTTCATCAGTTCATAAAAACTTTTCATGTATATGATGAAACCTAGTTTCTGATGATTATTCATCATAATGACAAATGCAGTCATCATATTTATGATTTTTTTAGCATTCATCATATTGATAAAAGCAATCATCATATTTATGAATGCTTTTTTGACAATCAGGTCATCACATTGACGAATGCATTTATCATATTTATAAATGATTTTTTAACATTTAGTTCATCATATTGATGAAAACAATCATCATATTGATGAATGCTATCGTCATACCGATAAATTTAGTCATTATATTGAAGAAATTTTTTCATCATATTGATAAAAACAATCATCATATTGATATGAATGCTATCGTCATACCGATAAATTTAGTCATTATATTGAAGAAATTTTTTCATCATATTGATGAAAACAATCATCATATTGATGAATTTTATCATCAATATAACGAATTAAGTCATCATATTGAAGAAATTTGTTCGTCGTATTGATAAAAACAAGCATCATACTGATGAATGCGATCATCAATAGAACGAATTTAATTATATTATTGAAGATTTTTTTTTCATCATATTGATGAATTTTTCATAAAATTGAAAATTCTTCATTATATTAATGAATGAATTCATCACTTTTGTTAGAAAAATTTCAAAAAAAATTATAAAAATATTCATCATATTTATGGACGCTGCAGTCAATATGAAGAACCAATTCATCATTTGATAAAAAAATTTAAGGGGACATTTTTTTCATGATATTGACGAAGCAAATTGTTGAATGATGTACGAGATTCATCAGTTAAAACTGTCATCATATTGATGAACTGTCGTTCATCTTATACATGAAAGGGTTCACTTGACTAAAATTGACGATTTTTCATCATATTGACGACCTTTTTCATCTATATAACCCACCGATTTGGTTCAGTGTAGAAGTGATGTACATACTCGTATATGGCTCTTCGTATGTCGAATAGTTCAAAAAGCTGCAACGATATTTCTTCAAACATCTGTTCAGGTTACCGGAAACAACTCCAACTTATGCAATTCATGTGGACACTGGACTACAAACCATTAAATCTAGCAGCGACTACATCATCAAAACAATGAAAAGGAATAGCTCTTGCTTGCAAAAACAAACATTGTTGTTCCTATTTAGGACATCAGGGAATTTTCAAGGAATGGAACAAACTAGCTAGGTTCCACAATTTTGATTTCAGATTATCACAAAACTATGAGCAATGGCAATGAGAACAAAATCTATATCAGAAAAATTGAAATTCGGCTTCAGAATCAAATTGCGAACAATTTATAAAACTTGAACCATCAGCTGGGAAAAATAATTTTTTCATAGATATGATAAGTATCGATAAAATAAATATTATTTTTCGACTAAGAACTGAAACTATTAACTTAAACTTCATTCCATGTAAGGAAGATTTTCCAGAAATATCTGGCCTATAAAACTGCAGTTATCATGAGAATGTTAACCATTTTGTAGCAAGATGTAGCAATGCTTCAAGAAATAAGAAAACTGCACCTTGGAAACAGCTTCCTTGACCAACACGAACTCTTTGATATTCTTTATGTTATCGAAGCCTGGAACTGTTTATATAGTAATACTAAACAAGCTCTGTTATATAGAAATGAATTCACCTAGAGATCACTTTTTAAAGTAATTTATATATTTATGCATGTAAAACCTATTTTTACTTGCAACTTGAGGCAAGTTGTGCATTCGTAAAAAAATCGAACTCGAAATTTTGATCAAAGTTGACATTACGATGATAGCGAAGACCAAAAAAGTGGGTCTCGTAATTCTGTCTGTCTGTCTTTTCAACTACAGCCTAAACGGCTTTGCCGATTTTCGTTAAACTTGGTAGATATTGTTTTTAATCCCCCCCGCTTTTTTTCTTTTTTTTCTAAGACCAAAAATGACTGTACCTGCCATACGATTTTTTTCGAAATTTTATAATTATTTTTTTTCTCAAAACCTGTCCAACAGAATTAAAAAAAAATCATGAAATTTCATTTAGTTAAAGCTGGGTAATGGTTGAAAAAAAAACTTCCAAAAAATGGTTATTTTTGGTAGTCCCCCTGGAACCATTATTTTTGTTTTTGATTTTCTCGAAAACGATACAACCGATTTAAATTATTTTTCTTATGCTAGAGCTCCTCCAAAGTTTGAATATTATTACATATTCAAATTTTCAATTTTTTATTTTTTGGATTTAAAAAAAAATTCAAAAATTTTTTTTGGAAACTCAATATTCCGAAAACACTTGATAAATTAAAGTTTCTCAATATAATCTGCAAGATTTGATAAAAAAAATGGTTCTACCTGAAAATAACGGAATGTTAAATTGCGAATTTTGAATTTCTTATAATCGGCATAACGGATTTCAATGAAATTTCTTATAGGGAAGCTTCTAAAAAGTTTAAAAAACATTGCATTTCAAAACTTTAAAAAAAAAATATTTTTTGAATTCGATATCTCAAAATCGACTTGGTATTTTTTTTTCGAAATTTACTTCTTATTCGCTTCGCTTATTTACTTCTAATAAAAACTTTGAGTTGGTGTAACAAAATTTGTTCTTAAAAATGTTTTACAAATTTTGTATATAAAATTATACAAAGTCTCATAATTTTTGTTCATACATAAGGCAATATTTGCTTAAATTATACATGACATCCTATTTTTACTTCCAACTACTAAAGAAGTTGTCTTAGTCATAAAAAATGAATTTTATACTTATGAACAATTTTTCTGTAATAACATTGATTTTTGAAATACTTAGTCTTTTAAATAGGAGTAAGTTCGAGCGACCCTGTCGTGCATTTTATTTGTTATGCAAAGAGACACTTAAGCGCCAACAACGAGCGAAAACACCTACCGTATTGAGTAAAGTGAATCTTACTTGTATGAGTTATAAATTGTTTCCTTTTTTAAGAGCTCAAAACTGTATAATATATATAATAACAATGTATTTATATTTATTTCTTTTAAAGTTTTTTTTTTCTAATCGTATTTGGAATTTTATCTTTCCTATGAAATTCTTAGACCGTTGTATCAATCACTCTGACAGACCGCAAATAATGTAGACAAACTTATATTCAATTAAAACAATTTACAAAAAACTAAGTTTCCCGACAAATTTGTTCAACTATTTTTGTGATTTATTGATTGATAAAGGATGCCCTTAAGAAGACAGCAAATCCCCCCCCCCCCCCGTAGAAACGACGGGAAATTAAATGAAATAACCTAGTTTCGTTGCACATTGCAAGAGGAACCAGATTCTTGAACAACTTGATCATAATCTTTCAGTTGGTTGGCGTTATTTTCCATGAGGCTAAACTTGTTCTAAAGGTGTTCGAATAGTTTAGAAAAATTATGGGCTCTGATAGAGAATTAAAACACCTTCCTCCAGTTATGTATGTATACAAAAACTCATAAATCCTAATTATTTTATTCTTCACAAGTTAAGACCCCATTCCTTCTTCTTTTGATAAAGTTCGAAATTCTTTTATTATATGACAAAGAAAATACTAATTAAACTTCCGGACTAATAACATAAAAAGTCTTTCGGTCCTGTTCCCCATATTTGACACAGGAACACACAAAAACACCATTCATCAAAACTCAAGGACCAAACACATTAATATGAGTAATCACCCGTCATTCGGTTGCTATACACAAAAGCTAAACTTGTTGATTAAAGAAACATGAAAGCGCAAAATGAACTCCTCATAGAACGAAGAAGTTGGGGGTGCGAAATATAGCACCAAAGCTGTTAACATTGTTTAACTTGGTTATTTCCCAAAAAAAAAAATTCCCAACCCAAGTTACACGGCAATGCGATATGACTCGAAACATCCTCCCTTAGTGGTTATCCCTTTATTTTAAAACCCAACACCATCCAGTGTGGATGCATAACGCCCAAGTTTTTAATCAAACTTCTCAATTTATCAAGATGACACGTGGCGGTATTAGCGTAATGAATCGTCGGCATTCGCTTCCTCAAAAAATTTGAAACACATTAAAAGAAGTATGAGCGATGGGATATTATTTTTTTTCTACACAAAAAATGATATTCTTAATAATCTTTTAATGCAATGTGTAAATTTATAAATTTGTGCGTGTGCATATTTATTACTGGGGTGTCACCTCATTTGCAGGATATTTTATGTGGTGGTGGTGGAGATATTGAATGAGATGTGTGTAGAGATTTTTGTTAATGAGCTAAACGAAATTTCTAATTTCTATTTGTCAAAAAATTGATTTATGAAATTTGAAAAAACTTTATGTCTGATTATGATGGGGATAATATTTGGCATAATAATATTTAATATTATGTTTGGTAAATGGATTTCGATTAGAAACTTAATTGAATTACTAGGAATATCCATGACAACGGTGAAATAGTTAAGTAATGAATTTCAATTATTCTAAAAATGCATTTTTACTTCGATCGTGATGCAATTTGTAAGTTAAATAAAGGATAAAGGTGACCCGATTTTAGGATCACAGAGAGCAACTAAATTTAGCTGATACTTTTCCGAAGGTTTTTGAATCGAATTCGAGTTCAGATGTAAATCTAAACTTGAAGAATACGGATTTTCGGAATGTTTGCCGATTAATCAAATAACTTTTCTCAACTCTTTGAGAAATCTATACCTATTCTTTTCTTGTGCATAACTAATTAGGTACCAAGTACACAATTTGTTAGCAAACCTCTTAAGCTTCAACTATTAACTACTCCGAAGGTTAGGGTTGATTTACGTTCCAGCAGGAATGTTGGCACACTTAGACCATAAGTAGGTCCATTTTGCTTTGATGGATTTCGCTGAAAGGAAGCGACTCAAAACTATAGTATTCGGTTTGTTACCACTAGAAGGTACAATAAACACAATTAGTCTGTAATTACTGTTAGGACACTGGTCATCGCCACGTTTACGTCATCGATTAAGCCTTATTTTGAGATACAAATATGTTTCTATGCGTTTATATCACATTTATGTAGTACGAGTACCCCTTGGCGTATTGGTTCAATGGGTTTGATTGTCAGCCGCTGCAAAAATACTTTTCAGGGTTATACTGCCTCGTACGAAAAAACCGCAAACCATCCAGGAGTATCTCTTGTCATGAAAAGTGCCAATTAGCCGTTCGGAATTGTCAGTATATTTTCGGTCCAGTTAAGGGAAAAATCATTAAGACCGTTATAATTGGAAAACGGGACGAAAACGAGAAAATGACCTCTTAAGTTTTTCGACTTAAAATGACCTCAGGAATCCATGGTTTTCATTTGGGGCGGTGACTGTGGGACACCCTGTATATTTATTTTGTATATCATTGTGCACCGTTATTTTAATGGATGCAAACATTTTCTGTTTTAGGGAACATTCTGAAACATAAAGTCAAAGGTTAAAGAACATTCCTGTGCAATTAAGGTTGTGTGAGAAGCACCCACGGCCAATATGCTACCGACTAAGATATATCACAAAAGAGTGGATTTTTATTTGTTAGGTCGACTTGCATGAACAGTTTTTGACAACAGTAATTATTGTTAAAAAAATTATGAGACGGTGCCTTCTTTTAAAAAACTTCTGTCAATAATTTGCTAACTGCAGTTTACTTATTTTTCTTAATTATACAAATTTTCTAACCAGCACGTCCTTAAGTAATCTTATATTGCCTCAAAACGCACCTTAAACGATGACAGTTCTTTCAAAATATCTAAGGAAACAGACCTTTTTTGACATTTGGAAATGTCAAAGACTCTTATGAAGTTAGAACGATATTTTAAAGATAAAATATGTTGATAAGTGTAGTGAAACCTATGATTAATCTTATGTCTTTCAAATAAACCCGGTTAGAGTGTTGATGAGTTTCAGCAAGTTATAGCCTAAAATGTCGGAGAATACTTCTAAGTCCTTGAAGAAATGGTTGAGGAGAGAAAGTATGATGCTTAATTCCATTAAAATTAGCAAAATCCTCGCTATAACCTAGTATTGTACTAAAGTTATAAGAGTGTTAAAACATCGTACTAATTCGACTAAAATCTTGCACCAATAGCTTTACATAATTCTTTGTTTTATATAATACTAGCGCAAAATACCCGGCGTTGCCGGGTTCTTGCGGAGAAAATTTCTGTCGCACAGAAAGTCCTATGTAATAACAACTAATTATCCTAGAAAGTTTATTTCCGATACTAACAAATTCTAAGAGAATCTCTAGAGCATCATTCACCTACCCTAAGTTTAGTAAACGGGAAATATTCCGAGGAAAATTTATTCGCGAAAGCCCTTTACAGTTACATGATTTATCAAACCACAAATTTTTGGGGAAGATTTTTGCATATTTCATCCAAAATGAATATTTTTGCATACCATGCACACGTAGAATAGGTGAACTAAACATATTTAGTATTGATTACTATTTGTAAACATTGAAAAAGAATAAATTTATTGAAGCATATGCACCATTAACATATATGTATGTTAAGCGCTTCAAACTTTTTTTTTAGAGCATATTTTTATTTGCCGTAGTCATCACTATCTATTGTTTCTTCATTTTGGGCTTCTTTAGTCACTTTATTTTAATTTATGTTTTTCAATTTCATAAAATTGATTGAAAAAAGTACTTGCCTTCAGGTTCTAAATCGATTTTAATAATATTTCTGAAAAGACTCCGTAATTATCGAAGAATTCCATTTTTGTTTCGTTCAAAAAAAAATGTTGTCTCTACATTTAAAATGAAACTGCTTGAAACTACTAATACTTTCAAGAAATATGCATTTTTTGGAATAACTTTATTTTTGCTGTCGATTTCATTTTTTTAAATATATCTACATACCTAAGCATGCGATTTTAAATTATTGGCCATTAAATACTTTAAAAATGTATTTTATTAACTTCGTTAAGTAATTAATTTTATTGAATTTTTAAATAATTTTTAAATTAATTTTTATTGAAGCATATGTTCATATGTATGTATTTAATTAATAACATATTTTATTAAAACTAATATTTCAAAGCATATTTTTGCCCTAGTCATCACTATCTGTTTCGTCGGTTATTACTTCATTTTTATTATTTTTTTATTTTCATCGTTTTATTTGTATGTTCTTTTTCCTGGGATAAAGCGAAAATGTCATCTTCAAAATTAACAAAAGAGCAGCTCGAGAGTTCCATCAACTCAGCCCGCGAATAACTACAAAGAGTGAAAAAAGTTCAAACAAAGTGTAAAGGACAAATGCCAGTCAAATTCAAAGAAAATAGAGCAAACAAAGTGTAAGCTAAGAGTAAAAGAAAATGATAAAAAATTCACAACAATCAGTTTCTGTCTATTTTCTGTTTAATATAATCATATGCAACTGCGCGCACATTCAACTAAATATTTGAGTTGTTTTTTAGCTGATTTTTTCTTCATATGTTCTTGATTGCATGGGAAGTGTTGCACAATTCACATATTTCGGGTGAAACAAAACATTTTTTTCAACCAAAGAGGAAAATAGTACTACTTGAAGATACCCTGTTAAGATATCATAAAGACGTTTTAGTGAAAACGTCCACAGAATATGTTCAAGATGTATTCGAAAGATTAAAATGAAAAACTCTTTCAGCATTTTAAAATTACTCCTTTTAAAAAGGAGAGTCAATATAATGACATTTCTCATGAATATCTTTAAGATTTTTAAAAGATGTTTTATTAATAGTATAACAGAAAGAACACTTTTAAAGAGTGAATTAGGAGATTATAAAGTGAAATGGTATTAAAAAGATTGAACTAATAGCTTGTTAAGACCTGATGCATTTATTGAAGTACTCTCCAAGAGTTTATGTGTTGCTTGGGTATGTTATCTGGTATTACCAACGATAAAAATAAACATTATAATATTTCTGGACGCACCCTTTAGCCAAAGAGCATTAAATTTGTCTGAACGCAGTCAAAACTTCCCCTTGCCACCATTGCAAATAGTTGCGCATGTGTAAGTAGCTACATCTGTCCGAATTGAAACAAATACATGCTGAACTGAAATGGAACAAAAATAAACGGTTCAAGCCTAAACTGAAATGAAACAACTATTCACTTTCCTGTTTTCTTTCACCAAATTTAAGGATCTGATTACACGACTCATTTTTTGCGGCCATATGGTTTTTCAAGTAACTGACTTTATCGAACATCGATATTGCGAAATTTTGATGCACAAAAAGATGTGCTCAATGTGTAAACTTGTGCTTTTTTGATATTTAAAAATTTTGATCGCAGAAAATCGTGCGCAAAAGCTTGCATATATATATATAAGCATCGATGATTTTATCACTTGAATGTGAATGTTAAAACATAATTTCTGTAAAAATTAACATCATACAATATTGACGAAAGTAATATTGCAAGGCATTTTATGTGTAAACTAAAATCCACACGTTTTTTGAACGAAGTTTGTATGCACAAAAAGTCGTGTTCAATGTGTAAACTAAGATCTGTGCTCTTTCGATTTGGCAAAATTTTGAACGTAGAAAATCGTGCGCAAAAACTTGCATATATAAATGCTGTCTTTCTAAGCATCGATGAATTTATCACTTGAATATAAATGTTAGGATAGTCGCGCACTGGCAACTGTGATCGAAATCAAATAGTTTAATCACCAGTTGAAAGAGAACTGCGCACTGGCAACTCCTTACTCACGCTCACACTCTTGTCTCTCTTGTGTCAAAACACAAACTTTTTAGTTGCTCTAAGTGCGCGGTGTCCCATATAAGCCCATATGTTTCATTTTAGCAACTAAACAGTTGCGAAACTAAAAATTGAATGTGCGCGCCTGGCCTTAAAACATAATTTCTGCAAAAATTAACATCATACAAAATTGACGAATGTAATATTGCAAAGCATTTTATGTGTAAACTAAAATCCGCAGGTTTTTTGAACAAAGTTGGTATGCACACAAAGTCGTGTGAAATGTGTTAACAGAAGTCCGTGGCTTTATCGAACATCGATGTTGCAAAATTTTGATGCACAAAAAGTCGTGTTCAATGTGTCAACTAAGATCTGTGCTCTTTCGATTTGGCAAAATTTTGAACGTAGAAAATCGTGCGCAAAAACTTGCATATATAAATGCTGTCTTTCTAAGCATCGATGAATTTATCACTTGAATATAAATGTTAGGATAGTCGCGCACTGGCAACTGTGATCGAAATCAAATAGTTTAATCACCAGTTGAAAGAGAACTGCGCACTGGCAACTCCTTACTCACGCTCACACTCTTGTCTCTCTTGTGTCAAAACACAAACTTTTTAGTTGCTCTAAGTGCGCGGTGTCCCATATAAGCCCATATGTTTCATTTTAGCAACTAAACAGTTGCGAAACTAAAAATTGAATGTGCGCGCCTGGCCTTAAAACATAATTTCTGCAAAAATTAACATCATACAAAATTGACGAATGTAATATTGCAAAGCATTTTATGTGTAAACTAAAATCCGCAGGTTTTTTGAACAAAGTTTGTATGCACACAAAGTCGTGTGAAATGTGTTAACAGAAGTCCGTGGATTTATCGAACATAGATGTTGCAAAATTTTGATGCACAAAAAGTCGTGTTCAATGTGTCAACTAAGATCAGTGCTCTTTCGATTTGGCAAAATTTTCAACGTAGAAAATCGTGCGCAAAAACTTGCATATGTAAAAGCTGTTTTTCTGAGAATCGATGATTTTATGACTTGAATATGAATGTTGAAACATAATTTCTGCAAAAATTGACGAAAGCAATATTGCAAGGCATTTCCTTTGTAAACTTAAATCCACACGTTTCTTTAACGAATTTTTTTGCACACAAAGTCGTGTGGAATGTGTTAACAGAAATCCGTGACTTTATCTAACAACGATTTTGCGAACTGTTGATGCACAGAGAGTTAAAACTAAAATCCGTGCCTTTTTTAAATATTGATAGATACTACAAAATTTATATGCACGAAAAAATCATGCGCTAGAACTTGCGTGAATCCATGGCCGTGTAAACAGTTTCTTACTCCAATAGCCCAAGTAGGTGTTCAGCCTCAAAATATATAGAGGAATAAAATGAAATGAAATGCGGAATAGTTAGAAACGGCAGACAGTTCTCAATCTGCTGCTTTCAATTTTCTACTTTGGAAATATTTTTTGGAGGTAAGTGAAAGTAATTTAAATTTTAATATTATTATTTATTAGTTTTTTCATTTTCAGATGACCCTATGTTACTATCGACATACAAAGGTAAGTGTATAAAATGTTTATAAAGTAATACTTTTGTTTGTTTGTCTGCTATTGGAGTATTTACAAACAAACTGACAAACAAACAAAAGTTTTACTTTATATAATAGTATAGATGTAATAGAAGGCTTGAGCTTAGGTTCGGCACATTTAGGTTTGATATTTTATGAACGGCATATTTCTGTGGTATTTTGCATATTACTTGGTGCGTTTCAAAAAAAAAAAAAAATATATGAATAGAGCAAACTATAACACTCCATTGTATGCAACAGTCCAAAACTTTAATTTTAAAATCCCGAAATTGATTGATGTGTGCGTACATACAAATACAGTGAATTGCGTATTTATTCTTATTTCAATTATTAGCAGTTTATCAACCCCTTTTTCCGTTTTAATTCAATCAATCGCCTTCGCATCAAGATAAAGTCACTTCTGCCCGAGGCCTTCCGTTCATAATTTTCAATCAGAAATCTTCCACAAAAAAAAGGGATGTGGAACGCGCTGCCTCGTGTGCTATCATTAAAATTGCTGACGGAATCAATAAATAACCAATTAAGGGCGAGAGCATGTGTTCCCGGAGGCACCACTGTTTTTCTATCTGGAATAAAGATCTTTTGTCGGGATCGGCAGTTTGCTTACACTCTTTGTTTTTCGTGGAATGGTGTGAAAAAATGTCACCTGAAGGAGTTTCTTATTTTTTATTAAACACGCAGGCGTGTATGGTGGTTTGGCGGCAACGGTTGTGGGTAAACGCCGAAATTTGGAGCTGTAAGGGCTAATTTTAAATTTTATATTTTTTTTTTTGTTGGAAGCCAGATGGTTGGTAGGTGGTTATGTGGATGATCCAAAAGGGATATTGGGTAAATACAACGAAATTCGTGTTAAGTTCTGGTAAAGAATGAAGAAAGAATTCACTAATGGTGATAAGGTGCGGACTAACAAGCGATGGTGCAATATTAAACTAATTGGCAAGGCGATAAATCTATCAAACAGTTCTTGTCTTGGTTGCAGGTGGAATTTAAGTAGGTACCTTGTGCGTTTGTTAAGAATTCTTACTTTGCTATAGCCTTATATCTAAAGAGTATTATTTTAATAAATACGAGTAGAGTATGCTAACAGAAGTTCAATGTTTGTTTAAGTTGCAAAATATTGTTACAATTACAATCGGTACATGATATTTTTTACCATGCTGAACCAATAAAATGATTCGTAAGTGCTTCGCATCTGCCTAATATATGGGATTTCGTCATAAGAATTGCAGAATACGCAGGTGCGGCTGTTTTCTAGGCCTAGAATACTCAAGTATCTTCTAAGTTTACAGAGACCTGTGGGGAGACCTACTTAAGCTGATACAGTTCATGAAACGATATTGGTTATTGTTCCCAAGAATTAGTTTATCGTGCCTCAATTTTGGGTGTTCTTTCCAGTTTTTGGATCTTTTGACCTCCTCCTCTACTTTAATTTCGTTTTAAATCCTGTTTTCTCCTATTCCGCAGTTGGGCTCTGGCCCTATTAAAGAAGGCTTTGCGCCTATTTTTGCTATAGACAGTCTGCCTCCTCATTTCTTTGTACACCTACATGTTCAATAATTCAATGAAGTGAGGCATGATTGGTCTTGCCAGGTTCGTTTAGCCTGTCTACACCTCTACTAACTTAGACGTGATGCCGTATGAGTTAAGTGCTTTTAGTTCGGATTGGCTATCTGACATAATGGCAACGTTTTATGGTTTCGGTAATTCTTTTCGAGATTTCTACATGCACATTATGCTATGACATTGACTTCCTTCTGGAAAATTCTCGTGGATTTTGTCATTGGTATGGAAAGTTCCAGGATCAAAACCACTGAATGATTGAATGAATTGAAATTTTCTGTTTCGTCTGCCTACTATTTTTAGAAAGTTGTATTTTGTAACCATTCCATCCCTAGGAATGTCAATAATTTTAGTTATTGCTGAATTTTAAGGATAGTCCGCTTGCCGGACCGATTTCTTTTTTTTGGCAAATCTTATAATGAATTCGTAAGCCGCATTTCCAACTACTACATGTAATGGGGACAGATGAAGAATTACAAGTACCTCTAAGTTCTCAATGCATAAGCCAGCTAGCCTTTGGGTTTTTCCTGGTGTTTTTCTAGTTGTTTGTAACTCGATTTTTGTGTGCCATCCAACCGCAACCGTAGGTAATTAAGAGTCTCAATATCATGGTGTATGTACATCCACCTTTTTTTTACGGAGGCAGCGGTAGGGCATCGATCCAAGACATTCGGCGTGAAAGTACAAGCTCTTCATCGGTGGATGGGGATGGTAGAAGATCCCGAAGATTAGTTTAGTTTTGTTTAGTTTATTGAATCCAATGAGTACCTACACATTAAGAATATACTTCTTATAAATTAGTGTAAGTCTAAATTTAAAATTTAAAAATTATGTGAAGAAGAGCTGCTTTGATTGTATGAGGAATAATATTTTATAACATTTTATTTTAATTAATTTGAAATAAGAAAAAGTTAAAAGTTAAAAACTACACCTTGAATGTAAAACAAAGAAAAAGAAAGAGAAAGGAAAAAAAAAAACAATTACAATTACATCTCTATTTAAAAAGAAATATTCGTTATTTTTTAATTAATTTTGAAATTAGTTTTGAAAATGACTACGTAATTCTCTATACGAAACTGTGTTTCGCCACTAACTCTCCTTATGTGCCTCGGAAGGGAGTTCCACAGTCATATTGCGTTGACGAAGAACTGTCGTTCTGAAGTAAGACAAACATAACGGGGATGTCTGAGATTTTGGGATCTATTCGAGGACCCAAACTGTAACCTATTGAATAGGCTACATGGTTCATTAGTATGAATTATATTGAACAGTAATACCAGAGTTCGGAAGCGGAATAAGTTATCAAGAGAAATTGTGTATATTAGTATGGAGAAATTTGACACACTGTCCATTCTATGTAACCCAAAAATATAACGTGCGGTATTGTTAAAAGCTATACCCGTATGTAAGTATTGGTATAACAAGCGTTTTAGCCAATAACAAACGAGTTGTAATAGGGGTGTAATATTGCGAGAACCATAATTTACGAAGTACTATACTTACTAACAGCAACATTTATATGAGCATCCCAAGACAGTGTACTATTGAATAACATACCAAGATTTCTTGCAGTTGAAACATAATCGATGCGTAAGTTGTTTAAGTATAAGTTAGGGAAATATTTAAGGTTAAGAGCCTTCCTACTTATAACCAAGCATTTCGATTTATTTGAGTTCAAAAACAGACAGTTAGCTATTGACCAGCGAGAAATGACTTCGAGATCCCTATTTATTAAGTATGCGCAATTTTCAATGAGCCCAAGAGAACAACTTTTGTATAATTGTACATCGTCAGCATATATTTGGATGAATAATCCATTAACCTTTTCGGGAAGTTCATTGATATAAAGAGAGAAAAGAAGAGGTCCTAAGATAGAACCCTGAGGTACTCCTCTAGTTGTTGGAAGGTATGTTGATATGATATTGCCAATTGAAACTGCTTGTTTTCTACCCCGAAGGTAGGATGATAATAAGAGTAATGCAGAAGGTGAAAAACCATAAAAGCCTTCAAGCTTGTAATATAGGTTATTGTGGTCAACAGTGTCAAATGCTTTAGAAAAATCAAGCAGCACAAGGAATGTTGCATGATCATCATCTAAAGCAAGTCGAATATCCTCAACAATGTTGATAACAGCAGTAGTGCAACTATGCTTTTCACGGAAGCCATACTGCTTCGATGAGAGGATGTTTTGAGCTCTGAGGTGGGTGTTGAGTTGTTTTTGTACAATCCTCTCGAATACTTTTGGCAAAAAAGGTAGTATAGATATTGGTCTAAACTCATTTTTCTTTCCATCTTTCGGTACTGGCAATATTTAAGCATGTTTCCATTGAGTTGGGAATGAACCAGTCATTAATATTGTATTAAATGTATGAGTTATATATGGCAGGATAAAAGGTAATATGGACTTTATGAACACAGGATGTATTCCATCAATGCCTACAGCATTGGATTTTATGGATAAAAGACTTTCAACAATTTCCATGCTATTCACACATCTAAATTCGAAAGAAATATCAGCTGAGTATCGGAGAGAAGAAACGTCATCTAAATCGGAGTGAGTATTGGACAGTGCTGGAAACGGTAATGTGAAAAATTCCTGATTTAAAGAGTCGACATTGACGTTTTCATCACATATTCGGTTTTCTCTACCTACTCCCATCTTTTTTAAGTTCTTCCATAGTTGACGCCCATTCATAGAAGGATTAAATTTTCTATAATACAATTGCATTTTTGCTGTTTTTATTTTGTGAACTACTTTATTACTCAACCTACGAAAAATTTGATGGTGAATTTCCAATCAATAACGTTTCCATACACTGTATGCCTGATCTCGTTGCAATATGAGTCATCGAATTTCATTGTTGAACCACGGACGTTCACCAGTTCTAACAGTTCTGGATCTAAGAGGAACGTATCTATTAAATAGGTTAATAATATTATTGTTTAGGAATTCGACTTGATCATCGGGAGAGTGTAATCTATAAACACATTACCAACGGATGTTTCGACAACTTTGCTCCAAATCTGAATAGTTAATGTTCTTGAAATCTCTAAAATTGTAAGAAGTTTCGTTATATTTGACATTGAAGTTAAAAGTCAGGTAAATGAGATCGTGTTTTGAAAATGCAGAAGCTGACAACTGGTCATATAAAAGGACGTCATTTACATCACTTACAGAGAAAATATTTAAAAGTGTTTGCGATGCTTCCCAGACTAATTGAAGAATACATTCAAACATAGAGGAAATCAAATGGAAACAGACAGCATCCAGACAGCATTTTCAAAATATGTAAGATCACTTGTGCTCGCGGATTTTGGAAACCCGTTTCTTGCGCGTAGATAGTACCAACACAGAGCTATTTTGCTTCCTCTCAAAAACTATGAAATTTATATATTTACGTTGAATAAGTGGAAGTTTTATTTATTCCCCATTTCGCAGTTGAAAAATTTGAGCAAACGTGCATTGTTGTTGACACGTTCCAATCTACACCAAATTCTTATACAATGAACGTAGTCAGACTAGGATTTCGGGGAGTCTCTCCTGTAAATGAGCTTGAGAGTTTCTGTTATAGCGTATACAGCTTTTGCATCCTTTTTACTTGAGACTTAAAGGTACTATAAGCAAGTTATGTATTCGTAAAAAAATAGAACTCGAGATTGTGATCACAGTTTATATTACGATGATAGCGAAGACCAAAAAAGTGGGTCTGGCAATTCTTTCTGTATGTCTGTACCTCGATCTACAGCCTAAGCTACTGGAGGTATTTTCTTCCAACTCGGTACTTAAGGATCTTCGGTGATTCCCTTGAGAGGAAATTAAAATTTTTGTTTAGCTCCAAAATTAACGGTACCCCCCATACACCCTTATTGCAAAATCTTATTTATCTTGAAAACGACTTTACCGATTTTGATAAAAGAAAATTAAACGGTCATGGACTACATTTTGGTCAAACAAAAATTTTAGGAAAAATTGTTATTTAGGGTACCTGTCATAGAACGGTTTTTTTGATTTTCGACTTTCTCATTAACGGCTCAAACTATTTTTACCAAAATTATGCAGGAGCTCGTTTGAATTTGAAAAAATATGATCTATAAAAATTTTCGAAAAAATAGTTTTTGGTTTATTAAAAAAATATTACAATTTTTTTTTGAAAACGTTTTTGAAACTTTAAAATATATACTTTTAAATAAACACTTTAAATTTTTTCGAAATTTTATAGATAGGTACATATTTTTTTTTTCTAAAATAAAAATTCAAACAATTTCATTTAAATAAAGCAAGGTATTGCTAGAAAAAAAAATTTTTAATTTTATTTTTGGTACCCCCTTTGGAACCATTTTTGTTTGTTTTTACAAACACGGTACAGCCGATTTTGATCATTTTTGTATGCTAGATCTGCCCAGCAGTTTCAATATTATTATGTATTCAAATTAAAAAAATGGATTTTAAGAAGAAATTTCAATTTTTTTTTCAAAACTCAATACTTCAAAAACCCCAGGCTCAATTTTTTTAAAAACTTGATAAAAGTTTCTTAATATAATGTACAAGTTAGAAAAAATTATTGCAGTAAAACCCGCTTAAGATAAACGGTAAAATGTCACAGTCTTTCTTTCACTTAAGCGGGTTTTTCAATTAAACGAACCCCGCTTAAGTGAAAAATAATTTCACTTAAGCGGAGTTCGGATAAGTGAAAAAAAAAATTCACTTAAGCGGATTTAAAAATTCCATTAAGCCGAGATTTAATGCTAGAAACAATATTGTTTTTATCTTTTGGACTTCTTTCAAGTTAAATAAAACAACGATTAAATAACACAGAAATAATTTATTGAAAAACGAAAACTAGCAAATTTTTGTTCTGTTCGATTCCATTTTTTTTTTCACCTAAGAGAGTTTTTTTCAATGAAGTATATTAAAATTAACTGAAAATATGTTTCAGTTATCCGGGTTTTTCACTTAAGCGAGTTTCACTTAAGCGGAGTATTTTAAGGGAAATTGGTCGGAAAATACTTGGGGATGAAGAAAGTGTTTCAGGTAAGCGGGTTTTTCTCTTAAGCGGGTTTCTCTTAAGCGGGTTTTACTGTATTTATTTAATTTTACCTACAAATAACGGTACCCATCATAAAAATGCTGAAAAATTGTGTTCGAAAACCGTATTTTTATCGAAAACGACTCAGAGAATTTTGATAATTTTTTTTTTTCTTTTGATTAATTCTTACGAACTATAATTTAATAAAAAAAATTGAAATCAAGATATTACTGACTGTACCTACCATAGAACCATTTTTTCTTGAATTTCTCATTATCGGCATAACGGATTTCAATGAAATTTTTTAAAAAAGAAGCTTCTAAGAAGTATAAAAAACATTGCATTTGAAGACTTAAGAAAAACATTTTTTTGAATTTTTGAAAAACAAAAAAAACTATTTTTTTTGGAAAATTCGATATTTCAAAAACGGCTCAATATTTTTCTTTGTAAATTTAGGTTTTATTCGAACAATAATAGAAACTTTAAATTGGCGTATCAAATTTTTTTCTTAAAAATGTTTTAAAAATTTTGTATATAAAAGCTTATTTTCTTAAGAAACCACTACGACGACTTATAATTTTTGTTCTTGCATAAGCTAATATTTGCTTGAAACACATGGCATTCTGTTTTGTGCTGCAACTACTAAATTTTATTAATTCTTAGTCTTTTACATAAGAGCAAGTTCGTGGGACCCAGTCGTGCATTTTATTTTTTTCGGCAAAAGCTGGAATCTCATATCGATACAAACTACCTATTTATCGAGTTTTATTCGAACCAAACTATAGCCATGAAAATTACATCACTGTCAGATCAAATCAAGAACTACTCTCGCCAATCTTTGTTTATTCGGGTTAAGAGCATTTGGTAACTCAAGCCTTTTCTTCAAGAACCGATGAGCCACCATACAATATCATGATTATCGCGGTTATGTTGTATGGAGTAAAGTAAAAGAATGAACCTTGTCAATAACGGATGAAAATTTTGGTTGGTAGCTTTTCAGAAGAAGACATTTGGGGTGGTATTCGGTTCACTGTGCATCTTGGAAAACCTTCAACGATGAGTTCTACGGGCTATTCTACATCGACGACCAACTTATATAGTTGAAATACACCAACTAAGTTGAGTGGAATATGTGCAGCCTATGGACTGCAACGCATCGCATCAATCTTCGAATCTACGCGTCATACACTTCTTAGCACAAAATGGCTCCACCTTATTTGTCACGAAGAAATGAATACCGAGCTTGGTGGGCAACCCGGGAATTGGCTGTGCGCAATGTTGGTTGAGGACGTGTTCCATTCAAGACTGTTATTGTCCTTAAAATTAAAAGTAAGTAAAAGATTATGTAGCTTTTTTCTTAGGAGAAATAGAGTTTAGAGTTTGAGAAAACCAATCGCAAATGCGTTCAAAATCAGTTATCACAACTCAACACAACTCTTTACCTCAAAAACGAAAACGCCCACGGTGATGTGGAAAAGATTCAATTAAGACAATTAACTATTGTTTTTTAAAATCTACTGAGAAACAGTTTCATAATATTTTCTGTAAAGAATAATTTATAAAAGTTTAATTTTGTCCATAACATTTATTCAAAAAAAAAAAAACTGATAGCTTTCGAAATTCACCTATCTTCCACATTCTTAAAACATAAGTTCTGGTCCAAAATTAGTATACTTTATAAGAAAATACTGAAGACATAAAAATAAAGCTCTCCACCAAAATTGAGTTTTATTAGGAGTTTGGAGTTTTCCTATCTGTTCAAATCTTCAAATCTTTTGAAAAATCACAAGTTGTTACACTTTTGGATACGCTAACATTTTTGCAAATGGCGGCAAATGTAAATTCTACTTTGACATTTGTGACGTAAAGATATATAAAATACACGTCAAAAAGACATTAATCGCTATTCCCCACAACAGCGCGGAATAATTATTTCGATTTTTTCTTCATTCATACAAAAGATTGCACCAAAGTATATAGGATTATTCATACTTCCATAACTATGAATAATATATTTGAAATAATTTTTGCCTTTCAAATTCAAATTCCCATTATGATTATGAAACATCATTTTTTAACACAAAACCGAAAGTTCATAAATTAAATAGAATCACAATGCCTTAAGGGAGAGCACATATTAAATCAAGAAATAATATACCTTTAAGAAGGACTACAAATCAAATTCATGTTCCTTTAAATCCGTTACACGTCTTCTCGTTTATGTAATTTGAATTCATATTCCGATTTTTTGTTTAGCCTTGAACCAATATCCCATCCTTAGAAAAATAACTATACAAAACACAATCCTCTACGTACGCGCCCAAACATAAAAAAGGCAAAGCTTAAAAAAACAGTCCATAAGATAATATCCCTTTGGCAATCCAAAACAGGATGAACCCCAATTCCCATACGAGAGTTGGGGTAGAAGAAAACATAAAAAACGATGTGACCGCACAATCCTAACATTAAAATCGCCATTAAAATCACTTTTCCTATCTGAAGAAGATGCCAATCGACAAAAACGAATGAAATAGCATACAGCATCCCCTAAGTGCGGCTCTCGTCTGAAATGAGCAACAAAAATGATTTATCCTTTAGCCTGCCAGTGTATCCATTGTGTTTTGCAAGAATCCCTTGTTTACCCAGGCAGTCGTTCTTGGTTCTTTTTTTTTTTGAAGTTATAAACTGAATGCTCCCTCTCGTATCTAGCCTTGCCCCCACCATACACTTATCTGGACATCACTTTCAATATAGCAGCAATAGTAACGATATTCGAACCCAATGGGGACTCGGACATGTGTAAACAGAAGAGATTCAATCTAAAAAGGACGATGATCTGTAGTGGTGGTCGGTCCTTTTGAGCGAATATTGAAACATACGTCGCGCGATTTGTGATTGCTTCTGTGCTAAAGGACATCACATCATATAGAAATGAGTTTTAGGCGAATTTCACCGAAATAAAATTTAACACAACTTTAGCCAAAAATTGGGAAAATAAAAAAAAACTGTAATTTGGTAAAATTATGTCTTCCTCAACGGCAGATGGAAATAAGTGTGTGAAAACTGGGTTTTAATAAATTTAAGAAGCAGTTCTACTTCATTGAGGTGGTTTTACTTAATCCACCCAGGCTTACACAGAAATAATCCTCCCCAACACTTCAGGCAGGCAGGACGAAAAACACCGAGATTTTTCTTCCTTCACACATCCCTTCATAAAAATAAAATAAATAAAATGCCCGACTGGGTCGCACGAACTTGCTCCTATGTAAACGACTAAGAATTTCAAAAATGATTGTTATTAGAGAAAAACTGTTCATAAGCATAACATTAATTTTTTAATAGACTAAAACAACTCCTTTAGTAGTTGAAGCTAAAAACAGGATGCCGTGTGATTCAAGCAAATATTAGCTTATGCAAGAACAAAAATTTTAGCTCTGTACTGGTTTCTTAAAAAAAATTTTAAGACATTTTTAAGAAAAAAATTTGGTACGCTAATTTTAAGTCTTTATTATTGTTCGAATAAAAATTAAATTTACAAACAAAAATTTTCAGCCGTTTCTTAGATATGGAATTTTACAACAAAAAAAAAATAGATTTTTGTTTCAAAAATTCCAATTTTTTTTTAAATACAATGTTTTTTAAACTTTTTAGAAGCTTCTCTATAAAAAAATTTATTAAAATCCGTTTTGTCGATAATGAGAAATTATAAATTTGAAAAAAATGATTCTATGGTAGGTACATACATATGTATACATACAGTCAGTAACATCCTGATTTAAACATTTTTTTATTAGATTAAAGATAGTAAAAATTTATGAAAAGAAAAACATTTTAGCAAAATTCTCAGAACCGTTTTCGAGAAAAATACGATTTTCGAAAACAATTTTTTAACATTTGTATGGAGGGTACCGTTATTTTAAGGTAAAATGTATTTTTTTCTTACATCTTATAATTTATTCCTATTAAGAAAATTTTATTTATAAAGTTTTAAAAAAATCGAGCATGGGGCTTTTGAAATATTGAGTTTTAAAAAAAATTGAAATTTTTTTAAAAATACAAACATTTTTTTTTTTGAAAAATTTAAAAAAAAAATAATGTTTAAACCGCTGGGGAGCTTTAGCATAAAGAAAATATCAAAATCGGCTGTACCGTTTTTTAGAAAATCCAAAACCAAAAAAAAAGGTTCCAAGGGGGGTGACAAAAATAACCATTTTTTGGAAATTTTTTTTCAACTATTTCTTAGCTTAAACTAAATAAAATTTCTTGATTTTTTTTTTAAATCTGTGCGACAGTTTTTGAAAAAAAAAATATTTATAAATTTTCGAAAAAAATCGTATGGCAGTACCGCTATTTTCGGTTTAAAAAAAAAGGAAAAAAACGTGTGGGGGGAAAAATTTAAAAATACTATCTACCAAGTTAAAAGAAAATCGGCCCAGCAGCTTAGGCTTTAGTCGAAAAAACAGACAGACAGAATTGCGAGACCCACTTTTTTATTCTTTGCTGTCATAGTAATGTCAACTTTGATCAAAATCTCGAGTTCAATTTTTTTTTCCAAATGCATAACTTGCCTTATAGTACCTATAAGTCGCAAGTAAAAAGCATACAAAAAGTCCCATCTATTTCTCTTTATTAGATATTTATATTTTCCTCTTCTACTTGCAGGACACAAGCGATTCAATGTCTTGCGAACAAATTTGAGATTAAAATTTTTGCTGCTGGGTGTTCCCATGACAGTAGAAAAACGGGCCGAGAATAATGGTGCCGTTCAGACGTTTCGTTGCAAATAACCTTAAGCAGTTGATTCTCATATTGGGCATCTCTAAGACCACACTATGGCGGATTTTGCATAAGGATCTTGTGCTGCAACCTTATAAGATAAATTTAACTCAAGAACTAAAGCTACACGATCATATGAAACACTGTACGATCCTTTATGGGGCTCTTAATTTTGGAAGAAGATGACCAATTTAATCGCAAAATTATTTTCAGTGATGAAGCCCATTTTTGGCTTAACGACTTCATCAAACGGATTATGCGGCATTGGCTAAATCCTACCCACGAGAATCTGAATTTTCAATATGCGACCCCAGGTTTTTACAATGAAGTTCTTGATACTTCAGTAAGTTATCAAGAAGTAATTTCAGCTATAGCGAATCTTAAAGATGGAAAAGCATCCGGATCGATTGGTATACCAGTTAAATTTTATAAGTTCCTATGGCACAGCGGAACTGATCAACAAGCTGACACTTATATGTACATATATAACAATGTTATGGAAACCGGGCTTATACCACCAGAATTCAAGGAAGTGATTATTTCCCCGATTCACAAAAAAAGAAATTGGAACGATCTGTCGAAATACAGATTTTCAGGTGTGAAGCGTAATGGTTAAATTTGTTCAGGAACAGTTATTAATATAAATTATACTCGTACAATGCTTAATAACCAACTGCGTTTCGAAAATTGGGATGAGGTTTTTGCCGAGGATAATGCTTCAAAGGCATACGACTTGTTTTTGAACATTCTCCAAAACTATATGAGAATTTCTAGTTTCTCTGCTATAAAAGAAAAATCTCAAGAGAAATTAAAACTGTGGAAAATCTCATATTTAAAAAAAAAGTTAAATACAAAAATAAAATTCGAAAATTATGTTATAGCAAGGGTATTAAAAAAGAAATTTCTTCTTGCCGTGATAACTACTTTTCTTTTAAATTTCAGGATGCGCGAGGTAACCCAAAAAAAGAATGGAACCTCATCAATAGTGTTGTCAATAGAAACCGTTCTCATCAGTTAAAATCAATTGTATTGATCGATCAAGATACTGAAATTGAAGAGCCTGTAGTAGTAGCCAATTTATTTAATGAATTTTTTGCCTCGGTTTGAAATACGCCTGCAGAAAATAACGGTAGTTTGGTTTGCAACAGTTATATAAGGTCTCAAATGGTTGAAAATACGCCTTCGGCAAATAAATTCTTTTTTGAAGAAATTACGGAATTAAAGGTCTTAAAAACTTATATACGTCCCAAACTAGAATACAATTCTCATATCTGGGCTGGTGCTTCTAAAACATCTTTACAATTACTAGACAGAATCCAGAATAGAGCTTTAAGGCTGATAGGTGACAGAGTAATTTCCGAAACAATTGTTTCGTTAGAACATCGTCGAAATGTCTCTTGTCTATCACTGTTTTATCGTTACTTCTATAAAAAATGTTCTATTGAAATAGCGAGTTGCATTCCCCCCCTAAAAAAATTTCACCGTAATACTCGTGCCGCAGGGAGTGCTCATCATTATACCCTTAAGCCAAACTTTGGACGTACAGTTAAGTACAGAGATGCTTTCTTTTGCCGTACGACTCGAATGTGGAATTCCTTAACCGACTCTGTTTTTCCTCCCCATTTCAATGTCCAGAAATTTAAGACGAATGTACATCGGTTTCTCCTACTCAATCCTCCCACTGTTTCCTAAATGCTCGCACTGTGTTCAACCAACATTTAAAGGGTAGTCATAATCCCTTGAGTGCGCGTTAATTATAAAAAAAAAAAACTCATTAAATAACTCTAAATCTCAGGGAAACGATGGAATCTCTAATATTACCCTCAAGAAAATTGCGCCTAACTTGGTCGATGTCCTTGCGTATTTATTTAGTTTCAGTATATTTAGTGGCGTGTTCTTATAACAGAACTAAACCATGACGTTTATCTACTAAGATTATGGTTTGCTACTCACAAGTTAACTGTAAGCAACAAAACAAATTAATGTTTTTCTGTCTGGGATCGGCTCAGATACCATATTCTGATATTTATTTTCATTCTTGTGATTGCCAAAAATTTAACATAATTAAGTCTAACTGCACCTCAGAGTCTGGTGCAACATATAATGAAAAAATAATATGCGATTCGAAATGTTTTAGAATTGAAGTTGTTAAAAGCTTTAAATACCTTGATATAACTCTTGACCAAAATATAAGTTGGACACAACATATTATTTCGGAATTGAAAACTTACCTAAGAAATTCAATTCGTTGTTTTTATCGATTAAGAAAAATTTGTTTTAACCAAACACTTACAACAGTGTATCATGGAATTTTCCACTCTAAATTGCAGTACGGAATAAGTTGTTGGGGGAGTGCATACTCGACCAACTTGAAACCACTTTCCATCCTGCAAAAGTGTGCTATTAGAAGAATCAGTAACGCGCATCGCCTTGCTCACTCGATGGTATTATTTAGATCTATGAAAATACTACCAGTTAAACATTTATTTTATTTTAGAGTGTCAAAAATTTTTTTTATGAGAGGTGGATATTTTCAAAGCCCAATATTTGATAATCGTAATCTACGCAGCTCCACTCGTCATGTTGTTGACGTTCCAGTTTTTTCGTACTACGAGTAATCACTACAGAAACTCATACCCAGTTGTATCTTGTAAGCTTTTTAATCGTCTGCCTTTTGAGATAAGGATATTAAGATCCCAAAACATGTTTGAAAAAAAAGTAAAATTATGGCTTCTTGATTTTGACCACGATGATATTGAAGTTTTGCTCACTTACATTGCATAAAAAATAAAAAAAAAATATAAAAAAAAAATAAAAAAAAAAATTTTATAATTTAAGATTGTCTAGGTATATCTACTTCACTTTTCTATCATGTTAATTTTGAAGATAAAAAAAAATAAATACAGTCAACCCCACATTGACTTTGTTTCCCATTTATTGTAATTTTTGTTTGAAGTTGCATTTAACACTATTATCGCTTTTTTTATAATCAGACATTTTATAGTCTCTAACTGTTCTCTATTTAATTTTTGTAAAATTTTGTAAAAGAAAATAATGATTAATAAATAAAATAAATAAATAATTTTTTTGTGGATTTTAGATCATCATTTGATATGATATCTAGATAGAAACGCGCTAATTTACAAGCTCTACGGTAACGGCATGTCAAGGAAGTTTGGGAAAGTTGTACAACATCTTTATGGGGACACAATGGCTAAGATATGGAATGGTGAAGAGCTATCGGAAGGATTTAAAACGAAATCGGGAGTCACGCATGGTTGCATCTTGTGCCCAAGCATGTTTGCTTCGTCCGTTAATGATATCGTAGCTCTCTTAACTTGTGGCATTGAATACGTCGGAAAGATAATAAAAGTATTGATCTTCGCGAACCTAATTGTACTTTTGGCAGCCTCACCTGAATTATTGTAGCTTTGGAGTCTCATAATTAACCTGGATAATTTTGATTTCAAACATGGAGGAGGCTGCAACTGTGCAAAGGAAAAATGGCACTACAATGGCGAGATCCAACGATAATGCACGATGTTAAATGTGAGTCACACCTTAACAAGTTTTTTGCCAACTTAATTTGACATTTCTTTGTTTCAGTGTTTGAAAAATTCAACCATGGAGAGGTACACAATTGAGCAGCGTGTTAATATTGTTGAAACCAATGACGAAAATGGGCATTCAAATCAAAATGCATTTTGCATAATCGACCAAATCGGTAGAATTGTGCGCAAATTTCAGCAAACCGGGTCGGTAGGAAATGTAAAAACACCTTTGCATGTGCATGCTCACCCAGTTCGTTCTGCGGAAAACATTGCTGTTGTTTGCTATAGTGTGACAGGATAGCCGTCAACCTCGACTCGTCGTCGTGCCCAACAGTTAAACATCTCACGAACATTACTGATGCGAATTTTGAATAAAGATTTGAATTGACATGCTTACAAAGTTCAATTGACTCTAGAGCTGAAGCCAACTGACCATTTCAAGTGTTGTCAATACGCCGAATGTTTGGTTGAACAGACAGAAGTGAATGGTGACTTTACAAAGAAAACCAACTTCAGCGAAGAGGCACACTTTCACTTCAGTGGATTCTTTAACAAGCAAAATTTCCGCATTTGGGCAAATGAGAATCTACAAGTGATTGTTGAAAAGCCGATGCATCCACAAAGAGTGACTGTATGGCCTGGCGGCGGCGCAGCGTCATCGTGCCGTACTTCTTCAAAAATGAGGTCGGCCAAGCAGTTACCGTGAATGGTGTTCGCTATTCCGAGATGATAACGGACTTCTTGTGGCCAAAAATTGAGGATATACACCTGGACGATATGTGCTTCCAACACGATGGTACCACTTGCCACACAGCCAACGAAACAATGGTTCTTTTGCGCGAGGAATTCAATGGTCGTGTTATCTTACGTCGGCGTCATGCCGATGTTAATTGGGCGCCACGATCACGTGATTTGACTTCATTTTTGGGGATATTTAAAAGAAAAAATGTACGTCAATAAGCCAAGAACAATTCTAGAGCTAAAGGATGAGATAATTCGGCACATTAACGACATTGAACCTCAATTACGTCTCAGAGTCATTGAAAATATGGGCCATCGGATAGAGGTATGCCACCGAAGCCGTGGTGGCTATTTGGCCGATATTTTGTTTCACACATAATTGTCATAGATCCTTCTATCATAGTAAAAAAATATTTTTTGTTTTATTTACAATTAACTTCGTGCGTTTTCCTTGGACCACCCTAATTGAAGTGGTAGCAGAATCAGTGCTTTATTACGCAGTTCTGACTTGGGGAAGGAAGTTGCATGACAGTGTTTAGAAACTTCTGCGATACTTCTGGAAACGATTTCTGCCTTTTATTACGAGTAGAACAGGATTATCGCCTCTGTTCATACGAACCTTAAAAATGGAAGTGGATTACATATTGAAAGTTTTAAAGATGGATGATAACCGACTACCAAAGATATTAGTTCTGCAAGTCATAAGGACCAAAACAAGCTGGTGTGCTGATTGGGTGGATTTAGCGAGAGAATGTGGAAAAGATTTAAACCTAAATAATTTCGGTAATGAAGAGTTGAAAGCTTCTCTTTACCAGCTCATTTCTGCAGTAGACTTAAAGCAGCGAGAAACATACATGAATGATGGAACAGGATCTTTCTACAGGCGATATTTTAGAAACCTGGCCTTGTAAGAGGTTGTGGTTTTGGAAGAGAGGAATTATTTCAGAGATAACAACATCATTGTTGAAATATCAACGGTGGTAAAGCTGCGGGAAGAAATAATGCAACTGAATGTCATACCACATTAGAGATGATTAACCGATTATATGCAACTTAGGTGAAAGGAAAGATATTCTCTACTTTATCGGAAGATGCCAAATTCTTAAAGGAATAAGAAGGTATGATTTTGGAAGCGACACGTTGACACAAAGCCAAGTTATATAGTAAAATATTTTTTTTTTTAGAATTATGATCATGGAAAAATTCGCCCTTCTACAAGTACATAATGTATTGAACTTTTTTGCTGTTGTTGTTGTCTCTGATATGGAGAGCTTCTCGAGTGGGTCTTTGTCGAGGAAACAGCAGACTCTTTATTCCTGCTGTTATTACTCCCAGGATAAACTTCAGGGGTCGGTGATGACGCCAGTGCCAGTGCCAGTATTTTCTCTTATAGATATCAATAAACGATACATTTAATGGGCATTGGGCATATCTGCTTTCTAGAGGTATTATTCCTCCTCAATCTCCACGAAACAAACCCCCTAAGCCCATCTAATGTTTGCAGTGTGCTTCCGGTTTCTATTTGATTTTCTTCCCTTGCCTATCCTCCGACCCGCATCTACCACCCACAACTCGCTTTTGGTCGTGGTCCTGTTGTGTTTATGTAAACACAACCATCCCCTGGGAGAGGACTATAGAGTTCGTCACGTACATACGAATGTGCCTCTTCGCATTGACTTTGAAGTGTTTGACTTATGTGTGATTTAGCCAAAAGGGGGCGTAGTCGTGCTCAGCGGGGAGAACAACAACTAACGGGACACGGAAACGGGAGTGTAGAAGCACACGAACAGGTTGTTCTACTCATGTCGACTTTGTTTTATTCGAATTTTACCAGTGTTGGCTGCGCAATAAGGACATACAGGACATTTTACGTACCTATACATAAATGTCGTCCGGTGGCATGGATATGTGTTTTCGAAGGAGATACTTAATCATTGGGTAATTGTAACCTGATCTATTTGCATGTGTGCGGAAGCCACTCGAAGGCAATATAATAATTACTTCCACAACGAATGTACCTATGAGGACGACCTGAATGCGGAGTAGCAGCCATTTGTGTTTATTCAAAGACTTTGACTGATTGAACAAACATTGGTAGCGGTCGGTTCGGGCCAAACTCATTCCGTCGGAAGAGACCATGAGGAATTTGGATTTTCAAAAATGTAACCTGAGAAATATAGGCAAATAAATCTCAATTAGGTCGGAGCTTTATTTCCAGGACTTCATGCCCCACCCCAGATTCTGACATTATATATCTGCCTGATGGGTATGTTTCTGCATCGTAAAATAAATTTTTATTAAGGATTTTTGATGTAAAGAATCCAAGTTTATACTTGAATGTTAACGCAGCCCTTTGAGATCTGCGATACGATAAAAGGGTGGTATTTTAATTTTAACTAGACAATTCACCTGGGCGCATTAACCAATGCCACCCATCTTACCCATCAAAAGGGGGTGCCTTGATTCCTGCATTATGGCTTGTTTAATGGGCCAGTTAGCAGTTAAGCTTAAACGAAATGTTTCTACTTTCAGAATATACTCGTTTACTTGAGATTAGGCTTTAAGTGAAATCCCATTTGCGTTTGTGCTAAAATGGGTTGGTCTTGGCCCTTCGATTCAATTAAGCGGTAAAAAGGCAATTTTGAGGGAACTCAAAGGGTTGTTCTTTGTTTTAATACTTTCGGCCATTTTTTTGTTTTTTTAGTCGTAAAAATAACGTCATTAATAAATCATTTTATTTTTTTTTTCATTTCAAAAGGGTCATGATGGCCGCTCGCTGTGTTCATTAGGTATTTTTATGTACTAAATATGTTAGCAACACTGGACATGGGCATTGGACAAAATGTCATGCAAGCATTACATACAGTTGACCACGCAACTCCTTATTATGAAAAGTATACAAGTTTTTGTTTTCTAACATTTAGAGTCCATTAGGATGACGGACGGATGACGGACACATTAAAGTACAAGAAGGGTCAGGATGTCGTTTTCTCTCTATGTGTTCCAAATATATGATACATATGTGTTTTGTGAATGTGTTGTGGTGTATCAAAATGGACACACGTCGCTTTTTCGACGAATGACAGGTTGACACTGGATGACCAGGTGATGGTGACAGGATGACGGTCTTCTTGCACGGTAATTTGTGGTATTTAATTTATTCATCGAAAATAGAGTTCTTTTGCTGACCAAAATTCTTTTGTGGAAAGTGACCAATTTTCATTAGGATAATAGATTTATTTGTCATTAATTTTTTGACATTTTAAGATAATTTTATTTGTGTGTGTTATATCATTAACGGAAATACTTAACAATTTCTGAATTTATTGTATCTTTCCCATCTGATTTAAATGTTTCATTGATACTAAATTTGTCATTTTTAATTTGGATATTTATAAATTTTTACGACTTTTCTAATCTGATTTTTGACGAATGATCCTTATAAAAAATCCTGTGAGAAAAGTATAGAAACCACTTAGGCCATTAGGGTTTGAAGAATTGAATATAAAAAATTCATGTAATAGAAATGTGTGGAATGAGGTTTCATACAATGGGTTAATTTATATCACCATATATAAGGTCCCTTTACCAATTTCATTTGACTAAGATAGTTAGAGTTGAAGAAACAACGTGGTGTTTTGTGTTAAAATATTTATAAAGTACCAACTTAAAGACTAAGCGCTCTTGCTGAATCACTTTGAATCACTTCGTGTTCGGCCTTTAATAGTACTCCTTTTGACAGCTCACTAAAAAACCCGATTTTCCCAGTTAGCTGTTAATTCGACGCTCCCAAGAATTTCTTGACTCCTCATGTACTCCGAGTGGATAGAAAGCAGCATTAATCCAGCCTGTCCCTAAAAAAGTCAATCTTTTTCTCTCTAACTATTGAAACGTTGATAAACTATCAGCTCAAGAAATATCTTCAAGAACGATTGTGATTTGATAATATATTCCACCAAGCAGAGGCACAAATATTTACATTAAATTATTTTGCTTACGACAGTACCCTCAACTTTTTATATTCGTTTCGTTAAAACGGAGTCCATGGAGTTCCGGGTATGTCTTTTATTAGGTATTCGATCGTTATTTTTATAAAAAGTATTCATGAAATGAGACTCTCATAACTGCGACAACTACGGATGCATCAGTTTCCTGAATATCGCATCATACAGGTTGCTTACTACCGTGTTATGTGAACATCTGTAACTTTTCGTTAGCAACCTTATATGTTCATATCAGTGCGCCTAGGAAAGTTCCTGTCGGTCAAATATTCACATTACGGAAGATTTTTAAAAAACCCCGGGATTTTCAAATCGACACCTTCCACCTTTTCATCAATTTCAAAAACGCGAATAAAAGCATGTATAGGGACGAATTATATAGATTAATGTCTAGTTATATCATCCCTGTCCATTTGTGCAGGATGAAGATGGAGAACGTACGCTGCTCCATCAGGGTCAGAAAAGATCTCACCGATACATTAAAAAGAAATCGTTTTAGAAAAAGAGATGCCCTGTCATGTAGAGAATAGTGCAAAGCCCCGGGTCATCACTAAAGGCACAATGTTTCCAAAGTCCGCCCAATTACTTGGATATGCCGACGATATTGACATAATTGGAAAAACAAAGTGTGAAATCAGTGGCGCTTGTGAGCGTTGAAACGGAAGCGATTAATTTAGCCGTCAATGGACGGTGTTCACATTGGACTCACTCCGCCGACTTATTTTGACGTCTCTGTGTTTTTTTTCATTCGCACTTCATGATAAGAAAGAGACGAGAAAGTGAGGCAGGATTTTTAAAACAAATTGAAAATTAATAGATTTTTTTTGACATTTGTTTTGGTGACATAATAGGTTTGTTCGTTGAGCCCTGAAGTCACCCTGGGGTCGCCCTAAATTGTTTTTTGAAAAACCTGAAGTCACCCTGGTGGGCAAATTCTGTGTTTTTTGAGACCTGGGGTCGCCCTGAACTCGCCATGAAGTAGATCTAGGTATTTGGCTGGGGCGAGTTCAGGTAACGATCAAACTGTCAAAAGTCATATGAGATTTCATATGTATTTCTTTTGTTGTCGTTTGGCGATTCGCATGTTGCATGTTATTGCTTGTATTTGCAATTAAATGTTTGTTGTACTCATCGAATGAAACATTCAGCAACAACGCGAAATTGTTTTCGATCATTTTTGAAATTCTTAAAACTAATTTATAACAAATTAAAAGTTTTATCACATCACAAAATGATTTTGTCTTGCTTTTAGCTGTCAACAAAACACTTGAAAGCCCTTGGGTGTTTTTTGAAGGTTGTCAAGCAACCCTTGGTCAACCCTGGGTAAAGTTCAACGAACGAACCTAATATGACACGCGAAGGTACAGTGTATCACAAAAGTAAGTAAGCACTCATTTAAAAAAAAATTATAATCAAACACTATTTGGAAAATAAATCGGAGTGCGAGAATAGTAAAATTGTTAACAAAAGTCCATCTACTATACACAAAATATTAACCAAATAAAATAACATTGGAAGTTTGCAAAATGACCCTCGATCAATGACAATGACAAGCAGGAATACTGATTTTTGTTAGGAAAGTGAAGAGGAATCCCAAAGTAAGCCCATCGAAGATATCAGCAGAAATAACCAAAGACACAGGTAAGTCATGTAACCCTCAAACGATTCGACGAATTCTCTACCAATCCGGTTATCATGGTCGAAATATTAGAAAGAAACCTTACATAAGTAAAATAAATCGCCAAAAGCGGCTCTTCTTTGCAAAAACCTAAACAAGCAGAATTTTAGAACAAAGTGTTTTTATTTAAATTATTACTTTTAAGTTCGAAATACAATCAATTATAGACAAAAATATTAAGTTTTTTTTTAATATTACTATCGAAGGAAATGATCTTTAAACTAAGAGGTCTTTACTCACTTTTGTAATTCACTGTATAGGTATTTGTAGAGGCATAGCAAATGGCCAACAAATATGACAACTACAAAACGTCAAAGTGAGTCTGGAGTGTTTACACTACTTTTGTGTCTGAACACGACAGGGTGGCCTTACGTCAAAATAAATCGGTTGAGTAAGTCCAATGTGAACACCGTCATGAGGACAAGACCAAGTATATCTTGATGAAAGCATCAATGACACCCAACGCAGAACTTCTTGGACAGGACGTCACCATAGACAGCTATAACTTGATGGAAGTAAAAGAATTTGCTTACCTATACTGAAAATAAAATCTAGGTCTATATGATAAAAATGTAGGTTGAGCTGATAAAACTTCTGTGAATATACGTCCCATAAAACGTGTTTTTTTTCAAATTGATAAGAATTACAGAAAATTGTTGAGGTAACAAACAATGTTTCGCTGAATCCACAAAATTAATTTGTCAAGCTAACAGATTGATTTGTTGAAATAACAAAAATATTTTGTCAATTTAACTAATTTCTTTTGTTGAATCCATAAAATTTATTTGTTAGGTTTATAAAAAAGGTTTCTTTCAATTTGACAATGTTTTTGTTATTTTCCCGCGACACAACTGTCCATACAACAAAACAAGTTGATGAATTATCCTATATTTGTCAATATGACAGAGTAGGCAGAGGTATGCAATTAAAATTTTTCATTTATACAAACAAAATGTTTTATATAATGGATAAATTTAAATGTTTCCTCAATTTTAATTCAAATGATAAATTTCGTTTTTAATATTTGACGGCAACAAAATTTTTGTTGAAAGCTAATATCTCGATGCGTTTGGAGAACTTGATTTTTTAAAATTCTCAAAAATTCAGTAAAATCACTTTGCTTAGAAATATTTCGAGAAGCAGACCTCGCAGAAGCTTCAGGTTTTCATCTGTGGATAGCTGTGGAAATTTTAGCTAGGGATTTTGAAAACCGGAGCATGTTGCCAGGCTTGGTTTCAGAAATATCGCCAAGCAAAGACATTATGAGGTCGTTGGGGCTCGAAATCCATAAAATCACTTTGGACCGGCATATTTCGATAACCAGACCACTTAGAAGCTTTTTGTGTGGATAAGTGTATAGGAATTGAATAGACCTTTCATTCGATGTATGTCTCGATTCGTTTGGAGAACTTTGAAAATTTAGTGATTTTTTTAGACTAATGGTTAGTCCATGATTTTTTCAAAATTCTCAAACCTTCATTAAAATCACTTTGCTTAGAAATATTTCGAGAACCAGACCTCGCAGAAGCTTCTGGTTTTCACCTCTGGATAGCTGTGGAAATTTTAGTTAGGGATTTTGAAAACCAGAGCATGTTGCCAGGCTTGGTTTCAGAAATATCGCCAAGCAAAGACATTATTAGGTAGTTGGTGCTCAAAAATCCATAAAATCACTTTGGACCGGCATATTTCGATAACCAGACCACTTAGAAGCTTTTTGTGTGGATGTGTGTATATAGGAATTGAATAGACCTTTCATTCGATGTATGTCTCGATTCGTTTGGAAAACTTTAAAAATTTGGTGATTTTTTTAGACTGATGACGTCCATTTTTTTTTCAAAATTCTCAAAACTTCAGTAAACTCACTTTGCTTAGAAATATTTCGAGAACCAGACCTAGCAGAAGCTTCTGGTTTCCACCTGTGGATAGCTGTGGAAATTTTAGCAAGGGATTTTGAAAAGCGGAGCATGTTGCCAGGCTTGGTTTCAGAAATATCGCCAAGCAAAGACATTAGTAGGTACTTGGTGCTCAAAAATCCATAAAATCACTTTGGACCGGCATATTTCGATAACCAGACCACTTAGAAGCTTTTTGTGTGGATGTGTGTATAGGAATTGAATAGACCTTTCATTCGATGTATGTCTCGATTCGTTTGGAGAACTTTGAAAATATAGTGATTTTTTTAGACTAATGTCCATGATTAGTCCATGATTTTTTCAAAATTCTCAAACCTTCATTAAAATCACTTTGCTTAGAAATATTTCCAGAACCAAACCTCGCAGAAGCTTCTAGTTTTCACCTCTGGAAATTTTAGCAAGTGATTTTGAAAACCGGAGCATGTTGCCAGGCTTGGTTTCAGAAATATCGCCAAGCAAAAACATTATGAGGTAGTTGGGGCTCGAAATCCATAAAATCACTTTGGACCGGCATATTTCGATAACCAGACAACTTAGAAGCTTTTTGTGTGGATGTGTGTATAGGAATTGAATAGACCTTTCATTCGATGTATGTCTCGATTCGTTTGGAGAACTTTGAAAATTTAGTGATTTTTTTAGACTGATGGTTAGTCCATGATTTTTTCAAAATTCTCAAAACTTCAGTAAAATCACTTTGCTTAGAAATATTTCGAGAACCAGACCTAGCAGAAGCTTCTGATTTTCACCTGTGGATAGCTGTGGAAATTTTAACCAGGGATTTTGAAAACCAGAGCATGTTGCCAGACTTGGTTTCAGAAATATCGCCAAGCAAAGACATTAGTAGGTAGTTGGTGCTCGAAAATCCATAAAATCACTTTGGACCGGCATATTTCGATAACCAGACCACTTAGAAGCTTTTTGTGTGGATGTGTGTATAGGAATTGAATAGACCTTTCATTCGATGTATGTCTCGATTCGTTTGGAGAACTTTGAAAATTTAGTTATTTTTTTAGACTGATGGTTAGTCCATGATTTTTTCAGAATTCTAAAAAATTCAGTAAAATCACTTTGCTTAGAAATATTTCGAGAACCAGACCTCGCAGAAGCTTCTGATTATCACCTGTGAATAGCTGTAGAAATTTTAACCAGGGATTTTGAAAACCAGAGCATGTTGCCAGACTTGGTTTCAGAAATATCGCCAAGCAAAGACATTAGTAGGTAGTTGGTGCTCGAAAATCCATAAAATCACTTTGGACCGGCATATTTCGATAACCAGACCACTTAGAAGCTTTTTGTGTGGATGTGTGTATAGGAATTGAATAGACCTTTCATTCGATGTATGTTGTATGTCTCGATTCGTTTGGAGAACTTTGAAAATTTAGTGATTTTCTTAGACTGATGGTTAGTCCATTATTTTTTCAAAATTCTCAAAACTTCAGTAAACTCACTTTGCTTAAAAATATTTCGAGAACCAGACCTCGCAGAAGCTTCTGGTTTTCACCTCTGGATAGCTGTGGAAATTTTAGTTAGGGATTTTGAAAACCAGAGCATGTTGCCAGGCTTGGTTTCAGAAATATCGCCAAGCAAAGACATTATGAGGTAGTTGGGGCTCGAAATCCATAAAATCACTTTGGACCGGCATATTTCGATAACCAGTCCACTTAGAAGCTTTTTGTGTGGACGTGTGTATAGGAATTGAATAGACCTTTCATTCGATGTATGTCTCGATTCGTTTGGAGAACTTTGAAAATTTAGTGATTTTTTTAGACTGATGGTTAGTCCATGATTTTTTCAAAATTTTCAAACCTTCATTAAAATCACTTTGCTTAGAAATATTTCCAGAACCAAACCTCGCAGAAGCTTCTGGTTTTCACCTGTGAATAGCTGTGGAAATTTTAACCAGGGATTTTGAAACCGGAGCATGTTGCCAGGCTTGGTTTCAGAAATATCGCCAAGCAAAGACATTATGAGGTAGTTGGGGCTCGAAATCCATAAAATCACTTTGGACCGGCATATTTCGATAACCAGACAACTTAGAAGCTTTTTGTGTGGATGTGTGTATAGGAATTGAATAGACCTTTCATTCGATGTATGTCTCGATTCGTTTGGAGAACTTTGAATATTTAGTGATTTTCTTAGACTGATGGTAAGTCCATTATTTTTTCAAAATTCTCAAAACTTCAGTAAAATCACTTTGCTTAAAAATATTTCGAGAACCAGACCTCGCAGAAGCTTCTGGTTTTCACCTCTGGATAGCTGTGGAAATTTTAGTTAGGGATTTTGAAAACCAGAGCATGTTGCCAGGCTTGGTTTCAGAAATATCGCCAAGCAAAGACATTATGAGGTAGTTGGGGCTCGAAATCCATAAAATCACTTTGGACCGGCATATTTCGAAGACCAGACCACTTAGAAGCTTTTTGTGTGGATGTGTGTATAGGAATTGAATAGACCTTTCATTCGATGTATGTCTCGATTCGTTTGGAGAACTTTGAATATTTAGTGATTTTCTTAGACTGATGGTTAGTCCATGATTTTTTCAAAATTCTCAAAACTTCAGTAAAGTCACTTTGCTTAGAAATATTTCGAGAACCAGACCTCGCAGAAGCTTCTGGTTTCCACCTGTGAATAGCTGTGGAAATTTTAACAAGGGATTTTGAAAACCAGAGCATGTTGCCAGACTTGGTTTCAGAAATATCGCCAAGCAAAGACATTAGTAGGTAGTTGGTGCTCGAAAATCCATAAAATCACTTTGGACCGGCATATTTCGATAACCAGACCACTTAGAAGCTTTTGTGTGGATGTGTGTATAGGAATTGAATAGACCTTTCATTCGATGTATGTCTCGATTCGTTTGGAGAACTTTGAAAATTTAGTGATTTTTTTAGACTGATGGTTAGTCCATGATTTTTTCAAAATTCTCAAACCTTCATTAAAATCACTTTGCTTAGAAATATTTCGAGAACCAGACCTCGCAGAAGCTTCTGGTTTTCACCTCTGGATAGCTGTGGAAATTTTAGTTAGGGATTTTGAAAACCAGAGCATGTTGCCAGGCTTGGTTTCAGAAATATCGCCAAGCAAAGACATTATGAGGTAGTTGGGGCTCGAAATCCATAAAATCACTTTGGACCGGCATATTTCGATAACCAGTCCACTTAGAAGCTTTTTGTGTGGACGTGTGTATAGGAATTGAATAGACCTTTCATTCGATGTATGTCTCGATTCGTTTGGAGAACTTTGAAAATTTAGTGATTTTTTTAGACTGATGTAACCATCCATGATTTTTTCAAAATTTTCAAACCTTCATTAAAATCACTTTGCTTTGAAATATTTCCAGAACCAAACCTCGCAGAAGCTTCTGGTTTTCACCTGTGAATAGCTGTGGAAATTTTAACCAGGGATTTTGGAAACCGGAGCATGTTGCCAGGCTTGGTTTCAGAAATATCGCCAAGCAAAGACATTATGAGGTAGTTGGGGCTCGAAATCCATAAAATCACTTTGGACCGGCATATTTCGATAACCAGTCCACTTAGAAGCTTTTTGTGTGGACGTGTGTATAGGAATTGAATAGACATTTCATTCGATGTATGTCTCGATTCGTTTGGAGAACTTTGAAAATTTAGTGATTTTTTTAGACTGATGGTTAGTCCATGATTTTTTCAAAATTCTCAAAAATTCAGTAAAATCACTTTGCTTAGAAATATTTCGAGAACCAGACCTCACAGAAGCTTCTAGTTTTCACCTCTGAATAGCTGTGGAAATTTTAGCAAGGGATTTTGAAAACCGGAGCATGTTGCCAGACTTGGTTTCAGAAATATCGCCAAGCAAAGACATTAGTAGGTAGTTGGTGCTCGAAAATCCATAAAATCACTTTGGACCGGCATATTTCGATAACCAGACCACTTAGAAGCTTTTTGTGTGGTTGTGTGTATAGGAATTGAATAGACCTTTCATTCGATGTATGTCTCGATTCGTTTGGAGAACTTTGAAAATTTAGTGATTATTTTAGACTGATGGTTAGTCCATGATTTTTTCAAAATTCTCAAACCTTCATTAAAATCACTTTGCTTAGAAATATTTCCAGAACCAAACCTCGCAGAAGGTTCTAGTTTTCACCTCTGAATAGCTGTGGAAATTTTAGCAAGGGATTTTGAAAACCGGAGCATGTTGCCAGGCTTGGTTTCAGAAATATCGCCAAGCAAAGACATTATGAGGTAGTTGGGGCTCGAAATCCATAAAATCACTTTGGACCGGCATATTTCGATAACCAGACAACTTAGAAGCTTTTTGTGTGGATGTGTGTATAGGAATTGAATAGACCTTTCATTCGATGTATGTCTCGATTCGTTTGGAGAACTTTGAATATTTAGTGATTTTCTTAGACTGATGGTTAGTCCATTATTTTTTCAAAATTCTCAAAACTTCAGTAAAATCACTTTGCTTAAAAATATTTCGAGAACCAGACCTCGCAGAAGCTTCTGGTTTTCTCCCCTGGATAGCTGTGGAAATTTTAGTTAGGGATTTTGAAAACCAGAGCATGTTGCCAGGCTTGGTTTCAGAAATATCGCCAAGCAAAGACATTATGAGGTAGTTGGGGCTCGAAATCCATAAAATCACTTTGGACCGGCATATTTCGATAACCAGTCCACTTAGAAGCTTTTTGTGTGGACGTGTGTATAGGAATTGAATAGACCTTTCATTCGATGTATGTCTCGATTCGTTTGGAGAACTTTGAAAATTTAGTGATTTTTTTAGACTGATGGTTAGTCCATGATTTTTTCAAAATTTTCAAACCTTCATTAAAATCACTTTGCTTAGAAATATTTCCAGAACCAAACCTCGCAGAAGCTTCTGGTTTTCACCTGTGAATAGCTGTGGAAATTTTAACCGGGGATTTTGGAAACCGGAGCATGTTGCCAGGCTTGGTTTCAGAAATATCGCCCAGCAAAGACATTATGAGGTAGTTGGGGCTCGAAATCCATAAAATCACTTTGGACCGGCATATTTCGATAACCAGACAACTTAGAAGCTTTTTGTGTGGATGTGTGTATAGGAATTGAATAGACCTTTCATTCGATGTATGTCTCGATTCGTTTGGAGAACTTTGAATATTTAGTGATTTTTTTAGACTGATGGTTAGTCCATTATTTTTTCAAAATTCTCAAAACTTCAGTAAAATCACTTTGCTTAAAAATATTTCGAGAACCAGACCTCGCAGAAGCTTCTGGTTTTCACCTCTGGATAGCTGTGGAAATTTTAGTTAGGGATTTTGAAAACCAGAGCATGTTGCCAGGCTTGGTTTCAGAAATATCGCCAAGCTAAGACATTATGAGGTAGTTGGGGCTCGAAATCCATAAAATCACTTTGGACCGGCATATTTCGATAACCAGACCACTTAGAAGCTTTTTGTGTGGATGTGTGTATAGGAATTGAATAGACCTTTCATTCGATGTATGTCTCGATTCGTTTGGAGAACTTTGAATATTTAGTGATTTTCTTAGACTGATGGTTAGTCCATGATTTTTTCAAAATTCTCAAAACTTCAGTAAAGTCACTTTGCTTAGAAATATTTCGAGAACCAGACCTCGCAGAAGCTTCTGGTTTCCACCTGTGAATAGCTGTGGAAATTTTAACAAGGGATTTTGAAAACCAGAGCATGTTGCCAGACTTGGTTTCAGAAATATCGCCAAGCAAAGACATTAGTAGGTAGTTGGTGCTCGAAAATCCATAAAATCATTTTGGACCGGCATATTTCGATAACCAGACCACTTAGAAGCTTTTTGTGTGGATGTGTGTATAGGAATTGAATAGACCTTTCATTCGATGTATGTCTCGATTCGTTTGGAGAACTTTGAAAATTTAGTGATTTTTTGAGACTGATGGTTAGTCCATGATTTTTTAAAAATTCTCAAACCTTCATTAAAATCACTTTGCTTAGAAATATTTCGAGAACCAGACCTCGCAGAAGCTTCTGGTTTTCACCTGTGAATAGCTGTGGAAATTTTAACCAGGGATTTTGAAAACCAGAGCATGTTGCCAGGCTTGGTTTCAGAAATATCGCCAAGCAAAGACATTAGTAGGTAGTTGGTGCTCGAAAATCCATAAAATCACTGGACCGGCATATTTCGATAACCAGACCACTTAGAAGCTTTTTGTGTGGATGTGTGTATAGGAATTGAATAGACCTTTCATTCGATGTATGTCTCGACTCGTTTGGAGAACTTTGAATATTTAGTGATTTTTTTAGACTGATGGTTAGTCCATGATTTTTTCAAAATTCTCAAAAATTCAGTAAAATCACTTTGCTTAGAAATATTTCGAGAACCAGACCTCACAGAAGCTTCTAGTTTTCACCTCTGAATAGCTGTGGAAATTTTAGCAAGGGATTTTGAAAACCGGAGCATGTTGCCAGACTTGGTTTCAGAAATATCGCCAAGCAAAACATTAGTAGGTAGTTGGTGCTCGAAAATCCATAAAATCACTTTGGACCGGCATATTTCGATAACCAGACCACTTAGAAGCTTTTTGTGTGGATGTGTGTATAGGAATTGAATAGACCTTTCATTCGGTGTATGTCTCGATTCGTTTGGAGAACTTTGAATATTTAGTGATTTTCTTAGACTGATGGTTAGTCCATGATTTTTTCAAAATTCTCAAACCTTCATTAAAATCACTTTGCTTAGAAATATTTCGAGAACCAGACCTCGCAGAAGCTTCTGGTTTTCACCTGTGAATAGCTGTGGAAATTTTAACAAGGGATTTTGAAAACCAGAGCATGTTGCCAGGCTTGGTTTCAGAAATATCGTCAAGCAAAGACATTATGAGGTAGTTGGTGCTCGAAAATCCATAAAATCACTTTGGACCGGCATATTTCGATAACCAGACCACTTAGAAGCTTTTGTGTGGATGTGTGTATAGGAATTGAATAGACCTTTCATTCGATGTATGTCTCGATTCGTTTGGAGAACTTTGAAAATTTAGTGATTTTTTGAGACTGATGGTTAATTCCATGATTTTTTCAAAATTCTCAAACCTTCATTAAAATCACTTTGCTTAGAAATATTTCGAGAACCAGACCTCGCAGAAGCTTCTGGTTTTCACCTGTGAATAGCTGTGGAAATTTTAACAAGGGATTTTGAAAACCAGAGCATGTTGCCAGGCTTGGTTTCAGAAATATCGTCAAGCAAAGACATTATGAGGTAGTTGGTGCTCGAAAATCCATAAAATCACTTTGGACCGGCATATTTCGATAACCAGACCACTTAGAAGCTTTTTGTGTGGATGTGTGTATAGGAATTGAATAGACCTTTCATTCGATGTATGTCTCGACTCGTTTGGAGAACTTTGAATATTTAGTGATTTTCTTAGACTGATGGTTAGTCCATGATTTTTTCAAAATTCTCAAACCTTCATTAAAATCACTTTGCTTAGAAATATTTCGAGAACCAGACCTCGCAGAAGCTTCTGGTTTTCACCTGTAGGTAGCTGTGGAAATTTTAACCAGGGATTTTGAAAACCAGAGCATGTTGCCAGACTTGGTTTCAGAAATATCGCCAAGCAAAGACATTAGTAGGTAGTTGGTGCTCGAAAATCCATAAAATCACTTTGGACCGGCATATTTCGATAACCAGACCACTTAGAAGCTTTTTGTGTGGATGTGTGTATAGGAATTGAATAGACCTTTCATTCGATGTATGTCTCGATTCGTTTGGAGAACTTTGAAAATTTAGTGATTTTTTGAGACTGATGGTTAGTCCATGATTTTTTAAAAATTCTCAAACCTTCATTAAAATCACTTTGCTTAGAAATATTTCGAGAACCAGACCTCGCAGAAGCTTCTGGTTTTCACCTGTGAATAGCTGTGGAAATTTTAACCAGGGATTTTGAAAACCAGAGCATGTTGCCAGGCATGGTTTCAGAAATATCGTCAAGCAAAGACATTATGAGGTAGTTGGTGCTCGAAAATCCATAAAATCACTTTGGACCGGCATATTTCGATAACCAGACCACTTAGAAGCTTTTTGTGTGGATGTGTGTATAGGAATTGAATAGACCTTTCATTCGATGTATGTCTCGATTCGTTTGGAGAACTTTGAAAATTTAGTGATTTTTTGAGACTGATGGTTAGTCCATGATTTTTTAAAAATTCTCAAACCTTCATTAAAATCACTTTGCTTAGAAATATTTCGAGAACCAGACCTCGCAGAAGCTTCTGGTTTTCACCTGTGAATAGCTGTGGAAATTTTAACCAGGGATTTTGAAAACCAGAGCATGTTGCCAGGCATGGTTTCAGAAATATCGTCAAGCAAAGACATTATGAGGTAGTTGGTGCTCGAAAATCCATAAAATCACTTTGGACCGGCATATTTCGATAACCAGACCACTTAGAAGCTTTTGTGTGGATGTGTATATAGGAATTGAATAGACCTTTCATTCGATGTATGTCTCGATTCGTTTGGAGAACTTTGAAAATTTAGTGATTTTTTGAGACTGATGGTTAGTCCATGATTTTTTCAAAATTCTCAAACCTTCATTAAAATCACTTTGCTTAGAAATATTTCGAGAACCAGACCTCGCAGAAGCTTCTGGTTTTCACCTGTGAATAGCTGTGGAAATTTTAACCAGGGATTTTGAAAACCAGAGCATGTTGCCAGGCTTGGTTTCAGAAATATCGCCAAGCAAAGACATTAGTAGGTAGTTGGTGCTCGAAAATCCATAAAATCACTGGACCGGCATATTTCGATAACCAGACCACTTAGAAGCTTTTTGTGTGGATGTGTGTATAGGAATTGAATAGACCTTTCATTCGATGTATGTCTCGACTCGTTTGGAGAACTTTGAATATTTAGTGATTTTTTTAGACTGATGGTTAGTCCATGATTTTTTCAAAATTCTCAAAAATTCAGTAAAATCACTTTGCTTAGAAATATTTCGAGAACCAGACCTCACAGAAGCTTCTAGTTTTCACCTCTGAATAGCTGTGGAAATTTTAGCAAGGGATTTTGAAAACCGGAGCATGTTGCCAGACTTGGTTTCAGAAATATCGCCAAGCAAAACATTAGTAGGTAGTTGGTGCTCGAAAATCCATAAAATCACTTTGGACCGGCATATTTCGATAACCAGACCACTTAGAAGCTTTTTGTGTGGATGTGTGTATAGGAATTGAATAGACCTTTCATTCGATGTATGTCTCGATTCGTTTGGAGAACTTTGAATATTTAGTGATTTTCTTAGACTGATGGTTAGTCCATGATTTTTTCAAAATTCTCAAACCTTCATTAAAATCACTTTGCTTAGAAATATTTCGAGAACCAGACCTCGCAGAAGCTTCTGGTTTTCACCTGTGAATAGCTGTGGAAATTTTAACAAGGGATTTTGAAAACCAGAGCATGTTGCCAGGCTTGGTTTCAGAAATATCGTCAAGCAAAGACATTATGAGGTAGTTGGTGCTCGAAAATCCATAAAATCACTTTGGACCGGCATATTTCGATAACCAGACCACTTAGAAGCTTTTGTGTGGATGTGTGTATAGGAATTGAATAGACCTTTCATTCGATGTATGTCTCGATTCGTTTGGAGAACTTTGAAAATTTAGTGATTTTTTGAGACTGATGGTTAATTCCATGATTTTTTCAAAATTCTCAAACCTTCATTAAAATCACTTTGCTTAGAAATATTTCGAGAACCAGACCTCGCAGAAGCTTCTGGTTTTCACCTGTGAATAGCTGTGGAAATTTTAACAAGGGATTTTGAAAACCAGAGCATGTTGCCAGGCTTGGTTTCAGAAATATCGTCAAGCAAAGACATTATGAGGTAGTTGGTGCTCGAAAATCCATAAAATCACTTTGGACCGGCATATTTCGATAACCAGACCACTTAGAAGCTTTTTGTGTGGATGTGTGTATAGGAATTGAATAGACCTTTCATTCGATGTATGTCTCGACTCGTTTGGAGAACTTTGAATATTTAGTGATTTTCTTAGACTGATGGTTAGTCCATTATTTTTTCAAAATTCTCAAAAATTCAGTAAAATCACTTTGCTTAGAAATATTTCCAGAACCAGACCTCGCAGAAGCTTTTGGTTTTCACCTGTGAATAGCTGTGGAAATTTTAACAAGGGATTTTGAAAACCAGAGCATGTTGCCAGACTTGGTTTCAGAAATATCGCCAAGCAAAGACATTAGTAGGTAGCTGGGGCTCGAAAATCCATAAAATCACTTTGGACCGGCATATTTCGATAACCAGACCACTTAGAAGCTTTTTGTGTGGATGTGTGTATAGGAATTGAATAGACCTTTCATTCGATGTATGTCTCGATTCAGTTAGAGAACTTTGAAAATTTAGTGATTTTTTGAGACTGATGGTTAGTCCATGATTTTTTCAAAATTCTCAAACCTTCATTAAAATCACTTTGCTTAGAAATATTTCGAGAACCAGACCTCGCAGAAGCTTCTGGTTTTCACCTGTAGGTAGCTGTGGAAATTTTAACCAGTGATTTTGAAAACCAGAGCCTGTTGCCAGACTTGGTTTCAGAAATATCGCCAAGCAAAGACATTAGTAGGTAGCTGGGGCTCGAAAATCCATAAAATCACTTTGGACCGGCATATTTCGATAACCAGACCACTTAGAAGCTTTTTGTGTGGATGTGTGTATAGGAATTGAATAGACCTTTCATTCGATGTATGTCTCGATTCATTTAGAGAACTTTGAAAATTTAGTGATTTTTTTAGACTGATGGTTAGTCCATGATTTTTTCAAAATTCTCAAAACTTCAGTAAAATCACTTTGCTTAGAAATATTTCGAGAACCAGACCTCGCAGAAGCTTCTGGTTTTCACCTGTAGGTAGCTGTGGAAATTTTAACCAGGGATTTTGAAAACCAGAGCATGTTGCCAGACTTGGTTTCAGAAATATCGCCAAGCAAAGACATTAGTAGGTAGCTGGGGCTCGAAAATCCATAAAATCACTTTGGACCGGCATATTTCGATAACCAGACCACTTAGAAGCTTTTTGTGTGGATGTGTGTATAGGAATTGAATAGACCTTTCATTCGATGTATGTCTCGATTCGTTTGGAGAACTTTGAAAATTTAGTGATTTTTTGAGACTGATGGTTAGTCCATGATTTTTTCAAAATTCTCAAACCTTCATTAAAATCACTTTGCTTAGAAATATTTCGAGAACCAGACCTCGCAGAAGCTTCTGGTTTTCACCTGTAGGTAGCTGTGGAAATTTTAACCAGGGATTTTGAAAACCAGAGCATGTTGCCAGACTTGGTTTCAGAAATATCGCCAAGCAAAGACATTAGTAGGTAGTTGGTGCTCGAAAATCCATAAAATCACTTTGGACCGGCATATTTCGATAACCAGACCATTTAGAAGCTTTTTGTGTGGATGTGTGTATAGGAATTGAATAGACCTTTCATTCGATGTATGTCTCGACTCGTTTGGAGAACTTTGAATATTTAGTGATATTTTTAGACTGATGGTTAGTCCATGATTTTTTCAAAATTCTCAAAAATTCAGTAAAATCACTTTGCTTAGAAATATTTCGAGAACCAGACCTCACAGAAGCTTCTAGTTTTCACCTCTGAATAGCTGTGGAAATTTTAGCAAGGGATTTTGAAAACCGGAGCATGTTGCCAGACTTGGTTTCAGAAATATCGCCAAGCAAAACATTAGTAGGTAGTTGGTGCTCGAAAATCCATAAAATCACTTTGGACCGGCATATTTCGATAACCAGACCACTTAGAAGCTTTTTGTGTGGATGTGTGTATAGGAATTGAATAGACCTTTCATTCGATGTATGTCTCGATTCGTTTGGAGAACTTTGAATATTTAGTGATTTTCTTAGACTGATGGTTAGTCCATTATATTTTCAAAATTCTCAAAAATTCGGTAAAATTACTTTGCTTAGAAATATTTCCAGAACCAGACCTCGCAGAAAGCTTCTGGTTTTCACCTGTGAACAGCTGTGGAAATTTTAACCAGGGATTTTGAAAACCAGAGCATGTTGCCAGACTTGGTTTCAGAAATATCGCCAAGCAAAGACATTAGTAGGTAGTTGGTGCTCGAAAATCCATAAAATCACTTTGGACCGGCATATTTCGATAACCAGACCACTTAGAAGCTTTTTGTGCGGATGTGTGTATAGGAATTGAATAGACCTTTCATTCGATGTATGTCTCGACTCGTTTGGAGAACTTTGAATATTTAGTGATTTTCTTAGACTGATGGTTAGTCCATTATTTTTTCAAAATTCTCAAAAATTCGGTAAAATCACTTTGCTTAGAAATATTTCGAGAACCAGACCTCGCAGAAGCTTCTGGTTTTCACCTGTAGGTAGCTGTGGAAATTTTAACCAGGGATTTTGAAAACCAGAGCATGTTGCCAGACTTGGTTTCAGAAATATCGCCAAGCAAAGACATTAGTAGGTAGTTGGTGCTCGAAAATCCATAAAATCACTTTGGACCGGCATATTTCGATAACCAGACCACTTAGAAGCTTTTGTGTGGATGTGTGTATAGGAATTGAATAGACCTTTCATTCGATGTATGTCTCGACTCGTTTGGAGAACTTTGAATATTTAGTGATTTTCTTAGACTGATGGTTAGTCCATTATTTTTTCAAAATTCTCAAAAATTCAGTAAAATCACTTTGCTTAGAAATATTTCCAGAACCAGACCTCGCAGAAGCTTCTGGTTTTCACCTGTGAATAGCTGTGGAAATTTTAACAAGGGATTTTGAAAACCAGAGCATGTTGCCAGGCTTGGTTTCAGAAATATCGTCAAGCAAAGACATTATGAGGTAGTTGGTGCTCGAAAATCCATAAAATCACTTTGGACCGGCATATTTCGATAACCAAACCACTTAGAAGCTTTTGTGTGGATGTGTGTATAGGAATTGAATAGACCTTTCATTCGATGTATGTCTCGATTCGTTTGGAGAACTTTTAAAATTTAGTGATTTTTTGAGACTGATGGTTAGTCCATGATTTTTTCAAAATTCTCAAACCTTCATTAAAATCACTTTGCTTAGAAATATTTCGAGAACCAGACCTCGCAGAAGCTTCTGGTTTTCACCTGTAGGTAGCTGTGGAAATTTTAACCAGGGATTTTGAAAACCAGAGCATGTTGCCAGACTTGGTTTCAGAAATATCGCCAAGCAAAGACATTAGTAGGTAGTTGGTGCTCGAAAATCCATAAAATCACTTTGGACCGGCATATTTCGATAACCAGACCATTTAGAAGCTTTTTGTGTGGATGTGTGTATAGGAATTGAATAGACCTTTCATTCGATGTATGTCTCGACTCGTTTGGAGAACTTTGAATATTTAGTGATATTTTTAGACTGATGGTTAGTCCATGATTTTTTCAAAATTCTCAAAAATTCAGTAAAATCACTTTGCTTAGAAATATTTCGAGAACCAGACCTCACAGAAGCTTCTAGTTTTCACCTCTGAATAGCTGTGGAAATTTTAGCAAGGGATTTTGAAAACCGGAGCATGTTGCCAGACTTGGTTTCAGAAATATCGCCAAGCAAAACATTAGTAGGTAGTTGGTGCTCGAAAATCCATAAAATCACTTTGGACCGGCATATTTCGATAACCAGACCACTTAGAAGCTTTTTGTGTGGATGTGTGTATAGGAATTGAATAGACCTTTCATTCGATGTATGTCTCGATTCGTTTGGAGAACTTTGAATATTTAGTGATTTTCTTAGACTGATGGTTAGTCCATTATATTTTCAAAATTCTCAAAAATTCGGTAAAATTACTTTGCTTAGAAATATTTCCAGAACCAGACCTCGCAGAAAGCTTCTGGTTTTCACCTGTGAACAGCTGTGGAAATTTTAACCAGGGATTTTGAAAACCAGAGCATGTTGCCAGACTTGGTTTCAGAAATATCGCCAAGCAAAGACATTAGTAGGTAGTTGGTGCTCGAAAATCCATAAAATCACTTTGGACCGGCATATTTCGATAACCAGACCACTTAGAAGCTTTTTGTGCGGATGTGTGTATAGGAATTGAATAGACCTTTCATTCGATGTATGTCTCGACTCGTTTGGAGAACTTTGAATATTTAGTGATTTTCTTAGACTGATGGTTAGTCCATTATTTTTTCAAAATTCTCAAAAATTCGGTAAAATCACTTTGCTTAGAAATATTTCGAGAACCAGACCTCGCAGAAGCTTCTGGTTTTCACCTGTAGGTAGCTGTGGAAATTTTAACCAGGGATTTTGAAAACCAGAGCATGTTGCCAGACTTGGTTTCAGAAATATCGCCAAGCAAAGACATTAGTAGGTAGTTGGTGCTCGAAAATCCATAAAATCACTTTGGACCGGCATATTTCGATAACCAGACCACTTAGAAGCTTTTGTGTGGATGTGTGTATAGGAATTGAATAGACCTTTCATTCGATGTATGTCTCGACTCGTTTGGAGAACTTTGAATATTTAGTGATTTTCTTAGACTGATGGTTAGTCCATTATTTTTTCAAAATTCTCAAAAATTCAGTAAAATCACTTTGCTTAGAAATATTTCCAGAACCAGACCTCGCAGAAGCTTCTGGTTTTCACCTGTGAATAGCTGTGGAAATTTTAACAAGGGATTTTGAAAACCAGAGCATGTTGCCAGGCTTGGTTTCAGAAATATCGTCAAGCAAAGACATTATGAGGTAGTTGGTGCTCGAAAATCCATAAAATCACTTTGGACCGGCATATTTCGATAACCAAACCACTTAGAAGCTTTTGTGTGGATGTGTGTATAGGAATTGAATAGACCTTTCATTCGATGTATGTCTCGATTCGTTTGGAGAACTTTTAAAATTTAGTGATTTTTTGAGACTGATGGTTAGTCCATGATTTTTTCAAAATTCTCAAACCTTCATTAAAATCACTTTGCTTAGAAATATTTCGAGAACCAGACCTCGCAGAAGCTTCTGGTTTTCACCTGTAGGTAGCTGTGGAAATTTTAACCAGGGATTTTGAAAACCAGAGCATGTTGCCAGACTTGGTTTCAGAAATATCGCCAAGCAAAGACATTATGAGGTAGTTGGGGCTCGAAATCCATAAAATCACTTTGGACCGGCATATTTCGATAACCAGACCACTTAGAAGCTTTTTGTGTGGATGTGTGTATAGGAATTGAATAGACCTTTCATTCGATGTATGTCTCGATTCATTTAGAGAACTTTGAAAATTTAGTGATTTTTTTAGACTGATGGTTAGTCCATGATTTTTTCAAAATTCTCAAAACTTCAGTAAAATCACTTTGCTTAGAAATATTTCGAGAACCAGACCTCGCAGAAGCTTCTGGTTTTCACCTGTGAACAGCTGTGAAAATTTTAACCAGGGATTTTGAAAACCAGAGCATGTTGCCAGACTTGGTTTCAGAAATATCGCCAAGCAAAGACATTAGTAGGTAGTTGGTGCTCGACAATCCATAAAATCACTTTGGACCGGCATATTTCGATAACCAGACCACTTAGAAGCTTTTTGTGCGGATGTGTGTATAGGAATTGAATAGACCTTTCATTCGATGTATGTCTCGATTCGTTTGGAGAACTTTGAAAATTTAGTGATTTTTTTAGACTGATGGTTAGTCCATGATTTTTTCAAAATTCTCAAAACTTCAGTAAAATCACTTTGCTTAGAAATATTTCGAGAACCAGACCTCGCAGAAGCTTCTGGTTTTCACCTGTAGGTAGCTGTGGAAATTTTAGTTAGGGATTTTGAAAACCAGAGCATGTTGCCAGACTTGGTTTCAGAACTATCGCCAAGCAAAGACATTAGTAGGTAGCTGGGGCTCGAAAATCCATAAAATCACTTTGGACCGGCATATTTCGATAACCAGACCACTTAGAAGCTTTTTGTGTGGATGTGTGTATAGGAATTGAATAGACCTTTCATTCGATGTATGTCTCGATTCGTTTGGAGAACTTTGAAAATTTAGTGATTTTTTGAGACTGATGGTTAGTCCATGATTTTTTCAAAATTCTCAAACCTTCATTAAAATCACTTTGCTTAGAAATATTTCGAGAACCAGACCTCGCAGAAGCTTCTGGTTTTCACCTGTAGGTAGCTGTGGAAATTTAAACCAGGGATTTTGAAAACCAGAGCATGTTGCCAGACTTGGTTTCAGAAATATCGCCAAGCAAAGACATTAGTAGGTAGTTGGTGCTCGAAAATCCATAAAATCACTTTGGACCGGCATATTTCGATAACCAGACCATTTAGAAGCTTTTTGTGTGGATGTGTGTATAGGAATTGAATAGACCTTTCATTCGATGTATGTCTCGACTCGTTTGGAGAACTTTGAATATTTAGTGATATTTTTAGACTGATGGTTAGTCCATGATTTTTTCAAAATTCTCAAAAATTCAGTAAAATCACTTTGCTTAGAAATATTTCGAGAACCAGACCTCACAGAAGCTTCTAGTTTTCACCTCTGAATAGCTGTGGAAATTTTAGCAAGGGATTTTGAAAACCGGAGCATGTTGCCAGACTTGGTTTCAGAAATATCGCCAAGCAAAGACATTAGTAGGTAGTTGGTGCTCGAAAATCCATAAAATCACTTTGGACCGGCATATTTCGATAACCAGACCACATAGAAGCTTTTTGTGTGGATGTGTGTATAGGAATTGAATAGACCTTTCATTCGATGTATGTCTCGACTCGTTTGGAGAACTTTGAATATTTAGTGATTTTCTTAGACTGATGGTTAGTCCATTATTTTTTCAAAATTCTCAAAAATTCGGTAAAATCACTTTGCTTAGAAATATTTCGAGAACCAGACCTCGCAGAAGCTTCTGGTTTTCACCTGTAGGTAGCTGTGGAAATTTTAACCAGGGATTTTGAAAACCAGAGCATGTTGCCAGACTTGGTTTCAGAAATATCGCCAAGCAAAGACATTAGTAGGTAGTTGGTGCTCGAAAATCCATAAAATCACTTTGGACCGGCATATTTCGATAACCAGACCACTTAGAAGCTTTTTGTGTGGATGTGTGTATAGGAATTGAATAGACCTTTCATTCGATGTATGTCTCGACTCGTTTGGAGAACTTTGAATATTTAGTGATTTTTTTAGACTGATGGTTAGTCCATGATTTTTTCAAAATTCTCAAAAATTCAGTAAAATCACTTTGCTTAGAAATATTTCGAGAACCAGACCTCACAGAAGCTTCTAGTTTTCACCTCTGAATAGCTGTGGAAATTTTAGCAAGGGATTTTGAAAACCGGAGCATGTTGCCAGACTTGGTTTCAGAAATATCGCCAAGCAAAACATTAGTAGGTAGTTGGTGCTCGAAAATCCATAAAATCACTTTGGACCGGCATATTTCGATAACCAGACCACTTAGAAGCTTTTTGTGTGGATGTGTGTATAGGAATTGAATAGACCTTTCATTCGATGTATGTCTCGATTCGTTTGGAGAACTTTGAATATTTAGTGATTTTCTTAGACTGATGGTTAGTCCATTATATTTTCAAAATTCTCAAAAATTCGGTAAAATTACTTTGCTTAGAAATATTTCCAGAACCAGACCTCGCAGAAGCTTCTGGTTTTCACCTGTAGATAGCTGTGGAAATTTTAACCAGGGATTTTGAAAACCAGAGCATGTTGCCAGACTTGGTTTCAGAAATATCGCCAAGCAAAGACATTAGTAGGTAGTTGGTGCTCGAAAATCCATAAAATCACTTTGGACCGGCATATTTCGATAACCAGACCACTTAGAAGCTTTTTGTGTGGATGTGTGTATAGGAATTGAATAGACCTTTCATTCGATGTATGTCTCGACTCGTTTGGAGAACTTTGAATATTTAGTGATTTTTTTAGACTGATGGTTAGTCCATGATTTTTTCAAAATTCTCAAAAATTCAGTAAAATCACTTTGCTTAGAAATATTTCGAGAACCAGACCTCACAGAAGCTTCTAGTTTTCACCTCTGAATAGCTGTGGAAATTTTAGCAAGGGATTTTGAAAACCGGAGCATGTTGCCAGACTTGGTTTCAGAAATATCGCCAAGCAAAACATTAGTAGGTAGTTGGTGCTCGAAAATCCATAAAATCACTTTGGACCGGCATATTTCGATAACCAGACCACTTAGAAGCTTTTTGTGTGGATGTGTGTATAGGAATTAAATAGACCTTTCATTCGATGTATGTCTCGACTCGTTTAGAGAACTTTGAATATTTAGTGATTTTTTTAGACTGATGGTTAGACCATGATTTTTTTAAAATTCTCAAAAATTCAGTAAAATCACTTTGCTTAGAAATATTTCCAGAACCAGACCTCACAGAAGCTTCTGGTTTTCACCTGTGAATAGCTGTGGAAATTTTAACCAGGGATTTTGAAAACCAGAGCATGTTGCCAGGCTTGGTTTCAGAAATATCGTCAAGCAAAGACATTATGAGGTAGTTGGTGCTCGAAAATCCATAAAATCACTTTGGACCGGCATATTTCGATAACCAGACCACTTAGAAGCTTTTGTGTGGATGTGTGTATAGGAATTGAATAGACCTTTCATTCGATGTATGTCTCGATTCGTTTGGAGAACTTTGAATATTTAGTGATTTTCTTAGACTGATGGTTAGTCCATTATATTTTCAAAATTCTCAAAAATTCGGTAAAATTACTTTGCTTAGAAATATTTCCAGAACCAGACCTCGCAGAAGCTTCTGGTTTTCACCTGTGAATAGCTGTGGAAATTTTAACCAGGGATTTTGAAAACCAGAGCATGTTGCCAGGCTTGGTTTCAGAAATATCGTCAAGCAAAGACATTATGAGGTAGTTGGTGCTCGAAAATCCATAAAATCACTTTGGACCGGCATATTTCGATAACCAGACCACTTAGAAGCTTTTGTGTGGATGTGTGTATAGGAATTGAATAGACCTTTCATTCGATGTATGTCTCGATTCGTTTGGAGAACTTTGAAAATTTAGTGATTTTTTGAGACTGATGGTTAGTCCATGATTTTTTCAAAATTCTCAAACCTTCATTAAAATCACTTTGCTTAGAAATATTTTGAGAACCAGACCTCGCAGAAGCTTCTGGTTTTCACCTGTGAATAGCTGTGGAAATTTTAACAAGGGATTTTGAAAACCAGAGCATGTTGCCAGGCTTGGTTTCAGAAATATCGTCAAGCTAAGACATTATGAGGTAGTTGGTGCTCGAAAATCCATAAAATCACTTTGGACCGGCATATTTCGATAACCAGACCACTTAGAAGCTTTTTGTGTGGATGTGTGTATAGGAATTGAATAGACCTTTCATTCGATGTATGTCTCGATTCGTTTGGAGAACTTTGAAAATTTAGTGATTTTTTTAGACTGATGGTTAGTCCATGATTTTTTCAAAATTCTCAAAAATTCAGTAAAATCACTTTGCTTAGAAATATTTCGAGAACCAGACCTCACAGAAGCTTCTAGTTTTCACCTCTGAATAGCTGTGGAAATTTTAGCAAGGGATTTTGAAAACCGGAGCATGTTGCCAGACTTGGTTTCAGAAATATCGCCAAGCAAAGACATTAGTAGGTAGTTGGTGCTCGAAAATCCATAAAATCACTTTGGACCGGCATATTTCGATAACCAGACCACATAGAAGCTTTTTGTGTGGATGTGTGTATAGGAATTGAATAGACCTTTCATTCGATGTATGTCTCGACTCGTTTGGAGAACTTTGAATATTTAGTGATTTTCTTAGACTGATGGTTAGTCCATTATTTTTTCAAAATTCTCAAAAATTCGGTAAAATCACTTTGCTTAGAAATATTTCGAGAACCAGACCTCGCAGAAGCTTCTGGTTTTCACCTGTAGGTAGCTGTGGAAATTTTAACCAGGGATTTTGAAAACCAGAGCATGTTGCCAGACTTGGTTTCAGAAATATCGCCAAGCAAAGACATTAGTAGGTAGTTGGTGCTCGAAAATCCATAAAATCACTTTGGACCGGCATATTTCGATAACCAGACCACTTAGAAGCTTTTTGTGTGGATGTGTGTATAGGAATTGAATAGACCTTTCATTCGATGTATGTCTCGACTCGTTTGGAGAACTTTGAATATTTAGTGATTTTTTTAGACTGATGGTTAGACCATGATTTTTTTAAAATTCTCAAAAATTCAGTAAAATCACTTTGCTTAGAAATATTTCCAGAACCAGACCTCACAGAAGCTTCTGGTTTTCACCTGTGAATAGCTGTGGAAATTTTAACCAGGGATTTTGAAAACCAGAGCATGTTGCCAGGCTTGGTTTCAGAAATATCGTCAAGCAAAGACATTATGAGGTAGTTGGTGCTCGAAAATCCATAAAATCACTTTGGACCGGCATATTTCGATAACCAGACCACTTAGAAGCTTTTGTGTGGATGTGTGTATAGGAATTGAATAGACCTTTCATTCGATGTATGTCTCGATTCGTTTGGAGAACTTTGAATATTTAGTGATTTTCTTAGACTGATGGTTAGTCCATTATATTTTCAAAATTCTCAAAAATTCGGTAAAATTACTTTGCTTAGAAATATTTCCAGAACCAGACCTCGCAGAAGCTTCTGGTTTTCACCTGTGAATAGCTGTGGAAATTTTAACCAGGGATTTTGAAAACCAGAGCATGTTGCCAGGCTTGGTTTCAGAAATATCGTCAAGCAAAGACATTATGAGGTAGTTGGTGCTCGAAAATCCATAAAATCACTTTGGACCGGCATATTTCGATAACCAGACCACTTAGAAGCTTTTGTGTGGATGTGTGTATAGGAATTGAATAGACCTTTCATTCGATGTATGTCTCGATTCGTTTGGAGAACTTTGAAAATTTAGTGATTTTTTGAGACTGATGGTTAGTCCATGATTTTTTCAAAATTCTCAAACCTTCATTAAAATCACTTTGCTTAGAAATATTTTGAGAACCAGACCTCGCAGAAGCTTCTGGTTTTCACCTGTGAATAGCTGTGGAAATTTTAACCAGGGATTTTGAAAACCAGAGCATGTTGCCAGGCTTGGTTTCAGAAATATCGTCAAGCTAAGACATTATGAGGTAGTTGGTGCTCGAAAATCCATAAAATCACTTTGGACCGGCATATTTCGATAACCAGACCACTTAGAAGCTTTTTGTGTGGATGTGTGTATAGGAATTGAATAGACCTTTCATTCGATGTATGTCTCGATTCGTTTGGAGAACTTTGAAAATTTAGTGATTTTTTTAGACTGATGGTTAGTCCATGATTTTTTCAAAATTCTCAAAAATTCAGTAAAATCACTTTGCTTAGAAATATTTCGAGAACCAGACCTCACAGAAGCTTCTAGTTTTCACCTCTGAATAGCTGTGGAAATTTTAGCAAGGGATTTTGAAAACCGGAGCATGTTGCCAGACTTGGTTTCAGAAATATCGCCAAGCAAAACATTAGTAGGTAGTTGGTGCTCGAAAATCCATAAAATCACTTTGGACCGGCATATTTCGATAACCAGACCACTTAGAAGCTTTTTGTGTGGATGTGTGTATAGGAATTGAATAGACCTTTCATTCGATGTATGTCTCGACTCGTTTAGAGAACTTTGAATATTTAGTGATTTTTTTAGACTGATGGTTAGTCCATGATTTTTTCAAAATTCTCAAAAATTCAGTAAAATCACTTTGCTTAGAAATATTTCGAGAACCAGACCTCACAGAAGCTTCTAGTTTTCACCTCTGAATAGCTGTGGAAATTTTAGCAAGGGATTTTGAAAACCGGAGCATGTTGCCAGACTTGGTTTCAGAAATATCGCCAAGCAAAGACATTAGTAGGTAGTTGGTGCTCGAAAATCCATAAAATCACTTTGGACCGGCATATTTCGATAACCAGACCACTTAGAAGCTTTTTGTGTGGATGTGTGTATAGGAATTGAATAGACCTTTCATTCGATGTATGTCTCGACTCGTTTGGAGAACTTTGAATATTTAGTGATTTTCTTAGACTGATGGTTAGTCCATTATTTTTTCAAAATTCTCAAAAATTCGGCAAAATCACTTTGCTTAGAAATATTTCGAGAACCAGACCTCGCAGAAGCTTCTGGTTTTCACCTGTAGGTAGCTGTGGAAATTTTAACCAGGGATTTTGAAAACCAGAGCATGTTGCCAGACTTGGTTTCAGAAATATCGCCAAGCAAAGACATTAGTAGGTAGTTGGTGCTCGAAAATCCATAAAATCACTTTGGACCGGCATATTTCGATAACCAGACCACTTAGAAGCTTTTTGTGTGGATGTGTGTATAGGAATTGAATAGACCTTTCATTCGATGTATGTCTCGACTCGTTTGGAGAACTTTGAATATTTAGTGATTTTTTTAGACTGATGGTTAGTCCATGATTTTTTCAAAATTCTCAAAAATTCAGTAAAATCACTTTGCTTAGAAATATTTCGAGAACCAGACCTCACAGAAGCTTCTAGTTTTCACCTCTGAATAGCTGTGGAAATTTTAGCAAGGGATTTTGAAAACCGGAGCATGTTGCCAGACTTGGTTTCAGAAATATCGCCAAGCAAAGACATTAGTAGGTAGTTGGTGCTCGAAAATCCATAAAATCACTTTGGACCGGCATATTTCGATAACCAGACCACTTAGAAGCTTTTTGTGTGGATGTGTGTATAGGAATTGAATAGACCTTTCATTCGATGTATAACTCGACTCGTTTGGAGAACTTTGAATATTTAGTGATTTTCTTAGACTGATGGTTAGTCCATTATATTTTCAAAATTCTCAAAAATTCGGTAAAATTACTTTGCTTAGAAATATTTCCAGAACCAGACCTCGCAGAAGCTTCTGGTTTTCACCTGTGAATAGCTGTGGAAATTTTAACCAGGGATTTTGAAAACCAGAGCATGTTGCCAGGCTTGGTTTCAGAAATATCGTCAAGCAAAGACATTATGAGGTAGTTGGTGCTCGAAAATCCATAAAATCACTTTGGACCGGCATATTTCGATAACCAGACCACTTAGAAGCTTTTGTGTGGATGTGTGTATAGGAATTGAATAGACCTTTCATTCGATGTATGTCTCGATTCGTTTGGAGAACTTTGAAAATTTAGTGATTTTTTGAGACTGATGGTTAGTCCATGATTTTTTCAAAATTCTCAAACCTTCATTAAAATCACTTTGCTTAGAAATATTTTGAGAACCAGACCTCGCAGAAGCTTCTGGTTTTCACCTGTGAATAGCTGTGGAAATTTTAACCAGGGATTTTGAAAACCAGAGCATGTTGCCAGGCTTGGTTTCAGAAATATCGTCAAGCTAAGACATTATGAGGTAGTTGGTGCTCGAAAATCCATAAAATCACTTTGGACCGGCATATTTCGATAACCAGACCACTTAGAAGCTTTTTGTGTGGATGTGTGTATAGGAATTGAATAGACCTTTCATTCGATGTATGTCTCGATTCGTTTGGAGAACTTTGAAAATTTAGTGATTTTTTTAGACTGATGGTTAGTCCATGATTTTTTCAAAATTCTCAAAAATTCAGTAAAATCACTTTGCTTAGAAATATTTCGAGAACCAGACCTCACAGAAGCTTCTAGTTTTCACCTCTGAATAGCTGTGGAAATTTTAGCAAGGGATTTTGAAAACCGGAGCATGTTGCCAGACTTGGTTTCAGAAATATCGCCAAGCAAAGACATTAGTAGGTAGTTGGTGCTCGAAAATCCATAAAATCACTTTGGACCGGCATATTTCGATAACCAGACCACTTAGAAGCTTTTTGTGTGGATGTGTGTATAGGAATTGAATAGACCTTTCATTCGATGTATGTCTCGACTCGTTTGGAGAACTTTGAATATTTAGTGATTTTCTTAGACTGATGGTTAGTCCATTATTTTTTCAAAATTCTCAAAATTTCGGTAAAATCACTTTGCTTAGAAATATTTCGAGAACCAGACCTCGCAGAAGCTTCTGGTTTTCACCTGTAGTTAGCTGTGGAAATGTTAACCACGGATTTTGAAAACCAGAGCATGTTGCCAGACTTGGTTTCAGAAATATCGCCAAGCAAAGACATTAGTAGGTAGTTGGTGCTCGAAAATCCATAAAATCACTTTGGACCGGCATATTTCGATAACCAGACCACTTAGAAGCTTTTTGTGTGGATGTGTGTATAGGAATTGAATAGACCTTTCATTCGATGTATGTCTCGACTCGTTTAGAGAACTTTGAATATTTAGTGATTTTTTTAGACTGATGGTTAGTCCATGATTTTTTCAAAATTCTCAAAAATTCAGTAAAATCACTTTGCTTAGAAATATTTCGAGAACCAGACCTCACAGAAGCTTCTAGTTTTCACCTCTGAATAGCTGTGGAAATTTTAGCAAGGGATTTTGAAAACCGGAGCATGTTGCCAGACTTGGTTTCAGAAATATCGCCAAGCAAAGACATTAGTAGGTAGTTGGTGCTCGAAAATCCATAAAATCACTTTGGACCGGCATATTTCGATAACCAGACCACTTAGAAGCTTTTTGTGTGGATGTGTGTATAGGAATTGAATAGACCTTTCATTCGATGTATGTCTCGACTCGTTTAGAGAACTGTGAATATTTAGTGATTTTTTTAGACTGATGGTTAGTCCATGATTTTTTCAAAATTCTCAAACCTTCATTAAAATCACTTTGCTTAGAAATATTTCGAGAACCAGACCTCGCAGAAGCTTCTGGTTTTCACCTGTGAATAGCTGTGGAAATTTTAACCAGGGATTTTGAAAACCAGAGCATGTTGCCAGGCTTGGTTTCAGAAATATCGTCAAGCAAAGACATTATGAGGTAGTTGGTGCTCGAAAATCCATAAAATCACTTTGGACCGGCATATTTCGATAACCAGACCACTTAGAAGCTTTTTGTGTGGATGTGTGTATAGGAATTGAATAGACTTTCCATTCGATGTATGTCTCGATTCGTTTAGAGAACTTTGAAAATTTAGTGATTTTCTTAGACTGATGGTTAGTCCATGATTTTTTCAAAATTCTCAAAACTTCAGTAAAATCACTTTGCTTAGAAATATTTCCAGAACCAGACCTCGCAGAAGCTTCTGGTTTTCACCTGTGAACAGCTGTGGAAATTTTAACCAGGGATTTTGAAAACCGGAGCATGTTGCCAGACTTGGTTTCAGAAATATCGCTAAGCAAAGACATTAGTAGGTAGTTGGTGCTCGAAAATCCATAAAATCACTTTGGACCGGCATATTTCGATAACCAGACCACTTAGAAGCTTTTGTGTGGATGTGTGTATAGGAATTGAATAGACCTTTCATTCGATGTATGTATGTTAGTCCATTATTTTTTCAAAATTCTCAAAAATTTGGTAAAATCACTTTGCTTAGAAATATTTCGAGAACCAGACCTCGCAGAAGCTTCTGGTTTTCACCTGTAGGTAGCTGTGGAAATTTTAACCAGGGATTTTGAAAACCAGAGCATGTTGCCAGACTTGGTTTCAGAAATATCGCCAAGCAAAGACATTAGTAGGTAGCTGGGGCTCGAAAATCCATAAAATCACTTTGGACCGGCATATTTCGATAACCAGACCACTTAGAAGCTTTTTGTGTGGATGTGTGTATAGGAATTGAATAGACCTTTCATTCGATGTATGTCTCGATTCATTTAGAGAACTTTGAAAATCTAGTGATTTTTTTAGACTGATGGTTAGTCCATGATTTTTTCAAAATTCTCAAAACTTCAGTAAAATCACTTTGCTTAGAAATATTTCGAGAACCAGACCTCGCAGAAGCTTCTGGTTTTCACCTGTGAACAGCTGTGAAAATTTTAACCAGGGATTTTGAAAACCAGAGCATGTTGCCAGACTTGGTTTCAGAAATATCGCCAAGCAAAGACATTAGTAGGTAGTTGGTGCTCGACAATCCATAAAATCACTTTGGACCGGCATATTTCGATAACCAGACCACTTAGAAGCTTTTTGTGCAGATGTGTGTATAGGAATTGAATAGACCTTTCATTCGATGTATGTCTCGATTCGTTTGGAGAACTTTGAAAATTTAGTGATTTTTTTAGACTGATGGTTAGTCCATGATTTTTTCAAAATTCTTAAAACTTCAGTAAAATCACTTTGCTTAGAAATATTTCGAGAACCAGACCTCGCAGAAGCTTCTGGTTTTCACCTGTAGGTAGCTGTGGAAATTTTAACCAGGGATTTTGAAAACCAGAGCATGTTGCCAGACTTGGTTTCAGAAATATCGCCAAGCAAAGACATTAGTAGGTAGCTGGAGCTCGAAAATCCATAAAATCACTTTGGACCGGCATATTTCGATAACCAGACCACTTAGAAGCTTTTTGTGTGGATGTGTGTATAGGAATTGAATAGACCTTTCATTCGATGTATGTCTCGATTCGTTTGGAGAACTTTGAATATTTAGTGATTTTCTTAGACTGATGGTTAGTCCATTATTTTTTCAAAATTCTCAAAAATTCGGTAAAATCACTTTGCTTAGAAATATTTCGAGAACCAGACCTCGCAGAAGCTTCTGGTTTTCACCTGTGAACAGCTGTGGAAATTTTAACCAGGGATTTTGAAAACCGGAGCATGTTGCCAGACTTGGTTTCAGAAATATCGCTAAGCAAAGACATTAGTAGGTAGTTGGTGCTCGAAAATCCATAAAATCACTTTGGACCGGCATATTTCGATAACCAGACCACTTAGAAGCTTTTGTGTGGATGTGTGTATAGGAATTGAATAGACCTTTCATTCGATGTATGTCTCGATTCGTTTGGAGAACTTTTAAAATTTAGTGATTTTTTGAGACTGATGGTTAGTCCATGATTTTTTCAAAATTCTCAAACCTTCATTAAAATCACTTTGCTTAGAAATATTTCGAGAACCAGACCTCGCAGAAGCTTCTGGTTTTCACCTGTAGGTAGCTGTGGAAATTTTAACCAGGGATTTTGAAAACCAGAGCATGTTGCCAGACTTGGTTTCAGAAATATCGCCAAGCAAAGACATTAGTAGGTAGCTGGGGATCGAAAATCCATAAAATCACTTTGGACCGGCATATTTCGATAACCAGACCACTTAGAAGCTTTTTGTGTGGATGTGTGTATAGGAATTGAATAGACCTTTCATTAGATGTATGTCTCGATTCGTTTGGAGAACTTTGAAAATTTAGTGATTTTTTGAGACTGATGGTTAGTCCATGATTTTTTCAAAATTCTCAAACCTTCATTAAAATCACTTTGCTTAGAAATAATTTGAGAACCAGACCTCGCAGAAGCTTCTGGTTTTCACCTGTAGGTAGCTGTGGAAATTTTAACCAGGGATTTTGAAAACCAGAGCATGTTGCCAGACTTGGTTTCAGAAATATCGCCAAGCAAAGACATTAGTAGGTAGTTGGTGCTCGAAAATCCATAAAATCACTTTGGACCGGCATATTTCGATAACCAGACCACTTAGAAGCTTTTTGTGTGGATGTGTGTATAGGAATTGAATAGACCTTTCATTCGATGTATGTCTCGACTCGTTTGGAGAACTTTGAATATTTAGTGATTTTTTTAGACTGATGGTTAGTCCATGATTTTTTCAAAATTCTCAAAAATTCAGTAAAATAACTTTGCTTAGAAATATTTCGAGAACCAGACCTCACAGAAGCTTCTAGTTTTAACCTCTGAATACCTGTGGAAATTTTAGCAAGGGATTTTGAAAACCGGAGCATGTTGCCAGACTTGGTTTCAGAAATATCGCCAAGCAAAACATTAGTAGGTAGTTGGTGCTCGAAAATCCATAAAATCACTTTGGACCGGCATATTTCGATAACCAGACCACTTAGAAGCTTTTTGTGTGGATGTGTGTATAGGAATTGAATAGACCTTTCATTCGATGTATGTCTCGATTCGTTTGGAGAACTTTGAATATTTAGTGATTTTCTTAGACTGATGGTTAGTCCATTATTTTTTCAAAATTCTCAAAAATTCGGTAAAATCACTTTGCTTAGAAATATTTCGAGAACCAGACCTCGCAGAAGCTTCTGGTTTTCACCTGTAGTTAGCTGTGGAAATTTTAACCACGGATTTTGAAAACCAGAGCATGTTGCCAGACTTGGTTTCAGAAATATCGCCAAGCAAAGACATTAGTAGGTAGTTGGTGCTCAAAAATCCATAAAATCACTTTGGACCGGCATATTTCGATAACCAGACCACTTAGAAGCTTTTTGTGTGGATGTGTGTATAGGAATTGAATAGACCTTTCATTCGATGTATGTCTCGACTCGTTTGGAGAACTTTGAATATTTAGTGATTTTCTTAGACTGATGGTTAGTCCATTATTTTTTCAAAATTCTCAAAAATTCGGTAAAATCACTTTGCTTAGAAATATTTCGAGAACCAGACCTCGCAGAAGCTTCTGGTTTTCACCTGTAGGTAGCTGTGGAAATTTTAACCAGGGATTTTGAAAACCAGAGCATGTTGCCAGACTTGGTTTCAGAAATATCGCCAAGCAAAGACATTAGTAGGTAGTTGGTGCTCGAAAATCCATAAAATCACTTTGGACCGGCATATTTCGATAACCAGACCACTTAGAAGCTTTTTGTGTGGATGTGTGTATAGGAATTGAATAGACCTTTCATTCGATGTATGTCTCGACTCGTTTGGAGAACTTTGAATATTTAGTGATTTTTTTAGACTGATGGTTAGTCCATGATTTTTTCAAAATTCTCAAAAATTCAGTAAAATCACTTTGCTTAGAAATATTTCGAGAACCAGACCTCACAGAAGCTTCTAGTTTTCACCTCTGAATACCTGTGGAAATTTTAGCAAGGGATTTTGAAAACCGGAGCATGTTGCCAGACTTGGTTTCAGAAATATCGCCAAGCAAAACATTAGTAGGTAGTTGGTGCTCGAAAATCCATAAAATCACTTTGGACCGGCATATTTCGATAACCAGACCACTTAGAAGCTTTTTGTGTGGATGTGTGTATAGGAATTGAATAGACCTTTCATTCGATGTATGTCTCGATTCGTTTGGAGAACTTTGAATATTTAGTGATTTTCTTAGACTGATGGTTAGTCCATTATTTTTTCAAAATTCTCAAAAATTCGGTAAAATCACTTTGCTTAGAAATATTTCGAGAACCAGACCTCGCAGAAGCTTCTGGTTTTCACCTGTAGTTAGCTGTGGAAATTTTAACCACGGATTTTGAAAACCAGAGCATGTTGCCAGACTTGGTTTCAGAAATATCGCCAAGCAAAGACATTAGTAGGTAGTTGGTGCTCAAAAATCCATAAAATCACTTTGGACCGGCATATTTCGATAACCAGACCACTTAGAAGCTTTTTGTGTGGATGTGTGTATAGGAATTGAATAGACCTTTCATTCGATGTATGTCTCGACTCGTTTAGAGAACTTTGAATATTTAGTGATTTTTTTAGACTGATGGTTAGTCCATGATTTTTTCAAAATTCTCAAAAATTCAGTAAAATCACTTTGCTTAGAAATATTTCGAGAACCAGACCTCACAGAAGCTTCTAGTTTTAACCTCTGAATACCTGTGGAAATTTTAGCAAGGGATTTTGAAAACCGGAGCATGTTGCCAGACTTGGTTTCAGAAATATCGCCAAGCAAAACATTAGTAGGTAGTTGGTGCTCGAAAATCCATAAAATCACTTTGGACCGGCATATTTCGATAACCAGACCACTTAGAAGCTTTTTGTGTGGATGTGTGTATAGGAATTGAATAGACCTTTCATTCGATGTATGTCTCGATTCGTTTGGAGAACTTTGAATATTTAGTGATTTTCTTAGACTGATGGTTAGTCCATTATTTTTTCAAAATTCTCAAAAATTCGGTAAAATCACTTTGCTTAGAAATATTTCGAGAACCAGACCTCGCAGAAGCTTCTGGTTTTCACCTGTAGTTAGCTGTGGAAATTTTAACCACGGATTTTGAAAACCAGAGCATGTTGCCAGACTTGGTTTCAGAAATATCGCCAAGCAAAGACATTAGTAGGTAGTTGGTGCTCAAAAATCCATAAAATCACTTTGGACCGGCATATTTCGATAACCAGACCACTTAGAAGCTTTTTGTGTGGATGTGTGTATAGGAATTGAATAGACCTTTCATTCGATGTATGTCTCGACTCGTTTGGAGAACTTTGAATATTTAGTGATTTTCTTAGACTGATGGTTAGTCCATTATTTTTTCAAAATTCTCAAAAATTCGGTAAAATCACTTTGCTTAGAAATATTTCGAGAACCAGACCTCGCAGAAGCTTCTGGTTTTCACCTGTAGGTAGCTGTGGAAATTTTAACCAGGGATTTTGAAAACCAGAGCATGTTGCCAGACTTGGTTTCAGAAATATCGCCAAGCAAAGACATTAGTAGGTAGTTGGTGCTCGAAAATCCATAAAATCACTTTGGACCGGCATATTTCGATAACCAGACCACTTAGAAGCTTTTTGTGTGGATGTGTGTATAGGAATTGAATAGACCTTTCATTCGATGTATGTCTCGACTCGTTTGGAGAACTTTGAATATTTAGTGATTTTTTTAGACTGATGGTTAGTCCATGATTTTTTCAAAATTCTCAAAAATTCAGTAAAATCACTTTGCTTAGAAATATTTCGAGAACCAGACCTCACAGAAGCTTCTAGTTTTCACCTCTGAATACCTGTGGAAATTTTAGCAAGGGATTTTGAAAACCGGAGCATGTTGCCAGACTTGGTTTCAGAAATATCGCCAAGCAAAACATTAGTAGGTAGTTGGTGCTCGAAAATCCATAAAATCACTTTGGACCGGCATATTTCGATAACCAGACCACTTAGAAGCTTTTTGTGTGGATGTGTGTATAGGAATTGAATAGACCTTTCATTCGATGTATGTCTCGATTCGTTTGGAGAACTTTGAATATTTAGTGATTTTCTTAGACTGATGGTTAGTCCATTATTTTTTCAAAATTCTCAAAAATTCGGTAAAATCACTTTGCTTAGAAATATTTCGAGAACCAGACCTCGCAGAAGCTTCTGGTTTTCACCTGTAGTTAGCTGTGGAAATTTTAACCACGGATTTTGAAAACCAGAGCATGTTGCCAGACTTGGTTTCAGAAATATCGCCAAGCAAAGACATTAGTAGGTAGTTGGTGCTCAAAAATCCATAAAATCACTTTGGACCGGCATATTTCGATAACCAGACCACTTAGAAGCTTTTTGTGTGGATGTGTGTATAGGAATTGAATAGACCTTTCATTCGATGTATGTCTCGACTCGTTTAGAGAACTTTGAATATTTAGTGATTTTTTTAGACTGATGGTTAGTCCATGATTTTTTCAAAATTCTCAAAAATTCAGTAAAATCACTTTGCTTAGAAATATTTCGAGAACCAGACCTCACAGAAGCTTCTAGTTTTCACCTCTGAATAGCTGTGGAAATTTTAGCAAGGGATTTTGAAAACCGGAGCATGTTGCCAGACTTGGTTTCAGAAATATCGCCAAGCAAAGACATTAGTAGGTAGTTGGTGCTCAAAAATCCATAAAATCACTTTGGACCGGCATATTTCGATAACCAGACCACTTAGAAGCTTTTTGTGTGGATGTGTGTATAGGAATTGAATAGACCTTTCATTCGATGTATGTCTCGACTCGTTTGGAGAACTTTGAATATTTAGTGATTTTTTTAGACTGATAGTTAGTCCATGATTTTTTCAAAATTCTCAAAAATTCAGTAAAATCACTTTGCTTAGAAATATTTCCAGAATCAGACCTCGCAGAAGCTTCTGGTTTTCACCTGTAGATAGCTGTGGAAATTTTAACCAGGGATTTTGAAAACCAGAGCATGTTGCCAGACTTGGTTTCAGAAATATCGCCAAGCAAAGACATTAGTAGGTAGTTGGTGCTCGAAAATCCATAAAATCACTTTGGACCGGCATATTTCGATAACCAGACCACTTAGAAGCTTTTTGTGTGGATGTGTGTATAGGAATTGAATAGACCTTTCATTCGATGTATGTCTCGATTCGTTTGGAGAACTTTGAAAATTTAGTGATTTTTTGAGACTGATGGTTAGTCCATGATTTTTTCAAAATTCTCAAACCTTCATTAAAATCACTTTGCTTAGAAATATTTCGAGAACCAGACCTCGCAGAAGCTTCTAGTTTTCACCTCTGAATAGCTGTGGAAATTTTAGCTAGGGATTTTGAAAACCGGAGCATGTTGCAAGGCTTGGTTTCGGAAATATCGTTGGTGCTCGACAATCCATAAAATCACTTTGGACCGGCATATTTCGATAACCAGACCACTTAGAAGCTTTTGTGTGGATGTGTGTATAGGAATTGAATAGACCTTTCATTCGATGTATGTCTCGATTCGTTTGGAGAACTTTGAATATTTAGTGATTTTCTTAGACTGATGGTTAGTCCATTATTTTTTCAAAATTCTCAAAAATTCGGTAAAATCACTTTGCTTAGAAATATTTCGAGAACCAGACCTCGCAGAAGCTTCTGGTTTTCACCTGTGAACAGCTGTGGAAATTTTAACCAGGGATTTTGAAAACCGGAGCATGTTGCCAGACTTGGTTTCAGAAATATCGCCAAGCAAATACATTAGTAGGTAGTTGGTGCTCGAAAATCCATAAAATCACTTTGGACCGGCATATTTCGATAACCAGACCACTTAGAAGCTTTTGTGTGGATGTGTGTATAGGAATTGAATAGACCTTTCATTCGATGTATGTCTCGACTCGTTTGGAGAACTTTGAATATTTAGTGATTTTTTTAGACTGATGGTTAGACCATGATTTTTTTAAAATTCTCAAAAATTCAGTAAAATCAATTTGCTTAGAAATATTTCGAGAACCAGACCTCACAGAAGCTTCTAGTTTTCACCTCTGAATAGCTGTGGAAATTTTAGCAAGGGATTTTGAAAACCGGAGCATGTTGCAAGGCTTGGTTTCGGAAATATCGTTGGTGCTCGACAATCCATAAAATCACTTTGGACCGGCATATTTCGATAACCAGACCACTTAGAAGCTTTTTGTGCGGATGTGTGTATAGGAATTGAATAGACCTTTCATTCGATGTATGTCTCGACTCGTTTGGAGAACTTTGAATATTTAGTGATTTTCTTAGACTGATGGTTAGTCCATTAGTTTTTCAAAATTCTCAAAAATTCGGTAAAATCACTTTGCTTAGAAATATTTCGAGAACCAGACCTCGCAGAAGCTTCTGGTTTTCACCTGTAGGTAGCTGTGGAAATTTTAACCAGGGATTTTGAAAACCAGAGCATGTTGCCAGACTTGGTTTCAGAAATATCGCCAAGCAAAGACATTAGTAGGTAGCTGGGGATCGAAAATCCATAAAATCACTTTGGACCGGCATATTTCGATAACCAGACCACTTAGAAGCTTTTTGTGTGGATGTGTGTATAGGAATTGAATAGACCTTTCATTCGATGTATGTCTCGATTCGTTTGGAGAACTTTTAAAATTTAGTGATTTTTTGAGACTGTTGGTTAGTCCATGATTTTTTCAAAATTCTCAAACCTTCATTAAAATCACTTTGCTTAGAAATATTTCGAGAACCAGACCTCGCAGAAGCTTCTGGTTTTCACCTGTAGGTAGCTGTGGAAATTTTAACCAGGGATTTTGAAAACCAGAGCATGTTGCCAGACTTGGTTTCAGAAATATCGCCAAGCAAAGACATTAGTAGGTAGCTGGGGATCGAAAATCCATAAAATCACTTTGGACCGGCATATTTCGATAACCAGACCACTTAGAAGCTTTTTGTGTGGATGTGTGTATAGGAATTGAATAGACCTTTCATTCGATGTATGTCTCGACTCGTTTGGAGAACTTTGAATATTTAGTGATTTTTTTAGACTGATGGTTAGTCCATGATTTTTTCAAAATTCTCAAAAATTCAGTAAAATCACTTTGCTTAGAAATATTTCGAGAACTAGACCTCACAGAAGCTTCTAGTTTTCACCTCTGAATAGCTGTGGAAATTTTAGCAAGGGATTTTGAAAACCGGAGCATGTTGCCAGACTTGGTTTCAGAAATATCGCCAAGCAAAGACATTAGTAGGTAGTTGGTGCTCGAAAATCCATAAAATCACTTTGGACCGGCATATTTCGATAACCAGACCACTTAGAAGCTTTTTGTGTGGATGTGTGTATAGGAATTAAATAGACCTTTCATTCGATGTATGTCTCGACTCGTTTAGAGAACTTTGAATATTTAGTGATTTTTTTAGACTGATCGTTAGACCATGATTTTTTTAAAATTCTCAAAAATTCAGTAAAATCACTTTGCTTAGAAATATTTCCAGAACCAGACCTCACAGAAGCTTCTCGTTTTCACCTCTGAATAGCTGTGGAAATTTTAGCAAGGGATTTTGAAAACCGGAGCATGTTGCCAGACTTGGTTTCAGAAATATCGCCAAGCAAAGACATTAGTAGGTAGTTGGTGCTCGAAAATCCATAAAATCACTTTGGACCGGCATATTTCGATAACCAGACCACTTAGAAGCTTTTTGTGTGGATGTGTGTATAGGAATTGAATAGACCTTTCATTCGATGTATAACTCGACTCGTTTGGAGAACTTTGAATATTTAGTGATTTTCTTAGACTGATGGTTAGTCCATTATATTTTCAAAATTCTCAAAAATTCGGTAAAATTACTTTGCTTAGAAATATTTCCAGAACCAGACCTCGCAGAAGCTTCTGGTTTTCACCTGTGAATAGCTGTGGAAATTTTAACCAGGGATTTTGAAAACCAGAGCATGTTGCCAGACTTGGTTTCAGAAATATCGTCAAGCAAAGACATTATGAGGTAGTTGGTGCTCGAAAATCCATAAAATCACTTTGGACCGGCATATTTCGATAACCAGACCACTTAGAAGCTTTTGTGTGGATGTGTGTATAGGAATTGAATAGACCTTTCATTCGATGTATGTCTCGATTCGTTTGGAGAACTTTGAAAATTTAGTGATTTTTTTAGACTGATGGTTAGTCCATGATTTTTTCAAAATTCTCAAAAATTCAGTAAAATCACTTTGCTTAGAAATATTTCGAGAATTAGACCTCACAGAAGCTTCTAGTTTTCACCTCTGAATAGCTGTGGAAATTTTAGCAAGGGATTTTGAAAACCGGAGCATGTTGCCAGACTTGGTTTCAGAAATATCGTCAAGCAAAGACATTATGAGGTAGTTGGTGCTCGAAAATCCATAAAATCACTTTGGACCGGCATATTTCGATAACCAGACCACTTAGAAGCTTTTTGTGTGGATGTGTGTATAGGAATTGAATAGACTTTCCATTCGATGTATGTCTCGATTCGTTTAGAGAACTTTGAAAATTTAGTGATTTTCTTAGACTGATGGTTAGTCCATTATTTTTTCAAAATTCTCAAAACTTCAGTAAAATCACTTTGCTTAGAAATATTTCCAGAACCAGACCTCGCAGAAGCTTCTGGTTTTCACCTGTGAACAGCTGTGGAAATTTTAACCAGGGATTTTGAAAACCGGAGCATGTTGCCAGACTTGGTTTCAGAAATATCGCCAAGCAAAGACATTAGTAGGTAGTTGGTGCTCGAAAATCCATAAAATCACTTTGGACCGGCATATTTCGATAACCAGACAACTTAGAAGCTTTTTGTGTGGATGTGTGTATAGGAATTGAATAGACCTATTCATTCGATGTATGTCTCGATTTGTTTGGAGAACTTTGAAAATTTAGTGATTTTTTCGACTGATGGTTAGTCCATGATTTTTTCAAAATTCTCAAAACTTCAGTAAAATCACTTTGCTTAGAAATATTTCGAGAACCAGACCTCACAGAAGCTTCTAGTTTTCACCTCTGAATAGCTGTGGAAATTTTAGCTAGGGATTTTGAAAACCGGAGCATGTTGCAAGGCTTGGTTTCGGAAATATCGTTGGTGCTCGACAATCCATAAAATCACTTTGGACCGGCATATTTCGATAACCAGACCACTTAGAAGCTTTTTGTGTGGATGTGTGTATAGGAATTGAATAGACCTATCATTCGATGTATGTCTCGATTCGTTTAGAGAACTTTGAAAATTTAGTGATTTTTTTAGACTGATGGTTAGTCCATGATTTTTTCAAAATTCTCAAAAATTCAGTAAAATCACTTTGCTTAGAAATATTTCGAGAACCAGACCTCACAGAAGCTTCTAGTTTTCACCTCTGAATAGCTGTGGAAATTTTAGCAAGGGATTTTGAAAACCGGAGCATGTTGCCAGACTTGGTTTCAGAAATATCGCCAAGCAAAGACATTAGTAGGTAGTTGGTGCTCGAAAATCCATAAAATCACTTTGGACCGGCATATTTCGATAACCAGACCACTTAGAAGCTTTTTGTGTGGATGTGTGTATAGGAATTGAATAGACTTTCCATTCGATGTATGTCTCGATTCGTTTAGAGAACTTTGAAAATTTAGTGATTTTCTTAGACTGATGGTTAGTCCATTATTTTTTCAAAATTCTCAAAACTTCAGTAAAATCACTTTGCTTAGAAATATTTCGAGAACCAGACCTCACAGAAGCTTCTAGTTTTCACCTCTGAATAGCTGTGGAAATTTTAGCTAGGGATTTTGAAAACCGGAGCATGTTGCAAGGCTTGGTTTCGGAAATATCGTTGGTGCTCGACAATCCATAAAATCACTTTGGACCGGCATATTTCGATAACCAGACCACTTAGAAGCTTTTTGTGTGGATGTGTGTATAGGAATTGAATAGACCTTTCATTCGATGTATGTCTCGACTCGTTTAGAGAACTTTGAATATTTAGTGATTTTTTTAGACTGATGGTTAGTCCATGATTTTTTCAAAATTCTCAAACCTTCATTAAAATCACTTTGCTTAGAAATATTTCGAGAACCAGACCTCGCAGAAGCTTCTGGTTTTCACCTGTGAATAGCTGTGGAAATTTTAACCAGGGATTTTGAAAACCAGAGCATGTTGCCAGGCTTGGTTTCAGAAATATCGTCAAGCAAAGACATTATGAGGTAGTTGGTGCTCGAAAATCCATAAAATCACTTTGGACCGGCATATTTCGATAACCAGACCACTTAGAAGCTTTTTGTGTGGATGTGTGTATAGGAATTGAATAGACTTTCCATTCGATGTATGTCTCGATTCGTTTAGAGAACTTTGAAAATTTAGTGATTTTCTTAGACTGATGGTTAGTCCATTATTTTTTCAAAATTCTCAAAACTTCAGTAAAATCACTTTGCTTAGAAATATTTCGAGAACCAGACCTCACAGAAGCTTCTAGTTTTCACCTCTGAATAGCTGTGGAAATTTTAGCTAGGGATTTTGAAAACCGGAGCATGTTGCAAGGCTTGGTTTCGGAAATATCGTTGGTGCTCGACAATCCATAAAATCACTTTGGACCGGCATATTTCGATAACCAGACCACTTAGAAGCTTTTTGTGTGGATGTGTGTATAGGAATTGAATAGACCTTTCATTCGATGTATGTCTCGACTCGTTTAGAGAACTTTGAATATTTAGTGATTTTTTTAGACTGATGGTTAGTCCATGATTTTTTCAAAATTCTCAAAAATTCAGTAAAATCACTTTGCTTAGAAATATTTCGAGAACCAGACCTCACAGAAGCTTCTAGTTTTCACCTCTGAATAGCTGTGGAAATTTTAGCAAGGGATTTTGAAAACCGGAGCATGTTGCCAGACTTGGTTTCAGAAATATCGCCAAGCAAAGACATTAGTAGGTAGTTGGTGCTCGAAAATCCATAAAATCACTTTGGACCGGCATATTTCGATAACCAGACCACTTAGAAGCTTTTTGTGTGGATGTGTGTATAGGAATTGAATAGACCTTTCATTCGATGTATGTCTCGATTCGTTTGGAGAACTTTGAAAATTTAGTGATTTTTTGAGACTGATGGTTAGTCCATGATTTTTTCAAAATTCTCAAACCTTCATTAAAATCACTTTGCTTAGAAATATTTCGAGAACCAGACCTCGCAGAAGCTTCTGGTTTTCACCTGTGAATAGCTGTGGAAATTTTAACCAGGGATTTTGAAAACCAGAGCATGTTGCCAGGCTTGGTTTCAGAAATATCGTCAAGCAAAGACATTATGAGGTAGTTGGTGCTCGAAAATCCATAAAATCACTTTGGACCGGCATATTTCGATAACCAGACCACTTAGAAGCTTTTTGTGTGGATGTGTGTATAGGAATTGAATAGACTTTCCATTCGATGTATGTCTCGATTCGTTTAGAGAACTTTGAAAATTTAGTGATTTTCTTAGACTGATGGTTAGTCCATTATTTTTTCAAAATTCTCAAAACTTCAGTAAAATCACTTTGCTTAGAAATATTTCGAGAACCAGACCTCACAGAAGCTTCTAGTTTTCACCTCTGAATAGCTGTGGAAATTTTAGCTAGGGATTTTGAAAACCGGAGCATGTTGCAAGGCTTGGTTTCGGAAATATCGTTGGTGCTCGACAATCCATAAAATCACTTTGGACCGGCATATTTCGATAACCAGACCACTTAGAAGCTTTTTGTGTGGATGTGTGTATAGGAATTGAATAGACCTTTCATTCGATGTATGTCTCGACTCGTTTAGAGAACTTTGAATATTTAGTGATTTTTTTAGACTGATGGTTAGTCCATGATTTTTTCAAAATTCTCAAAAATTCAGTAAAATCACTTTGCTTAGAAATATTTCGAGAACCAGACCTCACAGAAGCTTCTAGTTTTCACCTCTGAATAGCTGTGGAAATTTTAGCAAGGGATTTTGAAAACCGGAGCATGTTGCCAGACTTGGTTTCAGAAATATCGCCAAGCAAAGACATTAGTAGGTAGTTGGTGCTCGAAAATCCATAAAATCACTTTGGACCGGCATATTTCGATAACCAGACCACTTAGAAGCTTTTTGTGTGGATGTGTGTATAGGAATTGAATAGACCTTTCATTCGATGTATGTCTCGATTCGTTTGGAGAACTTTGAAAATTTAGTGATTTTTTGAGACTGATGGTTAGTCCATGATTTTTTCAAAATTCTCAAACCTTCATTAAAATCACTTTGCTTAGAAATATTTCGAGAACCAGACCTCGCAGAAGCTTCTGGTTTTCACCTGTGAATAGCTGTGGAAATTTTAACCAGGGATTTTGAAAACCAGAGCATGTTGCCAGGCTTGGTTTCAGAAATATCGTCAAGCAAAGACATTATGAGGTAGTTGGTGCTCGAAAATCCATAAAATCACTTTGGACCGGCATATTTCGATAACCAGACCACTTAGAAGCTTTTTGTGTGGATGTGTGTATAGGAATTGAATAGACTTTCCATTCGATGTATGTCTCGATTCGTTTAGAGAACTTTGAAAATTTAGTGATTTTCTTAGACTGATGGTTAGTCCATTATTTTTTCAAAATTCTCAAAACTTCAGTAAAATCACTTTGCTTAGAAATATTTCCAGAACCAGACCTCGCAGAAGCTTCTGGTTTTCACCTGTGAACAGCTGTGGAAATTTTAACCAGGGATTTTGAAAACCGGAGCATGTTGCCAGACTTGGTTTCAGAAATATCGCCAAGCAAAGACATTAGTAGGTAGTTGGTGCTCGAAAATCCATAAAATCACTTTGGACCGGCATATTTCGATAACCAGACAACTTAGAAGCTTTTTGTGTGGATGTGTGTATAGGAATTGAATAGACCTATTCATTCGATGTATGTCTCGATTTGTTTGGAGAACTTTGAAAATTTAGTGATTTTTTCGACTGATGGTTAGTCCATGATTTTTTCAAAATTCTCAAAACTTCAGTAAAATCACTTTGCTTAGAAATATTTCGAGAACCAGACCTCACAGAAGCTTCTAGTTTTCACCTCTGAATAGCTGTGGAAATTTTAGCTAGGGATTTTGAAAACCGGAGCATGTTGCAAGGCTTGGTTTCGGAAATATCGTTGGTGCTCGACAATCCATAAAATCACTTTGGACCGGCATATTTCGATAACCAGACCACTTAGAAGCTTTTTGTGCGGATGTGTGTATAGGAATTGAATAGACCTTTCATTCGATGTATGTCTCGATTCGTTTGGAGAATTTTGAAAATTTAGTGATTTTTTGAGACTGATGGTTAGTCCATGATTTGTTCAAAATTCTCAAAACTTCAGTAAAATCACTTTGCCTAGAAATATTTCGAGAACCAGACCTCGCAGAAGCTTCTGGTTTTCACCTGTAGGTAGCTGTGAAAATTTTAACCAGGGATTTTGAAAACCAGAGCATGTTGCCAGACTTGGTTTCAGAAATATCGCCAAGCAAAGACATTAGTAGGTAGTTGGTGCTCGAAAATCCATAAAATCACTTTGGACCGGCATATTTCGATAACCAGACAACTTAGAAGCTTTTTGTGTGGATGTGTGTATAGGAATTGAATAGACCTATTCATTCGATGTATGTCTCGATTTGTTTGGAGAACTTTGAAAATTTAGTGATTTTTTCGACTGATGGTTAGTCCATGATTTTTTCAAAATTCTCAAAACTTCAGTAAAATCACTTTGCTTAGAAATATTTCGAGAACCAGACCTCGCAGAAGCTTCTGGTTTTCACCTGTGAACAGCTGTGGAAATTTTAACCAGGGATTTTGAAAACCAGAGCACGTTGCCAGACTTGGTTTCAGAAATATCGCCAAGCAAAGACATTAGTAGGTAGCTGGGGCTCGAAAATCCATAAAATCACTTTGGACCGGCATATTTCGATAACCAGACCACTTGGAAGCTTTTTGTGTGGATGTGTGTATAGGAATTGAATAGACCTTTCATTCGATGTATGTCTCGATTCGTTTGGAGAATTTTGAAAATTTAGTGATTTTTTGAGACTGATGGTTAGTCCATGATTTGTTCAAAATTCTCAAAACTTCAGTAAAATCACTTTGCTTAGAAATATTTCGAGAACCAGACCTCACAGAAGCTTCTAGTTTTCACCTCTGAATAGCTGTGGAAATTTTAGCTAGGGATTTTGAAAACCGGAGCATGTTGCAAGGCTTGGTTTCGGAAATATCGTTGGTGCTCGACAATCCATAAAATCACTTTGGACCGGCATATTTCGATAACCAGAGCACTTAGAAGCTTTTTGTGTGGATGTGTGTATAGGAATTGAATAGACCTATCATTCGATGTATGTCTCGATTCGTTTAGAGAACTTTGAAAATTTAGTGATTTTTTTAGACTGATGGTTAGTCCATGATTTTTTCAAAATTCTCAAAACTTCAGTAAAATCACTTTGCCTAGAAATATTTCGAGAACCAGACCTCGCAGAAGCTTCTGGTTTTCACCTGTAGGTAGCTGTGAAAATTTTAACCAGGGATTTTGAAAACCAGAGCATGTTGCCAGACTTGGTTTCAGAAATATCGCCAAGCAAAGACATTAGTAGGTAGTTGGTGCTCGAAAATCCATAAAATCACTTTGGACCGGCATATTTCGATAACCAGACAACTTAGAAGCTTTTTGTGTGGATATGTGTATAGGAATTGAATAGACCTATTCATTCGATGTATGTCTCGATTTGTTTGGAGAACTTTGAAAATTTAGTGATTTTTTCGACTGATGGTTAGTCCATGATTTTTTCAAAATTCTCAAAACTTCAGTAAAATCACTTTGCTTAGAAATATTTCGAGAACCAGACCTCACAGAAGCTTCTAGTTTTCACCTCTGAATAGCTGTGGAAATTTTAGCAAGGGATTTTGAAAACCGGAGCATGTTGCCAGACTTGGTTTCAGAAATATCGCCAAGCAAAACATTAGTAGGTAGTTGGTGCTCGAAAATCCATAAAATCACTTTGGACCGGCATATTTCGATAACCAGACCACTTAGAAGCTTTTTGTGTGGATGTGTGTATAGGAATTGAATAGACCTTTCATTCGATGTATGTCTCGATTCGTTTGGAGAACTTTGAAAATTTAGTGATTTTTTGAGACTGATGGTTAGTCCATGATTTTTTCAAAATTCTCAAACCTTCATTAAAATCACTTTGCTTAGAAATATTTCGAGAACCAGACCTCGCAGAAGCTTCTGGTTTTCACCTGTGAATAGCTGTGGAAATTTTAACCAGGGATTTTGAAAACCAGAGCATGTTGCCAGGCTTGGTTTCAGAAATATCGCCAAGCAAAGACATTAGTAGGTAGTTGGTGCTGTGGCTCGAAAATCCATAAAATCACTTTGGACCGGCATATTTCGATAACCAGACCACTTAGAAGCTTTTTGTGTGGATGTGTGTATAGGAATTGAATAGACCTTTCATTCGATGTATGTCTCGATTCGTTTGGAGAACTTTGAAAATTTAGTGATTTTTTGAGACTGATGGTTAGTCCATGATTTTTTCAAAAAACTTTGGAAAACTTTGAAAATTTAGTAATTTTTTTAGACTGATGGTTAGTCCATGATTTTTTCAAAATTCTCAAAAATTCAGTAAAATCACTTTGCTTAGAAATATTTCGAGAACCAGACCTAGCAGAAGCTTCTGATTTTCACCTGTGGATAGTTGTGGAAATTTTAACCAGGGATTTTGAAAACCAGAGCATGTTGCCAGACTTGGTTTCAGAAATATCGCCAAGCAAAGACATTAGTAGGTAGTTGGTGCTCGAAAATCCATAAAATCACTTTGGACCGGCATATTTCGATAACCAGACCACTTAGAAGCTTTTGTGTGGATGTGTGTATAGGAATTGAATAGACCTTCCATTCGATGTATGTCTCGATTCGTTTGGAGAATTTTGAAAATTTAGTGATTTTTTGAGACTGATGGTTAGTTCAAATTTCTCAAACCTTCATTAAAATCACTTTGCTTAGAAATATTTCCAGAACCAGACCTCGCAGAAGCTTCTGGTTTTCACCTGTGAATAGCTGTGGAAATTTTAACCAGGGATTTTGAAAACCAGAGCATGTTGCCAGACTTGGTTTCAGAAATATCGCCAAGCAAAGACATTAGTAGGTAGTTGGTGCTCGAAAATCCATAAAATCACTTTGGACCGGCATATTTCGATAACCAGACCACTTAGAAGCTTTTTGTGTGGATGTGTGTATAGGAATTGAATAGACCTTTCATTCGATGTATGTCTCGATTCGTTTGGAGAACTTTGAAAATTTAGTGATTTTTTTAGACTGATGGTTAGTCCATGATTTTTTCAAAATTCTCAAAACTTCAGTAAAATCACTTTGCTTAGAAATATTTCCAGAACCAAACCTCGCAGAAGCTTCTAGTTTTCACCTCTGAATAGCTGTGGAAATTTTAGCAAGGGATTTTGAAAACCGGAGCATGTTGCCAGACTTGGTTTCAGAAATATCGCCAAGCAAAGACATTAGTAGGTAGTTGGTGCTCGAAAATCCATAAAATCACTTTGGACCGGCATATTTCGATAACCAGACCACTTAGAAGCTTTTTGTGTGGATGTGTGTATAGGAATTGAATAGACCTTTCATTCGATGTATGTCTCGATTCGTTTGGAGAACTTTGAAAATTTAGTGATTTTTTGAGACTGATGGTTAGTCCATGATTTTTTCAAAATTCTCAAACCTTCATTAAAATCACTTTGCTTAGAAATATTTCGAGAACCAGACCTCGCAGAAGCTTCTGGTTTTCACCTGTGAATAGCTGTGGAAATTTTAACCAGGGATTTTGAAAACCAGAGCATGTTGCCAGGCTTGGTTTCAGAAATATCGCCAAGCAAAGACATTAGTAGGTAGTTGGTGCTGGGGCTCGAAAATCCATAAAATCACTTTGGACCGGCATATTTCGATAACCAGACCACTTAGAAGCTTTTTGTGTGGATGTGTGTATAGGAATTGAATAGACCTTTCATTCGATGTATGTCTCGATTCGTTTGGAGAACTTTGAAAATTTAGTGATTTTTTGAGACTGATGGTTAGTCCATGATTTTTTCAAAATTCTCAAACCTTCATTAAAATCACTTTGCTTAGAAATATTTCGAGAACCAGACCTCGCAGAAGCTTCTGGTTTTCACCTGTGAATAGCTGTGGAAATTCTAACCAGGGATTTTGAAAACCAGAGCATGTTGCCAGGCTTGGTTTCCGAAATATCGTCAAGCAAAGACATTATGAGGTAGTTGGTGCTCGAAAATCCATAAAAACACTTTGGACCGGCATATTTCGATAACCAGACCACTTAGAAGCTTTTTGTGTGGATGTGTGTATAGGAATTGAATAGACCTTTCATTCGATGTATGTCTCGATTCGTTTGGAAAACTTTGAAAATTTAGTGATTTTTTTAGACTGATGGTTAGTCCATGATTTTTTCAAAATTCTCAAAAATTCAGTAAAATCACTTTGCTTAGAAATATTTCGAGAACCAGACCTAGCAGAAGCTTCTGATTTTCACCTGTGGATAGTTGTGGAAATTTTAACCAGGGATTTTGAAAACCAGAGCATGTTGCCAGACTTGGTTTCAGAAATATCGCCAAGCAAAGACATTAGTAGGTAGTTGGTGCTCGAAAATCCATAAAATCACTTTGGACCGGCATATTTCGATAACCAGACCACTTAGAAGCTTTTGTGTGGATGTGTGTATAGGAATTGAATAGACCTTCCATTCGATGTATGTCTCGATTCGTTTGGAGAATTTTGAAAATTTAGTGATTTTTTGAGACTGATGGTTAGTTCAAATTTCTCAAACCTTCATTAAAATCACTTTGCTTAGAAATATTTCCAGAACCAGACCTCGCAGAAGCTTCTGGTTTTCACCTGTGAATAGCTGTGGAAATTTTAACCAGGGATTTTGAAAACCAGAGCATGTTGCCAGACTTGGTTTCAGAAATATCGCCAAGCAAAGACATTAGTAGGTAGTTGGTGCTCGACAATCCATAAAATCACTTTGGACCGGCATATTTCGATAACCAGACCACTTAGAAGCTTTTTGTGTGGATGTGTGTATAGGAATTGAATAGACCTTTCATTCGATGTATGTCTGGATTCGTTTAGAGAACTTTAAAAATTTAGTGATTTTTTTAGACTGATGGTTAGTCCATGATTTTTTCAAAATTCTCAAAACTTCAGTAAAATCACTTTGCTTAGAAATATTTCGAGAACCAGACCTCACAGAAGCTTCTAGTTTTCACCTCTGAATAGCTGTGGAAATTTTAGCTAGGGATTTTGAAAACCGGAGCATGTTGCAAGGCTTGGTTTCGGAAATATCGTTGGTGCTCGAAAATCCATAAAATCACTTTGGACCGGCATATTTCGATAACCAGACCACTTAGAAGCTTTTGTGTGGATGTGTGTATAGGAATTGAATAGACCTTTCATTCGATGTATGTCTCGATTCGTTTGGAGAACTTTGAAAATTTAGTGATTTTTTGAGACTGATGGTTAGTCCATGATTTTTTCAAAATTCTCAAACATTCATTAAAATCACTTTGCTTAGAAATATTTCGAGAACCAGACCTCGCAGAAGCTTCTGGTTTTGACCTGTAGGTAGCTGTGGAAATTTTAACCAGGGATTTTGAAAACCAGAGCATGTTGCCAGACTTGGTTTCAGAAATATCGCCAAGCAAAGACATTAGTAGGTAGTTGGTGCTCGACAATCCATAAAATCACTTTGGACCGGCATATTTCGATAACCAGACCACTTAGAAGCTTTTTGTGCGGATGTGTGTATAGGAATTGAATAGACCTTTCATTCGATGTATGTCTCGATTCGTTTGGAGAACTTTGAATATTTAGTGATTTTTTTAGACTGATGGTTAGTCCATGATTTTTTTCAAAATTCTCAAAAATTCAGTAAAATTACTTTGCTTAGAAATATTTCCAGAACCAGACCTCGCAGAAGCTTCTGGTTTTCACCTGTGAATAGCTGTGGAAATTTTAACCAGGGATTTTGAAAACCAGAGCATGTTGCCAGGCTTGGTTTCAGAAATATCGTCAAGCAAAGACATTATGAGGTAGTTGGTGCTCGAAAATCCATAAAATCACTTTGGACCGGCATATTTCGATAACCAGACCACTTAGAAGCTTTTTGTGTGGATGTGTGTATAGGAATTGAATAGACCTTTCATTCGATGTATGTCTCGATTCGTTTGGAGAACTTTGAAAATTTAGTGATTTTTTTAGACTGATGGTTAGTCCATGATTTTTTCAAAATTCTCAAACCTTCATTAAAATCACTTTGCTTAGAAATATTTCCAGAACCAGACCTCGCAGAAGCTTCTGGTTTTCACCTGTGAATAGCTGTGGAAATTTTAACCAGGGATTTTGAAAACCAGAGCATGTTGCCAGACTTGGTTTCAGAAATATCGCCAAGCAAAGACATTAGTAGGTAGTTGGTGCTCGACAATCCATAAAATCACTTTGGACCGGCATATTTCGATAACCAGACCACTTAGAAGCTTTTTGTGTGGATGTGTGTATAGGAATTGAATAGACCTTTCATTCGATGTATGTCTGGATTCGTTTAGAGAACTTTAAAAATTTAGTGATTTTTTTAGACTGATGGTTAGTCCATGATTTTTTCAAAATTCTCAAAACTTCAGTAAAATCACTTTGCTTAGAAATATTTCGAGAACCAGACCTCACAGAAGCTTCTAGTTTTCACCTCTGAATAGCTGTGGAAATTTTAGCTAGGGATTTTGAAAACCGGAGCATGTTGCAAGGCTTGGTTTCGGAAATATCGTTGGTGCTCGAAAATCCATAAAATCACTTTGGACCGGCATATTTCGATAACCAGACCACTTAGAAGCTTTTGTGTGGATGTGTGTATAGGAATTGAATAGACCTTTCATTCGATGTATGTCTCGATTCGTTTGGAGAACTTTGAAAATTTAGTGATTTTTTGAGACTGATGGTTAGTCCATGATTTTTTCAAAATTCTCAAAACTTCATTAAAATCACTTTGCTTAGAAATATTTCGAGAACCAGACCTCGCAGAAGCTTCTGGTTTTCACCTCTGAATAGCTGTGGAAATTTTAACCAGGGATTTGGAAAACCAGAGCATGTTGCCAGACTTGGTTTCAGAAATATCGTCAAGCAAAGACATTAGTAGGTAGTTGGTGCTCGAAAATCCATAAAATCACTTTGGACCGCCATATTTCGATAACCAGACAACTTAGAAGCTTTTTGTGTGGATGTGTGTATAGGAATTGAATAGACCTATTCATTCGATGTATGTCTCGATTTGTTTGGAGAACTTTGAAAATTTAGTGATTTTTTTAGACTGATGGTTAGTCCATGATTTTTTCAAAATTCTCAAAACTTCAGTAAAATCACTTTGGACCGGCATATTTCGAGAACCAGACCTCGCAGAAGCTTCTGGTTTTCACCTGTGAACAGCTGTGGAAATTTTAACCAGGGATTTTGAAAACCAGAGCATGTTGCCAGACTTGGTTTCAGAAATATCGCCAAGCAAAGACATTATAAGGTAGTTGGTGCTCGAAAATCCATAAAATCACTTTGGACCGGCATATTTCGATAACCAGACCACTTAGAAGCTTTTGTGTGGATGTGTGTATAGGAATTGAATAGACCTTTCATTCGATGTATGTCTCGATTCGTTTGGAGAACTTTGAAAATTTAGTGATTTTTTGAGACTGATGGTTAGTCCATGATTTTTTCAAAATTCTCAAACATTCATTAAAATCACTTTGCTTAGAAATATTTCGAGAACCAGACCTCGCAGAAGCTTCTGGTTTTGACCTGTAGGTAGCTGTGGAAATTTTAACCAGGGATTTTGAAAACCAGAGCATGTTGCCAGACTTGGTTTCAGAAATATCGCCAAGCAAAGACATTAGTAGGTAGTTGGTGCTCGACAATCCATAAAATCACTTTGGACCGGCATATTTCGATAACCAGACCACTTAGAAGCTTTTTGTGCGGATGTGTGTATAGGAATTGAATAGACCTTTCATTCGATGTATGTCTCGATTCGTTTGGAGAACTTTGAATATTTAGTGATTTTTTTAGACTGATGGTTAGTCCATGATTTTTTTCAAAATTCTCAAAAATTCAGTAAAATTACTTTGCTTAGAAATATTTCCAGAACCAGACCTCGCAGAAGCTTCTGGTTTTCACCTGTGAATAGCTGTGGAAATTTTAACCAGGGATTTTGAAAACCAGAGCATGTTGCCAGGCTTGGTTTCAGAAATATCGTCAAGCAAAGACATTATGAGGTAGTTGGTGCTCGAAAATCCATAAAATCACTTTGGACCGGCATATTTCGATAACCAGACCACTTAGAAGCTTTTTGTGTGGATGTGTGTATAGGAATTGAATAGACCTTTCATTCGATGTATGTCTCGATTCGTTTGGAGAACTTTGAAAATTTAGTGATTTTTTTAGACTGATGGTTAGTCCATGATTTTTTCAAAATTCTCAAACCTTCATTAAAATCACTTTGCTTAGAAATATTTCCAGAACCAGACCTCGCAGAAGCTTCTGGTTTTCACCTGTGAATAGCTGTGGAAATTTTAACCAGGTATTTTGAAAACCAGAGCATGTTGCCAGGCTTGGTTTCAGAAATATCGTCAAGCAAAGACATTATGAGGTAGTTGGTGCTCGAAAATCCATAAAATCACTTTGGACCGGCATATTTCGATAACCAGACCACTTAGAAGCTTTTTGTGTGGATGTGTGTATAGGAATTGAATAGACCTTTCATTCGATGTATGTCTCGATTCGTTTGGAGAACTTTGAATATTTAGTGATTTTCTTAGACTGATGGTTAGTCCATTATTTTTTCAAAATTCTCAAAAATTCTGTAAAATCACTTTGCTTAGAAATATTTCGAGAACCAGACCTCGCAGAAGCTTCTGGTTTTCACCTGTGAACAGCTGTGGAAATTTTAACCAGGGATTTTGAAAACCGGAGCATGTTGCCAGACTTGGTTTCAGAAATATCGCCAAGCAAAGACATTAGTAGGTAGTTGGTGCTCGAAAATCCATAAAATCACTTTGGACCGGCATATTTCGATAACCAGACAACTTAGAAGCTTTTTGTGTGGATGTGTGTATAGGAATTGAATAGACCTATTCATTCGATGTATGTCTCGATTTGTTTGGAGAACTTTGAAAATTTAGTGATTTTTTTAGACTGATGGTTAGTCCATGATTTTTTCAAAATTCTCAAAACTTCAGTAAAATCACTTTGCTTAGAAATATTTCGAGAACCAGACCTCACAGAAGCTTCTAGTTTTCACCTCTGAATAGCTGTGGAAATTTTAGCTAGGGATTTTGAAAACCGGAGCATGTTGCAAGGCTTGGTTTCGGAAATATCGTCAAGCTAAGACATTATGAGGTAGTTGGTGCTCGAAAATCCATAAAATCACTTTGGACCGGCATATTTCGATAACCAGACCACTTAGAAGCTTTTTGTGCGGATGTGTGTATAGGAATTGAATAGACCTTTCATTCGATGTATGTCTCGATTCGTTTAGAGAACTTTGAAAATTTAGTGATTTTTTTAGACTGATGGTTAGTCCATGATTTTTTCAAAATTCTCAAAACTTCAGTAAAATCACTTTGCTTAGAAATATTTCGAGAACCAGACCTCGCAGAAGCTTCTGGTTTTCACCTGTGAATAGCTGTGGAAATTTTAACCAGGGATTTTGAAAACCAGAGCATGTTGCCAGGCTTGGTTTCAGAAATATCGTCAAGCTAAGACATTATGAGGTAGTTGGTGCTCGAAAATCCATAAAATCACTTTGGACCGGCATATTTCGATAACCAGACCACTTAGAAGCTTTTTGTGTGGATGTGTGTATAGGAATTGAATAGACCTTTCATTCGATGTATGTCTCGATTCGTTTGGAGAACTTTGAAAATTTAGTGATTTTTTGAGACTGATGGTCCATGATTTGTTCAAAATTCTCAAAACTTCAGTAAAATCACTTTGCCTAGAAATATTTCGAGAACCAGACCTCGCAGAAGCTTCTGGTTTTCACCTGTGAACAGCTGTGGAAATTTTAACCAGGGATTTTGAAAACCAGAGCATGTTGCCAGACTTGGTTTCAGAAATATCGCCAAGCAAAGACATTAGTAGGTAGCTGGGGCTCGAAAATCCATAAAATCACTTTGGACCGGCATATTTCGATAACCAGACCACTTAGAAGCTTTTTGTGTGGATGTGTGTATAGGAATTGAATAGACCTTTCATTCGATGTATGTCTCGATTCGTTTGGAGAACTTTGAAAATTTAGTGATTTTTTTAGACTGATGGTTAGTCCATGATTTTTTCAAAATTCTCAAACCTTCATTAAAATCACTTTGCTTAGAAATATTTCGAGAACCAGACCTCGCAGAAGCTTCTGGTTTTCACCTGTGAATAGCTGTGGAAATTTTAACCAGGGATTTTGAAAACCAGAGCATGTTGCCAGGCTTGGTTTCAGAAATATCGTCAAGCTAAGACATTATGAGGTAGTTGGTGCTCGAAAATCCATAAAATCACTTTGGACCGGCATATTTCGATAACCAGACCACTTAGAAGCTTTTTGTGTGGATGTGTGTATAGGAATTGAATAGACCTTTCATTCGATGTATGTCTCGATTCGTTTGGAGAACTTTGAATATTTAGTGATTTTCTTAGACTGATGGTTAGTCCATTATTTTTTCAAAATTCTCAAAACTTCAGTAAAATCACTTTGCCTAGAAATATTTCGAGAACCAGACCTCGCAGAAGCTTCTGGTTTTCACCTGTGAACAGCTGTGGAAATTTTAACCAGGGATTTTGAAAACCAGAGCATGTTGCCAGACTTGGTTTCAGAAATATCGCCAAGCAAAGACATTAGTAGGTAGCTGGGGCTCGAAAATCCATAAAATCACTTTGGACCGGCATATTTCGATAACCAGACCACTTAGAAGCTTTTTGTGTGGATGTGTGTATAGGAATTGAATAGACCTTTCATTCGATGTATGTCTCGATTCGTTTGGAGAACTTTGAAAATTTAGTGATTTTTTTAGACTGATGGTTAGTCCATGATTTTTTCAAAATTCTCAAAACTTCAGTAAAATCACTTTGCTTAGAAATTTAGTGATTTTTTTAGACTGATGGTTAGTCCATGATTTTTTCAAAATTCTCAAAACTTCAGTAAAATCACTTTGCTTAGAAATATTTCCAGAACCAAACCTCGCAGAAGCTTCTAGTTTTCACCTCTGAATAGCTGTGGAAATTTTAGCAAGGGATTTTGAAAACATGTTGCCAGACTTGGTTTCAGAAATATCGCTATAAGCAAAGACATTATTAGGTAGTTGGGGCTCGAAAATCCATAAAATCACTTTGGACCGGCATATTTCGATAACCAGACCACTTAGAAGCTTTTTGTGTGGATGTGTGTATAGGAATTGAATAGACCTTTCATTCGATGTATGTCTCGATTCGTTTGGAGAACTTTGAATATTTAGTGATTTTCTTAGACTGATGGTTAGTCCATTATTTTTTCAAAATTCTCAAAACTTCAGTAAAATTACTTTGCTTAGAAATATTTCCAGAACCAGACCTCGCAGAAGCTTCTGGTTTTCACCTGTGAATAGCTGTGGAAATTTTAACCAGGGATTTTGAAAACCAGAGCATGTTGCCAGGCTTGGTTTCAGAAATATCGTCAAGCAAAGACATTATGAGGTAGTTGGTGCTCGAAAATCCATAAAATCACTTTGGACCGGCATATTTCGATAACCAGACCACTTAGAAGCTTTTTGTGTGGATGTGTGTATAGGAATTGAATAGACCTTTCATTCGATGTATGTCTCGATTCGTTTGGAGAACTTTGAAAATTTAGTGATTTTTTTAGACTGATGGTTAGTCCATGATTTTTTCAAAATTCTCAAACCTTCATTAAAATCACTTTGCTTAGAAATATTTCCAGAACCAGACCTCGCAGAAGCTTCTGGTTTTCACCTGTGAATAGCTGTGGAAATTTTAACCAGGGATTTTGAAAACCAGAGCATGTTGCCAGGCTTGGTTTCCGAAATATCGTCAAGCAAAGACATTATGAGGTAGTTGGTGCTCGAAAATCCATAAAATCACTTTGGACCGGCATATTTCGATAACCAGACCACTTAGAAGCTTTTTGTGTGGATGTGTGTATAGGAATTGAATAGACCTTTCATTCGATGTATGTCTCGATTCGTTTGGAAAACTTTGAAAATTTAGTAATTTTTTTAGACTGATGGTTAGTCCATGATTTTTTCAAAATTCTCAAAAATTCAGTAAAATCACTTTGCTTAGAAATATTTCGAGAACCAGACCTAGCAGAAGCTTCTGATTTTCACCTGTGGATAGCTGTGGAAATTTTAACCAGGGACTTTGAAAACCAGAGCATGTTGCCAGACTTGGTTTCAGAAATATCGCCAAGCAAAGACATTAGTAGGTAGTTGGTGCTCGAAAATCCATAAAATCACTTTGGACCGGCATATTTCGATAACCAGACCACTTAGAAGCTTTTGTGTGGATGTGTGTATAGGAATTGAATAGACCTTCCATTCGATGTATGTCTCGATTCGTTTGGAGAATTTTTAAAATTTTGTGATTTTTTGAGACTGATGGTTAGTTCATGATTTTTTCAAAATTCTCAAACCTTCATTAAAATCACTTTGCTTAGAAATATTTCCAGAACCAGACCTCGCAGAAGCTTCTGGTTTTCACCTGTGAATACACTGAAAAAAGTTTTTTACATAGATTTTATGATCGGCGATCATCAACTGAAAATCATCAAATCTATGCACAAAATCATAAATTTGATGGAAGAATCATCAGTTTTATTTTTGCAATTGATGTCAAAATCATAAAATTGATGATTTCACAATCATCAAAATTCTCTCCATATAGTTGTTGTTGTAAGCAAAGTTTGATGCCACCGTACATCAGCGTATGAAAAAATCATCAATGCTACATCAGTGCTTTTTGCATCAACTGTATGAAAAAAGTCTTAACTTTTATGCAACCTCTTTCATAAAAATATTTTACTTAAGAATTGTTGTTGGAAAATCCAATTGATGATTATAGTCATAAAACGTATGAAATATTAAGACAATATGAAATCCGAACTTCATGATAATGATGAAACGTTTCATACGTTGTATGAAAAAATCATATTATGTGTGAAAGGGGATCATCAAAATATTCACCTGAATATTTTTAGGGGAAATTTGAAATTTGATGATCTAAATCATAAAAAATATGTAAAAGTGTTCACGAAGTTTGATGAAGGATTACTTCAAATGCATGCAATTTTACATAGCTTTTATGTCAACTATAATTTTGAAATTATAGGTTTAAAATAGAAGTAGAAAAGGTTATGTAATCTAACATTTGATTTATGAAACTTTTCATACGAATTTCAATTTGAAGATTGATGTCACGTTACATCAAATGCATGAAATTTTACAATTCTTTTATGCAAAAATGTCTTTATTGAAATTGTGGGTTTAAAAAAAATCATGAAGGTTATGTAATATAACATTTGATTTATGAAACTTTTCATACGAATTTCAATTTGAAGATTGATGTCACGTTACATCAAATGCATGAAATTTTACAATTCTTTTATGCAAAAATGTCTTTATTGAAATTGTGGGTTTAAAAAAAATCATGAAGGTTATGTAATATAACATTTGATTTATGAAACTTTTCATACGAATTTCAATGTGAAGATTGATGTCACGTTACATCAAATGCATGAAATTTTACAATTCTTTTATGCAAAAAATTGTCTTTATTGAAATTGTGGGTTTAAAAAAAATCAAGAAGGTTATGTAATATAACATTTGATTTATGAAACTTTTCATACGAATTTCAATTTGAAGATTGATGTCACGTTACATCAAATGCATGAAATTTTACAATTCTTTTATGCAAACAATTGTTTTTATTGAAATTGTTGGTTAAAAATACAAGTCCAAAGGTGATGACGACTTACAACGTGATTTATGACACTTTTCATACGAATTTTAATGTGAAAACTATCAAAAACGTTTGAAATTGTTGCAAAAATAGTAAAAACTTTTAAAAAAGTGTGATATTTTCATTGATTATAATATGTTCTGCAAGAAAATCCTTAAAATAACTTAATTTAATGACTTATTTACTCTTATCATCATAAAATTTTCAAGATTTTCTTTCAAAAACTTGTTAAAAAATGTTGCAATTTACCATACGTAATTATTTTTGGGTTTTCAATAAACATCCTGAAAAATAAAAGTGTCATTAATATATGCCTGAATTTTTTTTTGTCATTTACGACATCCCAGTGTAAGTGCAGGGTTAATCTACGTAGCCCAATTTCATTGGATACCGCCAAAACCAACGCTGTCTGGATTCAACTCAATTTTTGTTGCCAACCCGCCATTTGAAGATTAGAATCATAAAATGTATGCAATTTTACATACAGAATATGTTTGATGTTTCCATTTGATGACAAACTTTCTTCAAAATGATGTTTTTCATATTTTGTATGCAATATAACAATATTCTGTATGTAAAATGCCATAACATTTATGAAAAATTTCATCAAACGCAAAATCGAAACAGTAATTTTTTGTTTGCAAGTAAAATCTTACAAACTAAGGCTGAAAACACACCGGATCAAAAAAAAGTTAATGATTCAATAGTCAAAATAACATTTTTTATTTGAACACACACCAAGCGAAACAGAATAAAACAAAACACAACAAAACGTTATGTGCTTTTGTTTCGTTTGGTGTGTGTTGAAATGAAACAAAATACGAACTATCGTAAAAGCTTAACTCCGGCTGAAAGATTATAACTCTACGGCAAGTAAATACAAATAACAATTTTGTGTTTACAAAATAGACATTATGGAGTTATTTATAAGAAAAGAGAAAAGCTTTTAATCTTGCCAATCTCCAGATGTCATAGTAGGAAGTAGCAATCCACAGCTTATCAATAGTAAGTTTATTGGCATGTTCCTTATCTTTATAAATATAGATAGCGCTTCTTGCCTCAATTAAAAAAAATGAACTTTTCTCCATCTACGTTCATATTAATTTAAAATTTGCGCACAGAGTAAACGTAGAAGTAAATAATTCAAACGGAGTCAAAATTTTGTTTTGCAAAAAACAACAGGTCAGTTATCGGCAACGAAACATATTTTTCTGTTTTGCTTTGGTTTTTATGTTTCGTTTCATTCGGTGTGTTCTCTTGATTTACAAAACAAAAAAACACGTTTTGCTTTATCCGGTGTGTTTTCAGCCTAACTAAGTTTCAATATATCTATTAAAAGATTGTACCTACGAAACTTTTGTGAAAATCTCAGGATTTTCATCGATTGTTTGTTTTTCTGCAAGTTTGAGTAGCGCTTGCATGTATATATAAAAGTATTTACTTTTATCAAAATTTATTCTCAAGATTTCAACTAAAAAAGTTGTACAAACCAAAATGAAAATCAAGCATTCTTTAATGATGTTTTATGCCATTCAAGTTCAAACTTGAATAACACTACTTTTGTGAATTTCTTTCATTAATCAAAACCAATTTACAAGATTCTTATCGAAAAAACTTTTATAAACCGCGCAATTGTATTGAATGTTTCTGTTTTCTAAGAAAATAACTTCTTTTATTAGTAATTTTCTTCTATCAAAACAAATTTCCAAAATTTCTTTTGCAAAACTTGTAAAAAACCTGTGCGAAAATCTTGCGAATTGTACTAATTGTTTTTCGTTTTGTAAAAAAATCCTGAAAATAACTTAATTTAATGAGTTATTCAGTTTAACATTATAAATTTTCAAGGTTTTGATTGCAAGACATGTTAAAAAATTAAAGTCATATTCATGCAACTCACATTTAATAATTATTTTCAATAAAAAGCCTGAAAATAAAAATGTCATAAATATATCTTTGGCAATTTTTTTTCATGTCTGAAAAATTTACGAAATCCCAGTGTAAGTGCAGGGTTAATCCACGTATCCCAATTTGATTGGCTACCGCCAAAACCAACGCTGTCTGGATTCAACTCAATTTTTGTTGCCAACCCGCCATTTGAAGATTAGAATCATAAAATGTATGCAATTTTACATACAGAATATGTTTGATGTTTCCATTTGATGACAAACTTTCTTCAAAATGATGTTTTTCATATTTTGTATGCAATATAACAATATTCTGTATGTAAAATGCCATAACATTTATGAAAAATTTCATCAAACGCAAAATCAAAACAATAAACTGTGCAACTTGATATACACAAGAGTCAAGACATTTGTATGTCTGAACATGACCATCGGCAGGAAGCTAGTCGACCGAACATCAATGAATGTTTACATGTCACATTCGTTTAGTTCAAACCAATTTCAACTTGAGTAAGTATGGTGTCGCTTCGGCGTCGTTTCAAGAATGAGATCATTTTCATTGTTCTGTGGCCATTTGTAAAAGATTGTCTGTTGCTGCTGCTGCGCGTTTGTCTCGTTTGTCCGTCGCCATAATTTTATTAAAATTAAAATAAAAAAGTCGTCGTGGTTGTCTAATAGTGTGAAATAAAGAAAACCAAACATAAAAAAGGAAGAATTAACATTTAAAAAGGTAAGTTCTCAAAATTCTATTTGTACTTACGTATGTACTTACATTTATATACGATAATATAATTCTTTCAAGGAAAGAATTTTGTGGGTAGTCTGTACCTACAAAATTCTTTTTTTTTGCAATTAGTTTTTATAAAAATAAGCAATTTAACCAGTATATTTGATCAGTATTGCTTATTTCTTACAAGTCTTAAATTTTAATCCCATTTAAACAAAAAAAAAATTTAGAGTTAATCACGTGGTATCAAAAAAATATAATTGCACAAAAATATTTTGTACGTGCTGAAAACAATTTTTATATTTTACAGATAATAATTTTATCTTTTTTTCTTTTCATGTATTCTTAAAATTTCAATCAAAACGTTAACTGGAGGTACTCAGATCACAAGCTAACCTGTTGATCATTTTTTACAGGAGCACCTACATATATTTTCGAAAAATCTTCAAATCAAGCTGTTCAAAATTCATCTTATTTCTGTTTAAGGAGCACCTATATAAATTGTCATCAGATTGAGGGTGAGTGTATTTTACAAAAATAAATTTAATTTCTTTAGAATATGATAAGTTTTTATTTTTACCTACATAAGTAGGAACTGAAAAAAACATTTTGAAAACAATACTTTATGAAACTAAGCATTACCAATATTGCGTTGATTGGTTTTGTTAGTTTTACGAAATAATGAAAAAAAGACTTTTCTAGTCAGTCAAAAATTTTTTGTTATCAGATTATTTAGTAGATAGGTCTTATAATTTCAGCAATATTCCAAGCATACCCATTTTCTAGCGAGTTACAAGGAAGTTCAATACATACCTACCTCTTTCCTTATCAACATATGTATATATTTTTTAAAACGAACTTTTGGTTTTTATCATATTTTAAAAACTTTTTTATTTATTTTGTTATGGTTGTAAAGTAGTAACTTTTTCATTTTTGTATTCGTTGTCAACTTAAAAAAAAGCGGTTTGGAGTCACATCTTGAATTTAAAATTGCTTTCAGAATATAGTTTTTCTTTAGAAAGCTCCTTTTGATATATATATGTTTACATAATATTGATCTTTACAAATTCTTAAATTAAGTTCTTATCATTTTTGATACTTTAAAATAATAAAAACCACTAGTTAAGTTCAACAGTTATCTAAGTCATCGGTATCGGGGGAGGGAGGGGGAAGTGTATTTATCATACATTTTGATTGCTTTAAGAGGTGAATAGTTTTTTATATAAACATGCTCGTATTTATATGTACCTACATAAGTAGGAATGTAAAAAAACATTTTGAAAACAATATACTTTATAAAACTAAGCATTACCAATATTGCGTTTATTGGTTTTGCTAGTATTACGAAATAATGAAAAAAAAAACTTTTCTAGTCAGTAAAAAATTTTTTCTTATCAGATTATTTAGTAGATAGGTCTTATAATTTCAGCAATATTCCAAGCATACCCATTTTCTAGCGAGTTACAAGGAAGTTCAATACATACCTACCTCTTTCCTTATCAACATATGTATATATTTTTTAAAACGAACTTTTGGTTTTTATCATATTTTAAAAACTTTTTTATTTATTTTGTTATGGTTGCAAAGTAGTAACTTTTTCATTTTTGTATTCGTTGTCAACTTAAAAAAAAGCGGTTTGCAGTCACATCTTGAATTTAAAATTGCTTTCAGAATATAGTTTTTCTTTAAAAAGCTCCTTTTGATATATATATAAATATACATAATATTGATCTTTACAAATTCTTAAATTAAGTCCTTATCGTTTTTGATACTTTAAAATAATAAACACCACTAGTTAAGTTCGACAGTTATCTAAGTCATCGGTATCGGGGGAGGTAGGGGGAAGTGTATTTATCATACATTTTGATTGTTCTATAAGAGGTGAATGGTTTTTATTATAAAAATGCTCGTTGAATTTTACCTGCATAAGTAGAAACGTAAAAAAATACATATCTTAAAAACAATTTTTAACAAAACTAATTAAAAATCTGTTTTTCTTTTTATGTATTCTTAAAATTTCAATCAAAACGTTAACTGGAGGTACTCAGAGCACAAGCAGATACCTAACCTGTTGATCATTTTTTACAGGAGCACCTACATATATTTTCGAAAAATCTTCAAATCAAGCTGTTCAAAATTCATCTTATTTCTGTTTAAGGAGCACCTATATAAATTGTCATCAGATTGAGGGTGAGTGTATTTTACAAAAATAAATTTAATTTCTTTAGAATATGATAAGTTTTTATTTTTATTATAAAGAATGCTCGTTGCATTTATATGTACCTACATAAGTAGGAACTGAAAAAAACATTTTGAAAACAATACTTTATGAAACTAAGCATTACCAATATTGCGTTGATTGGTTTTGTTAGTTTTACGAAATAATGAAAAAAAAACTTTTCTAGTCAGTCAAAAATTTTTTGTTATCAGATTATTTAGTAGATAGGTCTTATAATTTCAGCAATATTCCAAGCATACCCATTTTCTAGCGAGTTACAAGGAAGTTCAATACATACCTACCTCTTTCCTTATCAACATATGTATATATTTTTTAAAACGAACTTTTGGTTTTTATCATATTTTAAAAACTTTTTTATTTATTTTGTTATGGTTGTAAAGTAGTAACTTTTTCATTTTTGTATTCGTTGTCAACTTAAAAAAAAGCGGTTTGGAGTCACATCTTGAATTTAAAATTGCTTTCAGAATATAGTTTTTCTTTAGAAAGCTCCTTTTGATATATATATGTTTACATAATATTGATCTTTACAAATTCTTAAATTAAGTTCTTATCATTTTTGATACTTTAAAATAATAAAAACCACTAGTTAAGTTCGACAGTTATCTAAGTCATCGGTATCGGGGGAGGGAGGGGGAAATGTATTTATCATACATTTTGATTGCTTTAAGAGGTGAATAGTTTTTATTATAAACATGCTCGTATTTATATGTACCTACATAAGTAGGAATGTAAAAAAACATTTTGAAAACAATATACTTTATAAAACTAAGCATTACCAATATTGCGTTGATTGGTTTCGCTAGTTTTACGAAATAACGAAAAAAAAATACTTTGCTAGTCAGTCAAAAACATTTTTCTTATCAGATTATTGAGTAGATAGATCTTATAATTTCAGAAATAATCCATGTCAATCGAGTTTTTAGCGAAGCTACAAGGAAGTTCAAACATACTTTTCTACTTTTATATACAACATAAATACTTTCGTCAATACAAATAGTTTTAAAACACATTCATTTTTGTTTAAGTAAGTTAGTAATTTTTCCAATTTTTTTTTGTTCTTAAATTTCGTGACCTGGAGGTACTCAGACCACAAGCAGAGGCTTAATCGGTTGATCATTTTGTTACAGGAGGGCCAATATGTTCTAAAAATCTTAAAACCCAGTTGTTCAACATTCATCTCTTTTTCTGTTTAGAGGGCATCTATACAAATTGTCATTGAATTGAGGATGAGCGTATTTACCATAACTTTTAATTTCTTTAAAATATGATAAGTTTTTATTTTTATTATAAAAATGCTCGTTGCATTTATATGTACCTACCTACATAAGTAGGAACGTAAAAAAACATTTTCAAAACAATAATTTATAAAACTAAGCATTACCAATATTGCGTTTATTGGTTTTGCTAGTATTACGAAATAATGAAAAAAAAAAACTTTTCTAGTCAGTCAAAAATTTTTTCTTATCAGATTATTTAGTAGATAGGTCTTATAATTTCAGCAATATTCCAAGCATACCCATTTTCTAGCGAGTTACAAGGAAGTTCAATACATACCTACCTCTTTCCTTATCAACATATGTATATATTTTTTAAAACGAACTTTTGGTTTTTATCATATTTTAAAAACTTTTTTATTTATTTTGTTATGGTTGCAAAGTAGTAACTTTTTCATTTTTGTATTCGTTGTCAACTTAAAAAAAAGCGGTTTGCAGTCACATCTTGAATTTAAAATTGCTTTCAGAATATAGTTTTTCTTTAAAAAGCTCCTTTTGATATATATATAAATATACATAATATTGATCTTTACAAATTCTTAAATTAAGTCCTTATCGTTTTTGATACTTTAAAATAATAAACACCACTAGTTAAGTTCGACAGTTATCTAAGTCATCGGTATCGGGGGAGGTAGGGGGAAGTGTATTTATCATACATTTTGATTGTTCTATAAGAGGTGAATGGTTTTTATTATAAAAATGCTCGTTGAATTTTACCTGCATAAGTAGAAACGTAAAAAAATACATATCTTAAAAACAATTTTTAACAAAACTAATTAAAAATCTGTTTTTCTTTTTATGTATTCTTAAAATTTCAATCAAAACGTTAACTGGAGGTACTCAGAGCACAAGCAGATACCTAACCTGTTGATCATTTTTTACAGGAGCACCTACATATATTTTCGAAAAATCTTCAAATCAAGCTGTTCAAAATTCATCTTATTTCTGTTTAAGGAGCACCTATATAAATTGTCATCAGATTGAGGGTGAGTGTATTTTACAAAAATAAATTTAATTTCTTTAGAATATGATAAGTTTTTATTTTTATTATAAAGAATGCTCGTTGCATTTATATGTACCTACATAAGTAGGAACTGAAAAAAACATTTTGAAAACAATACTTTATGAAACTAAGCATTACCAATATTGCGTTGATTGGTTTTGTTAGTTTTACGAAATAATGAAAAAAAAACTTTTCTAGTCAGTCAAAAATTTTTTGTTATCAGATTATTTAGTAGATAGGTCTTATAATTTCAGCAATATTCCAAGCATACCCATTTTCTAGCGAGTTACAAGGAAGTTCAATACATACCTACCTCTTTCCTTATCAACATATGTATATATTTTTTAAAACGAACTTTTGGTTTTTATCATATTTTAAAAACTTTTTTATTTATTTTGTTATGGTTGTAAAGTAGTAACTTTTTCATTTTTGTATTCGTTGTCAACTTAAAAAAAAGCGGTTTGGAGTCACATCTTGAATTTAAAATTGCTTTCAGAATATAGTTTTTCTTTAGAAAGCTCCTTTTGATATATATATGTTTACATAATATTGATCTTTACAAATTCTTAAATTAAGTTCTTATCATTTTTGATACTTTAAAATAATAAAAACCACTAGTTAAGTTCGACAGTTATCTAAGTCATCGGTATCGGGGGAGGGAGGGGGAAATGTATTTATCATACATTTTGATTGCTTTAAGAGGTGAATAGTTTTTATTATAAACATGCTCGTATTTATATGTACCTACATAAGTAGGAATGTAAAAAAACATTTTGAAAACAATATACTTTATAAAACTAAGCATTACCAATATTGCGTTGATTGGTTTCGCTAGTTTTACGAAATAACGAAAAAAAAATACTTTGCTAGTCAGTCAAAAACATTTTTCTTATCAGATTATTGAGTAGATAGATCTTATAATTTCAGAAATAATCCATGTCAATCGAGTTTTTAGCGAAGCTACAAGGAAGTTCAAACATACTTTTCTACTTTTATATACAACATAAATACTTTCGTCAATACAAATAGTTTTAAAACACATTCATTTTTGTTTAAGTAAGTTAGTAATTTTTCCAATTTTTTTTTGTTCTTAAATTTCGTGACCTGGAGGTACTCAGACCACAAGCAGAGGCTTAATCGGTTGATCATTTTGTTACAGGAGGGCCAATATGTTCTAAAAATCTTAAAACCCAGTTGTTCAACATTCATCTCTTTTTCTGTTTAGAGGGCATCTATACAAATTGTCATTGAATTGAGGATGAGCGTATTTACCATAACTTTTAATTTCTTTAAAATATGATAAGTTCTTATTTTTATTATAAAAAATGCTCTTTGCATTTATATATACCTGCATAAGTGGAAACGTAAAAAAATACATATTTTAAAAACATTTTTAAACAAAACTAAGCATTATCAATATTCCGTTGATTGGTTTTATTTGTTTTACGAATTTTTTTCCAGTATAGCTGAAATCATTTGTTATAGATCTTGTAATTTTACCAATCTTCTATGCATATCCATTTTTTAACGAATTTTCGAGTTAGTTAAAACTTTCCTACTTACTTTTTTGCCAACATTTATAAATATGTATATGAAAAGTAATAATTATTATTTGATTTTCAATTTTTTTCAACACATATGTATGTATTGAGTTCTTGTAATTTTATATTTATTTTCAAATTTCAATAAAAAATTGAATTGTAGGTATAAATCATAAGTTTAACTTTTCCTAAGAAGAATGGATGTAGGTATTTAAGTTCAAACATATACTCGTATATACATATATTTAAATCCTTTCAAAGAATGAACATGATTAAAATTCATTTATGGCTAGTATGTAACAAAATTCTTTTTATTTGGAAAGGATTCTGTATAAAATAAATCATGTCAACCAAAATATTAAATCGGTTTTTCTTATATCAAAAATTTATAAGAGGAGTAGGTGGTAGCACTTATCTTATTCTTGATTACGTGTAGGAAAAAATTAAGCGTACACATGAGAAAACATTTTTTGAAAATATCTCTATACAAAACTATTCATTTTAGTAAACAAAAGCAGTACGTAAATATAAGATGGTATGATCACAATTCTTCCTTTTTTTACGGCATGATTGATTGTAAGATGCCCAGTCAGATACATACGAGTAGCATTTCTTATCGGATCATAAGACTTGTCATTTTAAGAATCTTCTTGTTAATAGAGCTGCGAGCTCTTTTTCAAAATAAAATTAACCTTTAATACATTTTTTAAGATTTAAACTTTTATTTTCTTCGTTTTATGCCTCACAAATTATTTACATTCATCTGATTAATTTTTTTTATCGTCCTTGAACATTCGCGTTGGCAATAAATTAGTTTAATAATTTAATGAAATAAGCTCCGATACGAATTGCAACCAAAAATTGCTTTTGTACTTGGAATAGATGGACCCAGCGCGTGCGGTATCTGGGGGGAAAGAGGCGTGGGATTATTTATTCAAAGTAGTAATTTTTTTATTTTATTTTTTTTTACGAAAATGCGATCTGCCAGCACATCATTAATTTTAAATTAATTTAAGAAAGTTTGTTTTTTTATTTAATTCAATCTAACTTGTTGGATAAAGCAGTAACTTAAAAAGAAACAAATGCACGAATGAACGCTATGATCGGTTTTGCTTGTGTTTTATAATTTTTTAATTTCTACTTCTATATGCAACTTTTATATTGTATTCTTTTTTTATCGTCTACCTCTAAAAACCTTGGGTGTTGGTTTTTTAATTAATGAAAATTTTCGACTTTTGACATTCTTGGAAACAATTTGATTAATTTTTTTGTTTAGACTAACGCTAATTTCAAAAGAATTAGGCATGATTCAATAAGAATATGTTGCGAATTTCTGTTTTATAGTCATCTACTCAAGAACGTTGCTGTATCTATAGTTTAAAAAATTACCTAGTTACCGAGTTACCTAGTTCTTGTAATCAGGTAACGATAGCTATAATAGTTACACATTGTGTGTTTCATTATCTGTTACTTCCTACCGAACAAGTCATTAACCTCTAAAAATATTTCAGATATTTTATAATGTCGTGCTTCGTTTGCAAAAAAGAGTTTGACCACATTGATATTCTTATGCATCATCTTCGAAAAAAGCATGACTTGAATTCCAACAGTACTTTTCGTTGTTTTGACAAAAAATGTTCCCTATTGTTCATGAGTGCCTCCAGTTACAAGAGACATATAAGACGCTTACATGTTAAAGCATTCAAACCTACAGAAGTTGAAAAACAAATAACGCCTAATGCTGAAAAGATAAATGAAAGCTCCGTCTTGATTCAAAATGAAATCATACTTGATAGTTCTTTAGCGAATTCAGCTTCAACAGAAATAAATTGTGGCAAAGAAAAAGTATTTGAAAAAGAAATTGCGATAAAAAAGCTTTTGGAAAGCGCACTCAAATGGTCAATATCATTACACTCGAATGACAATTTTTCAAGGAAAGATGTTTACGAAATACAGAAAGGTTCCTTAAATTTCATTATCAAACCACTTCTAGAAATTTTTGATAGCTTTGCTAGATGCAAACTACAGTCAAATGAAGTCATTTTAAATGAAATATGTAGTGTGATTAATGCATGTACAAATCCATTCGAAAAATGTGATTCAGATTATCTTTTAACTCAATGTCTTAGAAAGGGTGGATACATGGACGATGTAAATGAGTTTGTGATTAATAATGAAATAAATATCAATCATCGTAATGGGGAGTTAAATTTGCAGGAAGTTATTAACAAAGCCGTTGTATTACCGCTTCGTTCACAATTCAGAGCATTATTTGAAACTGAAAACTTTCTTTCTAATATGTTAAGTTACATGAAATCTTTGGAAAAAAGTAATCAGTTCATTAATTTTGTTCAGGCAGAACTGTGGAAAACAAAGTGTAAATTGTACCCAAACAAAATACTTGTTCCATATTTTTTGTATGCAGACGAATTTGAAATTAACAACCCCCTCGGATCTCATTCCTCAATACACTCTATCTGCAACTTTTATTATTCATTTGCATGTATGCCCCTTAATGAAGCAAAACTAGAAAACATATTTTTAGCAGCAGCAATCAAATCGAAAGACATTAAAAAATACGGGAACGAAAAATGTTTGCAACCCCTCATAAATGAGTTAAAATTTCTTGAAGAAGAAGGTATCCTTGTAAGGCCACCCGATGGGGATACATTCCACGTTCACTTTATTTTGGGTCTTATACTTGGTGATAACTTAGGCCTTAACACATTACTGGGTTTCAGCAAGTCGTTTTCTGGAACATTTTGTCGATTTTGTCGCTTGAATAAAGATGAATGCAGTGAAACTTGTACGGAAAATTCTGATAAACGGAGAAATATAAGTAACTACAACTTTGACCTACAAAAAAATAATCCCAAAGAAACTGGTATTAACAGTGAATGCTGTTTTAATGACATCCCCTCATTCCATGTTGTTGAAAACTTCAGCGTGGATGTTATGCATGACATTTTTGAAGGAATATGCCATTACGATCTTTGTCACGTAATAATTCATTTCACTCAAATAAAAAAATATTTTTCATTAGAAACCTTAAACAAAAGAAAACAAACATTTGAATACGGTCCTATAGAAATAGGAAATGCTTCGAATGAAATACATCCAACTCATTTAAAAAAGCGCCATCTACGAATGTCAGCAAGGGAAATGCTTACTTTTGCTCAGTTGCTGCCTCTTATGGTAGGAGATATGGTGCCATTAAAAGATGACGTTTGGAACTTTCTTTTAAACCTTCTAGAAATAATTAATATAGTACTATGCTTTGAGATCTCAGATGAGTCGATATCAACATTGAGGAGCAAAATAAAAACGCATAATGAACAATATCTTCAACTTTTCCAAGACAAATTAAAACCCAAATTCCATATTATTACACACTATCCAACAATATTACAAAAATCAGGACCATTAAGAAAATATTGGTGTTTTAAATATGAAGCGAAGCACAAAAGCTTTAAATTATATGCCCATGCTATAACTTCCAGAAAAAATATATGCCTTACATTAGCAAAAAAATTTCAGCTTAAGTTTGCCAATAGAATTTTAAATTTTAAATATAACACCGTTAAATGTGTAGTTTGGAAGAAACACAACACGCCTAGTGGCTTGATTTCATTAATAAGCAACAAATTGGAGGTTCAGAAAGAACGACTGAACTTTTGGTGTGAAGCAGAATACAATGGCATTGAATATAAAAGCGGTTATTATGTGTCCAGATTAACTAATGATTATAATATATACGTAATTATAAATTTCGTTCAAAACGAAGAAGACATTAGTTTATTCTGTCAAAAATTAAATGAAATTCACTACCGACCACACTACATGGCGTTTGAAGTCGATGCTTCTTTTCTGGGTGAATATTTTATTTTACACTTTGAGGAATTAATTGGACCTCCAGCAACAGTAATAAAAACTCCGAAAGGGAAAACTATGATGCACATAAAAGAATACTTTCTACCATAAGAAAGTTGAAGAAACTTGAAATAAAATGTGTTAATAGTAATTGTGTGGGTTTTCAAAATTTTATTATTATACAAACATTTGTATACTTTCAGTTCCGTTCACTCGACAAGAAAATCATTTAATTAAACAATGAATGAAAGCATAGAAGGCAAAAAAAGCCCTAATCAATCCCAAACCTACTTGTACATAGAAAATTCACCAACTTATGGAAGACCCACAGTAGATATTGTTGAAAACATATCTTTTAACAGCTCAGAGAACAATTTACTCGGATCACTTCAATGCTTCAATCAACAAGAAAGAAAGTGCAATATAACGTCCCTAAAACACAACGACGGTCAGGATTTAACTTCTTCTAATCTGCAATTCGACCATTCTCAAGATGCTTTGCGAAAACTTCTCAAGTCATGGAATTTAGATCATTTAACAGAATTCTTAATATGTGAGTCTACTTTATCACTTTATATATATGTAAAATCATCACTTTATATATATGTAAAACTATCACACAATAGCTATCAATTATCACTTATGCAAGTAAATTAAAAAAAAACTCCGTAAAACTTGATTTAGTTTTAGAATGAAAATGAAAATTGTTGACTTAGTTTTCAAAGGTTAATATTATAAATATATAGTAATAATAATTCATTATCATAATAATTGTATCAAATCTGTACACACGCTTTTGTTGAATCATTTATGAATCCTGCACCTTCTGAAATTCTAATTTTTTTAAAAATTATTTTAAATATAGCTGAAAAAATCACCATCGGCATTTTGGAAGTAATCAAACGACACCAAATAAATATGCTTTTCAAAGACCAAAAAATTGGTGATCTAGTGGTGTTCGAAGAAAATTTAATAGAATGGCGTTCAAGATCATCCTTGTTTGTAAACGAAGAGGATAGTGAATGTAGTAGTTCTTTAAAAAGAAATCTGAGTTCTGTATCACCCATCACACCATCTAGCTCAAGAGGACCTACTTCACCAGAAGCCATAGAAGTGTCAGTACATTTATCAGACATATTGAATGATTCCAATAAATCAAGTATTATGACGCGTTACTATGAGCGGCATTCTAAGTTACTGGCAGAACACAGATCTATATTGATAAGCATAATATGCTGTTATTTTGAAGAAAATAATCTTCACATGTCCTTGAAAACCAGTTATAGATTAGAAAATGAAATTCTTAATCGTTTTCCTGGAGAAAAACTGGAATACTACCGTGTGGGAAGACGGGGAAAAATATATGCCAAAGCTTGTAATGACAAGAGGAGTTATCGGTCGCTTCTTAAACGGACATTATCTTTGGATGCGGATGCGTCTGACAGCCCTGATGTTGAACCACCAAACCCACGTAATAAACAGTTCTGTAAGTAACTTTAAAGCACGTTTTAATACAAGAACTTTGCTTAAACTTTAGACAAATTTTAAAACCATTCAACCCTACCACTTAAAGTTAAATTTACTTTAATTTAAATAAAATTGATAAAACTTACTGCAAGAAATATGTAGTTTCATAATATGAGAAATCAAATTTCCGAATAAATATGTTCAAACATAACTATAAACAATCAAGCATACTAATTAAATGAAATAATTGTACTTCTTTTTTCCTAAAAAGCCATAAAAAAGGCCGAATGCGGAAAAAAAGAGTATTGTCAAATTGACAGTTTCGAGGTCAAATTAAATTCCTATTTATGAGAAAATTCAATTTAAATTAAGGAGTTACTGAATTATTAGCTATTGCATAGATCCATTCTTATTACTTAGCACTCTTTTATGTTTTTATGTTCTATGTATAAAATTAAGTACCTATCCCAAAATTTGCAAATAAACATGAGAATATAATCTAAATATTATTAACCAACAGGTCCAGAAACTGATGCAGAGGAGTGCATACGTAGCTTAAAGTATGACAACTTATCAGTTGCGGAATTTGACAGCTGTTGGCAGGCATGCAGTCAATATAGGATGCAAAACGTGCAGCAAGCAAGTTCTTTGCATGATATTTTTGCAAAATGGCCGGAGTATAAGACCCCAACTGGTTTTCGATTAGTAAGTTTTATTTGAATTATAAAAACCATATATATTTATATTTTAAAATACCGCTAAGTATTCAAATATTTACTAAACTAATTCAAAATAACAGTATTTAAACAAGTAAAACGTAAGAAAAGTACTTGAAACTCTTTTTTTATAAAAAAAATATCGAAAAAAGCGAAGTAAAACGGAAATAGACAAACACTTTTTACTTTATATTTAAATTGAAAGCAATACAAAAATATTGGATCTGTGCTTCGATTAAATTAAGTTCTTTTATATAAAAAATTTTATTTAATCAACAATTTAAATTTCAATTAATATACATATATAGGTATGTATACTTTGATACAAAAAATTAGATTCGTAACGAAAAAGAAATCCTGAAATGTTCTTTCCTCTTTCCTACCCAAAAATCTGTGAAAAAAGACAACTGCGGAAAGAAGAGTGTTGTCAAATTCACAGTATCAAGTTCACATCAGGCATTCTTATTTATGGGTAAATACGAGTACATACAGCAGATTGACGACCACATATCTTTTTTGAAGAGCAAAGGTGAAAGCATTCAGCCGTTTATGCTTGGTTTAGGTGACAGCGACTCAGAAAATATATTAAACTTTTATATATATGTAGATGGAGTTAAGTTTCTTTTCAACTGCTTCTTAAGGCTCAACAAAACACACCGGATCAAGCAAAACGTTTTTGATTCTATAGTCAAAAAAACATTTTTTATTTGAACCACACCAAGCGAAACAGAATAAAAAAAAACAAAATGTTTTGTGCTTTTGTTTCCTTTGGTGTGCGTTGAAATAAAACAAAATACGAACTACGAGTATCGTAAAAGCTTAACTCCGGCTGAAAGATAATAACTCTACGGCAAGTAAATACAAACAACAATTTTGTGTTTACAAAATAGACATTATGGAGTTATTTATAAGAAAAGAGAAAAGCTTTTAAACTTGCCAATCTCTAAGTGACATAGTAGGAAGTAGCAATCCACAGCTTATCAATAGTAAGTTTATTGGCATGTCCTTATCTTTATAAATATATGTAGATAGGGCTTCTTGCCTCAATTAAAAAAATGAACATATACTTTCATATTAATTTAAAATTTGCGCACAGAGTAAACGTAGAAGCAAATAATTCAAACGGAAATAAAATTTTGTTTTGCAAAAAACAACAGGTCAGCTATCGGCAACGAAACATATTTTTCTGTTTGCTTTGGTTTTTATGTTTCGTTTCATTCGGTGTGTTTTGCGCCACAAGAAAGTAGGCAATTATCGTCAACGACCCTTGTTCGAAACAGTTTTGTTGCATTCGGTGTATGTTACTCTCATACAATGGCATGTACTCGTATTTTCGACAACCACCACCGAAACTCTTCAAAACAAAAACGTGTGTTTTGTTTGGTGTGTGTAGTCTCATATGAAACAATGTTCTCTTGATTCACAAAACAAAAAATCACGTTTTGCTTTATCCGGTGTGTTTTCAGCCTAAGAGTAGTTGATATTTGTTTTAAGACTTTCCATTTGTTTAATTTAGAATATGCTCCTGCCTGCTCTCAATTTTGGGCATTTATAGAAAATCACTTTTATGATATGAAAATTACAAAAAATATATCATCTAAAATGTTTGTACTTTCAGAACAATTGAATCACCAATTGGAAGAAGGAGATATATATATCTGATTTAATTGTTGGGAAAACGCAAAAAACTGAATAATTTATTTGTGTTCTAAGATGCTTTTATAAATTCACCATCGGCCTAACCAATGGGTCTAGATATACAGATGACATTTGCATCAAAATGTCATTTTTGGAAATTTTTGCACTTATTCCCTTGTTCCAATTGGTGATTCAATTGAAGAGTCCTTCAGCTTAAATCTTGTGCGTTGATCGTAGATTTTAATATGTTTGACAATCATTTTTTATTCAGCTATACCGTGTTGTACCGGTAATGTACATAAAATTGATGAATATGTTAATCAAGCATTAGCCTTAAGCCATTAATGTAAATACTAAATTTGACGAAAATAATAAGTTTAAAATTGATAAAAAGTATTGTTTTCAATGAAATATTTAAGCTTTTCAGGAAATCGAAAAGAAGAAGAAATGGAACTATTTCGAAGATACATTTTGAAAGTCGGTATGGGTAAGCTAACAAAATTTACATATATTTTATATAATCTTTCATGAAATACATACATGCATACACATACTTTAATATAAAACAATAACCTAATTATTTTCTATATAATCTTTTCTTTCAAGTAAGCTATGATTGAAAACATGCGGATTATGAATATTTTATGGTTGTGTGTCTTATTTCATAGAATTTCTGCATCCTTTCATATTTTGTATGAAAAATTACAACAAAACTGTTATTTACCATACGAAGTATGAAAAACTGCATTAATTTTATGAAATAATGCATATCTAAATCGTGCGAAAATATTCATATTTCATATGATTGCATTCATAGATTTCACGAAATTTCATTCATATGATGCATTTATTTTTTCATACATTCTATGAAAAAAAAATATGCATCGTATAAAAGAAAACATACATTGTATGTAACTATTCATACGATGTATTACAAGTTTCATATGTTCTATGAAGACAATAATGCATCGTATGTATGATTACATACAATTTATGTAACTTTTTATGCGTTCCATAACAAATTTCATAGATTCTATGCAAAAAATCATAAATTGTATGCCTGTATTCATAGATTTCATGCAAAATTACATAAATTGTATGTAACTTTTCATACGATGCATTACACATTCTATGCAAAAAATCATAAATCGTATGAATATATTCATAGATTTCATGCAAAATTACATAAATTGTATGTAACTTTTCATACGATGCATTACACATTCTATGCAAAAAATCATAAATCATATGAATATATTCATAGATTTCATGCAAAATTACATAAATTGTATGTAACTTTTCATACGATGCATTACACATTCTATGCAAAAAATCATAAATCGTATGAATATATTCATAGATTTCATGCAAAATTACATAAATTGTATGTAACTTTTCATACGATGCATTACACATTTCATAGATTCTATGCAAAAAATCATAAATCGTATGAATATATTCATAGATTTTATGCAAAATTACATAAATTGTATGTAACTTTTCATACGATGCATTAAACTTTTCATAGATTCTATGCAAAAAATCATAAATCGTATGAATATATTCATAGATTTCATGCAAAATTACATAAATTGTATGTAACTTTTCATACGATGCATTAAACTTTTCATAGATTCTATGCAAAAAATCATAAATCGTATGAATATATTCATAGATTTCATGCAAAATTACATAAATTGTATGTAACTTTTCATACGATGCATTACACATTCTATGCAAAAAATCATAAATCGTATGAATATATTCATAGATTTCATGCAAAATTACATAAATTGTATGTAACTTTTCATACGATGCATTACACATTCTATGCAAAAAATCATAAATCGTATGAATATATTCATAGATTTCATGCAAAATTACATAAATTGTATGTAACTTTTCATACGATGCATTACACATTCCATGCAAAAAATCATAAATCGTATGAATATATTCATAGATTTCATGCAAAATTACATAAATTGTATGTAACTTTTCATACGATACATTACAAATTTCATAGATTCTATGCAAAAAATAAAAAATTGTATGCCTGTATTCATAAATTGTATGCAAAGTTACATCAATTGTATGTAATTTTTCATACGATGCATCACAAATTTGATATATTCGTATGAACATATTCATAATTCCTATGCCTGTATTCATAAAGTTTATGCAAAATTACATGCGAATCTTATGTATATATTGCATACATCTTATGAAACTTTACAACAATCATATGAAAGCAAACATCAAAAAGGAGGGGAAATGGAATTTTTCACGTGATGTAACTATTTCATACATTTTATGATTTCTGTCATACGATGATGATTGCTGTCATACGATGATGAAATGGAAATCATAAATCGTATGAAATCGGTCATCAGCTCAAATCTAATGCAAAAATTCATCAATCGTATGCCATTTTTCATTGGATTGATGGACATATTTTTTTCGGTGTAGCTGTGGATATTTTAACCAGGGATTTTGAAAACCAGAGCATGTTGCCAGACTTGGTTTCAGAAATATCGCTAAGCAAAGACATTATTAGGTAGTTGGGGCTCGAAAATCCATAAAATCACTTTGGACCGGCATATTTCGATAACCAGACCACTTAGAAGCTTTTTGTGTGGATGTGTGTATAGGAATTGAATAGACCTTTCATTCGATGTATGTCTCGATTCGTTTAGAGAACTTTGAAAATTTAGTGATTTTTTTAGACTGATGGTTAGTCCACGATTTTTTCAAAATTCTCAAAAATTCAGTAAAATCACTTTGCTTAGAAATATTTCGAGAACCAGACCTAGCAGAAGCTTCTGATTTTCACCTGTGGTAGCTGTGGAAATTTTAACCAGGGATTTTGAAAACCAGAGCATGTTGCCAGACTTGGTCTCAGAAATATCGCCAAGCAAAGACATTAGTAGGTAGTTGGTGCTCGAAAATCCATAAAATCACTTTGGACCGGCATATTTCGATAACCAGACCACTTAGAAGCTTTTTGTGTGGATAAGTGTATAGGAATTGAATAGACCTTTCATTCGATGTATGTCTGGATTCGTTTAGAGAACTTTGAAAATTTAGTGATTTTTTTAGACTGATGGTTAGTCCATGATTTTTTCAAAATTCTCAAAACTTCAGTAAAATCACTTTGCTTAGAAATATTTCGAGAACTAGACCTCACAGAAGCTTCTAGTTTTCACCTCTGAATAGCTGTGGAAATTTTAGCTAGGGATTTTGAAAACCGGAGCATGTTGCAAGGCTTGGTTTCGGAAATATCGTTGGTGCTCGAAAATCCATAAAATCACTTTGGACCGGCATATTTCGATAACCAGACCACTTAGAAGCTTTTGTGTGGATGTGTGTATAGGAATTGAATAGACCTTTCATTCGATGTATGTCTCGATTCATTTGGAGAACTTTGAAAATTTAGTGATTTTTTGAGACTGATGGTTAGTCCATGATTTTTTCAAAATTCTCAAAACTTCATTAAAATCACTTTGCTTAGAAATATTTCGAGAACCAGACCTCGCAGAAGCTTCTGGTTTTCACCTGTGAATAGCTGTGGAAATTTTAACCAGGGATTTTGAAAACCAGAGCATGTTGCCAGACTTGGTTTCAGAAATATCGCCAAGCAAAGACATTAGTAGGTAGTTGGTGCTCGACAATCCATAAAATCACTTTGGACCGGCATATTTCGATAACCAGACCACTTAGAAGCTTTTTGTGCGGATGTGTGTATAGGAATTGAATAGACCTTTCATTCGATGTATGTCTCGATTCGTTTGGAGAACTTTGAAAATTTAGTGATTTTTTTAGACTGATGGTTAGTCCATGATTTTTTCAAAATTCTCAAAACTTCAGTAAAATCACTTTGCTTAGAAATATTTCGAGAACCAGACCTCGCAGAAGCTTCTGGTTTTCACCTGTGAACAGCTGTGGAAATTTTAACCAGGGATTTTGAAAACCAGAGCATGTTGCCAGACTTGGTTTCAGAAATATCGCCAAGCAAAGACATTAGTAGGTAGCTGGGGCTCGAAAATCCATAAAATCACTTTGGACCGGCATATTTCGATAACCAGACCACTTAGAAGCTTTTTGTGTGGATGTGTGTATAGAAATTGAATAGACCTTTCATTCGATGTATGTCTCGATTCGTTTAGAGAACTTTGAAAATTTAGTGATTTTTTGAGACTGATGGTTAGTCCATGATTTTTTCAAAATTCTCAAAAATTCAGTAAAATCACTTTGCTTAGAAATATTTCGAGAACCAGACCTAGCAGAAGCTTCTGATTTTCACCTGTGGATAGCTGTGGAAATTTTAACCAGGGACTTTGAAAACCAGAGCATGTTGCCAGACTTGGTTTCAGAAATATCGCCAAGCAAAGACATTAGTAGGTAGTTGGTGCTCGAAAATCCATAAAATCACTTTGGACCGGCATATTTCGATAACCAGACCACTTAGAAGCTTTTGTGTGGATGTGTGTATAGGAATTGAATAGACCTTCCATTCGATGTATGTCTCGATTCGTTTGGAGAATTTTTAAAATTTTGTGATTTTTTGAGACTGATGGTTAGTTCATGATTTTTTCAAAATTCTCAAACCTTCATTAAAATCACTTTGCTTAGAAATATTTCCAGAACCAGACCTCGCAGAAGCTTCTGGTTTTCACCTGTGAATAGCTGTGGATATTTTAACCAGGGATTTTGAAAACCAGAGCATGTTGCCAGACTTGGTTTCAGAAATATCGCTAAGCAAAGACATTATTAGGTAGTTGGGGCTCGAAAATCCATAAAATCACTTTGGACCGGCATATTTCGATAACCAGACCACTTAGAAGCTTTTTGTGTGGATGTGTGTATAGGAATTGAATAGACCTTTCATTCGATGTATGTCTCGATTCGTTTAGAGAACTTTGAAAATTTAGTGATTTTTTTAGACTGATGGTTAGTCCACGATTTTTTCAAAATTCTCAAAAATTCAGTAAAATCACTTTGCTTAGAAATATTTCGAGAACCAGACCTAGCAGAAGCTTCTGATTTTCACCTGTGGTAGCTGTGGAAATTTTAACCAGGGATTTTGAAAACCAGAGCATGTTGCCAGACTTGGTCTCAGAAATATCGCCAAGCAAAGACATTAGTAGGTAGTTGGTGCTCGAAAATCCATAAAATCACTTTGGACCGGCATATTTCGATAACCAGACCACTTAGAAGCTTTTTGTGTGGATAAGTGTATAGGAATTGAATAGACCTTTCATTCGATGTATGTCTGGATTCGTTTAGAGAACTTTGAATATTTAGTGATTTTTTTAGACTGATGGTTAGTCCATGATTTTTTCAAAATTCTCAAAACTTCAGTAAAATCACTTTGCTTAGAAATATTTCGAGAACTAGACCTCACAGAAGCTTCTAGTTTTCACCTCTGAATAGCTGTGGAAATTTTAGCTAGGGATTTTGAAAACCGGAGCATGTTGCAAGGCTTGGTTTCGGAAATATCGTTGGTGCTCGAAAATCCATAAAATCACTTTGGACCGGCATATTTCGATAACCAGACCACTTAGAAGCTTTTGTGTGGATGTGTGTATAGGAATTGAATAGACCTTTCATTCGATGTATGTCTCGATTCATTTGGAGAACTTTGAAAATTTAGTGATTTTTTGAGACTGATGGTTAGTCCATGATTTTTTCAAAATTCTCAAAACTTCATTAAAATCACTTTGCTTAGAAATATTTCGAGAACCAGACCTCGCAGAAGCTTCTGGTTTTCACCTGTGAATAGCTGTGGAAATTTTAACCAGGGATTTTGAAAACCAGAGCATGTTGCCAGACTTGGTTTCAGAAATATCGCCAAGCAAAGACATTAGTAGGTAGTTGGTGCTCGACAATCCATAAAATCACTTTGGACCGGCATATTTCGATAACCAGACCACTTAGAAGCTTTTTGTGCGGATGTGTGTATAGGAATTGAATAGACCTTTCATTCGATGTATGTCTCGATTCGTTTGGAGAACTTTGAAAATTTAGTGATTTTTTTAGACTGATGGTTAGTCCATGATTTTTTCAAAATTCTCAAAACTTCAGTAAAATCACTTTGCTTAGAAATATTTCGAGAACCAGACCTCGCAGAAGCTTCTGGTTTTCACCTGTGAACAGCTGTGGAAATTTTAACCAGGGATTTTGAAAACCAGAGCATGTTGCCAGACTTGGTTTCAGAAATATCGCCAAGCAAAGACATTAGTAGGTAGCTGGGGCTCGAAAATCCATAAAATCACTTTGGACCGGCATATTTCGATAACCAGACCACTTAGAAGCTTTTTGTGTGGATGTGTGTATAGGAATTGAATAGACCTTTCATTCGATGTATGTCTCGATTCGTTTAGAGAACTTTGAAAATTTAGTGATTTTTTTAGACTGATGGTTAGTCCATGATTTTTTCAAAATTCTCAAAACTTCAGTAAAATCACTTTTTTTAGAAATATTTCGAGAACCAGACCTCGCAGAAGCTTCTGGTTTTCACCTGTGAACAGCTGTGGAAATTTTAACCAGGGATTTTGAAAACCAGAGCATGTTGCCAGACTTGGTTTCAGAAATATCGCCAAGCAAAGACATTAGTAGGTAGTTGGTGCTCGAAAATCCATAAAATCACTTTGGACCGCCATATTTCGATAACCAGACAACTTAGAAGCTTTTTGTGTGGATGTGTGTATAGGAATTGAATAGACCTTTCATTCGATGTATGTCTCGATTCGTTTAGAGAACTTTGAAAATTTAGTGATTTTTTTAGACTGATGGTTAGTCCATGATTTTTTCAAAATTCTCAAAACTTCAGTAAAATCACTTTGCTTAGAAATATTTCGAGAACCAGACCTCGCAGAAACTTTTGGTTTTCACCTGTGAACAGCTGTGGAAATTTTAACCAGGGATTTTGAAAATCAGAGCATGTTGCCAGACTTGGTTTCAGAAATATCGCCAAGCAAAGACATTAGTAGGTAGCTGGGGCTCGAAAATCCATAAAATCACTTTGGACCGGCATATTTCGATAACCAGACCACTTAGAAGCTTTTTGTGTGGATGTGTGTATAGGAATTGAATAGACCTTTCATTCGATGTATGTCTCGATTCGTTTGGAGAACTTTGAAAATTTAGTGATTTTTTGAGACTGATGGTTAGTCCATGATTTGTTCAAAATTCTCAAAACTTCAGTAAAATCACTTTGCCTAGAAATATTTCGAGAACCAGACCTCGCAGAAGCTTCTGGTTTTCACCTGTGAACAGCTGTGGAAATTTTAACCAGGGATTTTGAAAACCAGAGCATGTTGCCAGACTTGGTTTCAGAAATATCGCCAAGCAAAGACATTAGTAGGTAGTTGGTGCTCGAAAATCCATAAAATCACTTTGGACCGGCATATTTCGATAACCAGACAACTTAGAAGCTTTTTGTGTGGATGTGTGTATAGGAATTGAATAGACCTATTCATTCGATGTATGTCTCGATTTGTTTGGAGAACTTTGAAAATTTAGTGATTTTTTCGACTGATGGTTAGTCCATGATTTTTTCAAAATTCTCAAAACTTCAGTAAAATCACTTTGCTTAGAAATATTTCGAGAACCAGACCTCACAGAAGCTTCTAGTTTTCACCTCTAAATAGCTGTGGAAATTTTAGCTAGGCATTTTGAAAACCGGAGCATGTTGCAAGGCTTGGTTTCGGAAATATCGTTGGTGCTCGACAATCCATAAAATCACTTTGGACCGGCATATTTCGATAACCAGACCACTTAGAAGCTTTTTGTGCGGATGTGTGTATAGGAATTGAATAGACCTTTCATTCGATGTATGTCTCGATTCGTTTGGAGAACTTTGAAAATTTAGTGATTTTTTTAGACTGATGGTTAGTCCATGATTTTTTCAAAATTCTCAAAACTTCAGTAAAATCACTTTGCTTAGAAATATTTCGAGAACCAGACCTCACAGAAGCTTCTAGTTTTCACCTCTGAATAGCTGTGGAAATTTTAGTTAGGGATTTTGAAAACCAGAGCATGTTGCCAGGCTTGGTTTCAGAAATATCGCCAAGCAAAGACATTATGAGGTAGTTGGGGCTCGAAATCCATAAAATCACTTTGGACCGGCATATTTCGATAACCAGTCCACTTAGAAGCTTTTTGTGTGGACGTGTGTATAGGAATTGAATAGACCTTTCATTCGATGTATGTCTCGATTCGTTTGGAGAACTTTGAAAATTTAGTGATTTTTTTAGACTGATGGTTAGTCCATGATTTTTTCAAAATTCTCAAAAATTCAGTAAAATCACTTTGCTTAGAAATATTTCGAGAACCAGACCTAGCAGAAGCTTCTGATTTTCACCTGTGGATAGCTGTGGAAATTTTAACCAGGGATTTTGAAAACCAGAGCATGTTGCCAGACTTGGTTTCAGAAATATCGCCAAGCAAAGACATTAGTAGGTAGTTGGTGCTCGAAAATCCATAAAATCACTTTGGACCGGCATATTTCGATAACCAGACCACTTAGAAGCTTTTTGTGTGGATGTGTGTATAGGAATTGAATAGACCTTTCATTCGATGTATGTCTCGATTCGTTTGGAGAACTTTGAAAATTTAGTGATTTTTTGAGACTGATGGTTAGTCCATGATTTTTTCAAAATTCTCAAACCTTCATTAAAATCACTTTTTTTAGAAATATTTCGAGAACCAGACCTCGCAGAAGCTTCTGGTTTTCACCTGTGAATAGCTGTGGAAATTTTAACCAGGGATTTTGAAAACCAGAGCATGTTGCCAGACTTGGTTTCAGAAATATCGCCAAGCAAAGACATTAGTAGGTAGTTGGTGCTCGACAATCCATAAAATCACTTTGGACCGGCATATTTCGATAACCAGACCACTTAGAAGCTTTTTGTGCGGATGTGTGTATAGGAATTGAATAGACCTTTCATTCGATGTATGTCTCGATTCGTTTGGAGAACTTTGAATATTTAGTGATTTTTTTAGACTGATGGTTAGTCCATGATTTTTTCAAAATTCTCAAAACTTCAGTAAAATCACTTTGCTTAGAAATATTTCGAGAACCAGACCTCGCAGAAGCTTCTGGTTTTCACCTGTGAACAGCTGTGGAAATTTTAACCAGGGATTTTGAAAACCAGAGCATGTTGCCAGACTTGGTTTCAGAAATATCGCCAAGCAAAGACATTAGTAGGTAGCTGGGGCTCGAAAATCCATAAAATCACTTTGGACCGGCATATTTCGATAACCAGACCACTTAGAAGCTTTTTGTGTGGATGTGTGTATAGGAATTGAATAGACCTTTCATTCGATGTATGTCTCGATTCGTTTGGAGAACTTTGAAAATTTAGTGATTTTTTTAGACTGATGGTTAGTCCATGATTTTTTCAAAATTCTCAAAACTTCAGTAAAATCACTTTGCTTAGAAATATTTCCAGAACCAAACATCGCAGAAGCTTCTAGTTTTCACCTCTGAATAGCTGTGGAAATTTTAGCAAGGGATTTTGAAAACATGTTGCCAGACTTGGTTTCAGAAATATCGCCAAGCAAAGACATTAGTAGGTAGTTGGTGCTCGAAAATCCATAAAATCACTTTGGACCGGCATATTTCGATAACCAGACAACTTAGAAGCTTTTTGTGTGGATGTGTGTATAGGAATTGAATAGACCTTTCATTCGATGTATGTCTCGATTCATTTAGAGAACTTTGAAAATTTAGTGATTTTTTTAGACTAATGGTTAGTCCATGATTTTTTCAAAATTCTCAAAACTTCAGTAAAATCACTTTGCCTAGAAATATTTCGAGAACCAGACCTCGCAGAAGCTTCTGGTTTTCACCTGTGAACAGCTGTGGAAATTTTAACCAGGGATTTTGAAAACCAGAGCATGTTGCCAGACTTGGTTTCAGAAATATCGCCAAGCAAAGACATTAGTAGGTAGTTGGTGCTCGAAAATCCATAAAATCACTTTGGACCGGCATATTTCGATAACCAGACAACTTAGAAGCTTTTTGTGTGGATGTGTGTATAGGAATTGAATAGACCTTTCATTCGATGTATGTCTCGATTCGTTTAGAGAACTTTGAAAATTTAGTGATTTTTTTAGACTGATGGTTAGTCCATGATTTTTTCAAAATTCTCAAAACTTCAGTAAAATCACTTTTCTTAGAAATATTTCGAGAACCAGACCTCGCAGAAGCTTCTGGTTTTCACCTGTGAACAGCTGTGGAAATTTTAACCAGGGATTTTGAAAACCAGTGCATGTTGCCAGACTTGGTTTCAGAAATATCGCCAAGCAAAGACATTAGTAGGTAGTTGGTGCTCGAAAATCCATAAAATCACTTTGGACCGGCATATTTCGATAACCAGACAACTTAGAAGCTTTTTGTGTGGATGTGTGTATAGGAATTGAATAGACCTTTCATTCGATGTATGTCTCGATTCGTTTAGAGAACTTTGAAAATTTAGTGATTTTTTTAGACTGATGGTTAGTCCATGATTTTTTCAAAATTCTCAAAACTTCAGTAAAATCACTTTTCTTAGAAATATTTCGAGAACCAGACCTCGCAGAAGCTTCTGGTTTTCACCTGTGAACAGCTGTGGAAATTTTAACCAGGGATTTTGAAAACCAGTGCATGTTGCCAGACTTGGTTTCAGAAATATCGCCAAGCAAAGACATTAGTAGGTAGTTGGTGCTCGAAAATCCATAAAATCACTTTGGACCAGACCACTTAGAAGCTTTTTGTGTGGATGTGTGTATAGGAATTGAATAGACCTTTCATTCGATGTATGTCTCGATTTGTTTGGAGAACTTTGAAAATTTAGTGATTTTTTCGACTGATGGTTAGTCCATGATTTTTTCAAAATTCTCAAAACTTCATTAAAATCATTTTGCTTAGAAATATTTCGAGAACCAGACCTCGCAGAAGCTTCTGGTTTTCACCTGTGAACAGCTGTGGAAATTTTAACCAGCGATTTTGAAAAATAAAGCATGTTACCAGGCTTGGTTTCAGAAATATCGTCAAGCAAAGACATTATGAGGTAGTTGGTGCTCGAAAATCCATAAAATCACTTTGGACCGGCATATTTCGATAACCAGACCACTAAGAAGCTTTTTGTGTGGATGTGTGTATAGGAATTGAATAGACCTTTCATTCGATGTATGTCTCGACCCGTTTGGAGAACTTTGAATATTTAGTGATTTTCTTAGACTGATGGTTAGTCCACGATTTTTTCAAAATTCTCAAAAATTCAGTAAAATCACTTTGCTTAGAAATATTTCGTGAACCAGACCTAGCAGAAGCTTCTGATTTTCACCTGTGGATAGCTGTGGAAATTTTAACCAGGGATTTTGAAAACCAGAGCATGTTGCCAGACTTGGTTTCAGAAATATCGCCAAGCAAAGACATTAGTAGGTAGTTTGTGCTCGAAAATCCATAAAATCACTTTGGACCAGACCACTTAGAAGCTTTTTGTGTGGATGTGTGTATAGGAATTGAATAGACCTTTCATTCGATGTATGTCTCGATTCGTTTAGAGAACTTTGAAAATTTAGTGATTTTTTTAGACTGATGGTTAGTCCATGATTTTTTCAAAATTCTCAAAACTTCATTAAAATCATTTTGCTTAGAAATATTTCGAGAACCAGACCTCGCAGAAGCTTCTGGTTTTCACCTGTGAATAGCTGTGGAAATTTTAACCAGGGATTTTGAAAACCAGAGCATGTTGCCAGACTTGGTTTCAGAAATATCGCCAAGCAAAGACATTAGTAGGTAGTTGGTGCTCGAAAATCCATAAAATCAATTTGGACCGGCATATTTCGATAACCAGACCACTTAGAAGCTTTTGTGTGGATGTGTGTATAGGAATTGAATAGACCTTTCATTCGATGTATGTCTCGATTCGTTTGGAGAACTTTGAAAATTTAGTGATTTTTTGAGACTGATGGTTAGTCCATGATTTTTTCAAAATTCTCAAACCTTCATTAAAATCACTTTGCTTAGAAATATTTCGAGAACCAGACCTCGCAGAAGCTTCTGGTTTTCACCTGTGAATAGCTGTGGAAATTTTAACCAGCGATTTTGAAAAATAAAGCATGTTTCCAGGCTTGGTTTCAGAAATATCGTCAAGCAAAGACATTATGAGGTAGTTGGTGCTCGAAAATCCATAAAATCACTTTGGACCGGCATATTTCGATAACCAGACCACTAAGAAGCTTTTTGTGTGGATGTGTGTATAGGAATTGAATAGACCTTTCATTCGATGTATGTCTCGACCCGTTTGGAGAACTTTGAATATTTAGTGATTTTCTTAGACTGATGGTTAGTCCACGATTTTTTCAAAATTCTCAAAAATTCAGTAAAATCACTTTGCTTAGAAATATTTCGTGAACCAGACCTAGCAGAAGCTTCTGATTTTCACCTGTGGATAGCTGTGGAAATTTTAACCAGGGATTTTGAAAACCAGAGCATGTTGCCAGACTTGGTTTCAGAAATATCGCCAAGCAAAGACATTAGTAGGTAGTTTGTGCTCGAAAATCCATAAAATCACTTTGGACCAGACCACTTAGAAGCTTTTTGTGTGGATGTGTGTATAGGAATTGAATAGACCTTTCATTCGATGTATGTCTCGATTCGTTTAGAGAACTTTGAAAATTTAGTGATTTTTTTAGACTGATGGTTAGTCCATGATTTTTTCAAAATTCTCAAAACTTCATTAAAATCATTTTGCTTAGAAATATTTCGAGAACCAGACCTCGCAGAAGCTTCTGGTTTTCACCTGTGAACAGCTGTGGAAATTTTAACCAGGGATTTTGAAAACCAGAGCATGTTGCCAGACTTGGTTTCAGAAATATCGCCAAGCAAAGACATTAGTAGGTAGTTGGTGCTCGAAAATCCATAAAATCAATTTGGACCGGCATATTTCGATAACCAGACCACTTAGAAGCTTTTGTGTGGATGTGTGTATAGGAATTGAATAGACCTTTCATTCGATGTATGTCTCGACCCGTTTGGAGAACTTTGAATATTTAGTGATTTTCTTAGACTGATGGTTAGTCCACGATTTTTTCAAAATTCTCAAAAATTCAGTAAAATCACTTTGCTTAGAAATATTTCGTGAACCAGACCTAGCAGAAGCTTCTGATTTTCACCTGTGGATAGCTGTGGAAATTTTAACCAGGGATTTTGAAAACCAGAGCATGTTGCCAGACTTGGTTTCAGAAATATCGCCAAGCAAAGACATTAGTAGGTAGTTGGTGCTCGAAAATCCATAAAATCAATTTGGACCGGCATATTTCGATAACCAGACCACTTAGAAGCTTTTTGTGTGGATGTGTGTATAGGAATTGAATAGACCTTTCATTCGATGTATGTCTCGATTCGTTTAGAGAACTTTGAAAATTTAGTGATTTTTTTAGACTGATGGTTAGTCCATGATTTTTTCAAAATTCTCAAAACTTCAGTAAAATCACTTTGCCTAGAAATATTTCGAGAACCAGACCTCGCAGAAGCTTCTAGTTTTCACCTGTGAACAGCTGTGGAAATTTTAACCAGGGATTTTGAAAACCAGAGCATGTTGCCAGACTTGGTTTCAGAAATATCGCCAAGCAAAGACATTAGTAGGTAGTTGGTGCTCGAAAATCCATAAAATCACTTTGGACCGGCATATTTCGATAACCAGACAACTTAGAAGCTTTTTGTGTGGATGTGTGTATAGGAATTGAATAGACCTTTCATTCGATGTATGTCTCGATTTGTTTGGAGAACTTTGAAAATTTAGTGATTTTTTCGACTGATGGTTAGTCCATGATTTTTTCAAAATTCTCAAAACTTCAGTAAAATCACTTTGCTTAAAAATATTTCGAGAACCAGACCTCACAGAAGCTTCTAGTTTTCACCTCTGAATAGCTGTGGAAATTTTAGCTAGGGATTTTGAAAACCGGAGCATGTTGCAAGGCTTGGTTTCGGAAATATCGTTGGTGCTCGACAATCCGTAAAATCACTTTGGACCGGCATATTTCGATAACCAGACCACTTAGAAGCTTTTGTGTGGATGTGTGTATAGGAATTGAATAGACCTTTCATTCGATGTATGTCTCGATTCGTTTGGAGAACTTTGAAGATTAAGTGATTTTTTGAGACTGATGGTTAGTCCATGATTTTTTCAAAATTCTCAAAACTTCAGTAAAATCACTTTGCTTACAAATATTTCCAGAACCAAACCTCGCAGAAGCTTCTGGTTTTCACCTCTGGATAGCTGTGGAAATTTTAATTAGGGATTTTGAAAACCAGAGCATGTTGCCATGCTTGGTTTCAGAAATATCGCCAAGCAAAGACATTAGTAGGTAGTTGGGGCTCGAAAATCCATAAAATCACTTTGGACCGGCATATTTCGATAACCAGACCACTCAGAAGCTTTTTGTTTGGATGCGTATATAGGAATTGAATAGACCTTTCATTCGATGTATGTCTCGATTCGTTTGGAGAACTTTGAAAATTTAGTGATTTTTTTAGACTGATGGTTAGTCCATGATTTTTTCAAAATTCTCAAAACTTCATTAAAATCACTTTGCTTAGAAGTATTTCGAGAACCAGACCTCGCAGAAGCTTCTAGTTTTCACTTGTGAATAGCTGTGGAAATTTTAGTTAGGGATTTTGAAACGCGGAGCCTGTTACGGGGCTTAGTTTCGGAAATAGCGCTAAGGACATTGTTAAGTAGCTGGGGCTTTCCTAGTTCGAATATTACATGAATTTCAACTTTGTCAGTTTATTTGTGAAGAAAGCGAAACCTTGATAATATACGTCTTCGCTTCTTGCGTTCTGGAAACTAGTCACGAAAAATAAGGAAACCGCCAGACAAACACATACCTTACCCGTTCGCTAATACAAAACTTAAATAATTTATTAATTACTTTCTCCTTAAATTGTCAAAAATGTTAGTTGAAGATAATCGACTTGCTCTCGATTATCTTTCAAGAGACGACATTTTGAATCAACCTCAAGGGATTTTCCAAAAGTAGAAACTTAACAAATCTCAATGTCCAAAAGTTTTGTGGCAGAAAATATAGAAGTTTATGAGTCGCATAAATCCGAAATAAGGCTTTCTATAAACGTGCATAGGCACATAGAATGCGGTAAGTATTTGCACTTAGACTTCAATCTACAAGAAATGTAAATTTTTAAATGGATGCAATAAACATATCTATTCACCTCAATATATTGATTTCATAATTAACCAAAAAGAAATATTTATTGCCAAACATAATTTCCTACTTATCCCTGCTGCATGGGAAGCCATGCAATAGCACCATCAAAAGGGCACTAAACTCTCACTTCGAGGCTCCAGTTTATGGATAAATTATTTATTATTCCCCAAGTCTCAGCACTTGCTTTTGCTTCGTCGCAATACAATACGAATACAAGTTTGATTTTAAGAAATAAAACCCCAAAGTTAAACGAAATTCAAAACAAAAATATTCACAAGATAAGTAACTCGTTAAGTTTAATTGAGTAGCGCAATAAACTAAAACGTTTCAACAAAACGAAGGCGGTGTCGAAAGGGTTCCTCAGAGAACCTAATAACCGTGAATATGCCTGCGCGTTATCCAAACCGAACCAACTATAAATAGGGCTCTACTGTATTTTAACGGACACTTTATGCCGGTAATTATTGTTATTACCTGCTACAACATAACAGCGTTATTGTAGCAACATCATAAAAAATATGCAAATTCGGGGCACTCTGTCAGTCATCTTGAAGTTTCGTTGCATTTCATTCCAGGTTCAACCAACAACAAAAAAGTAGGTAAAATATGAGTGTCGATGTGTATATGTGTATTAAGGCTTTAACTGATGGCTTAGCCATTTGCAACGGTCTGCAATTTTTGGTAAAACGGAACTGGCGTTGCATGCAGTGGATATATGAATGTATATGCTTTAAGAAATTGCCAAGGAGCAGCACGAAAACAAGCCACATATCAATCACGGCATTGGCCCTAAATTACACTGTTTTGCAAGTAAGAACAGGGGTTAATTGTGGGTGCAAGAAGTGTTTCTAACGTTGTTCGCTGACGGAAGTGAAAATTATTTTGCAGCGCTGCGCTGCAGGAGAATAGTTTTACAAAAACGGACTTTCATGGACGCTGAAATGTGTTCAACATTTGTTGTTGAAATGATTTTAATTCTGCGGGGTTGAAATGTTGACAGGCAATAAAGGACGTCGACCTTAGACTTGAGTTTTATTTCTAGTGTGTGTTAATGGGAAATTATGCATGTATGAGAGCTTAAAAACATGGTCGAAGGATGCATGGTTTATAATTGTATTAAAAGGTATTTCATTCAGAAGTTTTTAAGAAATTTTTTCCGTGGAAAATTGTATATAGAAACATATACTACTATCAGAACCATGTTTTACAGAACATACATAGTTGCCGTCAAAATAATAGTGTAAATAAAATCACTGGTAAGTCCCTGAATTTTCATGTTCTTATGAAGGAATATTCTGTGGTCAGACGAGTCCAAGATTATGTTTTTTGTTAGAAAGGGATCTCGTCAATATGTAAGAAGGTTTCCAAACACAGAATATAATCCACGCAATAAAACATGGAGGATCCAGCATAATGGTTTGGGCATGTTTTCCTTCTAGGGTGTTGGTCCCATATATCGGATTGAAGGCATTATGGATCAGCATCTTTATATGAAGTTATGATCCTATATGCTAAAGATGAAATGCCACTGAAATGAATCTTTCAACAAGACAACACAACGACCCAAAGCATACAAGTAAACTTGCGATGCAGTGGTTCCAAGAAAAGAGGGTTAATGTCATTGAGTGGCATACGCAGTCTCCAGCAGTGGTACCACTTTACTTCAATTGAAGTAGATCTACTTCGTTTTTTCAAAATATTTTAAAATGTACTTCCTATTTCGCACCATCAACAAAATACTGAAATCTACTTCATTTAAAAAATCTCTGTTTCAACCTATTCCAATTTTACAAAAAAAAACCCAAATTACTTCTTTTTCTATAATTCACTCTAGATAGTATGTAGCACGAGAATTACAAAAAAAAAATGTACGTATGTAATGAACATAATAAAAATACACAAATGAGTAATTTTCAAAGCATAGATTTAGATTTTTATTTACTTGCAATTATTTCTACAATTTCAATAACAATCTTTAAAGCATGGTTTTGCCGTCTGCTGATTGACAAAGTCTTAACTAAATCTTAAGTTGTATAAATTAAAGTTGTATTAACTAAAAATATTCTTCTGCAATATTCCAGCATTTTGGACACATCTACTTCATTTAAGAGGGCTAAAATTTCGTTATCAAATAAAAATTCTCTACCTAGTACATTGTCTTCTGGTTTCTCTCAACACTGGACACCTTCCGACGAAATGTAAAACATCCTCTCGTTCAGCCATGTTACAAATACCACAAAGTATTGGAAGATCTACGCGATGTGGATGTTTATGTTTAACAATTTACCTCTTAGTGGAACCATGTTTGAGATTTGCTCTATGTTATAGTCATTTTGGAAATAGTTTCTTTCATTAAGATTATAATTCAGCCTGCTATAGATCATCCGATGAAGTGAGCTGGATTTCTGTTTTTTGTATACAACTGTCTAAAATGTTCATCCAAACGCATAATTAACCGGTGCAGTGACGATTTCCATGTACTCTGTTAACTGAAATTTAAAGCAATCCAGTCTTTAACCCATCCTGTTTTGCTATGTATAGCTTGGGCATACTTAGTACTTTCAAGATGTAGTCTACTTGCAGTTTCAACGTTTTTATTAAGAGCGGGGATAAGCCTGTTTCTAGCATTATCATGTAATTCGGGGTGCTTATAGGAAGGCGAAATGTAAGTTTCAAATAAAATCTCAGAAGTTTTTCCACAGTCTCAAATTTCTTATCTCCCCACACTTGGGCTGCGTAAAAAAGGATTGATTGGGACACTGCTTCGAAAACTTCAAATTTACTGCTATGCGCGATGTTTTTGTTGTTGAAGCATTCTTTTCAATCCACGTTAATAGCGGTATTAGCCTTAAGGAGTTTTTCATTGAGATATTTTTCCATATTTAAGTTTTGGGTAAAATATACTCCTAAATATTTGTACTCTTTCACTCTTTATATGTTTTCATTGTTGAAGTACCATTGTTCGCTTGAGCTAAACCTTTCTCTACCTTTCTTGAAAACCATCACTTTCGACTTATTCAGGTTTACTTCCAAGCTCCATCGTCTGCAGTATTCCGAGAGTCGATTTATCATAAGCTGAAACGATTGCTGTGATTTTGCAAGCAAGACAATATCCAGCATAGCTAACACCTCCTGGCAATGCTTCAGTGATATCATTTATAAATACTAAATAGTGCGAACAAGCTAGGACTGAGTGCACAACAATGTCTTACTCCCGACTGTGTCTGGAACCACTCCGAAACCTGCTTTCCATTCCAGACCGCTGCTCTCGTGTCTGCGTACAAATTCTGTATAACTAGTCTAAACTTGAGCGACATCCCGGATCGAAACAACTTGCTCATCAATGCATTTCTGTCAACTGAGTCAAATGCAGCTTTTAGATCCACAAAAAAGTGTACAGTTTTTTTATAGTTTTTCCAAAAATGGCTGGTCGAGTAACCTGCCCTGAATCCAGCTTGAGACTCACATAATAGATTATTTGAGTCTATCCACGTGTTCAGCCGCTTTAATAGAATCGCTGTAAAAAATTTATAGGAAGCATTCAAAAACGAGATTCCTCTATAGTTGGCTGGATCTTCGATGTTGCCTTTTTTATATATAGGAAAAATCAAAGCATCTTTAAACTGTTGTGGGATGTTTCCATTTTCAAAATTTGGTTATATATGTTTACAAGATTCTTTATTAGTTCATCGGTGCCATATTTATAAAACTCCGCTGGTATCCTGTCTGAACCTGCAGCTTTTCCATCTGTTGGTGTATTTACCGATACGCGAACCTCTTTTTGTGATATTGCACTGTCCAAAATGGCGTCGTGAAAATACGGTTGCGCATAGTGAATCATGAATGATTCATGATGAATGATAGAAACACGAATCTTATGAAATTTTCGCTTGCGTGTGTGTTCTCATTTTAAAATTAAATTATATTAAATTATAGTAATTTTAATGTTATACTTTCTCTATAAAAGAATGCTTTTATAATAAATTAATTCTTTATATTTTTTTTTTAATTAAAAGATGTATATTGACAATTTTAAGTATTTAGTAATATATGTACATTTAGGGAAAAAATGTTTCGTATGCGATATTATTTCAAAATCAAAGAAGCTCCGATATAAAAATTGTGATCGAAATCGGTAGTGTCGGAAATGAGAAAGCTGAAAATCAAAAAAAAGGTTCTATGACAGGTACCGATAATAACGTTTAAAAAAACCATTAGAGCCGTTTTCAAAATAAATATGATATTTCATAATGGCTGTATGGAAGTTATCGAGCTAAAAAAAAAAACATTTTAATTTTTCCTCTAGGCAGCAGGTTTAGGTATAGACCTGCAGACAGACAGAATTTACACTTTTTTAGGTTGTAATGTCAATCGTTGAAAACCTCGAGTTCGAATTTTTCTAAAAGGAAGTAAATAGTGATTTTAAAATCTACTTCGATTTTTCTCAATTTACTTCACTTTTTTCTTAAAATCTACACACATGTAAAATTAGTCATTTGTGTATTTATATTGTGTTGACGTAAATTTTGTTCATGGAAATTCTCCTAGAGTGAAATAGAGAAATAGAAGTAGATTTGTTTTTTTTTTGTAAAATTGAAGTACATAAGTTGAAACGTAGATTTTTAAAAGGAAGTAGGTTTTAGTATTTTGCTGATGCTGCGAAGTAGGAAGTATATTTTAAGATATTTTGAAAAAAAGAAGTAGATCTACTTCAATTGAAGTAAAGTGGAACCAGTGTACAGCAGTCTTTGAGGTCCATTCCATGTTGAAAGATATGAAAATTTTATTAATTCGATGCAACGTCTGCTGTTATTTCTAACAAGGGACATGCAACTAAATATTAATTTAGGGTACAAACACTCGACTATCTCTTATGATAGAAATTGTCTATTAACTTTCCCTTTTGTAATATTTAAGGGTGAATTTTGAATGCGCTACTATTTTTTGACCGCTATATGTCTTAGATAGATTTGAAATAACCATCTAATTTATTGAATTTGAAAATGATTTTTTTCTGAAATTAAAAGCCTAAAAATCATTAGTTTGAAAGTCTGATTAGTATTTATTTCTTTAAAATTAGTAGATTAATTTATTTTAGTTTTTGTTGTGTCAAAAGGTTCATTACTATTATTTTGACCGTAGCTGTACATCACATGTCTATAAACATATAACACACAATACTTTCTAGGTTATACATCACATACAATTTTATGTTTTATACAAACGATTGTTTTATGTTAAGATTGGACATTGCATTCGGCACGTTCCCCGAATAAAAAATGGAAAACAAGACAGGTAAAGGAGAAATAGTTAAAGGCAAAAAACAGTTTTATTTTCACTTTTGACATATTTTTTGAAATAATAATGTGAAAACATTTTAAACAGCTTATTATAGTAAGGTATTACGATAGTATGATATTACTTAACAATTTGCTAACTTTAAAGTAGTTGACTAAGTCTTTCTTAATTTTAAACATTATCTAACTAGTATCGTACTAAGGCTATTTTTTTTTAATAAATAGCTTCTGAACACACCTAAAGAGATGGCAGTTCATGCAAAACACTAAGAACAGAGTTCTTTTGATGTTTGTAAATGTCAAAAAGTCATATGAAGTTAGCATGATACTAAAAAAATATAATATGTATTCGATGATTTTATCTTCAATAAAAGGTTAGAGAAAGTATGATGCTATTTTTGATTAAAATTAGCAAAATCGTTGTTTTGACCAAGTTTCATACTAAAACACCTTTTACATCGTACTAATTCAACTAAAATTTTGCGCCAATACATCTAAAGCTATGAAACCTATCCAGTAAGCAATTGAAACGCAGAGGGAGGTAAAGTATCGAGGAATTACACAAGATAGTAAGCTCCTCTAGAACAAACACTATAGTCGGGAAAGCCACAAAAGCCCTAATGATTTCCAAGAGACTTGCATGCAAGTCATGGGCCTGCAAACCGAACATCTTCAGCTGTACACTATTATGGTAGGATCCATCATTACCTATGGTGTGGTTGCATGATTCAAGAGAACCGAGTTGTCAGTAGCTAGGAAAAAGTTTAAAGGATTGCCTTTATTTATATCACGAGAGCCATCAGAACCGTAGCTGGAACTGGGACTGGAAATGCGTGGATCGGAAGGAAACTATCTTAACAAGAACATTGCTATCATTTCAGATGCACTCAAGACACTCAGCTCATATACTATCAGCTCTAAATTAGCTTTTGAGTGCATAAACAGGTGAAAGAACTTGGCAAACAAAAAAGGGTCACATTTCACTGGGAACCTGGTCACGTGGGTTTTCGTGGAAACGAAGAGGCTACTACTTAGCAAAAATAGGCTCATCAACATCTTTAACAGGGCCTGAATAGAAGAACACATAATTAGAAACAAAATTTGACAAGAAGCAGGCGACACTACTACTGGGCAAACTGTATAAACTTAAGTAGGAAAAACCTAAGTTTCCTAAGTTTCCTAAGTATCCTTACTGGGGCCTATTACACCAACTACAAATTACAAGTACAAATTTGTGATTAACAAAATTACATATGAAAAAAACTCGATTTTTTACAAATTTGTTAAAATATTGCTTGTAATCACAATTTTGTAAGATGGTGCAATAGGCCCCTAGACACTGCAAACTAAGAAGGCACCTAAGTTGACTTGGTGTGGTAAGCAGTGCTTCATGTAGTCTGAAACATTCATGATGAAACACCGAATCACATACTAGGAAAATGTTGTCCCCTCATGCACCAAAGGAAAAACCATCTGGGACAATACCAGGTTAAAGAGAGCGACCTATCCTCTCTGAAGGTGCCCCAAATACATAGTTTCCTAAGAGTAATAGATTTGTAGGAAGAACTGTAAGATAAAAAGCTCATTCAGTTTTAGGTAGGGGCACAATAGATTTCTAGGTCGCAGTGCAATACAAATTATACATAATTCATAAGTTCAAAAACCTTAATTTATTTCTAATAGTATCCGCCATTTATAAGTTACATACAGAATACAGTGAGTGTCAAAAGTGAGTAAACACCAATATAATTTCTGGAGTTTCATGGAATTCGAACAAACAAATAAACAATGGATTCTATTAAAAAAAATCAAATACTTTATTCAATAAATATAAATCAAAACAAAAATAAAAATTCAAAATATAACTTTTGCAATTTTTCCTAATAAAAACTAAACATACGCCATATTTAACGGGTCAGAAGTAAGAAAACATCATGAACATTAAAATAAATAAGGAGCACGTTAAAACATGATGGTGCGTGGATGTATCTATTGTATGGAAGCATATTCGATCGGGAATCTTGTTTTCAGTGAAAGTACAAGGAATAAACAAGGCTTTCTTAACATATTAAGCAATATCCTTTGACCGAGCTTCAGCAAATTAGGTATTCTCAGCAATTGGATCTCTTAGCAAGACAATGATCCTAAGCATACCTCGCGGTTCCTTAAACAATGAATGCTTTATAGGACTTCAAAGCACCTCCACCACCCTATCCAATCGCCGGACGAAAGCCACATAAAACATTTATGGGATCACTTAGACCGGAAAATTTACAAAGGGACTGTCAAGAATAAAGATGATCTAAAAAGGCTTTAATTGAAGAACTGTCCCAAATATCTTTCGATAAGAGATGTTTATGAAGTCTAAAGGTGGTCAAACGAAATGCTGAGTATTTTACTTAAGATGTTTACTTACTTTTGACGCGTAAAATATGGAGTATTTTTAGTTTTTATTAGGAAAACAATGCATCATTAGTTGGTTTTTTGGATTTTTATTTTGGTTTTGATTTATTGCTATTAAATAAAGCTATTATTTTGTGTTATTGAACTTCAATTTTTGTTTAATTTTTAGTTTCAATTCCATGTAACTCAAGAAATTATTAAGGTGTTTACTCAATTTTGACGCTCACAGTATATACAAGAAATCGATATTTTCACCATTTTATATTTATTTTTTTTTAAAGTAGGTATATTTAACTTGACACAAAAAAATCATTGTAATTATTTTGTTGTTTAGTCAATTGATGTAGAGACAAATGCATAAAACCATTGCTCACTAGAAACAATTATAGGTCAACGGTTCGTAGGGAGTCTAAGTTTAGGGATTTTTCTGACATTTCTGATTGAGCTTAAGCAGGAATTGAAGAGAATTTAAAATTTTCTGGAAATTGGAAACAGGTAATATGAGAAGCACTTTTCATGACTCTTAGAGGATTTGACACTTCTCGAGTCTTTGGGAAGACTCTTGTGGTTTTCACAAATGTATTTTACATATGTATGTAGATCTTAATTCCATTTCATTTTAATATCAAAACTTAATTTCTATAAAAAAAAACAAGTTATACAAAAAAAATTGTTCTTAAATCGAGTTTCAGCAACCAAAAGGGAAGCACAATTTTTTCGCAAAACCTGGTTCAGGCGCGGATACAGGGGGAGGGCAATTGCCCCCACCTGGGCAATTCTGGCATTTATTCGTTTCACAATTATTATAAAGTAAATTTTTTTTCAATCCATTTTCTTCGCACTTGCTCAAAGGTAAGGTGATCAAAAGGTATTTTAGCCATAAATATCTCAGCAAATATTCTTGGCTTGTGTTTTCACCGTCAAAACAGAGTTTGTTTTGTAAATACTGCCCTTTCTTCGTCACTGGAAGTGTTGGAGGTGGTCAAAAAACCGTGCCTTTACAAAGCCTTGTGAAAAAATCCTTAATAAACTTCAAACATATTTCTGGACAAAAGGGAAACTTGGAAAATCATGCTAATAACATTTACCACAAGCGAGCTGTTGAGGACGGAACTAAGTTTCTTCACACTTATAATAACCCAAACCTGGAAATAGTCAACCGTGTAAACCAACAGCGTCTTAAAAAGGTAGAAGAAAACAGGGAACGCCTTCGTCCCATAGTAGAAACCATCATCTTCCTTGGACGACAAAATTTAGCATTTCGTGGTCATAGAGATGATGGAGCTATAATTAGAAACACAGTTGATTCAAACCAATCTGACGTGACCGTGATCGAAGGAAATTTTAGGGAACTTTTAAGGTTTCAAGTATCTGCTGGAGACAAAAAATTAGAACAACTTTTGCAGTCAGCCTCTTCTAATGCTACATACATAAGCAAACAACACAGAACTCACCATATTCGTGAGGATTTTGTAACTTTCGTAGATTTATTTGAGGAACTGACTTGTTCCAGAACTGACGAAGAATACGAGTCCGATGAGGAAAACTGGCAAAGCTATAGTGCAAATTATCTTGTTCCAGCTAAAAACGAAGCTCAAATTTTCTTTTGAATCATGTGTGGCAATAGGGACAGATGGGTGCGCTGTAATGCTTTCAGACGTTCGAGGTGCTGTGACGGCGATTCAAAAGGAAGCGAAAAATGCTGTGAAGTCACAAGCTTAACAACTCTACTTCACGTAGTTCGAAAGTACCTGCCATTCGAGACGCTGCGCTGTGACAATCATGAAAGAGGTAACAATGTTCTTCAAATCGCACCCAAAGCGAAAAACTGTCCTTATTAGCACCTTGGGGTGTGCACTCACATCACTTTGTGAGACTAGGTGGGTAGACCGCTATGAAGGTGTGCTCCAGTTTTCCTTAGACCTGGCCAAGATTGTGGAGACACTGGAAACGATTTCGCAGTGGCGTGACCCAAGTACAGCCAGCAAAGCTTCCTCGTATGTAACAAGCTTATGCAATACCCAGTTTATTCTCTCAGTATTGTGTTTAAGTGATGTGTTGTTTTAACACAGTCTTTGAGCAAATTGCTACAAACGAAATGTCTTGCCCTTACCAGCAGCGCTATGCTGGTGAAAGACACAATTTCCGTTATTTCAAGTCGCCGGGAGAACATATATACTAATTTCAAAAATATCTGGCAGAAAGTAAAAAATTTAGGTGATCAATTGAATGTTGAGTTGAAGATTCCCACGTCATGGTGGACACCAAATCTACCGAGCCAATTTTGACACAAATTCAGCTGAAGAATACTACAGAATATCTTTATATGCACCTGTACTCGACTTTGTCCTAACTGATTTGCGTGAAAGGTTTCAACCTGAAACATTAGATGTGTATAAGCTCACGATTTTCATCCCGGATAATATAATCAAATATAATACTCACGACCGACTCAGTTGGTATTGCCATGTTCAAAGGAGAGATCCTGAGAACCCCGTCAAAAAGGCAATATCATACAACGTTCCAATTCGGAATAAAAAGAAAGGTAGGCCTAAACACTCCTGGTACAAACAAATGCAAAAACACCAGCATTCAGTTGGCCTCAGAAATGGAACAATACAAAACCGGGAGGCTTGCCGCCGATTTCTGAGGTCAACCCGGCGAACCCGGCGAACCCCACAGGCGGATCACTAGTGTGAAGCAGATACGTGGGAGAGTTATGATCCCCTCCACATCGAGATCATAACAGCGCCGAATCAAAGGAAGAAGAAGATAATACTGATGAGTTTGATACCACCGTTATGTCCCTATTGAATCGCTTCGGAAAACTCGTAAACTTAAATATAGATGTTGATGTTGTTGGTAAGAGAAAATGAGCAGAGGAACAAGCTTCCCGACACTGCCCTGGATTTAATTGATAAATGCAGTAAGGATAATGTTTCGTATTATACATAGTTTCCTTCTTATTCTTGCAACGCTTCCAGTTACAAATTCTTCGGCAGAAAGGTCTTTTTCTTCGTTGCGGCGCCTTAAAACATATTGAAGATCAATAATGGCTGAAAACCGCCTCCGCGGTCTGGCACTCATGCACATCCACAGGCAAATCCCGATCGATGTTGAGAAAGTTATTACTAGGTTTTCAAAAACCGGCCACATAAAAAGATTAGGATTAATTATTTAAGAACTATGTATATCATGTACAACATTATAATTCCTTTATTTAAATTAATTATTTTATTTATTTTTTTAATACCTACGAGTTCCTATTTAATACTTTAAGACATGCATACAGAGCATTATTGAAAGAGGCTAAAGTAATATGTAAACGAAGATGTTTGATTTACTATTTAATAGTTATTTACATACGAACTATATTATGTACCTGCACATGCTTTCCTTAATTCAATTAAATAATTTGTTATTTTTATATTCGATTGTGTTTATACCTTTTTAATATTTTAAGACAGAAATGCAGAGAATCATTAAAAAAGCGTAAGTATTCGATGGACCATTTTTTTAAGTTAAGCAAAATATCACGAAAATTGCCCCCCCTGAACGAAATCCTGGATCCGCGCCTGACCTGGTTAGGAGTTACAAGAAAACACCCAAAGCACCTTAAAATAGATAAAACACAAGAAATTTTAAATAAGATTATTACAAATTTTCGATATGTTTTGCAGTAAACAATAAACAAATTGAAACTGTAAACAACCAACAAAACTGTAAAATGCACAAGCAACAAAATTTGTTTTATTATTACCTGAAACGGTCATTGGTTTCTTATTTATTCCGGCAAAATGTGGTAAAATAAAAGATATGTATAAATGAACGATAGAACGGAAATAAAAAAAATAACTAAGTACACATCCAATTAATGAGTGGAAGCTAAAAAACACAAAAACGAAACACCACTCTCCAAACGCTTTTAGATAAGAGAAAGTAGCTATTAAATTGTTTCTACACAAAATGTTGATATTCAAGTCAAAGTAGCAGAAGGTACCTAGATATAGGTATCATGAGATACAATGAGAACTTAAAAGAAAAAAAAAAAAAATAGACTGCGGTGAAGGTAGGTCCCGTCCACAACAAAGAATATAAAAAATGTAAAAGAAAAGTCATTAATGTTAATGGGAGCTGTTTAGCGCTTGGCAGGAAAAATGTACCTAGAGTAAATGAAGCAACTTCTATGGGATCAGATGCAAAATTCAACCACAGGGAAAGGAAAACTGATGTAAGTGTTGATAAAGTAAATTCCCGCTGAATTGGATAGTTACCTTGTTTTTTTTTTAAAGTTGAGTTGTTCTTATTTCTACTACGAGTATTTTGTATTTAATCTTCAGATACGAGTATACGTATATTTGAAACACTGTGCCCTTAGGAATTATGATGTACTTTTATATGATCGTGTTTTTTTATATTCACCTAATATTTATAGAAAATTAACATTTCAACGAAAAAAAATCTACCAAATCTGGCAAATATGTGTGTTAGCAAATTAAATTTCAAACGGATACCCGATTTTCGAATTTCATAGCTGTTCCTCAAGAATCCTCAGTCCAAATTTTTCCTGCTCAATGCTAGTTTGACAATAACTTGGGAAATGACAACACTTAAAGTAATATCAAATATCAATCTTAAAATGGCCAGAAAAATAAGGAATTTATGTCTTAAGTATATATCCTCGAAAGTACCCTGAATTTGGGCTGCATTTTTAGTACTCCTTGAGTAATGGTAAGTGTCTATGTTCGGCTTCCAAGCGCTGTCTTTTTTTCAATGATATAGATCTTACCAACTAAGCGAAATACGAAAATGGTATTAAACTCCAAAAGGCGTTTAAAAAAATAAGATTTTCGAATAAAGCAATATATCATTTGTATGGAGGGGACGGTTATTTTTCGATAAAGATCAAATTTTGTCTACATCTTGAAGATAGTTTTAAAAAAGTCTGACTTGGCAATTTGAAAAAAAAAATCTAGCTTGTGGTTTTCGAAATATTGAGTTTCCTAAAGTTTTAAAGTCTTGGAATACGTAAATTGGACAAAATCAATTGCACCGATTTTTCGAAAATCGAAGACAAAATAAATAATTCTACGAGAGGTAGCAGTAATAACAATTAAAAAAAATCAATCATAATCTAGCGTTTTGCAAAATACATTTTCAGATTGTCTTTTAAATCTGTGAAACAGTTTTTGAGAAAAAAAAAAATATTTTCTGAAATTTAGAAAAAATAAAATGCACAACTGGATTGCACGAACTTACTCTTATGTAAAAGTACTTTGGAATTTGAAAATTATGTATAAATAAATATAAAACATGGATTTAGTGAGATAAAAATGTTCAAACGTATAAAATTGCAGTCTGATTTCTAGAAAAGTATGAATTTATGCAAACAAAGTTTAAAAGTAGTTTTATTATTAAATAATTTTTTTTATATAACAAATTTCTTTGAAATTTTTCAAGAACAAAATTTGGGATGCCAATTTTAAGTTTTAGTAAGTAGTATAGATTTTAGGAAATAAATTCAAAAAAAATAATCGTTCGCACGTTGAAGATATTAATATTTCAAAAATCAGTTGATTTTTTCAAAAAACCCAAAACATATTTTTCGAATATTTTTATATAGACAATATTGTTTTACACTTAAGGGGGCTCCTGCTAAACAATTTTTATTAAAATTGTTAGAGCCGTTAATGAGAAAGTCGAAAATAAAAAAACCGTTATGACAGGTAGCATTAATAAAATTTTTTCCTGCAATTTTGTTTACCAAAATGTAGTCCATGCCCGTGATAGCACACTTAATTTATTTTATCAAAATCGTTAGAGCCGTTTTTGAGATAAATAAGATTTTGCATTACTGTTGATGGGGGGTGCCTACCGTTATTTTTGGAGCTAAATAAACATTTGAATTTCCCCTCTAGGGAATCATCGAAGACCCTTAAGAACCGATATTAAAGAAAATTGCTCCAGTGGTTTAGGCTGTAGGTACAGACATACAGACATACTGAAACATGATTTTTGTGTACTAAATTTTCCTGAAATTTTTTATAAAAAAAAAAAAAATTGATATGCAAGTTGTTAGTATTTAATAATATACATTTTTAAACGTAATTTCAAAATTTTATCGTGTATTCGATTCCAATATATTGAATTTAAAAAAAAAATTGTATTATTCTTAAAAAAATCCAAAAACTATTTTTTGGAAAATTGTTATAGATTATATTTTTTCAAATGTAAAGGAGCTTCTGCATGAAATTTTTGGTTAAAATTATTAGAGCCTTTGATGAGAAATTCGAAAATCAAAAAAAAAAAAAAACATTCTATGACAGGTACCGTTAGTAAAATTTTTTCCGAAAATTTTTTTGACCGAAATGTAGTCCATGCACATGTATTTTTACTTTCGAAATCCTTATAGCCATTTTCGAGATAAATATGATTTCGCATTAAGGGTTTATGGGTGGTACCGTTAATTTGGAGCTAAAAAAAATTTCAATTTCCCTTCTAGGGAATCACTGAAGACCCTTAAGTAGCGAGTTTGAAAAAAATAAATTCAGTATCAGTACTTTAGGCTGTAGTTCCAGGTACAGACATACAGACATACAGACAGACAGACGGAATCGTCGGACGCACTTTATTCGTCTTGGCTATCATCGTAATGTCAACTTTGATCAGAATCTCGAGTTCGATTTTTTTTCCAAATGCAGATCTTACCCTATAGTATCTATATCGCAAGTAAAAGGTATTAAATTTATCGCTATTTTTAGTCTCCAAGAAAAAAAACAGCATTTTGGGGAATAAATTTAAAAATTTTATCTGGCAAGTTTAATGAAAGTCGGCCAGCCATTAAAGTTGCAGTCTAATATACCTTCTTTTTTTTGACTTTCCTATCATCGTAATGTCAAGCCTGCTAAGGATCTTAAGTTTGATTTGTTAACGAATGCAATGCTCCCCATATGGAACCATTGAACTAATAAGCCAGGCATGTTCAGGTTCACTATATAGAAGTTATTCAATATTTTGAGCTCGTAGTATGGGAAAGCATTTCCTAAGTTGAATTTGATTCAAAATTCACATTTTGTGTAGTGTGATGCATCAAACAAAAATTTAACAGATTTATAATTAAGCAGATAATCGCGTCTTTATACAAATCGTCAACCCAGTATTGGAGTGATACATACTCGTATATGCATTTTCACCATATTTGAGTTAGAAATGATTTCTTATTTACAAAAAGCAGATCTTTCTATTGGTATAATTAAATCTCTCATATCTCTACTATTGCTAAAGATATCAGTGTTCCAAGTGATCTAAACGCACTTTTGTGAAAGAATGGTCAGTATTGGTCTGCCCCATAAGCCTTTGTGTTAGAAGGTCATAATTTTTTATGAACTTTTGTCAAATATCAAAAATGTTTTGAATGATCTATACGTACAATTGAACACAAATACCCCTTTTTTTTAAACACATGGTTTAGTTTTGAAATGATCTATACATACATTTTCTGGTATTCGAATTCAAGCTTCAAACGTCATTTTCTCGAAACTAGGTTTTTGTCGTTTAGAGCACTCCAATACTGGGGTGACGAAATATTTGTAGCAATCTCTTCCCTAGAAACCCTTATACCCTTTTCTCACAAAATCCAAAACAAGACTTCCGGTTTTGCAGAAAAGCTTGCATCAAAAACTCATGTTTTATCATACATTTTTTGTTAGCTACAAGTTTGCTTAAACTATACAAGTTTTATAGAAAACCTCTCAAAAACTAGTTCAAATTCAGAGAAGAACTAAAGAAACACCCGTTGGTAAAAAATTCAACTCTAAATTAAACTTCAAAAAAGAAACTCATGTGGTGCTTATAAAAAAAATTACAGAAAAAACAGTTGACGTCTGTCAACGGAAATTCCAATTTGAATTTGTAAGATTTTTAGTCCTTTTAATTCATTTAATTGAAAAGTTCGTAATAAGTTATAATTTTTATAATAATAATAATCGTTTTTATTTCAGGAACATGGCAGGGGAAAAAGAGGGTAAAGGCCAAATTTGAGAAGAGCCTTTCGGCAATCAATCCGCTCACATTCTTTCGTCAAAGGAACGCAAGACCGAACGAGAACATCTTCGCGGTGCGTGTACAACAGAACCCGACGCAGTCGATTACTTGCACAAGAACTCGACCTTTTGCAGACTTAAACTTGGCGAATTTTGCTTGGGTACTTGGGCCTACACCAGTACAAGATCCAACTGACCCATGTAACTCAAAATTCATCACCATAAATCTCGCTGCTTATTCGCTGAATGGGCTTGGTCGCGTTTGGCGGACAAATTATCTTAAGGGACAAGGCGCATTTTTGGATGAATGGTTGTGTTGTTAACACACCAACATTGTCGTATATGGGAGACACCAACCAACCCACACGAGGTCGACCAAATGACAATGTATCCTCAAAAAGATACCGTTTGGAGTGGATTTTGGGCCTGCGGGGCGTCATTGATTCGTATTTTTTTCAAAACGACATTGGTGTGACGCTTACCCTCAATGGCGAGCGCTGCAGGACGATGATAACTTAATTCGTATGGCCCAAATTGAACAATAAATGACATGTGGTTCCAGCAGGACGGCACTACGTGCCACAATCGAACAACACGATTGATATTCTGCATGAACGATTTGAGGAAATGGTTATTTCTCCCTGAGGTGACAGTAATTAGACACCAAGGTATTGCGACTTGAGCCCGGTAGACTTTTTCTAGTGGTATTCCCTAAAGTCTCAAGTCTATGCGTTTGAACCCTTAAAGTTAACATAACACAGGCCATCGCTCAAATTAAGCCGGATCTATGCGGAAAAGTTATTGAAAATTGGACTGTTCGGATCCCGTGCAACCGTAAGAATCCGAGGAATGCGTTTAATGATGTCATATATCGCAAGTACTATACATCATAGCTGTCACTGTACCTATTTATTGTCCTTGCCATCCTACATTAGAAAATCCAAAAAATTTGTGTTTTGTATTTTGATCGTCGTTCATGATTTATAAGGTGATAAATGGATGTACTGATGAGCCCCCTATACAACGAGTCCTAATTTTGCTAACCAGGGATCAAAAGTTCATTTCGTCTCAATTTTCTTACACTTCGAGGAAGGTAATAAAGAAACAAGAAAATTAATAATTCTTTTAGCGTTGTTCGGATTTCTGTACGCCTTACAACTTCACTGTCTAGCCTCGAGAGCGGCTTCGTTAGATCCATGCGCACAAAATCACAACAATAATTTTACATAAACATACTTTCGATAAAGGTAACATGAACTTAAATGTTCAATCCTCTTCAAACCTATAATTTCCAAAGAAATAGGGCTTGGCCAAAACTCCCAAATACCAAACAACTAAAATTAAAACAGAATTTTTTCTACCCTAAGGAACCGACAGCCGCCTCCGCCGCCGCGCGCCGGTGGACGGTAAAAACGGTCGGCAGCGGGACATTTTTGCGTGAAGTTGTAATAAAATAGGTAAATAAAAATGAACATAAAAACGTCTTAAAGTGGGAGAGAAGTCATTAAATGTCATCTATAAGTACCTACACTCCGTCCACCCTGTTTAATGGTCTTTCTCCGAATCGCGATAAACAATGGTATAGTTGGCTGCTACTTGTAGTTTTTATTTTATGAGAGTTCCCGAATCCCGAGGTTTTAATGATTTATAGAAGTTGACCAAAGAGGCTTCACCTGCAGAGGCAGAGGTGTGCCTGTGTTAATGTTAATTACCGCACGCACTAGGTATTCCACTTAATGGGCAATACGAGAATACACACGAGCTCCACTCATATTTAAATTAAGGAATTCCCACAAATGTAAGTCGCGCACTCATCACTGCCATTATGAATTTTTAAAAATAATGCACGCAGTCAAGTTGTAAAAACACAACTTATCGGTGGACTTTTGCGAATGTGACTGAGCAATTTCTTGGCTCGTAGACATGTATAACACCCGGAAGATCCGATCCTTGAGTAAGGATAATTGGCAGAAACAGATGCATCACGATCATCAACCTGGGAGACAGGCAAATAAGGACCGAAACGAAGGTAGATCCTTCATTTCGGTCGACATCGGATTAATTTGGGAGCTGTTAAGTGTGTTGTTATATACACTTACACTCTCCGCGGACGTGGCACTGGCATCCCCGTTTTTAGGACTTCCGAGAAAGGTAGTTGTTGAAAATTATATCTGTTGATGGTTTTAAGTGCAGCAATGATGAATTTATTATCACATCACCGAGGTAGTAAGGTCGGTTGTTGTTTTTGTTTTTGTTTCGTTTCTTGTCAGGTGCGACTGTTGGCCTGGTGCGCTCAGTGAATAATAAGGCGTGTGTATATAAGAAGCGTTTTACCGCGATGTTTTCATGGAGATAAGTACTACCTGTCAACTCAGTTTGATTACTCTAGTTAAGATGTAAACTTCTTTTTATAAGAATTCGTGTATTGCGGTGAAGTTATTTCTTCTTCAAGGGTCAGCGTTCAGCGATAATAACAAGTTTGTATTAGGACATTTGACGCAAACTGGTAATTTGTTAGACAGTTTACATTTAGCTTGAAATGCGATAATAACATAACGTTGTCTGCTGATTTAATCATATGTTTTGGAGTGACGTATGTTATGTAACACTAACCTTTAGCCATGCTACAAAAAGCTGTTTGGTAAAACATGATGTTGCAGGATGTTTAAAATGTATGTAAATTATTTGAAATTTTCTTGAAAAAAAGAAAAAAAATCACCTATAGCAAAAACGATATGATGAAGAAGAGAAGCTGGAAGTGACGAACAAAACGTTGTTTGATTTTGGAAAATGGTACGGCTATCGATTAGTTAAGTCCGATATTGTTGCAATAAACAACGGTTGAAGAAGCCACTACTATTTGGAAATTCTGGTAGAAGGTATATTTTTATTAAAGATTTATATGTCAAATTTTAAAAATTACTTAAGCTTGAGTTTTAAGTAAAAAATGTTGATGTATGTCTCTTCAGCCATAGCTTAAACGGATGGTTGATTTTCATTTTTTTAAGAGTCACAAATATTGGCACCTGCCATACAAAATTCTTTAGTTTCTTAGGAAGATCTAATTTTTCCCAAAAACGTGCCGTAGTCACTACAAATAATTAAAGGCTAACATTTGTTTGAATATTTTTCCAAAATGGGATGTTAATGATACCGTCACATGGAAGTATTTTTTTTTTATTTTCTACGGTCTCAAAAATGATAAAATGGATTTTCATCAAATTGCTTCCACAAAAGCTTCTAAAAAGTATAAATAATATTGTAGTAACACCAACATTTTCAGAAACATATTTTTACTTGCGAAATGTAAAAGGGTACTTTATGGCAATTTATGCATTCGCATGAAAAATTGTACTCGAGATTTTGATCTAATTTGAGATAACAATGATAGGGAAGACTAAAAAAGTGGGGCTCCCAATTCTGCCTGTCTGTCTGTTGAACTAAAGCCTAAAATGAACGGACGATTTTCTTTAAGCTTGATTGATATAATTATAATATAAATTTTTTTTTAAGGAAATATTGTTTTTTAAATTGTTCACATGTTAAAAAAAATTCATTAAGTAAAAGCTAAATAATAGATGAAAACATTTTAGCACAAGATGGATATTATAGTTTAAATTATGTTGACCTCTTTTTCATTCTAAAACTCCTAAAAAGTTTGAATAGCATGTTTTGTTCAAATTTTGAAATTTTTTTTTATTAAAGAAAATTATTTGTTTTGGAACTCAATATTTCGAGGTCCACATGCTTGAACGCATTTTTCTCGAAAACGGCACCACAAATTTTGAAAAATTTACTTCTGTTTCGCCTTACTTCTTACGATCGAAAGGGATTTTCAATAAGGGTGACTAGATGTTGAATAAATAAAATGCACGACTGGGTCGCACGAACTTGCTCCTATGTAATAGACTAGGAATTTAAAAAACGGATGTTATTAAAGAAAACTGTTCATAAGGATAAAATGAATTTTTTAAATTCTTTTAGTAGTAAGAGATAAAAGCAGAATGCTATGCAAATATGAATTTAAAAAATATTTAAAAAATAAGCTTTTATGTACAAAATTTTTAAAACATTTTTAAGAAAAAAATTTGGTACGCCAACCTTAAATTTTTATTATTGTACGAATGAAAGTCTAATTTCCAAAAAAAAATACTAAGCCGTTCCTGAAATATCGAATTTTTCAAAAAAAAAAAAATTCCTTTTTTTTCTAAAAATTGAAAAAACATTTTTTCTAAAGTTTTTAAATGCAATTTTTTTTTTAAATTTTTAGGAGCTTCTTTATAAAAAATTTCGTCAAAATCCGTTATGCCGATAATGAGTAATTCAATATTCGAAAAAATCGTTCTATGGTAGGTACAGTCAGTTATATCTAGATTTCAAATTTTGTTTTATTAAATTATTGATCGTAAGGATTGATCAAAAGAAAAAAATTTTAGCAAAATTCTCGGAACCGTTTTTGAGAAAAATACGATTTTCGAAAACCATTTTTTAAAATTTGTATGGAAGGTACCTTTAGTTTTAGATAAAACAATTTTTTTTTCTTAAATCTTGTAGATTATGTTAAGAAACTTTTATTTGTCAAGTTTGAAAAAAATCGAGCATGGGGTTTTCGAAATATTGAGTTTCCAAAAAAAAATTTTGATTTTTTTTTTAAATCCAAAAAATAAAAAATAGAAAATTTGAATATGTAATAATATTCAAAATTTGGAGAAGCTTTGGCATAAAAAAAATGATTTAAATCGGCTGTACTGTTTTCGAGAAAATCAGAAACAAAAAAATGGACCCAGGGGGCCTACCAAAAATAACAATTTTTTGTAAAATTTTTTTCAACCATTAGCTAGTTTTAACCAAATGAAATTTTTCAAATTTATTTTTAAAAATTCTGTGGGACAGTTTTTGAGAAAAAAAATATTTATAAAATCTCGAAAAAAAATCGTATGGCAGGTACCGTTATTTTTGGTCTGAAAAAAAAAAAACATCCGGGGGAAAAAATTAAAACCCATATCTACCGAGTTTGAAGAAAATCGGCCGAGCCGTTTAGGCTGTAGTCGAACCGACAGACAGACAGACAGAATTGCGAGACCCACTTTTTTTGTCTTCGCTATCATCGTTATGTCAACTTTGACCAAAATATCGAGTTCGATTTTTTTACGAATGCAGAACTTGCATTATAGTACCTATAAGTCGCAAGTAAAAAAGATGTCGCTATCTTCCCGTAAGAATGTATTAAGCGACATTTTTAAATTTGTTTCGTCCAATAAAATAACTAAATGAGACATTTTTTTCGTTTTCTGAACAATTTTAAAAATGTCGCTTAATACATTCTTACGGGAAGGTATCGATGTGTATGAGGTAATAACAAAATCCTTTTTATTTGCGACTTATAAAGAAAGTTATTCATTCGTAAGAAAAATCGAACTCGAGATTTTGATCAAACTTGACATTAAGATGATAACGAAGATCAAAAAAGTGGGTCTTGCAATTCTGTCTGTCTGTCTGCCTGTCTTTTCAACTACGGCCTAAACGGCTCGGCCAATTTTCTTTAAGCTTGGTAGATAGTATTTTTAATTTTTCCCCTACAAGTTTTTTCTTTTTTTTAAGACCAAAAATAACGGAACCTGCCATAGGAATTATTTCGAAATTTTATATTTTTTTATTCAAAATCTGTTCGACAGATTTAAAAAAGAAAGATACAAAAAATTTTATTTTATTTAGTTTAGAGCTAGATAATGGTTGAAAAAATTCTCCGAAAAGTGGTTATTAATGGTACCCCCCGGAACCATTTTTTTGTTTTTGATTTTCTCAAAAATGGTACAACCGATTTTGATCAGTTTTTTATGTTAAGGCACCCCAAAAATTTCAATAGAATTGTGTGTTCAAATTTTCAAAACATTTTTTTTTGGATTTTTAAAAAAAGGTTCAAAAATTTTTTTTTCAAAACTCAATATTTCGAAAACTTCATGCTAGAGTTTTTTTTAAACTTGATAAATAAAAGTTTCTTAATATAATCTACAAGATGTGAGAAAAAAATTAATTTTACCTAAAAATAACGGTACCCACCACACAAATGTTAAAAATTGGTTTTCGAAAATCGTATTTTTCTCGAAAACGGCTCCTAGAATTTTGATAAAATTGTTTGTCTTTCGATTAATTTTTACGATCTATAATTCGATATGAAAAATTTTGAAATTAAAATATTACTGACTGTACCTACCATAGAACCATTTTTTTCAAATTTTGAATTTCTCATTATCGACATAACGGATTTTAATGAAATTTTTTGTAGAAAAGCTTCTAAAAAGTTTGAAAATTTTTGCATTTCAAAACTCAAAAATAAATATTTTTTGAATTTTTGAAAAAAAAACATTTTTTTTGGAAAATTCGATATTTCAAAAACGGCTCAATATTTTTTTTTTATAATTTAAGTTTTATTCGTACAGTAATATAGTATATGTATTATTTTTTTATTAAAAATGTTTTAAAAATTTTGTATACAGGGTGTCCCACAGTCACCGCCCCAAACGAAAACCATGGATTCCTGAGGTCATTTTAAGTCGAAAAACTTATGAGGTAATTTTCTCGTTTTCGTCCCGTTTTCGAGTTATAACGGTTTTTATGATTTTTGCTCTCTTTTCCCTTAATTGGCATTATCTTTGCTAAACTACGTCCGATTCGTAAGACTTTTTTTATAACCAATCAAGAATTTATTACAGTTTTATTTTGTCTCAGAACTTTTTTTTCTGCGGGCAACCGTTTCTCCGCAATTTCGCATCAAACCCAATTTTTTTCGTTTTTTAAGTTGTTTTTTTCACTTTGATATCATTTTTTTCAAAAAAACACGTTAATGAGTATTAATTTTTTTCGTTAATTATTAAAGCCCAGTTTATTTTCTGAAAAAAAAAAATATTTTTTTTCCTTAAAAAAGAATACTAAATGTAATTAACAAAAAATAAACAAACAGTGAATTAAAAAAAAAAATAATTTTTAAATACAAAATTAACTTTTTCTGAGCTATTGTGGTTAAGAAAAGGACAAATAGATAAAGTTAATTAGTAAGACCGTTAACTAATGTAAACAGTAAAGATTTGCATTATGATTTAAAGGTTGTAAATGTCTTTCTCGCGTGATCTAGTGTCCGCGTCGTGTTCTTTCACTTGATACACCATTTTGGATTTGTTATTCAAATTGTATTTTTTTTTTCAATTATTTGCGAACAATGGATTACACTTATCAAGAATATCTGGAAATATTATTATTATTAGTATACGCTGAAATGGGAAGATTAACTTTATCTATTTGTCCTTTTCTTAACCACAATAGCTCAGAAAAAGTTACTTTTGTATTTAAAAATTATTTTTTTTTTAAATTCACTCAGTTTGTTTATTTTTTGTTAATAACATTTAGTATTCTTTTTAAGGAAACAAAATATATTTTTTTAAGGAAATGAACTGGGCTTTAATAATAAGTAAAAAAAATTAATACCCATTAACGTGTTTTTTTGAATAAAATGATATCAAAGTGAAAAAACTACTTAAAAAACGAAAATATTGTGTTTGATGCAAAATTGCGGAGAAACGGTTGTCCGCAGAAAAAAAATCTGTGGACAAACTAAAACTGTAATAAATTCTTGATTGGTTATAAAAAAAATCTTACGAATCGGACGCAGTTTGGTAAAGATAAAGCCAGTTAAAGGAAAAATCATAAAAACCGTTATAACTCGAAAACGGGACGAAAACGAGAAAATTGCCTCTTAAGTTTTTCGACTTAGAATGACCTCAGGAATCCATGGTTTTCTTTTGGGGCGGTGACTGTGGGACACCCTGTATATGTATACAAGGTTATTTTTTTAAGAAACCACTTCAACGACTTATTATTTTTTTTCTTGCATAAATTTATATTTGCATAGCATTCTGTTTTTATCTCTTAGTACTAAAAGAGTTTAAGAATAAATTTTATCTTTTTGAACAGTTTTCTCTAATAACATTCGTTTTTTAAAATTCATGGTCTATTAGATATGTTCATAGAAGCAAGTTCGTGCGACCCATTCGTGCATTTTATTTTATTTGAATTGCTCATGACTTTAATATAACATCGTTCAAATTCCCGCCTCGGCTTCTTACGGTGGTGTGGATTCGAGTGCTCAAATTTTAAATGACTTTCGCATAGATCCGGCTGAATTTGAGCGATGAACTGAGTTATATTCAGCATAAGCACATCGTGCGATTGTGGTTTATTAAACACAAGAAACAGTCTAATATAGTCAAATCATATGATGTTGATGGCCAATTCACGTTACTTCTGCAAGTCCATACCTTCAAATAGTTCATGCAGAATGTTAATCGTGGGGTCCGTTGTGTGGCACGTAGCGTCACCGAACTGTTAGAACCACATGTCGTCTAGGTCCATATGGTTCAATTCGGGCCATAGGAAATTGGTTATTATCATTTTGTAGCACTCGCCATTAACGGTGACCACCTGAACAACGTGATTTTCGATAAAGTACGGACCAATGACGCTGCCACACCATAAGACTTTTTGAGGATGCATTTTCACCTTTTGAACCTCGTGTGGGATTGTCTCGTCCAATATTTTTTTAAATTTTAACTGCATAATAATAAAAGCTTGAAATTGGCGTACTAAAATCTGAAAAAATTCACGCATAAATATATATTTGCTTTAAAGATCTAACTACTCAAACAATTGTTAAAGCATTTTAAAAATTAATGACTTGTGAACATCTTCTTTAATAACATCTATTTTCAAAATTCTTAAACTTAAGGGCAAATTTTTGCGATCAAGTTAAATTTTTTTATTAAAAAAAAAATCGATATCAGTAGGGCCGGAGTACCAATAAATCAGTTAGGTGAAACCGAGGCTAGAAAAGAAATAGTGCAAGAAGTAGGTAACAGCTAAGAATATGTTTTTTAAATTTTGTTTTAATGACTAATGGCAAATCAGTTTTTGTTAGGCATCATAGAATCAGGGTTGCAAAAGCTTAAGTCACTTTTTAGTTTAAGCTTGGCTTTAATTCACAAGCTAGTGGGTGACTTATGAATTAAGAAAAATGTAATTCAGCAGCTAGTTACTGACTTATGAGTTAAAAAAAATTAATTCATAAGTCAGTTGGTGACTTCAGAACCTACTAACTGACTTATGAATTAAAAAAATTTAAGTCATGAGCAAGTATGTGACTTATGAATTAAAAAAAAAATAATTCACAAACTACCAAGTGACTTATAAATTAAAAAAATTTAAGTCAAAAGCAAGTAAGTGACTTAAGAATTAAAAAAAAATTAATTCAAAAGTTACCTACTGACTTATGAATTAAAAAAAAAAATTTATTCATAAGCTAATGGATAAATTCTGATTAAAAAATTATTAATTGGAAAACTTATAAGCTAGCATGATAATTTTATGACACACAAAAGCTTGAAATCGACTTTCGTTAATAATTAAATAATTATGTAGTCAAAACAAGCTCAAACATTTCCAATATACCAACTAGCTTATGAATTAAATTTTTTGTAATTCATGTCACTTAGTAGCTTGTGAATTAATTTTTTTTTTAATTCATAAGTCACTTATAGGTAGTGAATAAATTTTTTTTTAATTCATAAGTCACTTAGTAGCTTATGAATTAATTTTTTTTAAATCATAAGTCCCTAACTAACTTATAATTTTTTTTTTTCAATTCACAAATTATCTACAGACTTATGACTTATGGTTTTTTTAATTCAAAAATTCGCAACCCTGCATAGAATGGGTAAGTTGTAAGAACACGTCTTTTTCTAAATGCCATTTTTTGATAAGTTAAAAGTACCCTTTAAGTTTTTGGGTGAGTTTTGTAGTTCCCTTCATTTAAAAAATGGATAGTAAAAAGCATCAAGTATGAACATTTTAATACTTAATACTTTTCAGAAGGTGAGAGTGAGTGTTGTAGCGGTGTACACAGGAAGTTTTTAGTGCGAGATTTTATAAGGCGTTTTAAGAATAATACTACTTACTTAAGAATAATAGCTTTAAGATAATAGCTTGAAAAAATAACCGAGGTTTTTTTTTTTTTTTTTTATAATCTACCCGCGCTCAAGGGATTACGATTACCTTTTAAATGTTTCAACACAGCGCAGGCGGGAAGTTAATGAAGAGAAAGAAGGATAGGAAAGATGTGTGGCACGATGTTCTGAGACTGAAGTTGGTTGTCTCAGATTTTTTATCTCCAGGGATGGCGGCTAAACTAAAGCGGAGAAGTGCCGTGTCTTATTTCTATGTCATTTATAATTCACATTATTTTTATTCATATTCATCATAGTTGGGGCATACTAATTTTTAACTCAATTACATGTTTTTAGTGTTATGCCTGAACAACATGTAATGAGTAAACCAGCGTGAATAACGCAGATACAAGGCAGGACCGAAAGAAAACCACAAAACTTTGCCGAAAATTAAGGTATTTTTCTATGAATTTTCATTTAAAAATTACCAAATTTCACATAATATAAAGAAAATTGTATCAAAACGTGATATTTAAAACACTCAGGAGAATATGTAAAAGAGGGATAAAAAACATTTATTTACCAAAAAGAATAAAAATTATTATATAAAACAAACAAATTCATCCCGACAAACAATCCACGAATCTAAACGTCATAACAATCACCTGTCAGTTAGCACTCCTATACGCCAGCTAATAAAGACCATCTAGTGGCAAGCACTTAACCCAACAAGATTATACAGAGCCGATATCAAAAATCAAAAAGTAGCAAAAAGTACTGCTTTAGTAAAATGGTATTTACTTTAAATGATCTGAAGTCGCTTTTAAAGGAGCAAAAAGATGTGATCCTATAAAATATCACTGAAACTACCGATAGGTTGATCAAAAATACTGATGAGAAAGTAGGAATTATTTCTGAAAAGGTAGAGAAGTTAGAGAAAATCGTAGAAACACAAGGGACTATAATAGAGAAACAAGAAGCCATGTGTTTAAAACAAGAAAAGAGAATCTCTCAGCTGGAAGTAAGTTTGAGAAAAAATGATGTAATCATCTTCAAGGTAGAAGAAACCAAAACAAATGCGGAGGAACTTAAAGAAGTTTTTATTAGTATTTTAAACAATAGCAACGAAGACTTTCAATTAACTTCAAACGACATTGAAAGCTGCTTCCGTTTAGGGAAATCTTCTGAAGGGAAGATTAGACCAATACGGCTAACCTTTAGAAGTTTCGATCAAAAACAGAAGATACTTTTGGCAAAAAAATCACTTTCCAACTTTAGCATCGCAGAGGATTTACCTAAATCTCTCCTTGATGCAAGAAAATATCTAGTCCTAAAACTACTAGATTTTAAAAAACAAGGCAAAAAAAGCATATTTCAGGCTAGATGAACGAGTAGTAGATGGAAAAGTTTGGGTTGAAAACACAGAACATGATCCAGAAAATCCTAGGAAACGAATACGTTCAATAGAAAATTCTCCATGGCAGTGAACAAAAGTCTTGAACACCAACAAAAGCAAACCAAAAACAACCATAATTGGATCAACAGAATTAAATCCAAGAAAACAGCCCAGAAACCCAATTACAAAATTCCTAACGCAGCAGAGTACGAACGATTTCTTCAACAAAACTCTCTCGCCAAAATCAAATCAGGATAATGAGCCAGGGGTATACAGATGTCAGAGTTAAATAATTCTAAGTGTTGCCATATCAATAATTAATTATGTTCAATTTTATTGAAAAAATCACTTCCTTTAAAATTGCAGGTCAACGTTGAAGGGTTGACCGGTCTGCTCCTGATAACACAATATCATTTTTTGAATTGAGTAGCAAAATATCACCATCAAAATTGTAGATAGTTTTATATTTTTAAAAGTTTTTTTTTTTTGAGTAAATTTTTAGTCTAAAGTTGAAAATAAGCGAGTTATTTAACAAAAACCAATTTTCTTTAAATTAGGGATGCCGGCCAATGTTAAGGTCTAGGAGGTCGAAAACTTAAAACAAATGTTTTATAATTTTTTTTAATTCATCAATATTTTGTGTGGACATTTCGCTGGGGTAATTGAAGGGGACTAACCTGATCATCAGGCTCTTTTAATAATTGCTAGTTTAGTATGTCCGTGCTTAATTGACACCAGTCTTTCCTTCATTGATAGTTTTGAAAAATAGAGCAACCGCTTCCGTGGTGGCATGGCTGCCGCCCTGCCCATAACGCATTGCGTAACCTTATTCAAGTTAACAAAATGACAGCTTCCATTGATTTATATCGTTTGCATTGAACTACCGAACATTATACCACCCAACACACACAAATATTATTTATTTTATCAAAATTGTAGGGTTGGGCATTTTTGTATAGATAAATGACTTGCCACAAGAGAATTGAGTAGTCTACATTTATAGTTGTAGACAAGCAAAAAATACATATATAAATCCTGTTCATAGAAGCTTATTAAGTTCGAACATTCTTCAAGCTTTTCTTTGGTCTAAATTGTTCTTATACCTGGGCTACATTATTAACATAATGTGGCATAAAACTAAGCAATCTCTGAAAGTAGGTACTGAATAATTCAATTCGAGCAGCCAAAGTGTGACCCACCGCCGCCGTCATCTCCATGTCTTGGAAAATGCATTAAAAAGAGCATTTTGTTGCGTTTCAGTATTTCCGTACACTTACAAGCATTTTTCGTATGATTTATGCACAGTAACTTGATACTTCCATCACTACTTGCGCATATTTCTGCCTCTTCAGCATTTCCGGTCACCTATCGTTATGGAGTGCGAAATAATCTTTTTATCGCAACTTCAAGACGTCCCGGGAAATCGTCATAGGCACAGTCATACCGAAACAAAAATGCACAGTAGGTAGTTAGACTTTGTTGTATGCAAATTCAAGCCGACCCAGAAAAATGTTTATGCTTATTTGCGGTTTTTGTTGTTCTGTAAGAAGAACATCCAGGAGTACATGGGACGTGTAACCATGAATTGAGCATTGTGTAACCTGTTATCGCAGTCGTCGACATCACATCGATGACTGTAGGTTGTGTGAGAAAAATAATTGGTTAGCATATAGTTTGGAAAGAATTGAGTGAATCTAGGAAATGTGTAACAGTTGTGACGATGGCGTTAATGCGGTTGAAATAATATATACTTGATGAATTGCAGTTCAGCTACTTGTATAAGTGGTCTAGCCAGGGTACAGACAAAAACATTTTCCCTCCAGAGTTCTAACTTCTTCCTACTGAGAGTTTTTCATATGAAACATCTTGATTATCTGTATACAGAATTTCTTAGGACTGATTTCATGAATGAGATGATTTCCGTATCACATTTTTTCGTGTGAGTGGACATGCGTAAAATTATGAAAATTAACAATGTTTTTTTTTTTTTTATTTTTGCGGCTTTTGGTTTTTATCTTTTTCATTGGTTGTGTATATAGAGAACTGGAATGCACATTTCTACAATTCGACGAATATTCTTTCCATAACACCTTTTAACTATTGATTGTGTAAATGGACTAGATTTTAGATATTTAGATATTTAGGTTTCTAAGTCTTTATTAACAAGATTTAAAATTACAAAAATGGCTTTCCCGTCTGTCACATTGACAGTCAAAATCTTACTTAGCATACGTTTGATAAAATTATTCCTTTTATTCGACTTGTTTTTACTTCTCACCCGTATTAGTTTACCATTAAGGTAACCTCTATATTTGGCACTTCAGACCATTGTCTAATATGACCCTTTTTCGCATGTCCCATCCATCCAAGATAACTGAGACGGTATAAATCACCCCTGTTCTTATTTTCGTCTCGAATTGAATTCGTTACCAAAATTGATTTTCGTACGGATTTGAAAACGACGTTCTTAATTTCGTACAAATATGCCTTGCAGTTGTACCAACATTCAGACAGATTTTCTATTAAACATGTGTCTTCCTCTTCATAAAAGACAAAAAAATAGTTTTTAAAGATGTATTTTTAAAAATACTTACTACATACATTTTAAGATTTACGAATTCAAATTCTCCAAACAAAATCTAAACGAAATGAAAACGAAAGTATTACTTTCGTAAACGAAAATCAGAACAGGGGTGAATAACTTTTTTCGAATCTTATACTGGTTACTATGTATGTCTCGGGATAGTGACGTAGATGTAAATGCCGATAAAGTCACAGAAATAATTTATCTCAGGATGCGTACTTTTATTCCTAAGAGAATTAAGAGTATATATAACATAAAGAAAAATCTCGGTTCGACACAAGGTTCAAAAACGTTATCTGGTTGAGAAAAATAAGTTTTGACTTTTACAAAGCCAACCCAAGTTAGGAAAATCGGAAAATGCATAAACAAGTCGGAAACCATTGCAACGCTGTTATAGGAAGAACAAAATTCTTACATAACGAAAAGTTAAGATAAAAAATCCTGTAATGCCCTAAAAGTCTTCAGAATTCCCGTCACTTGCCAAAGAACGTACAAATTTCAAAAACTTCTCTTCGGATTCAACGCCCCGATAACTATAGGTCTTCATATAAGACAAATGTATACTCGCAGCTCATTTTGCTGGTAGCTCTTCGCTACATAGCAGCAATATTGCTCTTCCTGTACTGGAGAACCTAAATTATTTAATGGGATATGTATATTTCCGCCCTCGTACATTTGCAAGAGCCCTTACAGATCTTGATGTTAACAAATCCGTTGGTCCTGATGGTATACCCCCTATCTTCTGAAGAAGCGTTCTTCCACGCAAGAGATGAAAAACAATATTTGTCTATCCTGTTCTTAAAAATGGCGACATTTCTTCCCGGTCTTTCTAACGAACAATTACACTTACCTCCATTTTTCCCAAAGTCATAAGATCGCTGATCAATCATAAGCTCAAAAAATTTCTCGAAGATCGAAAGCTTCTTAATGACCTGCAATACGCTTTTCGAAGCGATCGATCGTTCCATTGGTAATCTGATGGCATATCTCACCGGAGAGTGGAACAGATCTTTACATTTTTTTTTGAGAAAGTAAGATTATTGCGCTTGATATTTCTAAGGCATTTGATAGAGTTTGGCACCAGGATCTCTTATCGAAAAAGCGTGCATTTGTTATCAGTGGCATATTGAGAGAGGGGGCCCAGGAGGCCTGCAGCCCCCCCCCCCCCCCAAGCCTAAAGATCAATTATTATTTAGGTGATTTCATCATAATGTACATGATTGACTGAAACTTTTTCGTAAATCTTAGAGATTTAGAGAGAGCTCAGATTCTAGTCTAGAGCCTCCCAAGTTCTAAAATGGTTGTTTGTGTTTGTTTGAGTTAGACCCCTAGCTGACGTTAAGGGTTGGGGTAACTTTTATCGGATTTTTTTATTTATCGACCGATTTTTGAGTCAAACCACATAATTCGATAAATCGTTCGGAATTCTTTAGATTAACATTATGCATTCAAAATAATAATTATTGTTAATAAAGCGTCTTAAGAAAATAAGCACAAAACTTATCAATGCGTGATTTTAACTAAAAAAATAACATAGCATAACAAAGGTACAAAAACATCAGCATTTTAAATATTCAACAAAAAACAAAAAAAAGTTATTCGCAGTTAATAATATTTGTCAGTAAAACACTGACCATACATTTCGTTTGAATAATTCATAACTTTCTATAAAATATTAAATGTTGACTAAGTACTAAAATTTGATGGGTTCACTTGTCAAGTTTTTAAAACCTTTCGAATTGGGCATAAAAAAAAACTTGCCAAGTAAGCCCATCAAATTTTAGCCAGTAATCATTAAATAATAAAATTTCTCTATTACATTGTAGCTGTTTCAAAATTATTCTACTTTAAATATTCGGTATTAAACCTTCATGAAGTAAGAACTTGGCGTACTTTTAGATCTCAGTACTTTTCACGGCTGACTTGTTACACAAAGGTTCTTGTATAGAGGAACTTGGCTCTTTTTTTTAACATTTATGTTTTTGGTCCGATCTCACTCCTTTTTGCAAAGATTTTAATATTTAATACGGAAAGATAGAAGGGTGGACTCTACCTACTAAAATCAACTTAGCTTATAGCTTCCTATTTCTTTTGGTATATTTTCTTTTTGTTATTGGTTGTTTTGATTTGCTCTTCAATTGTTTCTTCTTGTTCTGGCAAGATACCTAACACTAACATACCTACCTTAATTAGAGCAATCAGAAGTGCTCCATATAAATTAAACATTTTCTCAGAAAGTGGGTGGATACCACGCCCCCTGAATGGAAAACCCCAATTTATATTTTTGGTCCTTAATATGCAATTTGAGCCCTGCCGTTCTACCAAATTTCATTGTTCTACTGCACTCGGAAGTATGCCATATAATTTGCAACAGTTCTGAGGAAGTGGGCGGGTACCACGCCCCCTGAATGGAAAACCTCAAATTTTCGATTTTTTCCTCTACTTGCATGACAAGACCTACCGTTGTGCAAAATAACAAGATTCTAAGATGTCGGGAAGTGCTCCATAATTTTGATGATCTGTCAGTCAGTCAGTCAGTGAGTCAGTCAGTTACGGTTTTTGTGATTTTTGAGGCCTTATATCTCAGGAACCATTTATGCTAGAAAAGTGAAATTTGGTGAGGCGCCTGTGACTGACTAGCTTAGCAAATATTCGGAATTTCAAGTTTCTGACTTCATTGGTACTTAAGATAGGGAAGGGTCAAAAGTCGCCTGAGTTTGTTCCTGTAAAAAGAGTATAGTGCCAGAACTTGGCTGGGCACTACCGTGCCCTTTGATTCCCAAATATAAGGAAGATACTAGAAGTACTGTGTGTACTTCCAGTTACGTTAGCAGAGCCAGAGAGAACATTTTCCGTCCAAGCTGGATGACTCCGTGAGAATATCCACATTTCCCATATCAATTCCATCCACAGGTTCATACGAGTAAGGGTATCAAAATAGCGCACTTCAGCGCTATTAGTCGCCACTTTTACCTGCCTACCTACTCGTATATATAAGTGTTCTTCATTTTCTTTTTCGTTCTAATAAGCTTTTTCATATAACGCCAAATTAAAGTTTCTTTTTAAAAATGACCAAAATTAATTTTTTTTTCCATGCATTATGGCTTTATTAGTAATAGTAAACATTCCCTTTATTTATGGAACGCAACGTCGTTCAAGTAGCTGCCTCGCCTGTCTTCGCAGTAGCGCATTCTGTCACTCCAGTTTTTCAAAACCTTGTTGGTGTTTTCGGGCTGTAGTTCACGGATTGCTTAGATGATATTCGCCTTAGGTGCTTGAATTGTTTCCAGATTGTTGACAACTGACTTCACCAAGACGGCTAATAACACGATTTGGGAATTTGGTGCGCCATGGGCACAAGAGGTCATCCAAATCCATGACTTCAATTTCAGTACAAAAAACTTTGCTAAACATGGCTCTGTAGCGCCCACCGTTGACCGAAACGTTGTTTCCAGCCTCATTTTCAATGAAAAATGTTCCAATAATGCCAACAATCCACAATCCCCACCAAACTGCCACTCTCTGTGGATGCATTGGCTTCTGTACTTTGCCTCTCGTCAGAAAGGATGATTTTTCGACCAAAATCGTTGTCCAGTTCAAACTGCTCTAACGCCCAAAAAGCATCACCCACATTTGTCGACTTGTATACTAGTCTCACGAACTTTTTGCACAAACTTGCGTACAGAAGGCGCGGTGGGTGCTTAATTTAGGCCAAAACTTCTTTTTTAAAAACGCACTGTTTGGGCTAAGCAGCATTCGCTTTGGAAATAAGTTTTCAATGTTTTCCAACGTTGTTTAAGAGTAAAGCTAATCATTTCGTTCCGTGGAGGTATGATACCGACTTTTGGTCAAGATTTCGACCGGAAACAGTTGTCAGTGTTAAAATAACCTATGATTTAAAGAGAAACCACTAAATGGCCCTCCCTTAATATGAGTACCAATACAGCATTATCTTGGAATACTAGAGGTATATCGTTCGTCCTTAAAATTAAGTGGAATACTGATAGTAGTTTACTTAAAAAAATTTTATAAAATGTTTTCCCTATTCTACCAGAACACAAGCTACTATATAACTGTGCATCTCCAAATCACGCCTTTCAGGAATTTCAGGAACCTTTGACAATTGAAAATAAAGTCAATTCAATATGGTTTCCTCTTTCATTAGTAGAACACACAAAAAAACGCTGTTTATTTTGTCCTCAAATCTTTTGTTAACAAAACCTTCGCGAGCCACTCTATTAAAAATGAATCTCCCGCAAAAACATCGATGTAAACTTATTTACTATTTGCTTAGTTGGCTTTCCCATTATGAATATTTTATTGCACATTTCGTTCCGAGCCAACAGAAGAGAAAAATGTTTATTTATGTACTTTAGGCTTTCATAAAACGGGTGAGTAAACCTAGTTAAACAACTCAACTTATAACAAATCACCCCTCACCGATAAATCCGTTCGTTCAGGCAAAATAACAAGATTCCCATCACCTCTTAGTACAACGATAACGGGCGACGCAACGTTATATTCAAAATTCAACCCTAGTTCTTCTTAACGTTGGTTGTTGCAAACATATCGCTCTTCGCTGCATAAACAATGAACGTCGTCCGTTGTTTACAATATCAATGCGTAGACACACGGGCCGTGCACGACTTTATTAGCCGGGGCTCGAAATGAACCCCTTTTACCGAAACCGCCTTCACTAGATTTGACTACGGTGCCCCCTAATGCTGAACACTGTTGAAAATAGCCTTGTATTTGTTTTTGTTTCTAATATTACAAAGTTGCCGTAAAGCAGACCTCCACGGGGTGGAAGGATAGTGCACAGTAGAGTGATTGCTCCTTTTACTGGATTATTCAGTGAGCCGTTAGGAAAGTCAAATTGTATCATCCCTTATTTCTTTCCCGTGATATAGGCAATGGCTACTGTTTGGTACATAGTCTTTGAAGTCAAATCATTTTTACAGGACAGAACAGTTTCAAGGATCAACCATCAATTCGGTCACGTGTTGCGGCTTAAACTGATATTGGACTTTTATAGACAGAAAAGTTAACTTCAAGAACTCGATCAGGCTCGCTTAGGTAAAAAAAATTCATTGAGACTGATTTGCTCCATACAATGTATAACATCCCTCAGATACGAGTACTAAAGGGATTTTCTATACCAGCACAGTATCTACAATACACTTGCAAAATAGCTTTGAATAATTCAGAAAGTTTGTGTTTACAGTTCTCACGCGTGTGACTTTTAAATGACAGATTAGAGAAGATTAATATTTGCTTATGGCATTGTTTACTGTTACGTTAACTAAAAGATACATGCACTGTATGACGTGTTACTGTTAGTCAAGAATATGCAAGTCGATAGCGCTGATGGGGTGGGAGTTGGGAGTATAGCTAAGTAAACTACTGCCACACGACCAGGTCATCGCGGAAGGGTATTTACGTGCGCGTATTTTTGTTATTAATATTTTCATTGGATGTTGAAGATGCACGTGTCGTGGTTTTGATAAAAATGTCACATTTATAATTGGATTAGCAACAAACGAAGAAGGGACATGAAAGAATAATTTTAATTATTATCTTTGATAGAAATAGGTTACTTATCACTTTTTTGTACGAGTAGACAGGGAAAATAATAGTTAAGCGAAAGTGGATAAACGTATATAGGTATATTATGTAGGTAGATATGCAGCAATGGATTCTTTGTTCTTTGTTCGAAGTACACTTCACCTCACTTGGTTGAAGTCGCATTCCAACAATCATGGACGACAAGTCCACTCAGTGGAGTTTTATTTATTTATTTATTTGATTTCTTTTATAATTTTGCACACTGTAAAGGAATTATGACTACCCTTAAAATGTTTGAGCACATTGCGAGTGTTTTAAGAAAGTTGGAGGACATTTAAAAGACCGTGCAGATTGGTTTTGAATGTCTGAATATTTTAATGGAAGCCAAATATAGAGTCACGTGAAGTATTCAACATTCGTGTAGCGCGGCTAAAGAAAGAATCTCTGAATTTAACAGTTCGTTCGAAGTTGGGCTCAAGGGTAAACTGATGGGTACTCCCTGAAGGGCGAGTATTACGGTTAAATATTGTTTAAGGACAGAAATGCAACTGGCTATTTCACTAGAACACTGTGAGTTTTAGGAGCACCTGCCCATATATGAGAGTTATACTCAAGCTTAGGCCGAATGTATGCCTTATAAATTATAGCCTGATCAGAAGGGGAAAAATACTGCTTACATCTTCTGAGAAAACCTAAGCATTTCGCCGCATTTTTCGCAACATCAAATATGAATGAAGCTGAAGATCTCTGCATCCGATTCTATTTTTTCATTTGAGATAGCATATCTCGATAAGTAGCAAAGATATTGGAACATTTTGAATGCTGGGAAATGTTGGGCGGAAATTTTCCTAGGGGCGATATCCGTTACTTTTTTTTTAAATTGTATCTCGTTATATTTTATTTTAGTGAGTTTTAAAACTTTTAAGACAAAAAAATTTTTAGGAGAGGATATAGACCGCAATAGTCTTATTAGAAATGAAATAAATAAGTATGACCCAATGTAGAATATACGTTTCTCTGTTTTTTTTTTATTAAGCTTATTTAACCATGATTTAACCATGAAATAAAAAAAAAAAAAAAAAACAAAAAGTTTGGACCCTTATAACTTTGGATTGACTAATCGTAGGTTAAAAAAACGGTACATGAAAAAATTAGAATTTCCAAACTCTAGGGGCGATGTCTTTTCTTTTCTTTTCTTTTCTTTTATTTCATGTTTTTGACTCATTTGTTGTCTAGCAACAAATTACAACAAAAAGGAAAATAGATATCTACGTTTTGTGTTAGTTAGTTTAGATGTTGGTTATTTGTAATATTTTTATATCTTTTATTGTATTATATTAATAATTGTATATTGTCAAAATTATAATATTTACTTCATATGAATTTTTATTTTTTCGATTCAAGTTTTAATAATTCTGAACATGGAATAAAATAAAAAGAAAAAAACATCGCCTTTAGAGTTTGGAAATTCTAATTTTTTCATGTACCGTTTTTTTAACCTACGATTAGTCAATCCAAAGTTATAAGGGTCCAAACTTTTTGTTTTTTTTTATTTCATGGTTAAATCATGGTTAAATACCTAAGCTTAATAAAAAAAAAACAGGAGAAACATCGCCCCTAGAGAAACGTATATTCTACATTGGGTCATATTTATTTCATTTCTAAAAAAATTATTGCGGTCTATATCCTCTCCTAAAAATTTTTTTGTCTTAAAAGTTTTAAAACTCACTAAAATAAAATATAACGAGATACAATTTAAAAGCAAAAGTAACGGATATCGCCCCTAGGAAAATTTCCGCCCAACATTTCCCAGCATTCAAAATGTTCCAATATCTTTGATACTTATCAAGATATGCTATCCCAAATGAAAAAATAGATTCGGATGCAGCGATCTTCAGCTTCATTAATATGTGATCATGCCACAAAAGATGGTCTGTAATAGACATACCAAGAACGGAAAGCTTTTCGGTTTCCTCGATGCAAGTGCCATCCATGGATAATGGCAGGGGTGGAATATTTCGCTTGACAGACACGAGACAGCTTTGGGTTTTCGAAGCATTAAATTCCACGCGGTTTCTAATACCCCATATTCTACAATGCTGTCTAGACCGGAATTTCATGAAGTTATCATACATATGCTGCCGTTGCAGAGCCACTTCCGAAGATGAAGGATGTGGATCTGGAAACGAATATGAAAAGCTGAGGGTACTGTCGTCAGCAAAACAATGTAGTGGATTAGAAAATACAGACAAGAGATCATTGATGAAGAGAGTCGGAGACAAAACGGAGCCTTGGGGCACACCAGCATTTATTTTGTGAATATAAGACTTAAAACCGTCCAAAACAACACAAATTGACCGGCCCAAAAGGTAATTTCTCATCCAACGAAGTAGATATTCATCGATGCCAAATGCACGCATTTTCGATAAGAGAGCTTCATGCCAAACTCTATCAAATGCTTTTGAAATATCAAGTGCAATAACCTTTGTTTCACCAAAATGGTGCAAGGATTTGTTCCACTTTTCGGTGAGATATGCCATCAGATCACTAGTAGACCTGTTGCTACGAAAGCCGTACTGCCGGTCATTAAGAAGCTTTCGTTCTTCAAGATATTTCTTAAGCTGATTATTAATCTGCGTTTCCATGACCTTGGAAAGAAGGGACGTAAGTGCAATTGGTCGGTAATTTGTGGGTGAGGAGGATTCGCCTTTTTTAGGGACTGGCTGATGGACAAATGCTGTTTTCCATCCACTCGGAAAGAGTCCAGAGGAATAGGATAGATAGAAAAGCTTACGCAATGGTTTCGCCAGCGTTGAAGAACACCTCTTCTGAATAATTAGGGTAATACTATCCCGGCCAGAGGATTTGTGTATATCGAGATCTTTCAGTAATCTTGCAACTTGTACGAGTGCAAAAGTTGATTTGTCCCATAAATTCATTATCGCACTAGGAATCATGACACTATCAGACAGCGTCGAATTGACAATAAACTGAGCTGCAAGCAAATTCGCATTTTCTTGTGAACTGACATAAAAAGTTTCAGTGAAAACGAGTGTAGGAAATTTAAAATTTTGTTCAAATGACCAAAAATTGTAACTAGCTTTGGGAAATTCTAGTATTATTTGCTGTAATTTTTGGGCATGCAAGAATTTGGTTTCTTTGAGCTTGTTTGATCTTATTCCGGTTAACTTTTCTCCACAAAACCTTAACTTTTAGTCAATCAATCGTATGGAAGAAATCTGTTTTCAAAAAATAGCCGTTTTTAAATGTTAACACAGTTGAATTGCCATTCATCAAGTTAACCAATTAAAATATCCTGCGAAACACCTAGGTTCCACATATTTTTAATAAAACCCAGTCAGTATTCGGAACTAGCTTTTTTTATATTTTACATCGCAAAGGGAGAAAAATATTGGGCCGAATAAAGCGTTCCCCTTAAACGACGAGTTAAACGATTTTGATAAAACACAAAATGCTGTTTTATAAAAAAAAACATATTTCAAAAAAAGCTTAGATACAAATCCTGAAAACTGCAAGTACCCCAGTCAAATTAGCCTTCAACCTCGGAATGAAAGCGAATAAGCTGAAAATTTGCATCAACCTTTATTTTGATGTTCTAATGACTGACAAAAAAGTCTCATATCATATCGTGTCCGCGTCACAAGTTATTCGAGGTCAAAGGTCAGGTAAATCGGTTTTTTTGCAATTATTTCGTTTTCTATGCGAAATACCGCGTTCGAGGTACCCACTCTCCGTGCTATATCTCGAGAATGGTTGGAGTTATAAAAAAATGATTGAAATGAAAATTGTAGATAAGTGTATGGTCTACAAAATTCATAATAACCTCGAACGCGGTATTTCGCATAGAAACAGAAATAATTGCAAAAAACCGATTAACCTGACCTTTGACCTCGAATAACTTGTGACGCGGACACGATATGATATGAGACTTTTTTGTCAGTCATTAGAACATCAAAATAAAGGTTGATGCAAATTATCAGCTTATTCGCTTCCATTCCGAGGTTTGCCCCTTTTTCTGGCTTATTTGACTGGGCTAAAGCGATTTTTCTACATTTTCTAGAAATATTATTAAATATGTTTAAGCCAAAAATAATGGTGTATATAGATGGTAATTCTCGTATATACATATCTACAAATGGTCGCTTGGATAAATATTGGTTACACAAATCATATCCCACGCCAATTCGTAACGAAATTAAATTTAAATTAAAAAATTGGTACAGATTTTATTAGTAATAAATATACAAGATTTTGAGTTTTTGAGTGTCGGCCTAAAATTTGTCTCGCAATTCGAACTCTGAAAATTTAAAATTTTTGTCTTGATTTTATCATATTTGTTAAGCAAATTATTTCAATAATAAAATATCATTGTTATGTAGAAAACATTAGTTTTATTCTTTTGGGGCAATTGGGGATCATCTTAAACCAAAATTTCATATGAAAGAAAGCAAGAACATAATTTTAAGAAATAACAATTTTAAAATTTCTGACCTAAGCTCAAATACCTTTTTAATATAAAAATTTGTAGCACTATTTGTAGCATATCATATCAGATAAAAAAATCCCAGATTTGGCACCACCATACAAATGGTAAAAATTGACTTTTTTCTTATTCTTATTGTTCTTGAAAACGGCACCTAGAATTTTGAGGAAATTTTTTCTGTTTTATTTGATTTAAAAAAAATCATCATGGGCACAATGGATTTCAATGAAATTTTGTATTTTTGCGGTAAAAAATTAAAAATGCGTACCAAAACTTAAGAATAAATACATTATTTTCTTTGGTTTTAGGAACAAAAAATTTAAAAAATATAGTTTTGAAAATTCAGAATTTCAATACGGATCAATTATTATTTAGTTTTAAAATTTTATGTTAAAAAGTGAAAATTGATTAACCCACATTTTTTCTTAAAATTTATTTTTATAAATTTTTATTTTATTTAAACAAAAAACCTACTACGATTCATAACTTGTTTTCTTTCCTAAATTAATAGAATAGAATAGAAAAAGATTTTTTATTTAAGTTCATATACATTATGCTAACAATCGTATCAAAAAATCTTATTAATGTAATAACACATTATTATGACATAACATTTTATGTTGTCTGTCAGATTGGCATTACACATCTAATATAATTTTTTCAAATTTACATCGATAACTAGTTAGTTACAATTATTTATTTACATAGTATTAAGACTAAACATCGGTTTTAAAATATTATTAAAAATATTGTAAATTCATTTAAAATTACAATTGCAAATATGGCAAATAAAGAATTATGTAATATTATACAACTTTTTTATGGTATATTTAGTTTACCTACTTTCTAAATTAAGTTAAATATCATAAAAATTACATAAGTACTTATTACACATTTATATATTAGTTTAAACAAATTCATTTATTAATATTTTTCTGTACTTAAGGCAATTTACTAAATAGTTGTAAAGGGAAGCGAAGTAGTTTCCGTTAAGTATGTTATGTAGATCATCAATAGACAGTGCATCTTTACCAAAACAAGCAATTCTCATACTATTATAGATTGGGCATCTACCAATAAAGTGATACGTATTTTCAGCTTCATCCAAATTACAGATTGTACAAATACCAAATGAATCTTTTTTAAATGCTCTTGCGTTTATATTTAAAAGACCACCTCTTGCTTTAAAAATTAAACTGACCAAGTGTGAGGAGTTTCCATCAGTGAAATATGGCACTATATTATAGTTTAATTGAGGATAAGAATCATGAAATTGAGAACTTCTAGCATCTGAAGTATATTTATCATGCTCATTAGTTTCCAATGCTATCAACATATTTTAATGGAGATTCCTAAAAGAAGACACAGATAGGTCAATGTCCATATTAAGCAATTGGCCCAAATTTTCCCAATCAGCGACCCAAAAAGTCTTAAGAGCGATAGTCTCTTGGGCTAATTTACGTGGTAATCTAGTGCTAGGATATTCCAATACTTTATAATTTGGCAACTCTGGTGCGATACGTCAAACATCTAATTAAATTTTTGTCCGCCAAATTATTTTAATATTTCCTAAATTAATATCTGCTTGAAAAAACACATGTTTTCTCTAAGTCCTTTAAAAATCAAATTTATGCCTATGAAAATTTCTCTCCACTATTATTCAATTTAAAAAAAAACTCTTATTCATCTAAACAAAATAGCAAACTCGTGCGACCCAATAGTGCAATTTATTTCAATTATTTTTGTGAGGAAGATTCCATTTTTCTCAAAATATTGAAATATTGAAATTGATCATAGAGCTGTCAAAAAATCTTTACCAAAATTTTCAAAATTTTCCATTTTCAAATAGATCGAAGGAAATTATTCTCCATATGGATACATCGATAAAGCAGATTTTGATTTTAGTGCTTCAACTCTTCGATTCCTATAAACAAAAATTGTGCGCTATAATTTCGTACCAAAGATATACATAAAAGCAAACTGTTTTAATGATGAGTCTTATACTCTTACAGGCGAATCTATAAACAAATCTTAAAGGTTACTTAACTTTAAAATACCTCTAAGTAGCTCTTAAGTATGAAATCGGTATCTATAATCAATTTTCACATTTAAGTAACGTTACTTAAAGGCCTCTTAACTTAAACGCCATCAACCGCGTTTAGGGGTCACTTAAAGGCATTTTAAAATGTATTTTGACATATCGATTGTCATCTTTGAAATTTTGAAGTTTCAAATTGTGAGTTTGTTTGTTGTGATATTATATTAGAACTATAAAGTGCAACGATTTAAGAAACATAAAATTTGTATTGATTAAAGTATGTGTACGCGCAAAGAAATTTCGTCCACGCTTCCCTCTTAGCCTTTGAAGTGCTTACATCGACACTTTCTTCCTCGTTGTTGGAAGAGAATAGGCGTTTTCCTAAATGCAGTGTTGCAGCGCATCGTGGATTTTGATGACCTTGCGACTTTTTTCTTCACTCTGAAATTTACTTTTACAATTCATTAAAAAAAAAACTCTAAAATTTAGAATTCGTATTTAATAACGTTATTTTATTGAAGCAAGTGAATAAAAAAAAGCATCAAAATTCATGATGCGCTGCAACACTGCATTTAAGAAAATGCCCAATCTGTGCATAAAATAATTCTGTTTTGTAGTGTATTATTGCAAATTCTAAAATAAAAGTTTCCTTGTAGGAGGCATCCCAATTTTCAGATCTTTTTCTTTTATTTGTGGCGGCGGGTGTGGGTGTGTTTGATAGCCATTTTTTTTTTTGATTTCACAAATAAAAAAATGTGTCTTCCAATTATTTACTGAAAGAAGGTGTCACAAAATAGCTGTGTTGTATAAAATGAAGCAGCATTTGTTTTTTTTCTGTACTAGATTTTCACATTCTTTTACGTTACGTGACACAATCATTGTTTAGTTAAGTACCAATGAAAAATCGATTATAGATACGAATTGAAGTTTCGTCATTTAAAGCCAAATTAAATATTTAAGTATGCTTAAATAACCTCTAAGATGCAGTTTAAGAAAATCTTATAGATACGGCTGTTAGACTCTTACAGCCGCGCCGTGTTTGTATAATTCTCCGACACAACCTACCACCAATTCCAATCAAAAAATATGGAGTACTTTTTTCGATACTTATTTTTACTAAAAAGTGATATACGCCCTGTTCTGATTTTCGTTTACGAAAGTAATATACTTTCGTTTTCATTTCGTTTCGATTTTGTCTGGAGAATTTGAATTCGTAAATCTAAAAATGATGTAAGTACTTTTAAAAATATATCTACAAACTATTTTTTTGTCTTTTATGAGGGGGAAGACACATGTGTAACAGATAACCTGCCTGAATTTTGGTACCACTGCAAGGCAAATTCGTACGAAATTAGGAACGTCGTTTTCAAAATCCGTACGAAAATCAATTTCGATAACGAATTCAATTCGGAACAAAAATCAGAACAAGGGTGATAGACTGGATTTTTTTGTTATCACGTGTCTATTTGCATTTTTTTTTTTTTCAAAATTTAAATTTTAATATTGAACCCCTTTTTCTTAAACGGTGTCAAAATAAACACTTATTTTTCCCTTCTTCTATGTTTCAAAAACTCTATCTCTTATACTGTATTTTTCAAAGTTCCAGACATGTTATAATCGCAAGCAGTTAAGTCAGATGAGACGAGACGGATGTTGCGGTTATGTATAAGTTTGTGTAGTATTTTATAGTAAGTAAGTTGATGAAGAGTTTATACCTTTTAAATCTCTTCTTTGGAATCTAAAGCTGGGGCCAGATTCTGTAAAAAAAGAAACGAAAGCGATCGTTCGTTTTTCAAAAACGAAAGCAAATACGAAGCAAACTGTTCGCACGAAAACGTTCGTTCGCTTTTGCCATACAGAATGTCACCCCTGTATTTAGACTTTCGGTGATGTGCTCTGTGTACGTTGTTCGTCGTTGCTCATACGCGGAACAACGAGAATGTAAATGATAAAAACGAACAACGAATGAAGAACGTACAAATTCAAAGGAGCTCGGAAATTTCTGTGTTCGTTGTTCGTTGTTACCCGGACATCGTGTGTTTAAATGCGAAAACTGTTTAAATAAACGTTGTTTTGCAGTGCCGTGCAACTTGTAGGGACTTTTTTGAAGTTTTTTTTTATTACTGATTGGAGCATCAGAAGGCAGATAAACTTTTTTTTTTTGATAAAAGATAAAACAAGTAACAGAAAACACAGGGCCTGTTGATTTGACAGTATACCTAGTGAAGCGTTTGACAAATGAAATAGTTTACTGTGAAGAATAAACAAATTCATTGTCATATTCGATATCAAGCTGCTTTCGCTGGAAGTTTTGTCCGTTTACTTATTGATTACCTTCCTATTGAACAATCCTTGCAAAAGGTTTATAAATAAGAACTAAATTTGGTGGTTTAACACCTAGTAGAAAACCAGGACCTAGTGAATTAAAACTCTCAAGCATTCATGTGAGCGTGTTACCAGAATGCAGGTGACCTACAATTTCCTGCCGAGTCGGAACGGTTAAGATGAGCAGCACTTTTCATGGAAAGAAATATTATTGGAGGATTAGTAACTTCCTAAAACGAGGCTATAGGTACATCCATGAAAAATATTTTTGCAGCGGCTAACAATCGAACCTAAGACCCTCTGCATAACAGTCCAATTCACTAATAATTATACCAAGGTGTACTAGGTTAAATCATTGTTAATTATTTTAGTCTGTAAGACTATCAGCTTGAGGGAATTTAGCACAAAGCCTCCTCTTGATTCTCCGATTTTTGATTGACTTGTCTTAACAACTTATTTTGTCTCCAAGACACTGTTTTTTTTCTTTATAAGACCTTAATCATGTGACGAGGAGTGTACAGTACATACATAATACATATGTATTTACTGACACAGTTGAACGAAAACCCTTTGTTATATTTTTAAATCACTGTCATACAGGACGACTATTGTATAAGCTCATGATGTATCTATGTACACATTTATATGATGTGCACACTTCTACCTCATTCTACCTTATCATATCTATATAAATACAAAAAAATACTATCCCAACCGGAAAACATTCGGAACGATGTGCAGATACGATTTTTCAACACTTTATATATCTTGTGTGACATGAGTTTTCAGTGAAAATGTCACATCATTTTTCTCGTGTCCCCACTTTTCATCTCCAGTTAAGTATCTTTTTTTTCAACCTTCGAATCGTTGGCAATGTAGAGCATGGAAGGACATAGTCCAACTCGCAACTGATGGCCATCCGGGTGACATATTGTCCTTCGTTATTTCTCCTTCCGCCACCACCACCTCCACATCTATCTACTTCTGTTTTTTTTTTTTTTCATTCTGCCTTTTTTTGGTAGCAAGTTATTTAAAAAGGATTTTATGACATTTATTTTTCAGACAATCGGAATGGAAACATCACGAAACATCGGTGCCAAAAGGGGAATCTTTCGGTGAGAGACAGGATGACGAAAAAAGAAGGCAATTGGAATGAGTGGCCGTACCAGCAACCCTCGGATTAGTATCTTCACATCTGTATACGTGTTTCCGTTCTTCCTTCTTCCATTTTTTGTTGTGTTTCATACACAAAGTCCTAGATATACCTATAATTTTGTTTTCCAAACCGATTTTCAACAATATCGCAATAAAACTTCTAGACTTTTCTTTAAATGTAAAATTTACATATAGATTTCGATTTGTTTAATTTTATTCCGGCTAAATTCTACTTGTCACTCAAATTGAAAGCAAGTTGTCAAAAAAGACTGTCGCGATGTGTCCTTGTTGTTGCCGGCGGTGTTAATGGTGGGGAGATATTAATAAAGCAATTGTAAGAAGGTTTTTAATCTGCATATCTTCGAAGTCGTCACGCAGTTCTTTGACTTCTTGACTTTCAAAATAAATTTGACGGTGAATTCCTTCGGGTTATGATGATAAGGAAAAGATCCATTTATTAAATGGAATTAATTTCACAACATTTTCATCATGGCATGGTGTTTTTAACATTTTGTAAAATTGCTTAATTCTTTAAATAGTCCAGAAATATTTTAACTCTTAAAAAAGTTGTATTTCTATTCTGTCATCATCGGGTGATAAACTGCAAGGATCAATCGGTGTACGAAACAGAGAATCAGATCAGTAGAGAAGTTTGAAGTCCCTTTTTAACTTCTAGTTTATAATACCTAAAATAGGTTAAAGTGAAAACCTTAAAAATAGAGATATTAAACAAAACTAATAACACTGTTCTACAAAATGGCAAGAACTTTTCAATTGATCTAGTAGAAGTTCCAAATCTGGGTTGAGTACTTCATGGTAATTGACCTTAAAAATATTTTTATAGCCTCAAAGTGTCAATCAATTGTTTAACAACCGTTTTTGAGTAACTTAAAGCTCTTAGCAATTTTTAGGTCAGTCAGCAAACAGAAGACCCGACTGTATCGAGATCATAAATTTATGATGCAGAGTGTCTGTTAAAATTCATTTTATGCGTTCTCATGTTCAGTTCTTCCCAGAAAATATTGGTAAATTGAGACACGAGCAAGGCTAACTATTTCAACCAGAAATAGCTATCGTCAAAGGAAAACGTTTTTCTATGTAAGAACCTATGAAAAATGGAAGCAAACTGCTGCTGGGTGCTCTAAAGTAAAACTAAGGACTTGTTATAGAATCTAAAAAGATCAAGCAAACATTTTTAAGAACTCATAAAATTCTAAGCAAAATATACTATACCTAATAATAAATCAGTCCTTCTATATCAGAAAATATGTGAAAAAGGTATACATTTCCGTTTCAATACAAAAATACTAAACAAATTTTTGTAGCTGGTACACAACCACTTTGTAGTAGTCGGAGAATAACTGACTTAAAAATAGGAACGGGGATTGAACAATATATTTAGAAATTGCATTCAGAAGCAACATTTTATCATATCCTTATATAAAGGGTGGCCCATCTAGTGGTTTTTTTAAAGCATAGATATTTTTAAACTAACAGCTGTTTCCCGCTCTTAATCTTCACAGAAAGTCAAAATGTGTCGCTGTACGCTTGAACAACGTTGGAAAATATTGAAGTCTTATTTTTCATCTCGGCGGCTACATAAGCAAGCATAATTGCCGCACTCGGAAAAGCCGGACGTTATCATCCAGAAGCCAATCCACAGGGACTGACAGTTTGGTGCGGATTGTGGTGGCATCATTGGATCATTTTTCATCGAAAATAAGGCTAGGAACAACATTTCGGTCAACGGTGGGCGTTACAGAGCCATGTTAACCGACTTTTTTCTTACTGAAATTGAAGATGTGGATTTGGGCCACCTCTGGTTCATGCAGCATGAAGCGCCATGCCACAATCAATCTTTTGCGCACCGAATTCCCAAATCGTGTTATCAGCCGTCTTGACGATGTCAAATTGAGCCTCGGAGCTGCGTTTTGACCCCTTTTGGACTTTTTACTTGCGACTTATAGGCAAGTTATGTATTCGCAAAAAAAAAATCGAACTCGAGATTTTGATCGAAGTTGACATAACGATGATAGCGAAGACTAAGAAAGTGGTACTCGCAATTTTGTCTGTCTGTCTGTTCGACTGCAGCCTAAACGGCTCAGCCGATTTTCTTCAAACTTGGTAGATATCTTATTTAATTTTTTCCCCCACACGTTTTTTAAGACCAAAAATAACGGTACCTGCCATACAATTTTTTTTCGAAATTTTGTAAATATTTTTTTTTCTCAAGAACTGTTCGAAAGATTTAAAAAAAAAGATGCAAAAAAATTTCATTTAGTTAAAGCTAGGTACTGGTTGAACAAAATTTTCCGAAAAATGATTTTGAGGGTATCCCCCCAGAAACCATTTTTGTGTTTTTAATTTTCTCAAAAACAGTAGGGGAAGATGGCCTAAAATGGCCCCCTTGCCAGAAATTGTAGAATCGAACAGAATTAGAAGGTTTTGGTAACACAATTCTTTAGTTTTTCTGGCATCACTGACATAAATGAAATATAAGCAACTTCAAGCTATTGTTTGAAATTTTACAGGTCAAACTATCTCTAGCCATCTACAAAAGTAGAACCAATAAAATGATGTAAAAAGTTTGTTGACAAAAAAAATATGAAAAAACATTCAATTATGGAGAAAACAATAAATGCATGTAAGTATTAAGGATTTCTTATTAATTTACTGAAATTAGGTGGCCTATAACTATTTCAGTCTGTTCGGAATTAAAAATTAAATAAAAGAACTTTAAACGGGCAAAATGGTTGGAAAATATAAACGATGTACAGAGACGGAGTCCTGGACTGATAATTAACAAAAGCCCTAAATACTGTCCAAAAAAAAAGTACTTGCAATAATTGAGTATTATTATAATTTCTACTTTTCCTTATTTTGTTTTAAGTGAAGTTGTTTTAAATGAATTGTTGTTTTTATTTTTTTTTATTGGTTATTGTTTATGTTTATTTTGCTTAAAATAAAGTTTGAATTAAATTGAAAATGGGTTTTGGTATATCTACTTGCCTAGTTGGTTTACTTGCAAGGGTAACGGGCATACCAATATACCATTTTACCAGGACAATTTTTATCGTTGGAATTTGAAGAGTTTTTGAAAATTAAATACTATAAATACTTTTTGAAACTTTTTACACTCGTAAAGCAAACAAATTACTTAAGCTTTGAAAAGAATATAACATTTAAGTTTAAATGTAACATTTTTGTGAGATATGACACATTTGCCTTAGGGGGGACATTTTAGGCCACCTTCCCCTACGACCCATTTCGTAAATTTTTTTTTGCTAAAGCTCCCCAAAAACTTGAATAGAATTGTGTATTCAAATTTTCAAAAAAAATTGTTTGGATTTTTAAAAAAAATTTCAAAATTTATTTTTCAAAACTCAATATTTCGAAAACCTTATGCTAAATTTTTTTTAAGCTTGATAAATAAAAGTTTCTTAATATAAATTACAAAATGTAAGAAACTTTTTTTTTTGCCTAAAAATACCAGTACCCACCATACAAATGTTAAAAAATGGTTTTCGAAAATCGTATTTTTCTCGAAAACGGCTTCGAGAATTTTGCTAAAATTTTTGTTCTTTTAATTAATTTTTACGATCTATAATTTAATAAAAAAAAAGTTGAAATCAAGATATTACTGACTATACCTACCATAAGACCATTTTTTTCAAATTTAGAATTTCTCACTATCGACATAACGGATTTGAATGAAATTTCTTATAGAAAAGCTCCTAAGAAGTTTACAAAACATTGCATTTCAAAACTTAAGAAAAAAAATATTTTTTTGAATTTTTGAAAAGAAAAATCAATTTTTTTTTGACAATTCGATATCTCAGAAACGGCTCAATATTTTTTTCGTAAATTTAATTTTTATTCGAACAATAATAAAAACTTTAAATTGACGTAGGTACAAAAATTTTTTCTTAAAAACCTTTTAAAAATGTTGTATATAAAAGCTTATTTTTTTTAAGAAACCAGTATAGACTTATAATTTTTTGGTTTTAAAGAATTAAAATATAAAATTTAAAAAAAAGAATTTTTTTTTATTTTATTTATTTCAATTTAAACTTTTATTCACAATATATATTTCTTTTTATTTTTACCTATTAAGCGACGCGTTTCGGATTTGCATCCATCATCGGGCTTTTTTCGTTGAAAGTCAACGAAAAAAGCCCGATGATGGATGCATTTGGATAGAAGATGCTCACACTGTGTCTCTGGCATATTAAGGGTATACAAACCCCTTGAGTGTGCGCCGATTATAAAAAAGAAAAAAATGTCGTCGTGACACAAAAATTATCAATATGGGAATAATTTGTGGTAATATAATTTTAATGTATAAAGTATAGAAACTCCATCTTCACTGCCTGAATTGCATCATAGAGAATGGATATAACTTATCAAAGGGCACGGTAGTGCCCAGCGAGGAACCGATTTTTGACCCCTCCCTATCTTCAGTACCAATGAAGTCAGAAACTTAAAACTCCGAATATTTGCTAAGGTAGTCAGGCACAGGCGCCTCACCATTTTTCAATTTTCTAGCATAAGCGGTTCCTGAGATATAAGGCCTCAAAAATCACAAAAACCGTAACTGATTGACTGACTGACTGACAGATCATCAAAATTATGGAGCACTTCCCGACATCGTATTATGGAGCACTTCCGACTGCTGTAAAACGATGAAATTTGGTGAACCGGTAGGGCTTATATTGCATATAAAGAACCAAAAATAAACACCCAAGTTTTCCTTTCAGGGGGCGTGGTATCCGCCCACTTTCTCCGAATTGGTGTTGGTTGAATGGAGCACTTCCGACTGCTGTAAGACGATGAAATTTAGTAAAGTAGCAGGCCTTAAATTGCATACTAAGAAAAAAATATAAAATTTAAGATTTTCCATTAAGGGGCGTGGTATCCGCCCACTTCCTCAGAACTGATGTAAATTACATATGGCAAACTTCCGATTGCAGTAGAACAATGAAATTTGGTAGAGCGGTAGGGCTCAAATTGCATATAAAGGAACAAAAATAAAAATTGAGGTTTTCCATTCAAGAGCGTGGTATCCGCCCACTTTCCGAGAAAAAGTTTGATTTATATGTAGCACTTCCGACTGCTGTAGAATGATGAAGTTTGGTGGAAGGGTATAGCTTAATGTACATTCAAAGCGAAAAATAGAAAATCTAAGATTTTTCATTCGAAGTGTCTTTTTATTGTCATTTTGAAACTATACATGAATTTTGAAATTTCATTACTTTTCTTAGAACTAGAGTGCTCGATTTGGTACTCTATGTTATGTTAACATGAATGAAAAAAGAAAACATTTGCATACCTGAAAAAATTATGAGTTTACATAAAAAAAACTCTTAACTGTGATGTGAACTATAATAAAACCACTAATTAGGCTGTTAATTGGTGGTCTACAATCATTTAAAAAAAGGAGTTAAAATTGCAACAAAAACATCATCGCATCCTCAACAATTATTGCTTTTTTATGGCTTTGAGCGGATGTATAGGTACTAGTATTTAACATTAAAGTAAGTATGACAAGAAGAAGTAAAAACGAAAAATATAAAAATAAATTTTATAGTTTTTGTTTTTGTGGACTATATTGAATGAATCAATTGAAAGCGTTTTGTGACCTCTAGTCATTTGGACTAGAGGTCACAAAACGCTTTCAATTGATTTAAAGTAAGTATGTTAGTGTTAGGTATCTTGCGAGGACAAGAAGAAACAATTGAAGCGCAATTCAAAACAACCAATAACAAAAAGAAAATATACCAAACGAAAAATAGGAAGCTATAAACTAAGTTGATTTTACCTTCTATTTCACCCTTCTATTTTTCCGTATCTTTCGAGATTTTTACATGGCAAAACATTAAAATCTTTGCAAAAAGGAGTGAGATCAGACCAAAAATATAAATGTTGAAAAAAGAGCCAAGTTCTTCTATACAAAAACCTTTGTGTAACAAGTCAGCCGTGAAAAGTACTGAGATCTAAAAGTACGCCAAGTTCTTACTTCATGAAGGTTTAATACCGAATATTTAAAGTAGAATAATATTGAAACAGCTACAATGTAATAGAGAAATTTTATTATTTAATGAATACTGACTAAAATTTGATGGGCTCACTTGGCAAGTTTTTTCTTATGCCCAATTCGAAAGGTTTTAAAAACTTGACAAGTGAACCCATCAAATTTTATTCAGTATTCATTAAATAATAAAATTTCTCTATTGCATTGTAGCTGTTTCAATATTATTCTACTTTAAATATTCGGTATTAAACCTTCATGAAGTAAGAACTTGGCGTACTTTTAGATCTCAGTACTTTTCACGGCTGACTTGTTACACAAAGGTTTTTGTATAGAAGAACTTGGCTCTTTTTTTAACATTTATGTTTTTGGTCTGATAGTTCTCTCAACAAACAGCTTCAAGCTTATAGATGTCCAACGGAAACAAACAATTTGTGAAAAATAAGCTTTGGACGTTGTTTCTGTTTAAAACTGATCTCCAGGCATTCACTTCTCTGTTAACAAAAGCCCTGTCCGCCGATGAGGCAAAAGTCCTGCGATGAAAAAGCATTGGAATTGCATAAAATTAGCATTTCAAATGCACTCGGCGCTATAAATCAATCGAGCAAAATTAAAATTGACATTTTCGATTGAATTGGTTGTATGTGAGTGAGAATGATATCGTAAATAGTTCGCGGAATAATGATATTTCTAAGCTGGAACTTTCCCCCTCTAACCAGCCATGGTGTCAAAATCTTTTTAAACAAAAGTCGTCATGTTTGTCTAGGCAAGTTAATTTGCTAAATCCCAAAAATTTTGCATATAACATCTCGCTGAATGGACTGTGTGTTCTATGAAATGACTTCTCACCTCTCCCACATCATCATCATCGCATCCCTTGCCGCTAGTCACGTGCTGCATTAGCGCGACAACCTTTCTGAACGAATATATTCCGTAATGAAGCTATAATCGCCAGCGATAAGGTCGTGCGTTAGTCGTGGCACAAGCCTCTATGTACACCGAGAACTTGTGCTCCTCCATATCAGTGACAGCCACTTACCCGAAATAGCTGTTCCGTAACATTGTATACAAATATAGATATCCCAGGGGTTGGGGTGGGGTGGTGTTTGTGAAACGATTCAATTTGTTATTAGCTGCGATATGTGCAACGTGGCTTTTTGTGTGTTCTGGCACGCTAGACAGCTAATAATGACGTGGCATATATTCCGTTTTCCATTCTAGGACCCATAGATTCATGGAGGCAGAGTTAACTTCAATGCGCTGCTAAGCTTTTTTCCTGTATTATGTGCGCTAAATGAAAATTTGTTGGTATTGCAGATGTTGTGTAGGAGATGTCGCGTAATGCTTTCGGCTTATTGCTGCTCCGTTGCTATCGCTGCTACTAATTCGCCCCAATCTCTTGACTGAAAAATTGTTGCAAGTCATGTCTGTCTGAGCTAAGAGTTTAGATTGTGTGATGCTAACCTTATATCACCAGTTCCGCACTCAATTATTTGTGTCGTGCAAATACATTAGGGTATGGATTTGGAAGGGAGTGGCTAATGTGATAGTATTCGAATGTTTCGAGTGGTAGTGTAATACCATCAATAATGATAGGAATGGTGTAACTAATCTAAATTTGCATGCACATTTCTATAAACCGACCAGTCTGATGTTTTTTGTCAAGACTGAGGAATGCCTGGTGTTAGTTTCAAATAAACAGATATTTTTTAACTTTGTTTGAAAAATACTCGTATTTGCTAGAACACATTTTTAATCAACCTCGCAATGCCTGAGTTATCCATCTAATACACAAATATTGTTAATAAAAAAAGGTCACGAAACCAGGAAACATATAAGGGTTGGCCAAATATAAGTTTCTTTTTAAAAATGTAATAAAATGAACGAAATTAAATTTTTGTTCATGTGTTATAGCTTTATTAGTAATATCTAACATCCCCATTAGTTATGGAATATAACGTCTTTCAAGTGGCTACCTCGGCTGGTTTCGCAGAAGCGCCTTCTGTCACTCCAATTTTCCAAGACCTTGTTGATGGTTTCTGGCTGTAGCTCACGGATTGCTTGGCTGTTATTGGCCTTAAGTACTTGAATCGTTTCCGGATTGTTGGCATGACATTAGTCCTTCACGGTTTCCCATTAAAAAAAAAACTCCAAAGGGATCAAATAGCAACTCCGAGGCGGCCAATTAACATCGCCAAGTCGACTGATAACACGATTTGGGAATTTGGTGCGCAAAGAATCGATTGTGGCATGGGCTTTGCGGCATAGCGTGCCATCCTGCCTAAACCAGAGGTCGCCCAAATCCATGTCTTTGGTAAAAAAAAGTCGGTCAACATGGCTCTGTAACACCCACCGTTGACCGAAACATAGTTCCCAGCCTCATTTTTGAAGAAAAATGGTCCAATGATGCCAGCACTTCAATCTGCAATCTGCACCAAACTGTCACTATATCTGTGGATGAATTGGTATCAGAACATTAACTTACGGGTTTTCCGAGTCCTAGATGCGGCATTTTTTTTTGTTGACATAGCCGGCGATATTAAAATGCGCCTCGTCAGAAAAGATAATTTTTTGCCCAAAATCGTTGTTTTATTCAAGCTGCTCTAAGGTCTAAAATTAGAAGCGATAACGAAGCGAACGGTCGTGCGCCTTTAATTGCTGTCATTTGGGCTACACAGCACTCACTTTGGAATAAGATTTAATAATTTCCCAACGTTGAACGGAAGTATGATACTGACTTTCTGTCATTATTTCGAGCGAGAAACAGCTGTCAGTGTCAAATTAACCTATGATATAAAAAGAAACCACTAGATGGCCTACTCGTTACATAGGTAAGATCTAATAGGTACTGATGGAAATATGGTTAAATGGCAAAAGTCATACTTATCAATTGACAGTTGGGTCTAGGATATGTTCAACACGTTCTAACCAAGCTCCCATTTTGCAATTGTATCGAAGATAACAATAATTTTGGATCGAAGACCAATTTTTAAGTCTTTAAGACAATTTTTAAAACCCAAAAAATTATCACGTTTTAAAAAAAATCAAAAAAAAAAAAAACGATAAGACTGTAGCCGAAATAAACAAACAGACAGCACTTCGAATTCCAAGTTTTTCGTCTTTTCCACCATCGCAATTTCAAGTTTAATCAAAATCGCAGGTAAAATTATTTGAACGACTGCATAACTTTATACTGGTAACCTCGGCTTTAACCAATACTCTTCCTCAGCAGGTTCTTACCCTAACTTCTTGTCTCCAGTTTCGCAAAGTTGCTTGGTGTGCCATCGTATTTGCTTCCTCTACTGATTTGTTCTCAACTACTTTCGACACGATTGTAATGTACCTAATGCAATTTTCAGGATCGCCATGTAATGGCAAGATCGCCATGTAAAGTACCTTCTATCTAATTATCTATTCGACGGGCAGAGCATAAAAATGCCATAGGTTTTCTGCCATAAATGAGAAACACTTTGTATAACTAAAATGAATCTGATTTTATTTTCAAATTTTACATGCTTATATACTAGTTGCTTACAAATATTTTATTGCTTACAAATACTTTATTATTTACAAATACTTTATTTACAAATAATAATAATAGAACTTAATATTGTATCTTAATATCTAGTGTCATATGTTACAAATTTGGGTGAACTACTTAGAGTTCAATACTGTTAGTCATTGTTTGCTTGTGTCAGCAGTTTAGGTTTAGGTGGGTCAGTCATAGTCATCGTCGAAGTCATTGTGTGCATCGTGTGCAGGTTTCGTTTTCGTTTGTTTTGTTTTTGTTTTTATTTTATTTGTTTGTAATGTTTTCGTTTAGGTTGTCTCGTAGGGTTGAGGTAGGTTAAGTAGCTACACTACACGATCAATGCCTCCGCACTCGCACAACAGGTCCCGGGATGAAAAGTTTTTATAAAGGCAGTTTATGGTTCGTCAAGGGCTCTGATATATTCAATTAAATTCCTACCTCAAAGAAACAGCAAGAACTTAGTTTAGGAAGATCAGAGTTTAAGGCATAGATGGAGTCCAGACAGTCCCTTACTACCTCTAATTTTAAATTGTCTTTGGTTTCGATGCTTCCAAGACATCGCCGTTCATCGTCGCCGCTGGTTGGTTTGTCTTTCAAGTCCGCATTGACAGCTATACCCATTTTCGACACATTCGTGTCAATACTCACAAGAGATTCACTGAAATAGCGTTGTATTCTTCTGATTCGCCGTTTTCAAGAAATTAGACAGATTTTTGTTAGATTGTGACTCCATTGTTAGTGTGAGATATTCGGATTTTTATCTGAAGAACGAAGTTAAAGAAGTGGCATGTCATCAATAGCGCATCGACTTTTCGTTTGCCATCAAATATATAACGCTTAGAGCAACGGTCAGCAACAGGCGGACCGCGGTCCGCTTGCGGACCTCGGAAGGTCGAACCTTGAACCGCTAATTTTTTTAGATATACATATGTAATGTACCTACAAAACTATTCATTTAATTTGATGATGAACAACTGTCTCTTTTGTGAGATTTTTTGACGTTGAAAAGTAAAACTCAATGCTTTTGATGAATTCGTAACAAAAACCAATATTAATCAATACAAAATGGTATCGCTTTCATCTGACGGGGCACCAGCGATGATTGGCAAAGAAAAAGTATTAGTAAAGAGAAACAAAGATAAGAATGCAGTCTAATTGCTTATCAGTGCATAATTCACCAGGCAGCCCTTTGTGGAAAACTTAGTGGTACATTTTGAAAGAAGTAATGGACAGTTTGGTCAGTTTAATTGATTTTATAAGATATCGTTCTGCTCTTCAGCACCGACAGTTCAAGGAGTTTCTCTTTGAATGTTATTCCGCTTATTCTGACCTACTACAACACAACAATGTTCGTTGGCTAAGTAAAGGTCAAGTTATTGAACGTTTAACGAGGGAAATGTGCTAGCTGTGGCTTTTTTCAAATATATTTTGAAATATTTGAATGGGCTTAACACCGAGTTACAGGGAAATGGAAAATTGCAAAAAACTAGCTATCAACCTAGTTTTTATGTTTTGCTTGACATATACATATATGCGAATCATATTTCTCAAAAATCAATTTCTTGAAAAACAAATTTTATTCGAGACTATCGGACACCCACCTGGAAGATACTCTTCGTATTTGCTGCTCTACGCGTGAACCAAACTATAAAAAACTGGTTCAAGACGGTCGTTGTAATTTCTCACATTAATTTTTTCTATTGTGTTTTGTAAAATTACTTATGTAAATAAAGTCAAATAAAATTAGTAGATAAGTATTATAATTTTTTTTTTCCTGGACCTCGACAAAATGTTTCAACTAATCCTGGACCCTTCAATAAATTACTTGCCGACCTCTGGCTTAGAGGTTTGCTAATATTGATGAAACACCATGACTTCTCCATCATCAAATTGACGATTTTGTTAAAGGTGTGCTCAAATTATAAGATTATATTAACGATTTTTTTTTAATTTTAAAGGCCCATTTATGTCATTATGCATGGAATATGAAATCACTCAAATGTTCGCTTTGGCTTCTTACAGTGCGGCAGGGTTCAAATGGTCCAATTTTCAATGACTCTTCCGCATAGATTGGGCTGAAATTGAACGATGGTCTGTGTTATGCTCACCTAAAGGACATCGGTCGAAAAAGTTTACCGGACAAATCACATGACCTTAAAGTCCAATTCACGTCACCTCTGCGAGAGGTGAGGTGTAGGCTACGCGTACAGTAGTGCGACAAAGCGATGCGATATGAGAAGCGATGCGACAACCGATTCGAGATGCGAGAATTAGATGCGAGATAGTGCGCACAGTAGAAGCGATATTTCCTGCAGTTATGTTGTTAATCCCTTTATAATTATTGCCACCAAAATTGTAAAAAGTTGCACCAAACAACAGAAGCACTGAAATAACAAAATTTTACTCTTTTGATTTTTTTTTGAAACCTCAAAACAAACAATATGAGACTTCTCGCACGAACTCGCTTGAAAAAGTAGTCAGAACAGTTTGTGTGCGAGATGCTTGCGATAGGCATGTGAGAAACTCGCAACACTCGCATCAAATATCGCTCCACTGTGCGCACGTGTATAAGAATCACTGTAAATATTTTTCTCGCACGCAAACGCTTCTCGCATCGCATCGCTTTTTCGCTTTTTCGCAACCTAAGGCTACGCGTACAGTAGTGCGGCAAAGCGATGCGATGCGAGAAGCGTAGAGTCGTCCTACTCGAACCACATCTCGTCTTGGCCCTGTACTCGTATCAATTTGGGTTATAAGAAATCGGTTACCATCGCTCTGTATCGTTCGACATTGACAGTGATCACTTCTCCAACGTCGTTTTCGAAAAAGTACGGACCTATGACGCCCAGCACCAATCCACACCGACTGGTAACTTGTTAGGGATCTCATATTGGTTGGTGTCATCCCATATACGGCAATTTTGCTTGTTAAAACTGCCATTCATCCAAAAATGCGCCTCGTCGCTAAAAATGTTTTTTCGGCCAAAATCGGAGTCTTCTTTTAAACGGACCAAATCCCATTCAAGGAAGAAACGACGTTATCTATGGACATGAACTTTAAGTTCCTTGTTCAGTTGGATCTTTTTCAGGTGTAGTCCCAAGTCCCGACGCAAAATTCGCAAAGTTAAAGACTGCGAAAGGCCGAGGTCTTGTGCACGGAGAGAAATCGACTGCCTCGGGTTCTGCTACGTACGAATGTTGGCTGACCGTATCAAATTTGGCCACCAATATTTGAAGAGTCGACAGTGAAGGCAAGCACGTATATCGTATAATGCACGCAACGTTTGCACTCATTTAAATGTTCAGTCGTGTAATTTGTCATTAGTAAATTTGACAGATGTCATCAAAACAACATGGTCGCCAAAAGCCGTCAAAATCTACTCGCACAGTAGGAATCAGTACTGAATCAAATATTTCGAATATTTTATAAAGTTTTTTTTTTTTTATTAAAACATATTTTTCCCATGTTATGATGTATTATCTATCTTAAAGCCAAACATTGATGAATTACTGTTTTTTTTTTCACTTTCTCCATTTCTCTTCCCTGTAATACTTTCCAATATTTTAATTTCACAGAAACTCCAAACTTAATTAATGCTTTCACATTAATTGCCACATCAGGTTGATGCTACAGCAAGCTGCGCAAAGTTCAATATAAGAAATTAAAATTTTTTGACTTTTCGTAAATTCAAAAAAAAAAAAAAAAAAAAAAAAAAACTTTGCAAAAAAATTCCACCCAACATCAGGCTTGGTTAGAACTGCAAATTTATAAAAGGAATATTCGCAGGTGGAACTCTTTCATCGCAAAGCATCAAACGATATCTGTTTACAAACAACTTCAAATGTCATCTTGAAAAAAGTAATTTTCAACCTTTTGCGATATTCGCATCGATAGCGGTGCTAGAGTTGGGCTAGGGTGAGACTGGTGGCTTTGGTGCTAGTGCTGGTGCTGGTCCTGCTGCTGCTGTTTGGTACCCTCTTTTAAGGACGAGTCTGTAATTATACAAATGAAATGCAAACAGAATGTAGAGGACAACATCATGCAACAAACTTCATCAATGGTACGGCACGGACAAACTTAAACAATCCAGGAAATGGAGATGTTTTAAATTAATTTCTCTTTTTTTTTTATTTAACATTTTGTTTTGCTTACAACATGTGATCCCAGCCAAGTCTGGAAGTAATTATTTACTACAAGATGCAGTCTATGTTTATAATTAAATATGTAACATGTAAATATCTCCATCCCCGCGAGAGATTTTCAACTTTTTCTCTGCCTTAATGAAAGGTTAATTCAAATTCAATTACTAAACTTCCATCACACGGACATGAAGTTTATGAAAACCGCCAAAATGGAATGGGACGCCACGGGACCACTATGGTGCAGGAGTGTCAAAAAAGCAACAAAAATATTGTTTTGAGTTTGTGTTTTTGGTGATGAATAAACGTTTAGTTTAGATGCAATGATAGAATCTGATTTACTTAACTACCTAGTATTATTTGAACACCGAACTCGGAACAAAATGTTGGCATACTCGTAAGGAACAATGGATTTAAAGAATTTCTTTAAACTTATACACAATTATGTATATTCTATCGGAAAACCTTAAACAGAATATTGACATCTTAGATCAAATATTCAGAGACTTTGTCCACTGCTTAATTTTTTTTTTATACTACCTTTTAAATATTGGTTTTACACAGTGCGAGCATTTAGGAAACAGTGGGAGGATTGAGTAGGACAAACCGATGTTCATTCGTCTTAAATGTCAGGACATTGAAATGGGGAGGAAAAACAGAGTCGGTTAAGGAATTCCACATTCGAGTCGTACGGCTAAAAAAAGAATCTCTGTACTTAACTGTGCGTCCAAAGTTTGGCTCCAGGTTATATTGATGAGCATTCCCAGCGGCAACGAGTATTAAAGTGAAATTTATTTAAGGGGGCGAATGCAGCTCGCTATTTCAAAGAACATTGTTTAAAGAAGTAACGATAAAACAGTGATAGACAAGAGATATTTCGACGATGTTCCAAAGAAACAATTGTTTCGGAAATTGCTCTGTCACCTATCAGCTGTCACCTCTATTCTGAATCCTGTCTAGTAAGTGCAGTTGATGCCCCAGACCAGATATGAGAATTGTATTCTAGTTTAGGGCGTATATAAGCCTTATAAATTGTGGCCAGATCAGAGGGGGAGAAAAAGTTTTTACATTGTCTTAGGAAACCTAAGCAGGTGGTCAGTAACATACATACCAAAAACTGACAGCTTTTCAGTTTCTACGCTGCAAGAGCCATCCATGAACAATGGCATAGAGGGAAAACCGCTCTGAGTTTTAGAAGCATTAAATTGAACACGATTTTTAATACTTCGGAAAAACGATCATTTATAAAAATGAGAAAAAGAGTCGGAGACAAAACAGTGCCTTGGGGGACACCAGCATTTGTTTTACGAACTTCAGACTTGAAACCATCGAAAACAACTTGAATTGAACGGTCAGAAAGGTAATTACTAATCCAACGAATAAGAGATACATTAATACCAAACGCACCCATTTTTCATAAAAGAGCAGGATGCCAGACTCTATTGAATACCTTAGAAATATCTAGCGCAACTTTCCCCAAAAAGATGTAAGGATTGGTTCCACTTTTCACTGAGATATGCCATCAAATCACCAGTGGATTTATTACTGCGAAAACTATATTGGCGGTCATTAAGAAGATTATGTTCTTCAAGATATATCTTAAGCTGCCGATTGATCAGTGTTTCCATGACCTTAGACAAAAGGGACGTCAGTGCGATTGGCCGATAATTAGAAGGTGAAGAAGATGCGCCTTTCTTGTTGACTAGTTGGACAAACGCTGTTTTCGAACTCTTTGTGAAGTATCCTGTAGAATAAGAAAGATAGAAGAGTTTGCGCAGTGGTTTTGTCAATGTGGAAGAACATCTCTTCAGAACAATGGGTGCTATACCATCCGGGCCAGCAGATTTATGAAGCTGAAGATCGCTGCATCGAAATGTATGTTTTCATTTAGAATAGCAGATCTCGATAAGTATCAAAGATATTGGAATATTTTAAACGCCAAAATGTTGGGCGCAAATTTTCCTAGGGGCGATGTCCGTTACTTTTTTTAAATTGTATCTCGTTATATTTTATTTTAGTGAGTTTTAAAACTTTTAAGACAAAAAAATTTTTAGGAGAGGATATAGACCGCAATAATTTTTTTAGAAATAAAATAAATATGACCCAATGTAGAATATACATTTCTCTAGGGGCGATGTTTCTCCTTTTTTTTATTTTTTTTTTTATTAAGCTTATTTAACCATGATTTAACCATGAAATTAACAAAAAAAAACAAAAAGTTTGGACCCTTATAACTTTGGATTGACTAATCGTAGGTAAAAAATCGGTACATGAAAAAATTAGAATTTCCAAACTCTAGGGGCGATGTTTTTTCTTTTTTTTTATTTTTTTGTCTATTAAAGTTTTTTAAACATGAAAGTTAAAAAAAAAAATAAAAGTTTAGACCCTTATAACTTTGGATCAACTAACCGTAGGTATAAGAACGGTACATGAAAAAATTAGAATTTCCAAACTCTAGGTGCGATGTTTTTTCTTTTTTTTTATTTTTTTTTGTTTATTAAATTTTTTTAAACATGAAAGTTTTAAAAAAAAAAGTTTAGACCCTTATAACTTTGGTTCAACTAACCGTATGTATAAGAACGGTACATGAAAAAATTAGAATTTCCAAACTCTAGGTGCGATGTTTTTTTTTTTTTTTTTATTTTTTTTGTTTATTAAATTTTTTTAAACATGAAAGTTATAAAAAAAAAAAGTTTAGACCCTTATAACATTGGATCAACTAACAGTATGTATAAGAACGGTACATGAAAAAATTAGAATTTCCAAGCTCTAAAGGCGATGTCTTTTCTTTTCTTTTATTTCATGTTCTTGAGTCATTTGTGTTCTAGCAAACTTGGTGCCAGTGCCATACTAGACAACAAATGACTCAAGAACATGAAATAAAATAAAAAGAAAAAACATCGCCTTTAGAGTTTGGAAATTCTAATTTTTTCATGTACCGTTCTTATACATACGGTAAGTTGATCCAAAGTTATAAGGGTCTAAACTTTTTTTTTATAACTTTCATGTTTAAAAAAATTTAATAAACAAAAAAAAAATAAAAAAAAAAGAAAAAACATCGCACCTAGAGTTTGGAAATTCTAATTTTTTCATGTACCGTTCTTATACCTACGGTTAGTTGATCCAAAGTTATAAGGGTCTAAACTTTTTTTTTTTTTTTTTTTAACTTTCATGTTTAAAAAACTTTAATAGACAAAAAAATAAAAAAAAGAAAAAACATCGCCCCTAGAGTTTGGAAATTCTAATTTTTTCATGTACCGATTTTTTACCTACGATTAGTCAATCCAAAGTTATAAGGGTCCAAACTTTTTGTTTTTTTTTGTTAATTTCATGGTTAAATCATGGTTAAATAAGCTTAATAAAAAAAAAATAAAAAAAAGGAGAAACATCGCCCCTAGAGAAATGTATATTCTACATTGGGTCATATTTATTTTATTTCTAAAAAAATTATCGCGGTCTATATCCTCTCCTAAAATTTTTTTTGTCTTAAAAGTTTTAAAACTCACTAAAATAAAATATAACGAGATACAATTTAAAAAAAGTAACGGACATCGCCCCTAGGAAAATTTGCGCCCAACATTTTGGCGTTTAAAATATTCCAATATCTTTGATACTTATCGAGATCTGCTATCCTAAATGAAAACATACATTTCGATGCAGCGATCTTCAGCTTCATGCAGATTTGTGTATATCGAGATCTTTTAATATTCTAGTGACTGCTCGGGTGCGAAAGTAAAAGTTTCCCGTTGAAGAGTTTATGCACGTTAAAATCGTCCGTAATAACGATTTCGGTGCTTGGATTATAAGAGATAATCGCTTGTATGGTATCCAACAGCGCATAAAATTGATTCAGTGTTGATTTACTGTCTAAATTTGGGCTTCGATACAAGAAACAATATTTAATAATTTGTTTATTGACGTTTAACTTCAGCCACATAACGTTATACAATGCGTTATACATGCGGGCACAATTGCTGAATTGAGGAAGAACAACGTCATTCCGAATAAAAATGCGAATACCGTAGTGAATAATAAATAGTGGTACTAAGCTATATCCAGGAAGGTTAAACTCAGAAGGATCGGAGTTTTCACCTACCTGTGTTTCACTGAGTGCCACAATAGCTGATTTGAATTTTTCAGCGTGAACGAACACAGCAAAGAAATTTTTCCTGAGCCCACGAATATTGGACACATCTACTCTAAAATTACCCACCATGACAATAAACAAAACACAAAACACGAAAACATGAAAATTCGACGTGTAAGTAAACAAAACTTTGAATTTCAATTGAGAATGATGACTTTCAATAATAATACATCAATAATATTACATCAATACCAACTGAGATCAAACAGAGAAACGCTCTGGCCGATCACTGGTCCAGGTCCGTTTGACTGAAAATAGAATTTTCCCTGTGATCTTATTGGTAGAGCCGTGAAAATCGTTCATTTTGAAAGTTCGAATCAATCAATGATTGATTCGTTCAAGGATTCGATCCTTTCAATCAATTGTTTATTCCATCGAAATCATTTTTTATCCACCCGTTTCGTTCCGAAGAGACCAAAACGAAATGTTTTCAATCGTTTTTTCAACTAAAGCATTTTTTTCCAATCGTTTCGTTCTGACCGACACCGAAATTTAACGAAAGTTTGGCTTTATCTATACTTCTTTTCGACGTTCACGTCATCTTCCATTTTACATATACAAAATGACGAATACAAATTGCGTTTCATTTCCATTCCTATTTGGTATTATGAAATGACAGAACAAGTTGAATGAACGAAACATAACTTTTCTTCGTTCGTTTCGTTCACTTTATGTTCATTGGTTTCAGCGGCAAGAGATTGACATTAGGATTGATGGATTTGGTCTATTGTGATTGCAAATCAATCAATCATTTTGGTGAAAGGAATCAATCACGATTGACACAGTTCTACTATTACATGTTGGATGGGAATGGGCGTTTTAAAAGTTTTTGAGTTGATTTTTAATCCCATCTCACTACACTGTGATTGGGCGAACTTAACGGGCTTTGTTGTACAATACAACCGACTTAACCAGGAGAGTGAAAGTCAAACAGGAGGTGCCGGGTCTTCAAAATCTTTGAGTTCACCTCAAAGGCTCAGCGACTCATGTGGCGCACGCAGGCGGAAGGGTTAACTCATTTAACTTTCCGTGTGAAACTACAGAAAGCTTGCTAGAGTCCGGGCCTGCTGGAGAAGCTCAGCTCCATCCAGATTCATAGCTCCACCTCAGGTAAGTAAGAAAACTTAAATAGAGTTCAAAATACCTCACTCACTTTAGATTTTTTTTTTCAATTTTTCCCTACAAACGTTCCACTGTCTGTGGTACCTACGTTAATCCCCACCCACCTAGGATACCATCTTTTGGACGTTGAACCTGTCTAATTGTGTTTTCTTCATTCCGTTCTTTGTCTTCATTTAACGTAGCATCATCGTCCCAAGGTCTACCAACGGAACGCAAAAAAAAAACCCTTTTTGGTGTTATTGTCAGTCGTCGAAAGAATGGTCCTTGTTCTCTGGTGAATTTTCCACCATAACGGGGCGTTGGACAACAAAATACCAGGACTCCGTTATTCAGTTGTCGTTCGTCCATTTTAATTTTGTTTATTAATGAATTTTTGGTTAACTGAGCATTAAATGAAATCTGTAGAATCACTGACAAAAGGGATTCAGCAACGGCAACAACAATAATAACGACAAAAAAGTTTCAATCCCTTTTCGTTTATTTTTTAACAATTTCAGGACTTGTCATTTAAATTTTTCTGTTTTTTTTTTTTTTATTTTTTTTTATTTCGTTTCGGCTGTCGTTTGTTTGAATTGTGTTGTCCTGTTGTTGGAAAAAAAATGAAAAACAAAAAGGACTAAGTTTTTAAGGACTTTTTTGTAGGGTTTTGTTCGTCAATCGATGGGGCCTGTCAAACTTTTTCACTATCGTTGTTGGGGAAAGGGTAGAATGAGTCTGAGGTATTTGCCATCAGATTAATAAATCTTCTCGTTTTGGAAATGAAGTTAGCGCGATTCTCCGATACTTTTTTTTTTGCAAATAAGACTCAGGACTTTGATCGTCGAGATAATCGATTAGTGGTGTAAGGATACGACCCTTTTCGCTGATTTTATATGCAATTAAAACACGGTTTCACCTTATGGCAGGAAATATTCCGTTGCTTAACTTGTTCCCCAAAGTGACACATGACGGGAGACGCACGCAAATATACACATACCCCCACATAGACATACTTTAATAATATGGCTTGTTGTTTTCATCCGTGAATTAACACTTATAAAAATGAGTGACAGGCAATGAGAAAATGCAATTAACTTTAAGTACGAATATACGTATGTAGAGGAACATAACAAGATGTTGTCATTTTGTTGCTGCGAAGCGAGCGATGATGCCGGCAAAAATAAAGATGTTGAAAGAACAGAAATGAGAGTGAGAAGTGAAATACAATATTCCCCCATTGTCGGAGCGTACTTAATCCTGTGCGAGCACAGGAGGACATACCTTCCGTTCGTTGTACAACTTGCTTCTTGTTTTGTCCTGAATCCTGACTGATGATGGTGGTGGAGAGAGGGATTAATTGTATTGTCATTAAGCCGGAGCGAGAGTATTTATGACAAGCAGTGCTGAGATATCACTTAACTTTTCTTTTTTTTTGACATAAGGTGTTTAATCCTTGGAGAGCATAGGTATATAGTAAATAAAACTCCAAGAAGTAAATGATTGATAAATTTGTTTGAAAGGTAAACACCTAAGTTAAGATTGCCAAGGAAACTTAATAACACTGCTAATAACAAGTTAGCAAACCAAGTTTCGCAAATCGTAAATCGATTAGGTGAATGATTTGGTGGTATGTTTAAATGTGTTCTTGTTTTATATAACTTGGTATCAGTCATCTTCTAGAGAAGGTTTTAAGACTTTTTATATTTAATTGTTGATTGTTTTATAATTTCATTATAGTTAGGTTAATTGGTTGGGAAATTTTCAAACTTGTCCAATTTCGTTCCCATTTCTTGGAGTTTGAAAGGTGAAATATTTTTCTACAGCGCAACTTAAGCCACTACTGTCTCACAGAATGTTTTTAATATAATTAGCGCACGCTCGAAGGTTTTTTTAATTACCCTTAATATGCCAGAGACTCAGTGTGATTATTAAGAATAAAATGCACGACTTGGTCGCACGAACTTGTTCCTATGTACAGTGGCGTAGCGTACCATCTCGGCGCCCGGGGCGGGAGACCCATTTTGCCGCCCCCATTCAATACTAAATTAAAATTAAATTTCGAGACATCATTTCACAGGCAATGAAATATCTTTTATTGAAAGTAAAATAGAATTAGCGGTTTCATAAACGGATTTTACGAGCCTTACGAATGAGGCTCGTGAGACAAAGCTGCATTTGCGGATTCATCTCCATGCATGCGTTTTTACTTGCGACTTATAGCTACTATAAGGCAAGTTATGCATTCATAAAAAAAATCGAACTCGAGATTTTGATCAAAGTTGACATTACGATGATAGCGAAGACTAAATAAAATGCACGACTGGGTCGCACGAACTTGCTCCTATGTAATAGACTAGGAATTTTAAAAACGAATGTTATTAAAGAAAACTGTCCATAAGGATAAAATTAATTTTTTAAATTCTTTAAGTAGTAAGAGATAAAAACAGAATGCTATGCAAATATGAATTTATTCAAGAACAAAAATTATAAGTCGTTGTAGTGGTTCCTTAAAAAAATAAGCTTTTATGTAGGTACAAAATTTTTAAAACATTTTTAAGAAAAAATTTTGGTACGCCAACCTTAAGCTTTTATTATTGTACGAATAAAAGCCTAATTTCCAAAAAAAAATAATAAGCCGTTCTTGAGATATCGAATTTTTCAAAAAAAAACGACTTTTTTTTTCTAAAAATTGAAAAAATATTTTTTCTTAAGTTTTTAAATGCAATGTTTTTTAAACTTTTTTGGAGCTTTTTTATAAAAAAATTCATTAAAATGCGTTATGTCGATAATGAGAAATTCAAAATTCGAAAAAATCGTTCTATGGTAGGTACAGTCAGTAATATCTAGATTTAAAATTTTTTTTTATTAAATTATAAATCGTAAAGATTAATCAAAAGAAAAAAAATTTTAGCAAAATTCTCGGAACCGTTTTCGAGAAAAATACGATTTTCGAAAACCATTTTTTAAAATTTGTATGGAAGGTACCGTTAGTTTTAGATGAAACAAAATTTTTTTTCTCAAATCTTGTAGATTATGTTAAAAAACTTTTTTTTGTCAAGTTTGAAAAAAATCGAGCATGGGGTTTTCGAAATATTGAGTTTCCAAAAAAAAATTTTGATTTTTTTTTTAAAAATCCAAAAAAATAAAAATTGAAAATTTGAATATGCAATAATATTCAAACTTTGGAGGAGCTTTGGCATAAAAAAAATTATTTAAATCGGCTGTACCGTTTTCGAGAAAATCAAAAACAAAAAAAATGGACCCAGGGGGTCTACCAAAAATAACAATTTTTTGGAAAATTTTTTTCAACCATTAGCTAGTTTTAATCAAATGAAATTTTTCAAATTTTTTTTAAAAAATTCTGTGGGACAGTTTTTGAGAAAAAAAAATAATTATAAAATTTCGAAAAAAAATCGTATGGCAGGTACCGTTATTTTTGGTCTTACAAAAAAAAAAAAAAAAACGTCCGGGGGTAAAAAATTAAAACCCATATCTACCAAGTTTGAAGAAAATCGGCCGAGCCGTTTAGGCTGTAGTCAAACCGACAGACAGACAGACAGACAGACAGACAGACAGACAGACAGACAGACAGAATTGCGAGACCCACTTTTTTGGTCTTCGCTATCATCGTAATGTCAACTTTGATCAAAATCTCGAGTTCGATTTTTTTTACGAATGCATAACTTGCCTTATAGTACCTATAAGTCGCAAGTAAAAAGTGGGTCTCGCAATTCTGTCTGTCTGTCTGTCTGTCTGTTCGACTACAGGCTAAACGGCTCGGCCGATTTTCTTTAAACTTGGTAGATATCATTTTTAATTTTTTCCCCCCACACGTTCTTTTTTTTTTTTTTAAAGACCAAAAATAACGGTACCCCCCATACGAATTTTTTTCAAAATTTTATAAACATTTTACCCCATGGGACCCTTTTTTTTTGTTTTTGATTTTCTCAAAAACGGTTTAACCGATTTTGATCATTTTTTTTTTGATTAAGCTCCCCAAAATTATAAATAGAATTGTGTACTCAAATTTTCAAAAAAAAAATTTTTGGATTTTTAAAAAAAACTTCAAATTTTTTTTTTCAAAACTCAATATTTCGAAAACCCCTTGCTAGATTTTTTTTAAACTTGATAAATAAAAGTTTCTCAATATAATCTACAAAATGTGAGAAAAATTTTTTTATTTTACTTAAAAATAAAGGTACCTACCATACAAATGCTAAAAAAAATTTAAAAAATGGTTTTCAAAAATCGTATTTTTCTCGAAAACGGCGCCTAGAATTTTGATAAAATTTTTTTTCTTTCAATTAATTTTTACGATCTTTAATTTAATTAAAAAAAAGTCTGAAATTAAGATATTACAGCTTGTACCTACCATAGAACCATTTTTTTCGAATTTTGAATTTCTCATTATCCACATAACGGATCTTAATGAAAATTTTTATAGAGAAGCTTCTAAAAAGTCTAAAACACATTGTATTTCAAAACTTTAGAATAAATATTTTTTGAATTTTTGAAAAAACAAAATCTATTTTTTTCTTTTTTTGAAAATTCGATATCTCCGAAACGGGTCAATATTTCTTTTCGTAAATTTAATTTTTGTTCGAGCAATAATAAAAACTTTAAATTGGCGTACTTTTAAAAAGTTTGTATATAAAAGTTTTTTTTTAAGAAACCACTACAATGACTTATAATTTTTGTTCTTGCATAAATTCATAGTTGGATAGCATTCTGTTTTTTTCTCTTACTACTAAAAGAATTTAAAAATTAATTTTATCCTTATGAACAGTTTTCTCTAATAACATTCGTTTTTAAAATTCCTAGTCGATTACATAGGAGCAAGTTCGTGCGACCCAGTCGTGCATTTTATTTCCTGCGAATTGTACTCGTTTTGAGATCGATTCCGAGTTTTTTTCAAAAAGTCTTAGAAAAGTCGATTGCGGCTTGGACGAAACGGTCTCTGCTCTCCACCAGGAGAGCTTTTAAAACGCAGAGTTTCTGAGCACACTTATCCACACTCAGTCCACATTGCTGCAGGTAAATCTGTGCGTCATCTTCTTCAGGTAGCTCTGCAGCTCAAAAGCTAAGAAAAGTGAGGAAGTTGAATGACTGCATGACTGTCAGAAGAAGACTGGCTACCGAAACCGATCCGTCAATTCTTCCAGTACCTCAAGAACTTCCACAAACTTATTTTTAAGCGTCTTTACAGCTTCACGAGGTTCACTTTTTCTGCAGGCTTGTGACTAGATCCTTGAGATACTTCTGGTGAGTCGTGTTGTGTGTAACACCCAAAAACCAAAAAATAAATGTAAACAATAAAAACAGAACCAAAACAATTAATAAAAAAATGTAAACAATAAAAATCAAAACAATAATAATGTAAACATTCATGAACTCGACGCATGTCGACCTACATGTAATTGTGTTTAATCATCAGCCGTCACCAAGCGATACCATCGTGCATTGAACTGATCGTATTACACACTAAGCATGTTCGGTCACTATGCGCCAAGTGCATAAATCGATTTTTGCTTATGACTGCAATCATATGCGACACATTGACTGAGCATTCAGAATGCCTAATGAGGAAATACAACCGAAGGTGTATTTTGTCAAGTGGATATTTAATTCTTACGTCATGTGGGACAGTGTAGTGTAGGTCATAGGCAATGTAAATAATTAAAGAAGTAGAACAAGAATATGTATGAAAATGATATTATGTAAAACTAGTTGTAAGTATAAATAGAAGAAAATTTGGAAAATAAAATTAGTCTAGTTAAAACCTTAACCACGACTCAATTCATTATTAATCGTGCATTTTGATGCTCGGAGACACAAGCGGCCTTTTGGGCTAAGAAATTTTGTTCGTAAGAACTGAAGACCACCTCGTCAACCATTACAGTCGACTTCGTCTTGACCCTGCTCTGTGGTGAGACCAGAACGACTTCCAACTTCGACGGAAGGCACGTCTTCTTCTTCTGCCCGTAAAATAAGTTATGCATTCCCATGAATATTGGCCGGAGGACAATTCTAGGCCACTCACGATTGTAGATGGAGGAATCTTACTTACATTGGAATCACTTCCGCTGCTGCTGGATGCCGCCGAAGACGTTAACGTAGCTTTTGAACCAGAACTAGAACTGAAATATTTCGCGTCTTCGCGTCTGCTTCTTTCTTAGCCTTTTTCTTGTGGTATTCCGCGCCGCTTCCTTTAACTCTTTTCATTTTCAAAAACTAGTTCAAAGGTTGAGTGAAGTACTAAGTGCTTAGTTTTAGAAGATTCAACAGTATTTAAACTATAAACAACACAATCGAAATAACTTTCTGTGATGCGGGAGGGAGCAAAAACATTGAGCTGGCTGAGACTAGAATAACGTTTCCGTCGAATCCTAGTTATCTTATCATATCTCGCATATGCATATCATATGTTTCGGAACACTACCTTTCAGTTTCGCGAGAGTTTCGGAACGTTTTGTTTTAGTTTCGCGATCAGCGCGACAATACGGAATGCACTCTTACGGCCCTACTCACCGTCTACGAATTCACGAAAGCGGTCAACGACGAACCACAGATAGGGTGGCAAATTTCAAATTTACATCATTGTTGTTTGTTGACTTGTCAAACGATCTGTCATGAAACATATGATTTCTACTCTACCCGCATCACCGGCGACATTTTGCCGCCCCCCTAGGCCTGCCGCCCGGGGCGGACCGAGCCCCCCGCCCCCCCTACGCTACGCCACTGCCTATGTAATAGACTAGGAATTTTAAAAACGAATGTTTTTAAAGAAAACTGTTCATAAGGATACAATTTTTTTTTAAATTCTTTTATTAGTAAGAGAAGAAAAAAAATTAAAACATTAATAAGCCTTTATATACAAAATTTCAAAAAAAAAACATTTTTAAGAAAACAATTTGGTACGCCAACTTTAGCTTTTTATTATTGTAAGAATGAAAATTATATGTCCAAAAAAAATATTGAGCCCTTTTTAAGATATTAAATTTTCCAAAAAAAAAATGACGTAAGTATTAAAATGCAATGTTTTTTAGACTTTTTAGAAGCATATCTTTAAAAAAAAATTATTAAAATCCGTTATGTTGATAATGAAAAATTCCAAATTAGAAAAAAAATGGTTTAAGGTAGGTACAAGCTGTAATATCATAATTTTAAAATGTGTTTTATTAAATTTAAAATCATAACAATTAATTGAAAAAAGAAATTATCGAAATTCTAGGCGCCGTTTTCGAGAAAAATACGATTTTTGAAAACCATTTTCTAACATTTTTTAACATTTGTATGGCGAGAACCTTTATTTTTAGATAAAATAATTTTTTTTCTCAAATTTTATAGATTATATTGAGAAACTTTTATTTATCAAGTTTAAAAAATCTAGCATGGGGTTTTCGAAATATTGAGTTAAAAAAAAAAATTGAAACTCCTTAAAAATCCAAAAAAAACAAATAATGTTTGAAAATTTGACTATACATTGTTTAAAATTGCTGGGGACCTTTAGCATAAAAAAATATCAAAATCGGTTTGAGAATATCGAAAACAGAAAAAAAAAATGGTTCAATGGGGGTACCCTCAATAACCATTTTTGCGAATTTTTTCAACCATTATCTAGCTTTAACAAATTAAATTTTTTTTGTATTTCTTTTTTTTTAAATATGTCGAACAGATTTTGAAAAAACAAAATATTTAAAAAATTTCGAAGAAAATCGTAAAACCGTTAGTTTTGGTCTGAAAAAAAAGAAAAAAAACGTAATATTGATATTTACCAAATTAAAAAGAAATCGGCGAAGACGTTTAGGCTTTAGTCGAACAGACAGACAGAATTGCTAGAGCAACTTTTTTAGTCTTCGTTAACATCCGAATGCATAACTTGCCTATAAGCAGAGAACCGAGAAAGAGGAAGAATTCTTATTCATATTTTTTCAAATGATCAAAAATTCTTACTGTCTTTCTTTGGAACATTAAAGTATTCTTTACCTTGATTGTTGGTCATGTAAAAATTTGGTTCGTCGAATATGGGCTTTGCCAGGCTTCCTGGCGTATTTGAAATTTTTCCGGTTTTCCTCAGTTGTTGTTGGCTCTAAAACACCGAAAGCTTACCTCTTTTTCCTTGATAACCTCATTGCAGCTCGAATAAAATCATGACTTAGCCTTGGGTCTGATACTTTCAACCCTATTCGAATAAAAGTTTTCATTCCCAAAAGAATAATATTAGCCAGTTATCATGTCTGTTGTCTGCTCTGGAGTCTACGTCACTACCGAGAAAGCATAGTAACCAATTAAAGATCCTGAACTAATTATTTAGACCTTCCCAGTTGGTTTTCTCGTACTGCCATACGATTTTCCTATAGTAGCTCTTTCTCTAACTGGAAGAAATTTCCAAAGGGTCAGAGGTAAGAAACAAGTCAAAGGTATTTTCTGGTCGGTCATTAACGTTCGATATTCGAGTGGGCTCGTTGACAAACTGAGTAAGGTTGTTCAGGTGAGCAAAACTTTCAGCACACATTCCTTCGAGTGTTATCTGGCCAGAAAGGCGAAGCCAAGACGACACAATTCTTTGGGTGGAGTCGGACAGAGCATAAAATTCGTGAGAAGTTGAAACTGTATCCATATTTGGGCTTCGGTAAAAAAAACATGAGTGCATGATGTGCTTATTTACGCAAAAATTTAAACCACATAAAATTGAAGAAGGAGATGGGGCAGTTTGCATATTGTTATAAGAGCTGATATGCAACATCATTCCTATTTTATATGTCGAGATCATGGTGGGAAAAGAATAATGGCACCCAACTTTTAACAATTAATACAAAATTCAGCAGGATCGGAATCCTCACCTATACTGGGATTTCACTCGATGCCAAAACAGCAGGCCAGTTAGAAATAGTGTGGATATACGCAGCCAGAAAATTACAACAGTCAAGTAGAAAATAACCAGCAATAGCAATATAATACAAAAAAAAAAACTATAAACCAAAAGAGACGAAATCTAAGAGGGTTCTTGTACCCTAAATATGTAACAGTTTTTAAATATGCCCGATAAATCATGGAGCGAAAATTGAAACTTGTATAGATTTAAAAATTTCACCAGAATTGAACGATAAAGTTGAAATAACTACACATATCAACTACTCAACAAAAATTTTAAACTTAGTACAAAGAAATTGTCCACATATAGAAGAATATAAAAAGACGGAACTTTTAAGTCCAAAAATAAACGGTGCTCCAATACATTTTTTTTTTTTGAAATTTAAGAATATAGATATTTAATTTTCCGAAAATTGTCTTACAGATTTAAATAAATTCTTTTAATCAAAGCTGGCTTAAATTTGAAAATACAATTTCGAAAAATGATGAATGGTTGTTCCCTTGAACCTTTATTGTTTTTCTTTCGAATTTTTCAAAAATAGTAAGACTCGTTTTGATTTTTGATTATGGTAAAATGTCATGAAAGTTTGAATAGTTGTGCACATTCAAATTTTAAAATCTCTTTTTGGATACAAGAATCTTCAGATTCAATATTTTTTAAATCTAAATATTTATATATTATGACAGTTTTTAACACTAAGAAATTTAAAAACATTGTTCTTTAATTCAACCGAACCTACTATACAAATATTAAAAATCGTTTGCGAAAATAATATCTTTCTACGAAACATTTTGATAACTTTTAGCTATTTCCATTTTGCTTAATAATAATAAAAGAAAATTTTAACAAAAAGCATTATTCACAGTTCCTACCATAGAACAACAGACTTTCTCATTATCGGCATAACGGATTTCAGTTAAAATGTTTTATACACAAAACACAAGAATCTAAAGCGTTTAAAAAGTATTGCATATCAAAACTTTAAGAAAAAGATTATTTTGGATTTAAAAAACATAATTTTTTTGTTTCTCAAAATTCGATCAATAATTTTCTCATTTAACCAGCTTGCGTCATAGAACTCAGTCCGCTAGCTCGCGGTTTGAGGAATCAAACAGAAGGCACGGCACATAAGTTCGTCCTGAAGCCATTACGTAGCGTTCAGAAAGGAAATCACATCTTTGATCTTAATTTCCAAAGTTTTCAATGTCGTCAAAAATACACTTTCAAATGATTTGAGATGATGAGATGAGTTACGATAGTCAGTGTTGTAAGGAATGCTATAAACTTCGCTGCGTGCTTTCCTATTTGCCAGTTCCTTGTTATGTTCGGAGATCATTTTATTACTAATTCTATTATAACGCTCCACCCTTAGGAAAATTATTTAATTTATATAAAATTTTCTGACGATGGCGATGGAACCATATCTTCCGAAATGCATTTAAGTATGTAAATAAATACAATAAGTATATTTTCTTAAGTTATAAAAAGCAATATCTTTTATTTATTAAGAAAATATTGCTCTTTATAATTCACTCCGATTGGAATGTTGACTTCTTCGGAAAGTCAGCCATGAATGGTTGATACTTACCTGGCCAGACGAGCTGGCCCATTCATTCACATCAATGAAGTTAATATTGAGGCTCGCAAGTTCATTCCTACATTGCCTGACCAATTTAATGTACTAAAATTAATGGATTTAACAGCCGCTAACTTTCGTCAATATACCAATTTTTTGTTAATAAATCAACAATTTTCTTCCCTATGGGCCTTCGATCAGGCCATACGGAAAATATTAGGGACCCTGCTTACAAAAATTAATTTCGTATGTTGAATAACCAAATGCGATTTAACGCTCTAGATGCATTGAAGAAATACACTAAGCAAGCTGTACTTAGTTTTCATCCAAAGTGGGACAGAAATTCACTTTAATATCAAAGCGTGTACAGGTTGTGGCAATGTTAGTTTCTTTTTTAAAAATGAAGATCTTGAAGAAGCCTCGATGGCAAACGTACGTTCCTCACTGTTCCACCATATGATGGCGACTGATCTAGAAGGAAACAATACTGTAAAATTACGACTATCAGAATAAGACTATACTTCCAACCCACGGAGCAATCTCTGACTGACCGACTTCTTTTTAAACATGAAAGCTGCTGCACCCTCTATATTACAAATTCAGAAATATGAAGAGGGAACTCTCTTTCAGTAATAGAAATTGAGCCTTATGCTGTAAGCTGCACTAAGCTAACAAATTCAGGTTTTTGTCATTCGGATGTGGGTCTAAAATGGAATCTCATTATCTTCTGATTTCGATAGCTTTGTTAAATGAGTCTTGAGCATCTTGGCTAGAATCCAAAAAATGACAAAACATTTGCATCTCTCCAGCACCTTCGCAATGTTTCATGTCGTTAACTATTTACCGTTATTTTTATAAACAATGATCTAGCTGGAATAGCCAATTTGCATTCCTTCACTAAAATATTTCGAACTTATTGTTAAATTCAGAGATTCTTTCTTAAACTGCACTTCACGCATGCGGATTGCTTAACCCGCCCCATTCAGACAATCCTTTAAATTTCTCTCCAATTTTTTTAAACGCTCGCACTGTGCGTAAACATTTTAAGACTAGTGATAGTCCTTTTAGTACGCGAAAATTAAGAAAAAAATCTTTTTGACAAATTCTTTAGTTTGTCTTGATTATTTTGACTTTACTTTGATTTCTTTGCAGTTTAGGTCGCTCGATTTTTCTCACTTGTTTTCAGTTTCAGAAAAGTCGATAAAATCATTAACAAACGAAAAATTTTAACATTTAAAATAGGTTTTTAAGTTCCCCAAAAGAGTACGATTATGTACCTAATAATCTTGACATTCTTTCTCAACCATGATGACGCACACAAAGCTACGAAATTAAATTGAAATAAGGACCATTGAAATAATGTCAAAATCGTTAGATCTACCAGCAAAGTTCTGTTACCGATTTAAACATCTTTTCAGCACGACACACATCCATTTCATGCTATGCATATTCAAACAAATTCAAAACTAAAACTAAAAACTATAAAATTAAATGTTATCAAATCCAATTCGCCATCGTTTCATTCCGATATTGATGGCGACAAAATTGTACAATTTGTCGAATGGGAAATTTTAACAATAAAATAATTTAAAATGTATAACAACACCACTACTTAATTAACAATGTACATACAAATCTGCGTCAGCCCTTTTCAGCCAGATTTTGTTGAAAAATTGTGGAAGTGGTACAACGAACAACGAACAACGCCAACGTCAGCAATATAGCTGGAGGAGGCCCGAATCCTTTTACTTAACATTTTGACAGCTATACACGGAAGGTTTTTCGGTCTCTCATTGAACGTCTGATGGTATTTTAAGATTCTTTGTCGTACAACTTACAAGCTTTCTCCATCGCATTCTCGATTTGAATTGAAGAAGGGGTTGCTTCGTTGGTGGAAATAATAATGGCACATACTCGGAGTTGGGGAGAACGGGACTTAAAAGTGGGACAAGGGCAGGCAGGTGGCAGGCAACGGCACAATTGGTGGCAACTGTGTCGAAATATGGCAACATCATCCTTACTTGCTGCAGCACTTAAAGGGTTGTGACTTGCTCGTGTTTATTATGCCTATACACAATACACAATAATGTCAGAAGGTTGTTGTGATTCAAGGAACTGAGTGAAGGCGGAGGCAACCGGCAGTTCTCGCGTTCAATGTCGCTACGTGTATAGTTGTCGCTTGAGTATTTGTTCGACGACATATTACATGGAAATAATTTAAAAGAAACAAATCTTCAGAAGGTAGCAATATTGAACTGTAAGAAAGGAGTGTGGCATACTGCGGCTCACAACTCCCACCTCCCAACATGCTGCCAAAATGAGAGCTGTTAAGCAGGGTAGCGCACAATAAAATTTGTAGCAGTTGTTATTTTGAACTTTAAAAGCAAAGCAAAACACTTCTTTTGACGTTGTCGTCGAAAGGCTTAAAAGAGTGAGTCTTTCGCAGGGGCGAGTATTTTATTTGAAATGTCAAGTTTTAAAATAATGTCTTATGACTATTACTTCGCTGTCTTGCATCAACTTTGGTATACAGATTTTCTTTTGAAACAGATTGTTATTGATTATTAAGCCAAAAATACAAAGGTTATATCTATAAGAGCTTTTATATTGGACACAGTTTCTACCGAATTATTTTATTTTTATAAAGAGAAAACTTTTAACATTGACTCATTTGACATTTGGAAATTGGACACAATCATGGAAATTTAATTATAAATTCAATCAACGAACGATTAATGATTAATCATTCTTGGACTCGTTATTATTGTAGGTGCCCTCCATTCATGTCGACTAAGTAAAAATGAGGTTGAGAGTATAATTCACTAGACGTAGACCCTGTTTCTGTTATACTTTTATAGTACATATGGTGAGCATTCCTCCAGGTTTTTCCGGGACTATCCCATATTTCAATAGCCGGTCGCGGTTATTTTTTGAGAAGCTCAGGACACACAAGTTCTTATTTTGTTTTTTCCCAAGAATTTGACCCGTATTTCCACAAATTTTGTTTGTATTTAATATTTTACTATTTAATAAAACACAATGTTTGATATAATTATGTTTGAAAAAACATATACAAATTTGTCTACTTCTTGCCTAACGAAATGAGAGGTTTGAGGTGGCCACGCCTTTGTTTTAATTTACAGGGACCTATTTAACCACCATCGTAGAGTGGAGGTTTATTTTGAAGCTGCATTCATGAAATGTAAATGGCCTCCTAGGCTTCGCTGGCAGCGCTTTAACATCTCGAATGTTGACCTCGAGCTGCTCCAAAGTGATTGGTCTCATAGAGTATACTAAGGATTTGACGTAACCCAATAGAAAATAATCGAGTGTTGTCAATTCACATGATCATGGCGGCCAAGGGTGATCAAGTCGCTAAATTTTTCCATCACAACTTCGAGCGTTACGTGGCTTTCATGACACGAAGCGCTTTCTTGTTGGAAATTCACCTCGGATACATTTACGTTGTAGAGCTCTGGCCACAGAAAGTCGGTAAGCATCCCTCTATCCGAGAAATTGACGCTTGCGGTTTCTCTCTGATGATGCCAACATGTCATAAACTGCACCAATCAATCAATCTTTTATGCTTAATCGAAGACAATTTTGGTTCTCTGGCCAACATTTCCAGCTCACAATTATCAAACTCACGGCATTGTCCGTTGTGTTCCGACAACCTAACTGAATATTTTGATAGCTGGATGACATTCAAAACTTTGACAGCTGCATAAACATAACAATTGAAATTAAAATTGAAATTGAAATTGAGAAGACCGTTTCAAGGTTATAGTCCAAACTATAAGTTCCCAGGAAATCGAAAGTGTTAAAAAAATTAACGAAGATCTTATCCGAAGTCAAAGTTTAGTAAAGGGGAATAAATATGTAGGTTTCAAATTAAAATAATATTCATGATTATAATTTGGTCCTTATATTTAAGCAAGAACGCCGAGAGGGATCTTTTAAGCAAACTCTTGCGCTTACGGAACAAATAGTATGTGATTCGAGGTTTGAGCTCAATTTCCGGTCGATGTCTGCTGAAATAAAAATAAAAATCTTTGTTCTATCTGCTGACAATACCCACATAGGACATAGGAATGGTTAATATTATCGCCTGTGGTCGAAATTCGACCATTAACCGCACTTTTTCCCAGTAAAATACTTACATTTATTGGTGGCCAAAATTAATTACACAAAAATAATCGCAAATGGAAAGTAAACAATATCGCTATCAACAAAATGAGGAGCACAAGGTTTGAGCATAAGCATTCATATCGTTCGATTCACATTTCTCTCTACATGTGTTTTAACAATTTTGAGTACCGCTTTGTCGTCTCACATACACGAGAAAACAATGATATTAAGAAGCGTTTTAGTTAAAAAGACACAGAAGAAAGAGAGAACTGTTAATAATTAAATGGGAATTTCACATTTATACAGGGTGCGGTACGGAAACCGAAAGGATTTTAAATCATAACAGCGCCACCTGTAGGCAACGTAGGGAAACGAGCTTGGTCGCGATCGAAAGAAGAAGAAAGAGCTACGGTTTTTAAGAAACAATGTACGTACGTATTGACGATGCGCGAATTTGGAAAACGTTTTGATTTAGGGCGTAAAAAACCTGTATTCTCTGAAAAAACATTGCGGACGTGGGTGAAAAATTTTCGCGAAACTGGGTCGGTTTGTAAAAAAAGCCCACGGGTCCGCCAACAGTGATAAGGACCTCGCCAAACATCGCGCGTGTTCGCGCGTGACCGTTCAAGCCAGTCCGAGTCGCTCGGCGCGCATAGACGCCAAAAATTTTAATTTATTCGATCGTACGATACGCCGAATACTTCATTCTGACTTAAATTTCCATTCATACAAAATTTTCTATACTCAACAGCTCCAATCCACTGATTATGCCGCAAGAATCGCGTTCAGTGAAGTGATGTACCCTTTCTTTCAGAAGCAATCGCACCAAAAAAGGGTTAAAATCAATATTGTTTACCTTTTTTCGCTTTTTTGCAGCTTTTGTTGTTGCATGTGTGCGTAGAGTGTCCCTACTGATTGTAAGTAGATGTACTCTGTTCGGAGTTCGGAACGAAACAACAAAGATTGAAGTGGAAGTGAACTTTGTTGACAAACAGCTGTGTGTATCGTGTATTTATTATTTTAGACATTTTGTATCGAGAATCCATGATTTCTATTTCTATTTTCTATTTCTATTTTCACATATGCAAATAGTCGACGGATTCACATAATCTCTTCTGATGCACTTCTAATTAATATTAGCTTTCAAATGGTATATTTTTTATTGTCGGGCGTTCAGTTTAAGTATATTAAAAAGGAACTACAAGAAAATTGTTAATGTATTAATATATAGAAGATTCGGTAAACCAATATTTGCGTTTTAGAAGGGTACGGCAGCATCTAACTGATGAGCCCACTGCCGTACCTGGGCGAAACGCACCTTGGAGTTGAGGTCATTTAAGCTTTTAATTGAATTTAATTCATACACTCCACTTAAACAGAGATAATTCTCATATATTCAATTATCTTAATAATATACATTTAAAGAAATATTTTTAAAAAAAGCAATCGGTCAACTAATTTCATGGTATTGAATTTTCAAAAAAAAAAGTTTTTTCTTTAAAAATCAAAATAATATTTTTTCGAAAGTTTTAATAAACTATATTTCTTCAAACTACATATAAAAATTAATCAAAATTGGTAGAGCTGCTAATGAGAAAATCCAAAATAAAAAGACGCTTCTATGACAGGTACCTATCATAAATAACATTTTTTCTAAAAAAAATTGTTGATCAAAATGTAGTCCTTACGTACATACCCATACATTTTTTATTCAAATTTTTAGAGCTGTTTTCGTGGTAAATAAGATTTTTCATAACTTAAACTTTAAGTTTAACTTTGGTGCTAAAAAAAATCAATTTTCCTCTATGGGATTACCGAAGACCCTTAAGTACCAAGTTCGACGAAAATTGTTACAGCAGCTTATAGGCTATAGGTCGAGTTACAGACAGATAGGCGGAATTCCGTGGTCCATTTTGTTCACCTTCTCTATCATCTTAGGATAAGGACCAATTTTGGTCAAAATGCCGAGTTCGATTTTTTTCCAAATGCAAAAGTTAGCTTATATTTAGTACCTACCTTACATTTATGTAGGTATACGTATATGGCAAATAAAAATGTCTGAATTCAAACGGAGTTCCTCGAAAGTCAACTCCCAAAATAAAATAAAATGACGTTTCCGAAGTAATCTTTATGTCAATCTTTGGATGTCAACATCGCTGATTAAGAATTTTTAGTAAATTGGAACGCTCTGATCAACAACATTGGTCAACTTTTATTCACCCGAACGCAACTTTATTCAAATGAGTCAAATCTAAACAGGCTGTAGACATTATGTCTTTGTGTTTATGTCTTTAAAAAGAAACGTCTTTACTGGCCTGTTAAAATGTCTTTATTCATATAGAAATAGGCGAACTATATAACATATATGTACAGTGCCTTGCATAAGTATAACCGCACCTGTAAAAATGCGTTTTGTAGAAAATTAAAATGGGAATGACACCTTACTATTTTTTTTATTGAATGGCATCACTATAATCAAGTAAATTGAGAAGAAAAAAAAGTTCCGTTATTTTCTCTTCTGGTGTTTAAAAATTAAAAACAGATTTTTATGTATTGCAAAAGTATAACCGCATTTTTATTTTTATTTTTTTTATTTTAAGTACATTTTTTAGGAAAAACTAGTAATGGATCTTGTTGCCCCTATGTTCAACCGAGCTAAAAATTCTTTCTGGCATACCGTTGAAAATGTTTTTAAATATGGATCGTCTATAGAGTTACATTCTTCCACAATTGCTTCTCGCAGCTCAGCAACACTGGATAATTGCCTATTATGGGCATAAATTTTGCGGGTCAAAATTACTCAAAGATTTTAAATAGGATTACAATTTGGAGAACGTGCCGGCCACTCCATAAAATTTATGTTATTGGATTCGAACCACTCCAAACTTTGACGACTTACGTGAATTGGGGCATTATCTTGCTGGAAGACATGCCGAACTCGACGAAATCGTCTCAAGTAGGGTACCAAATTATCCTGAAGCACCTGGGTGTTAGCTGAACTGTTCATCTTTGTAGAAGTGAAGGCAAGTGCAACCTTACCACGGTCGCAGAAGGCCCCCAAACCATACAACTGCCACCGCCAAAGTTTCTCCTGGAAAAAAACTTTTTTTCCTTTCTCAGATCGTGCCAATATCCGTTTAAACCATCTGGCCCATCAAGATTAAACTTTTTTCGTCACTGAAAAGATTCTAAAAAAAAACATTCATTAGATTATGCCATTTGGAATAACAAGAGTTAAGTGTAAATTAATGGAATATTACTTATGGTTTTCCAATTCCGGTTCATGTTTTGACAGGCAAATTCTAACCTTTTTTGTTTGTAAATTGTTGTCAGATTTGGAGCTGGCACCATTTTGCACCGAACAATTACTTCACTGCTTTTTAAGGCACAAAAAACGGTTGAAACCGAAACTCCTAACCCCAATTCGTCACGAACTCCCGGCACAAAATGCACCGAATCGGATGCAGCGTTGATTAAACGCTTCTTATCTTGACGTGTCAGCTTCTGCGGACGCCCGGGTTTTATTTTTGTCGCATAAGATTCTGGATCTTGTAAGAAATTTCGGATGACATGATCGGTTCTTGAAACTTTCCTACCAATAGCCCTTAAGCTTAGGCCACTTAACCGAAAAGCTTGAATTTTGCCCTTTTCCGTATCGCTTAAATGTGTACCACGCAGGCCCGGATTAATAGGGGGGCTAGGGGGGACTGAAGCCCCGGGCCCCGCGGAAACGAGGGCCCCATCCCATTAAGAAATTTAAACCGTAAAACTGCGATATTCAAACTGCACAATCTAATAAACCCCAAAAATAAAAACCAAAATTAGCTGACCGCACAAAATCCAAACTCGAAAGCTATATACCCCAAAAACGTTAAACCCATATAGCCCAACTCACAATTAATCCCATAAACTTTAAACTCACATAGCAGCTCAACTCGCTAATGGGGCCTATCGTGAATAAAATTTCCCTGGGAATTGTTCCCAATTTTCAAAATTGTCATCTTGAATAATTTCGAAAGTTACCCTTGGAATTTATAGATATTGGGAATTAAATTTCATATTGACTTTGGCTCTCATTTAAAAAGGCCAGTCGCTAGCTTACAATGAACAGTGCAGAAGTATTGAACTTTCCAATTTTCAAAGATGGGGAAAATTCCGAGGGAAATTTTGTTTACGATAGCCCCCATATCTCCAAAAAGTCAAACCCACATAGCCCAAGTCGCTGTTAACCCTAAACTGTAAACTCAAAAAAAAATCCATGCAGCCTAATAGGCTTTTCACACCGAATTAAAATCTCGGATTTCAGCAACAAGATTACGAAATCTCATTGAAGCGTTCGCACTGAACAGAATCAGGATTTCGTTTGACGTTTCTTTCATCTTGCCAATTATTTTTAATTTCTTATTTATGTGAACAAAAAATGAATCGTGATCATTCAAAATTCTTGGTAGTAAAAGTGAAGAATTTTTGTAAGATTCTTGTAGCCCACACTATATAATTGCAATTGTAAAGATGTTTAATTCTTTAAGGCGCTCGTCAATGATTTAAATATCATAAACAATGGACCTTCCTTCAAAAGCTGCAGCTATTTTCTTATAAATCTGTCCATTTTTCCTGCTTTCTCGGATATAATTTATCTTCTCTCCTTCTCTCCCCACAATTCAAATTTCAAATAGTCACTCTTTTATCTGCTTTTTATCTACCTCTTCGCTTGCTGACAATTTGCTGACAAGGCAGAACATTTCTAAAGGTTTGTTTGTTTTGACAATCTTGTGTTTGAAAGTAGATTTTGAGGAGATTTTGTCGTAATCTAGTAGATTTGGAAATCTGAAAATGTATGGGAAATCTAGGAGATTTGGATGAGATTTTGAGAATGTTGCTCGAAATCTAGATTTTGATTAGGTGTGAATAGCGTATAACTCAGCAAAAATCAATCTCAAATCCAAAAAACTCGAAAGCTATACCTATACCCCAAAAACGTTAAGCGCATATAGCCCAACTTGCTATTAATCCCACATAGCTCAACTCGCTAGTATATCCAAAAAGTCAAACCCACATAGCCTATTAACCCAAAACTGTAAACTCAAAAAATTTTAAATCCATGCAGCCTAATTCAGCAAAGGGTTGCCAGATTGAAAAACAAATTGAATTCTATACCTCGTATCTTTTTTTGCGAAGTGTGGAAATATGCTGGACTAATTATCTCGAGTACCATATTTATTCTTGATTAAGATAGATGTGCGAATTGAGCGTAAGAGTACATTTCAATACTAGTGTGGTAAAATTTAGAATTGTTAACTTCTACGAGTCCGTTTTGAGTTTAACAAACGAAAAATGGCAACACAAATTTTGCCGTTTTTTGGGTTTGCGATTTTTTATTTGCGATTGCGAAATGAACACATTTAATTTTCAAAAACGTTAAAAACAGGAGCCCCTGATAAATAATTAGCCCCGGGTATCAAAAATTCTTAATCTTATCGGGGGTTAGAGCACTTGGGGAATAGCTTCTTGGATTTTCGATGCGTCAACTCCTCGACGCATCGTCTCTGAGAGCGTGGACTCCCAGCGCCCCAGGTTATGAGGGTTTGGCTTGCTTGGGTTTTATATCTCTTTAGGGGGCCTCAAATTTGAAATAGCCCCGGGCCCCCATTTTCTTTAATCCGGGCCTGGTACCACGCGGCCTTGTTGTTTGTCATTTCAAGGCACATAACTGAATGAAGCTTCAACGAGGTTTGCATTGTGCGGTTATACTTTTACAATACATAAAAATCTGTTTTTAATTTTTAAACTTATGCATATGCAAGGCACTGTATGTACTTACCTAAATCTTAACCATCTGAAAGCAATAGTTTTAAGAAGAAGTGAAACCAATATCCTTGCACTTGCATTTGTCATAAATGTATGTGACCTGATATTAATGCACATACATATGTATCTACACATAAACCTGTATGTATATTGTAAATATATTTAACGGTACCAATAATAGATATTTTGAAATAAAAAAAAATAAATGTGCCTATCATCATGGAAAAGTTATAGATATGTAGGTACATACATACTTATTCGTTTATCTTAAAATACAGATAACGTTTTTTTGCAATCAAATCAAAATTTGAACATGCGTATAATGAATTCCACCTGCCAAGTAATCTAATTAATTGAAGCATTCTCCGCAAAACATCCAATATTTTATCACCATACCCTTATCCGTTAATATATATATGTTTCAGATATTAGATTAGAAAGGTAGGTGAGTGAATGTAGGAGCCCCTAAACATATCACACCGCATATACCTTACATGTTCTCGTATCTATAGTATAATACTCTATCATATATCTCTCTATGAAACCTCCACTTAAAATACAAAACCACATCGTTCCGCATGGGGAACCGAAAAAGATAAATTGCCAAAAATATCCAATAAAAATATCATCATAAACCAAAAGCGGAAAAACATAAACTCCAACATACTCTATCGCCAGCGATTATATTATACACATATACATAGGTATGCGTGTATCCCTTGATAGTAGGCGTATAACGGTACGGAGCCAACAACCACCCCTCGATATATGGTATACGTACCTACCTAGCAGCAAGTGAAAAAGAGAAAAACCGCTCGAACAGGCAGCAATAGCAACTTGATGACGGTGTAGGTTTATAAATTCGATGGAGAGACCACTAATCTAAACGCAATCATCCATTAAATCACAATTTCCTTGCAATTCCGAACATTTCCCCATAAAATATCTGTGCGCTACCCTGCCCCCCCCCAGGCTGGAACAATTTCTGAACTTTTATTGCGAACAGCAGAGGGAGTAGTGGAGGTAGCATTGGCAGTGCCAAATCGAAAACCTCCCATGCCATCATCGAAAAACGGTACCCGGGCTGCTTTTGGCGTGGTCGCTTTGTCTATTCCCAAAATGCCATTGATTTTTTTTTGTTTCGTATTCCTGTATCCGCATGTCGCGGATTTTCATTTATGCCCCCAAAACTGGTCTTCCGCTGAGAACTTTAGGGACGCAGGCGAAAACGACTATGAATGTGATTCTATGCATTCCTGGATAGGTAAACTAAGTTTCGGAAGTTTTCTTTTCTTTTTTTGGTTGCATTTCGGAGAAAAAAGTCGCCAATACTTTATCCTAGCGTTATTGCATGTCCCTACACATAGATCACACATGATATCCACCGCCAGGTCCTGCTATGCGAAATTTAATTTTGTCAGGAATCGTGGTAGTGGGTATATCGTTCCTGCATTGCATGCAAACATCGAATACGAGGGTTCTAGCAGGCAGGGTCGCATTTAAGAACTAAGGGTGAGTAAGGCTCGTACTAAATCGAAGAAATTTTGTTACTCATCACCAACAATTCGTCTTTGAAAGGACCTGTAGGTAGTCTAGCGGATGATTAAATGGTTATTCCCAACTCTTGAGCTTCAACAGGTCAAGAGAGTCGTGGAGACCCAAGGCTTAGTCCCTTAAAACTCTCAACCATTCTTGTATATGTGTTTCCGTCGGGAACGGAGGGGACCTCGAGCTTTCTGCTGAGTTCGAATGACTAAATGAAATAGGACTATTTCCTGACAAGAGATATATACTCTTGGAGGATTTGTCATTTTTTGCAAGGGACAATAGATACTCCTAAACAAATATTTGTAGTTTTTGGGTGGCATACTGGGAATGGGAATCGAATTGAAACCTTCGGCGTTACAGTCCAACGCACTAACCAAGGGGTTACTCCTCGAGAATAATAGTTGCCAATAAGTTTGACAGAAAAGTCATACCACGGCAATGGATTAAATTTTAAGGTCGCCTTTCTATGTTGTCCTAATAATAAGCTGGTCTTTTAGTCTTTAGGATAGATAATATTCTTCCAAACAGTTTGAACAGCGGTAAGCCTTTCTACACACTATACGCGTCTCGTCATAGATGCGAACAAATTTCGTCACGCAACAACGATTCATCTTCATCTATAGTCCTTAGAGCACACAGCGATTTGTCATAGAAAGAACACTCATTCATTTTCAGTCACTTCCACAAATGTTTGATCGGAATCGAGACCAAAATATTCAATACGTACTTCAAACTGACGTTTGACATTGCAGGACGTATTTGCGTCGCAATTTGCATCTTATGCGCTGCGATGAGTACGTGCAGCTATCCCCTTACGCCTGGCTACTTTTTTTTTTTAATTTACACGGGCTACACACAAGCAGCAGCCAGGCGTAATACGCTATAAGTACGCTTATATGACGAGCCGCTTTGTATGCAGATTGAAATTGATTTATAAGATTGAACCAAATTTTTTAAACTCAAAAGTTGTTGTTTCCAGATATTGAGACATTATGACCAGGAAAATCTTTGAATTTCCCACATTTTATTCAAATTGTTGTTACCTAGTGAGTTTTACCTTTGGACCTTTGAAAACAAAATTCCACATAAAATTCAACTTCATAACTACTTTGCATGTATAAATGCGACCCTGGAAATATCCATGGAGTTATTTTGTGCCAGCAGAGGAGTTCGTATGTGCGACACCAAACTATGGCAGGAGAATGTAGGACAATAATCCTACTCAGGGAGCAGACATTAAAAATATCAATCGTCATCCCCCAGGCAGTGGGTCGGGGTTCCCCCAAGAACACACGCCAGTCATAAATTATAACCGACCGACCTACGGGTATGTGTCCTCCTTCGGATGTATAGCGTAAGTATTACCTGAGCGAGAAAGCGCTGCCAACCGTCTGTACCTACCTATATCTACCATGCTGACTCTCACACCTATTGCCAACAAAGGTGCGCATTATGTGCCAGAATCAGCCGGAATCGAGGACGACGAAGGCACTTTTAAACGTGAACCTGTGTTTCCATAATGTTTTATTCCTGTGTTCTACTCAAATCCCAATCAATTTTCGTTCTATCGCTCGATTTTTCTTTTTATCGGACCCTTTTTTCGTTTGCTGCCAATTCTGGTTCGATACTTCGAACTAAAATCCTAAAAGCTATTCGCCACTTTCTATATCACAGGCAGAAATTAAGGGTGTACAAAAGGTGCGGAATAAATGTGGGTGGTAGATTCCACCATCAGCAGCTATCCATCTTTCTACACGCTAACATCTTTTGTGTACTTTTTTTTGCGTTTTGCATCACATGGAGTTCGCTTGTACATGTTTTCTGCGCATCCTTACTTCCATTTTGTCTCCACAAAATAACGTTGTGCAGCAGTTGTGGTTGTTTCCGTTTTCCGATCCAGTACAGAGTATCTGTGGAATTGTATTGCTAAGTATATGTATGTATGTATCCAAAGTTGTATAGTAAAGCGATTTTTTCCGCATTGTTTTTGTTTTCCCCATTTCTGGTATTTTTGGTTGTTCTTATTTTTTTTATTCTTCTGTGTTCTGCGATGTGTTGGGGGTTGGAAGTGGTGGTTTTGGAATTTCATCACGTCAGCAGTTTGTGCTTTCCCCCACCCCCGAAGAACACTGGTACATCATTTAACCAGCAATTCCACTTGGGATGGCTTCGTCTGCTCATTCTACGAGTTGGTACAACTGGAAGAGGGGGGAGGGGGTGTAGAAATGTTTTTGAACAAATCGAGATCTTCGTATACAGTTGTTTTACCTTTCCCTTATCGTCTTCGTTAGAGGGGTTGTTAAGTTGTTTTCTTTTTATGTGTCTTATCCAATAGAGAACAGAGGATGTCAACCTTTTCAAATATATATTATCAAATTTTTGACGTCCATTATAAGTGAAGCTTAATTTGAGCCTTACACGTCTTACAATTTAACCGTAAGAGTTTTTAAGAAAAAACTAACTACTAGTAATATTTAAAAGGTTATAACTTGGTACATTTTACTATATAAAAACCAATTTTAACGTGGTTGAGTGATACACTAAGCACAGGTTACATCAGTGGTGCCACTTTGCTGCAATTATAGAGGTTCTACTGCGTTTTTAGTTGAATGCTTAAATTCAGAGAAAATTCCCTGATTTGTTAATCTAACAGGTACCTAACTAACTAAATCCCTAATAAACGTCCACTGGTAAAATAATTCACTCTTTTTTATTTGGATTTCTCAAAAAAACGATATTGGCAATTTTTGCATTCTGTTGGCAAAAATATTCGATTCTAGTTTCTATTTAAAATCAATGTTGAATATCAACATTTATCGCCAGATTTATCCCAACATGTAATAGTACCTAAACTGCCAATGTCAAATGAAAATTTTGTCCACAACACGAACTAATTATTACGAGTAGAAAATGGAGCAGTTTTAAAATGTTTACTCAAGCTTATAGTTTTCTACTTAAAAGAAGATTGTTTTTTAAATAATGTGCAAAAAGTAATTGCACTAATCCAACATAAAAATAATCAAATCGAAATCATGTTTCATTCGCCGCGAAAATTTGAATTCAGAATGCCCCAATGGAAAACCATTTTAGCGTCAATGATCTTGTAATGCTGTTAATAAAAAAAATATACATTTGGTGGTGCAACAGTTCAAAGATAACCAGGTATAACAGGACCTATAGTGACCTACAGCTCTCAACCAATCATGTGTGCGTCTACCAGGAATGCAGGGGACATACAATTTTCTGTCCAATTCGAACGGTTATACTGTGCAGCACTTTTCATGACAAGAAACAGTAAACTCTCGAAAAACTTATTTGCAGTGGCTGAGAATCGAACTCAAGGCCTTCTGAATGACAGTTCAACGCACTAACCTTTATGCCAAGGAGTATGCTTTGTAAAGAAATGAATGAATGAAATTTACATTTGGAACCGATAAAACAAATGTATATGATTTATTTTGAGATTTTTTTTTATTATTAACTTGTATACCTGTTTTTCAAAAATATCCTTAGTATTGTTGAAATCGATACGCTTTAAATTTTTTTAAATAGTCAACTGTATTTTTACTTGCGACTAATAGGTACTATAAGGCAAGTTATGCATTCGTAAAAACAATCGAACTCGAGATTTTGATCAAAGTTGACATTACGATGACAGCGAAGACGAAGAAGTGGGTCTCGAAATTCTGTCTGTCTGTCCGACTACAGCCTAAACGATTTTCGATTTTCTTTTAACTTGGTAGTTATCATTTCCAATTTCTTTCCCCCACACGTTTTTTTCTTTTTTTTTTAAGGCCAAAAATAACGGTACCCGCCATATGATTTTTTTCGAAATTTGTAAATATTTTTTTTTTAAAACTGTCCCACAGAATACTTAAAAATATTTAGCTAAGGTTAGGTAATGGTAGTAAAAATTTTCCAAAAAATGCTTATTTTTCGTAGCCCTTTTGGAACTTTTTTTTGTTTTTGATTTTCTCGAAAACGGTATTATTATTTAATTAAAGTCTTAAAAGAAAAATTGTATTTATAGGAAAATCCAACAAAGATCTTAAAAGAAATTGAACTTAAAATTTGCAGTCTCGTTAAATTGCAAAAACAAAATGAAAATAGAAACACCTTATTGACCACAAACGATTACAATTCAAATAAAAACAAAACAAGTCTTTGTAGGTATTAACTTTTTGATTTTATTTAAATTCAAAATTGAATGCATTTCAAACCAATTGTGGTTCATCTTCAGCAATACACTAATTTGGCAAAGAGAAAGAAAAGAAAAATACAAAATATCACAATCAAAAGAATAGGAAAAGCTTTACATTTAACAATTAGAGTAAAAGAGAACATTAAATAAGATTAAACAAAGGTGACATAATATTTCCATTATCACTGTTCATAATGTTGTTGTTTTTATGGATGTATTATTATTGTGTATTCAAATTTTCAAATTTAAAAAAAAAAATCAATTTTTTTTTTTTGAAAACTCAATATTTCGAAAACCTCATGCTCGATTTTTTTAAAACTTGATAAACAAAAGTTTCTTCATAAGCAAAAGTTTCTCGAAAACGGTTTCGAGAATTTTGCTAATTTTTTTTCCTTCGATTAATTCTTGCGATCTATAATTAAATAAAAAAAAATTGAAAACAAGATATTACTGACTGTACCTACAATAGGACGATTTTTTCGAATTTTCAATTTCTCATTATCGTCATGACGGATTTTAATGAATGTTTTTTTATAGAGAAGCTCCTTAAAAGTTTGAAAAACATTCCATTTCAAAACTTTAAGAAAAATATTTTTTTGAATTAAAAAAAATCAATTTTTTTTTTTTTTGGAAAATTCAATATCTCAAAAACGGCTCAATATTGTTTTTTAGAAATAATAAAAACTTTAAAATTTCTTAAAAATGTTTTAAAAATTTTGTATATAAAAGCTTATTTTTACTTGCGATATAGGTACTATAGCTATAGGGCAAGTTCTGCATTTGGAAAAAAAAATCGAACTCGAGATTTTGATCAAAGTTGACATTACGATGATAGCGAAGACGAAAAAAGTGGGTCCGACAATTCCGTCTGTCTGTCTGTATGTCTGTATGTCTGTATGTCTGTATGTCTGTACCTCGAACTACAGCCTAAGCTACCGGAGGTATTTTCTTCAAACTCGGTAGTTAAGGGTCTTCGGTGATTCCCTAGAGGAGAAATTGAAATTTTTTTTTTAGCTCCAAAACTAACGAAACCGCCCATACACGCGTAATGTAAAATCTTATTTATCTCGAAAACGGCTCTAACGATTTTGATAAAAAAAAAATTAAGTGTGATATTATGGACATGCACTGTATTTTGGTGAAAAAAAATTCGGGGGGAACTGTTATTAGGGGTACCTGTCATAGAACGGTTTTTTTTATTTTTGAATTTCTCACCAACGGCTCTAACGATTTTAACCAAAATTTTTATGCATGAGCTGCTTTGCATTTGAAAAAATATAAACTAAAAATTTTTTCGAAAAAATAGTTTTTGGATTTAAGAAAAAATAATACAATTTTTTTTTTTTGAAAATTCAATATCTTGAAAACCGATACACGATTAAATTCTTAAATTACGTTTTAAAATGTATTTTGTTAAATACGAACAATTTGCATATCAATTTTTTTTATAAAAAATTTAAGGAAAATTTAGTACACAAAAAACATGTTTCAGTGTGTCTGTATGTCTGTACCTCTCACTACAGCCTAAACCCCTGGACCTATTTCTTTCAATCTCGGTAGTTAAGGGTCTTCGGTGATTCCCTAGAGGAGAAATTGAATTTTTTTTTTAGCTCCAAAACTAACGGTACCCCCCATACACCCGTAATGCAAAATCTTATTTATCTCGAAAACGGCTCTAACGATTTTGATAAAAAAAATTAAGTGTGATATTATGGATATGGACTACATTTTGGTCAAAAAAAATTTTGGGGCAAAATGTTATTAGGGGTACCTGCCATAGACCCGTTCTTTATATTTTCGACTTTCTCATTAACGGCTCTAAGGATTTTAACCCAAAATTTTTAGCAGGAGTCCCCTTAAGTTTAAAATAATATTGTATATAAAAATATTCGAAAAAATATTTATTGGTTTTTTTTGAAAAAAAAAAAATTAAATCAATATCTTCAAAACCTATGAACGATTATTTTTTGAAATTATTTCCTAAAATCAATATTACTTAATACTTAAAATTCGCATCCCATATTTTTTTCTTGAAAAATTTTAGAGAAATTTCTTATATAAAAAATTTATTTAATAATAAAACGATTTTTTAAGGTTTATTTGCATAAATTTATACTTTTGCGGAAACCAGACGGCAATTTTATGCATTTGAACATTATTATCTCATTAAATCCATGTTTTATATTTATAAAATGTATCTTAAATTCCAAAGTATTTTTACATAAGAGCAAGTTCGTGCGATCCAGTCGTGCATTTTATTTTATTTTATTTTTGTTAGAATAAAACGTCGTTCAAGTGGTCGGTTTCAATGGATGGCGCTCCGGAGGTCACCTTTTCGATGATTCTGGTGTATAGATCTCGCTGATTTTGAACGATGGCACCCATCGCTTGCGGTTTATTGGCATAGAACCACATATCGTTCACATCTATATCATCCAATCTAGTCCACAATAAATTGGACATTATCAATTGCGGTAGCGCTCTCCATTGATGGTGAATACAATGTTCAAATCGTATTTCGAAAAGTATGGACCGATCGACCGGTCCAAAATCGAGATCAAATAGTGACTTTCTGCGGATGAGCTGGCTCTTATTGGAAATCTTTTGAATTGGCATCGTTTCATATTCATCAATTCGGCTTGTTGACGTTCCCGTTCATCCAAAAATTACCATCGATAAAATAAATTAGAGGCAAATGGCCTATAAGAATTAAAAAAAAAAACAATTATTCCCCGTTTTTAATGTAAGTATTAAATTAAAAAACAAATCGATTCTTTTTTGAAATATCCGAAAAATTATTTTTCAAAAATTTGTAAAGCTCCTGGTAGAAATTATAACGATCTTAATATCCAAGATGTTCAACTAGTCGAATTTCCTTCATTTTTAGTAAATTTACCGACTGTAATGCAATAAAATTTATCCATAGCCGTGTTTTATTGGTAATCTATAAATACCGCAGTAATACAAGCATCAAGAAAACGCTTTATTCACTCTATAACTCACTCTTAATAAACTGTCAAAGCTGGTATCAGTGTAATATCAAAACCCTACGACTTGTTAAATTAACTTACACGGATGTATTCGAAAAATTGGTATCTCGTTTCTAAGCTGGAGTTGACATGCACATGAAAATGCAGATCGAGTTGAAATATTCATGAAAATGCAGATCAAGTTGATTTAGAGTTTTTCTCACTATTGAATTTGCATTACATTTTGGAGTTTTACACACTTGACTAAGAAGATTGGAAAATTCGCTAAAAAAGTCCAATTGCTTATGTACTTGCTCTTATGTACTAAAAAAGCCATAATGCACGGAAAAAATTTAATTTTGTTCATTTTATTGCATTTTTAAAAAGAAGCTTGTATCTGACCATTTGCTTACAAAAGTACGAAACCATATCTTTTTTCTACAATCTACAAAAAAAAACATTTTCATTTGCCTTATAATGAATTCTTTTCAGTGTTAGAGAGAGAAAAACACTAATCAATCATCAAATTCAGAGAAGACTTTAATATTTGAGCGGAATGAAGCATTATTTAATGGACTCTATTTAACTGACCATATATGCTGCATTTTATTTTTTAGGTTCCGTACAGTAAAGGGTTCATAATTTAGAGTTCACATAAATATTAAGTTCATAACATGTATGGTTAACTTTATAGAGCTCTTTAAATAATAGTCTATTTCGCTCATATATTAAAGTCGTCTCTTAATTTGATTGTTAGAACGGCCCAATATTCAATATAAAGACATTTTGTCAGTTGTTGTCAATGCTGAATTTACACGACATTTTCGAACGAGTGTAAGGATAAAATATAGATACTTATCGAAACTATTCGCCTTCGTCTAAATTGATTCAATATTTTTTGACAAAATTAATGGCAGTGTCAGTAGTGTAAAAACGGAATTATGGTATGGATTAAAATTTTGCATTTGGAAAATATTTGTTCTGCAAATTGCAGAGCGATCACACTTTGGTGTAGTGAAGGCAAAATATAACAAAATAAATACCAACGAACACATCCCCAAGCAAACACCATTTAAACACCTCATACATTTCAACTTCCGAAACTCCATCTTCCTTAAAATATTCTTTTCCATTACTAGCTCAATTTTCTTCACTAATCGTTTGTTGTTGTTTTCCATGTTAAATTTTGCAATGTAGAGTATTGACTTACCAATAAAACACGGCTCATAAAAAAGCTTACTAATATCAAAGAGTGATGGAATTCGTGTATCATTTATTTATAATTAAATATTAAATTTCCGAGTTTTTTAATGATTATCTAAATGAGATACCAGAATTCCTAGTTTAAGATGTTATTGAACCAACTGCATTCATATGGTTCGGCATCCCTGCTACCAACAACGATAAGACCCTCAATCCCCTGCCAGCGTCAGGGACAAATCCCCAGCCACTTTTCTGTAGTTGCTGTATCATTTTTATTATTTTTATGTAGGTGTGTACCTACTTCATCAGGATATCGAATTTTAGCTGTTTGCCTTAACTTGCTTTGATCCTTGCCACACAATCGATACTGATACGTACACCGCGTATTGTACTACTACACGTTCGACTGAGATTTCCGACCACCGTCCCTCCCACACACCCTCAACAACAAAACCCCCCTCCCCCTCCCATTACATTTTGTTTCTACCTTTTTCACAAAACAAGTTTCTGGTTTGTTCAATCAATATACGTCCTGAATTCTTAAACAGCCGGGATGAGTGGCATTTGTGTGTTATTTTAGCTTTCAACTATGTTCCAGGGGATATAAAACAATAATGTTTGTAGAGGCATGTACATGCAGCACTGTCTATATACCCCTGTGTCCTTCTAGAACACACACATCCTGTGAAAAGAAGGAAGTAAAGAAGAGAAAAAAGGGTTGATGCTTTTAATGAAACTCATCCAAGTTTATTTCAAGAAAAGTGGGAAGGACAAGGAGCAGCAACAATCTCCAAGGATTTACAGATAGATATGGTCCAATGCCCTTTGGCCGAACGGCTTGGCTTGCTAGGTAAAGTAGTTTGTTTTTGTGTCCTACACTCGTCCTCTCTAAAATATTCTTCCACCCCTCCTCCTATTCCATTTCCGACCGAAGGACTATAGTTTTTCGTTCGACGCGCATATTGCAAACGAAATTGCGAAAAACTAACATCAGATCGGTCGTTGCAAAAATATGAGAATCCGGTTGTTTGATGGAAATGATGCGGTTCGCTAATATAGCAGCGCAAAAACTTTTTTCGTTAAAACTTTTATATTAAACTTTTCCGCGGCACCACATCATCGCAGCCAAAATGAATTAGCTAGCTGGCTAATCCTTGGGGCAGAGTTAATTTGTAATTAAATGGCTGCAGCATGCCACTGGAAGGCGGTGGAGTTGCCAGGCCATATGTTGCATACCTCTGTAAGAACAAAGCGGCCGGTGCGTTGGTGCGGTTGACAGCTATTTTGATGATGCTTTTGATTCATATTACTTTAACCAGAGGGACACTTGACGGCATTTGGGAATTCTATGTGAATTTGACCAGCGTAGTAGTTGACAAAAAAAGAATGAACAAAATGAATAATTTATTAAATTTCAAAGAGGAATGAGATTTTGGGTTTAGTTTATTATTAATGAGTGATATTTCAATCTCATAGTGTGTCGTGTCTTAATAAGAATAAAATCTTGTGTATAAGTAAATATGGTAATTCAGGAGATAACGGAATTCAAGGTTTACAGGAATTACAATTGTATATGTAAGTGTAAATCTTCATACCTTTGGATATAGTAGATATGTACAGCTGGTCCTTTAGTTGAAATCAGTTGTTAAAATGTATCGTCGATATTCTGACACATTAGGATCCATCAGCCTTAATTTTGAAGGTCTAATTTTGAAGGTCAAACAGAAACATTTGTCTGGGTAAGCAATTTTAAGGATGTAATCTGTCTGAACTTTAAGTGTGCTGGTGGGCCGAAATTCTTAGGCCCGTTTCTAGATTAACTGCGTATAGTTAGAAAACCCATTTCGTACAAGGTGCCCCAAAAGTTGTCACCCTATGCTTGAATTTTCGTAGCAATTCACAATTCTACTTTGACATTTGTGAACTAAACACATACAAAATATAAGTCAACCAGACATTAACCGCTATATCCGTAAAGATTGCGGAATAAGTGCTTCGGTATTTAGCGAAATAATTCATCTTTGGTGTTTGGCGCAATGTAGTTTTTGGCGCAGATTTCCCGGACGTCTGTCACGGGCAAACGCTTTGACCGCTCGTCTACAAGAGTAAAAGACAATATGACTTGCTGCCAGACCTGGGGCCAAATTACCCCATCAGTTTTCGAGTAATACGTGACTGAATTATGCGAGTTTGGCATTACCGCTTACGTCATCGAGCAATCGATTACACTAATTTGAAATTTTCATTCGATCACTGATGGGACTCACTCACTCGGTCACTGAAGCGGTAATTTGGACCCTGGTTGGACTCGGAAAAGCTGGACTGCTGAGAATATCGCACCTTAAGCTACCGCAGAGGCAGAGGATCGCTATGCAATTCAGTAACAATCGGTGGTCTTCACTCTTCACAGAGAATTTTGGTGAAAGATTTGAAGAGGTTCCCTTGAAAAGTGCAGACAGTGCATCACTTGTTAGCTATTGACCACCAAGCGCGAGTAAATTAGGCTCAAGTCGTTCTAAATCTTGACCACGAGGAAGTCAAATTTTCATCGAAAATCATCATTTACATCTCTGTGGATATATGAATAAGAAAAATGATAGTTTCTGGGCCACTAAAAGCCATTACACGAAGAGTCATTACAACCGCTTAAATTTACTGCATGGTGTGCTGTTTAGGCTGGAGGCATCATAGAGCTTTATTTTATTCGAAAACTCCACGGGGCAAACAACTTCTGTGGACGGAGAGCGCTACAGGGCTATTTTCAACGACTTTTTTCTTCCTCAATTGGACGAATTGGGACTGTAGAACATGTGGTCTTATTAGGATGGAGCAACGGTGCATACTGCATCACATACTGCCACAGCAGGTGGGAGTGTGTGGAGGAGTGCTGATGTGGTTGATCACTGCCCGGTTGACAGTGGGACGGATGGCTACTGATGCGCAATTCTTACACTCCGGGTTCCTATCGACCTCCTCGTGGTGCCAGTGGATAGGTTACATAAGTAACTGAACTAACTAGATAGGATAGGACTATCGTTCCTAGTTTGTGGCAAGACGAACAAAGATTAGGATTATCGTTCCTAGTTCGCTGTAAGGCAAGCAAAGATTAGGATTATTGTTCCTAGTTCGCCGTAAGGTGAATAAAGATTAGGATTATCGTTCCTTGTTCGCCGTAAGGTGAACAAAAACAAAAGGAAGCACACTAAGTTGTTGGTTACTACTTCGACCGATTTCCTGGTGTGTGTATCCTAAGGGTTGACAGGCCCTGAGTTTTGCAGTAACTCATCTGGAAGTGACCTCGGTTGCGAAGCTCCACCAGAAGCTATATTCTGGTACCATGGGAGATAGTGCCCAGAAGATTGAGGGCTGTTACGTCTTGGACACTTGGCTCGTGCCTACTCCTCTCCTATGTATCTTCGTGGTAGTGAGGTTGAGGGCTGTTGCGCTTGCTTGGCCCTTGCCTACCCCTCTTTCATCAAACTATCTATGAGGTAGGCCCCGTCCTTGTGGGAGTATCGTGGTGGCGTGGTTTATTCCGAATGCGGAGACGCATGGTTTTCAAGCTGGCTTGAATTCAAGAGGTGTTAGATAGACGTCGCCTCCAAGCAAGAGGTGTACACATGCTGCAACATGTCACAGCTTTGCTACTGAGTTGGCTTCGGCTGACTCGGGGTTAATGGTCAGGACCCAATCTGACTCCGATGAGGGTAGGCCTTCCGTGGAATTAAGTCATAACGACAGGTGTTCACGTTAAACTAAACATAAGTTCTGCATCAGCCACATACGATGTTCTAAGGGCTGAATTTCCGGGCTCCTAATTTTTCGATTTGGCTATTTGCACTTGTCGGCTAGATGATCCGATTTAACCGTTTTCTTTTTCTTTTTGTGGTTTTTTTTTCAAGTTACGATATAACTCTCAGACTCTTGAAGCCACTAAAGAGAATATACGTCAATAATGCGAGGACCAATCGTGGAAAGTTCGGGCCAAGTTCTGACAAGAATGACTGGTCTTCTTTTTTTTTATAATTCACAGGTGCCTGAAGAACTTTTTAATGTTAAAAATAGCATGTGCGATATTGAAGAACAGGAAAGAAGAACGTATCCATGAAAATTGGTTTTGAATGTTTGCAAATTGAAGTCGCAAGGGAAAGCCATACTCTCTGTTCTGACGGTACGTTCAAATATTCGGCTCGTTGTTGAGATGATGTAATAAAGGGTGTCTAGCAGGAAATATATACCTTCAATGGTTGTTCACAATATAGAATGCTACCGCAAGAGTAAGTTCGTGCAATCGAATCGTAAATAACGCAAAATTAGTGACAGATTCATTTCTCCTCCAATGAACACCAAATTTTGATACAAAAAAACCTTTTCATCAAGTACAGTTTTCTAGGAATTTGGTACCCAGAAGATGACCCCTTCTGCTCCAGTTTAACTAAATATTTAGAAGAAGGTGTTTTTTTTTTTTAAACTGTAGGTGTTTCTTTATTGATTGTTCCAAATTAACTTATGCATCATCAATTATAAGTTACTGGTGAAATACTCCTCGATCATAACAGATAATCATAGCGACAGCTTTGAAGGAAAATAATTTCTTCAAATGATGTGAAATGTCAGACTGATGATGATAAGGGTGACACGCAGTGCCTAGTATGTCAATCCTATTACACCGTTTAACACTTCGAAATGCAGATATGAATTGTTCATGGAGTCCTGTCGTGTCACTTTCGGCGAGACAATCCCACCCTGCGAAATGAGTTTCCCGCATCAGACAGATATTATAGATATCACTATACCTTCCCCCTTGAATTGTCGTCGAGCTCGATTTCAATTAAGAAGCCAAGGACAACAAAGTCTTTTCGGCGATTGTCATTCTCATTGACAGGTCCATTGGCGCTATACTCTTTCATACACAGATATAGACCTATACACAGTATATGTAGGTGAAAACAGTTGGTTTCACTTTTCAAGGAGTTTATTGAAATCATTTAGATTTTTCGTATAGAACAGGATTAAGGGATTTTCTAAGGACGAGAAAATCTGTATGTTCAATGCTAAATTTCAACTGGGGTGCTCGTGCGATGCCTTAAGCAATGTTTTCGGGTCAGGTTGTACAAATTCGGAACATGTTTTGGCTATTTTAAAAGCCATTTTGTTTAGGAGAGCAATAAACATATAGTAGAGTTGAATGGGGACTGAGGACAATACTCAACTCAACTCAATACGCACTATACCATATGAGATTTAAATTAGTTAAGTGGATCGAGGTAATGGGAATTTAAGAAAGGAAAACGAGTGCCGTTTCAGGTTTTCATGATGTGTCATTTTGCAGTTGTAAATGGGATTATGTTTGTTCGAAAGGGATGTTTTCTAATTGAAGACATGCATTTTAAATGACATGACAGTAAGCAGATGATGATGATGGTGGACTTGTTCACATTTTGCTTGCTTCATTTGTATTTTGATATAAGGCATTGTCACTTCCAAAACAGTTGTACATTTTCAAATTAGACAGTTGGGCGTGTTGCTTCTGACATTTCTCTAAATCAACTATAAGTATATTCAAAAAGGATTTTCATTTAAAATATTGTGTGGCTGGGTTTTAATTTTTGTGCATATGATGGTGAAATAAAGGCCATGCTGATCCAAATTAAACTGGGAAATTAATTAAATGTTGTGCCTACCTTGAATAGAAATGCCGTTTCTCTTACATCTTTTTGGTGTATTTAATTAACTCATGATTTGAATTGTTCAGTTAGATCATACATACATTATGTTCTTCACGGCTTGGGTAATTTGAAGCCATAACTCAACTTCAAGGAATGGTCAGATGGTAGAGGGCTTATAACCGCATATGATTTTCCTAATTCAATATCTACCTCTAGTTTGGGTCTATACTACCTATTACCCCTTTGTGATACTTCAGAATAATTAACACCTTGACTATTCGACCGTTAAATAAAATTTCTTATCATTTTGAAATCTACCTTCTTCCGATCCAACAATTTAACTTCTGTAATGTCCAGGTTTTAGGATTTGAAAATTGACGTAAAATTTTCTGAAGACTTCACAAAGCAGAATCCGCAGTACTCAAAATTGTTCTTAAAAATGAGTTTAATTGCTGGAAACCTGTCACTAGGCTCTAGTTCATGCTGGAGGAGTTGTTGCACTTCTGTGTTAGGATGATCTTCTAGGTTCCTGATGATTTTTCTGGAGAGCTGCAGCAAATACTTGTCTAGCGGTATTAACTTAGCTTGTTCGTACAGCTTCCTTGTTGGTATATATTTCTTCGTCAGTGGGTTACAGTATAGTCCAGTGCAAAATGCTTCATCTTTTTCATTGCTGTAGGTGAAATAGAAAACCAGATGGGCAAGGCGTAGGTCAGAACAAGTGGGATAAGTTGTTTGTACACAAGCAGCTTGGTCTTCTTACTTAGTCCATTTCGCCTCCTGAGAAGCGAACCAAGTGCAGAAAATAGTTGGCTCTCTTCAACATCAAATCTGCATGCCTTTTGAATTTGAATTTGTTGGAAAAGTTGATTCCAAAGTACTTCTTTTATGATTTGACTGTCACTTCACTGTTCCCCCTCGACGGGTTTCACCTTGTCGTGGTGAGGGGGGGCTTACGTCTATTCTCTAGCTGCTCGATCAGCTAAAGATTTAAACAACTAAGAAAACCCAAGGGAGTGACAGGTTTGGAACGGGTGTGTGTCGGTGAATCTCCGGCTACTTACGTGGCTGGAGAATTCAAAGGTATTCTCCAGGTTTTTAAAAGATGTCTAGAGTGCAAAGGGTTAATCGGTAAGGTCTCTGGCTGCTGACGTGGCTAGGGACCTTTAAGGTTTTTCCTGGTTGGTAGTGGGAGTGAGATCCCAAGTAACATTTTTCATCTCATAAGATGCTCCAAGAGTTCAACTAGATTAGTTAAGAGGAGCTAAAAGTAATCTTAAAGAATACTACGAAATTCTTTTAAAACTGTTAAAAGCCTTAAATGGCCTAGTTATGAGAGGCTCTTCCTACTCATAGTAAGAAGTTTCTTTATGGGATGACAGATGCACGTTTATATTAAAATGGCACTTCTAAGGCTCTAATAGAGATCGGCAAAATCCTATTATGAGAAAGCGTCTCTTCCAATAAGAGGTGATAAAAAGAGAACAGAATATTTGTCAACTTAATAAAGAATGAAACAAAATACTTTTTAGGTTTGTGTGTATACATCATTTGATATGCCAACAAACTGTTAGGCTTGATATGGTATTTATTTTGTAAGTCTATCAACTATTATATTATAATGGCGATGCATGATATTTATTATTTTGCACATATGGGAACCGAAATGTAAATGCGGTTGAAATTGTATCTACTAATTCTAACATTTTACGTCGAAAAAACACAAAGCCCCTTCAAAATAATGCATATTTAAATTATTTTATTTATAACTTTTATCGGAAATAGGGTTACCATATATTTCTTTCGTAAGCAAATAAAATCAAAATTAACTTTGAAATTTGTTTTGTTTTTATTTAGGTCATGGGTCATTTGCTTGTGAAATAGGAAACAGGAAAGGTCAAATTTAATATAAAATATTCCAAATTACACACTGAGAGTCTTATGCTGCATTTACAAGAGTAATAAAATCTCATATTCTCTGTAATTTTCTACTATTACTCTTGTCACAAAAAATTACTACTCGTGTAATGCAACATAAAGAATACATTTTTTTGTTAATTTTGAATGAAAAGATAGTAGTAGCAATAAAATCCCAAGATGTTATTTAGTTTAAATTGAAAAAAAGTTACACAATATATTTTATACTTTCTATGTAATCATAACAATGCTAAATGTAAACTTGAAAATGCCACCTAATAAATTTTAAGTCAGTGCTACAGCCAAGTTATTTTATCGAGATCATAATTTTTTAAGTTATGGTAACCCTCAAATGTACAGGCAACTACTTTGCTTGTGTATAGGAATATGGCTGCTGCTGACGCGACACTAACTCTTCTAGTAACATCTTTATTCTTTCTATAAGATCTTAGACGCTTCTTTATGATTTATGTGTACTTACGTGCGAGTGAGAGGAGAATGTTGACATCAGAAAACTGAAGTTTGTGAATAGTTGTGCTTGTTGGATTAAGGATCTTATTAGGATCTTACTGCAAAGCTTATATTCTTTGAACTGCAAATTGTTTCTTGATATAGGAGGATTTAAACAGGGCCGCCGCTACCATATGTGCGAAATGTGCGGCGCACAAGGGCGCCAACGTCTAGGGGCGGAAAATTAAGAGATAGATCTAACTCAACCTATACAGCATACTCCAAAAGTTTTCCTTAAGCTTTTGGAACTTGCTTACATTTGACCGTTCACTACGTAGTTCCCGCACACAATCTACCACAAATCTTTATTCATATTTTGTTTGTGACTGTCGCCTCTCACACCAAATAACGCAACCTTCATCTAAGACTTATACAGCCCATGTATTTCCCATAAAATAAAACGAAAACAGTGTCTCGAAAACATTAATTTTACTAATTACTCATATTTTTCTATGAATGGGTATCAATATTCTGATTGAAATGATATAGCTAAATATCTTAAATCTAAGTTGGTAACAAGAACAAAATTATCAAAAGGTGATTTGAAACATTCCTTATTTTACCGATGCAAAATGTAAACAAACCATCTTTACAACGGAAACCAAAAAAAAAAAACAACGGTAAAAAAAAATGTTTTGTGTCTCTAAATATTTATGTTTCTTTTTAAATAAGGATTTACGAATAGTTTTTAATTAATTTTGGAACTGAATTGATAAATAACTTATACATCAACGGATTAAACTAAATCAGAATAACCCAGAAATTTAACGTTTCAATGGTTGTTCGAATTTAAGCTTTCAATCGACATTCAGAGTTCAGACTCTATTTATATCAAAATATAGTTCCCACACAAGCCACATAATGTCAAATTTCATCAAAGCCTACCTAAGATGTCAAGGAATTATATACCATACATATAATACTTCCAGATCCGGAAGTAAATGATTAAGTGTTTCAAAAAGAAAGTGAAAACAAAAACTTTTAAAAATATCAAAAAATACTTTGTCTTCTTTCTGTCAATTGGTTTTTACCAATTGACATACATAATATAAAAACTGTGCTAGGAACTCGAATATTTGCATTTTTAATGAAAATGGTTTTGTTGAAGAAAATTATTCGCAATTGCCATATTTTTTGTTTCCTCTTAAAATAAAATGCACGACTTGGTCGCACGAACTTGCTCTTATGTAAAAGACTAAGAATTTCAAAAATGAATGCTATTAGAGAAAAACTGTTCATAAACATAAAGTTCATTTATTTACCGACTAAAACAACACTTTTAGTGGTATCTGGAGCTAAGAACAGGATGCCATATGATGCAAGCAAATATTAGTTTATGCAAGAACAAAATTTATAACAAAGTTATAAAATAATCAAATAATCTTTTATATACAAATTTAAAAAAAAAAATTTTATTACTTTACGAATAAAAAATAATTTATTGAGATATCGAATTTTCCAAAAAAAAAATTTCATTAAAATCCGTTCAGCCGGTAATGAGAAATTCAAAAATCGTCAAAATGGTTCTATGTTCGGTACAGTCAGTAATATATTGATTTCAATTTTTTTTGTTTAATTTATAAAACGTAAAAATTTATCAAAATTCTCGGAGACGTTTTCGAGAAAAACACGATTTTCGAAAACTTTTATCTATCAAGTTTAAAAAAAAAATCAAGCATGGGGTTCTCGAAATATTGAGTTTCAAAAAAAAAATTGAAATCCAAAAAAAAAAGTTTTGAAAATTTTAATTCACAGGAATATTTTAAATTTTGGGGCGCTTTAGCATAAAACAAATTATCAAAATCGGTTGTACCGATTCTTTAAATTTTTTGATTTTTGTTTAAATCTGTTGGACATTGTTTTAATTTTTTTTTTAATTTCGAAAAAAATCTTACCTACTGGTCTTAAAAAAAGAAGAAAAATAAAAGTGTGGGGACAAAATTTCGAGACCCACTTTTTTCGTCTTCGCTATCATCGTAATGTCAACAGTGATCAAAATCTCGAGTTCGATTTTTTTACGAATGCATAACTTGCCCTATAGTACCTATTAGTTTCAAGTAAAAAGAGTAAATAATCTTAAAAGGATGCAAAAACTGTACACATGTATATGTTATAATGACTACGTTCATTGTATAAGAATTTGGAGTAGCTCCGAACGCGACAACAACAATGCACGTTTGCTTAAATTTTTCAACTGCGAAATGGATAATGAATAAAACTTTCACTTATACAACGTTAATACCCCCGTGTACCCGAGACATGGGGCGGCAATTTAAGGTTCTTGCACAAGGGCGCACGAACACCCAGCGGCGGCACTGGATTTAAACTCAAATTCTTTTAGAATTTTCAAAGTGGTATGCAAATAACTTTACTCTTAAATATGACTTGTTATGGGATTATTTGGACATATTTAGAGCTCAGTTCTCAGAAAGGGATTCTTATCAGACTATAAGTTTTTATAATCTAACTACAAGAAGAGAAAATAGTTTTGCTATAAGATTTAAGTTCTTTTAAGCTGGAAAAGTTTTCAACTCTTAAAATAAAAGTGTTATGACATCCAGTTGAGTTTCATAGCAAGATATTAATACTTTAGTATAGCAGTGGGATATAAAAGAGTTGTATGAGAGTTTTTTTCAGATTTCAAGAACTAAGCTCTGCAGAGTATGTTAGTTAGGATTGGTGAAGTCTTCGGCTGGGCAAGCAGCTGGAGATTTCTAAGGTCTTACTCGGGGTTGAAGTGAAATTGGTAAGGTCTTTGGTTGCTCGTGTTCGGGCTCTGGGAGGATTGACTATTGGAAGTGTATTGCTACTGAACCACACATCGGACCATGGCAGCATGGGTTGTGGTGGCATACCTGTCTAAGTGTAGCTTGCATAATTCCCACGAACATAATGTGTGGCGGGGAGCATAAGGCCATGGTTGTTGGATGGTGGTGCTGGTGGTTGGTGCATGGATAATGGTCTTGACTTGTGGCTGAAGACTTTTTTAGATGGATCTTGGTTGAATGGTTGGTGTACTTATGTTGTACTTATGTTGTAAAATGGAGTGAATTGATGAAGTCTTGGCTAGTTTGAAGCTGAGACCTTCAAGTTTTTCTAGTAGCAAATAAGGGTTAAGGACCGTCGTCCTGTTCTTTTCAGAACGAAGATTAGGAGCGTCTTTCCTAGCTTGCCGTAAGGTGAGGAAAAGATAGGATCTTCTTTCCTTGTTTGCCGTAAGGTAAGCAAAAGACTAGGATGCACATTGAGTTGTTGGTTTCTACCCCGGCCGACTTCTTGGTGTGTATCCTAAGGGTTGACAGGCCCAGGGTTTTGCAGGAGCCCATCTGGAAGTGACTGGTTCAGATCTGGAAATTCCGAAGCTTGAGACAAGAACTTGGACTAAGTCCGGGTTCGGATCGCCTAGGAAGCTCCATGAAATGGCGAAGTTGCGAAGCTCCACCAGAAGCTATATTCTGGTACCATGGGAGATAGTGCCCATTTGAGTCGGAGGTTGAGTTTTGCCCTCAGCTCGAACCCTATCTATGAGCTCCCCTAGTGGGAGCATCATGTTGGCTTGGTTTATTCCAAATGCGGAGACACATGGTTTTCAAGATTCTTTTCTTGAGTTCAAGAGGTGTTAGATAGACCTCGGCTCCAAAGCAAGAGGTGTGCATATGCTGCAACATATCACAACTTTGCGACCGAGATAGCTTGCTATGTCGGGGTTAATGGTCAGGACCCAATGTGACCCTGATGGCCGTAGGTCTCCCGTGGGATTGAGCCATAATAGGCAGGTGCTCACGTTAAACCAAAAGACGATCTTGTCACTTCAGTGTTGTCTGGAAACTTTATTTTGATTGCATCACAGCGTGTTGTAAACGCTCGTCTTCGAATGACAGTCACTGGTGTTCGGAAGCAGATGAGGCCAGTCTTTTCGCTGTTTATCTTCAGTCCCCATTTGACATAGTATTACCATAGGTTTTGAATGTGCTCTTGCACTCTCCTGGGAGCAATTTCTGGTGAAAAATTGGTGGCGTATATGTGATTGAGTCGTCTGCATAAAGCTTCGTCTTTGTACTTGGTATGTTGGCTGGTTGATCAGCAGTGTAAATGTTGAACAGCAGCGGTCCATGTTTTGGTCCTTGAGGAAATCTAGCGTTGATTCCCTTGGTTGATGACACATGATTTTCTACCTGTATACATAAAAAAGTCTATGGGTTAGGAAATTTTTGATTATTCTTACCATGTAATTAGGTTCCGAGAGTTTGAATAGTAATCCTTTTATCAAAACGCTGTCGAAAGCTATTTCGATGTCCAGCAAGCACGCTACATTCGTTTCCTTTTTGTTGAGTCCAATTGTAACATCAGTATGGGGCCCCAGTAATGGATGTAGGGTACAGTGCTTATTTCGAAAGTCATGCTGAAACTCCGGTATGACACCTCTTTCCCTGCAGAAAACGTTAAGTTTCTTCAGTATCAACGCCTCCAATATCTTACTCATACAGCTGAGCAAAGAAATTGGCCGATATCGTTCAACATTTGCGTGGTTGTTCTTCTTCGGGACGGGGACAACTTTTGCGATTTTCCAGGCTGCGGGGAAATAGCTGTTGTTCAGGCAGTTATTGAAGATTATAGTCAACGCAAGATTTGGTAACTTTTTAAGTACGTAATTAGAAATTTTGTCGCTTCCTGCGTGTTTTTTGGAGTTTACAGTGAAGATAATGTCAGCCACTTCTTCAGGAGAAGTGAAAATATCTGTCAGTGTCGGCTCCGATTATGGGTTTTCCTCGTTGAACAAGGTCACGGTTTCGGTGGTTGCTGATATCTCCTGAAAGCGAGTTTCTACATCTTCGATAAACCCAGGGAAGTGCATGGGAGGGCGGTCTTTGAAACTATCATGAAAGTGATTTACAAACGCTTCAGCTTCCTCAGCAGAAGTTGTTGAAACTTCTTGTCCGTGAAGGATGGTGTCTGGAATTGAGTTCGCTCTTCCAACAATCTTATTGATCTTTTTAAAAGTGTCAGGTCCAGGTTTAATATCTTCGAGTTTCTTCCGGAAATCCTTTTTCAGATGATGTTTTATTGCCTGGTTGAACATTGTGTTAGTGCACTGAAGTTCTGAATGTAGCCGAAGGTATTCGACACTTTCCCTGTTAAGGGTCCTCTGGAATATTCTTTAAAGGCTTTTGCGGAGTCTTTCCCGGTGAGCATATACTGATTGTATATGCTGGGGTAAGTTTGCATATTTATCTCTACTGGTGCGGGCTGTTTTCTGCCTGTCCAAAGCATTTTTGACCACTGTTTCAAATTGAGCAATGGTGTTATAGATCTCATTGATGTTGAGATTGTTAACGTTGGAGACTTCAACTTCTGAACGGAATCTTATCCAGTTCAATTTCTCGTATTGGATTTGCAATTCGGGAATACGACGTTCAGTTGTAATTCTGTAATTCAATCTGACTCTCATCTCAACCGCCATATGGTCCAAATCACTATCGTGTGCAACACAAGTGTGTCTAAATGGACCAGTGCCTGTGTTTAATTGATTCGATGATGTTTGAAAAGTTACCTTATTTCTTGCCTTTCACGGTTTATGTACATTTGGAAAGTTGTATTTATTAGTTCTTAGACAGGGTGATACACAAAAAAAAAAACAACGGAAAATACAATAACAAATTTTAACACAGTAAAATGCTTCCTGTAATTATACCTAATAGTTTTCAAGTAGGTACATTTAAGAAGATTTAAGTTGTTTCAGGTTTCAATTAGTTTAAATGTATTATCGTATAGAAAGGAATAGGTAGTTTTTAAGTTACATAAAATAAATGTGTCAAAGAAATCGGAAAAAATAATAAATAATTAATTTAAGTTAAAATAAAATGGCGCGAAAGTTTTCAACCATTGTTCTTTAGTTGTAATTTTGTTAGTTATTGACAAACTTTGATTGTGCCTTTGGTCGCCGCCGCCGGCAGAATTGATTTACATATGAAGTGACACTTCTCATGACCATCACTCTTGCTAGGACTTTCCGTGTTAGGTCCTTGCATTTTAGACGGATATTCTCTTTGAGAGCTTCAAGAAACTGTTCAGGGAGTGGTTAAACCCAGTGATCTTGCCTGCGCAGATCACCAAAACGGCGACTTGGTAATGCAGCCCTCAGAAATTCGGTTTCGACTCGTGCCATTAGTTCTCCATTCCCAATTCATCCAATTGAGGATGGAAAAAGGTCCTTAATCATCGATCTGTAGCGCTCGCTGTGCCGTTCCCAGCAGTCCTTTGGCTCGCGGATTTTTCGAAAAAATAAGGTCCAATGCTCATTCACATATCCATAAAGATGAAAAATTTCTTTCATCTTCGGAGAAAACCTAAAAACTTACCTGCATTTTTGGCAACGTACAATATGTGATAATTCTACACAAGGTGGTCTGTGATGCACATATCAAGAACTGAAAGCTGCTTGGTTTCCTCAATGCCAGTGTCATTCATGGATAGTGGAATAAGTGAAGGATTTCGCTTTAACAATAGAAGACAGTTTTGGGTTTTTGAAGCATAAAATTCGACGCTGTTTATTATGCCCCAATGGACAATGATGTCAAGATCAGAATTTAATGAGTTTATCATACGCTACCGTTCAAGAACGATTAAATGGATCTTGAAACGAATATGAAGAGCTGAGGGTACTATAACATCAGCAAAACAATTTAATGGATTAGAAGTTTCAGATAGGAGATCGTTGATAAACATGAGGAAAAGAGTTGGAGACAAAACGGAGCCCTGTGGCACATCAGCATTTATTTTATGGACTTCAGATTTAAAACCATCCAATACTACTCGTATTGAGTGGCCTGAAAGGTAATTTCTAATCCAACGAACTAGAGATCCATCAGTACCAAAAGAAAAAGTACAAAAAAGAGTTTGATGCCAAAAACTCTATGAAATGCTCTCGAAATATCAAGTGCAATAATCCAAAACGATGTAAGGACTTGTGCCACTGTTCGGTGAGATATAGATACCATCAGATCAGGAGTTGACCTATTGCTACGAAAGCCATATTGCCGGTCATTAAAAAGCTTTCGTTCCTCAAGATATTTCTTAAGCAGAACATTGATCAGCACTTCCACGACCTTGGAAAGAAGGGAGGTAAGTGTAATTGGACGATAGTTAGAGGCGGAGAAGGATTCGCCTTTTTTAGGGACAGGCTGAACAAATACTGTTTCTCATCCACTCGAAAAGAGACCACTATAGAGTATAGGAAAGATGGAAAAGCTTACGCAGTGATTTTGTCAGCGTTGAAGAACACCTCTTCAGAACAATTGGATACTGTCCGGATTTGTGTATGTCAAGATCTTTCAAGACTCTTGCAACTGTACGAAAAAATATTAGTCCCATAAAAAAGCTTAATTATGTTCTCAAGTACCAGGAATAGTCATAACGCTTTCTGGCAGCGTCAAATTAAGAGCAAACTGTGCAATTGGCAAGCAAATTGGCTTTATCAAGTGAGCTGACAAAGGGAGTGTCATTGATAACGAGCGTAGGGACCGAGGACGAAGTAGTATTCCGAATATTTTTTACAAATGACCAAACATTCTTACAGCCCTTGGGACATTGTAGTATTTATTGCCTAATTTGTTGGTCATGCTAAAAATTTGGGCTGTCGAATATGATCATTACAGGTCTTTCTATAGCTTGTCTGAACTTATTTCGGTTTTCCTCAATAGGTTTGGCTTTATAACATCGGAAACTTACTTCTCTGACCCTGATAACCTCTTTACAGCTTGAATCTCGAATTCTCTTTCGGTTTGACAGATTTCTTCCTATGCGGGATAGAACCAAAATTCTCTGTAAAGACCTCGGATCGATGCCCAATTGCATGGCATGTCGCAGGCGTCGCAAGGGTTATTGCCTTGCAAGCCGTACCATCGCGCTCGGGCTCGGATCAAGATATGACTGTGATGTCCCGTACTTTTCTGACGAAACAAATCAAAAAAATTATTCGGCGTTCTTTAGAAGCATAACGATTCATGGTTTGCTAAAAGAAAAATATTTGTTTATTTAACAAAATGTCAAAGGACAGGTCTGTCATCTCTCAAGCATTTCCAACGTTTCGCTGCCGATATAAAGGTACATATGCCATTGCATTTTTCTGTAAATTATATTTTATTTTCTAATAGATGTTTCACCCCTTCCCTTAAGAGATTGATTAAAAGAAAGAACTACCCTTTGTTCAGTCTATACTTTCCTGATATCGCAAAGTTTTAATGCATACATTAAGTGCAAATCATTTATCTCGGACTTTAATTAACGTCTTAAAACAAAATTGACGAGTACTTTAACTGCTGTCACGTTAACCATATAAACACATTTAATACAAAGTTAGCTTTATGCATAAGTAAAGTTTATTAAACGGTCATTTTCTGGTTTCCCGAAAGTACTGGTCCTTAACGTTACCAAGTGCCGGAAATTGGTAACATAAAAGCAATTAAGCAAGACCTCCCACAGGATGTGTCATTGTTTGCCGGTTGAATGGTCATGGTGGTTGGTGGTTAATGTCCAGTTCACCCTCTTCTATATATCAATTTTTCATATCCAGGGTGAAGTGCTTATTATCCTCGAGCATAAGAATATTGCATAGGTCGATAAATAGATTCTCGTTCTTTTGTTTATTTGACAAGGAATGTGACATCCCCTCGTGTGCTGTCCTCATTGTCATTGTTGGTCGCATAGTCAACATCGTCTTTTCTCTTCGTCGAAGTCAACTGATTTAGTGAGCTTATGAGTTGGATAAATTCCTGCGATTAATAATAATATTACTTTGGTCGAGTTTTCCGTTGATCATAATTAATAACTTCGACAGTTCTTCCCCCCCATCGAAGAAGCTATTTCTACGACTTTCAAAGATGTTATATTACTTCCATTGTTATCGTTCGACTATGAAGACGACGACGACGACAACGTGACGGATGTTTATGAGTCTTTGTAAGAAATTAATTACGTCAGTTTTTGGGGACAGATGTTAAAGCATTATTTTTTTTTTGATAATTTAAGCAAATCAATGAAGGTACAAAAGAAGATAAATTCCATAAATACGGTGCAACACGGTTCAATATGAATTCTTTAATTATTAAGGAAACACCTCAAGAAAAAGTCTAGCAGGGTGAAATCGCAAGACCATGATGGCCAATTCAACTCACTTTTAAGAGAGATACCCTTACCCTCAAATCGTTTCTGCTGAATGTCAATCGTACCCTCCGTTTTGTGCGGCATGTAGCGCCGCCGCGCCGCACAGTGTGGGAATTCGCGAATTTAGCGGAATTTAATTCGAAAAATGACTAGTCTCGATTGATGCCAAAACCGGTTTTTCTTAAAGCTAAAAGATTGTAGAAAGTGATAACAAAAGCACTGTTGGGTGGGGATCATGTAAACAAAAAAAAAATAGCATTGAAGTTGCAGTTGGCGATTTTTATTCTGTATATTTGCTGGAAGAGATTACTTTGCTCTTAATTTTTTTTCGTGCGTTTGGTGTGTGTTTTAATAAAAGTTTTATTTTTTTTATATTTCCTAAATATCAAGGTATAGGAATGTAAGTAATTTTTTATTTCACAGGGTGTTTCACATTTTTGTTTTGGTGATTGAAGTTAAAAAAATGTGTTTTTTTTTCGATTTTTGTACCTTTATTGGAGCAAAACTTTAGTTATTCTGCATTATTGCGCCTCGAAACAATATTCACTGCAAAGCTTGATTTATTATCTATCAAGAATCACTAAAATTTGACACCCCAATTATGTTGTGATATATTTTTTTTCAATGTTTCCAAATGACTATCCAGCAAAGAAAATGATGGCATACCGTCAAAATCGAATAACTTTTTGGGATTTGGTTAGAAGAAGAATGTTATAAATTAAAACAACTTGTTTTATTTCATGGGATTTTCCAAAAAAAAAATAATTTTGTGAATTTGATAGTTAAAACAAAAATACAGGGTGTTCAAATTCAAAGTTAATAGTAAGAAAAAAAAGAACTGTTATTTAAAAAATTAAAAATGAAAACTATCAATTAATAAAAAAAAACTATTATATCGGATAAAGGGTGTTCCAATAATAATAACAAAAATAAATTAATTTAAAAATAAAAAAAAACGAATTTTTTATTTGAAGTGCAAAAGTGCTTTTTATGCGTATTTTACATAAAATTTGATTTCATTGGCTGCTTATTACATACATCAGATCCATATCTAGCAAGCCTAAGGTGTATTCCTAAAAGAAAACGAAGTAACTTAGAGCCTGAGGTTCTTGAAATTTTGGATATTGCAAACTAATCTAAAATGTAAATAAAATGTGTTATATGTAGGTATATACATATGTTGAAATGTTGAATGTAGTTAAAATTATAGTAAAGGTAAAATTGTTCGCAATAAAAATAAAGCATATACAAAACAATTAAATAAAATTGTTTTAAATTTGCTTTTTATTTTACAAGAATAAGAGGATTGCTAAATAAAAATTGTCTATTCCAGTGAAACTGTATTTTTCGACAGGAAGTTTTCGGTTCTTTTAATTTTTGGTATCCTTGATGATGTTTGCCAGAAAAATTTCGTGATACAACACTTACCAATATAAAAAAAAACATTGATTGTCTAGAAATAAAACTAATTTAAAACTTCCTTTGAAATAGAATTTCTTGTACGTTTTAATACCCTTTTTAAGAATGGAGTTTCTATAGTTCATAAACAACGGCATTGACATATCGGTTTGGAAAAAATAACTACCTAGTAAATTCTGATAATAATTAACTTTTTTCTTTATTTTATTCATATTTGTAATAAAATTAAACAATACATCATTCCTCAAAAGATTTTTTTGTAAATTATGATTTTCAAAAAAAAAAAAGTACTTTTTGGTGTTAACAACCTATCACTTCAAAGCTTATTTTACAAAAACTTAAATAAAATATGACCAAAATGTGAGTTACATTTGATTGTATAGACATTTTCAATGAACTAAATAAAAAAAAACTACAAAAAAATTTTAAATGCAGGCGTTATTAATTTTATTCCGCTAAATTCGCGAATTCCCACACTGTGCGCCGTCCTGGTGCAACCACATGTTGTCTAGGTCCATATGGTTAAATTTGGCCCATAAGAAATTAGTTACTATCGGTCTGTAGCGCTCGCCATTGACGCTAACCGCCTCACCAACGCACAGTGCGGCTACTAGTGAAAAAAAATAATAAAAAAAAATGTGCCAAAAATGTGAAGCAAGTATGCCAAATTCAAGGTAATAAGTCTAAATGAATGAATCGACAGTTTATTTATGATAAAGTTCAATTTTCTGTTGTCAGAGATCGTCAGAAAATCAGCAAAATAACAAATAGTGTTTTGTAGGATTTGTACTTACCGGTTGAAAGAGCGTTTACTGAAGAAAAGAAAAGAACATACGATATTTTTTTCGATATCCTCACAATCAGGAGAGAAAATATAGTTATTCTAACTGCATATTTTTTTTTTTACATGTAAATTTAAATTTTTTTTTGAGAGTCCAATTCAAAGCTTCTTTTTTCGTGTTAAGCACTGACTTTGATAAGTCATATATTTTGTGTGGGGCCATATGGGAAAAAAGTGTTTTTATTTAAAGAAAGAAAACAATCATATCTTTTAAAAAAAGTAAGTTTTTTTTGCAACAACTTGCACTTTTTCTTGCAAAAAGTGTTTGTTTACGAGCATTTTTTACAGAATGTGTTCAAACAGAGAGCTTTTTGATGTTTGGTTTTCCAACTCAACAGCCCCAGTACCTGGTGTATTGCAGTTTATGGATATAAAATTAAATATGCAATCAAATTTAGAAACTGAAGATCAGAAAATCTTAGCAAGACACGCATCAACAACTTGTTCAGAAATAAATAAACGTTGTCACTTCCATCGCTTATACACTCCAAGACTCGGATAGTGATCTTTTTTCGTAATTTTTTTTTTTCGGTTTTTCTTTTTGTTATTACTTTTTTTGAACAATTATTTTTGTCAACAATAAAAGCATCCATTATATTTTGCAAGATCTTTTATGCGATATGTATATTCTGTGGTCGTTGTGCTTTGGAAAAATGTATATTTTCCTACTAACCTTTAAAATAAGTATTACAACTTTTGTATATCGAATAATCATCAATTTTTTTAAATGTTTGGCTTCTAACTAATCATTTTACAATTGTAGGCGTGGCAGTGGGTGGATTTTTGTTCAAATAAATTTTTCTTATCAAACACATTAATTTTGAACATTTTTTCAATATCATACGAAAAATTTAAAAAAAAATCAATTTTATAGCAAAAGTGGGCGTGTCAGTGGGCGAAATTTGCGCTATTTTAACTCATAATTTCTTCACCGACCAGAATATTAATAATTAAAATCACTATCGTACTAGAAGTTTTCATGTAACCAATTTATTACCAAAAATGGGCGTGGTAGGGGGCGTGGAAATTCCTCAAATTGAGTAAAATCCCCTATTTATTACATTTAGCAACCAATTTTTGATCACAGTTATCTTGATTTTGAAAAATAGATTTTTTTCCACTACCTGCATACAATCGACGCACTGTGGGTCGGTCACTAGGTAGTTTACCCTATATTTTTTCAATTAAATTGTTAACCGACATTTAAAGTGTTGTTTTCCAATTTCTTACAATTTCCACTTCCTCAGGATCGGGCCTATATTCGCTTTGGATGTGTGAAAACTCATCTGTCAACTAAGTACTTATGCAAATTGAATTTAAATAGATAACCTCCGAAAATCTATCAAATTTGGAGAAATGCTAAGCTCTCTCTCATAACTAAGCTGAATAAGAAATTTGCAACGAAAACATAGAAGATTCGAAACCGATTTCTTAAATTTTAATTTCAACGGATTTGTCAAATGTTTCTTCTTACATTTAGATAAAGTTAAGTTGAAAAGGTAGGTATCTACACATTATGTAGGTATGTAGTTAAAAATATGATTAGGGACTTTCTAAGGTTTAAATATCGTTCCTAAATAGATTAATCTGAATACCTATAGGTATGTAGATATCTAATGCCTTTTTTTTTTAAATCGGTTGTAATCCACCTTGGTGTAGATATCTAACAATTTACGAGATACTAGAACAAGAAAACATCTTAACATCTCCACTTTCCTTATAGGTATCTATTCAAAAAGTAAAACCTTCAAATATGGCTTTTCACTTAAATTTTTGACCTTAAATACCCAACTAAATTTGTCCCCAGAGTTGTTTGATATGATGATATCTACTCACATCCTGAGAAAAAATAATCGATTTTTGTTATGTTTGAGAAGCTCTGAGCTGCTACCACAATGCACCGACTTCGGCGGCAACAACAGAAAAGAAAAAAAAATAAACCTAAAGAAACGAACGCATACATACAAATAAGCTTGAGACAAATAATAAAAAATCAAGGAAAGAATAAAACCTATAAAAGCACTTGCCAATGCGAAGGGGAAAAATAACCGATTCGCGTTGAAGTTAACCACGCCTAGATATCAAATGCACTCACAGCACACACACACGCACAAGCCACGTCGTTTGGAGGGGAAATGCGAAACGGTTCGTTTCTATGCCATCGCCATGTTAAAAACCGCACAGCCATAAGAAGGAAACTCCGCCCTGATGATGCACCGGAAAAGAAAGAAAATTGGAGGAGGAAAAACCCCGAAAGAAATGGAATCGAATATTGTTCGTTCTGGTTCCGTGTTCGTGAGTCCTCCATTCATTCATTCTGACGATGTGACTGTGTTTATTTTCAATGCAATTTTGTCACGGAAAACGGGAACGGGAAGAGCAATGTTGGATAGAAGTCTGCTGCTCTTCTACACAATTCAATGCGAATGTATTGATGCTACCCCTTTTTGTAGGTACATATTGTTTTGTACTTTTTCTATGAAGGAAGAAAAAACAAGTAAGAATGAAAAGAAATGAAAAAAAAAAAGAAACAAAGTCCAATTGATTGTTGGTTTCTTCTTCGCAGTGTTGTTCTTATTGGAGCGACGACGACGGAGGAGGACGGAGTCAATAGTTGTTCATCGTTTTGTCTCACATGGCATATGATCGTGTTTGTGCAGCCGAGAATATTTAATACTAATGTTTTATTTGTGTGTGCTCCTTTGTGTGCAGTGAAAAATTAACAACAAAAATGTAGGTAATCGTAATGGCAGCAATAGTTGTAATTAATAATAACAGAAACAGTTGCTTTTGTGTAGTTTGTTCTCCTCTCCCTCTCATCACCCCGAATCGTAAAAAATAAAATAAGGAAGGGATGAAAAGTTGTTGTTGAAGCATTCAAAGCATCATACCAAATGGGTAGGTACTACAGACTACTGGGGATATGTTAACTTAAAGCCATGGGTAATTTTTTTTCCACAGATGGGTAGGTATTCACATAATCTAGGTAGGTACCTACCGACTTATTTGTCAAATTAAAGAAATAAACTTTATACCTAAATGTTTTGGGATTCAAGGAGATAGAGAGGTGTAAGTAGGGTAGCTAAATACTGAAAATACATGCAGAAGTTATTGCTAACTCTTCAAAAGGTATTAAATTGAACATTAAAAGAATTGATGGCCTTGGTATAGGTAGCAGTGGCTTGGGGTGAATGATTTGGAATGGGAAGTTGAAGCGATAATTTAATCAACTTCAAACTTTAATAGATAAGATGTCTTAAATCTGTACCTACTGGAAACAAAATTTTGTATCTATAGGTAGGTATTTGTAGATACTTCTGTTCTCGCAATTTAACTTATCGAAAAAGGAGTTCAAGTTATCTTTTCCATAGGAAGTTCAAGTCATCAATACGTATGTAGGCCAGGTATTTAGGTAGGCATAGGTACATACCTACCTATACTATATTATAAACTTAGATATTTCAAGAAGAATAAAACAAACAGGTCTTCCAATGATGCCTGAAGCCTTTATTTATAGCTGCATTATGCAATACCTACCTAATATAAGGAAAATTCAGACCAATTTTTTAATTAAAAATAAGGAAAATTAAAGAATAAGATAGGTACCTGCCTACTTGAAAAAAAACTACCTAGGTATAAGTAAGTAACTATACGTATAGGTATCTACGTAGTTTTTGTCTTTTAGGTACATATACTTTAAACTGCTTTTGTTTAGAAATTCTTGGATAGGTATCTACCTAATTTATTATCGTTTAGTAGGGTGAGCCCAGGTGACTTAAGCCTGGTTGGCTGCCTTCGGTTTTTAAATGGATTCTTTTTCAAAATATTGGAGCTGTCTAACCTATTTAATTTTTTTCTAAATAGGTATGTAGTTACAAACATTGAATGAACTCATAGTTTATCCTATAATGAGTAAGTATGTATAGTTTAGAATATGTAGTTTCATTTAAATAAAATTGGAAAATTAAAATAATTAAAAATATTTTTCTTAAAAAATAAAAAAAGACACCATACGTACCTACCTGACGTCTCACCTGAAACATCTTGGCTATGCGGAAGACGTATGCTCTCTCTCTCATAGGATCATGGATCTCCACCAAATGACAACAGGGGTGAAGAGAGAAGCAGAAATCCTGGACTGAAAATCAACTCCGGCAAACCAAAGATGATCTTCCTCGGAACCCAGTCATGTTCTCTCATAAATATTTCTCAACAACCGGTAGAGAAATTTTATTAACAGCAACATTTTTATACAGGAGCTCCTTTAAGTTTAAATAAATAAGTATTATCTATATAAAATATTCGAAAAAATATTATTTAGTCTGTTTGTAATTTAATGCAAACAAAACAAGTTTACTTCATCTTCTTCCAACGTTTCTTCGCTATCCACGACTTCTTTAGGGGTTTATTGATTTTTCTAAATTTTTTCAATTTTACATTGGTATTTTGGTATTTTTTATGTTAAATTATTTAAGTGGGTGTTAATTTATTTTGATTTGTTTCAATTTAATTTATTTAAAGTAAATCATTAAAAATAATTTACCAAAATAGGTACAAATGTAAAATTCAACAAATTTAGAAAAATCAATAAACCCCTGAAGAAGTCATGAATAGCGACGAAACGTTGGAAGAAGATGAAGTATCTAAACTTGTTTTATTTGCATTAAATTACAAACAGACCAAAAAAACCTACTTAACTAATAAATAATATAAATGAAAATAATTTGTCACATAATATAATTATTAGATACGAAAAAAAATTTTTGGGTTTTGAAAAAAATGCATTTTTTTTTGAAAAATGAATATAATGTTCAAAACTTGTGAACGATAATTTTTTAAATTATTTCCTAAAATCTATATAATTTAATAAGTAAGTACTTCAAATTGGCACTCTAATTTTTTTTGGAAAAATTAAAAAAAAATTTGTTAAATAAAAAATTAGTTTAATAATAAAACGCTTTTTAAACGTAAAAGAAAGTACGTGCGATCCAGTACTCTTCATAAATGAATTAATTTCTCAAGCCCACAGAATTTAATCCAAAATTTTGCCAGCTTCGCTGATATTCTGAAGTAATTGGAAACTCTATAGACTTGTTTCTCAATACTGCAACTTAACAATTCCTCGTTTTAAAATGTTTCCCTTTTTTAGAGTGATTGCTGCCGCGGATTGTCTTCTTCACTAAAACAATGACATTACATGGTGGCAAATTTTGAAGCCTCCAAATTGTCTGACGTTTTTGTAGCTAGTTAAAAACTGTAATACAGTTTTGCTATTCTAAAAAAAAAAAACAGATAAATCGTTTTAGACTTTGTTATTAGTGACTCTTCCATCCGAATAGTTCTAGAGAATTATTTAGCTATACCTATTCATGCAGCAAACTGGTACACGCGGTAATGAAATCGCCCTATTACGATTTTTTTTCACACATTAAAACCATTTCGTTGCAGTGGTACCTATTTTACTACTTGTTTTACGCTGTTAAGTGATTTGAAGACACCAAGAAAAAGCTTAGGGGCGGCAAATCAGTTTACGGAATAATCAGTTTACAGAAATTATAATTTGAATTTATGTAGATATCTCTCAAAATTATTGTCCTAACACTTCTCTCAAATTATACTTATACCCAACCGACAATACAGGAGAATCAGAAAAGATTTAATGTTATATCTAGATATACCTTTAAATTCTGCACAAATACTCCGGCTTATTTGCTTACAAGGTCCAACTGACTCCAGGCGAGGCAGCCACTTGAACGACGTTGTGTTCCATAATTAATGGGAATAAAGCCATAGTACATGGGAAAATTTAATATTATACATTTTATTGTATTTCTTAAAAGAAACTTGTATTTCGCCCACCTACTTTTCATCCAGTTAGACACGTTTATACTTTTAGCCTTTAACAATGAAGCAATGTTCCATTTAACAAAGCATTATTGAAATTGAGGTTCTGAAATGTGCCACAACTTGCTCTGGATACTTAGTGCCTCTAGCCAGATTGTCGAAATAACTAGGCATTTTTGAAACTGAAACGGACGCCACTGGTAGGTTACTATAGTTAGAGAACAATATTTCTGTTATTATCTAAATCCGCCAAAAAAGTTTTCTAAGAAGTATAGGAAAATCAACTTACTTCATTTATGGTTGAAGTTAGTGGTAACGAAAATTGTCAGTTTTTAATGATACACAATGAATTTCTTAAGAGATTAACAAAAAATAAAACACATATGCCAGGCTGATTTAAAAACAATGTCATCGATTTTCTATGCCATCAGCTTTTTAATTAGAATTTAATGAAATAAAAAGCCTGGTAAAAATAGCCTCAGATTAATATTTCACTCATCGATGTTTTCAGAAATGTTTTCCAAATCAAGATCTAGTTCAACTAGATTAGATACTAGTTTTTGATACAATGAGTGGAATTTTCATTTTTTCCAACGTCTTGATGAGTTTACAAAATAATTTTGAAATCCGAAAGGATGTCTCGAAAAAAGTATAGAAGTATAACAAAAATCGGGCGTTTAAAAACCCATCATATGAGCAGCTCCCGACTGGCTAAGACTCTCGTTTGGATCCATAAGTTGACCCTCACTATACTAAACAAACTTAAACAAAATACAAACAACAAAAACCATTATCCCCATTGGTGGTTCCTAATATAGTGGTACTTGTTACAACTAATTAATAGATACATTGTGGGGCAGAAGCTCGTGTACAACTAGGACTAACTGAATTACAACTCTTAACTATTCCCGTTGTACCAGTGGCGATTCCTCTCAGTTAGCAGGTTTATCGCCGCTAAACCAAGAATTTAAATAAATAAATACTACTATGATGTACATTTTATATTGAAAACGTAACTTTCAAATCATATTTTCCTAAACACAACACAAAACTACCGTACTAAAAGTATACCTTAGCGTTAAAATTTGCGATACCAAATTTCCTGCAATATAACACTATTGACATAAATACACAAAACTACTTAACCTACCCTCATTCCTATTCTAAAATCATATTTACTAACAAACGCAACACAAAACTCCCATGCAAAAATATATCCCTTGAAGCATTTATAGCGCGAAAATTTGCGCTAACAAATTCAATACAATTTATACAATACAACATCGTTTGGCTTCAACATGTCCTAAGCAAAGCCCAGCTAAATAATATGAAAGCGTTAGCGCAAAAAATTGCGATCAAACAAGAGAGAAATCAGGTTGAATGAAAGAGGAGTAGCCGAGTAGGTATAGTCGAGTCGTATAGTAGCAGTAGCAGGTAAATTTTGTGTGCGTTCTCTTGCTTGTATGCAGTAGAAAAAACAAGGGAGGAAAGGGTCTGATTATTTGTGTTATTATTTGATTGGCCTTTAATATCTGGCGACATTAAGTTAGATACTAAATTTCAAAAGTTTAGTACGAAATAAACATAAATCCTAAGATCTAAGATCAGTGTGAAATTAATTAAGTAGATACATATATATATTTTGTATTTGACTGGATTTTTAATATGAATAAATATAGATATTTTTGATACTCTGAAGGACGATGGTGTGATCTTGTTTTTTTTTTTAATTTTTTTGTATTAAGGTATCTTAGGGTGGTCCTTATATTGATTTTTTAAAATTTTATTTTTTTTAATTTTTAGCGGCCAAAATTAATCTGTTTCGTTTCTAAACCGAGAAAACTATTAAGTGTTTAAATGTATTTAAACAATACGAAACGGTAAGAGGTTTTAAAGGTACCTCAATGGCAAAATGATTTGATCAAAGCAGTTTCTGTGCTTTTAAACATGTCATACCTCTGCAAAAATTAAATAGCTTTATTTTGTTGCTATTATTCTTGATGAATCTTTTGACATTCAAATAAAATCCCAATTGTTCGTTGGGTTTCGGCATTACTTTAATTAGAAAATCCATGATGTAAGTTCTGGGCGAACAGCAGAAGATTCACTTCAATAAGTTACAGGTCAATTGGAAAAATATAACATAAAATATAAAGTTATGGCCTAGGCCAACGATGAATGGTCATTTGAATGGAATTCAGATAAAAGTTGAGAATGTATAAGTCAAGTCAAAGCGTCATGAAAAAGGGCCTGACCTTGGGCGCATGGTCTATTTTTTTTTAATGGATCGATAGGGACATTATCAGAAAGGCTTGAAACCAAATTTGCACTACCTGACAACTTTTTTTTACAAAAGTTATTGGTAAAAAGTGTTTTGTGTAATTTTTTTATCTTTCGCGAATATCTCGGCACCCAGTATCTCGTACAGAAAAAAATAAAACATATATTTATTCATAATAACATTAACTATTATATTATATAGAACACAAAAATTGTTTAAACAAATAAAAAAGAAGTTATAGTAAGTTAAAATAATTTGTTGTTGTTTGAAAATAATTTTTTCATGATTATTAAGAAAAAAGCTCATTTAACGATGCACTTTTTATTTTTTATTTTTTAAGTCCTCGTGATTTCCTACAATTTAAACAAATTGCATTTTACGCAAGTTGATAGAATATATTGTTATAAAAGCAATAAATTGTTTTATCTCGGGCTGAGATATTAATTAAAACGTGATTTTGTGATGCTTTAACACATTCTGAAAAACGAAAACTTCAAAATGATCAATTTGATATAAATGAAACAAATTAAGCATGAAGATATTAAAAAGGTTGGCATCAATCGAATAACTGAAATATTTCGATTAACTGAACGGGAACAAATTTATTTAATAACGCCAAAAAACAAATTTTCCTGAAGAAGTAAATAAAAATCTAACTACGAACTTACCAAACATGTTTGAATTTACTCAATTAAAGAATGAATTGAATGTTTTTTCATGAAAACGCAGATGCTATACAGCTAAAAGGTACGACATCAGCTGAGACTTTAAAAGCGATAACTCTATTTAATATCTTACTCTGGGTGGAGGTAAACATCGCCGACAATTTTTAGCAGGTGTATAAGCTTATAAAACTCCAGCTTGAACGGCGTGTAAGAAGTGCTTCTTTTATGCATTGAAGAGGATAAAAACGTACTTTCGAAGTACTCATGGTCACAAGAAATTGAGCTATTCGGCTCTTATGTCTAAAGAAAAGGTCCTTTTAAAAGAATTAAAAGCAAGTAACAAAATTTATAATCAAGTCATCGAAAGTTTTGCTACCGTTGAACGACGAACCGAATTAATGCATCGATACATTTTTAAACATTTTATCTTATGTTATTAATTTATAAAGTATTGCTTGTGTTTTGTTTTACTTATTAATAAAATTAAAAAAAAAAATAAATTAAAAACTACAATTTCTTCCTCACACCATGGCGCTAACCCAATACTAAAGATCAGGAATCGCCACTGCGTTGTACACTCTAAGAAATATTCGAAAAATTACTACAATAAGTGTTTAATCTATTTCAACACCGATTTAATTTTACTATAATTATTGTAGTAACGAAATGGAAGTGTAGTAAAAATAAACATTTGCTTAAAAGTCAACAGCTTCTTGTTGAAAATTACACAAATGTTGAATCTTCAACATAATTAAATACTTTTTGAAGAAAATCAAGCATCGCTATTGAAAACTCATACCCGTTTGTTTGATATTTAATAGATTGCTTAAAAATAAGAACGTAGATAAATTTTCAACACAATTTTTTTTTGCGGGATATCATTTTTTTCTTTGATTCAACAGTTTTTGTTGAAAATCTGATATGCATTTCTTGAATACTCAATAAAGCGCTGGAAACGGTGAAGGAGAGACAAAATTTCAATAAACATAGTTTTCCTCAGCGTGGTTAGGGATATCGTTTTTCTCAAATTCAACATTTTTTGTTGAATATAAATTGTAAATTTTGATAATCTCGTAATCGTGAGAAAACAGAGTAGAAAATGTAAGAACGTAAAAAATGTTCATCAGATCAAAATCAGTCTCGCAATAACAGTCACAAAGTGATAGAGTGCGCGTTTTAAAATAAAATCGTATGTGTATGTGAAAATATTGTGAAGCTCTGAAAAGAAAAACAGTAAAAGTATCAAATTTTTAAGGTAAGTATAAAATATCTGCTCTTTATTATTGTTTGATTTACATTGTAAATTAAGTTGTTTTTAATTTTGTGTAAGATTAAATAACTGGAAAACTGTCTGAATTACAACAATTATTGATAATTATTCATTACTTTACAACCCGTTAAAATAATTTTATTTACGCCGAAGATGTTAAAAACAACCATAATAAATATTGAATACATATTACAATTCTCAAAAAAATGTTTTTCTGATTGTTTATACATAGATGCTTTTCTATTATTTACAGAAAACGTGATTCTGGAGAGGGAACCTCTTTATTGTAGTTTTATTACCGTATTGTTTATTATTCCTTTTTCAGTATTGTTTATGTACTTTTATAATCAATATGTAAACCTACTAAGCTTTATCCGGTTACTTTATTTAAAGCAATGACATTTTCATTGTTTATTGTAGAAAACCAAGTGAAAGTAAAAAAAATGTAAAATAAAAATGAAAATTTTTCAGATAACTATATTGAACATTTTCAATTGATAGTCTTTAATTTTGTAAGACATTCTATGGTATGTATTAATTAAAAAAAAAAAAACATGACGACCTGAATATTCAATCAACATAAACTAGCTTTTATTTACAGAAAGATCTTGAATATTCAGGAAAAGAAAACAAACTCATAGCCAAATATAATATTCAACATAAACGTATAATTATGTACAGAAAACTGTTAAATTGTTAAGAACTCGATTGGATTTCCAACAAAATATATTTGTAAATTAGTTTTATTTTTCTGAATTTTCAAAATCTTTACTGAAAAAGCAGCAATTTTATGTTAAATATTCAGGTCCTTGTGTTTTGTCATCTTTTGATGATTAAATATAAGTAAACTTTGTTGGATTACCAACAACAAAAAATAAAAATAAAAATCGCTTTGTAACTAATCTTCTAAAGGTACTCGTATTGTTTATTATTAAACATTTATGTTGAAAAAAATGTAATATTTGCTTATTAACAATGACTTATATGTGAGTTTTTCACCGAATATTGATTTAAAAGATCGGCATACGATATACGATATACGATACACGATAAATTGCTTACTTTTTATGTGATGAAAATTCAACATTTCATATTTCAACAAGATGTTGAAAATAAAACACCGAAAATTTCTGTTGAAAATTGGTACATTTATTGTAACGGACCAGTTGCCTCCAATAATAATTGTAGTAATTTTCAACAGAAATTTCTTAGAGTGTAGGTAGAAATGGAAGGGACCTACAATCTTTTCCCCAATGCAAACGGCTAAAGTGAGAAACACTTTTTTATGACAGAAGTTACTTGAGAAGGATTTGTCACTTCGTCGCAAGAGGAAGTATCCCTGCTAAATGATGACCGTGACAAGTTGGTATTTCCCAGGATCTAAAGGTAAAAAACCCGAAGAGAAAAGAAATAATGTTAGAAATCTTTCCACTAGGTAGAGCGTTAAAAAGCATAATTTTTTGTTCAAAGGTGGCACCGGCGGCGGCGAATCGAACCCAGACCACGGACATGACTTAGGTGTATCTTATAGACAAAAATTCATAAAAACTAGCCTACTTATCTTATATTGGTCCTATGCGGGCGCTCTAAGGTATCTCAATGCTAATGCCTTTCGGGCTGAAAACTACTCGTATATTAATTCTAAAAATCATACATAAAAAACCGTGGGTAACAGTTCAACGGACTTAACAGCTATGCCAATGCCTACTAGAAAAAATCTATTACATTAAAATATAGTTTTAACCAGGTCTAAAAACCTAGCGGTGGAAAATCAGCGAAAATGAAAAAAAAAAACACCAAAATTTGTGGCTTTTTTGTTGCTAATTAGTTGCTGGAATCAGTGCCGCCGCTGGTTGTTCGTGCGCCCTTGTGCAAGAACCTTAGATTGCCGCCCCATCTTGGGTGCCGGGGTATATACGTTGAATAAGTGGAAGTTTTATTTATTCTCCATTTCCAGTTGAAAAATTTAAGCAAACGTGCATTGTTGTTGTCGCGTTCCAATCTACATCAAATTCTTATAAAACGAACGTAGTCAGACTAGGATTTGAGGGGTCTCTCCTGTAAATGAGTTTGAGAGTTTCTGTTATAGCATATACAATATTTGCATCCTCTTAAGATTATTTACTCTTTTTATTTGAGACTTATAGGTACTATGTATAAGGCAAGTTATGCATTCGTAAAAAAAATCGAACTCGAGATTTTGATCAAAGTTGACATTATGATGATTTTTTTTTTCAAAATTTTCAAAAAAAAATTTGTTTGGATTTGGTAGATTTTTTTAAAAGCTTGATAAATAAAAGTTTCTTAATATAAAGAGAAATAATATAAAGAGAATCTTGATAATTTTTTTTCTTATGATAAATTTTTACGTTCTATAATAATTAAACAAAAAAAAATTGAAATCAATATATTACTGACTGTACCGACCATAGAACCATTTTGTCGATTTTTTTAATTTCTCGGATTTTAATAGATTATTTTTTAGATTAGATTTTTGCATAAACTAAGATTTGTTTTAGTCATTTAATTGATGAACTTTATGTTTATGAACAGTTTTTTTCTAATCGCATTAATTTTTTAAGTCTTTTACATAAGAGCAAGTTCGTGCGACTCAGTCGTGCATTTTATTTTAAGAGGAAACAAAAAATTTGGCGATTGCGAATAATTTTCTTCAACAAAACCATTTTCAAATAAAATGCAAAGATTCGAGTTCCTAGCAGTCTTTAATTTATGTATGTCAAATCAATCCTTTGGTAAAAATCAATAGTTTATAGCTTGACAGAAAGAAGACAAAATAGTTTTGATACTTTTGATACTTAGGGCCATTAGCTGAAACGAAACTTAAATATTTATGTTCAACCTAAGCGCTTATGTTCTACTACATACGTAAGAGTTTATGTGGAACATAAGTGTTTATGTTCTGTATCAGCAAATGGGCCTTAATCATTTACTTCCGGATCTGGAAGTATTATATATAATTCCTTGACATCTTAGGTATCCTTTGATGGAATTTGACATTTTGTGATTTGTGTGCGAACTATATTTTGATATAAATAGAGTCTGAACTCTGAATGTCATTTGAAAGCTCAAATTCGAACGGTCAATAAAACGTTAAATTTCTGGGTTATATTGATTTTGTTCAATCCGTTGACATTTAAGTTATTTATCAAATCAATTCTAAAATTAATTAAAAACTATTCGTAAATCCTTATTTAAAAACAAACATAAATATTTAGAGACATAAAACTCTTTTTCCTTTTACCTAAGACCCTGTCGCTGTTTTTTTTTTTTTTTTTTTCCGTTGTAAAGGTGGTTTGTTTACATTTGTTTACAATGTTTTAAATCATCTTCTTTTAATTTTGTTCTAAAGTTACCAACTTAGATTTAAGATATTTAGCTATATCATTGCAATCAGAATATTGATACCCATTTATACAAAAATACGAGTAAATAGCAAAATTTATGATTTCGAGACCCCGTTTTCGTTTTATTTTATGGGAAATACATGGGCTGTAAATTAAAAAAAAATCAATATACTTTTCGAGTTTATAGGTCTGAGATGTAGGTTGCGTGAAAAGCTATTTCCCAAGTATCAATCTATGGCGACATGGCGTTAAGCAGTTTAGACTACGACTGCAATCGAAGAGGTTATTTGTTGTGAGGTGCGACAGTCAGAAACAAAATATGAATAAAGATTAGCAGTAGATTGTGTGTGGGTACTACGTAGTGAACGGTCAAATGTAAACAGGTTCTAATAACTTAAGGAAAAATTTGGAGCATGCTATATATGTTGAGTTAGATCGATCTCTTAATTTTCCGCCCCTAGATGTTGGCGCCCTTGTGCGCCGCACATTTTGCACATATGGTAGCGGCGGCCCTGGCTGGAATACCGATTTTGTTGCTCGAACTGATCGCGAGAAATCGGACACAGTTCTACATTTATGTTAAGATAGCGTGGTAGCGGTGAAAAATCAGCGAAAATGAAAAAAAAAACACCAAAATTTGTGGCTTTTTTGTTGCTAATTAGTTGCTGGAATACCGATTTTGTTGCTCGAACCGATCGCGAGAAATCGGACACAGTTCTAGATTTATGTTAAGATAGCGTGGAAGCGGTGAAAAATCAGCGAAAATGAAAAAAAAAACACCAAAATTTGAAGCTTTTTTATAGCTAATTAGTTGCTCTAATGAGAATTTTGTTGCTTGAATAGTTTTTGAGATATTAATAACAATGCCGGTCAGTAACGATGCCAACTTAGTTTAGCTGAATTTTCGTCATATTTTTTGTATTAAAAATAGAAAGATTTATTGAACGATTTTTAACCATTATCGAATTACTCACTATTCAATTGTCTATAGAATAATATGAAATTTATTTTTATGTCGTGACATTCTAATAATAATGTAGGTAATAATAGAAAAAGTAGTAGGAAAGAAACAAAAAAGATAAGCCGATCGTAATGTTCATTCCTCAATGTTTAACATAATGTGTCGTACACAAAAAAAAAACATGTAAGTTGAAAACTACATTTTCAAAAACTAATTTTAATTCATGTTCAACAGGAGATGTCATTATTTTTGAAGTCTTTGACGACGGGACGAACCACGAAGTTTAACGAATCAATTAAATAGCAGAGAAATATATAGACTTGTTGGAGCTATAGACTTTACGCCGCCTTCGAATACTCGAAGAACATCATCAGATTTAAATATAGGACACTTCACGGCCGTGTGCTTACGAGGAACTCAGTCAAAATCACATGACATAAATCTTAATACTGCTTTTACACGAAAGCGATTTTTAATCTTATTTGGAGTCATCTTCCGCTTTGTGTAACCCCGCCACCATACACGTCTCTCTCCTACGGGCTTAAAAATCGCAAGGTAATAATGCTTCGTTTAAAAGCAGTTTTTGTTATAAAAAACGAATGTTTTTTATTAATGGAAAAATAAAGAACAATTAAATGTTAAACTGCCCGCTGCTCAGTAATGAGATTGTGGTACTATTTTTTTTGTATTTCCTGCCTAGATAAGGAATTTCAAACTCGACCGATTCCTGGTTTCTATAAGTTAAAAATTTAATATTTCATAAAAAAAAAATTGGAAAACGGTTGACTCTAAAGGCCATTCCTGTAACTTTCCGCTAATTCTATGCTTTTGCACTCAAAATTCACTCAATACAACATTTTTGAGCTCGTAATTTCTTCGTTATTATGAGCTCTCCGAGCTCAAAAACTAGCTGTTCTACGCTTTTGAGCTCTTCGAGCCACACAATATACTATAACCGCACGGAATTCAGCTATGAGATTTTGAGCATTAAATAAAATATTGCGATATTTGCTGAACTTTTCAGGTGAAAGAATCCGACATTCACGTTCAAAAAAGTCATTGTATAAAACCAGCTACAGAGAGCTTAAAACATATAGTAAATAACTTCAAAGAAGTATATAGTTCAAAACAATGCGTAAATCATGAGAAAAATTCGTAAATGTTTAACGGATGCGGATCTAAATTTTACATGTGTATATAGTTAAAAAAAAATTAGATTTACATTCAGACAGAAGATTTATATAAACTTTTTTAATAAGTCGCTTTAAGCTAGCCCTAGACGACGAACATGCTCGCTAAACTTGTTCGTGCTCGCCATGTTTTCGTCGTGTAGGGGCTGGTTCGCGAGCCGCTCGCTGTTGGCGAAAAATTTCGATTTTCTCATGTTCGTTGGCTTCGATGTTCGTCGTGTAGGGCCATGTTCGCGAGCAAATCTTATTTTTACCGTGAACGTTGCACAGAGGGTCCTCTTCATACATAATAGTGCTCAAAATACGGTTTTCAATTTTTGTCAATAAAAACAAAATAAAAATGCCTAACCAATATAAATATTATAACAAATATTATAACACAGTATTATCTTTCCTCTCTGTCTAACGGCCAAGTTACGGTACATTTACGTTGTCTGTGTCATTGCTTTTTCATTAAACATGCAGAAGTTTTAATTGTGTGCAGTTTTCTTTTATTTTTAAAAGTCAGAACTATATTCATTATTACTAATATATTCATTTTCAGAAGCAGTTAGTATCTATTTATAACAGTTTTTAGCATTTTTAACAATACTCTGAATTTTGAGACTGCTTAGTACCAACAGGACCCACTGTGCGTCGCACATGCTTTTTCTGTGAAGAATCAACACGAAATGAATGTTCGCCAAATGTGTTCGCCGTGTAGGGGATAACGCAAACGAACAAGTTCGGCGAGCATGTTCGTCGTTTAGGCCTAGCTTAAAGGAATTATCTGTATTCAAAAAAAGACCGCGTAGTAACCGAAATTTTTTCTACAGAGTAATCTAGCATGGCCGGTTGGTTTGCTTACGGGTTTCGAAACACTAGCGACTTCCGGTTTCTATTTTGTTGCTGACTCTGCACTCAGACAAGGCCTACTGTGCTCAACAAATTATTAATTGGATTTTTCCATGGAAAAATCGAGAGTTAAGCTAGCGTGGACGACATCAAATTTGAGTTACTCGTAGTTAAATTAACTGTGAATAAATATTTTTTTTCAACTTTTTCTTGGAACATCTTACAGCAACAAATTAGCAACAAATTTACTCTCATTTGTGTGATCGGTTATTCCAAAATTTTGTAATTTCCACGCTATCTTAACATAAATCTAGAACTGTGTCCGATTTCTCGCGATCGGTTCGAGCAACAAAATCGATATTCCAGCAACTAATTAGCAACAAAAAAGCCACAAATTTTGGTGTTTTTTTTTTTCATTTTCGCTGATTTTCCACCGCTAGGTTTTTAGACCTGTTTTAACCTTGAATTAAGGACGATAAAATATCAGATTACTAAAACTCAAGTTATAAGCATCTTTATTAAGAGCTCCAAATCGACAATAGTCGATCAATAGTTTGATGCTTTAAAAACTTTTAAACACTTATACATATATTTGAGGAGATGGGGCAATAAGTTTGTAAAATATTGTTTATTTTTTTGCAAAAATTCGGAAATTTTCCATCAACTATTTTATTTTGAAAAGCAAATCAAATTAATTTTGAGCTTACACCTCTTCTATATTATTTTTGTTGGCTACTCCAAAATGTAGTAGACACCATTATATCTGTAGAATTCCACATTGTTAAGTCATTATGCTTGAATTTTTAATTTTTTGAAAAGATACAAATCAAAAACCACAACCGCTTATGGTTAAATAATGTTTTTTTCAAAAATTGGAGATTATCTGCTTACAGGAAACATTAAGCAACGGGTTTCCGCCCTTTTCACAAAATGTCTTCTAACCAAAACTGTACATATTTGCTGCTGACACCGGATCCATGAAAAGTCAAGACCAAAAATTCTGATTAACCATCTAATCCAAGTGCTTTGGCATCTCATCTTCAAACTAGATGTTCAGTTGTTCTTGTCGCCTGCAACTTAGGCGCTAAGATTCGAAGACTCTTTTGGCTGAAGCATTGTTGTCTATTCACTCTATGTTGCCGACCCATTGTAGTCTTGACTTTTTATAATACATCCACATCTTTGTACAACTCATAGGGTTCGTGGTTCTATATTATCTCCTTATATCGCAGAAAAATAAAATATAACCGAGAGCGTTTTTCGGTGGGTTAAAACAAATGTGTTAAAAGTAACTAGTCTTGGGTAAAAACAAAGGAACTTCCATGATTGTTAGCTTAAACCGGGGAAAGTGTTTTAATCAAATAACTACACCTAATTAAGCAAGCACATCTCGTATTAAATATTAAACAATCTTCTTGGTTAAATCAAACTTATGGTTACGTTGTTAAAATTAAACAAGTATCAAGGTTAAAACAATTAACCATACTTAATGAATCTTACTAAGTAAATCAGTTAAAATTTCTGGGACTAAATAATCCCCCTGTGATTTACTCGAAAGATGATGTTCAAAATAGCACATTCAATTCCTTATTTAAAAATTATGCAGCAATTCGGTTAGAACAAGCAATCAGATTTATTTAATTAATTAACCGAGTGGATTCGTGTAATTTTAACCGTGTAAGTTCTCAGGTTGTATATAAGCAGTCTCACTTGTTCAGTTTTACGCGAGCTTTGCATTTTTCTTAACCGATCCATTAATGACTATATTATGGACGGTGGAAATGCCCAATGATGTCGATATCGCCCACATCGATACCTTAATGCACACATGTGCTATGTCCATTTTTTGCTGTTTTGAGATATTGGTACCAATGGAAAGGTGAGAAGCAGTACTTTCATATTCACTCAAGTTCTATGTCCAAATAAACTCTAAAGTTGCTTCTTCTTCTTCCTTTTCTTCGGCGCTGTTATGATCTCGATGTCGAGGGGATCATAACTCTCCCACGTATCTGCTTCACACTAGTGATCCGCCTGTGGGGTTCGCCGGGTTGACCTCAGAAATCGGCGGCAAGCCTCCCGGTTTTGTATTGTTCCATTTCTGAGGCCAACTGAATGCTGGTGTTTTTGCATTTGTTTGTACCAGGAGTGTTTAGGCCTACCTTTCTTTTTATTCCGAATTGGAACGTTGCCTTTTTGACGGGGTTCTCAGGATCTCTCCTTTGAACATGGCAATACCAACTGAGTCGGTCGTGTTCAATTTTTTGGGAAATGGTATTCTTAACATGAAGGCTTCCTCGGATCTTCGTACTTCTAATTCGATCAAGCTTTGTAACTCCTGCTGTCATACGAAGCATCTTCATCTCAGCTGCCGTTAGCTTACTCTCATACTTTTTGTACATTGTCCAACATTGTGAACCGTATGTGAGTGCTGGACGCACAACTGAAGTGTAGAGCTTTCCTTTCAGCTTAGGGGGCATTTTTCGGTCACAGAAGATAGCAGAATTTTCCCGCCACTTCATCCACCCTACACTTACGCGATGATTGATATCGTCATCACAAGTAGCTTCGTTATTTATCATAGACCCCAGATATTTAAACTTTTCACACTTGGGAAGCACTACTCCATTCAAATAAATGTCTGGAATAGGCCCACTTCCTTCTAGAACATCCACCCATACGTCAAGTGCTCGTTGTAGGGATATCGGGTCTTCACTTATGATGGCTCCATCGTCAGCAAAGAATAACTGATGTACTTTTGGATCCGTCACTTTGCCTTCAAGCAGGTAATCAAGAGCTGTAATAAAGAGCAGGGGACTCAAGACACTTCCCTGGTGTACACCTACTGTGATTTCGAATTCTTCGGTGACTCCAGCTGCGCATCTTACTTTAGTAACTGCTCCATCATACATGTCCATAATTATCCGCACATAGGTTTCTGGAACTCCTCGTTGCCTGAGGGCCACCCATATTAGATCTCGTGGTTGCCGATCGAATGCTTTTTCAAAATCAACCAATACGACATGCAAATCCTCCAAAGAATCCCGATGCTTTTCCATAATTATTCTTATACTCTGGATTGCATCCGTGGTTGACTTACCACCGACAAACCCGCACTGGTCATCAGATAGCCTAATTATTTTTCGCAGTCGGCTACCCAAGACTCGCTCAACGATCTTCATGGTGTGTGACATCAGCTTAATCGAACGGTAATTATCACAGCTTCGAGTATCACCCTTTCCTTTATAAATTGGAAAAAGGTAACTTTCCCTCCATTGATTAGGCATGCGATCACCTCGTATAAGTTTGGAGACAAGAATCATGAGCCATCTAAACCCGTTGCCTCCCATCTTTTTCCAAAACTCTGAGGGTATTTCGTCTGGGCCAACAGCTTTTCCCTTTTTGGAGTATTTTACCGCCTCACTAACTTCTTCGACTGTGACGTCGGATACTTCGCTTAAGTTAGGTGAAGCTATTGGAAAGTATAGCCTTGGAAATTGTTCGTTTAGAAGTCCGTCGTAATACTGTCGCCACCTGTGAAGAATTTCGTTGTCTTCCACAAGTAGTTGGCCTTGAGCATTGTTAATGAACTTTGGCGAACAAATCTCCTGGGCATTTCTTCTTCTTTGAGCGGCTATTTTGAAGATAGTTGCGCCCTTATTCGTGTTTTGCCGTAGCTCTTGAATAGCACCAGCTGTCGGGGTAGAAATTTCATCCAGCTCCCGATACAGGTTTTCTGTATTCTTTGCTTGAATTTGGGCGCACTTCTTCTTCGCTTCTTTCTTGCAGTTTCTATATTCCACTTCGAGGCGTGACTTTTGCTCTGTATCATTAGAGGGGCACTTCGACCAAGCCTTGAAAGCCATTTTCTTCTTACTTATAACTGATTTAGCTTCATCATTCCACCACCATGTTTCTTTGCCTTGTTGGTTGTGTCCTTTTGAAACCCCTAACAGTGTTTTGGCTTTTTCTTTGCAAGTTCTCTGTAGGAGATCCCACATACTTTGTGCTGTACTCTCTTCATTTCGAACTATATCGGTGTTGTTATACAGAAAGTTTTGCATATTCGAAATAAAAGCTTCGCCTTTTTCCTTATCCAGATTATACCATTTGATCTTCCCAAAAGTTTTTGTATGTTTGTTGTCGTTCACTGTCTCCATAAAAAATTCTGTCAGTAGGAGACGGTGTTGCTGGGCGATCGCTTCTCTTAGTATCACTTTGCAATCTTTTACCCGGGGTTTCATGAAACTAGATACCAAATGGTAATCAATCTGGGTTTCATTTCCACCACTGCTGTAAGTGACCAGGTGTCGGCTTTGTTTGACGAACATGGTATTTAGCACGATAAGACCGTATGTTTTGCACATGCTCAGGATGTCTTCACCAGGAGGGTTCCTGGTGCCGTATCCGAGGCCTCCATGGCAATCTTCATAGTCTTCGTTTGTCTTCCCGACATGTCCGTTCAAATCTCCGCCCACGAACAAAAACTCTTCCTTTGGGATGTCCTTAAGTAGATTGTGAAAGTCTAGCCAAAATGCATCTTTTTGTACCTGCTCACATCCAATTTGGGGAGCATATGCAGTGACAATATTCCACAACTTTCCTTTAATCACCAATTTAAGGGACATCAAACGGTCGCTGGATTTCGAAATGGTCAATACGCTGCCTAATAGATGTTTTGCAAGGATGATTCCGATTCCGTTTTTACCCTTTTCAGTTCCATAGTAGAACATCTTATAGTTTTTTGTCCTCGTATCCAAGAAACGGGCCCTGTTTCCCGTGTTTCGCCATTTTGTTTCTTGAACACATAAGATGTCCACTCGCCTTCTTTTCATCATCTCTTCCAACTCGAAGCTTCGACCTGTCATACTGCCAACGTTCCAACTCGCAACTCTCAGATTTTGTATAATCTGCGGCATTACTTTGCTAGCCCCCGGAATCCGTCTAGCTCTGACCCGAGCATTGCTGCTCGGTCCAGGATCAGTACCATGTGTAACAATGGTAGTGCCTGGCGGGGTAGTGTCATTTTGGACGAGTACTTCCATAATGCTTGAATTCACAAAATCCGTTGTAAGTATCGACGTGTGCATGCTCCAGTCTTGTATTTGATCTCTCTTTTACGGCACCGGTGATCTCCAGTCGTGCCAACCCAGGGACTGGCATGCACACTTTTGGGAAAGTTTATAGGTGTTACGTGTCGCTAGGTTCACCTTGCTGTTTGTGGCCTAGATGTATTTACTCCTTTAGTCGCCTTTTACGACAAGCGGGGAGGCGCTGCAGGAATATTCTAACCCGTCCCTGCACAGGGATAAACTCTAAAGTTGCTTAAATTTGCAAAAAAGACGAATGTTCTATGTCCCCTATATTGAGTTATCGGAAAAGCACAATTGTTCTTTGTCCAACATTTTGTGCTATGTCCGCATTATATGTTTCGTATTATGGGCTACGTCTGGACATAGCACTTTTGTGCACTTTATTTTTGGGATCGGAAAAGGCGATGTATGACAGTAATCGATTGAATCCTTTTGTTGAGCTCCAAACTTCTTTCGTAAAAGAATTCATATCTTAAAATTTAACTTTAAATTGTATAATGAGCACCTATTTGTATGCTGATACTTTGGGAGACAGAACCGAAATCAAAATCAAAATCCTCGCTACAATGTTTTATGCTGTGAATAGCGCAGGTAGTAATCTGCAAAATCTTGATTTAAAATTCATGGAAAGTGAACATAGTTATCTCTAAGCGGACAGAATTCATATTCATGCAATAATAGAAAGAGCTCGCAAGTCAAAACAGTTGAACTCCCCTATGGAGTACAAATTGTTAATCGAAATGAGCAGGAAAAGATCATTTCAATACACTGTTAGTCATATAACGTACAGTTAATTTATTGGTGCTTTTTTTTTTTTTTTTTTTTTTTTATAATCTACACGCGCTCAAGGGATTATGATTACCCTTTAAATGTTTCAACACAGCGCGGGCGTGAAGTGAAGGAAGAGAAAGAAGGATAGGAAAGATGTGTGGCACGATGTTCTGAGACTGAAGGTTGTTGTCTCAGATATTTTATCTCCAGGGATGGCGGCTGAACTAAAGCGGAGAATGGCGTGTCTTATTTCTATTTCGCTTATGATTCACATTATTTTATTCGTGTTCATCCTTGTTGGGTATACTAGTTTAACTCAATTACATGTTGTTAGTGTTATGCCTGAACAACATGTAATGGGTAAACCAGCAACCCATTGATGATAATTTTAGAAGGTTTTTAATGGAATTGAAACGACAGAGACGACGGCAGGGATCGAACCTGTGATCATGAGGTTGACAGGCGAGCACACATCCATCGCGCCACGGCCACCCCTTGATCTTTAAATAACATTAAAGTGACGAATAAGAACAAGTCAGCAACTGGAGAAAGAATAAATTATGCATGTACTAGGGGGATTTTGACTACGAGTACCTTTATTATATTTGAGAACAGTATGAGCGTTTAGGAAAGTTGAAGAGGATTTAAAAGGAGATACCGATGCCATACACATATTGGACCGGGTAAAGCATTCCACATTCGCTTAGTGCTGAATTTAACAATACGTCTGAATTTGGGCCCAAGTACAAACTGATGGACATTCCCTGGAAGCCCGAGTATTACGGTTAAATTTTTTGGGGGGAGGAAGCAAAATAAGCTTTTTCACTAGCACAATGTTTTTAAAAGTAACGGTAAAATAGTGAAAGACAGGAAACATTGTGCCTGTGCTCGAGCGATTCAAATGTTTCTGTTATACTTCTACCATCTTTAATTTTCAAGTTTTTATCGGATTGTGGGTTATTGGTGCACCTGCCCAAATATGGAAATTATACCCAAGCCTTGGACGAATATAGGTTTTATAAAGCCAAATCAAAAGAGGTGAAATACTTGTTGCATCGTCAAAAGAAACCTAACAATGTTGAGGAAGAATTTCAATTTTTAGATATTAACCCTTCTGATAAAAATTGGGATAAAATTACTCCTAAAAGTAAATACAAAAATTATTAAATTAAATTAAATTATTTTTATTTATTAAATAATAATAATATACATAGTTTTTATTTCATTATAACACGTTTTGGTAAAAAAGTAATGTCTTCAGCATAATAATTTAAGAACTAAATTGTGTTCTATGTCATATTTTGATAACTGATATGAAGCATAAAAGTGCTATGTCCTTACATATTTTATTTTATCATGAATAAAATGGAAAACTGTTGAAGAATTATATATTTTTGGTCATTATAATTTTTAAAAGGTATCAGGCCATAACATATTTAAATATCAATGCTAAATGAGCTCCATTAGTAGAGTTATGCACGTATCAAAACTTTAACTTGAGTTTGCCAAAAACAGCAAAAATGGACATAGCACATGTGTGTATTAAGGTATCGACATACCCTATATATACCTTGAAAATAGTGCCCTAAGTGTTAAGGCCTGTATACGAGTACTATCTGTTCCGAAACGAGATTGAAGGAATCGCAACACAATGGGTCTTGTGAATAAAAAAAAAGTTAAAGCTTTTTTTGGCGGAAGCTAAAGCCAACTAGTCATAGCTTTTACTAGCAGCCAAAGCTAGACAGTACTAGCTTAAGCTTTGTTTTATGTGAATAAAAAAATGTTTTTAACATTTCGTATGTCAGTTTCTGGGTCTATACGTTCACAGTCCTATTTTATGAGATATTCCCTTATGTTTAATTAACAACTCGCACAAGTTAATACTGAAAATAAGAACTAGTCAAAGCAGGTCGAAAAAATCTTGAAATTTTTGTAGCTTTAACTATAATATTCTAGTTTAAGCTATTTTTATGCACACAAATTGAAGCTTAAGCTAGGAAAACAAGCTAAAACTAAATGAATTGAACTTTGGCTATTTTAAAATAGCTATTACTAGAAAACATCTTTAACTAGCTAGCTTAAGCTTATTTTTATTCACTAAAAATCAAGCTTTTACTTAAAAATCCAAGTTTTAGCTTTAGCTTTTTTTTATTCACAAGGCCCAATGCATCTCCTTGCCGAAGCTTTACGCCAATTCTGAATAATTGGAAGGAGCTATTAAAATCCGCTCAATCTTCTACTTAAGTGGTTTTTTATATATCATATCACTTTAGTTAAACCAATTCAATCATCAGATAACGTAAACAATTCTATTTAATCATAAATGCATTTGGAATACCACAAATATTGATCTGTATACGCAGCTGGAACAGATTGCTCTTTTGAAGAGTTATGCACCTCATATTTCCGTCAGTGTCTTTAAGACCAAATTAAACCACCTCTATGTCGGTGTTTTCTTTATAATGTACCTAAATTTGAGTGTCGTTTGAACTCATTTGTCAAAAGTTAGTTTTTTAAAACGAAATTCTTACACTGAAAATGAAGTGTTGAAAATATCGCGCTTATTTAAGGACTTTTTAAGGGATCACATCAAACCTGCAACCCCAGTTATGCTGACCTGAACATAGATCAGACAAACTTACTTAACCCCATTCCCTTATGCATACCTCCATAAACTCAACAGGTCTGAACCGAATTCTTACATCGCACACTCCTTTGTAAAAACACTAAGTCAATGCAGCCATCAATTAAGCTCCCATGTCATAGACGTTGTAATTTCTCGCAATTATTCCTGACCACCCACTTCTTCGGCCACAAATCATAATGGAAAACTCCTCATACATTTTTACACATTCGAACTTCATCAAATCCCCACCGATTAACTTCATGGTAAAGTTATTTATATGAATGGGACCCCAGTCCGGGAGAAAACGCCCCAGGAATTCAACATATATTCGGCCATAACTCATCGGGAATGATTGGAAACCTCTTGAGGAATTCATATGTCTAATGTCTGAACCCAGCTCACACAAACAAACAAGAAAATTTCATCTTCTTAAGCCAAAGACGAGAGGACAAACACCGACCGAACCAACAATGACGATGAGTGCTATAGGGTTAAAATAATGTCGGTCTAAATACTTGACCGGCCTACTGGCTCATTTGTCAAAAATCTTGTCCATATGCTGTCAGCCACACCGGTGCTGGCCTGCTAATGGGAAATAATGGACTTTCACTTGGGGCTTTCTCGCAACTTCATCTCCAACTCCGTTTGCAATGTCCACAAACTGACCGAGTCCGAGACCAAGTTTAAGGGTTGTTTTCGGCTGACCGACAACGAGTGTCTTGTGGCCACCAGAGAGAGGAGCATAACCACCTAATGCATCGTGCGTCTTATAAGAGTTCCTTCGTCGTCGTCATTTGGACATCATTTGGAAGAGTGTGATGTCTGTGTGGTAATGCGTTCCATCATGTCCTCAAGGGAGCTGTGGAGGCACAAGGATAAATGATCTATTCACTTGAATAACTTGTTACATGGACTTCAACAGGAACTTTCATCAATTTACTTTCGTTATACCTCGGGAGTGTTGCCCTTTGGCACCTCACCCCATTCGATGTGGATTTGTTTATAATATGTTCCTTGAGATGCGTGCTGGTGCTGGAACAGACCACATTGATTAATTGTCCTTGCATTGTATGGAGTGCGAACGCATATAAATCATAGCGAATTTGCAATTTTTGAGGGTGGCAAGGTGTGACAATTGATGATGTTTGCACGCTTCCGGTCTGCGTCTGGTGCGAGCTGAACCTAAATTTTTTTAGATGAATATAATACATATTAATTAAATGCATCAATGGGTCGAAGGAACTTGCTTATAAGAGTAATTATGCTCTTGAAATGTTAAAGAGGTTCAAATCTTCATATGGTAAACAAGGTGATGAATAGCAAAAAGGCAATTTCACTAGACAGCTGTTTATAAATTTAGCGGCGAAATAATGAAAGACATAAGCCATTGCGACGATGCTCAAGATATCATTTTTAAAAGCTCTTTTGTGGATTCTATCTAAAAGATTCAAGTGGGGTATTGAAGCTTACTTACTTACTCAAGGTGGCGCTACAATCCGGGGTGTGGACCAGAGCCTCAACTAACAAGCTTTTCCAGCTAGATCGGTCCCTGGCTAGCTGTCTCCAGTTTCACATGTACTTTAGTTAAGGTCCTCTCCCACTTGCTTGCGCCACCTGACTCGCGGTATTCCTCCATTGTATTCCATCTCAGTCTTTGGACTTTGATTCGTTTGACTAGGTTAGTTTCGCTGTACAGCTCGTACAGTTCATGGTCATATTTTCTTCTCCACTTCCTGTCTAAAGATCACACAGAGAATTTTCATCTCGAAACATCCTAAAGCGTTCTCATCCACTTTGGACATAGTCCATGACACTGAATTATATACAAGGGCTGAGATGATAAGAGTTTTATAGAGGGACACTTCAGTTGCTCGAGAGAGGACTTTGCTACTCAAAGAAGCAGCGATTGGCAAGAGTTATTCTCCGTTTGATTTCAGCGCTGGTGTTATTGTTATTGATAGCGGCGCCTAGGTATACAAAGTCCTTAACTACCCCAAAATTCCTCCCCGATGTGTTTCACCTTGTCGTGGTGGAGAAGCTTAATCATTTCTATGGCAATACAGCGTAGCTGGGAATTTAGACAACTAAGAAAACCTTTAGGATTATCGTTCCTAGTTTGCTGTAAGGTGAACAAAGAATAGGACTATCGTTCCTAGTTCGTTGTAGGCTGATCGAAAATATTGGTGAAGATTGTGGTTGGTTTCGGTCAGCTATGGTCTGCACCACGGAGTTTCTACTCCATAACTTTGCTTAATTCTTTAAGCGAATGTTATATTATTGGAGATATTTTAAAAATAACTTCAAAATATTGAAAATTTAAATTATTTTATTAATTTATATAGAAAAATAACCCAAATTGGGTACCTCGGGAATAATGAGATCTATTGAATTTATCCCCTAGGGTGTAAAAATCTTGGACTCATTATTAATTGGGAAGGCCCTCTGTTAAGAGAGCATGAGGTGGCTCTGGTTATACCAACCAAGTCACGCGGTTGGCTATTGTTACCGACAATAGTTAGATAAAAAAAATGCGGACCAAGGGTGCTACTGCCTACACAGTGCAAATTTGGAACAGCATAGAGATGCTTGACGCTTGTACTCCGAAGACAAGACCTAAGTACGAAACATTGATCGGTAGCAATGTCGAGTTGTTTTGTCAAGGAATGAAGAACTTGCACCTGCTGGAAAGGAGTGGCTACCTTTCTTCCAAAGATAAAAAGCAACTGGGACTATGTTCTGGAAGCTTTGTCAATAACTAATAATTGAACCCACAGGGCTTGGTAGGCCAAGTAGTGAGATTGAGTCTTAACTGACAGGTGCTCACTATAAAACTTACTTTAGTTCTACCCCAAAATTAAAGCAGTCTATGGTGATGTTCTGGCCACGACGATTTATTTCCACGCTCCACTTCTTCTAAGTTTAACGAGGACAAGGCTTAGCATAAACTGATTTTTCTTTTAGTCTTTTGCTAGGAGCAGGGCCGTATCCCAACGATTCTTTCTGTGGTTACCCTTCTTCAAAGAGCTCTACAGACAAGCTTATTGTTACGACAAAAGCACAGATTATTCTAAAAACGCATCATAACGTCGTCAAAAAGAGTTTTGGTTTTTTTGCACATTGCAAGAAATTTTTCAACCCTTCTGATCTGGTTGTAATCTTTGAGGCCCATATTCGTCCAAAGAACGAGTACAATTATCATATTTGGTTAGGTGCTCCAATAACCCACTAGTCTCTTGAATAGAATTCAAAAAAGAACTTCAAAAATGATAGGTGATAGAAGTATAAATATCGCAAGCATTTCAATCTCTCCATTTCACTTCAAGCTTGATACTCACCCTTTTAGGAAAGCTCGTCAGTCCCCACATCGGACGTTCTGCGAACAACTGATATTCTTTTTCCAGTCGGACTACACGAATGTGAAATGCTCTACCTAGCTCTATTTTTCTCTCCAATTGTATGCTATTCAGAAATTTAAAACTATTGTGGATTGGTACCTCCTTTCAAAACCTTCTATGTTTTCCTAACGTTAGGACGGTGATAATCCTTTAGAGCGCGCATATTATAAAAAAAAATACAATTTTATCTTTGAAGTTGTAATTAACATAAAACTACAAAAATTGACAAAAACTACTCAATCAATACTTTTCCTACGTTAAGAGGGCCTGTTAAGGCAAATCAATATTTCAGGTGATAACTCTTACTTTCACATTTAAATTGATTTATATTTTATTTTTGTAAGATTTTTTTTTTCATCAAACCTATACTTGTTCTTTAAAAATTAACTACAACAAAATGCCAAGCTTTATAGTCTCACTCAACTCACAACCTCACCTATTGTGAAGTGAAGGTATGCCATCGAAGGGTGTTGTCGTCGGTCGCGTAGATGTTGTCGTTGTCTCTCCTAACCTAACCTACACACAAGACAATCCGCGCCGAACACGATATTTAATCATTTACATAAGTGAAAAATTATCGGCCTCGAAATGGATGAGAAAATTACGCACCAGGCATCAGGCATCAGGCAGGACTAGAGTTCTGAGGAAGAGCCTTCTTGGCATCATCGCCATGCTGTAGATACACCAGATACGAGCGATACACTGCCCGCAGCAGCAACAGCAACAACAGCAGCAGCAGCAGAGTAGCAACCTCAAGCTGGTTAAGTAGAAACTCATGTTACACGATATCGAACAAACTTATGACCACCGTCTACGTGTTCCATGGATACGGTGTGCGCCGCTACTCTTACTGCTTTCGACTGCGATCCGATAGATTGGGACTTGAACATGGATTTCAAGGCGATGACGATGCGGAGAAATGACGCAGGGGGAAGCCCTTGCCCAATGCTCGCGTGTGCAACTGACTTACAGAGTGTCAGCCAGGACGATTGTGACCACTCAAGTGGTAGCCAGAGATGGACGGGACGACAGAGGCACCGGCCGGCAGCGGTAAGAAGGTACCACAGTGACTCTGTGGCTTTTCGAAACTTGGTATAAAGTAAACTGTGAACTGTGTGTGATAACTGTACGATTGTGGGGCCAGAATCACCTGCGTGGTGAATTGCATCTGTCCCTGTCTCTGGCCAGGGTTCAACATGGTTTTCAATACTTATCACACCTCTCCTTAAAATCTTTAAATGGTGTACACAACATGCAATTGCAACATGCTCGTTATTTTGCCCCATAATCTTGACTTCACTTCCCACTCTTATCTGCTGCTGCAATTCTGCGTGAGGATTCCATATGATGGTGGCTGCGACTGGTATGTGCTTGTGCATTGAGGAACTAGGACGAATGATTCGATGGTGCGTTTGGCTCGGGGAGCCTTCAGTCTTGGTTGTATATTGAGCGATTTGAATATCTTAATAAAAGGCGAGAACAGGCAGAAAGTTTGTTGTGTGTGGTTCGGGTCTAGAATACAGATTGCGCTTATTCGAATCGTGATGTTCAAAGTCAGGCACGTTCAAGCTTTATGCGAAATGATTGCTTTAATATGCGCTCTGCTCAATGTGGCAATTATTTTAGGTAAGCTTCCATACATATGTGCCTGCGGTATTTCGTAGATTAGCTGATGGGGAGTCCTAAGCGAACTTTTCAGTAGGTATATTTTGTAAAGGAATGAGAGGACTTACATTATGATGTGTTCTGAGATTCGTTATACAAATTTTTTATTTCAAACAAGACCAAAAAGTTTTTGGCTGAGGCAACGTCAAGTCAGTTCATAACCCTACACATTTTATAGAAGTGAGTTTCTGATATCGTTGTAAAATAGAAGGCACTATGGACTCGCATACATTTGCCCTTGTATGAAGTTAGACTATTTATGAATTTTATTTATTAAAACAATGAAAATATCGAGGAATGTGGAATCAATAACAAATATGGTTACTTTGGTAGGTACTGACTATTTAACCGATATATTACGAGTGATTTTTTAAGAGCCATCGAAAATTAAAAAAAAAAAAACACATACAATTCAGAAAAATCATGAAATTTTTATTGGAATCGATAGTACGGTCGATATAATTTAATGTTTGAAGATTATTTCATGCAAATGTTGGCTGCGGCTGAGCTTCAGATGGTCCATCCGCTTAGTCCAATTTTGGCATACTCTTTCTAACATTTCTCACGATCTCACGAATAATAAATGCTTCAATGTTGGCTTCCAGTTCGTCAATCGAAGCAGGCTTGTCGCTAAAGATATGAGCCTTAACATTGCCCCACACAAAATAGTCTAGACTCTAGAGGCGTTTAATCGCACGATCTAGGAGCCCTGTTGACCGGCCCCAAACGTGAAATAAACTGATCACCGAACTCGCCTCTCAATTGGTCCATTGTTACGCGTGCTGTGTGGCATGTGGCACCGTCTTGTTGAAACCACATATCATGCAAGTCAAGCTCTTCCATTTTGCATTTTGTTATCATCGCACGGTAGCGCTTCATTCACCATTCACAGTAACGTAGCGATTCGCATCATCTTGAAAGAAATACGATCCAATGATTCCGCCAGCCCATAATCCACACCAAATAGTGACTTTTTCTGGATCATTGGTAGCTCTAGCAATGTTTCTGGCTACTCTTCACTCCAAATACTGTAGTTTTGCTGTCGCCTTAATTCCATTAAAAACCTTCTAAAAATTGTCATCAATGGGTTGCTGGTTTACTCATTACATGTTGTTCAGGCATAACACTAACAACATGTAATTGAGTTAAACTAGTATGCCCAACAAGGATGAACACGAATAAAATAATGTGAATTATAAGCGACATAGAAATAAGACACGGCATTTCTCCGCTTTAGCTGAGCCGCCATCCCTGGAGATAAAAATATCTGAGACAACCACCACCAGTCTCAGAACATCGTGCCACATACTTTCCTATCCTTCTTTCTCTTCATACACTTCACGCCCGCGTTGTGTTGAAACATTTAAAGGGTAATCATAATCTCTTGAGCGGGGGTAGATTATTAAAAAAAAAAAAAAAAAAAATATTCAACCAGAAATAAGTTTCGTCGCTGAACATAATTTTTCGATAAAAAAGTGGATCTCCGGCCAACTTTTGAAGATCCTATTCACCAAAAATTCGGCGTTGTGGTAGGTCGTTCGGCTTCAATTCTTGCACCAGCTGTATTTTAAAAGGCTTCACTACTAAATCCCTCCGCAAAGTAACAGCTGCGATATTCTCATCTGTTCGCACTCTACGTAAACGTGTTAGTGGTTCAATGTCCAACAATGTAAATTTGGTGCGAAATTTAGTCACAATAGCCCGAATAGCCGCTTCAAACTGAAGATGTTTGACAGTGATACAAAACACGAAACGTGAGTGAGCTGTCAAAACCAGTGTTGCCAAAAACAAAATAGCAAAAAAATCACCCATTATAAGGCAAGTTATGCTTCCTTAAAAAAAACGAGCTCTGGTTTGAAATTACTTACTGATACTGAAGACTAAAAAAATGGGTCGCGCAATTCTGTCCGTTTGTTCGACTACAGCCTATAAGGTGCTCGGCCGTTTTTTTTTAAATTTTTCACGCCAGACTTTTTTATTTTTTTCTTTAACTATAAGTTCATTCCACAAAGTTGAAATTTGCTCTAGATTCGAACAACTATCTATAGTCCTTTGGAGTTCGACTGATATTATCTTCTTTGCTTCTGCGGTCGTTTGAAGCTGTTGAGCGCGCATTGCAGAATGTCTTTTTCAACTTGTGAATACTTCAATTTACTATTTCATCTATAGGTGGCCAGTATTTGGGATTAACCTGCAAACTGAGTATACAGTAGTACGTTGGGTGTTTTTTCGCAAGAGTTGTTCCAGGAGCTGCCAGCGTTTTTGACACAAATTGGCATAGCTGGATTAATAGAGAGGATATTTTTTTCAATCTTGATGCTTCGGAAATATTTTCTTTTTCGCTAAAGAAAATTCTCCAGGCCAAACGTTGGTTTTTTTTTTTCAATTATTTATTGTACATCATAATTCATAAGAACATTCCAAATTTAAACTATGAATGCAACTTTTGTAGAAAGTTTAGCTCAATTCAAGATTTTCTTGTATGGCTCTAGCCCTGATTTCCACCAATTCCCTAGAGAGTGAGGTCATTGCCTTTGGAACCAAATTCTTTACCATTTCAGGAAGGACTTAGGTAAAGGTTCAGTATTTTATTGACCAGTCAGTTTTCTGATGGTTTTCAAATTTTACACAGCTCAGAGCTTAATTATTCAAACTGAACTGATTGTTTCTGTTATTCGAGACCGAGGGTTCTTCTCACAGCTTGTTTCCATTTTATAACCATGTGATGGATAGTATCCAAGACAAGCTTTTCCTACTTGTTAAACCATATGAAACGTGTATGACTACTTATTTCAATATTTGTCAGATCACTCACATTGTATGTAGAACCAGACTTTCGAATCAGCTTCTTCACCAATCATATGAGTAGATGCCAGATCGCGTAGCGTATACCTACCTATTAGACCAATTATCACAGTTATGACATAATGTGCAACCCGCTTAAATATATCAGATGCTAAGATCGCCTGATATGCAACGTTGGCCAGATTTGTTTTGTCGCCGAGTAATTCGCGATGTTGTTGCAACTTTGTTTTGCAATTTTTATAGCGTCTTGCCTAAGCATAAGTTTGCATTTATTAATGGGTATACGAACATCTGTTTCATCTGTTAGAATAGATTACGTTGTTCCAATTTTAGCAAGTTCGTCAGCTTTACCTAAAAAGTCCCGCCTCGGCACCCAGCGAAAGTGAATGTTAAACTGCTGCTCCATCACCACGAGAGATGATTGAGAGTTAGGGGCTGTATAATAGTTGAAGAGTCAGAGTCCAGAGATTTTATAAAGGATTTCCCAATACGGATCTCCGAACTTTGACAGGTGATTGCGGCCTTGTTTTTTTTTTATATAATTAGCACACACTCAAAGGTTTTTTGTATACCCTTTATATGTCAGAGACACAGCGTGAGCATTAGAAAAAAAGGGAGGGGTTAGAAAGTAGATTTTTTAGATTGGCCAAATTAATATGGAGAGTTATAGCGTTCAACAATATGCGCAAGTGATAATATTGTTCTATGAAAGTGGATTTTCTTTTTGAACAACATTTCGCACGCTTCTGTCGAAAAACCATATTCAGCGACAAGACCTTTTTCTGTATGAATGCGTTCGTCACCTAGCAAAATTGTCGAATTCGGGATGATCACAATCCACACGAGGTCCGGCAAATTGCAAAGCATACAGAGGCAGTAACTGTTTGGTATGGATTTCGGGCTGGCGACATCAGTGGTCCAAAAGTTTTCTTTTGGTCCAAATTAGATAGTACGGACACTGTCAACATGTGGTTTCAACAGGGTGGCGGCCAGATTACAACACAGCACGTGCCACAACGGACATTGTGCACGAGCGGTTTCTAAGAAGATTCTGATATCCATTGCAGATAATAACTGTTATCTAAGCCAAGATAGAACTTCCTTAATTGCTAAATAATCCACCAACTCATAGATTTTTGATCCATCACTATAGAAATGAACGAAATCGTCCTTCAAGAATGTCCCATCCTCCTAAGTAGATCTAGATGCGATGGCAACTTGCACGACAAGAGTTACTTCTTAAACTTCCTGTCTTTTCTGGCTCACTTTTATCATTGATATCAGTACTATACTACCCCATACTTAAGATAACCTTTCTAATCTAAACTAAACATCTATTTTTAATTTTTAATTACTCTTAACTAAATAAGAAAGTAATTTTGAGTGATGGAAATCTTTATTTGGACCAAAAGATGATATCTGTCGAGTGGCTGTCGCCTGTATTGATACACATTTGTGCCCGTTTTATGGCATTTTCCATGACCTTCCGCAAGGTTTCCGGTGATAACTTTTCCCATTTCTGTCGAATATTCTTCTTAGGGCTGCGATTGTTTGAGGCTTGCCGCATAAACCAGCGACTCTTAGTAGCCTCAAGAAGGAAGTCTGAAATGGTTAAATCGGGCGATCTTGCTGGCCATGCCAAATCGCCAAAACCGGAGATTACGCGACCAGGAAACGCTTCCTTCACAATATCTATTATGGCTCCTGCTGTGTGTGTGGACAGTCTTATTGAAACCACATCTTCACCAAGCCCCGTTCATCAAATTCCGACAGTAAGAAGTCATTTATCATGACCCTATAACATTCACCAGTAACAGTGACCGTATTGCCGATGGCGTCCCCAAAAAAATACTGCCCAATTACTCCTCCCGTGTGAACGCCGCTCAACACGTTGGCGTTGCTTTGAGTCGATGTAATGGCATTTCGTGCTTCACACCACACACGGATTTTCAGTGCCCAGAAACGAAGATTTACTTATTGACATATGTATGTAACAGCTTAAGTGGAAATGCGCCTCGTCGCTCATGATGATTTTCAACACAAAATCGTCCTCTTCGTTTTTGAGATTAAGAATGGCTTGACATTGATTCAAATGCAACTGATGGTCAGCAGGCATTAACTGATACACTGTTTCCACATTGTCCAGGAACATGTGCAAATCTTTCACTAAAATTCGCTGTAGGGTCCATTTTGTGATGTCCTTTTACTTGACCCATCATCTGGTTGATAATTCTTCAGCAACATTGAAAGCTACAGCCGCGATATTCTCGGACATACGATCAGTCCGGTGACCGCTACGCCCTGCATGGTCTCCTGTAGTTCCATTCTGTTCGAGTCCAGTAGCTAAGCGCCGGAATGTTTGCCTAGTTGGCGCGACAAGATTATGAAATCGAAATTCACGCTGCGCTAACACCCACCTACCGATTATTGGTCAAAAAAATCAACACAATTATTCAACGTTCTTGAGGAGCATAGCGCTCTATTGCTTGACTGTTTGTATACTGCAACTGTTTAGTTCGCAAATGTCAAACTTGATTGACGTACTACGCCATTTGCAAAAATTATAACATCTTCCGATAGGATTGATTTTGCGCCACCTGCATTAAATAAAACTGTATTACAGGTTTTTGGCTGAAAATTCACATTCTTAACGGACACATTCAAGTTTTTTTTTTATTTTGAAAAAAATCACCATATTTGTTGCTTGCTGAAATAAATGTTGCATTTTTTCATCACTTAGCAACTTACACCATGAGAACAATTACACTTATTCGCGAACGTTATAACGAACGACAAAGTATTGGATTTTTTTCAGCACGAAACCAGCAGTTTTGTAATCCTAGAGAAAATATGTTAACATGAAGATACATTAAGTTTCTTAATTGAGCAAAAAAGTCAATCAGTTTTTTTATCAATTTGCATTTGCATTTGAATCGCAACTCTTAAAATTAAAAAAAAAATAATTCGATCTTACTTTGTAGAATTGATAAATAAAGTTGTAGATCTAAAGAGAATACATGTATATGCAAGCCAAGCTTAGTTTTCAGTGCACTATTGCTATAATTAAATCGTAAATAAAAACATAACTATCTATACTTACCCAGCTATGGCTTTTCAGTACAAAGTGTTTTTGTGAGACCTGCTCTGGGAAACTCGATACATAGTGTGACGGTTTTACATCACCAGTACACGTCAAACATTTTCTGCATCTGCAAGATCGGTCTGTTTAGCAAGTCGAACCGAATACCAAATCACAGTTCAATGAGCACAACGCACAGGGTAGCCCCGGTACATGAACAGGAACACGTTGCACAAAAATGTGATGTTGTTTGTCGCGAATGAAAATAATGTTAATGTTTACTCCACTTATTATGCAATTCGTGTTCGCATCACTTGCAACCCATGTCTCCATTAACTTCGTGCGGGATTGGGTTACCTTACCACGGTGCGGCGCTCCAATGTTATGGTTGCTGTAACTGTTGCATTTGCGATTTGCCTGCATCACTTCTCGCTGGAACTGGAATCTGAATTTATATCTTCGTGCTTTCTTCAAGCTACAATTGCCTCGGCTACTATTACGCTGCTGCCTATTCCGTTCACGTGTGCATGCAGCAATTATTTATTTGAGCCAGTTATTTTCTTCCATCGTTTTCTGGCTTAATATTCCTGGTAATGGTAGCGAGTCCTGCAATAATTTAGAAAATATTTCTATTGCTACTCTGGTGTGAGACTTTGGTCCAAAATGTCCGTCCATCACCGAACGGACCCAACACAGCCACAGCATTTTGCCTGTAGCAATGTGGTCAAGGCAAAATGTTATTGTTATAGCTGACATGAATTTTTTATGCCCAAACATTCGAAACAAAATATTAATTCTGCACGGATACAACACACATTTTCACTTTCCTCTGCTCTGCTAGGCCAAATCCTTTCGGGGGAGGGAGTTTGAATATAGGCACAGGTTGCGGGGCAACTTATTATGCGATTCATGTTCAAAGTGTATGTGGTCGGTCAATCGAAGCTATAGCCGACCAATACTCGTGTGTGAGCGTGAGGATGAGGAATAAGGGGATTTTGGGCAAATTTACGATGGGAAAATGAAGTGGGCATGCTTTTATTGCTTTGATTAAGTCGAGAAAAATTTAACGATTTTTTTTCCTTGCGAGATTATTAAATTGTATTTTTTTTATTAGTATCTAAGGTAATACACAAACAATCATTTTGGAGGACGTTAAAGTGTATTTTAGGATTCAAATTGGAAATCATAAAATATATTATTCTTTCCCCTTCGAAGGAATAAAAACGAAGTTGCAAATAAGTAGTTTTTACTAGGTATATTAAGTACGTGTGAGGATGGCCTAAGTTTTTTGTTAAATAGTATGTTCCACTGCTTTTAAAGAGTGACGTGAAATAACAACAAACGAAATAAGACCACTTTTTTTTTAAATTTGGTATATCTGCATTTTATTAAATTAAACAAAAAAAAATTTAAGTTTCGCCTTATTTCATTAAACTAATCGAAATTGGGCAAATATACACAAAGAATAAATAAAACTTATCTACTGAAGGGATTTTCAATTAATATTTTAATCTAAATACAAAAAAAAAAAACAGAACAATTTAGATATCGGACCAAGTCTAGCAGAAGTGTAAAATCTAATAATGGACTTTGATGTCGTTCAAAGTAATCACAGCGGTCATGTTTGCACCGATTGATTCATTGGAGAAGATTTTCCACCACATATTCGGAGCAGATCTGACGGTGAAAGTAAACAAAATCAATTGTATGCTCCCACAAGGGTAGTAGAAAATTTTTTATTTGTTTGGGAAACCTTTAGAAAAATACAAGGTAAAAATCTCAAATCTTTTCAAAAAAATTATCGAACAACGTAATAATGGACTGGAACAAAATGGACCGCTATCAAAGGGCACGGTAGTGCCCTGCCAAGTTCTGGCACTACACCCTTTTTACAGGAACAAACTCAGGCGATTTTTAACCCCTCCCTATCTTCAGTACCAATGAAGTCAGAAACTTAAAATTTCGAATATGCTATTAGCTACAATGTAATAGAGAAATTTTATTATTTAATGATTACTGACTTTACAAGTTTTCTTGTATGCCCAATTCGAAAGATTTTTAAAACTTGACCAGTGAACCCATCAAATTTTAGTCAGTAATCATTAAATAATAAAATTTCTCTATTACATTGTAGCTGTTTCAATTTCATACTACTTTAAATATTCGGTGTTAAACTTTCATGAAGTAAGAACTTGGCGTTCTTTTAGATCTCAGTACTTTTCACGGCTGACTTATTACACAAAGGTTTTTGTATAGAAGCACTTGGCTCTTTTTTTAACATTTATGTTTTTGGTCTGATTATTTTGTCCCAAACGAACAACAGATTTTATTACAGGGGTCGTAAGTCCTGCCATTCCATGCAAAATTTTACGGAATAAAAGTCAACCGTTTTATACGATAAAATAGAAACAAAAATCCGATTAACGCAAAAATAAAAACAAATTATGAACCAAAAAAACATCACTTTACTTATTTATTGCTTCAACAATTCCCTCCTACAGAACTTTCTTATATATTTGTCTACCTTACTTCCTCTCTCAAAATTAAGAAGTTTTTCACTGTAATCTTTTCCTTTTTCCACCGTGAACCAAAATTGACTTTTTTTCAATTTTTCACAATTTTTTATCTTCGCTTTCTCTTCACAATCTATGTCTTTTCAACAGGTTCTTCAGTAAAGAAGTGTCCGTTCAGATTTTTCGATGTCTCTTCGGACCTTTTCAAATTTTAATCCGCGTGCATTCAGCTTATTAGAATCCGTTGATTTTAATCACGTCATTGTAAGCCACACTCAGCTAATTTAACAGCACATCAACCCTGGCTATAGACTGTCTTCATTGAACTCGCCGCTGGTTTTGCTTGCCAGGAGCGGCAATCTCAATGAACGCATTCAACTATTTTCCCACAACTTTTTTCAAGAGAAAGCTAAGCAAACAAATCGTCAACCATTCAAAAATTCAATTTAGATTTCTTGAATCCATTTATGCCCTCCAAACTATGTACATACATACATACAGGGGACATCTTTTAAAATCATAGATTTCTTTGACACTGATAGCTGTTTCCGCTCGAAATCTTTACAGAAAGTCAGTATCATACCTCCGCGAAACGAAATGAGCCGCTTTACGCTTGAACAAAGTTGGGAAATATTGAAAACTTATTTCCAAAGTGAGTGCTGTGTAGCCCAAACAATTATGCAAACAGTTTTTTTATTTGAAAAAAGTGTGTTCTTCTAAATTATTAACTACAATATATTACGGAGTTTTTCATTCAAAGCTGCAGTATGGTATCTGCTGCTGGGGTGGTACATACTATAACAAGATTCAACCGCTTTTAATTCTCCAAAAATATATAGTAAGAAATATCTGCAATAAAAATCGTCTCCATCAAAGTTTTCTTCTGTTTCGAGATTTGAATATTCTTCCAATTCGTCATCTTTACTGTTTCAAAGTTCTCAAGGCTTTTTTTATGAGATCCGGTAATATAAACTTTAGGATTCTGGACAATCATAATCTTCGCGGTAATTCCTTAAATTTAGTTACTGTACCAATCTTTCGTACTACTGCTTTTAGAAATTTTTACTCTGTTTCATCGTGTCGCTTATTTAATAAACTTCCTTTTTCTGTGAGAAATCTTAGATCAGCTAGTATATTCTTGAAACAACTTAAGACCTGGTTATTTAATTTTGAATTCAATAGTATAGAAAATTTCCTTAATGTTCAAGAGTAGATTCTACATATTATCAACTTTCTGCATGCTCTCAAACTTCAAAAATTATCCAGTTTACTTTTTCTTGTTTTTGTTGCTTCTCTAGGATAATTAAAATATATTTTACTTTTTTTTTTCTTAGTTTTTTTATAATTTGGAAATCTTAAAAGGGTCACCCCACCCATAATTTTGTTTATGTTTTGAATTATTTATATGGAAAATGGGCATTTAACACTATTTTATTTTAAAATATAAAATGTCACTTATGTTTCTCTTTAAAACTAAAATCGAAGTATAATTGATATTGTATTTTATAACCTGTATCTTGAGAAATAAACTTACATACATACATACATACATACATACAGTATTTTGGCCGAAATCAAACACGCACCGGGCTTGCTGTACGCAAGTTTATGTAAAAAATTCATGAGACTGGTATGCTAGTGGACAATACTCATGTTCCCCGTCGTCGTACGATGCGCATAGATGAGAATGTTTCTCAAAGTACTGAGAGAGTGTACCGTTAGTTGATGGACCAAGGCTCTCTAAGCATATTAAAAAAAACAGCTGTAAGAGGAAAGAATAAATGGAGAAGGTAGAAAAAAGAACTTTAAACGATTGAACCGTCACAACCTGCCCAAAGATGTGGGTTGAACCAAGTTTTTGGCTTTCGCAAGCATTTTCGATAAGAGAGTCTGGTGTCAAACTCTATTAAATGCGTTAGAAATATCAAACGCAACAATCTTTTTTTCTCCAAAGCAATGTAAAGATCAGTTCTAAGGTATATCATCAGATCACCAGTGGAACGATTGCTGCTAAAGCCGTATTGCTTTTCCTTCAAAACCTTTCAATGTTCAAGTTACATATTTCTTGAGCTGATAATTTATCAGCGATTCAACGACCTTGGAAAGAAAGGACGTAAGTGCAATTGGTCGATAGGATGAGAAAGGGTCGCCTTTGTTAGGAACAGACTGGTGGAATGCTATTTTCCATCTTCTAGGAAAGTTTCCAGAACAGCAGGAGCGATGGAAAAGCTAAGGCAATCTGGAAATGAGGAACTAACACAAAATGAGCTGCGAGTACACTTGCCTTATCTAAATAGCTAGTTATCTAGTTGTCGTTATAGATGACAGTTGCAACGGGAATCGCTTACGTTCTTGAAAAATTACCAGAAATTTCTACTGCCTTTTTCTACAGTCTTTTTTGCATGTAAGAATTTGGTGCTTTGTAAAAGTGAAAATTTACTTCTCTCATGCTGATAGCTTCTTTATAGGCTTGTATTGAACCAAGACTTTTCTAGACTTTTCTATAGGTTTTATACTCTTAATTCTGTTAGGAAACATCCGGAGATCATATCGGCACTGGCATCTACGTCCCTATCGAGGAAATATTCGATTCGAAAAAAAGTTATTAAGATTAAGACCGTCCCATCAGTTTGCTTACTCTTATTGCCAAACGGTCCTAGTGGGACGTTTCCCTATATCTGGAAATTGGCTTCTTGATAATCCAAAATATTGATTGGTTCTTGCCAATGATATTTTTTTGGCTTTCATAAGACTACGAGTATAAGAATTTTTGGAAGTATGAGCGATTAGAGGATTATGGCTTTTCTTAGCTTATTGAAAGACGAAGGGAGGGGGCAGTGGCGGATTTAACAGCAGGCTAAGTAGGCTTGAGCCTAGGGCGGCAGATTTTAGGGGCGGCAAATTTAAAAACCGATATTTTTTTCTTAGACGGTTTTCTAATATCTCTCTAGAAGTCCACAAGCCACCTTTCCGATGACTTTTCTCTCTTTTCTTTCATTGAACATTCAACGGTATCATAAATTTCAATATTCTACGGTAAGACGTTCACGGCCCCAACCAGAAATCGGCCGTTGCCCACACTTTCTATGAGTGAAATGAGAGCGAAATTGCGGAAAATATATTTCACGCTCTTCCCATTTACACTACGTCCTCATACAAGTCCATACGTATTGGTGATTGCGGTATTGGTGTGGTAGATCTGAATAAAAAATTGTTGCAAAGAATAATGTTTTGTTGGAGATATTCTTCGTTTTGAATGGATCAAAAGATTTAAAAATAATAATCGATTTTTATCAATTTTAATCTTATGCGTTGACTATACTCTATACTGACCCAATGTCAGCGTAGAACAACACTACTTCCTCGTTGTCCATGATAAAGTTGTCATTCAGAGTTTCCATCACACTGAGGTACCTCGGTTCGGGATGTCGTTGTTCTGTGGTCATCCTTCTCATAAGCTGATTCGGGTGGTCGATGATGGTCCCCATTAGTTTCTTTATTGAATGAACTAGTCCAGTGGGATTAAATTCGCTTCGAAGTTAAGTCCAGTATGCAGATCCTCAGTATCTTCCTTTCGAAGGTTTGGGTTCCTTCGATTCCTCGAATCGTTTTTCCGAACGGATGGAGAATAGATCTTGAAAAGATGAAACCAAATTCTGAATCATTGGAAATTTTATCTTCGTTTCTGCGAAAACAGAATTTGCAGATATTTTATCCTAACTTGGACATAGCTCTTTGTAGGGCAGCGACAAATTGTTCGGGTGAGAGAAGCTTTTCTTATCTAAAAAGGGTAAAAAATTATCTGAGATCGACCTTAATTCAAGAAAAATTAAGACTTTAGCTCTTTTGTGTATAGAGTCAGAATTAATGAACAAGATCACTTACGACGACATTATCGATGATTTTTCCAACAAGAAATCGCGTAAAAAGGTATTGTAAGAAACTTTGATAAGTTAATTGAAATTATTATTTTTAACTGTTTGCAAGAGCAATAAAGATTATTTAACTACGTTTACCGAATATACATTATCGACTTATTAGTCGAACATTATTGAACTTTGATTATTTCAGAAATATACTCAAAAACTATTTCTTGTGCAATTTGAACCGAATTGTTGGATTGTTAAGATAATCTAGGAACTGACAATTCACAATTGTAGAGGTAAGGGCGGCACAAATTCAACAGCCTATACTTGGGAAATGTGTAAATCCGCCACTGGGAGGGGGAGTTGGTTTATTGATGAAGGTGAAATAAATTTCTCGAATACTTTCTTTTTGTTTTTAGGTAAAAATTATGTTATCAAAAAAGATTGTGATGATTTTTTGCGTAGAATCAATAGATTATTAGAAAAACATACACAAACATTTGCGTAGTCGAAAAAATGTATTAAAATGACATTTTTCCTTGACTTAAATTTTTGTATGTTATGTGTTTGCGAATATCCTGTGCCAACAAATACAAAAAAAAATATTTTTGTTACCCGAACAAGAATACTTTAAATATACATAGTTAGTTGTTTTATTTTCTCCTCCACTGTTTTTTTTTTTTTTTTTGGAATTAGTTTTAATCAATCACGTTCAAATTATGAATTCTACCTTACATACCTATGTACATGTACAATATTTTTTCTTTATTACTTTCAATATGAAATTAGTTTAGTTCTTTTCTGAAACTCATTAAATAAAGTTGTTACTTGAATTTAATATTAGTTAAAGTTTCTTTTCATTTTAACCAACAATTTTATAAAAAAATATTGTTGTTCGTTTACTTTACTTTACTACTGTTTCACTTGAAAGTTATCTTTGATTGTCTTTTAGACACCTTTTTATTATGGGCTTTTAACAATTTTTAACGTAAAATGTTTTTTTTCAGCAGAAGAATCTGAAAAACCCTTTAATATGAGCCAAATTGTATTGGAATATTTTTCGAGAAAATGAATTATTAACAAATTTCCCTTTCAATAGAATAAATTTTTGAAAAGCTATGTCGTAGGTATGTGGAACCACATATGTACGTAATATTGTCAGTTCGTGTGTGTACCTGTACAAACATTAGCTTAGCGATCATTTTCATTCATGAAGAAATGCGGTCCAATCACACTTTTGTCATCAAATCCACCGTCCCCGTTTAATTTTGGATGTTTTATTGAAGTCGCTTGTTGTAAGACATGTAAGTTTTTTGCTGTCCGAAAACTTAAACAGAACTATGCAGCCAGAAATGAAGACAAGTTTTCTAAGCAATTCCGAATTCAAGTTTGTTGTTTAAGTTATTTTGCAAGCTCAAATAATTCATAAAAGAAACGATCAGCTTTCAGCTATCAGCCAGTAGTTAGTTCAACCGATTGGATGCTTGCGAACAATTGGGATGTTTTTGCAAGTCTCCTCTCGGTCTCATTAAATTTTTAAAATTTCAGGTTTGTCGGAGCCGGTTTATTAGGTCGCGGTCTTCTCTCTTTTAAATTTCGATTTCGTAATTTTTTTGCTGATAAAATATCGACCCATCGTTTAAATCTGGAAGTTGTTAATATTGACAATTAATACTTTTTTACCTTTTCAACCGACCGCCAAGACTAACTAGACTGTAAGTAAATTTAGGTAATACAGTTATAGTCTCGTCCCGGATGAGTGCTTGGGGGAGAAGCCAATATGTTTTTCTTCCCGAAATCAGCTCTACAGGTTCCTAAGCCGTGACTTCTATTAAAACGTTAAGTGATGGTCTTTCGGCAAGAAGTAAAGTTTCAAAAAAATCAATCGATTTTTAATATCCTACACCAAAAGGTTTTTTTTTGGATATGTGAACTGATAAAAGATAATTAAATTAATTTAAATCAAATAAAACAAATTTTTAACTCTTCAACGCATAAAACAGAAAATTATTTTAATTTTTTTTTGTAAAGATAAACTTGAAAAGAAAAAAATCAAACCCTGATCTTACATCTAGATAACAGCATCTGTATTATGTTAACAGAATACTTATTTAAACTGGACTTCAGAACCCTTACGATCAAATTCTGTTTAATACACCGAACTTAATTAAAATAATCTCTCAAGACCCGCTGATAACAATCAAATAATGTATTTTCTTATAGCTGACTCCACAGCGCGTATATGTATAAGCAATAACCATTGACATCGATATCGCATCACGCATTTACAACTTACGTTCGGATAGCAATAAAATGAAAATGAAGTGCATTTGATTTTTTTGTTTTTTTGAAATTTGATTGCAAACGATCCTTCAGAATGACGAAACAAATTAACGTACATAATACGTTGGCCGTCATCAGGATAGACTCAAGGTGTAATGTCCCATTTTAAACGTTGTTACAAACAACAGATCTCTGCGTGTAGGTATTATGTGTTGTGTAGAGGTCGGAGCCTATCCCAAATCGTGGTACGTACCAGTACATTCATCTAACTTCACATTAATGATGTGACTCACAAACGCGATCGGCATCAAATGAAAGGCAATTACAGTCTCCATCAGATGACCATCGACATAAAAATACATGTTTTATATCCACATTATAAAATGGTTATTCCTGTCCTAAAGATGCCGCTTGATCTCGAAGATGTAGGATCAGCCAGAAGCGGCGAGATATCAGAGTGCACCTGCATGCAAACGCAGCCAGGCCAATGGCGATGCCACTGAGCTACCCGGATCACCTAATGATCACTTATTTCTCGTTCGACATGGAATTCCTTTCATCTGCGGACATTTTGAGGCGAATCGCTTTTAATCACATGCGATCTCTTAAATGCTCCTAATATACGTATCTCCACCCATCCCTTGAATTATTTATTGCTACAAGATATCAACTGATAAACCGGACTTGTTCTTCGCTAGGGCATCGTGATAAAAATCCTGCCTAGTTGGTTCCACGAGAAACAAGTTTCAACTTGGATCGAGCTCATCGTTATATTAAATCATAATATTATGGAGTTAAGTGCAGTTGTTTATGTCGAACTTGTAAGGCGAATCTTCAATGTACATAACACAAGTCGACAAAATGTATCCAACTCCCTGGGCAAGAAATTAGACTGAAGTTATTATGGCCTGCAAGTTGTGTTCTGTTGATCAAGGCTATATTAACTTTACTTAAACTATTTTAACTTCTTATTACTATTTATGTAAAATTTATATATTTATGTTGGGCTTCACACCTTTTAGACAACCCTATCTGCGATGTGTCTGTGAACTGAAATTGTGTCTGGCTGTTGTTGCCATCTAAAATGTTTTAAGCCATTCTAAATGAGGCGATAGAATAACAACTAAAAAGAAACGTTCCGGTTCCTTGAGATGTATAAGCTTCTCTGAGATTCACTCAGAATGGCGGTGAAGGAATGAATCAAATGTTGTGCCAATCACTTCAAATTATGTTTGTATATTTTTGCCCTACTAGTAATTCCTCGTAAATTTTGTTGAGTATTCCTTAACGATGTTTGGATGAGGAAGAATCGATTCATCATCTTCTCTGTACATGTCCTGCTCTATATCAGACGAAGGCTCCACCTATAGGAGAGTTCTACTATGATAATCCAAGCGACCTGGCAAATAAAGTTTTTAGTAGTCTCGCATGCTACTGTTAGATGGGTAGACACGTGCACCTAAGAGGACACAAGCGTCCACAGGTTTTTTTTTTTTCTAAAAACCCACCTCTGTTTGTCGACTCTTACTCTCACCTCAACGCGGTGAACATCGGGAATCGGGTGTCTAGTATCTCAACTGGAGATTGGGTCACAACCCCAGTGGAAGGTTGTTGGGGGTAGCAAACGAGAGATGGGGGAGAGGTGTTCCCCACTAAGGCATCTTTCCTTTCATCCAGGCGACAGCGGAGGAACTCCCCAGATGGAATCAACGGTGGTGTCTACAGTTCCAGTGAGGCTGAACTACTTAGTGAACACCTTACAGGGCTACTCCTACATATTCGGAGCTCAGGCCTGTAAGGAACGGTTTATCCGGCTTACCGTTCTTGGAGTCATATTAAGGACCTGGCCGTCCAGGTTGTGGGTTGTGTCGGGGTGACTTCCCGGCCACATAAAATAGCTCTTAGTTGCGAAGCACGGATTCACTGATGACGAAACATGCAAACGAAATAAGGACAACGAACTGTACGTGGAATGTTAGGTCCCTCAATAGACCAAGTGCTGCCGAACAATTAGCGGAAGCCTTAAACTGCTACAAAGCAGATATTATCGCCATCCAAGAGATGCGATGGGACGGACCGGGGAGACGAAAATTAAAAGACTGCGATATCTACTTCGGCGACAGCTACCGAGCGTTTATTTGGATGCGGGTTTGTTGCTGGACCTAGGCTCAGGCAAAAAGTCTTGAGTTTCAACTGTGTGAACCAGCGACAATCCGCATCAAGGCCAAATTCGCCAACAAGCCTGATTTGCGCGCATTCGCCAACAGAGGAGAAAGATGAAGACATCAAAGACATATTCAACGAGCTCCTGGACGAAACATACGAGCAGTGCCCCAGTTATGACATTAAAATTGTCCTTGGAGATTTTAACGCCAAGCTAGGAAGAGAAGACATCTTTGGTGACACGATTGGAAGATATAACCTTCACGGCACCACCTCCGATAACGGATTCAGGCTGATCGACTTAGCTGTGGAGCGAGACGTTTTTGTAGCTACTACAAAGTTCAAACATCTTGATATTCACAAAGGGACATGGCGATCTCCTAATCAATCAACCGTGAAACAGATTGACCACATTGCGATCGATTTAAGGCACTTTTCCAGTATAGACGATCTCCGCACGTTCCGAGGGACAACGACTCGGACCACTTCCTCGTTGTAGCCAAGGTTTAGCTGCGGATATCCCGACCCAAACCAAAGGAAGGAAGTACTGCGAGGAAGTTCGACGTTGGAAGTTAACAATCGCAAGAGATCGCGACGTCCTTCGAGTTCCTTCGAGATCGAGTTTCTGACAGCCTATTAAGAAGTCCTATGTCGCCAGCACCAAGTATTAAGGACCAGTGGCAACATTGCCAAGCAGCCATCAGAGATGCCGCCTCTCATGAGCTGTGTTTTACACGACCACCACAACGAAACCTCTGGTTTGACGATGAGTGCCGGTAAGCATATGCAGCCAAGCAAAAGACATAAAGCGGCACTGCAAAGAAGGACTAGAGCTGCTTGCGAGCTCTACGAGTAGAAGAAGGTAGAAGAACACCGGCTTCTTAGAAAGAAAAAGAATGAGCATGAGAAGCACTTATCGAGGAAATAGAGGGATGCCACAGCAGTAATGAGATTCGGAATTTTTACCAAAAGGTAAAAAAATCACAATAATAAAATCTCCGACGCCGAAGCCTGCATGGATAATCAAGGAAACATCGTAGTAAAACTGCAGTCCATGCTGAGAATATGAAAAGACCATTTCTCCAATCCTTATAACGGCGATGGAGAAGAGAATTTCGCTGAGATAGTACCATTAGACTTAGGCGACGCAGACCGACAATACCGTCACCCCATCTGGACGAAGTGAAGATAGCTACATCGAATCTCAAGTCCAACAAAGCCGCTGGAGCTGACGGCCTCCCTGCCCAACTGTTCAAGGCGGCAGGCGATGACTTGGTTCATATTATGCTCATCTGAAAAATATGGTCGGAAGAAAGCATGCCCCAAGAATGGAACCTTAGCATTGTCTGTTCGATCCACAAGAAAGGAGACTGTCTGAACTGCGCCAACTATAAAAGCATAAGTCTCCTGAACATCGCGTACAAGATCTTTTCTGACGTATTATGTGAACGCCTGAAGCCTTTCGTGAACGATCTGATAGATCCATACTCCATATCAGTGCGGCTAAGACCAGACCAGTTTTGGCATCCCTGACAAACTTGTCTGTTTGTGTAGGATGACAATAAAGAACGCACGCTGCTCTATCAAGGTCAGAAAAGATTTTACCGATGCATTTGATTTCAAAAAAGGTCTTAGGCAAGGTGATGCTCCGTAGTGCGACTTCTCCAACATCGTTCTTGAAAGAATAGTACAAGACTCATGCGTCAACACAAGAGGCACAATCTTTCAAAGTCCGTCCAATTAATTGGATACGCTGACGACATTGACATTATTAGAAGAACAAAGCGTGATATAAGTGGCGCATTTGTGAGCATTATGGTGTAGAGTCATGGACTTTGTCGAACGTGCATGTGAACGCTTTAGAATGGCTCGAGAGGTAAATTCTCCGTGTGATCTTTGGTCCCGTCTGCATAGCCGGAAAGTGGAGGAGAAGATATGACCATGAACTGTCCAAGTTGTGCGGCGAAACTGACCTAGTCAAATGGTAAGAGTCCAACGACTGAGATGGCTAGGTCATGTAGAGCGAAAAGACCCGAATGCGCCGGCATTCTTCGAGGGACGGCGCAGTAGAAGAAGACCGCGACTCAGGTGGCCCACACAAGTGGGTAGTAGGTATATAGAGTTTGTATCATACAAAAATTAATTTTATCAAAATATAATAGGAACTTTGTTTATATAACCTATAGTATTATCATGGAGTATGATTTCGTGGTACCAACGCTATCCTGGTGGTGGCGCTGAAATTAGCGCACCATTTTACAATGGAGAATAGAATAAGATGCAAAACAAGTAGTAAATAAAATGCACGACTGGATCGCACGAACTTGCTCTTATGTAAAAGTACTTTGGAATTTAAGATACATTTTATAAATATAAAACATGGATTTAATGAGATAATAATGTTCAAATGCATAAAATTGCCGTCTGGTTTTCGAAAAAGTATGAATTTATGCAAATAAACCTTAAAAATCGTTCTATTATTAAATAAATTTTTTATATAATAAATTTCTCTAAAATTTTTCAAGAAAAAAATGTGGGATGCGGATTTTAGGTATTTAATAATATTGGTTTTAGGAAATAATTTCAAAAAATAATCGTTCATAGGTTTTGAAGATATTGATTTAAATTTTTTTTTTTTTTAAACCCAATAAATATTTTTTCGAATATTTTTATATACAATATTATTTTAAACTTAAGGGGACTCCTGCTAAAAATTTTGGGTTAAAATCCTTAGAGCCGTTAATGAGAAAGTCGAAATTAAAAAAAAAACGGGTCTATGGCAGGTACCCCTAATAACATTTTGCCCCACAATTTTTTTTGACCAGAATTTAGTCCATGTCCATAATATCACACTTAATTTTTTTTTATCAAAATCGTTAGAGCCGTTTTCGAGATAAATAAGATTTTGCATTACGGGTGTATGGGGGGTACCCTTAGTTTTGGAGCTAAAAAAAAATTCAATTTCTCCTCTAGGGAATAACCGAAGACCCTTAACTACCGAGATTGAAAGAAATAGGTCCAGGGGTTTAGGCTGTAGTGAGAGGTACAGACATACAGACACACTGAAACATGTTTTTTGTGTACTAAATTTTCCTTAAAATTTTTATAAAAAAAATTGATATGCAAATTATTAGTATTTAATAAAATACATTTTAAAACGTAATTTAAAAATTTAATCGTGTATCGGCTGTAGTTCGAGGTACAGACATACAGACATACAGACAGACAGACGGAATTGTCGGACCCACTTTATTCGTCTTCGCTATCATCGTAATGTCAACTTTGATCAAAATCTCGAGTTCGATTTTTTTTCCAAATGCAGAACTTGCCCTATAGTATCTATGGTATATCGCAAGTAAAAAGAGAATATTATATTATTAAATTTAGCAGAGACAAATCTAACAAGTACTATTGCTATTCTTAAGATGTCGCCTCAATCGTTCATCTTCATGAAATTACTATAAGTTTTATATACAAAGTTAGTCCTCGCCGTACAACTGTTAATAAAATGCACGACTGGGTCGCACGAACTTGCTCCTATGTAACAGAGTAGGAATATTAAAAACGAATGTTATTAGAGAAAACTGTTCATAAGGATAACATTAATTTTTTTAAATTCTTTTATTAGTACGAGTAAGAGACAAAAATAGAATGCTATGTAAACATGAATTTATGCACGAACAAAAATTATAAGTCGTTGTAGTGGTTTCTTAAAAAAATAAGCTTTTACCTATATACAAAATTTTTAAAAAATTTTTAAGAAAAAAATTTGGTACGCCAACCTTAAATTTTTATTATGGTTCGAATAAAAATTAAATTTCCAAAAAAAAATTGAGCCGTTTTTAAAATATCGAATTTTCCAAAAAAAATGAATTTTTTTTTTTCAAAAATTCAAAAAATATTTTTTTTTTAAGCTTTGAAATGCAATGTTTTTTAAACTTTTTAGAAGCATCTCTATAAAAAAAATTGGAAGAAAAAAATTTGTATCCAAATACTACGCGCCGTTTTCGAGAAAAATACGGTACCTTAATTTTTAGGTAAACTATTTTTTTCTCACATCTTGTAGATTATATTGAGAAACTATTTTTTATCAAATTAAAAAAAACCTAGCATGGAATTTTCGAAACATTGAGTTTTGAAAAACAAACTTTGAAATTTTTTTAAAAATCCAAAAAAAAATTTCTTGAAAATTTGAATACACAATTCTATTTAAGTTTTTGGGGAGCTTTAGCAAAAAAAAGGGTCAAAATCGGTTGTACCGTTTCTGAGAAAATCGAAAACAAAAAAAAGGTTCTTTGGGGGGTACCCTCAATGAACATTTTTCGGGAATTTTTTTTCAGCCATTACCTAGTTACTCGTATAACTAAATAATTTTTTTTTTTATTTTTTAAGCCTGTCGAACGGTTTTTGAAAAAAAAAATATTTACGAAATTTCGAAAAAAATTCGTATGACAGGTACCGTTATTTTTGGTCTTAAAAAAGAGAAAAAAAACTGGGGTGGGAAAAAATTAAAAATGATATCTACCAATTTTAAAGTAAATCCGCCGAATCGTTAAGGCTGTAGTCGAACCGACAGACAGTCGAACCGACAGACAGTCTTCGCTATCATCGTATTGTCAACTTTGATCAAAATCTCGAGTTAGATTTTTTTAACGAATGCATAACCCGCCTTATAACTAGTACCTATAAGTCGCAAGTAAGAAATGATTTTCGAAAGTCGTATTTTTCTCAAAAAGGGCACCTAGAATTTTGATAAATTCATTTATTTTGTTTAAATCTTATTATCTATAACTCAATAAAGATTCAAAGGCATTACTGACAGTACCTACAATAAATCTAGTTTTTGCATAAATTCATATTTGTTTGAGATCGTTGGACTTAATTTAGCCGATTAAAAAAATAATTTTATGCTTATGAACATTTTTCAAATTCCAAGTCTCTTTCACATAAGAGCAAGTTAGGGTGACCAGTGGCGCATTTTACTCAATATTTCGTTGGTTTGCATTATCGCAAAATAGCGAAGATTCAAACTTATCCCAGAAACAGAAATCCACATTATAGGCTTATCAGAGAGTAAGCGCCAGTACAAACCAGTTTTTTTTTTCAAATTGTTCATTCGGTCCTTCTTTAAAGCCATGTTTTTATTTTTGTTGTGAAATTCCTGCATGATTGGTAACACTAGATAATTGTTCCTACATTATTTTCAAAATTCTAACTTCGTTCGTATCGTTTTCTAGATTTTTGAATAAATCTTCCACGTTGCTTACAATACTCACGTGAACAAGAGGCTTTCACCTTTGACATTTTTAGAATTTTCAACGTTTTGGTATTTCCAGCACCAGATTTGCTCATAACAAACCAAACATGCTACAAAGGTGACACCCTTTTCATTCATTCAAAGATAGTTATAATTCAAAAAAATCCACTTAAAAAGTGCAAAGTCTTCTACTTACCTTGTCCACTGATGAGTTCAAGTGAAGCCTATACTCAACTAGAATCGAAACTTCTTTTTCTTAAAAATGTTTCAAGAAAATCTGGTGCTTTCTGCACATTAAAAGCACCAGCAAACAAACGACGGAGAATCACAGAGTTCCAATTTTGGCAAGTGCTCGAATCAAGAGATACTAAATATTAATAAGAAATAGCTGTTGGAATCAGAGGAGCATTCGCAAAACTGAGGTTCTACTGTATTGAGTTTGTATGACATAAGCAGAAAAACGTTTTCGTTTATAAAAAATTAAAATTTCATTAAAACATTAACACACAAAGTAAAATATTCAATTTTTAAATTCAACGGATTATTTGGTTTAAATATTTTGGGGTTAGTTTTCCCGAACTGCGCTGCGGTAATTTTCTTTCCTTAATTTAGTTTCTGAGGTGAAAGGGAACAAACGTTCCTAGTATGTTCCCTAGTTAAATATCTACGTACTCTATATTGGAGATGCCACTGGATGCACATGAATTATAATTTAGGGGTCTTTCTCCCGTTTGGAAAAAAGAATGACATCAAACATGGCTCTAAAAAGAAAAACTCGATGCCACTATAATACAACTTATAGAAGAAAAAAAAAATCATGTTGGTGTAAATTTTTTTAATAAATTTTCTTAAAATATTTTTTTTATAAAATTTTAAAATACATTCTCTTTATGAATAACTAACTTTACACTAAATTTAACTACATATCTTTTCTAGGAACTTATTTATCATCTTAGATTTTGATTTTTTGGTTTTCGTCCTGGCCGCACTTGAAAAACACTCGCAGGCAACACTTGACCCAAGCGATCCTTTCCGCCGAGCGCCAGTAATCTTCGCTCATGAACTTTTCTATGTTTTGCCAAGTGATCGGATCGAGCAAAGCACTTCGTACAATAATTACACTTGTAGGGTTTGACTCCAGAATGTGATCGTCGATGTCGGGCCAATTCGTCGGAGCGCGAGAACTTCCACGTACAATGCGGCCATGTGCAAACGTAGGGTTTTTCACCCATGTGCCGGCGCATATGGGCTTTGAGGTGGGCTGGCTTAGCATAGATCTTTGTGCATTCTCCAAAAGTGCAGGGAAATGTTTTTTCCGTCAAATCACTGGAATCACTGGGCAAAAGCTTTAGATACAGGTTCAGGTTTTCACTGGCGTCTTTGAGGAATAAATCACAAGAATCATCGCAGAGAGGTGTTTTCTCGGGAAGCTTCTGCTCGAGCTCTGGCATTTCGACCAAACTATCCAGAAAATTGATCTCCCAATCCCACTGTGATTGCTCGGATTGATTTTCTTCCAAAGGCAGCAAGTAGTCCAGACACTGCTCCAAGGCCCGATCGATCCCCAGAATCGAGTCTTTCTCCTCGTCCTGTTGAAATTCAAGGCCCTTATCAAGGTAGCTGTAGTAGTCACAGTTATAATAGGGGTCACTATTACTGGGGCCGTTGTTGACGTCCTCGAAGTAATTTCCATTGCAGGATGAAAGATTCTGTTCCAAGTCGTGGAAAAGCTGTTGGAAACCGTTTGAGAGGAAATCCATCGTTCTTGAAGTTATTTTGAGAACTGATCATCTCGGTACCGCTACAGTCTCTATTTAAATGGAGGCAAATTTTATCTGACCATGGATGTTGCTCTCGGATCTACTTACGCTCTTCATCCAAATTAGTTATTGATTACAGATTTCAATTTTCCATATGCGAGTGTAGTAATGAGTTTTTTTTTTAGCTAGAAATCTGGATCGACCGAGTGATGGCGATGGGTACCGATCGCTCCCTGGGGACTCGTTAGACGCGCGAAAACAAAACACCAAAAACAAATTTACTCTCGTCAGCCGCTCATCACGCCGAGAATATCGTCATATCGTCATCGTCACCGTTGTGGTCCATTGTCCATTTGCGTGCGGTTATCATAAGTGTCATGTCGTCTTATAATACGTTAATATGTGGTGCTAATGGGTACCAGACGGTGTCAGGCCGCATTTCGTTGAAATTATATTTTTGATCACTCCCTTGGGGCTGGTGTTGGAAACGGTAAAATTGTGAACTTTTAACTTCGAGATATAATTTCTTTTATCTTGCGTAAAACAATGAAACGATAACCATAAAAAGTCGTAGGCTTTATCACAAAAAGTCTTAACTATGAATTTGCATAATACTTTGTCCTGACATTGGCGCCATATTTTGCATTGTTTTGAAATTAAGTTTATAAAATTAGAGCAATCGATAATGATGCTAAAAATAAAAAAAAATACTTTTTGCAACGGATGGTTTTTGATTTAACGAACTTTATGCGCAGTTTGGGAGAATATGATCATGACGAAAAGTTATCTATTTTTCAAAACGTGAAAAGAACATGCGGTATTGCTTTGATCTGGTTTTTGATTTTTTTTTACATTTAAGAGTGATTGATTGAATTAGTAATAAGTTAACACATGTGTCCATCTGGTCTGCTTATCATTTTGTGGTAATTTTTTGGGGATGGACGTTGATGGTATCAAGAAAACAAAAACAAACAATTACGGGTTTTCCCATTGATTTTTTTTTTTAATTTGTAATGACGTTTTGGGGTAATTTTGTTTTTGAAACGAAAGATAGGAAACCACTTGAATATACCAACTTGTTATCTTGAAATATGTGGGGGTCATTTTAAAAATGGGGAAAGGAAATTTTGTGAGGTATACATAGTTTAAATTGCCAAGGTGGAGTGGTCTGTTTAACAAGGTGTTTTTTGTGTGCAAGCCTAGTTTTCCAACACTCATCGCTCTCCACGGTCGAGCTCCCATGCGACATCGAAATCTTACATTGGTTTATGCTTTCCCCAATATTGGAAATGTGCCCACGATAAAGAGTGAGCCTCAGAGAACGGTGTCTACCTCAGAAAGGATTTAGAGGATACAAACTGCATTTGAACAATCTCCCAGGCGTTAACTTTGATAACCGGCCCTTGTCATTTCGAGACTTTCCTTTCAGTCAATCTTCCCTCAGGAGGCACATTTTCACCTCAGTGGATGCAATAATCACCAGCAAAATATGCGCTACTGAAGTGAGGCGTATTCTAGGGAGCTCCACCAGAGGCTTCTACTCGTCAACAGAGTGATAGTTTGGTGTGCAATATTAAGAATTGGTATCATCGGTCCTTACTTTTTTGAAGAAAATAATCGACCGGATACTATGACTTATTCACTTTAACTGACTGAGATTCAGAAGTTTTAGAGCTGGAAAATGTCTGGTATCAGCAGGTCGTAGCCACGGCCCACACATCCAGCATTTGGATGGACGAGACAGATTCTCCGGGCATCATCTCTCTAAGAGGTGAATTAATGTGGCCCGCGGGCTCTCCTGATTTGGACCCCTGAAGATTTTTCATGTGAGGATACATAAAATCACTTGGTTCTAATGATCGTCTCAGGAGGCATTTAGAGGAATCATGCAAATTTCTATAACAATGCTTGAAAGACTGCATGAAAACTTTAGAAACAGGCTATAACAGTGTTTGGAGTGTGAGGGCCTCCATTTGGCCGATGTGTTATTCAAAAATGCTTAAAGTAAAAGTTTCCATGTATGTATATATGTATAATAGAAAAAATAAAAAGATTGGTTATTTTTGAACAGTTCGCGGTTCTATTGATTTTTCAAATCCATGCGTACGCCGCCGTGCACCAACCGCGTGCTTATATAGATGAGAAAGTACAATAAATTAATTTATTCTATAAGGATTTAAATATAATAAATGTAAAAGTATAGAAGCATCGTTGATGGATATCAATAGCATTAGCCGTCCAGTTACTTTGACGAAAACTACTTTGCTATAATTTCTTAAATCGATTGTTGTTTGATTTTTTAGAGTCGAGATTGTTTGAAATGTTTCCAATATTATTTTCATTACTTATTTTACTTTCAAAATAAATACATCTTTTAATATTTTAATTAATATTTTACATTTGGGGGCTCAACCTATGAAGTCCATGATTTCATGACTATTCACCAATATAATCTGCGCTCAAGAACGAAATTAATTGAATACAATCCTAAAAGAAGAGAAGTTGAAAAAAGGAGTATTTTAAAAGTTGAAAATTCAGTTGGTAAGAAGACAAGGATTGTAAATCAAATTAATTTCAAAATGCAGGACGATGCCAACGAAAAGATGCAAAAAGTGGTGGAGAGCAATAGTGAAAGTTTACATCAAATTATTCAGTTGCTTACGTTGAAAATTCAAGCGGACGAAATCAAACAAAACGAATCGAAAGTTTCGATTGAAAATTTTTCAAAAATTATTCCCGATTTCGATGGTGAGTCAATTCCAGTTCAACATTGGTTTCAGAATTTTGAGCAGAATGCAGATGCATATGGTCTAACTGAAAAACAGAAATATGTACAAGCTAGAGGTAAGATGACTCACAATCAATAGAATCAATAGCTGTAAGTGACTATAAAGAGCTACGTTTCTTATTGAAAAGTGAATTTGAGCGCAGTTATAGTAGTGCAGAGATTCATAAGCAGTTAAGTGAACGGAGAAAGCGAAAGGACGAAAGTTTCCACGAGTACGTTTTGCAGATGAAAAAAATAGCAGCACTTGGAAATGTTGAAACTGATTCCATAATTCGCTATATTGTCGATGGCTTGGAAATAAAACTTGAAGTTAAGTACACTATGTATAACTGCAAATCTATTAAGGACCTGAAAGAAAAATATGATATTTTCGAACGAATGAACGAAAAAGAAAGAGGGGGCAGGCAACAGAACGTAGCTTTCAAGAGAAACCAAAACGAGAACTTGAGTTGCAAGAAAAATACATTTGAAAACTTTAATAAACCAAATCATTGTTTCAATTGTGGATCTACGGATCATATTCGAAGAGATTGTCGACTGGAACCAAAATGCTTCAAATGCAATGAGAGTGGCCATATTTCTAAATTTTGTCCCAGAGCAAGGAACGTTAGTGTTGTTTCTGACCAAAACCGTTTGAAGAAAGTGGAGGTCAACAATGTCAAAATTTATTGTTTAGTTGACACAGGATCGGATGTGACCATTATGAAGGAGCGTATGTTCAAGCTGTTACGGTTACTTTTAGAGGTAAGCAAAGAAAGAGATACCTTAAATCATATAGTTTGAAGGTTGAAGAAAATAATTTCAGGCTTTACATTTAATACAAAAAGATATCTTAAATATATAAAAACTTAACAGACTTACCTTGATTATTTCTTTGAATCGAAATAATATTTGATATTTATTGGCCGGTGTTCCGACAGGGTTTCAATTGTCGTGGTCACGGGTTTGACTTACCCTATATACTTGGCCAGATAGTAATGATAGTTTTCCAATTGTTATGTTTCTGCAGCTGTAAAACTGTTTCCAATGACATCCAGCTGTCAAATTATATATTTAATAAGGTTCGATATTCTATCCAGACGACCAAAGACAATGTGAGGTCGGTTATTGGGTGATGCAAATGTTTGACGGAGATCGGGATTTTGGGCAAAAAATCATCTTCTCGAACGAGGCCCATTTTTGGCTAAGCCGCTTTTTCCCTTACTGGAGAGAACTAAGCATCAATGCATCCACAAAGATTGACGGTTTAATGGGACATCAATGTACCCTAATGCTTTCGAAATGAGGAAGGAGACAATATTACAGTCGTTTAAAGCCATGTTAAATAAATTCCTGTAGCCAGTGTTGAACAATTTTGATATATAGGAGTTGTGGTTCGAAAAAGACGGCAGTACATGCCGAACCAGGAACGAAATACTCGAAGTTGCGAAGGAGAAATTTGACGCCATCTCACTTGGCTGCCATGATCGACTTGACACCAGGATTTCAAAAGCTTAAGTCACTTTTTAGCTTAAGCTTGGCCTTAATTCACAAGCTAGTAGGTTACTTATGAATTGAAAAAAATTAATTCACAACCTACTAAGTGACTAATGAATTAAAAAAAAATTAAATCATAAGCTAATGGATGAATTCTGATTAAAAATTATGAATTGGAAAATTTATAAGCTAGCATGATAATTTTATCACACACAAAGTTCTTCAAAAGCTTGAAAACTACTTTCGTTAATAATTAAATAATTATGTAGTCAAAACAAGCTTAAAAATTTCCAATCTACCAACTAGTTTATGAATAAATTTTTTTTTAAATCATACATAAGTCACTCACTATCTTATGAATTAAATATTTTTAAATCATAAGTTACTAATTAGCTTATGAATTATTTTTTTTTTTTAATTCACAAGCCACTAACTATCTTAGGAATTAATTTTTTTTATCTTACAAGTCATCGAAAGACTTATGACTTAACGTGTTTTTAATTCGAAAATTCGCAACCCTGCTTGACAGTACGGTAAGTAGTCTACGCCAATAAACCCAACTATGTACTTTAAATAAGCTGGAAGGAACTCCCTCTGAAGATCGTTAAGGAAAGGTCATTTAGAAAATACGATTCGGAAAAATTATCTAAATCGCTTTGAAGTTGATTGGAGCTGGCAAGACATTTACATCATCTACAATAATTGAACATGTAGAATATGTAATACGAGTAAGACGAGGCAAGTAGTTTATAATAAACTGCCAAAAGCGGCCCTTAGCGGTTGCCCTTAGGAACACCTGAGACATTTGAAACCCCCTCTGATTTTTCTGGATCAATTTTGATGTATTGAACGCGATTTTTCTAACAACTCTTAATCCAATTCAACAATTGATGATGGTTCACCATGTCTAATGCTTTTAAAAAGTCGGTATGTACGACATCTACTGCAGTTTGAATTCATACAGAAATTTGTAAACAACGTACAAATTGCTGCAGTAGATTTACCACCTAAGCAAAATACGAAATTTCTGCTGAAAACTTTAAGTATTTAAAGTTGGTGGAAAAAGATGGTGGACATTTTAACGAAATCTGAATGAAACCTTTCTACATTTATTTGAAATCTCAACATTTTACATCTCAAGACAGCATTAATTTTTTGAAGCATTAAATTTTACGCGGTTTATGGCTCCCTTATTTGATAATGGTATAGAGATCAGAATTTTATGATCTTATCATGCGCTGCCGTTCTAGATCCATACCCGAAGAGCAAAAACATAAATTTGGAAACGAATATGGGAAGCTGAGAGAAGTGTCTATACAGCAAAACAATATAATGGATTAGAAGTTTCAGACAAAAGATTATTGATGAATATTAGAAAGAGAGTAGTAGACAAAACGGAACCATGTGGCACACCAGCATTTATTTTATGTATTTCAGACTTAAAACTTCCAATAGAACTTTTATTGAGCGGTTTGAAAGGTAGTATCTAATCGAAGAAGCGGTTCATCAATACCAAATGCACACATTTTCGATAAAAGAGCTTGATGCCAAACTCTATCAAATACTTTTGAAATATCAAGTGCAATAATCTTACTTTCTTCAAAACGATGTAAAGATTTGTGACACTGTTCGGTGAGATAAATAATGTTCTTTCACCGATTAGGGAATCTTCCAAATATAAATATTGGTCCAAGGCTTGAATTCAAATAAATCAGAAATCGAAAGCAAGAAATATTCTTGGAATTGTCCAATTTTATTTTCTAAATAAAATAACAATTATGTAATAAATTAAACTAATTGAACTAAAATATATGTAACTTACAATTTGGTCTTGGAATGATGAAAAACAGTAAAGATTTTTAAATTAATTTCTTGATTTGAAAACAGTTAACAACAGAATGAAAAAATATTATAGAAACATAGAGAAAAATATTGAAAATTAAAAACAGAAACAATGATTGAAAATTATATCACCAGTGAACTTATTGCTACGAAAGTCATGCCGATCATTAAGAAGCTTTCATTCTTGAAGATATTTCTTGAGCTTATAATTAATCAGTTAGAGGGGGAAGATAATATCTGGCTAGGTATCGGATAGAGATAGAGATCTTTCAATATTCTTGCAACTGTACTAGTGCGAAAGAATATTTGTCCCATAAAATCATCAACGCTCTCAATTACAGGAGGATTCATGACACAAACAGCAAACTGTTCCGCAAGCAAATTTGCTTTTTTTTGTAAGCTGACATAAAAAGTGTCATTGAAAATGGTAGGTAGGTGAGGTATTAATCGAATACGAAATAGTATTAAATGATTTTTTTGCATGAAGTCAAACATTTTTAATACCTTTGGTATATTGCAATATATTTTGCCGTAATTTTTGGTCACGCAAAAACTTGGTCATTGATCATTACGGCTCTTTCTAGCTTGTTTGAATTTATTTCGGTTTTCCTCATTCCTCTAAACCTGATAGCCTCCTTACAGCTCGAATCGAACCAGGTGTTTTCTTTGATAATTTTGTATCCTATCCGGAATTAGATTTCTCATTCCGAAAAGAATCAAATTTGTAACCATATCTACTCTGGAGTCCACGTCGCTAACTAGGAAGCTAGCGACCAGTTAAAGTTCCTGAAGAAATCGTTGAGACTGTTCAAGTTATCTTGCTCGTATTGCCAAACGATTCTCTTAGGAACTGGTTTTTGTTGATATGAGAGGGAAGCAGGCTGAATTCCTTGTGATCAGAATTTTCACCGATCTGGGTTTCGCTAAGTGCCAAAACTGCTGGCCTTTTTTTCTCAGTATAAAGCACGGAAATTTTGTCTAAGCCCGCGAATGTTGCTACAACCAACTCTAAAAATTGATAGATTTGATTTTCAATTTTTCAAAAACGTTCCAGGAATATTATCAGGGGGCATATTAAATTTGGATCTAAATTACCCAGATCCAACAGCCCATATCAGTTATAACCGAAACAGCTAGTCCCATCTCAGGATTAATTGAACTGAATTCGAACTGAAAATCAATTCTAAGAACGACACGCATAAGTTATCAATTTTCTGAAGATCACTACTAATCGTTCTGTTCGTTCTTATACGCTGGAACTCCAAAGCATTTGCTCATAGAATTAATGTATTACCAGAAGTTCTTCAAATTGGTTTTTATCTTTGGTTCAAGGGACAAAACATATTGTCTTTTTCATTTTCATTTCAAAACTCATACTCTCGACGCAGACGCCAATATTCACTTCGAAATCCATAAACTCTAACTAAACATTTTTGGCCTTTAGTCCACAAAATTGGCACTTCGTCCCGGCGATCTCACATCGACTTATCAGCTGACTGTGAGGAACTTGTCAATATGCAATTTTCTGTTAAATTCAATTCATCTTACATCGATTTTTTGACAAAAATCCAATGTGAACTATACCCAACCGAGATTAAAATTGTAATCATTAACGTTGGAAAATTTTGCCCGTGACCTGGCATTGATTCTATATGAAGGTTTTTATAATACAAACTCTAAATACTACCGTCAAAAAATCGATGTAAGATGAACTGAATTTAACAAAAATTGCATATTGACAAGTTCCTCACAGTCAACTGATAAGTCCACGTGAAATCGCCGGGACGAAGCGCCAATTTTTGTGGACTAAAGGCCAAAAAAGCTATTTTGAATCAATAATTCAACAAGTCCAATAATAGTGCTGATTTATTTCAGTAGTATATAGAGTTTGTATTATAAAAACTAACTAAACCTAGCAGGCTTATATTTTTTCTTTATCTGTTTAACAGGTTCAAAACATTTTTAGCAGATCAAAATATGGCGCTAACAGTCCTCCTAATCAGCTAATCGGTATACTTTAAATAAATTCTCTAAGCTCATTGCTTCTATAAATGTCAATCTCATATCTGTAAGCCTTACGTATAATTTCTTTAAATCTAAGAAGCTTCATGCATTCATAAATGTATAATAATTTATTAATGTGCACATAAATTGATGTCTCTTAATGTTAACATTAGTATTTAATATATTGAAATAAATAAAATGACTTTATGCAAAACATTAAGAAAATTATCTTAGTTATGAGATACAACCTGATAATAAGATAAGATAAAACTCTATTTAATATTATTCTCAGATAATATTATTAATATTATTCTCAGATAAGTAGATATTTATATCGGCCTTAATGGAATGATATCGATAATTTATTCTTCGAATTGTACAATGAATTTTATTAAAAGCGATAAAGTCAATAGAAATATGCAAAGCAAAGATGGTGAACATCATTTATGTCACTATTTAACAGAGGGAAATTTTGATTAAATGAACATACATTAAAGTCTTCTTGTATAAAAACAAGATCTAAATTATTAGTATTATTAAGTGTTAACAACATTATTAGCTTGAAAATCAATAGCCGACATAGTGTCCAGTACTAGAGTTTCATTTTTATTTATAAAATTAAAAGGAGGAAGAGCTCTGTCATCGTCTAAAATAAAATGCACGACTGGGTCGCACGAACTTGCTCCTATGTAATAGACTAGGAATTTTAAAAACGAATGTTTTTAGAGAAAACTGTTCATAAGGACAAAATTATTTTTTTAAATTCTTTTAGTAGTTAGAGACAAAAATAAATGTCTGCAAGAACAAAAATTATAAGTCGTTGTAGTGGGTTCTTAAGAGAAAAGCTTTTATATACAAACTTTTTAAAAGGTTTTCAAGAAAAAATTTCGGTACGCCAATTTAAAGTTTTTATAATTGTTCGAACAAAAAATAAATTTACGAAAAAAAATATTGACCCGTTTCGAATTTTCAAAAAAAAAAGAAAAAATATATTTTTTTTTTTAAAATTCAAAAAATATTTATTTTTTAGTTTTTAAATGCAAAGTGTTTTAGACTTTTTAGAAGCTTCTCTTTAAAAAATTTCGTTAAGATCCCTTAATGGATAATGAGAAATTCAAAATTCGAAAAAATGGCTCTATGGTAGGTACAAGCTGTAATATCTTAATTTCAAAAATTTTTTTATTAAATTAAAGATCGTAAAAATTAATTGAAAGACAAAACAATTTTTATAAAAATTCTAGGTGCCGTTTTCGAGAAAAATACGATTTTTGAAAACCATTTTTTAAAAATTTTTTAGCATTTGTATGGTAGGTACCTTTATTTTTAGGTAAAATAAATTTTTTTGTCTCACATATTGTAGATTATATCGAGAAACTTTTATTTATCAATTTAAAAAAAATCTAGCATGGGGTTTTCGAAATATTAAGTTTTGAAAAAAAAATTTTGAAGTTTTTTTTAAAAATCCAAAAAATTTTTTTTTTAAATTTGGGTACACAATTCTATTTATGTTTTTGAGGAGCTTTAGCAAAAAAAAAAACTCATAAGAATCGGTTGTACCGTTTTTGAGAAAATCAAAAACAAAAAAAATGGTCCCCTGGGGGGTACCCTCAATAACCATTTTTCGGAATTTTTTTTTCAACCATTACCGTGCTTTAACTAAATGAAATTTTTTTTGCATTTTTATTTTTTAAATCTGTCGAACAGTTTTTGAGAAAAAAAATATATTTATAAAATTTCGAAAAAATTCGTATGGTAGGTACCGTTATTGGTCTTAAAAAAAAAAAGAAAAAAACGTGTGGGGGGAAAAAATTAAAAGTGATATCTACCAAGTTTCAAGAAAATCGGCCGAGCCGTTTAGGCTGTAGTCGAACAGACAGACAGACAGAATTGCGAGATCCACTTTTTTAGTCTTCGCTCTCATCTTAATGTCAACTTTGATCAAAATCTCGAGTTCGATTTTTTTTTACGAATGCATAACTTGCCTTATAGTACCTATAAGTCGCAAGTAAAAATATGTACTCCGGCAGACGGCTTTATAGCCATGCTTGTAAATCTTTTTGTATTTAAATGTTTGTAATGTATATGTTGAAAAAATAAAGATAATAAATAATAATAATAATAATAATAAATATGAACTCATTAGCATTTGAATATGGAAAGATGATTTGCATACACATTTGTTCGGTCAAACCTGAAGCATCCGGAAGAGATATTTGCCTTCTCTTAAAATATATAACAAAATATTGAGCCTTATTCTGCTATTTCTCCGAGTTAACATTTTATAATCCGCTATCCTTACCGTTAGCAGACTATGGCATAATACTTTATACGTTGAACTGTCACGCACAAAGTCTTCTCTAGCAAATCAAACTACTTTGGGCAAGCAAAGTTTTCAAGCCTAAAGTTTTTACTTAATATTTTTCGCACCTGCATTCTGTGTCGCGAAATGGCCTAGTGAAACCGTGGTTTCTCTTTTACTACATATTTATGTAATGAGGATATTAGACATTTTTCTCAGTAAATAAACATCGCAGATAAAAATGTGTATTTATGTAATGAGTCTATATAAACTTTATAAAAATAAATTTGATGGTGGAACAGCTCGAAGAGAACCAGGAACCATTTACTTAGTTACTAGTCACTTTTGTGTGCCATTCTAACTATCCCTACCTAATTAATTCTACACTTAAATCTATGTAAGTCGGCCAAGACATCCATTTTTAGTCAACTTCGTCTACCAGATAACCACCAGGACTGGTTCTCCTGTCTCACCCTGTCACTCCGATCGGATACAGTCCTACTGAACCAAAGGCGCTCTGCTCCACCTTGTGCAAGCACGTCTCGGCTGTAAAGGAACCGACTGTCTAAGTGAGGAATGCATCGGGCGGGAAAAAGGCGCTAAGAGGCAAACTCTCATAATTCTAATAATTAGGGTAGTAAGCCCCAAAGATTAAACTGTTAGTCGAAAACATTGCTCTTGAAATGTAACCCCGAATCAGCTTTAGCAATAAATTATCAATTCTGTTTATATTGGCTCCGTTGTATAGAACCTTGGTTGGGATAATAATGTTTGTACTCCGACTCTGGTGTTCTTTGCAATCCAAATCTACGTCTATGTTAGGTTAGTGAGGTAGTGAGGAGTATCCTCATGTATCTCCTCGTCACCGCATCCTCTACATAAGTCGTCCATGCTGAGTTTCATGATTTTCTTGTGGTAACCCAGAGACTTTTTACTCAGTTGGATGATAACGTCGGTCTTCTGTTTGCTAAAACTAGGTAATAGTTTTCTGGTTATAAGACAGGAAGTGAGTTCTATCTCTTGTTTTTTTATAGCTAGAACTTTACTCTTGATTACCTGTTTAAGATTACAGGGTGGGGCTTGAACTGTTGTGTCTGCCTGATTAAGATCAAGTGTTGATCCTATATTCTTGCCAGTTCGTCAGCGCTTTCATTACCTGGGACAACACTGTGACCAGGATCCAGGAACCCAACAGAGCCTAATGTTGCGCTGTGTATCAAAAACCCTAAGCTCTTCGTGACAGCAAGTTACAAGCTTCGATATCATTTCCGTGACAGAAATCGCTTTTATTGCCGCTTAGCTATTAATGAAAGAGGTGGTATCAGCTTGTGGTATCGCTATCATTGAGACTTGTCTAGCAGCTTTCGTCAATGCCAGGATCTCAGCTTGGAAGACACTGCTGCAATCAGGAAGTCTGAATGAGCTAGTAAGACCAAGGGTTTCTGAAAAGAACCCTGCACCAACACCAGTTTCTATCTATAAACCGTGCGTCGGTATATATTGTTATCATCGATTCGCAAGTTGGTGAATCGTTTATTTGCCAGTCCTCTCTGCTAGGAAAAGTGGTCTTGAATGGCTTGTAAGATTCTATATTCTGTAGTCAGTACATACCCTATTTCCCGTGTATTTCTGTAGAATCTGCGCATGACCTATGGCACTATGTCTTCAGCTACCAGTTTGGCTAAACCTAAGTGAACTATTGGCTGCCGGTTCTTGTATAAATAGATCTAGGGGATTTAGGTTGAGCATAGCTTCCAGGCCCTCTGTGAAAGTGGACCTCATTTCCCAGTCATTCCAATACATGCCATTTTTTGTACCTTGGTCATCATTTTAAAGTTGATAAGCTTGTCTAATGCATTCCACCAGACTAAGTTACCATATTTTAGTACAGGTCTAACTATGGTTGTATACATCCCCTTGATAATTTTTGGGCTTGGCCCTCAGGTTTTATCAAATATTATATTGCAGGAGTAGAAAGCCAAAATGGCTTTACTTGTTCTTGTTTTTGTTCGCCAAGCTTTTCCACGTGATTGTAGATTTTGAGTTTGGTCCATTTAATTAAGGGAATTTTCGAAGTCGGTAAAATCTTTTTGTTCGTAACAGTTCGGACAATTTCGGTTTTTTGCGGGTTAACCGCTAGACCACAGTTCTTAGTCCATTCATTCACTATAGATAAAGCATTCTCTATTTCTTCGCTTATTGTGAAGGAAAATTTACCTATCGCTAGTAATGCTACTTCTACTCCACTTTATTTAAGTCTCATTAGAACTGCGATCATCAGGAGTGTCAAGTCCCTCTGGAAGTAGATACTTTGATCTGTACTCTTCCTAGCTCTGAGTTGATCTATCTGTTTTTTAACATACACATTATCCAGCTGATGATGGCATTAAAAGCAACGTCTCAGACACTCAAACACCCGAATCTTTTCCATTTGAGATAGGGCAACGTTAAATCTCACCAGGCACCCATAGCCAATCATTGGCCGGATAAGGGCCCTGCATCAAATCACCTTCACCCTGTTATCAAGCCGGCTGCTGTAAAATAAACATTTCGTCAGGGAAAAGACACCCATAGCCCTGGTCAGAGCAGCATTTATATGTCTGTCGAAATACGAGTACTGATCCAACCAGATGCCAAGATAGTAGAAGTCTCGCTGAAAAAGAATTCTGATGGCCTCGACCTTTGGAGCTCTTCTGTAAGCTATTAGATCGTCGGCAATCGCAATTGCCTGAGTTAGGCTACCTATAAGATCGCTGGTGTAAATACTGAATAGAATCGGTGAGTTAACCGCTCCCTGCTAAGGACCATTTTTAATATCGAAGATTGCGGTAGAAGTTACATTGCCACTTTTGAAAACAAACTTTCTACCATTAAGAACGTCAATTCAGTAAGGAAATATAATAGTGGTTTAGTTATGCCGAGTATGTTAAGATTTAGAAGGAGACCTTCTAACCATACGGTGTCGAAAGCTCCTCACCAATAAAAACAACCTTTCTTAAAATAAATATATCGCGAATGACAAATCGAAATGCCAAAACTTAAGACATTTGTGAGTTGTGACCTATTTTGAAGGAGATCATAATTTCTTTGTTTTTGTGACTCTAACAAGTCGTGACTGCAGGGAAGAATTCGAAAAAGTAACAAAATCAGTTTCACCACTTCTTCTGAATTTTGAGGTATCACTGATACGAGTATAGTGATCTAAAAATAAGACGAGCGTTTTGAATTTAAGAAGTAGACCTTATATTCTTTAAAATTATTAAAATGTCGCATTTTAAACATAGTTTTAATAGTCCACTCCTATTTTTAAAACGTTTAAAATGTTGCTCCATTTATTAGATGATATATATGTAAAATCACTTTAAAAATATAAAATACACTATATTCTCCCATGAAGCAATCAACTGCACCCACCTTCCACCTTTCAAGTCGAGCTCTTATCATAACTTATCGCTCGAACGATCTCGAAACGATTTTTGTTTTAATATTTATCGTCGCATTTCTGAGAATAATAAAACATTAATAAACATAAATATAATTTCTAATTTATGTACAGACATCAAGTGCTGGAAGTCCTAGAAAACAACTTGCCTATTAAATATATCTCCGAACGATCTACATGTAATACAAAGATAATTTTGCAATTTTATAACCAAACAGCTTGTCCGTTCCTAGAACCGATTTTATACCTAACGATTTGCGCTTCGAAAAATAGTTAAACTGCATTCCCTGATGACAACTGCAATTGCTGTGGTACAAGCATGTTACCAGCAGTCGTCAGCTCGTTAGGCTTCCTTCATGGTATCTTCAACCAACTTTGTATGTAACTATTTATATGTCTACCAGTTAGCTTAACTGAGCGATAGCAATTACATCTATTTCCCATGTTATACGGCCGCCATGATGCTCAATGGTGTGGCAATAATAGCTCATCATATTAGCCCAGCTATAGTCGTGCGCGGCTATCGCCTATCGCAGCTATTAGACGAGTGCACGCGGCAATCGCATTCGATTCATTTAATGACGCGAAGACGAAGACGCAGCGACACTGCTGCAGTAAACAAGTTTTAAACCATCTTTTGCCCACATTTTTATGGCTTAAAACATCGAGATTTGTTGCCAACAACTAAAACCCGTATAAGGCAACGCATCGAACAAGCCCCACAGTTGTTTGTTGTTTGGGAGGACGAACATAACCCCGCCGCCCGTCGCACTTTGTTGAGTATACGAATGTTGTGCGACTGCCCAAAAACAAATCAAATCGGTAAAAAGCAGAAACGTTTAGAGTTCGGACTGCTTGGCTCAGTATATGCTGTATATGGTTTTTTATATTATATTATTAATTTAAAGTCATGTAATCATCTTCATCTGCTTGTTCAAGTCTTCGGGCACAAACGGGCACGTCATCAAGTATAGGATAAGGATCATGGACGGTTTTGAAGAATTCTATAGTCAAAGGCGCAGTCGGTTCTTCGGTATCTAACAGTTTTCATGGCTAAGAGGTTCCATTATAGCTTGCCTATAATTTGAGTTATTTTTGAGTTGAACTTCACTTTTTATATCAGCATTTTTGGGAACCTAAGGATGAATTCATCAATACATTAGAGTTAAGATTAACTTAACTAATGAATCCTTAGTGGACAATGACAAGAACAGCCATCACTTCGGTTTGGCGAATCAAACAAGTTAATCAGTTGTGAAGTCCACGATCTACAAAACATTTATATTGTCAGTCCTGCTCTAAGGGGCCTGAGCAGGAAGGTGAAAATAGTGGCCACGAGCAGTCTTGCTCAGTGTTCCAATTAGAGCTGGAGTGAGCCGCCGTTTTGATACCATGAACTCGTTTGGGTTATGATGAGGGATTCATGAGCTCAACTCTTCCTGAAGTTCGCTAGCTTGTAGTCTTAAGATAAAAGAATAGCCGTTACAGAAACTGTCGAGGTTCGTCTCAGAGCCATTTCGTCGTGTTAAGAACAGAGATCAAGTCTTTGATCTTCAGTTCAGATAGTTCGTTAAGATCGTCCAGGAATAACTTCCCGAAAAGTTGGGCTCTCACTGAGGTCAGAGCAGGAAATTTATAGAGGAAATGAATCACTGTTCCTTTTTCTTCTGATCGCCACATCTACGAAAATGAGTGTAGTAAGGAATGCTCAGCTTTGCTGCCTGTGCCTAGTGCATGTTGCAACTATCCTGGCTATGTCTTACCTGGGTCTGCATATAAGGTATTCCGGACTTATTATAAATGAGTCACATCTTTCTAGATATAATACAGTTGGTCAAACTGCTCCATATACGGTTGGATTCCAAGAGGAATATTAACTCTTTCGGCAGGTGACCAATGAAGGACTGATCCTTGCCTGGCTAGTTCGTCAGCACGTTCATTTTTCTCTACTACTCTTTGATCCAGAACACAGTTAAGAGAGACATTTACGTTAATGTTTCGACTCGCAAGCTCTTCCCGGTACTGCTAGACCAATTAAGAGGATGCAAAATCTGAATCAACCTAGCTGTCTGTAAAAATGGCCATATTCCGGTTTTGATTTTGATCTATGTAGTTTAAGTATTTTTCATGCTTCCCTTACTGCCAGTAATTCAGCTTGAAACACACTGGTAAGATCAGGTAGCTAAAAAAACCTAGAAACACTTAAGGACCCAGAGAAAATTCCCGAACCGACACCAAACTCCATCTTAAAGCTGTCAGTAAAGATGGATGTGTCGAAGTCTCCCATCAAAACGTTATCCTGCCAGTCCTTTCTACATAGATGAAAGAATAACTTTAAAAGCCTTATTCATGCCCACAATAGGAGTGCAACAGTCAGTGTTTGTCGAAAAAATGTCTGCGCTGGGATCAGGTTTCTAATATCGATGTGTCCGTACGGTTTGGCAAGTCAACAATTTAGATCTCTGTGAGCCAATGAAGTGTTGGTTAATAAACATAGAGGGATTACTTATATTGGGTTCTTTTGAAAGAAAACTTCTTAGAAGATATTTGGTCTATTAAAGATGCCGGAGTGGATGGTCTAGAAGCAGCGTAGAGGATGGGAAACTTTTGTGTATCAGTACCCTTTGTGGGTTGCTATTCCATAAGTAAGAAAAGTCAAGTAAGTAATTACCGAAATAAGTAAGTTAGTATGTAGATAAGTAGCTATAAGTAATGAATTTAGTATGTAAGTAAGTAGGGGAACAATTCAGGGAGAAAAGTTTTTTTTATTTGTTGTTGGAAATCTTCAAAAATACTTCGTACCAAGTATTGTTAGACTCCGCCATCAGGTATCAGGACCACTCTATGAATAATCGACATATGACATAAATTTAAAATCACATTGGGGAAGGTTTAACTCTTAATACTTTCCGATAGCTTTTAGACCTTCAACTAATGAGGCTTGGTTCTTGCAAATATCCGAACATTTTCCCGTACATTAAAGAAGATTTCTATTTCGAAGTTAGTATGACTTTGCAGTTGCGGATTGTGTTCTTAACTACTTCTGCGGCTATTTCTAGTTGAAGGTCACGATGTAGATCGCTATTTCTTTTATATTCCATGAAGGATTTTTGGATTGGTACAAAATTTGTTTCTTTTTACAGCTTAATAGCAGGATACCAAACGCCCAAACGAGTTTCGGCACTTGCTTGTTAAGGGTTTTTTTGAATTGGTGAAAGTAGATTTTGGTGGCATGGGGCGGCCATGTTGTTTTGGTGAAATCTGTCAAATCTATTTATTATTCAGTCACTGATACAAAATCACAATGGCAAACTATACAATTGAGCATGAGCAGCCAAATGATAAAACGTTGTTATCAAAATAATTGTTCGTTAATGAAAACGTTGCACCCAATTTCCGGTAGACGTGGTGGTTCTTCACAGTCAGCTCTTCAAAGTTTGTTGGCCGAATTTGAGACGGATGGGTGGGTAATAAATCAGCCAACACTCGAACTTCAAATGAACGCAAAATCGGTTGAGTGCATCGCGGCGTCAAGTGTACAACAGAACCATAGGCCATTGATTCCTTGCCATACACAAGAACTCGGTAGACTTCTACTTGCAAATTTTTCGTCAGCGCTGGGACCTACACCCATACTGACCCAGAAGATCAAAGTTAATGACAATAAATAACTCCATTTGCTCGCTGACTGGGCTTCGGATAGTTTGGAAGAGGGTCCAAATTTTTGCCGGAAAATCATCTTTAGCGACGAGGCGCAGTTTTGGATGAATGGCTGTATTACCAAGCTTAATTTCGATGTATTGAAACAACACCAACTAAAAATAGTGAGCGCTTCAAAAAATAACCAATTTCTTATGACCCAAATTGAACCATATGGACCTAGACGACATGTGGTTCCAGCAGGAAGGCATTACGTACCACACAGTGAACACCACGATTGACACTCTGCATGAACGATTTAAGGGTAAGGTTATCCATCGCAAAGGTGACGTGAATTGGCCATCAAGGTAATACGATTCGACCCCGACAGACTTATTTTTTCTCAATCGACCGATGCCCTTAAGCTAAAAATAGCAATAAAAGCGATTTCTGTCATTGAAATCAAATCGAAGCTTGTAACTTGCTGTCGCAAAGAGCTTAGGCTTATTGGTACACAGCATCACAACATTAGACTCTGCTGGGTTCCTGGTCACAGTGATGTCCCAGATAATGAAAGCTCTGACGAGCTGGCAAGAATAGGATCAACACTTGATCTTAATCAAGCTGACACAACAGTTCAAGCCCCACCCTGTAATCTTAAACAGGTAATCAAGAGTAAAGTTCTAGCCTTAACAAATAAGAGATGGAACTCTCTCAATTCCAGTTTACAATCAGAAAATTATGGCCTAGTTTCAGAAAAAAAAAACCGACACGTTATCATCCAACTGAATAAAAAAAGATTGTGTGTACTGACGTACGCGCGGTTGAAGTAAAACTTCTTTTTCCTCAAGCAAAGCTTCTGTAAGATTATAACCTACAAACAAACATTTTGTATTCTAAAAACATGTCGCTGCCTTTGACGGATAACGTGACGTTTTGACATGTCACTGACAGCTGCATAGAAATTTTTTTACCCCCAACGCCGGAAAAGAAGTTTTACTTCAAAAAATTGAATGTGCGCGCCTAGCCTTAAATGAAATCGAGAAGAAAAGTACAAAACTCCCATGCCACTTGACAAGCAAGTTGCCTCGCTTTGTTTGTATTACCCTAGGGCTGCACGTGCAAGTATTGGCAAGCATGTTGTAATCTTGTAATGTACACAAGCATTTCTTATTAACCCGTACAAACCCGAGCAACTTAGTAGTCACCTGGCATTAATTCAGTATCTAGGCAACTTGGAAAGCAAGTACACTGACAGCAGCACTCTTGTAAAATTAATTATTAAAGTATTTGATTGATTAGTCGGGTGACGTTCAAATTTATAAATACCAAAACAAATGTCGGTGGCGTGTGCGATTAAGCGAATAAATATTATTAAAAAGTATAATTTCAAAACTTTCAGGCAACCTGATGGTCATATGGCATGCCGTCTATGACAGCAAGAATACAAATGGTAGTGGATATACCCAACTTTTTGGCCAGTACTTTGTATGCGAGGGTTAGGTGTTGGTAAAATTTATTTGGATTGCAATATGCTTGTCAATAATTATTCGTGTTGCATAGCCATTGCGCGTCTGAATCTATAGTTTTATGTTTATCTTTGAATGCAGCCATTTGAAATATGTAAATTCTAAATCGTATCCAACTTCATGTTATAATTACTTTGTATTCTAAAAACATGTCGCTGTCTTTGACGGATGGCGTGACGGTTTGACATGTCACTGACAGCTGCATAGAAATTTTTTTACCCCCAACGCACAGTGTGTTATTTTGCACATCTAGCGGAACTTTATTCCTGTCGCACGTAAATAATTTTTTTTTGGTATTTACCTGTTGCATAATGTTATTTATGACGTTCTATTTAGTAATTTTAATTCTGTAAGTATTTTATAATTGGATAAATGGAACAAAACTCTACTTCACTCTTTGTGTGTTCTCACCTTGGGTTCAAATGTTTATAACTCAAAGACTAATTAATCGATTCTGTCCAAACATTCACCAAAATCTTTGTAAAAATCTAGAGGCTCATCTCTTTTAAACCTTAAAAACCTCCAAACAAATATATTTACGATATTAACAAAAAAAATTTAACTTTTAAAAATATTTGTTATTTAAATATTTTTCAGTTTTTTTTTTTGAATTCAATGTTTATGTTCATAAATGAATATTGTGTAGCTAGTTGGCATCATCATCGTAGTCTTCACTAGAACTGCTACCACCTGGATCTTCTGCGGGTTTCTTCATAAGAGCTATACTTTATTGAAAAAGTGATTTTTCTTTTATATTATGCACTGTACTACGACTCGATAGATATGGATCCGAGCAAAGTAAAAATCTGTTTAGTACATATCTCTGTTCGTATATTTTCTGGAAGACTTTCGGCGGTAATGCTTCCGGAATCGTCTATATTCCTTATTGCTCGCTTCTTGCGCCTCTTTGAACAACTACCCAAGTGGCACTATACAAGCTTGAATTATCACTTTTGAGTGTATGAAAAACTTATGTGTGCTTGGAGGCATACAGTACCAGGCATAATGTTGTAGATAAATATTTTTGGTTTCATTTGCATAACTTTCAAACTTGACCGGATCAATTTCATATTTACTCGATAATACATCGAGCAATTTCGCTGGCCGATCTAATTCTCTAATTTTCCGTTTTTGCACTTTGGGTGTACATTCCTCGAATTGCTTTGAAGGCCGTCCAGGATTTGATTTGGAGCTTGTTGTTGGAACAAGGTCATAAATTTGAACAGGCAATTCCATTTTATCATCCAACCGTCTTGCATAATCCATCTTGTATATTTTTCCATCCCAATTACTTCGTTTCCATCTTTCATGGATTCTGCAACTAAGCGAGCTTACAAAAGTAACCAGTACTCTGAGGGTTTTAGCTACGTCCACAAGACCAAAGCTTACCATTATGATTGAAATTACGTTTATTTCGCTCTTCTTTCTTTGCGCTTTTCCATATTTAAGAAATTTCACTAATTTTCATTTTACTGTGTGCCTAACAAGAAAAAGAAAAGTTGTATGGGGGCGGCACTCAAAAGCAAAAACTGTAAATGGATTTCGACAAAGAAAACATTGAAGAAGAGTGACACAAAATATCTCGCCGTATACACGAATATACATTTTTAAAAGTCTTCACAAAGTCACAAAACAAAATAAAAAACACCAAGCCGAAGGCTTTTAAACAAAACGGATTTCTACCATCTTATAGGCTCATAGAAATTTATTTCTTACCTTAAACAATTCGCAGATAACACAAAAATAATAAACAAAAGTATTTTGGGGGCTAGCACTACTAATTACTTTAAACCAATATGATCAATTCGACCTATGATTTACAAGTGATTTTTAATATTTGTTTCCTCATATTTAACGCCTGTTTGTGGTGTCACTGTACTGTACCTACACAACGTTTTCCATATTTTTTTTTAGGATGCTATGGTCTAGGGTTCTACCTATCATGTCACACCAAAATATTTTCATTGTGACAACTTTCAGATTTTGAATAAAGTTCCGCTAGATTTGCAAAATAACACACTGTGCAACGCCGGAAAAGAAGTTTTACTTCAAAAAGTCTCTTTCTCTTCTCGCAAGCATCATCACAGGTCACAACCAACTCGGTTTCCACAAGAAAAAGATGAAACTCAGTATGGACGACTTATGCAGAGGATACGGTGACGAGGAGATACATAATGACACTACCTGTGTCACTGCCCTGCGCTATATCATCCAAGAAACAGACATCTAGGGAGACACTTTTTCAGCGACTTGGAGATGCTCTCTGACATTCCAAGCAAAATCATGTTAAAATTCATAGACGATACCAAATGGTTTGAGAATTCCTAAGCTCTGAAAACCGCCTTCAACTACAGTAACGATATTGTAGTACGAACGAAAACGACTTAACGACGTACGTGTTCCTTGTATAGGAGCAGCACCAACGGAGAATGGGCAACTCGCCTATACACCTGCTATTGCCACTCCTACGTTGAACACGATCTTCAGTGGGTTGATGGGGCAACCTATACCTATGATTGATAAAATCCTCTTTGGTACGGAAACAGCCTCTTCGACTTAACTAACGACCAAGCAAACGAGCACATACACCAAACACTGACATATCAAATTCATCTACCAGGCGTTGCAAGGGGCCACATGCTCCTACGGGCCTGGTGGGGGGAGGGGAGTATGATTGCGCAAGTGGGGTAAAGGATAAGAACACGCCCTGAGAAGGCATATACTTCTCCCTAGCCAGGTTATTATGTGACGACAGTAACTTCAATACTTTAGAAATACGCTCTGACATTTCAAGCTACAGCTTGCTGTTACTTATCTTCACCCTTAATGGGCTTGATCGACATAGGATTATAATAGGTTTCAATACAAGGAGTCACAAACTATAGGGTATCACCACGGATCTACATTGATCTAAGTGTGACGGTAACAAGATCAACTGTCAGCCCACTAGCCTAACCTAACCTAACCTAAGCTAAAAATAACACAGGCCATCGCCCAAATTCAGCCAGATCTATGTGGAAGAGTCATTAAAATTCGGATCACTTGGATCAGTGAGACCGTAGGAATCCGAGGTGAGGAATTTAAACTATGACATATTCCAAATATAATGGAACACATCAGTCTTTCAAATAAGTAAAGAGTGTTGTTAAAACCTCACACACAGCTTATTTTATTCCGTTTCAGCATCTTCCCGGCCTTATTGAGAAACCTTTTATTAAAACGACCAATGGAAAATTTAAAAAGAAAAGTAAGTCTTTTAAGACAATTATTATTTTATATTTTACAAGGCCTAGCTTAGAACTGCCCTACAACACCAATTGATAACACTTTCAATATAATTTCGAGGATTTAAGTGATCACTACTAGATTCCATTCTCTTGAAAATCATTCATATCATCAGACATCCCCAAACGAAAGACCTACCCTATAACGAACAAGAGAGAGACAAATCTTTTATACTGAGTACAAAAAGAATGCGTCCTAGACGTTCTCCCTGTGGAACCCCAGATGTCGCAATGAATGTGGAATGCTTTACCCAGCCCAATATTTCCTTCCCTTTGTGATATTCAGACAGTCAAGACCAATGTGCTTCGGTATCTCCTTTTAAATCCGTTTCAATTTTCCTAAATTTTCCAATTTTTGTGGACTAAAGGCCATAAAAGCTATTTTGAAGCAATTTTCCTAAACGCTCGCACTGTTTACTAGAAGTTAAGATTTTGGCCTAGGGCTGAGTTGACAGAAGTCTTTGTCATTTAAATTCAAATACTTGTTTAGGTTTAGAGACTGATAGTAGAATTTAAAGAACAATTAAATTATTTAGGGATTTTTGGTTTGGAAATTGGACAGAAACCAGGAAGAGCTAGACTCTATGCTTATGAGTTAATGGGGATGTTACTATATGACCTTTAGATGAAGATTTGTCATCTTAAATACTCGGTGTATATTTTTGTGGAGCAGAAACCGTTTTTCAGTTTTAAACATTAAAAATATTTCGGAAGATATAAATAAAAACAAAAATTATCAATTAATTAATTTTGACACACTAAATTTTATGAGACAAAATTTCTACTCAGAAGATTAAAAAGCTTCATAAATCAATAAATCTACCACATATAGCTAAGGTCCAGCCGTGTGTTCTCCATCTTGTTCTTAGATATATACGAGTCGTATACTGTGTAAATCTTTGTATTTATTTTTTTGTGTCTATACTTAATCGGAGCCGCCTGTCGGAGTATGTTTTATAGCTTTGCCATAATTTCTGGACTTTACAAGATCGCTGTGATGCGATCTCTGATTGGTGCCGCTTATCATTCCATTGGCCGATATCCTATGCCTTATGGGGCTATATGTTGTTTTGCGATGTGTGCCTTCTCCCATCCGATCGGATAATTATGGACTTGCTGACATAGCTAAGTAATCTGGTTGTACATTTTGTTTGTTTGATCTCGGTGTATGATCAAGATGATGCTCCTCTCGTAGCTCAACGATCCCGTGAATTCTTAATAGAAATTCTAATGTTGAACTAGTCGTTTTTATCTATAGCCATGGAATGCTACATAAGATTAAACCGCATGCAACGTGACGCGACTGCGACCTCTCTGTGTGCTTCACTTTTCTAGCAATTACGGTGCAATGTGAATGGTCACTCTTGGGGCATGAGAGAAACTCAATGGGTGAATGCAAGGAATGGCATGCTATGGTTAAACCCGCTAATTGCTCGGAGCTTAGGACACAGGTGTGAACCACTAGAGTTTAAGGCTTACGATTATTCTTTGGACGTGTTGTATTTGCCATACAACGATCGCGCCGCTCCGCCGCACCGATACGAGATTAAGCAGATAGTTTGTGTTGACATTTTATAAGCAAGATTATGGAAATCTTCGTCTTTGATGCAAAGCACAGATAAATATTTTAAAAAATTTGAAACGCATCAGAAACGTCTTTGATTTAAAGAGAAAGTCTAATAGCATCTTCGTATTATCCATCCATTTTAAGTAATAACTCTGGCTCTAGGAGGGATGACATTTCAATGGTTCGCCAGTATTTAAGGACGTCAGGTCTTAATCCTGTTTTTGTTCAGCATTGATCAAACCTGAGTTGAAACTATGCAAAAATTAAGACAATTTTCTTAAAAAAGTAAGGCTGAAAATTAAACTTTGGTGGTTTTTCATTTCGACATAGACACTACGCAGGTTCTTGTTTCTCATTTCTTAGTAGTTTTGTGTTTCGCAAAAATATAGTTACGTATTTGACCGCATTTCATGAATTTATCGTCATGATTACCATACTTCTTTTGTTGTGCTTAGTATGTTCTTTTTTAATTACTTTGCCATGTGAACTACAACTTAAGACAATCAGCTGTGACTTAAGAGATACTTAAAATTTCGGTGTATGTGGCCATTTTATAAAAGAGAGAAACCCGATTTAAACATGATAAAAGAGGACAACGAAATAAATAGCAAAGCGGAAAATAATAGAAATAACAGCTCTTAACTATAAATGACTAATCAATAAACAACGAAAAAGAGCCACAAAATGTTTGCGAATGGCAAGCTTAAGGCTATGGTTTCGTCAGTTATTTTTATACGTTTGTTACTCGCAGGAGTAAAAATCACTGCTACTGAAACCATAGCTTTTGAGTTAATTAATATATTTGCTACAAGCGCCTGCCTGGCGACTGAACATACCCTAAGCGGAGCAACGGAGTTGCGTGAGCGGGTGTGAGCCCCGAAAAGGGAGTTAAAATCCTGAAAACCAGCGAAGCGGGCCACCCAAGGTACTGTTGCTCAAGAAAACGACGAGAACGACGGCCCCCAATAAATAATTATGTTTTATACGAATCTAACGGAAAAAACTACTTTTTTTTATTTTTAACAAAACATTTTATGTTTGGCCTTAAGTCACAAACAAATTTGGCCTTATGTCACTTTTTAAAATCGACATAAGGACAAGTATTAAAAGGTGCCGTGAAATAAGGCCAAGTGAAATAAGGCCAACTTTCGAAAATTGGCCTTATTGCACTTTGATAAAGTGAAATAAGGCCAATTTTCAGTAGTTGGTCTTATTTCACTTTGAGAAAGTGAAATAAGGCCAAATGATTTTAAGAATTAAGACCAAATTGGTCTTATTTCACTTTTTGAAAGCGTAATAAGAGCAACTGAATGTGGTGGTGCCGTTTATCGGGGGCCGACGTTCTGGGTTTTCTTGGGCAACAGTACCTTGGGTGGCCCGCTTCGCGGGTTTTCAAGATTTTAACTCCCTTTTCGGGGCTCACACCCGCTCACGCAACTCCGTTGCTCCGCTTAGGGTATGTTCAGTCGCCAGGCAGGCGCCTGTAGCAACAGTACAGAACTGTTAGTTGTTTACTCCAATTAATATAAAATACAAAACTCTTGCTACAGGCGCCTGCCTGGCGACTGAACATACCCTAAGCGGAGCAACGGAGTTGCGTGAGCGGGTGTGAGCCCCGAAAAGGGAGTTAAAATCCTGAAAACCCGCGAAGCGGGCCACCCAAAGTACTTTTATCCAAGAAAACCAAGAACGTCGGCCACCGATAATCAATTATGTATTATACGAATCTAACGGAAAAAACTACTTTTTTTATTTTTAACGAAACATTTTATGCTTGGCCTTAAGTCACAAACAGATTTGGCCTTATGTCACTTTGTAAAAGCGACATAAGGCCAAGTCCTAAAATTTAGCCTTATGTCGCTTTTGTAAAGTGACATAAGGCCAAATTTTTTTATGAAATAAATATAAAAATGCAGTTCGGCCTTATTTCGCTTTGTCAAAGTGCAATAAAAGCAACTGTTGAAAGTGAAATAAGACCAATTTGGCCTTACTTCACTTTGTAAAAGTGCAATAAGACCAACTGCTGAAAATTGGCCTAATTTCACTTTATAAAAGTGCAATAAGGCCAATTTTTAAAAGTTGGCCTTATTTCACTTGGCCTTATTTCACGGCACCGTATTAAAATTTGGCTTTATGTCACTTGGCCTTATGTCATGGCACCGTTAAATACATTCAGTTGCTCTTATTACGCTTTCAAAAAGTGAAATAAGACTCATTTGGTCTTATTTCTCAAAATCATTTGGCCTTATTTCACTTTGTCAAAGTGCAATAAGGCCAATTTTTGAAAGTTGGCCTTATTTCACGGCATCGTTTTTAAATAAGTAATTATGTACATTTTCATGTAGGGTCAAAGGGGTAATTGTAATGGATTTTGCAATTTGTGTTTTTCTTAAACTTGAATTGCTTATAACAGCTTAACTATTTGATGTTGAGATTTTTTTGATTTAGCATTCGTATGTATTTTATCACCTACTGAAAATTAATAATTTTCAACGTGTTCGTTTATTAGTTTTCATAAAATTTTGGTATTTACATTTACCCCCATCTTTTTTTAGTAAAACCAGAAACAGGTAAAAAAAAAAACTTCTAGTACAAAAGTGCACAAAATGAAAATCTAAATTTATGATGAAAAGCTGAAAGCAAATGCAAAACGACCATTACCCCAAATGAATCTATTACAGGCCAAAAGCACATTTATCAAGCGGTTGTAGTACTAATTAGATTTTATTTTTGAGAGCCTCTTTAACGATCCGAAAGCTGATATGGCTGGAATGACCATCGTAGAGAAGAACGGCAGTTCGATCTAATTGACCTTTTTCAATGCGAAGTTTTTACACATGAGGATATGATAGGGTAGCCAGATATGTTTAGATGAAACTAGTACTGGAGTTTCAAAAACCCGGACTTTCCCGGACAAATGAGGATTGAAAAAAGAGTACAAAACAAGGACAGAATAAACACATTTATATTGTAAGAGGAAACAAAAAATTGTATTAACATTTAAATAAAAATAAATATTTAGTTTAAAAATCACATTTTTAAGTTACAAAACATCTTTGAGGTATAAAAAAGGAACTTTAAATGTTTCAACACAGCGCAGCGTGGGCGTGAAGTTAGGGAAGAGAAAGAAGGATAGGAAAGATGTGTGGCACGATGTTCTGAGACTGAAGGTGGTTGTCTCAGATTTTTTATCTCCAGGGATGGCGGCTGAACTAAAGCGGAGAATTGCCGTTTATTTCTATGTCCCTTATAATTCGCATTATCTTATTCGTTTTTCATCCTTGTTGGGCATACTAGTTTAACTCAATCACATGTTGTTAGTGTTATGCCTGAACAACATGTAATGAGTAAACCAGCAACCCATTGATGACAATTTATAGAAGGTTTTAATGGAATTAAAGACGACATAGACGACGGCAGGGATCGAACCTGTGATATTGAGGTTGACAGGCGAGCACACAACCATCGCGCCACGGTTTCAATAATAGAAATGTCTTGTTTTTTCAAGTTTTTGAATATTGACGTTGAATGTTGACATGAGAGAATGAACCAAAAATAAATACGCCTCGCTTAAGTCGTCTTTAAAAAATGTTTGCAATATTTTAGGCGGGTTCTCGTACATAAGTAAAAGACGTTCAACAGCAAGATAGAGAGAAAGCCATCTGGTTTTCGAATGGTATAAGAAAGGCTTATATTCATTTTCAAGAAATTCAGAAAAATCTCGAAGTCTTTCCGTTCTGACTGTGTAGATAGAGAAATAGTTGTATATTTTTACAATTATGATATCGGCGTCAACTGGTAAAGTATCACTTCCATGGTGGACATCCTATACCTATCATGTTTTGGTTGACTAAAGATTTTAACTTCGAATAGACATTGTTCGAACCTTTCCTTTGTCTTCCACCAAAATTGGTATTGCAATAATTATCAACGCAAAATCCACTTACTTTTGATAATAAGTTATTTTGTGTAAGAGCTTCAATAATAAGTTGGGCAGTTGTTCTATAATTCCTTTTCTCATATATTGGATCTGTTCGTTCACTTAATTTTAATGGGCTTCGGTTCATTTTTGAATAACCATTTAATTATAAGTAGCATAAAAGTAAATAGATACACAATGGGTAAAAAGAGTACAATCCCGGACAATTATCAAAAACTATCCCGGACCTCCCCCACACAGTGAAAAAAGAGTACATGTCCGGGAAAATACGGACGGATGGCAACCCTAGGATATGAGGAATGAGTCTTTTTGAAAACCAATGGAAAAACTGAGGCTCTTTCATCCAGTTTTCTTTTGAAGCAGCATAAAGAGTTCCTGGGAAGCAATCAATAGAGGTCCATCGTGTTTGAACAGCGCCGCCTTTGAAAATAATTAGTGGAGGTAGCTTATCTCCATATTAACAGATACACAAGCTAACACAGTTGTAGACTCTTCGCCAGAACCACCACGAACCCGGTTTATGGGAACACCCTTTTCTCCTATGGCTTTGAGACGGCTTGGATCACTACCAAAACCCCTTTCATCCGCGTTCAGAACAAAAGCTGCCTTAACAGAACTAAGAAAATCCAACTCATCATACAATTTCGTTATTTTTGTATAAAATTCGAATATGATATGGGCTTTTCGAGCGTCTTGGCGTGCTTTTTGTAATGGTTCTGTTTTTTTTTTTTTAAAGGACAGGTTTGGATGCCGTGACATGAAGCCCCGGTACCATTCGTTTCCTGGGCTCCCATTTTGGAAAGAAGTAACCAAATTCATGGTTCTTATTCTTATGTAAGTACCCATTAAATTAAGGAGGTCCTCCTTATCGCAAGGGCAGCTTGAAATAAGGCATTTTGCTATGGTGTCTTCCACGCTTAAGGAGAGTGCAGGTTTTCTGTCTCGAGATATTACGGCAGTAGGACTTTTCCTGCTACAGATTCGATTATAAATAACCGAAATGCGAACTGCGTAAGCTTTCATAGCCTGTCGATAGGTTTTGTTTTTGTTAATAAAGTCATGTTCACAATTACACCGAATATTCACTTTCACCTCATGACGATGTTATCATTTAATTTACCCATGATACGAAAAAATGGGGCATTGGTAAACAGTCAATAAATTTCCAATTTTCTTTTGTGAAATAATTAGAACATTATATTGTACTTATTTAAAAATTAAATTTAACTCACTTTGATTGCTTTTATTTGGCTTGTAACAATTTTTGTAAGCAGCAAAAAACTTAAAAACACTAAAAAATGAATGACTCACGCCAACGGACGAAACTCAATACACAAATAATTCTTTGACAGAATAATGCCATCGACGCGTCCGCATATTGTACACATAATGCGTTTTCAAATAATGTCATGGCATGCTTTGAAATAAATAGATATGCCATTATTTTCCTCATAAGAAACTGGCACCGTTTTAATATAAAGTAATTTAAAATTTTCACCAAGTTTAGTTAAGCGGGTATTGCGTACGGGGTTTGACAGAAAATTGTAAAAATTAGTGAGAAATTTCAAGTTACCAAACACACGTAATATTGTGTGACCATCACATTGCAAATCATGACATGAAGCAAGTAAGAAGGATCTTGCTAATTTTTGTCTGCCACAGCGCCGATATTTGACTTCGTTAAGATTTTATTTTATTAATAATTTAGCATCTGTGTGACAGACAGCACAAACCATGTCTTTACGTTTAGAGTGAATCAATGAAGTGAACATCTTATTTCTATATTTATATTTATATTTATACTAGCTGACCCGGCGAACGTCGCGTCGTACTGTATTAACAGTCAATGAATGTCATGTTACAGATTAGCTGAATTTTATGAAAGTAATACAATGAACAGATGAACACAAAATAAATACATATTAAGTTCACTACTTTATTAAATAACACAAAAAGAAATAAGAAAGTACAAAAATTAAGTAACTATATAAATCACGTGTCAGCAAGACATGATTTTAAACTCAAAGGAATCCTCGGAATGAGAACTAACCCATCATTAAATTTTGCTTTGAGTATCGTCGCATGAATCACATTACTCATCAATTTTCTTATCACTAAGCGCGTTCCATCACATAGTTTTGGTTGGTTTAGATTTCGAACCATGATGACTACGGAGCCCGCCTTCAGTTGTTAATTGAGCAGTAGTAAGCCAGGCACATACAAGGAGTTTAAAAATTCAGTTGGATAATAATTAGTGGCTTCATCTTCGTTTGTTACATAGTCAATAGATTTGAGTGAATTTAGAGTACCAACGATTTGATTCTGAATTATAGAGCTTAAGTCATTGACATCTTTATTCTTAGCCGCCAAAATTGCTCGCTCGCTTAACCATTTGTAATTTGTGTGGTTAGCAGTGATGTTCGGGAATACTTTGCTGATGAGCTAGTCTTTCGATGGGACGAAATTGCAATTGCAAAAATTCGGAGAAAATGCTCTCGATTTGTCGACAGGAACGCGGCCAATACAGAGAGTCAACAATTTGTCGGAGAAATCTTCAGTAGGGTTGCTTCAACAATGCAACTCTCATATTTGTTGCCAGTTGAAGTTTCTTCGCATAGCACCACACATTTGATGATTTAAGGCAAGCGCTTATTTCATCGGCAGCAGTCAATCGTGGAATGACTGGTAGTGTTTGGCGGAAGTCGCCAGATTATATATTTGGGTTCAACAGGGGTACATTCGTTTGAACTGATTGGCTTAATTCATATCGATCATATTCACGTTCCAATCTTCCAATCCTCTATTAAATGCATCATTCAGTCCGCGATCTGGCACTGGCATTCTTAACCTGACTAACAAACTGCCGCATATGAGGTAACACATATCTTCGATCAAAAGCAAGGCCTGCTAATACAGCTCTTCGTTCGCCTAAAGATCAGGATTTCTTGAACTGACACGAATTAGATGTAATATGTCTTCTGACATGTATTTGTTCCACAGCCACAGGTCACGTGGATTATATGGGAAACATGTTGAAATGATGATAGCAAATAATGTGCGTATCTGAACTGGAGATGCAGAAATAATAATTGCTTCAGCAGTTGTCGTGTCCTAATGAGTATCGTTTCCAAGCAAATTGAGCTCTTGACATGCTGCACGAAATGTTGGGCACACTATACCATTAACAGTTCGTAGGGATTCAAATGATGTTGATTGTTGACCCACAAACATTTACCAGCAACAAGCGCAAATAGAAGCATTCATCATTCTTTGGATGAACTCTTTAAAACGACCAAGAGCATCAGTAGAACGCATATCCGGATGATCAGGAACCGCATCGCCCTTTACTCCGACGTAGAAATTACTTTCCATGAAGCGTTCCAAGTGTAATAACGTGGCATCTCCGAGTAAAGCAACGTTCGTGCGAACGGATCGCTTTGGCAAGTCGTAAAGAAACTGGTTAATGTTGTCGCTGGAGGTGTACTCTTTACCGTTCCTCCGATGCATCGCCAAATGTACAACAGTCGGATAACATTCTTGAATAGGGAATGAGAATACATATACGCCAAATTGCCTCATTACAGTTAACATATCTACCAATTTTATCGCGTAATTTCATCGTCTGTATTGGTCATATCGGTGCCTTTTAGACACCGAAGTGCAATACTTAACGTAACAATGTGCCTTGAATGTTTTCGAAGGAAGTGGCGAATATAGAAGGATCCAACTGTTGTCGACCACGAAATCGTTTTCTTTATGTTTGAGACTTACGAAACTCATGAACAATTTGTATCGGAAAATGCTTTTTCTTTTATTTTATGTTTTGTTTTTAATAGCTATTCTGCTATTCCGGTCGGAGACAAATACAACAATTCAAAAACCATGCAAATCAGTCCAGCCGTTTTCGAGTTATAAGTGCTCGAATCAAACCCGACTATGTTTTATATATTAAGATTATCTCAAGCGAAGTTTTTAAGAGTTTTATTTTTCACCTCTAAAAATATAACCATAAATATTTCAATTCGATTTCAACTTCACGTGGAATTACGTATACTTTTCCAACGCATCCTTAAGCTTTTTCAAAAATGGATTGTTTATTTGTAGACATATATAATTCATTTTTAGTTTTTGTTTACTTTGTTCATCTAATGAGTCTCAAATATCTACTAAATAAATATGATTTGTTAAAATAAATTGAGTAATTATTGACGAAACCCTTACCTGTTTTGTATGTTTACCCATTTAAATTTGAATTTTTTTTCTAAGAAATTACATATTTATTTTACATTTTACTTCTTTTACGGGTCAGCTGATTTTGTAGGGATATAAATGCCAAGCATACCAACTTTAAATTTTCAAATAAAAGTGTGTATGAAGTAGTATGAAGTGTGTATAAATTACCAATAAAGTACGCCTCCTATAAGCACCAGAACTTGTCGTTGTTTAAACAACTCAACTGGAGGAGATTCCATAATCTCAGTAACTTAGAATGTTGTATTGCACAAAAATCATTTCTAAATAAAAATTAGGTACAAAATGTTCGACATGGTATATCACGGTATTAAAATCCATTATGGTCTTTGGAAAATAAAATGTGTGACGGCAAAACATAGACATATTTATGTATGTATTTACATGTGTACATACATAACATAGTCTAGCAATTTTAAACAGTTTTATTAATTAAATTTTAAAAAGAAATCTATGTACATTGACTCACAAAACCCCAACAGGTGTAATCCCTTTCTTATTGTCTGTCGTACAAACTAATAAATGAGAACTAGGAGTCCGAAGTTAACCACGAGGAATTATGCTAAAGATAATGGGGTTTGTTTAATAAATGTCCAAAGTTATCCCTGCAAGTCTGGTTTTTGTTTCGTTTATCTTGTAGGACATCTCATAAAATGAGTCTACAAAAGGTTTAACTATTCCGTAAATATGTGTATTGTGTTCCGCACTATTGTCATCCAATTATGCATGCATATTATACCTGCGGGATGTCCTCTTGGAATCTGAATTTCAATCGAAACGCCCTCGACATGGTGCTTAAAATAGTTTCGACAAGGATTACGCACACTAAAGGACCAAATTGTTTTGGTTTTCGTAGTTTTTTTTGTCAAGCTGCCTCAAATAAAATTTGTAAACGAAGGAGGGGATATGAACGTTGGGGCCAAAATTCTTTGCCATTAGCTGGATCTCTTGAAAATGAAGGTCGAAAAAACATAAATACCGGATGTCGGTCGTCCAATTGTTCCTCTTTTTGTATTAGAATTTCATTTTATACGCAAGAAAAGTTATATCAAAGCCAAAGTCTTGTGCATTGTGTTCTCATTGTTATCTGGATAAGTCCAAGGCCTCGCCTTTTCAAAAGATTTATTTTTTGTATAAATTTTGGTAGTTATTATAGGGTATATGTGTCTGTGTTTGATTTGTGAAGAAATTTAAAAATATCATTGGCGCAAAATTTTAAATAGCTTAGTATTAAAGTAGGTATTAGTATGATATCTACTAGTTAACAATTTGCTAACTTTAAAGTAGATTGCTAACACTTTTTTAATTTTAAACATTTTCTAACGTATCGTGCTAAAGTAATTTTTTTTTAAATAAATTGCTTCTGAGCACACGTAAAAATAATATTTCATGCAAAAGACTTAGGAAACAGACCTGTTTTGGTGTTTGTAAATGTCGAAGAGTCATACATATGAAGTTAACACGATACTAAACAAATAAAATAAATAGGTATTCTATAATTTTAGCTTTAATAAAAGGGTAGAGAAAGTATGATGCTATATTTGCCATTTTTTTTAAGTGACAGCGACTGGGAATCGGTCCGAGACAACGGTGTGAGAGTGAGTGTTGTACGCACTAATTAGCCATTGCATTAAAAAATAATTCATACCGATCTCTTTGGTGGACCCTAATGCTGCTTCTCAAACAGTCAAAAATCATGATTTTGGTTTTCAAAGGGATTGATATTGAATCGTATAGCTTTTGAAGAGTAATTTAACCTACATTCAGTTTGTCGGGAAAATCAACCCTAGTTACTGTGATGTGCTTTTTGCTCGCCGGATTTCCAGGAGTGCTCTGAAGAAAAACACGAAACTTCACTAGGAAGGTCTTTAAAACCTTATACAAAATCTTTATCGAAAACAATTCTTAAATTCATATAACGACTAAAAATTTTCCAAAAAAATGGTTATTGAGGGTACCATCCATGAAACCATTTTTTTGTTTTTGGTTTCTATAAAACGGTACAACCGATTTTGATCATTTTTTTCGCTAAAGCTCTAGGTACATAAGCTTGTATGGAAATGTGTATTCAAATTTTCAAAAAAAAAATCGGATTCTTAAAAAAAAATTAAATTTTTTTTTCAAAAATCAATATTTCGAAAGCCCCATGCTTGATTTTTTTTTAAACTTAATAAATACAAGTTTCTCAATATAATCTACAAGATGTGAGAAAAAAATGTATTTTATTTGAAAAACAAAAGAACCCATCATACAAATACAAAGCTTGTACATACTCGTAGCATAGAACCATTTTTCAAATTTTGAATTACTCATTATCGACATATCGGATTTTAATGAAATTTTTTACAGAGATGCTTCTAAAAAGTTTGAAAAACATTGCATTTCAAAGCTTTAAACATTTTTTGGACTTTTTGAAAAAAAAAATAATTTTTTTTTGGAAAATTCGATGTTTTAAAAACGGCTCAATATTTTTTTTGGAAAATTTAATTTTCATTCGTACAATAAAACAAACTTAAAATTTTTAAAGTTGTTTTAAAAAAATGTAAAAGTTTTAAAAAATTTATATAATATAGAAGCTTATTTTTTTGAAGAAACTACATAGTTCAACGACTTATAATTTTTTTCTTGCATATTTTCATATTTGCATAGCATTCTGTTTTTGTCTCTTAAATTTAAAAATTTATTTTATCCTTATGAACAGTTTTCTCTAATAACATTCGTTTTTAAAATTCCTAGTCTATTACATAGGAGCAAGTTCGTGCGACCCATTTGTTTTTATAAATTTTACGGTAACACGCAACACCATGAAGGGTTTTTTCCTACCTAATTATTGTAGACCCTTGGTCGTAAAAGTGCTTTTTAAATTACATATACGAATAATCATGCTCTGCGTCTATAGACCTAGTTTCGTCATTTAAATCCAAAATATGTACATGTATGTATATATGCTATTCATAATATTTTTACTGAGGGATTGCGTTAAATTCAAGTTCAAAATTCTACAATTTGTTTAACAGTCTTAGTATTCCCTAATAGTTGTTTGACAAAACTCAACTTTAAATTCCTTTGACAACCAAATCTTTTCTTATCTCGAAAACTGAACAAATCTTAATTATATCCAGGTTGACCATTGATTTGCTAGACACGCCCTTTGATTTACCTTATTCGTAAATGGAATAGCCTAGTTCGTCAGTGGATTTAGCCCATTTTTTTTGTGGTTTGGTATATTCGTCAATTGATTTGCCAGATTCCTCGTTTGATTTGCCGGATACATTGCGTTATTTTTATGAAGTCTTCAGTTGATTTCCCAAATTCTTGACCAGATGATTTGTCAGAATTGGGTATTGTTTTGACGCATTTGTCTGTTAATCAGCCTGATTTATCAGACAATTTGGCAGACTCGTTTGTTGATTTTTAAGATTTTCTGTTGATTTGTCAAAAACGTCAATAATTGTATTGTCCTAATCGTTAGAAGATTTGCTTGATTTTTAAGTTGATTTGGATGATTCATCTGGTGTTTTTGTAGATTCGCTCCTTGGTTTCTCTGATTAGTTATTTTATTTCTTAAATTGGTCTAATTTATCGAATAAATCCATTGATTTGTCAGATTCGTTGGTTCCATCCATCGGTTGGCTTGGCGGATTCGTTCATTGATTATCCGGATTCGTCACTTGATTTGCTTGGTTCGTCACTTTTTTTTCAAATTTGTTTGTTGATTTGCCAGGTTCGTTTGTTGATTTTGAAAAAATTCTCCCTTGATTTGCCTAAATCGTGAGAAGATCTGTCTAATTTGCCATATTCATCTCGAAGTTTGGCAGATTAGTCAACAAGTTTGCTGGATTCGTCATTCTATTTGCCGGTTATATCCGTGGATTTATCTGATTAATCAGTTAATTTTCCAAACTTGTATGGCACTTGCTCCGATTCGTCAGTAATAAGCCTGATTTGTCTGTTATTTTGGTAGATTCGTCAAATGATTTTCTTCATTACCTAGTTAATTGATTTTCTAGAATATTTTGTAGAATAATAAATCCGTTGATTTGCTAGCTTTATCCATTGATTGATTCTCTGCGTAGAGCAGATAAACACAACGATATTTAAACACCTCTGAACACCAGTAATAAGGACAGTCAGCGCCATCAACTAAAACTATATCGTACTTCAACGCTGAAACTCGAAGGACTTGGCACTGAGATAGGTACTTTAACATAGAGACAAACGTTTTTAGGAAATCTCTCAAGTCGTTACCCTATCTACTGCGACAGTCAGAATTGCAAGACTGTTTTTAAATATGAACTCCATCTTCCTATAGTGTCATTTTTGATATAAATCTGGAGCCGCCCTCTTGTCCATAAAAGGTATCCGAATCAAAAGTCAAAATAGGGTACTTTCAAATGTATATCCTGCTTCTAAGTTATGCTTATTGTTTCCTCTTTTTTGGTTAAAACTGGCAAAATTTGCTAAAGTGTTTACTGGCCAAGACCCGTCAGAAGTAAACGAGCTTAAAATACTTCACAACAACATTAAGTTAAGGAACATTTCGAGCGAAGTAGAAATTTCAAAGTGAGATAATGGCCATATAATTTTCCAGCACAATTCCTCTGAGCCCCACGAACGAACCAGGAGGTTTTACGATGTTCTGATTGTTTTTGTCCTGCTTATCGGTATCTGAAAACGCCACCAATTTATTCCAAAACATGCTACTTTGTGGGCATCGATTTGATAGCACGAAACGAAACAAACGTCTCTCCTTCGTGTATGTGTGTACCTGTACAGTTTCAGGTATAAACACCATCCTTGTGGAGGGAATATGAAATGCATGAGCTTTAAAGAAATGGCTCCTTTCATACATATAGGTACATGATATAGGAGCTTCACAGGAAACTTACCACCACACGTTGAAGATTCCAGATCAAACGTCAGTATACACAGTCGGTGCACCGCGTGGCGGGTGCGGCGGAACATAATGTATACGACGGCAAACGAAGATTCTGGTTGGACAATAGTGAAACAATTGGAAGAAGGACTATGACACGAACCGACTGGTAATTCGGGCGGTGGTGATGGCGGAACAGTGTGTTGGTCATGACGATGATGGTGAATCGGAAGAAGACCTGTCAACGATTGCAAATATCAGAAGCAGCCAGCTACCAAGCGAGGAGTTGGCCATGTTCTGTGCGGATAATATGTACAAGACTTAAGGCGCCAACGCCAGGGCCCTTAATTTATCTTGCACGCCATGCTGATACAATGGCTTCCCCGGATGTGGCATTATGCACTGGTATTCTTCGTTATCGCAATCACATTATTTTTGTTGTTCTTATTGTTTCTTATTGTATCGCTTTTATATAGAAGTTGGTATGTGATATGGAGTTTTTGCCACCCGCACATTCACAAATTATTGTTGTTGGAGTTTTTGTTTCTTGCAGTTTGCACATTCGAAAAAATATACATAGCTAACTGTGCCTAACCTACTTTCTGAATAATGTTGAGTATGGAAAAACGTTTGATTAAATACAAATGTTTTTTGAAATGTAAGCTTTAAACGGTTGTTTCAAGGTAGTTCTTATCTATGTAAATATAATTTTTAATTATGTTTGGGATTTTAAATTCAAATAAAAATAAAGTTATTGTTATAAAATGGCGGATTTTGCAATAGAGTGATCGGGGTTAGGCCATCTGTTAAATTAGCTGTCTTTTCAAATCAACATTGAGAGTAAAACAGTTTGCAACACTACATGTACAAATGATCAAATATTGTCTGTAACTGTCACCCCTCTATGAGTCCCGGGATATCGTGACATTTACCTATTTAAATGGCTGATGAGCTGGGCAAAAAAGTGTTCATCTGGAGTTGACCCAAATTGTACCCCGGGAACTTATGCCACTAGATGTCAAACAATTGACATCTGTCTAGTTTCAAGGAATCTTTGTCCAGATATTTCAAAGAAGTAAAACAGAGTATCCACTGAAGCTAAGCATACCTAAATTGCCTCTCTTGGTTGAAATCCTTACGGGTCACAAACTCAATGGGAACCTACATCAGCACACCTGGGGCCAAATTACCGCATCAGTTATCGATGGGACTCACTCACTCGTCACTAAAGCGGTAATTCGGCCCCTGATTTATGCAGAGGGTGTAAGGATGAAGTGGTAGAATAGAGAGGTGACAGAGCTACAAAAGATGCCCTCGAAAAATATTTTGTCGGCTAACTGGGCTACGTCTCATTATTGCTACTTAAAAATATCCTTATCTTCATTCAGAAATCAGGATGGTTCTTTGAGGCACCCGATACCTAAGACTTCTACTAACTCCTTCCTCTTACACTTCGCATTCTTTATTACCCAAACCTTGGGGAGTACAATGGATCCATTTAGATCCGGTACAGGTTGCCGCATTATCACCCCACCTTTCCTAACCTATAGAAGCCTTTTCTTAACCCATCTTCGGTCGACAAATCATACTGAGCGACGAGTCTCATTTCTAGATGAAAGGGTTCGTCAAGATGCAAAATTGTCGAATTTCCAACGATCAAATCGAGAGAAAGGCACCTGGGTGTGGATTTCGGACTGGTGGCCTCATCGGTCCACACTTCTTTCACTTCTTTGAGAATGACGTTGGCTAGGTCATCACCGAAGTAGCAGACGCTTCCACAAGACTAGCTACTATTACTCCTACATTTTTTCACCCGTAAATAACCCATAAGACTACTTAAAAAAATCACAACTCTCAAGAAGGAATAAAGTTTAATAAATATAACAAATCGAAATAATTTGTATTTCAACAAAATTAATCCCTTACGTATTCTAGCTCACTTGCCGTCCCGTCCACTCTCACTAGAACTGAAAAGAGAGCAGAATAGAGGCTCATATCAACAGACTGTTCGATTTTTACAAAAAAATGAGGCATCCAAATTAATACAGCAAAATCGGAGCTTGTCTGCTTCAGGAAACCTCGTGAGGGCAGATGTCGCTCAGGGACCACCTGCAGAAGCTTAGTTCTGAAACTTCCAGATGGATCCATCATTGCAACCAAAAGCAACGTCATATACCTGAGTATCAACTTCAACGAGTTGCTAAAATTCAACCAGTACTCACAAAGTGTACTCAGAAAAGACAACTGGGCATTCCAATGACTACACTCCTTGATCAGGAGAAGATCAGGACTTAGCCTACAGACGAAGGTACTCATGTACAAAAAAACTTGTGAGGCCCGTTATCAGCTTTTGTTTTCCAGCCTGGTTCACGATCTCAAAGACAGCGATGATGGAACTCCAAATCTTCGAGAGGAAGATGCTTAGAATCTACACCAGACTCCACTTCGACCGACAGCGAGCAAAATATTACAGAAACGAGGATCTCTACAGAGAAGCAAAGACAGTACCACTAGACAAATACCTACTAAATTCGGCAAAGAAGCTGGTGCAGAACACCGTCAATCGTCCTAACCAGCTTATAAGAAGGATGGCCATCGAGCAACGACATCCCGAGCTGAGGTACCTCAGTGTGATGGAAACACTGGGTCAGCCTACCGCGCGCCGCCGCCGCCCGCCGCGATTCAGTTGTTTTAGCCAAGTTGAACTGGAAAACTAATATTGAAGAAAGTGTTAAGAAGACCTGCAAAGCTTTCTACGCTTGTAGTAAAATCTTTGTCAAAAATTGGGGTCTTCAATCCAAGATGATTTCGTAGAAGAACACAGCCTTGGTGCGATCAATCCTCAATCCTCACGTATAATTTGATTGTACGAAGGCCTGGTTTTACCAAAGCATATAACACCGATAAACTGAAGAAGATGCAAAGAACTGCTTGCGTTGCACCACAGGGGCTCTAGAGTTTTGGCCAACTGATGGCTTACGCGTTTTTCTGCACCTTTTACTAGTTGATTGACGCATTAAGTACCTCGTATCTTGGATTGCCAAACCTTATGTCCACAGTCCACAGCAATATTACGCCGTTGAATCCAATAGATATTTGTTTTGGTTCCCACTAGCTACTGCACCCCTTAAATGGGCTTAAGTAAAGATTTTTAGATTATGCTCCCATCAAAAAGACATGGATGATGACATTATGACGAAAGATGGAGAGTGGTGTTGGTTTAGGAATCTGCTCTGTGACTTTGGATATATCTAGGTCTTTTAAGCTACCCCACTTTGCTAGTGTTTTTCAAGCTGTATTACTGGCTTTCAAAGAAAGCTTCAAAGTACTCAATCAAGATCCAAACCAGAACTGTAATATGGCTATTAACACAGACAGTCAGGCGACTGTTTAAGCCATTAATTCTAGAACATCATCCTCCAAATTGTTCCAGCAATCCCGGGATATAAACTTTCTAGCCCCAATATTAACCACATTGTCAATCTTATGTGGGTTCCAGGTCATTATGTCATTAATGAATGGACGGACGAGCTGGCCAGGCAAAGCCCTTCATAACTCACATTCTGCACGAAGTTATGCAGGGAATTTTTTTTAACCAATCAAACCGTAGGTAAAGCAGTTTAACTAAGTGCATTAAATCTAGCCCCGAACGCTTGATATGATATGCATAACCAGGCAAGACATACCCAGGATCGTAACTACCTGTATTGGATACTGCGGGAAATAGGAGATCATTGCAGCGAAGCTAGTCATTCCTCACAAAAATAAATGTCATAGCTGTGGAGACCAGCGGGAAAAGAAAACAGTCATCCATTTTCCTTGCAAATGCCCTGTCCTAGACAAAATAAGAGCATAATCATTAGGAAGGGCATTTTTTATGACATTAACGAACTTTCGGAAATGAAGATCAAATACTTCGTCTCTTTTTTTTTTACAGCGACAAAATGTCTCTAGGAAGAACTTCGGTTATTTCTGTGTCCCTTGATTCTTTAGATCACGATCTAAAAGATTGCGGGCTTTGACGGTATGGGAGCTGGACTATAACTCAATCAGATTGACTACTGCTTCAGGACCAATCAACAAGCTGGCTGGCTTGACACAGTTTAGATGGTTTGGGATAATAGTGTGGTGGTCCGTTTGAGTGAGTGATCCCAATTCCGCACATAATAAGAGACATGAAAACCTACTGGATCCTTGCTTCATTTTTATACTAATCCAAAGTGGGTGTCTTCTTGAAAATGTCCACAATTCCCCATATCAATTCCATCAACAAGTTCACACGAGTTATGGTATCAAAATGGCGCACTTCTGCGAGAATTGGTTCACAGGGCTCAGCGAAATTAAAGAGCGCTTGGATGCTGTGTACGGTGACTCTTCTCCTTCAAGAATTTGCATAACGAGTTTGAACGTGGTCGGATTTTGATGAGCCCCGCCCAGGTGCCCCGAAAAAGGCTACCACGGAGGATAACGTGTCAAAAATCCACGATCTCGTATTGACAGACCACCGATTGAAGGTACTCGAGATAGCTTAAACAGTAGGCATCTCAAAAGACCGCGTAGGTCATATCCTTCATGAAAAGAAAACTGTCGGCGCGATGGGTGCCGCATTCGCTTACTCCGGACAACAAGCGCAACCGTGAGACCACTTCAGAGTAGTGTTTGAAGCTGTCGAATTGCACAACGAACTGCCGCCCCATCCACCGTATTCTCCAGATTTGGCCCCGTGTGACTTTATTTTTGTTTTCAAACTTGAAAAAATCACTCGCCGGGCGGAAATTTGAGTCGAATGAGGAGGGCATCGCGCGCCGCCACGGAGGCCTACATTGCAGACCTCGAAAAAACCTATTTTTCGGATTGGTTAAAGAAGTTGGAGCATAGCTGGATCAAGTGTATCCAGCGTACAGGAGACTATGTTGAGAAATAACTTGCCACTTTTCAAAATTTTTTTGTTTTTCTTTTGTAGGCTAAGTACTTATCGGACGACCCTCACAAGCTACCCTTTACCCATTTAAAAATTTAAAATTTTTTCTTCTAAACATATTTTTCATATAGCATCCATTTTAAATTTCTGCGTTTCTTAGACATAAGAGCAATTTGGTGCGTTCAGGTGTGTTTCAAAACAAATCAGATCGCTCAGAGAACGCTTGGTTCAGAAGATATTCAGAACATGCTCGTACTCTGTTTAGAGCTCTGTTCTGAACTAAAAAACAAAAAACGCCTCTTGTTTTCAAAAAAAGTGTTCAGCTTAAAATTTTGAACATTTGTTTTTATAGATTCGGCCTTCTGTAGTAAGTTCGGAAAAGGTGAAGAGTTGCCGAGTTTTCAAAAATCATTCAGGTAAAAACATAAAGAAAAGTGTTGTTTGCAAAATTCAATGCTTAACCAGTTGAACAATAGAGCATGGATGTACGACCCATGATCAATAAACAGTGCATTTTATGTACATTTAATTGATAACTTTAAATAGGTTAATAATTCAAAATTAATATTTTAAAATTTTAATGAAACCCATACACGAAAATTGTTCTAAGTGTCTTGTGGCAATTTTTTCTTACGGCAGAAACACTTCAAGCGACAATTATTCCAATTTCCAGAGATAGTATCAAAAAGATGGCATCGTGAAGATAAATTTAGATTAATCACTGCGTTGCAGCAATCTCGATCCGATATACTTATATCCATTTTATATAAATTAGAGCAACTGCGTCGACAGTTCCACAACTTGACACGCAATTTCCACTTCTACTTAATTGCCAGCCGCTCGGAGGCGGCATAGGCCGCTGCGCTGCGGTATATAGTAACACACTCGGTGACACGTGCCCTCTGCAACGCGTAGGTAGGTATGTACTTCTTGTGATCATTGTAAGTAAAAAGATTGTATTCATCCTTGCGCAGGGCGCGTATAACCAATTAATGAATTGACGTTTGCCCGAAAACTAAGTAATTAATGTTCCCTCGAGTCGACATTAATCAAAATCTCATGAGAAGGTTTTCGATATTTCTCCGAAGATGTCAACTTTCAGGTTGATGACGGTAAAGACGTCGCGTCGCCGCGGTGAAGTTGATTAATTTTGAATGATCCGTGAAATTTTTGGTCAGGTGGTAGCTGAAAGATTTCAATCTCAAAGCTTCTACATTTCATATTAATTGCTCTGAAGAAGGTCCACCAAATTCTCGAGAAAACAACGAGTACCTAACAAAAGATTATTTATTTGGCAGCCTAGAAGCATTCTTAAATTAGCCCCAGCCATCGAATTCTAATAGCTTCATCGTGCTAGCCTGTAATCACTTTCTTCTTCAAAGCACAAGTCACATAGAATTAAAAATAATCACAAAATAATGCCCTAATGGCTGTCAATTAAGTTCGAGTAAGTGGCTTGACGTTAATTGGAAATCACTGGTTGAAATTTCGCTTAACACAAATAGCCAGCGAGCTTACATCTTATTTACCAGCTGAAAGTACATGCAAAGGCGGCGCACCATTGAATCAGGGTCCTTATTTTTTTTGTTTTTGGCAATTGTAATTATTTAGATAGCAGAATTTAATTGTAGTTGTATGACTTTTCGAATCAATCAATCTATCGAATTGAATCATTGTCAATCACACGTAATGAGCACAGGTTTGTGCCTCACTGTTTATGCTGTATATGTGATCAAACGACCGACCACGAGAGGGCAAGAATTTTGTATTCGTTTGGTTGAGCTGCTAATTTCATTTGACAACGAACTCGCTGCCCGAATAGAACAAGGAGGTCGATGTTTTGTTTGTTGTTAACTTGGTCAGTTGCGAAATAAGGCATTCCTCAGTTTAAGCAAAAAAAAAAAAAAGAGTTTATTTCGGTTTCAGCGAGAATTGCCCGGGCTTTTTTGGCAAACTGTATATAGTAGAGTGGAGGAATTCCCAGAAAACACATTCAACAAAAGCCTTTTTTTTAATTTTTCTTAAATACCTATGTATATAGTACCCTTGAAGAACTATTGCAAAAAATAAGACAGAAACGAGAGGAGGAATTAACTGAAATTATTTTCAAAAACTAACTTTTACTCAACTACATACGAGTAAAATGGAAAATATATTTATAAATTAATGAATTCTGACCGTCCGTCGGGATAACGATTGTATTTATAATACAAAGAAGTCTACACCTAGGAGAAATTGGTTTTCTCCAAGAATGCTTTTCTAGTTCTGGCTCAATAAAAGTTTTCAATAAATCGAATATCGCCGGTTTCATTCGGGTTATTTTAAAAAATAGTTCTGGATCATGCTTTTGCATAGCATCATAATTAAGAGCAAAGAATCCATCAGTGTCTCTGTTTAAATTGAACTCCCGAGCCCATCGCTGCAGTGGCGTAGCGTACCATCTCGGCGCCCGGGGCGGGAGACCCATTTTGCCGCCCCCATTCAATACTAAATTAAAATTAAATTTCGAGACATCATTTCACAGGCAATGAAGTATCTTTTATTGAAAGTAAAATATAGGATCAGCCGTTTCATAAACGGATTCTACTGGCCTTACAAATGAGGCTCGTGAGACAAAGCTGCATCTGCGGATTCATCGCCATGCATGCGTTTTTTCCTGCGAATTCTTCTCGTTTTGAGTTCGATTTCGAGTATTTTCCAAAGAGTCTTAGAAAAGTCGATTGCGGCTTGGACGAAACGGTTTCTGCTCTACACTAGGAGTAGGAGAGCTTTTAAAACCCAGAGTTTCTGAGCACACTTATCTACACTCAGTCCACGTTGCTGCAGGTAAATATATGCGTCATCTTCTTCAGGTAGCTCTGCAGCTCAAAGCTAAGAAAAGTGAGGAAGTTGAATGAATGCCTGACTGTCAGAAGAAGATTGGCTACCGATCCGTCAATTCTTCCAGTACCTCAAGAACTTCCACAAACTTATTTTTAAGCGTCTTTACAGCTTCACGAGGTTCATTTCTTCTGCAGGCTTGTGACTAGATGCTTGAGGTACTTCTGGTGAGTCGACTTCATCTTGAACCTGCTCTGTGGTGGGACCAGAACGACTTCCAACTTCGACGGCAGGCACGTCTTCCTCTTCTGCCTGTAAAATAAGTTATGCAATCCCATGAATATTGACCGGAGGACAATTCTAGGCCACTCACGATTGTAGATGGAGGAATCTTACTTACATTGGAATCACTTCCACTGCTGCTGGATGCCGCCGAAGACGTTAACGTAGCTTTTGAACCAGAACTAGAACTGAAATATTTCGCGTCTTCGCGTCTGCTTCTTTCTTAACCTTTTTCTTGCGGTATTCCGCGCCGCCTCCTTTAACTCTTTTCATTTTCAAAAACTAGTTCAAAGGTTGAGTGAAGTACTAAGTGTTTAGTTTGAGAAGGTTCAACAGTATTTAAACTATAAACAACACAATCGAAATAACTTTCTGTGATGAGGGAGGGAGCAAAAACATTGAGCTGGCTGAGACTAGAACAACATTTCCGTCGAATCCTAGTTATCTTATCATATATCAAATATGCATATCATATGTTTCGGAATACTCCCTTTCAGTTTCGCGAGAGTTTCGGAACGTTTTGTTTTAGTTTCGCGAGTCGCGAGTCGCGCGACAATACGGAATGCACTCTTACGGCCCTACTCACCGTCTACGAATTCACGGAAATCAGCCGAGAGCGGTCAACGACAAACCACAGATAGGGTAGCAAATCTCAAATTTACATCATTGTTGTTTGTTGACTTGTCAAACGATCTGTCATAAAACATATGATTTCCACTCTACCCGCATCACCTGCGACATTTTGCCGCCCCCCTAGACTTGCCGCCCGGGGCGGACCGCCCCCACCGCCCCCCTACGCTACGCTACTGCATCGCTGCCTTTCTACTCTTTTTTCGTCGTTTTTTAATGCCCCATAACCAGCATAGCTCATAAGTCCGAACAAAGAAAAGTCAATCAGGTCATCAAGATCATCCATATCCATCTCCTGTTTTTATTAGTTTATTAGTTTATTAATTCATTCAATGCCTATACACAGTAAGAATATAATTCTTATAAATTAGTGATAAGCTTAATTATAATTAATCAAAAATGGAGAGAAAAAAAAAAAGCTATTACTGAGTGTTTTTGGTTTACAATAATTGTTAAACATAAATATTTGTATTTGTATAAATTCCTTGAAGTAAATGTAATGGTTATGATATAAATAAAAAAAAAGAAACAAAGAAAAAAAACAAAAAAAAAGAAGGAAAAAAACAGAAACTATATTTTCAAAAATATAATAATTTAAGTATTTGCAAAACTTATATACGATAAATACTACATTACAATACATCTCACCTTAAAAAAAAACAAACAAAAGGCGTCCTCTATACAAATTTAAAATTCAAAAACAGGGTTAAGGATCAGAGAAAAATTAGAAAAATTAGAGGTTTTGATTTTGAAGGTAGGATCTTATTTCTTGACGAAAACGTGTATAATTACTGACTCTTCTAATGTTCCTTGGAAGCAGATTCCAAAGACGAATGGCGCTGATGAAAAATTGTCGCTCAGAGGTCAAACAAGAATATCGAGGGTGTATCAGTATTCAGGATCTGTTGAAGGAGGTAAATATAATCCTATTGAACAAACTACAAGGTTGCTGCGTATGAATTATGTTAAATAATAAGATGAGGGTTCTATAACGAAGGAGGTGGTCAAAAGACATATTAAAAATTTGTACTGAGAAGCTAAATATGCGATCAAAGCGACGCAGGCCAAATATATACCGAGCTGTATTGTTAAATGCAACGTTCAGCTTTCTCCTACTGACGGCATCACAGTTGTTATACACTTCGCATCCATATGTTAGTATTGGAACAACAAGTGTTTTGGCCAACATTAAGCGGATTTTTAAAGGAGTGTAATACTGTGAGGACCATAACGCACGAAGCACACCATAAACTTTACCCACGGTGACATTGATGTGTGTGTCCCAGGTCAGTGTTCTGTTGAAGACCATTCCAAGATTTTTTGCTGATTGAGTGAAAGCGATCGGTAGGCCATTTAGATATAGGCCAGGAAAATAGTCTAGGTTCAGAAGCTTATTACTTATAATGATGCATTTCGACTTAAGAGGATTAAGGAACAGTCCGTTACAATCTGACCAATAGGAAATATCCTCAAGGTCCCTGTTTATATCATATGCACAATCTTCAATTAGTCCAAGAGGACAACTTTTGAAAAGCTGCACATCATCAGCATACATTTGGATGGAAGATCTAGTGACCTTTGTAGGAAGTTCATTAATATAAAAAGAGAAGAGAAGAGGTCCCAGAATCGATCCCTGTGGGACTCCTCTAGTGGTTGGTAGAAAATTCGATATCATATTTTTGACTGACACAGCTTGTTCTCTGTTCCGCAGATAAGATGACATTAAACGTACAGCAGAAGATGAAAAACCATACATTGTAGAAAGTTTATGGCATAAGTTGTTGTGATCCACAGTATCGAATGCTTTGGAAAAATCCAAAAGTACTAAGAAAGTAACACAATCACTGTCCAAAGCTAATCGTATGTCCTCAACAACGTTAATGATTGCGGTGGTACAACTGTGCTGTTGTCGAAAGCCATATTGCTTAGGTGAAAGAATATTATGGGTTCTTAAGTAGACATTTATTTGCTTTTGCACAACTCTTTCGAATATTTTAGATAGATATGGGAGTACGGATATTGGTCGGTAATCATTAGCGTTGCGACCTTTTGGGATGGGTAAAATTTTTGCTAACTTCCATTTAGTAGGAAATATTCCTGTCATTAATATTGTATTAAATGTGTGCGTAATGTATGGCAGAATAAGAGGTAGGATTGACTTGACGAACACAGGATGTATATTGTCAATGCCAACTGCATTGGACTTAACGGAGAGTAAGCTTTCAACTACATCAGCACTATCTATACCAATAAATTCAAATAAATTGTCTGAGATGAGTTCATCAGGAAAATCCATTGGATCGGAGGAAAGGTTAGTAAGAGTAGGGAATGGGAGAGTAACGAAATTCTTATTGAGAGATTCCAAATCAATATTCTCATCGAGATTTTTATTTTGTTTACCTAAGCCCATTTCTCTTATATTCTTCCATAATTGACGCCCATTGACTGGCGATCCTAACTTCTTAATATACAAACTAGTCTTAGCTTTTCTTATTTTACAGACGACTCGGTTGCGAAAAGTACTATATATTTGAAGAAGATATTCTAATCTATAACGTTTCCACTCAATGTATGCCTGGTCCCTCATATGCAAGAGGCTTCGAATTTCGTTGGAAAACCAAGGACGTTGACCATGCTTTATTATTTTAGATCTAAGTGGAACATTACTGTTAAACAAGCTAGAAATATTAGTATTGAGAAACTCTATTTGATCGTTGGGAGAATTCATATAAAATATACGCCCACATTCTATTCGTTGAGTGTCTGCTTCTAAACGTGTGTAATCAACACGATTAAAATCTCTATAGTCAAAAGAAGATACAGTGCTATTAATTTGAAAATCAAAAGTTAAATAAATGAGATCGTGTTTGGAAAAGGCAGGTGCAGACAACTGATCATATAGTAAAACATCACTAATGTCGTTAACGAAGAAAACATCAAGAAGGGTTTGCGACTCTCTAATGAAATGGGTTGCACTAATTGTGTTGATCGGAAACAAATTAATAGCTCTCATTCCATCAATAAGGAAAGCTTCAACAAGAAGGTTGCTATTGAAGTCTCCACAGATAATAATTTTAGATGGCGGCAGTGAGATTGCTTCTAAGAGTGTAAACAAAGGGGTAACATCCAAATTATGATGAGGTCTATAAACAGTCCCTACGAGCAAAGAATATTCTTCACTTATAATGTCTAGAAATAAATAATCCATCCCACTACTCGCATCCGATCTACAATTTAATTTGCACGTTATACCATTGCGAACATAGATTGCAGCTCCCCCTCCTCGTCGTGCTTGTCTGTCAGCACGAAAAAGCTTAAAACCGTTCAAGCTATACATAGCGTCATTATTATCTTCTGAAAACCAAGTTTCACTGACGCAGATGACATGGCAATTAGAACCCTCAAACACATCCCTAAACTGATCAATTTTACGATATAAACTCTGTGCGTTCAGATGACACACCTGTAGTCCTAAAACTTGGTTACTTAAAATTTTAACCATAGATCGCAAAATTCCATCACCACCACCGCCCAAGGAAACTCCACCAAATGCAGATTGATCCATATAGAAACCGAAATTAATATTTAATGTATATATATTCTGTGAGAAGTTTTAAAGAAGTGGGGATGTAAAGTAGTACAGAATTTCTACTAATGAAAAAGTAATAATACGAGTATAAAGAAAAACAAAAGAAAGAAAAAGATAATATCGTCGTCGTTCTATGAAAACTCCCTAAGTCCATTTTAAAAAAAAATGTGATTCAATTCTTATTTAATTCATTTCGGATAAACCATTTGCAAAAAAATTTATTGCACAATGGCTACGCCAAACCCATTCTACAATTGAAGCCTGAGATCGTGCTATTCTGATAATTTTTGGATTTTTTTATATTAATTTCCAAGTTTAAATGCAAATAAGTATCTCAAAAAACAAAAAATGGACTTAGGGAGTTTTCATAGAACGACGACGATATTACCAATGAGTTTAAGAAAAAGGTATAATTTATTGATTAATTTATTAAACTAATTAACAAAATATGTAAAAAAAGAGAACTTAAGTGAGTAAGATATTGAGAAAAAATAAATAAAAAAAAAAAAAAACAAAAGTTTGCAAATTGAAAAAAAAAAGAAAAATGTAAAAAGAAAAGAATAAGTTAATTGAAGAAAATTTTAAAAAGAAAGTAAAAAAGTTTGACATCCACTGGAATACGATATTGTTGTGGCTTTAATTAATCAGTATGTTGATGGCTGGCAATTATATTCAGGGCTTCTATGTTTTCGATGTATTCTCCTTTCTCATCTGACAGCCGGCTTTTGACATATACTCGACCTCGAATTGTAAACACGGCCGCTATTTTTTCTTGTTTTTTTAATTGAAGTGCATACCGCATCAAAGAATTATTATTCTTCTTAGATAAAGATTCGCGAACATAAATTTGTGCGGTTGATTGAAGTCCTACGCTATTGAGGCTAAGTTGCATTTTGTTGGTTTTACGATGTTTGGCGATTGACGTAAGAAGAAAGTTTTTGTCGTATGCGGATTTAAATTTAAGGATTATTGCTGAGTTCGTATTATTTTTTGTGTTCGGGCGGGTGCGGAAAATATCAAGCAAGTTCGGTGGTTTAATATCAACAGTTTTACATAAAATATTAAAAAGTGAACTTAAATTCTCATCGGGAGTGTGAGGAATTCCAAATATCACTGCATCACGAGCTACATATTTATTATCAAGATCGTCTTGAGTTATTTTGACAGTTTGTATTGTGGTTGAAACGGCGGAAAGTTCGGTTTTTACGAAAGAGAGTTCATTTGAATGTTTTTCGATTTTAGTTTTGGTGTCATGAAGATCGGATTTTAAAACTAGTATAGATGATTTAATGCTATTTACATCTGATTTTAGTGAGTTTATATCGTCGGTAAAATTGGTGTTTAAATTTTCAAGTTGTAACACTTTTATGTTTAAATCACTTAAATTATTGTTAATGACATCAAATTGAGCTTGCATTTTTTGCACGAGAATCTCATTGTCTTCTCTAATTTGTTTGGATAAGAGTGATATTATAGACTCACTTTGGGTTTTCAGTATAGCATCCATTTTAGACCACATAGTGCTGTCCTCAATTGCCATTTTTTTGGAAGTTTGTTCAGGCGAGGTTCGAGGTGAGTTATTTGTGTTCACTTGAGGTTTGGGTTCAGGGTAGAATGATCTGCTTCGTTTATTGTTTGAGCCAGACATAGAGAGAAAAATAAGTTGGATATTGTTTTTTTTATAATTTTTTTTTTTTGGTTCGAAGAAACACAAAGAACACAAAGAACAAAGAACACTACTACCATCCAAATATTAAAAAAAACTTTCGATCTGGTCACTGCCAAGAAGTTTCCGCTTTATACATTCGTTGGTTATTAAAATGTGTAATTGGTTCTTTTATTCTTCGTTTAGTGTGAACTGAATAATTCAAAATCACTGGTTAACATTATTTGTTCACACTGATTTTTTTTTTTTTTCACAGATCCAATGCTAAGCACTCTGTTTCAATGGAGGGTATTATAGACTCGAACGAGACTAGCCACAACTATCGAGGTTGAAAACAAAACCGCAAAAGAAAAAACACGTTTTTACTTTAGGTTAGGTGTTTTTTTTTTTTTTCTTCTTCCATTTTATTTTTTAGAGAGCAGAGAGGCACGTCTGCACTCTTCTAAGTTTCAACCCCGACGTGCGTAAGTTTCAACGTGCTGTTTTCACTTGAAATCTCTTGTTTAAAAAAATAGTTTTATAAATTAATTATGTTGAATGCCCAAAGTTTAAAATAACCTGGTAGGTACTAATCAAAGTCACTTATAAATGTCAGTCAACGCTCGTAGTTTGAAGCTTAATTTCGCCTTACAAATGCTAGGGTCGAGCTTTTTGACACATAAAGTCGTAAATACGACCAAACGCTCTTTAACGCCGGACCGACCGAACGCGAGGTTGTGATTTAGCCATAAAAATAAATGTTATTAGAGAAAACTGTGCATAAGCATAAAATTATTATATTATAATCTTTTAGTAGTAAGGAATAAAAACAGAACGCCATGTGATTTCATTAGCAAATATGAATTTATGCAAGAACAAAAGTTATTAGTCATTGTAGCGTTTCTTTTTTCGAATAAGCTTTATAATAAAATTTTTTTAAATCATTTTTTAAGAAAATATTTTAGTTCGCCAACTAATAATTTATTTATGTACGAATAAAAATTAAATTTCAGAAAAAAAATATTGACTCGTTTCTTGGGATTAAAAAAATTATGTTTTTTTTTTCAAAAATTAAATTAAAAATTTTTTTTAAGTTTTGAAATTCAATGGTCCTCACTAATTGCCAAACGGTAATGTGGACTTTAAGTTAACTGGAAGGTTAAAACTAAGTGTTGACCTTAAACAAAATGCTACCACAGTTTAATTTTTCCACTAACTAGTCTCCAGACTTTCCTCAAATTTATTACAAAATCTACAACAAATAAGAACAAAAATTCAATGAACTGTCATAATTTACTCTATACTTTAAAACTTACGTATTGCCGTATTCTTTTTTAACAGAAAGTATTATAGTAAGTACTTATAGTACGTCAATTGATTTGAAGTGTCGGAGTGTTTTAATTTATAACACCATATTTTTGTAACAAGGAAACATATTTATTTTATATTATTTTAATATTTTTGATTCTTAAACTCAAAATATTTTTTAAAATAAAAATAAGTGAACTGGCATATTTTTTGTGAGAATTTAATTGTTTCTTTTTAAGGTTTTCTATTGGTAAACATTAGAGGCCAGTTTTTTTCACAGTGTGTCATCTTTAATCCATGATTATTTCAATTCGTGACAAAAAATCCAAAGTTTGAGTTTTTAATCATGGATTTAGCTAATCAGCCGATTTCAGTTGATTAACACCATTCAACCAGAACCTTGGAAAACATTATCAAAAACTTATCCTATTGTGAACAAACTGGCTCTTAAAGTATTCTAGCAAATACGGTAAGTCGTCGTAAAATTCATAAATTGAGTAAATCTATCAAAACTTGCATAGAAAATTTTAAAGATTTACAAGATTTCGACTGTTTACGACGAATTGTATGCCTTTGTATGTTTTCAATTCAGATTAGTATAGAAATTCCGATTTCGACAAGTGCTATTCTATTAGCAAACAGAAATTATAATTTTCTTCAAACCGATATTGGAAATCTAAATATAAATACCTCTTAAACAAATGTAATTTTAATTTTGTTAATTGCTCTCGGTTTTAAAAATTGTATTCGACCCGTATATTTCTATATTATTATAATGATTATTTTAATGCTAAATAATAAAGAAAGATCCCATATAAGTGCTGTAAGATAAGTTTTTCAAGCTCATCTAACTCTTCTGAAAGTGGTTTAAGTTATAAAGACATTTGCATACACACACTTTAAAAAAAAATATCTTAAATCGATTCCCGTTCAACACAAAAATTTCTTTTTAGATATACGTAATTATTTAAATATATGAACTGGAATCAACAAATTAACCACGTATTTAAAGTAAAATCCAGACGTACTAAATATTAATAAAATGCACGACTGGATCGCACGAACTTGCTCTTATGTAAAAGTACTTTGGAATTTAAGATACATTTTATAAATATAAAACATGGATTTAATGAGATAATAATGTTCAAATGCATAAGCTTTATTATTATTTATGCAAATTAGCTTTAAAAAATCGTTTTATTATTAAATAATTTTTTTATATAAGAAATTTCTCTAAAATTTTTCAAGAAAAAAATGTGGGATGCGAATTTTAAGTATTAAATAATATTGATTTTAGGAAATAATTTCAAAAAATAATCGTTCATAGGTTTTGAAGATATTGATTTAAAATTTTTTTTTTTTTTAAAACCCAACAATTATTTTTATATACAATATTATTTTAAACTTAAGGGGACTCCTGCTGAAAATTTTGGGTTAAAATTCTTAGAGCCGTTAATGAGAAAGACGAAAATCAAAAAAAAAAAACGGGTCTATGGCAGGTACCCCTAATAACATTTTGCCCCAAAATTTTTTTGACCAAAATGTAGCCTATGTTCATAATATCACACCTATTTTTTTATCAAAATCGTTAAAGCCGTTTTTGAGATAAATAAGCATGTCGATTATAGAATTCGCAGAATTTTACTCCCGGTGAGTTGACTTGATTCGCATCCGCTGTAAAACTCAATTATGAAATTCGTCGGATGAACTACATTGTCGATTTCTAAAATTACCTTATCATTTATGAACTTTCGTATCGACACTGTCAGCAACAAACATTTATTCAACTGGCCTAGGCTGTGATAATAGTATCGTTCGATCAACAAAATCAAGCATCGTTGAGAGTGGTTAGTACGAAGATGGAGAACGGTTCAAAACCAACCGTGTGTTCTTTTTTTTTTTTTTTTTAGATTTCTTGCTCTCTGGTTGCGTGGCTATTTGTGCGTTTTTTATTAAAATTTGTTAAACAAACACTTTAGCATTCAGTATGATAAGCTTTTGACTTAAATTTTTGTACTCTCCATTGTTTATTTTCGTTTAATCAAAAATTCACTTCAGATTCATCTCGAAATTGGTGCGAATGTAAAATGATAGAAATTGTATGGAGTGCGAATGGATTGCGAAATCTGTAATACCATATAAGTTGAACAAAATGTCAGTGGTGCAGGGATTGTTACCGACATTCGTTCAACTTTCATTCGTCGGATTCAGTAATAGCAAAAGTTTGGAAATGAATTGAAATTGTCACTTTAGCTCATTCGCCGAATTCTGTAATAGGGGTGAAGATTTTGCATTAGGGGTGTATGAGGGGTACCGTTAGTTTTGGAGCTAAAAAAAAATTTCAATTTCTCCTCTAGGGAATCATTGAAGACCCTTAACTACCGAGATTGAGGCTGTAGTTCGAGGTACAGACATACAGACACACTGGAACATGTTTTTTGTGTACTAAATTTTCCTTAAAATTTTTATAAAAAAAATTAATATGCAAATTGTTAGTACTTAATAAAATACATTTTAAAACATAATTTAAAAATTTATTCGTGCATCGGTTTTCAAGATATTGAATTTTCAAAAAAAAATTTGATTTATTTTTTTAAAAATCCAAAAACTATTTTTTCGAAAAAATTTTTAGTTTATATTTTTTCAAATGCATACCAGCTCCAGCATAAAAATTTTGGTTAAAATCGTTAGAGCCGTTGGTGAGAAATTCGAAAATCAAAAAAACGGTTCTATGACAGGTACCCCTAATAACATTTCCCCCCAAATTTTTTTTTGACTAAAATATAGTCCATGTCCATAATATCACACTCAATTTTTTTTTATCAAAATCGTTAGAGCCGTTTTCGAGATAAATAAGATTTTGTATTACGGGTGTATGGGGGGTACCGTTAGTTTTGGAGCTAAAAAAAAATTTCAATTTTTCCTCTAGGGAATCACAGAAGACCCTTAACTACCGAGTTTAAAGAAAATACCTCTGGTAGCTTAGGCTGTAGTTCGAGGTACAGACATACAGACATACAGACAGACAGACGGAATTGTCGGACCCACTTTTTTCGTCTTCGCTATCATCGTAATGTCAACTTTGATCAAAATCTCGAGTTCGATTTTTTTTCCAAATGCAGAACTTGCCCTATAGTACCTATATCGCAAGTAATAAAAAAAATAAATAATCTGTTCCTGTTGCACATAAACATATATTATGTACTTCTTTTTCACTTTAAAACAAAAATCTGAAGATTGAAACCAAATCATGAAAATAAGTATTGAAAACGACCTGATAACATAGGAGTAGTTTTGAGTGCTAAATATAAATTTAGGTATAGCAGTAAGGCAACACTTTTTATTTAGTGTTCTACTTTAAATATGGATTTCCGTGTATTAAATTTTGACATAGCTATTGCTAACGGCTAAGCTGGAGATTAAATTTGTTATTTGTTAATTTCTCTGCCAACTGTACATAACTTATTTGTCAAAACTTAGCGCACCAAATAATTGTCTGGCACATTTATTCTCGAGCTAAATTTCAATTTGAAATGGAAGAATACTGAGAAGAATATTTGGTGACAGAAACTTTACAAGTTTTTCCACAGCAAAAACAACGAATGCATGGTAAAAATAAAAGTAAATTTACCGTAGATGAAAAACAAGACTCGCTTTCCAAAATTTTTAAAAACTCACACTTTAAAACAAATTCTTTAAAATCTTTGAAAAGAATTTCCTTAGAGAACAGCTGTTTTCTGCTTGGATTTTAGCTGATGTTTGGAGAAAAATGTGGGAGATAAAATATAGTGCGAACTGCGTAGACTTAAGGTTTTAAAAAATTACCATGGCGTTTTAAGATAATTTAATTGAGTTTTCAAAAAAAAATTGATTTTTTTTGGGAAGCTCAAATACACAAAACTATCCAACATTTGTGGGGAGCTGTAGCATAGATAAAATGATAAAATTCTGTTGTACCGTTAATAACCATTTTTTGAAAAAAATTTAACAACCACTTCCTAGCTTTAACTAAATTAGAATTCTTGAGTTTTTTTTTAATCTGTCGAACAGTTTATAAAAAAAAAACAATATTTTATAAAATTTCGAAAAAAAAAATTCTTATAGTAGGTACCGTTATTTTTAGTCGTTAAAAAAAAGAGAGAAAAACGTTTGGCGGAAAACATTTAAAAATGATATACGAGTATACCAAGTTTAAAGAAAATAGGCCATTTTTTCGTGTTTTCTATCATCGTAATGTGAACAGTGATCAAAATCTCGAGTTCGATTTCTTTTACGAATGCCTTATAAGTCCCAAGTAAAAATTGTATCAAATGGTTTGAAACTATCAGTATGAAAATGTAACTTCTGTTCATATACAAGAAAGTTTGCACTTATAGAGTCAGAGTGAACACTTTCAGAATGACCCTGAGTTAGAAATGTACCCCATTTTGAAAATCCAACTGGCAAATAAAACATCACATTTCTAATTTTTCAGATTGTCAATGCACTTAATTATATTTAAACTTAACGTAAGAATGATGCGTATAAAATTTTGTATAATTAACACTTAAATTTAAGCCTTTGTTTCTGCTTCTCCAGTTGTTGCTTGCGAAGTTGCGTCACTGCTCTTAGGTTCTTCCGTTGATCCGCACACTAAGCATGGACATTTTTCCTTAAGAGCAATGCGATACTTTGGATGGCTAGAAATTTTTTTAAATAAATTAATTAAAATAATTTTGTTCCTTTAAAAAAAATTTTCTTTAATTACCTGATTCCGTAAACAATCGGATTCACGCAAGCACTTGATTTCGCAAATGTTGCACCCCAAATTGTTAAAAGTGGAGTAATGCCCTCGAATTTGAATAAACCCATGCAGTTGATAATGAGATATGGTGTCCAGGCAGTAAACCACAATGAAATTGTAACCAAAGCTACTTTGGCCAATTTTCCTTCGGCGCTCTTCTCGTTATCCTCAGATGAGCGCAAGGATTTGACATTCATTTTCTTGGCCTGTTCTCGCATGGCTTTTTCGTGAGCTGCTACAGCCTGAAAGTAAGTAAGAATCATTATGTAATAATTTTGGTTTTGCTCAAGGGATTTCTTTTTTATTAATCATACCGCAATAATATACCAATAAGAATGGCAAATCATAAACAATGGCAAGTAGTAGACGAAGAGTGAATAAAATATTAAATAAGTTCGAGGGTTCCAGTTGCGTTCAAGATATTCAATTCCACATGAAGTCAAATTTCCTTCGGGAACGTATCTGCAATAATTAGGAGGTGTTAATAAATTTTACGTCAAAAGTTTAAATAAGAAAATATTTTAAGAAGTTTAGGCATAAAAAAATTAACAAGACTATTTGTATGTCTATTACACTGGTCTTCAAAATTGAAGGTTTTTTTTTGTTGTTCGTTCGGAGGCCAGGTTATACTTCTCCGAGGGTTTTCGGTATTTGGGATTCTACATTGCTCGATTCGCTATGATTTAAGAGATTTTCAAATGAAAAAAAAGTTTATGACCGAGTTTAAAAATATAAAAGTTCGGTAGTATTACCAAAATTCACGCTTAAAATTTTTTCTATGTTTTTTTAAGATGTTGTTTGGCAAATTGCAAAATTGAAATTGTGAAATATTATTAATATTAATTAATTACATGAACAGCTAAATTTCAATAATCTTTTACAAAAATTAAAAGTACTAAATTCATTTCTTAAAAAAATATATATGTAAATAAATTTGGTTGTGCAACAGCTCGAAGAGAACCAGGACCAAGTGACTTACAACTCTCAACCGTTCCTGTGTGCGTGTTACCAAGAATAGAAGGGACCTACAATTTTCTGCCGATTCCAAACGGCTAATAAGTAGAGCTTTTTATAACAAGAGATGCTTTTAGAGGCAGACACCCCTGAAAAAAATGTTTGCAGCGGCTGAGAGTCGAACCCAATTCCTTCCGCGTGACAGTCCAATGCACTTACCATTATGCCAAAGGGAAGAATTCATTTTCAAAATATTTTAAATTTCACGGCAAACACCAAGTTTTGCCATCCTTACTTTTGCCTAGATTAAAACTTAGAGCATTGGTTAAAAAAAATATCGGCTTATCGGCTTTTGTTATAAAATAGTTCTGTGACGAGTTTCATCATTTTAGAGTTCAAGTTCCGTCTTCGAATGTCTACAATTTTTTTTCCGCTAAGTCCTTCTCGGAATAATTCAAAACCAAGCAAATGTATTGACTTTTTTTAAAATGGAAGAAACGTCGAAGCTGCATACATAAATAGGGACAATTTTTAATTAATAATATTTTGCAGTGATAAATTATTTTTAGATTTATGAACTCTGGGTATGTTTCACGACGAATTTCCCTTCACTTCATTGAAGTCGAATTTAACATTTATCTCGCATTTTAAACTCCACACATACAGAACTATTGTCACATTTAAGATTTAACTGCACTTTTTAAAATACCTTAAATTCATGCAAGACTTTGTATATATTTACCTGCTCCATCCGAACAATGGACCAGCCGTCCAAAAGGCTGCAAACGTCCATATAATCAAAATCTTCGTAATTGCCAATTTAACTGTCATAGGACGTCCGGTAACACCTTTAACAATGACTTCATATCTGTCCATAGCTATCATACTCATGGACCAAATCGAAACATTTCCAAACATCGATCCACACAATGCGTAAACATCGCACATCATTGGTCCCAGTATCCACGTTTCGTAGAACAAATTTATAATCATCATTGGGCAATTTGTGAGCATCATACAGAAGTCCGAGAATGCCAGATTCAAAACCAACAAGTTGGCTGGAGTTTTCAAAGATTTAGTTGTTGAAAATATGTAAACCACAATGCCGTTGCCGCAGAATGAAATGGTACCCATTATTGACAGAAAAGCACCCAGGGCTTTATTCCAAAATGGGTCCATGGGTGGAAATTGATTCCAATATGGGTGGACCAGATGGGCCATATCGGGTGTAACCTAAAATTTGAAAAAAAATTTAAATTATTTAGAATTTTGAAAATTAATATATTTTGTGTAGACTCACTTTGTCGGTGACAGATCCATTCGATAGGGCCATGTAATGGGGCCCGAAAGAGTAACCACTATGCATTCTGCAAAAAATACATTTACCAAATTTAGAAAAACATTATTTCCTATTTCATAAAAAAAAAAAAACTCACGTCTCCATGGCGCGGTATAGGTCGTCTCTAGTGGCAGACGCTTTGTTTGGTTATCACAAATAGTTCCAGCTGCACTCAGTTCTTATAGTTTTCTCTAATTCAATTATGTTTATTTTCCCTTTGGTCATGTTTATTTTGTTATGTTTTTCAAAGTCAAAACATTTATATTTCGGATTCATTTTAATGCGGTTTAAATTTTATGTATGAATTAACTTACACAGGGACGGATTATCCAAATTAAATCACCTCAAGGCGTAAGGTCATCCTCCTTAAAATATGAAAAAGGAAAACATGTATGACAGAAAGTAAAGTAGGTCACTCAATTAGCACACTAACATATATTAGTAACTTTTTTTTAGGGTAGAATGACTTTATATCATACTGATTGTCAATCGAGCTTAATTATGTTGTAAAGGGCCACAGAAATATCTTCTCATTTGAAAAATTCCATGATGTAAAATTTGAAGTTTCGTTTTGACAGCTCACCAAATGTCATTTCGTACTGTCAGCTGTTATTCATTACTGAAATATTGTGGACAAATAATTTAGTTCTTTGGTCTGTTGCTGTTGTTTCTTTGTAATTATTGAGAAATGGAAATGACAAATGTCAAATTTTGACGGCAATGTTGCTACAGATTACAAAAAGTGGATTTATGATCGGCTAAAAGAAAGTGAAAACTGTTCCACAACATCGTGGATACCCCAAACGTAATTAAATTTACATTCATATAAAATTAAATGGGGCCCAAGAGCCCTATATGTTCCAACTAGATATTTTTATTCTATTCCACCCCCCATCTATTGCTTTTTCACAATATTCAAGTAAATACCGTGCCAAAGCTTACAAAAATTTTGTTTGGCGGTGCATAAACTAATCTTTTGCCATTGCCGTATTTGTGGCTTCAGTCTAGATTTGTTATATTTCTCGTGACGTAGTTAGAAATTGTATTTTTACTTTCGATATAAAATATATTGAATTAGATTCATATATAGATAGTTTATATTTCACTGGGTAAACAAAATTTGTGTTGCCATTTTAAGGGTGTGTATCTTTAAGGAGGCTTAGATCAGAGTTTTCGGTCATAAGGCCCTTGAATGAATTAAAGGTTGAATTATTCTATTTTTTTTTTTGCGAATAAAAAACGGCACTATTTTTTAAAAGAAAATTGGATTCTTTAATTTTCTATTTTAATATTTTTGTATTTCTAATGTGCAGTAATTGAATTGTCCAGAAGCCAATGCATCCACAGAAAGTGACATTTTAGTGCGGATTGTAGAGTGGTGGCATCATCGGACGATTAAACCCCTTTGGAATTATTTTTTGTGGAGAACCGTGAAGGACCGATGTTATGGCAACAATCCGGTAACGATACGAGCACTTAAGGCCAATATCATTTAAGTAATCCGTGAGCTACAGCCCGAAACCATCAACAAAGTCTTGGAATGCGCTACTGCTGCGTAGCCAGCCGAGACAGCCGCTATGTTCCATAATTAATGGGAAAGTTTGCTCTTACTAATAAAGCCATAATACATGAAAAAATTTAATTTTGTTCATTTAATTGCATTTTTAAAAAGAAACTTGTATTTGGCCCACCCCGTATGTAGGTACTCGTAAGTAATATAGAGCATGTTTGGGATTCGGAAAAAAAATTAATGAAAAATGACCAATCTCGGGCTTCGCAATTCTGTTTGTCTGTCTGTTCGACTACAGCATAAACGGCAAGGTCGCTTTTCTTTAAACTTGGTAGATAATATTTTTAATTTTTAATTTTTCCTACCGACAATTTTTTTTTAAGAACAAAAATAATGGAATCTGCGGAATTCTTTTCTAAACAACTAAAAACTAAATTTAGTAATGATTGAAAAAAAATATTAGTGTTGTATCACACATAATTTTTACTTGCGATATAGGTACTATAGATAAAGTTCTGCATTTGGAAAAAAAATCGAACTCGAGATTTTGATCAAAGTTGACATTACGATGATAGCGAAGACGAAAAAAGTGGGTCCGACTCCGACAATTCCGTCTGTCTGTCTGTATGTCTGTATGTCTGTACCTCGAACTACAGCCTAAACTACCGGAGGTATTTTCTTCAAACTCGGTAGTTAAGGGTCTTCGGTGATTCCCTAGAGGATAAATTGAAATTTTTTTTTAGCTCCAAAACTAAGGGTACCCCCCATACACCCGTAATGCAAAATCTTATTTATCTCGAAAACGGCTCCAACGATTTTGATAAAAAAAATTAGGTGTGATATTATGGACATGGACTATATTTTGGTCAAAAAAAAATTTGGGGGGAAATGTTATTAGGGTTACCTGTCATAGAACGGTTTTTTTGATTTTCGATTTTCTCACCAACGGCTCTAACGATTTTAACCAAAATTTTTATGCATGAGCTGCTTTGCATTTTAAAAAATAAAAATTTAAATTTTTTTCGAAAAAATAGTTTTTGGATTTTTAAAAAAATAATCCAATTTTTTTTTTGAAAATTCAATATCTTGAAAACTGATACACGATTAAATTTTTAAATTACGTTTTAAAATGTATTTTATTAAATACTAAAAATTTGCATATCAATTTTTTTTATAAAAATTTTAAGGAAAATTTAGTACACAAAAAACATGTTTCAGTGTGTCTGTACCTCTCACTACAGCCTAAACCCTTGGACCTATTTCTTTCAATCTCGGTAGTTAAGAGTCTTCAGTGATTCCCTAGAGGAGAAATTGAAATTTTTTTTTTAGCTCCAAAACTAAGGGTACCCCCCATACACCCGTAATGCAAAATCTTATTTATCTCGAAAACGGCTCTAACGATTTTGATAAAAAAAAATTAAGTGTGATATTATGGACATGGACTACATTTTGGTCAAAAAAAAAATTTGGGGCAAAATGTTTTTAGGGGTACCTGCCATAGACCGGTTTTTTTGATTTTCGACTTTCTCATTAACGGCTCTAAGGATTTCAACCCAAAATTTTCAGCAGGAGTTCCCTTAAGTTTAAAATAATATTGTATATAAAAATATTTATTGGGTTTTTCAAAAAAAAAATTTTAAATCAATATCTTCAAAACCTATGAACGATTATTTTTTGAAATTACATATTTCCTAAAACCAATATTATTTAATACTTAAAATTCACATCCCACATTTTTTTCTTGAAAAAATTTAGAGAAATTTCTTATATAAAAAATTTATTTAATAATAAAACGATTTTTTAAGGTTTATTTGCATAAATTCATACTTTTCCGGAAACCAGACGGCAATTTTATGCATTTGAACATTATTATCTCATTAAATCCATGTTTTCTATTTATAAAATGTATCTTAAATTCCAAAGTACTATTACATAAGAGCAAGTTCGTGCGATCCAGTCGTGCATTTTATTTTTTTTTTGTGATTTTCTCAGAAACGGTACAATTGACTTTGATCAACATTTGTATGTTTAACCTTTCAAAAAATTTTAATAGTACTTAGTATTTAAATTTTCAAAGGTTTTTAGTACTTAAAAAAAAAAATGTTCAAGTTTTGGTTTTGAAAGCATAATGCATTGAAAACCACATGCTCGATATTTTTGAAACTTGATTATTAACAGTTTTTCGATACTATCTCCCATAATGAAGAAATCAATTTTTATTTTATTTAAGGGACTCTCCCTTAAATCGTCAAAAACTTCTCTTAGAAAATTTCACTTTTCTAGAAATCGGAGCCTAGAATTTTGATGACATATTTTCTGTTTCTGGCAGACGGCAAATGCCATGCTATATTGTATGTACATAATTTTGTTACTAATATTTAATACAGAATAAAAACAATCTATCTATCTATCTATCTATCTATTTTCTGTTTCGCTTAACTTTTACGACAATTCAATAAATAAATAGAAAATAACTTTTCTAATCATTAATTAATTTTTCTATTAAAATATCCCAGTCCTATACTTATAGACCCTTTCTTACTTATTCGTTGGGGCAAGTGCGTGCGACCCAATCGTGTATTTTATGTAGTATTTTCCTAAAAATTAATAAACACATTGTTCTTGGTAATGAAGACTCGAAGGCTTTGTTTACTCATTATGATGACACATTTTCAGCAAAGCAACGCATCTAGAAAAAGTTCAAGAGAAATCGATTTAATTTTATTACAACTGCAAAAATATAAAATATAAATAATTATAACCAAGAACTACCCAAGCTTAACCGTTTGTTTGTTTTCTTTGTAGTCTTTTCAACATAGAACATCACATAAGGCGTTGAAAAGAAATGCAAGTATAACTACTCGTACATCAAAATCATGCTTTGGCTGTAGGGGTTGTTTAACATTTTTGAGCCGATTAGAAAATTCTCAAACCGATGGAACCATTGGTCTTTAAAGTTATTCTCTATAGAAGACTTATTCAATGACTAGCTGGCCCGGTGAGCGTTGCTTGATAAAAAGTTATGATTAAATTCACAGACGAAGGGGAGAGCACCGCGAATAATAGAGCTGGATACATGAGTAGAGCATAGGTTCAATTACTTTATTAAAAAAAGCTAATTAAAAAAATTATACCCTTGGCTAAATGGTTAGCGCGTTGGACTGTCATGCGGCCTCGAGTTCGATTCTCAGCCGCTGCAAGAAAGTGTTTTTCAGGGGTGTACTGCCTTTTGCGAGGAATTGACAAATCCTCCAAGAGTATCTCTTGTCTTGGAAAGTGCTGCTCATTAGCCGTTCGGAATCGGCGGAAAATTGTAGGTCCCCTCCGTTCCTGGTAAGCACGCACACAGGAATGGTTGAGAGTTGTAAGTCACAAGGTCCTGGTTCACTTCGAGCTGTTGCACCAGCAAATTTAATTAAAAAAATAGAAAAATAGATAATTTCTTAAAATTTTTTGGTATGTATCTATAATTTTTAATTTAATTTTGTTGGCGGCAATGTGAGTAATAGATTCGTTGGAGCCCTTACGAGGTACGGTGGGTAAGCAGATAGAAGAGGCGAGAAGTGGAGGATTTTTTAGTTAGCGTGAATAAGTGTTGAAAGAGATGGAGTTGTAAGAAGTTGTTCCATCAACAGATTCTGAAATTAGTTGATGAATGAAGAAAATGACGCTTATTTCTCTTCATGCTTCCAGCATATTCAAGTTTGTTCATAGAAGTCGGCTTAGATACGGAGGTAGAATCAAAAGATTATTCAAAGACAGATCACAAAGGTGAATGCTCTCCAAACTGGATGTATTAATTTATACCATACTTGACTGGCATATTCGTGAAGCTTGTGAAAAGGGATCAGGTCACGTAGGGATCGTTTCATAAAGCCTAGTGCGAATTTGCCTTAAGAATAATCATGTCAATATGTGTGAGAATGTTTAGTACTCTATCACAAAAAACATCAAGGTCGCTGACTTAGCGGTGGATATGGGTTGATAATGGATTAGGTCGAAACGGACAGGATATTGGATGCGTTTTCTTGAAAAGGTGATTGAAAAGCTAAAGTTGAAGACGAGTAGAATTATATGTTGAAGAAATGGTATTAAAGGACTGGGTATCGTCGGCGAGATACGTGAATATTTGATGAACATTTCAAGATATTTTATAGTAAGAATAAAAAGGAGAGGATTTAAGTGGCTGCCATGTGGCACTCCGGACGAAATGATTGTAAAAGGTAGATCTGAAACGAAGTTTATATTTATATTTGGTACGAAGAAATCTAATTTAAGTAGAATAGTTTCAGTCCCAAGGGTTGATATTTTAAAATTCGATAAAATAATTGAAATAAATACAATTAGATATGAAGAAGTCGTCGATAAGAGGTTGTTTAGGTCTTCGGCCAGCTCGGTCCCTAGCTATCTGCCCAAAGCTGGTTGAGGTCGTTCTCTATTTGTGTGCTCCACCTTAGGTGTTGTGTTCCTCTGCTGTGCTGACCATCAAAAGTAGATTCGATGACTCGTTGGGCTGGCGCTTTGGTGTCTATAAGCTCCACGTATCCCAGTCGTTTTAGTCGATGTATTTTCAGCTATTTGACCAGGTGGACGTCGCTGTAAAGCCCATAAAGCTCGTTGTTGATTCTTCTTCTCCATACTCCATCGATGCAAGCTGGAACGAAAATCAACCGAAGAATTTTCTTTTAAGGCACTTAATCATATTCTCCATGCTTCTGCCCTAGAATAATAAGGGTCTTATATAAGGTCTCCTTGGTTAAAGAAAGGGAGATTTATACTACTCAAATGCCTTCATAGCGATTGGCGAAAGTGATTCTTCTTTTGATCTCTGCACTGATCTCATTTATTAAGCTAATAGTGGGGCCCAGGTAGACATAGTCCTCGACGACTTCGAAGTTGTATTTATCTATCATGACTCTTTGCCCGAGCCGATGATGTTTCGTTCTTCCAATGATGTCAATATCTACTGCATGAGCAAATAGTTGAATGGGTACCTTTCTTTTTCACTTGCAAATTGCGTTCAATTGCTGAAAGAACGATGTTTAAGAGATTGCATGATAACGCTTCGCCTTTGCTCAAGCCTTTCTGGACATCAAAGGATTTAGTGGTGTACTTACCGACTTTGTGAAAGAGTTTGGCAGGGATGCCGAGATGTGACATGGCTCTATACAATTCGTCTCTGTCTACAATATCATATGCGACTTTAAAATCGATAAGGATGTGATGTGTATCGACTTGAAACTCCTGAACTTTGTTTCCAAAATCTGTTGGAGTGTGAACATTTGGTCGACGGTTGATTTGCCGGGCCTAAAATCACTCTGATAAGAGCGGATCAGATCATTGAAAAACGGACTTAAGCGATCGCACAGTAGATGACAGATGACCCAGATGACAGGATTTTGTATGCAACGTTGAGGAGACTTATACCTCTGTAGTTGGCACAGATCAGAGCATCTCCTTCCTTGTGGATGGGACACATTATATATAGCAAGGTTGCATTCATCAGGCATACTTTCATTCGACCAATTTTTAGAGATAAGTTCGTGTATACTCCCTACCAAGCCATTTCCCCTGCTTTGATTAGTTCGGCTGGCAGGCCATATAAACCAGCAGCCTTGTACGCTTTAAGCCTGGGTGTAGCTAACCGCACTTCTTTTAGATCGGGTGTATACGGAAATTTTGACCATCATCGCCCAAGTTGAATGGATTATACTGTCTAATAGCGCGAATATTAGTCATCTTCGTCTTTAAGCAGCTTAGAAAATTCTTGTTTTCAGATCCTCTGTACTGACTGTACATCTATTACCATATTCCGACTATCGTCTCGATGGGCTTTCGTTTTGACCTTGTAACCTTGGGTAGATTGCTTCACTCTTTGGTGAAACTTTTGAACATCTCCCTTATTGATACCGTCTTCGATTGACTCCACTGCAGGCTTCGCTTGCTATCGCTTTTTCCTTCTGAGAAGTATGCGGTCCCTGCTTCGTTTTTGGCTGTAGAGCTCCCGGGCTGCTTTCTCAGCAGTTCTGGTTCTAGTTTAAAGCATCGATAGGCCTCTTTCTTGGCTGCATGCGCCAGCCGCTATTCTTTATCGAACCAGCGGTTTCGTTGTGGCCGCTTAGTGAAACCCAGCACCTCAATGAGGGTTTGTCGGCAGTGATTCCAATTAGTCCTCTGTAGTTGGTACTCGTGGCGGGCTTTCTGAAAGGTTAAAAAAACTACAATCCTCGGAACGTTCGTTTATCCAGGATACTGGAAGTATTTCTGGCATCTATTGCAACATGATCAATCTAGTTGATGGTTCGTTCTGGAAACCGGCAGGTCCCTTTGTGTATATTGAGGTGTGGGAATCGAGTGCCGGCTATGATGACATTTCGCTCTGCGGAAAGTTACAAAGTCAATCAGACTAAGTCCGTTTCCCGGAAGTATTATCGTGCAGGCTGTGTCCTCTGACTATCGAAGCAAAGATGTATTTGTGTTCATGCTTAGTCGGCTGGACCGGATGGTGTCTCCTACTACATCCTGAAAAGGCTGCCACATGCAGTAATGATTTTCCTCACAACCATTTTAAATAACTGCATCAAAAACTGTTACTTCCCCCAGAAATGGAAAACAGCGAAGATTGTGCTAATTCAGAAGAAAGGTGCTTCTAACATAGTTTCCAACTGCAGGCCGATATCACTTCTCAACAACATCAGTAAGTTACTGGAAGAAGTAATCCTCCGAAGACTGAAGAAATTCTACAGTGAAAATTCAATCAATCCTGACATGCATTTCGGATTTCGAGAAAAACACTCAACCTTGCATCTACTGCTCAAATTCTTACACGATATCACCACAGCCCTCAACAGTCATCGTGTCACCATCGAATGCTTTCTGGATGTCGGGAAAGCATTCGATAGACGACCTAATTCACAAACTTCATCGTATGCAATTACCTCCGCCATTAATAAAAATTCTCTTTTCTTTCCAACGAGATAGCTGCAAGTCAAACATGAAGACCATCAGAACTGGAGTCGCTCAAGGCTCAAAACTAGAACCCTTCCTCTACAATTTGATGACTTCCGACTAATTGTCTCCAAGTGGATGCGAGAATCTTCTGTCACCACTAATCGCTGTCCGAAAAGTAAAAACCCCCATCAACAGACTCTTCCAATTCTACCAGAAATGGGGCATCTGGATCAACACTTCCAAATCGGAAATTGTCTGCTTCGGGAGCCCTTCAACTGGGTAAAGGCATTGGCATTTGGCACTGCAACAATTTGCAGAAATCTGGTCCCTGACGGACCCACTATAGCGACAAACCGAACGTTAAGTACCTGGGAGTTACTAAGGTTTAACCCGCACTCAATAAATGTTCTGAAAAAGGCCAGCCGTTTGCACCCATTGCCGAAAAGAGGATCAGGTCTTATCGAACCGACAAAGATATTAATCTACAAACAACTCCTGCGGCCAGTCATCAGCTATTCCTTCCCAGTCTGGTTTTCAATCACGAAGACAGCTATGAAGGAACTTAAACTATTCGAAAGGAAGATACTGCACTGGCCTTCTCTTCGACCATCAACGACATAAACAATGCAGGAACGAGCATCTCTACACAGAAGCGAATTTAATCCCACTGGACAAATATCTAGTTAATCTCTAGTTCATCAACTTTTGAGAAGGATGACCACAGAACAATGACATCCCGAACCGAAGTACCTCAGTCCTCAGTGTAATGGAAGCTCTGGATAGCAACGTAACCATGGACAACGAGGAAGTAGTCTCGTTCTACGCTGAAATTAGGTCAGCATACCACCGACCGAGGCTAAACGCTATCCCTGCCTACAACCCACAAAAATCACCACCGACAACCGGGAATGAACACCCTGAAGACGATACAGTCAACCGACCTTTTAATATTTTTTTTCGTCATGTAAATTTTATTTAAAAATAATTAAACTTGGGTCACTGTATATATGAGCCAACAAATGTAAATTTTCATACATAGTATCTTATTAGTTGTAGCCCAAATTGTAAATAGAATGTTCAATAAAACAAATAGTAGTGTTGTGTTAATGCTTGAAAGTCTTCCAGTACCGTACCCCAGTTTCCCTATATAATCTCATCATCAATCATCGAGTTTCCTTGTAGGCTTATAAAGGATAAGTCTCCTAATTTGTCTCCGTCAATTGACCCTTGGCCAAAAAGAGTTACATAGACATATTATTTGCTTACTTCTTAATGTATAATCTAAGCTTTCGAGATTGGAAATACATTACTTCATTAGGTAAATTTTGTCCGAAAAGCTCTTTTGACGAACTCACTGTAAATAGATACTAAGGTCCCCAATATCTTTGCTCGTCTTGGGAATTGGAAAGTATTTTCTATCGATTTTATTCAAAATCCTAGAAAATATCAATATACAAACGGTCTTCAATACCTGGAATTTAAGTGCCAGAAATTGCTAGAAGTTCTGATATTGCATTAGGTTTTCCCTAAACACGTTAAAGTCATGAGTGAAATAAGTAAAAATGATAATACCTCAAATATTTACCAAAATGTTGTCTAACCCATTAGGTGTGTGAAGCAATGAGAAGCTCAGCAAACAAACGGATACCCTGGTTCAAATTGATATACTTATACTCGTATGATTGTTCCCATGTCATTTAGACCATTGATCTGAGCGGGCTTCAGCCTCTGTTTAATGTGTTTTTGTGGTGAAAAAAAAAACAATGATGGATCAAATATTTTGCCACAGATCCAACTATAATGAACCCTTTTTTTGGGTGTCCAAAATGTCAGTGGTCACAGACGCGAGTTCGGCAAACACACTTAAGAATAGGTAAGAGTATCTGGTGAAATGTATCTGTCGCCGTATGCTCAACTACCAAACATATATACAAATCAATTCGATATGTACACTGAGCTTATGGCTGTAAAGCCTCTATTGACCGAGAACCACTTAAGCTTCCAGCGAGAAAGAGGGGAATGCAAAGAACATAAATAAATTAATTTTTCATTGCCCACTTCAGCGTGAAGATTGAAGAAATGTTTTTTTTATGGCCACAAAATGTTAAAATGTTTATTCAAGTTGTAGATACACATTTAAAGATGGTGTGATTGAATAGATTTTTATTTGTTCAGCTATCAAGTTTTGAGATGATTCAAATGGGACATGATTGAATTCGAAAGGGTTTTAAAATCGACTTGACAACAGTCAATTGGGGGGTATTAATGTTTGTTTAACATTTGGACTTGGGTAAACCAGTCTTAATCAGATCCATAAAAAATGTTTTAATGCATTTCGAAGATATCGTTCTGATTTTGTTGACATTAAGTCTGTCTTTATAGCCAAAGCCTCATTTATTAAGACATAAAATGTTAGCGTTGCCAAGAATAATTTTTTTCAGCATCAACCATATTATTTATATTTTAATAAAGTAATTTTTATTAGGTAAAAGTGAGGTTCAAAAATCTATGTTTTCAATATTTTAATTCTAAAGAATGAGCAAAAGTCATTCCAAAATTTGGGTTTCTTTTCCTCGTCGCTATACTTTTATTACCGAACTTGAACTATAGGTATTATGCGATTTATCGGACTGTACCTTTCGAAACGTCTACAAATTTCGGCGCTTTAAATCTTGCGATAGTTTGGTTTTGTATTTTCTTGCACCATGAGTTTTAAAAGCAGCCTCTTCTTGAAGGTGGCAATATTAAACTGTTCAACTATTTTTTTATAGATATATTTCGACACTTAATGCCATTATCGGGATCTGCAAATTTAAACAAGAAAAGGTTACATTCTGACAGTCTTGACAGTGACTTTAACATTTCTGTCAATGAGTAGATACTTCAAAAAAAAATAAAGCAGTATAATTCTACATCAGCACTTTTCACAGCATGTAGTGCTAACACGGTAAGTGCATCATTGTTAACTTTTTTCTGTTAAAGAGGTGCAGTTCTAATGCAAAGTTCTTCCTTCCAATACAATGGAACGATCCCGTATCAAGTGTAATGACTGCTCTTTTCTGAGCAAGGATACCCATAATTGTTATAGGCTTTTTGTGGTACGAGCAATTCTTGAGACTATTACTTTGGGGTTTGGGGTAACGATTTTCTGAAACCAATTTAAGCCCCTCTGAATTGGTATTTATTAGTTTAAATATTATTGAAAATCGCACTCAGTAACTTTGACTAGTTTGGTTAGCACGTTTTTCGACTTTTTACCTTTGCAAACTGGATATTCCTTCTTTTCCTCGATCACTGACCTTACAGCTTGTCTAAGGACGCAATATTTTCAAAACGAATTTGTCTCAGTCCTGTAACGAAGCGTTCCATGCTACTCCACTCTATACGACTTCTGCATGATAACAAGAATGGTATTTCACTCACATTCAATTCACAAGCACCATGAGCATATCGTCACCTGAGTTCTATCTTGTTCAATGTCCATTTTGGAAAATGTTGGGAAAACGATTTTTTAACTTCAGAAGCAAAATTTTTACTTAAATTTGAAAGGAAATACTTTGGAGTTTTTTTCTCGATTAAACTCAATAATTTTTGTTTGCAAAATGATTTATAAATCTAGGTTTTATTAAATCCTGAAATAGTTAAAAAATAAAATCAAGTGGGATGTCATTTTGGATATTGAACAACGTTGTATGGGCTGTAAACAAGTTGATTAAATTGGTGGATATTGAACAAAAAAGCTAAATATTGAACAAAATAGAAGCACTTAATTTTAATAATTAAATCATTGAAACTATGAAAATACTATGAACATAGAACAAAAAATTATAACTCATTCTTTGAGTTAAGCACTAGAACATAATGGGTGATCAGAAAAGATATTGCTGCTGCTCGGTAGGTAATGAAATTCAAAATTTGTTAAACATTTTTTTGAATTCACTTTTTCCCCTTCTTTTTTCAAATAAATACATTATTTATTTTACATACAATTTTTAATTTAAATTTTGTTATTATTTTAAACAAACTGGCGCAAAATTTTAATTAAATTAGTACGATGCTAAAGCTGATCCGAAAATCGTCGAATACCTATATTATTTTTTTAGTATCGTGCTATTTACAAACGCCACACAAGGACTTAGTTCCTTGCACGAACTTTCATTGTTTTAGGTTCAATTCATTAAGAAAATTGTCTTAGCACGATAATAGTTAGAAAATTGTAAGAATTAAGAATGAGTTAGTAAACTACTTTAAAGTTAGCAAATCGTTAAGAATTATCATACTAATACCTTAATAAAATGCTGTTTAAAATTTTGCGCCACTGAGTTTTATTGTAATTGGTTTCTTATTATTTTTTCATAAAAATCGTTGTTTAAACCTAGTTTCATACTAAAACAGATTTAACATCGTAATAATTCAACTAAAATTTTGTGCCATTATGATTTTATTTGTAATGTATTGAAAGAAGATCAGGGGCCTGTTTCTCAGATCATACACATCATACATTTTATACAACATACAACATTTTTATACAACATACACATTATTCTGTTTCTCAGATTTCATTGGAAGTGTTGTATGACATTTGTTTTGTTGTATGATGTGTATGATTCTGACCAGCGTTGCCGCCAAAAAAAAATTTTTCGTGCCACACTCTTTGAAAAACGTGCCATTTGTGACATTTTCGTGCCATATGAAAAAAACTCAAGTTATTCTTTAAAAAAAATTTTAATTAATACTATTTCAAACAAATAACAAACAAAAAATCAGTTCCTCTATTGGTGTATACTTAGGTATTTTCCAGAAACAGGAGTTTTTGGCAAGTTTATAATAAGTAATAAGTTTGTATTATTTATGTAACTACCTATTTCACATCACATGATGAGTAGGTACCTATTATTATTATTAAAAAATATAAAGACGTAATAAAGCTTTGTTATAATAAGTTAAATAAATAAATTAGCTGGAGGTTTGAAATTTTGGCAATTATTAGGCTTAATAATTTCATTATATGACATTATAGCATTAATTGTTTTGTATATGACAGTCTGTTTTTGTTGTTTGTTTCAGTATTATTTAGCCTTGAAAACACTCGCTCTGCTGATGCATTTCCGTGAGTCAAACTAAGAAGAATCAACATAAATTTTGAAATATTTATGAACATTCCTTTCTCAATATTGTTTTTTAATTTGTACAACTTAACCTAGAACGTTTTGGAATCTTCAAGAAAAATACTTTCGGCTAGTCCAATCTCAAATTTTTTTCTTATTTCGCCAAAAAGAACATCTTTATCTCACTCTAATAGATGAGAAAATTCTGATACCAAAATATCGAAGTGTGGCAAAATACTTTGTATGTTTGGATTATTTTTTAAAAAGGTTGGGTCAATTATCTGAAGCGCATTTAGGTAAAATAATGAAAAAAAAACGTGCCATATTGAAACTTTTCGTGCCACCGTGCCACGAGAAAATTTCCGTGTCAAAATGGCACGATCGTGCCACATCGGCAACGCTGATTCTGACATTTCATTATTATTTGAGTGTGAGGTTAATATAAATCTCAATTTTTGGTGAAGACGTGTTGGAACTAGTTTAAATTAATATACGTGTCAGATGACGCCCTAAAATAATAAAAGAACCTGTTAATTTTAATTTTAAAGATCCATATTTTGTTGAAAAATTCAGGTTGCCAAACATTTTTAGTGGAAAAATTGGGAAGATCAATTGTGCGTTCTAATAATTGCAACGAAGCCTTGTCACCTTTGCAACAAATATTGTTAACCCTTCATTAGCTTGGGAATGGAATCCATTATCATGAAATCGGCATAATGCAAGCCCATAAGACAACCCCAATGAAACTACCTCTCTCTATGCCCTACAGGCTCTACCTTTTTGTGAATGTCGAGCCAGAGAACTTCTCAAATAAATTTTGTTTCCCCAGCATGAAAACAATGTTGCTACATGTTACATGCAGCAGCCACTTTAAAACAGAATTTTGTGCTGTATTAAATGTATGATCATTTATAGGTAAATTTACTGTATGATGTAAATGACACATTTCTGAGAAACAGAATCATACAACATTCCAATATTTCCAGTGTAATCTTTAGTCATACATTGTTGTATGACAGTGGATCATACAACAAAATTGAGAAACAGAAATCATACAGCAGAACTGTCAATATCATACAAAATGTATGATGTGTACGATCTGAGAAACAGGCCTCAGATAGTCGATATTGTATTTGTCTACATTGAAAGTAAACTTTTTTCTTGAAATTACTTTAACTACTCTCTTTCACTTTGATTCCGATCTTATCACAAATTTGGAATAAAACTGTGCTTTTTCACTCTTTTAAGCTAGGCGCGCAAATTCAATTTTTAGTTTCGCAACTGCTTGGGTCGAGCAACTAAACAGTTTGTGTTTTGACACAAACTAAACGATTGCCTAAAATGAGTTCGCTATTTTGTGTAACATATAATTATATGTTTTCTATAAGCAACCAAACAGTTGTGCAACTAAAAATTGAATGTGGGCGCCTAGCCTTAAGGTCCAAAATGAATCAAATATTTACACGCGTTCATCATAAGAAAATTTGGTGAAACAATTATGACTGCAACTAAGGTTGCAAGCGGTTGTCATTTGAATATTGCTTACCACCTTGACCCATCCGTTTTTGTATATTTTGTTTCCACAAAAATGGCTTTCGATTTTTTTTACTGGATCCAGGGCTTCTCTTGGTGTAAAGCATGTAGTTTGCTTAGATGAAACGGAACCTTCTGCTGGTACTACATTTTCCAATGAAGGTACTGAAATGACTTCTTCAGATAAAGGAGCTATATTAGAATTCTGAATCATAGAATTCTGAAATATCAGATCCTGAATGAGCTGGATTTATCATACTGTAAGCGACAAAAATATTGTATTCAAAAACTGTCTAAAGGTAAAAGGGTTTCTCAAAATACCTTAAAAGCGTTTGAAGATTACGTTCCAACTTTTCGCTTACATCACATTGTGCTTACAGCTTCCAATGTTATATCAGTATTAATTTTGTGTGGTACATTACAGTTACAGTGCAGTGATATTGAACAAAAATGCGGTTTTCCGTTCGCATAACTTTTTTAATAGGATTTTGTTCAATAACATACAAAACTAAATGGATTAGATATGGATATTGAACAACAAAGAAATACATGGTAGTTTTTTTTAAAGTTAATATAAAATTGTTCAATTTCATATAAAAATAAAAAGCAGTGGTTTATTGAATAAAAAAGACACTCAAAATATTTAATAAAGTGGTTTATTGAACAAAATAGTTCTTCATAACTTTAAAACTAAAAGAGATAGAAAAAAATGGAGTACGCCATTCGAAAGAGCATGTTCGATTTATAAAAACTGCATTTCTAACTCAATTTCGCCAAAAATGGTCTTTTGAACAAGATAGAACTCAGGCGACGATATGACGTCACAGGAAAATCAACTACATGGATATTTTTCGTTCACCACTTATATAGTTCACATTCAGTTTCTACTGAAAAATCATCAAGAGGACCTACTTGGGTGAACGAAAGGCACCTCTTCACTCATACACACAGTCAGGCGGCACAGTAGATTGATTGAATAAATCTTTTGAAATCCAGTCGTAGACGAGTAATATAGACGAGTTGGTCATTTAGTTTCCCTTGTTTTGTGCGGAACTTCCCCCCACCAGTGGTAAGGGGTTTCGTAGGAAGACAAGTTAGGTAGGTGAGATCGTCCAGCTATTTCTTGTTAAGGCTTCCCCCCACCAGCGGTAAGGGGTCTTAACTCGAAGTTTGATGTCCTAATTGCCACCAGGGGCTTCGGTACCTGCTGATCAACCAGAGCGTTTAAGCCTGCTGTTATAGTGCCACCAGCGGCGTACAGTACCTGCTGATCAACCAGAGCGTTTAAGCCTGCCGTTTTAGTGCCACCAGGGGCCTATAGTACCTGCTGATCAACCAGAGCGTTTAAGCCTGCTGTTTTAGTGCCACCAGGGGTGTATAGTACCTGCTGATCAACCAGAGCGTCTAAGCCTGCTGTTTTAGTGCCATCAGGGGCGTATAGTACCTGCTGATCAACCAGAGCGTTTAAGCCTACTGTTTTAGTGCCACCAGGGGCGTATAGTACCTGCTGATCAACCAGAGCGTCTAAGCCTGCTGTTTTAGTGCCACCAGGGGCGTATAGTACCTGCTGATCAACCAGAGCGTCTAAGCCTGCTGTTTTAGTGCCATCAGGGGCGTATAGTACCTGCTGATCAACCAGAGCGTTTAAGCCTACTGTTTTAGTGCCACCAGGGGCGTATAGTACCTGCTGATCAACCAGAGCGTTTAAGCCTGCTGTTTTAGTGCCACCAGGGGCGTATAGTACCTGCTGATCAACCAGAGCGTCTAAGTCTGCTGTTTTAGTGCCACCAGGGGCGTATAGTACCTGCTGATCAACCAGAGCGTCTAAGCCTGCTGTTTTAGTGCCACCAGGGGCCTATAGTACCTGCTGATCAACCAGAGCGTTTAAGCCTGCGGTTTTAGTGCCACCAGGGGCGTATAGTACCTGCTGATCAACCAGAGCGTCTAAGCCTGCTGTTTTAGTGCCACCAGGGGCGTATAGTACCTGCTGATCAACCAGAGCGTTTAAGCCTGCTGTTTTAGTGCCACCACTGGCCTATAGTACCTGCTGATTAACCAGAGCGTTCAAGCCTGCTGTTCCAGTGCCACCAGGGGCGTACAGTACCTGCCGATTAGTGCAACCAGAGGTGGTACACCGTTGAATCCCATTATAAGCCGAATGAGTTTTCCAGTTTGAAGCCGAAGTACCAGAAACGAAGTACCAGTAACCGAGTACCAGATTCAAGACAGCCGCAACTAGTACGACCGATACGAAGCACCAAGAATCACGTGGATTATTCAACTACCCGGAATAAGTGAAATATTAGCAGTAGTATATTGTGTGTTATAGGTTTAAGAGTTATTTCCAATAAAGATTTTGTAATAAGGTTTGAAGACCTTTAAATCTGGAGTTTAGTGTTTTCTTCAGAAAGACCCTGGCGAGACCGGCGAGCAAAACCTCGGCTGGAAACCAAAAAGCACATCACAGTCCACATACTATGGCTGCTATTTTATCGGAGAGCGCTAAGCTTACCGTTTCTGGCAGCTGTCAAATGTGCCCTCGCTAGGTTGTAATGGGTAATAAGCCCTCTTTACCCAATGGTATAATGGTAAGTCCATTGGACTGTAATGCAGATGGTCTTGGGTTCTCACCCACTGCAAAAATGTTTTTCAATGGCTTACTGCCTCTTGCAAGAAAGTGACAAATCGTCAATGGGTATCTTTAGTCATGAAAAGTGGAAATGATTGAGGCTAACCCTACTTACGTGGAAAATATTATAATAGAGCAAAAAAAAAAAAACACAACTTTTAATCTACGAAGCATCCTATAAGTTCGCAGCATGGTTTTCCTCGAATTTAAAATATAATATCAAACTTCGGTAAAAGCAAATTCCATTCCATTCTCAGTTACTACTCACCTGCAAAGGAGCGCACTGTCAAAATTTTATGAAATACCCACAACATTGGGGACGATACTTTAAATATGCGAATTTGATTAAACATTCCAGATCAATTGAAATTCTCCCTAAAAACTAAGTATTTTAGAATAAAGATAATTAAACATAATGAAGTGGACTTATTTTTTATTATCATGTGAGTCTATGCTACACATTCAGAAGTATGAACAGACTACTCACTTTCAATAATATACATATCTTAAACAAAATGCTAAAAATTTCGCTTAGTTGTTTATCAGAAGCCTTAAACAAATCTTTTGTTTATTCCAATCAGTTTTATGTTAATTTGACTGTTTTAGTTTTACAAATGGAATTTGTAAGTAAAAAAACGTGATTTTTCTCATCATATTTAAAGTTTCAACAAAGAGGCAAGAAAATCATCGACGAACGATCAATTCTTTTTAAGATTTTTGACATTTAAAAAAATATATGAAATAATATTTAAAGCCTTGGAATATCTCATTAAAAATGTCAAATGTGCTCCTCCTTACCCTATACCATATAACAATTATACAATAATTGTAATTTTCAAAACATATTCTCAGAACGTAATAAAATAATTGTTGATTAACTATATGCATCTGCTTTGGTCTAACCGTCTGACTGCGAATAGGATCGCAAAATAATGGAAAGCTTAAATCTTTCATAGTCACATATCAGCTTTCGTAAACGAAGAAATGAAAACAATTTGCCAACTCTCATCTACATCCACTATAGCTACTTTAATATGAACTTAAAGACCTGGTATGTTTGTCATACCAAAAACAGTTGCAGGAAATTATTCCTCAACCATGTTCCAGCTGGGATGTTTTGAAATACCATCCACAAATAAGGCCGCCATGCAAATGCACTGACAAAAACGCGCGTTTAAAATGTACACCTAATGGAAAACGCTAATGCATCATACACAAACATACATAAAACAAGAGCCGAATACCGCCGAGTTGCACAGCACACCAGACCGCACCGCACCACAATTGTATGCATAATAGTTTTATTTTTAATTAGACAAGTGGTGACTGTAATCGAGAATTAATTGCACATCGATCGAAATTCCAAAATAAATTTTAATTAAGTCGACAGTGTTTGTATTCGCGACTGCAGCGACATTACACAGTCGGTTGTGCTCGAAATGATGCTGACAAACACAGAGTGGCCTTTAGAGTGCAACAAAACATCGAGATGGAACACATGTAAGGTTTTACGGTATTTAAATTCCCCGGATCTAGCTGCCAGAGTGCCAGTGCCGCCTCGGCTCCAATGTCCGCATTGGTTGCACCAGGCATTTTGTGAGATCTTTAAAATAGGCTTCTAGTAGAAAGAAAGAAAAAAAAAAAACACCACCGATATAAGTTATGCAGTTACAATGAGCTGCCGCAGGAATCCAAAGCACGACAGAATTTTCTCCAATTTATCGAGACTTGATGAGATGCCGCCACACCGAATGCAAATAGGGCGATAGGCGCTTCAAGCAATAAGGCGATTTTATTCGCGACTCCTCGCGCTCCTTCCTCTGATGCGAATTGCATTCTTGGCAATGAGGACAATTTCAGTGAAGCAGAAGTTGTCATTGTCAACTTTCAGTGGGGAACTAAGAGTTGCAAGAAAAACCAAGATCGCGACAGATAAAATCTGTTTTCAATCAAGCAGATAAATAGCACCCTGTGACCCATGATGTCAACAATAAATCGAATAGGTACAAGTACAGACGACTTATAACATGCGACGGCCTTGTAAGCAGGCTGATGCAATGGCCTTACAGAAGATGAATTTAAATGGCTGTTGTCTTTTTATAGAAAATCACTGAACAGAAAATTATAAAAAATTAAAATCATAAATTATAACGTACCAATATCTGACAAATATTTCTCATTTTCAATTTTAATTTTCACAAACTTCACAAAAATTTGAAGACTTGAAGAACTTGAAAAACTGGAAACAAAAATTTTTTTACTTGGAGCTGTCAGTCGCCTAAGATGCTAAGATCAAAATTTGAGCTATATTTTGGAGAGAATTTCCAAATTTAGTACAGGCTCCATGCAGGGCTACTTGATCTATTTGTACTTCATTTAAAACGTTTTTCGTTTTTAGTTTTGGAAAAATTATCGAAGACCATCATTCTCTAAATATACATTATAGAGGGTTTTACAATAAGCTGTGTTTGAGGTATTAACAAAATTATTTTTTTTTATTTCAAAGCCCAATTTATGTCATTATAAACGAAACAAGACATAGTTCAAAAGCCCGTTCGGTTTCTTATCGTGGCACGCATCCGAGTTGTCCAATTTTCCGAGTTTTCCGAGTTTCCAAATCACATGGCCTTGATGGACAATTCACGTCACCTTTGTGAGAGAATATCTTGCCCACAAATCGTTCATGTAGAATTGTGGCATCCGCTATGTGAAACGTGGCGCCACCGCGCCGCCGCCGACCTACTCATATCGTCTAGGCCCATATGGTTCATTTTGGGCCATAATAAATTGGTTATCATCGTTCTGTAGCGCTCGCCATTGACAGTGATCGCCTCATCAACGTCGTTTTCGAAGAAGGCGGATCCACAACAAACGGTTACTTTTTAAAGACCCAATGCCACCTGATGATATATTGTGGTGGTATACTGCATATTTGCTATTAACACAGCCATTTATCAAAAAATGTGCCTCGTCGCTAAGGATGATTTTTCGGCCAAATTTGGAGTCTTCTTCCAAACGCTCTGAATCCCAGTCAACGAACAAACGGCGTTGTCTATGGTTATGAACTTTGAGCTTCTGGGTCAGTTGGATCTTGTATGGTTGAAGACCCAAGTCCCGACACGAAAATTCGCCAAATTTAATTGGTTGGCTCGGGTTCTGCTGTACACTTTGACGGACAGCGGCGATGTTCTCGGCCGATCTTGTAGTTCTTTGTCAAACGAATATAAGCCGATTGATTACCGGTTCATCTGAAATTTGGTCACCAAACGGTGAAGAGCCGACTGAGAAGGACCACCACGTCCACCGTAAAATAGGCGATACATTTGAATAATTGAATAATAAACAGCAGATTGGACAGAGGTCAGCAAAATAACATGACCGCCAAATTCTACCCGCGCCAATCGAAAACTGATTTGTAATAAATAATAATTTATAAAAAAAAAATATAAAAAAATATAAAAAAAAGGAAAGTTATTTTGAAGTCGAGGCTCTCCCAGTAGCTACAAAGGTATAATAATTCATCCGAATTTCGAAAACTTAACGGCACAAAATGAATCGTCAGTAGTGGACTAGATTATAATAGCAATACCATCCAATCTCTTCTAGTCGGCATATGTTCCAATATGCACAACCTGGTTTCTATGACAATATTTTGGACTCGAAAATATCTCAAGAAGACGTTCTAGTCTCGGTAAATGAACTATTATATTGAAATCCGTCTGTTCTTATCACACAAGGTTTAAGCATCGATACGCATCTCAACGAAAAGCTGTTAATCGCTTAAACCACCATCCATATATGAGATGGTAAGAATGTTTTAAAATTAAGAACATTGTACATAGCAGCAAATATAAAGTTTTTAAAGCAGTATCTGTGGGCCTTAACAACAATCAAATTAAGAGACGACTTTAATATTTGAGCGAAATGAGGCATTATTTAATGGGCTCTATATAACTGACCATATATGCTGCATTTTATTTGTAGGTTCCGTACAATAAATGGTTCATAATTTAGAGTTCACATAAATATTAAGTTCATAACATTTATGGTTAACTTTATAGAGCTCTTTAAATAATGATCCATTTCACTCAAATATTAAAGCTGTCTCTTAATTTGATTGTTGGCACGGCCCTATATGTATTCTTTTTTATGCAGCTCAAGTTGGGGGAGGAAAACCGTCTAGAAAAACAGTTCCAGTTCTACATAAAATTAATTTTTCACCTTCCTCCAAGTACCCTAAATTATATTATAATGCAAGAAACATCGCCATTATTCATACTAAAAGTGATCAATTTGACTAAAGATCGGCTTTCCAAAAAACAGCTCATCAAACCTTACAAAGTAAAACAGGATGGCTTAAAGCTTGTGTGGAACTGTCACACAAAACTGGTGTTGAACTAGAAATCTACGAATGAAGTGCATGCGAGTCGACTCGTATAACTTAGTCGTCGTTTTGATAAAACATATAAAAAGTTGTACAGGTAAGAGTTGGTTTATAAAATCATGACCTCAACCAAACGAATTATTTGCGAAATGATCTTATCAGCGCACAAATCCCAAACATGTTTCGAATTATAGGAAAGCTCCTGAACATAAATTTTATAATTTAATTGAAAGCTCAACTGCAAAGTGCGTTTCGCCCAAATACGACAGTGGACTCATCAGTTAGATGATGGGCGAAACCCATCTTGGAGTAGAGGTCACTCGAGCTTTCAATTGAATTAAATTCAATCACTCCACTTATACTCATAAATAGAAATAATTTTCTTATTTCATGTATCTTCTTCATTCATTTTATATCTCATCTCGAAAAACTTGTTCCAATAATATGTCAAAAGTGTAATGTCGAAGAGCAAAAGGATATTTTTGTATTTTGAAGGAAGCTGCCTGGGTCTAAGGGAAACCAGAAAACACATATTGGGACGTGACATTCTACTATACTCTGTCCAACAAAAATTGTCAGTACAGGGAAGATAGGACGTTTGTCTCTCATTCTGGTTGCATTGCCATGCATAAGTGTGTCGCCTTTTAAAGCTCTCACAGGGATTCCGTAGTTTACATTATAAATCGCCGCAAATGAGAATAAGAAACGCGTAGGGCTACCGTCTGCCGATTCAAAACGACTGAAAACAATATTAAATTTACCTTTTCCCACAACGCCAAGCGGTAAGATAATAGGCGCGTTTTTTTTTAAGTTGAAAAGCAATACGACAACACTCAACATACTCATCTTCTTAAAATGTGTTCTCAAAAGCTTCAAATCCCAAAAGCTCCTTAATAAAAACGACTGAAAAAGCTCCTTGCTTGCAATTGAGAATGATAATGGTAACTCTGTTTTGATGTAGATAAAGAGCGCACGATCGTATTCAGTGACACTTGACACTCTTGAGTCTTGATCTTGACCTTGACAGTATCCCATCAGCAGTGGGATACGACGCACGGTTGTGTTGGGGTGTACAACTTTTTGCAAAGAATTACAACAACAATTCCTTAAGAAAAGTCAGTGGCTTGCTCTTTTTTAGTGGCATTTTTCCTAACGCATTGTAGTGAGGGTGCATCAGGCGCCACTGCTTTAGAAAGAGCTCTCTCATAAGGCCTGTACTGACAATTTTTGTTGGACAGAGTATAGAAGACGAAAAAAATACATAATCTCCTTAATGAAATGGACGTTCCAAATATATTAAAATTTTGCAAAATAGCGCTAAATTAAAGAAGCAGAATATTAGGAGAGTATTTTAGTATAATACTGTACCTTAATTTTTTTTTAATGATTAGTATCTATGTACTTTTTAATTTTGCTATTTTGGATGACGGCAAAGCCATGCTTAATAGATTGTATATCTCTGTAGATATAATTGTAAAAAAAAGCAAAAATCAATCTAATTTAATTTAATCTATAAAAAATACATTTTTTCAAGTACATTTTTTTTAATAGCGAAAAGAAAAGATTGCGACATTTATTACAGCTGTCATCAAAGAATGCACATGTTAGGATGCGGATTCGTCGTGGGTAATCGACTCAGATCAAAAGTCATCGATTTTAAGCCGATTAGTGATCGCCTGGCTGTGATCCGCATCAAAGCTACTTTTCAAAACATCAGCCTAATATGTGCACACGCCCCTACCGATGAAGCTGAGGAATCTAACAAGGAGGAGTTTTACGACCACCTGGACGGGGCCTACGGAGTCTGTCCGGAGTACGATATCAAAGTCGTGCTCGGAGATTTCAATGCTAAAGTCGGGAAGGAAAATATCTTTGGCGGATTAGTTGTAAAGCACAGCCTCCACGAAATGACAACAGATAACGGCTTACGACTAATCGACTTTGCTGCAGCTCGGAATACGGTGATAAGTAGCACTAGGTTCCCCAGGCGAAGGATACACACAGCAACCTGGCGATCTCCAGATGGTCGAACCGCCAACCAAATCGACCACGTGCTAATTGGCGCAAGGCACGCGTCGAACATCTTGGACGTGCGAACTTTCCGAGGTGCAAACGTGGACTCTGACCACTTTCTTGTTGTGACAAAGTTCAGAGCCCGACTGTCCAACGAAAAGAAAATGAGGACCGCCCAAAGGAAGAAATTCAATACTGCATGCCTTAGCACGCCTGAGAAAGCCAGAGACTACAGTGAGCAATTGACCGGAAAACTGCCGTACCCCCAGCCACAAGCGCCAACAACCAGTGAAGCCAGTACCGCGACATCATTAGGGAGGTAGCCGAATCCACCATAGGCTATCAACCACCTAGGAAAAAGAACCCGTGGTATGATAATGAATGCGCAGGAGACGGAAAATGCACGAATGCAAATGCTACAACGGAAAACAAGAGCAGCAAAAGAGGAGTACCGTGAAAAGAGAAGGAAGGAGAAAAAAACCCTGCGCAGAAAGAAAAGAGCAGCCGCAGCTTCTCAGCTCAGGTATCTCGAGGAGTCTAGCACCGCCACAAACACCCGCCGGTTCTATAAAACAGCCAAACAACTGGCATCAGGTTATAGGACCGGCACGCAAGCTCTTCGAAACAGCGAAGGGAACCTAGTCACCGAAGCACAGGGAATTGTAGACGTGTTTAAACAGCATTTCCAGCAGCTGCTTAATGGGCATTATTTAGACGAAAACACAGGGGAGCAAAGAAGCATAAGACCAGTCAATGAAGATCCAGTCCCACTACCCAGTACTGAAGAGGTTAAGAAAGCCATACACAAGCTTAATAATAACAAATCCGCAGGCTCGGATGGCCTACCTGCGGAACTCTTTAAGTATGGAGGAGATGTCCTGATAGGGTGCATGCATCAGCTCATCAACCAAGTGTGGGAGGAGCAAAGCATGCCCGACGACTGGTCAAATAGCTCCATATGCCCAATCTACAAAAAAGGCGATCCTATGTCCTGCAAAAACTACAGGGGCATATCCCTGCTTAATGTTGCTTACAAGATCCTATCCACCGTACTATGTGAGCGTCTAAAACCTTTCTGCAACACTATAATCGGCACGTACCAGTGTGGCTTCAGGCCAGGCAGATCAACGATAGACCAAATCTTCACATCTGGAAAAGACCAACGAATTTCAAGTCGAGACCCACCATCTTTTCATCGACTTTAAAGCCGCATATGATAGCATAAGTCGCCAAGAGCTTCTATTGGCAATGTCGGAACTCGGGATCCCGAAAAAACTGATCCAGCTATGCCGCATGACGTTACAAAATACGCGGTGCAACGTGCAAATGGGCAACAGCTCATCCGAGCTATTCCAAACGTGCACAGGGTTCAGACAAGGAGATGCGCTATCATGTGATTTCTTCAACCTAGTTCTGGAGCAGATAGTGCGCAAGAGTGGTGTTAACCTGGAAGGCACTATTTTCAATAGGTCTTCAAAACTGCTTGGATATGCGGACGACATCGATATCATCGGCCGCTCCAAGCGTGCTGTGCTAGAAGCGTTCACAGCTATTGATGAACAAGCGAAACGCGTTGGTCTTGAAGTTAATGAGGACAAAACAAAGTATATGTTATCAACAAACAAAGCCACATCTGTCGATCGCCTAGGACAAAACTTCACTGTTGGTAGCGGTAATTTCGAGGTAGTCAAAGAGTTCACCTACCTCGGAACGAACATCAATCCCACGAATGACACCTTAGTGGAAATTCGACGAAGAATTACCCTAGCAAACCGCTGCTACTTCGGTTTGGCCAAACAAATGGGTTCAAAACTCCTTTCTCGAAAGACAAAGTGCACGCTATACAAAACGCTAGTTTTACCAGTTCTACTCTACGGCGCCGAGTGCTGGACGATAAGTAAAAAAGGGGAATTGATACTGGGCACTTTCGAGAGAAAAATTCTTCGGCGGATATTTGGTCCTATATGCGAAGAGGGCGAATGGAGGAGAAGATTCAATTGTGAATTATACGAGCTGTACCAAGATGTGGATGTAGTCCAAAAAGCCAAAACACGTCGACTACACTGGCTCGGTCACATCGAGCGAATGGACAACAACGCTCCAGCCAAGAAAATCTTCGAATGCCAGCCCCCAGGTTCGAGACGACGAGGAAGACCGAACCTCCGCTACAGGGACCAGGCGGTTATAGACGCAAGAGCGCTTGGTCCCGACGCGACGACTGGAGGGAGCTCGCGAGGGATCGCAACCAATGGAAGACCGCAATAACTCAGGCAGAGACCCTCCATGGATCGGGAGCCGGTTAAGTAAGTAAGTAGTATAAAAAATATTTTATGTGAACGGGATTTTAACCTTTTAAAAATATCAATTTTTTGTTTAATATTATCAACAATGTAATTGTAAAAGTATATTCAAATATATTTTACTATACCTGTCCTCTCTTTACATAGACCGTCTGCAAAATCCATTACAGATTTAAAACGAAAAAAAACTACATTTTTGAACTCAATTTTATTTTATTTTCATTTTAGGTTAAACATACAAATATACAGGGTGATTTCAATTCAATTCACTTCAATTTTATTTCAATTTGGTGTACAAGTAAGACTTTGTCTTCTATAGTAGTTTTAAACATAAGGTTATTAGATTTTAGAAAATAATCAAATACTTAAAAATAATCCTTTCCCCACTATAATTTCTAAATACCTATTATAAATTTATGTAGAACAAGAAGAAGTCTGTGTTATTCTTTCGTGAATAATTTTTTTAATTTTAAATAAATAAATAAATAAATAAAATATACTTTGCCTGCCCTCTTTGTAACCTAATTATCCCTACTTTCTCAATTATTATAGTTCTTTGCTTAGTATACGTACTAAGAAAAGTGAAGTGTGATCGCCCTTAATTGTGTTTCATTGTCACTGGCAGATAGTTTTATAGTTTGGTTACATAAAAAATAAAGAGGCGTTAAGAATTTCAGTAGTAGAACGATTGGGTTACAAGATTAAGGGTTCCACCAGATTGCACATCACCATCAGTATACAAGTGAATCGAAACCTTTGAACAAACTTTAGGCTTTCTTTCATGACAAGCATAGTACGAGTATCTCTTTAATTTCATACATCCAAAGGCTCTCAAAAAATCCAGCAAAGTCAAAACAGCCATAATTTTAAGATCATATTAAATTGGAATATCATCAAGTACATTGATTATTGCAGTTTGGCAACAGATTGAAATGAAGATTATGAATGTGTCCAGAAATCTGTGCCGCTAGAATTGTTCCAATATCCTGTGAGTGTGAGAGACAGAGCAAGATACTTATTGGACGATAATCAGAGCATAAAAACGAATCGCTGCTTTTAGCCACCGGATTAGGTAACTTCCAGCAATCGAGAAATGATAAGAAAGTTATTTAAAAGCCAGATTGCGCACACGTAGAAAGTCTATTTTGGGTTTCTTCAAACTCTGTGATCTGTCGACTTACAAGTTATTTTGTAAATGCGTTTAAAAGAAAAGTTAGAATGGAAATTGGTCGCTATTCTTTTTGTTGCGGGGTTGACTTCTTTAATATTAGAATTATTTTTGAAGCTTTCCATACTCGTAGTTTTAAGTAACAAGAATTTGTTATACAGGGTGTCCGGTAATTCGTGTGTCATAGTTTGGGATACCTGGTCATATTTAAAAAAAAAAATTGTTCTACAGTAAAGTCTGATTTTCTACTTTGACATAATTTTTTGACGATTTAAGATAAGGCTAACTTTGGTATACCCTGACAAATGTTAAGGTCAATTTCTCTGTCAGTACTAATGAAGGGACCTCATTTTAGATTTGTTTTTAATAAAACTACTAACCTACAAAACTACATTCAAACCGAGCTGATATGTTTTTAGGGTTGCCAGATATTCAATTTTAAATGGTGTTCAATTTTTCTTGCCCGAGAAAAATTTTGACTTTGAGGTCAATTTTTTTCAAAAAATGCGTAAATAAACATAAAGTTTCCTTATTTTTACCTAATAAACAAAACAATAATAAAAAAAAAAAAAAAAACAATTAATAAGTGCACTCAAAACCTATACATTTTATGATACCTACTTGGGAAAATCTAAAACATGTATAAGATCGAATTTTGGGTTTTTTACCTACTTTTATTGCAGCACTTGGCAATTGGACTGGTTTTCCTAGACTTGATAGTTTTTAGATAACTTTTAAGACTGTGCACTCATGAAAAGGGTTAAAAGTGTTCTTATGCCTACTTGACTTGCTGTCAAAACCCTAATTACCTTACCTCTCCTCAGGGGGAATTGAATTTGGGGTATGAATGTTTAATGGGTAAATTAACTAAATAAGTGGTATAAAAGAATAGAGAAACAAATTCATTCATCAAGTTATCAAGCTAAGTCACGATTATAGTTGGATAAGAGCGCTTTGTGAAATGCCTTCATTTACGAGAGAAGAATAAGCATGGCAATTCAAGAAGAGCACAACCAAGATACCAGGAACTTTATCCTAACAGACGACTTCATTCTCGAAATGTTTTTGAAAATAGATTTCGAAGGCTTCGAGGAACTGGATCAGTTTTAACTGCAAGACCTAACGCGTGAGCTATACAAGCACAAGAAGAGTTTCGGTCGATAAAAAAATACTGGCAGCTGTTGAAATCGATCCTTCCATCAGCATAAAACGCTTGGCTCTACAGTTTAATGTTTTGAATTTCCAGTATACTGCATAGAGAAAATATGTATCCATATCATCACACACCAGGTATCAAAAATATGCACTATAAAAGGAGATATAAAAGAATTATTTTAACAAATTTGGGATGTAGAGACCAATTCCGATTAATACCTTTTAAAGAGTTTTGTATACATAAATTTGAAGAAAATTCATGGCTGCTATTAAAATTTCAGTCAACCTCAACATCAACGTTTATGTTAGAAACACAACTCACGAACTGTTTTTTCAGCTCATTTACATCGCAATCATCTTCAGGATTCTTTTTTTGCTTCGAGTTCGAGTTTATATTTTCCCAGAGTTGTTTAGATTGTTTCAATGGGTACAAACGTTTCAAAAGGATATTTCATGTAGATAGTAGTAAGTAGTAAGAAATTGAACTTGGAAGTTGGTGCTATTATCTAGAGCTATGAATATTTGTTATTAGTGACTGAATGTCAACGGACTTGAAATTTCTAAAAGAAACGTTTTAAGTTGTTACTGGACAAGGATTCATATTTTTATTTTAAAAGTTACAATTAAGTCTTGTTTAGATAAACCATTACCATTAAGCTGCACATAAAAATTAACAGAGTCGGGACTGTTGGCCAAGAACAAATCAAGCAATGTAGAACTAGAAGATGTAAAATTAGTGGGGTAATCTCTATTCATAGGAATATGGTTAAGAGAAAACATATCATTACTGTTTAAATCCTACTAATTTGGTTATCTAGAAGGTCAACGTTGAAGTCCCCGGCCATAAGAAAAAGAATGTGATTATAGTTATATGTAACTTCTTCTTGGGTATCTGAAATGGTGCCTGGGTCCGTTATACTATAGGGGGCTTATATAAATGACGCCAACTAGACATTTATCAGTTGCGAAACCGACTTCTTTAAACATACGTGTATTGCGTGCCATTGGTTCTGTCAGCTGTCAGCTGTCATTTTACATTTTTCGTTTAATACGAGTATTTGATAGCACTACTAATCTCCCAGGTAAACCAAGAACAACTTTTGCTAAGCTATACGATTAAAAAAAAAGATATTAATCAGTCCTAAAATAATAATTTAAGGAATAGAAGCTTAGAATGTACTTACGTGTATGTCCCTGAACCTTGCGACCAAGTTGTATTATTACCGAAAAATTTATTTTATTTATTATTTCCAAAAAAAAAAAACAATACTTAGCGTTTATCTAGCGTTCATCTAGCATTTATTAACTTTTACTGATTTTTAATAGCTCCTTCAAATTAGACAAGTTTGAAACTTCCAATAAACGACTTCTGATTAACCTTTGAAGTTTAAAATTGCAACTTGCTTGCTTGTATTGAATAAACACCTACATAAACGAAACTTGGATTTAAAATAATGCATTCGTGGATCTGATCCAATTGCAGTCGGAGACACGACTTTTAAGTTTTACACAAAACTAAAGCCCTGTTAAATGGTTCATAATACGCCAGTTTTTGAACAATCCTGTAGGCATGTCAGGCATGCTATGTGAATCACCCTGTTCCTACACAACAACTACCAAATCAAAAGTGGATGAAAATCCGCTTCGGATTGATGTACTCGTCCTTCCTCGAATTAATTTCGTTATGTCCAGTTCATATCAAAACATAATCCACCACAGAATACAATTTGTATGTAAATTTTTTTCCAGACTGCACTTACACGCTTACTTACACTCCCCAACACAGCCAGAATGGTCCATCCATCGTTGGTTATTTTTTATATTTTCATCCATATCCGAGCAACAACCCTCAACCTCAGCAACCGACAGGCGACAGGGGATGGTGTTAAAAATCCAGTTACTTTTTTGTATCGTCACAAATTTACATTAAGCTCGTGATGAATTATTTTTTGTATATGCTCCACCACCCACTAACTGCCACCCCCCCAACCATTGCCGCCATTACTCGGTCCAATTGTCCTTTGTTGCTGACGACGTCGTATTAGTTTAACGGTAGCATGAATAAAAAATCAGCGCACTCGTACTTTTGTGATGTCCTTTGGACTATTCGCGCCAACGAGCGACGAGGATGACGGCCGATGCTGTGGATGGAGTTGGAGCTCATTATTTTTTTTTTTTCGAATGATGATTGTGTTATTTAACGGAAGACTTAACTTTATTAACTTTCTGGAGGCTAAGCCCGCCCGTGCTTGCCTGGCTCGCCATTTGCCACAGAAGATTGCTTTAGCTAAAATCAAGATACGGACAGCGAAAAAAAACATCCGTCCGTCGGCCATTTTGTGTGCTCGAAGGAGCCAACGCCAGAGTGAGAGCAAGTAGAGAAACACTGTTAACGTTGTTTTCGAGCATGTTAGAGGAGGAGATCCGTATGAAAACGCATATACAACTGCATCGGCAGCGGCAGCGGAAACCGTGGAAGTGATTGATTTATACGACCAGCGTCAGGCGCGATAAGAGAAACAAGCGAAGAATATCCAACACGAAATTAGTGTTATTCGATTATCGGCGGCCAAAGCGGCTTCTTTCGATCCGCAGATCAAAGTAGAACGCGCGACCGGGCACCGGGAATCGGGTATCGGGAATGCCCGGGAACATGTGTCTCTTTTGGAAAATCATTAATTTGCTTCGAATTTATTCGAAGAGTTCCATTAAAATTGAATATTTATAAGCGCGGCAAGGATGCCGTACAGCGACACATCATGGCCGCTGTTAAAGGTTTACGAGACTCGCCGGCGTTGCCTCTTAGCCTGGCCTTCCTCATGCACTCTGGTCTGCGGCAACTGGTTCGAGGTTTCAGATAGAGAGGACAGTGGTAGTGGTCAGTGGACGGGAGGAGGCGGCCGGCGGCGGTCGGGATGGTAGTTGGTTGTTTTTAGCTCTTTCTTGGGTTTCTGTTAATTAATCGACCGACATGAAATGTCGACGTGGGGCGGCATGATACGCGCGGTCAAAGAGATGTGCGCTCCGCAAGAAGACACTCTTTGGACGCACTTAAGAAGCGGTGGCAAATTGTTCGCTTCTTGGTTTTATTTCTATTTTGTGTGTGTGTGTCACATGTAAAACATCCTCCATTGAATCAAAGCGAAACCTGCAGATAAGGAATATGAAATCATATGTTGGGCTTATCGGCGGATTTATATTTGCGTGTTGCAAGCAACATTAAATGGATTTTATGGAATCATTGAGGGAAATGCATTTTATTTCCCTTTTTATGTGGGCTTTATTCAAGATTATCTAGAGGACGCTGTTAAGCTTAGATTTGAGAAGATTACTTGAAAATAACTTTGAATACAAGATTACGTTATGACAGTATGGCATCGTGCCTTTAATACAAATAAAATAGTCACTAAAAACTTATGGCACGTTTTTGAAAAGACTTGTCTCCAATTAAAGAGCTCACAAACAAACTTTAGATTTCACATTCTTGCTATACCTATATACCTACAAAGAAATCAAGCCATATATTTTCCTGGAAGGCAATTTTCCAGAAAACAAAATCTCCTTCGAAGTGGCACCTAGCATGCAAACAAGGCAGCTTTCTGTTCCATTAAAAATGCCATTTGCATGATCGCATATAAAATAAATTTCTACAAATCCCAAATGGAGACATTAAGCCAACTGACCATGTTTTTAATTTCCTAAATGTCCAATAAATTAAAACCATACCTTTCCATTAATTATACATGGTCGTCCCACGAATGCCAAACACAGAAAAAAAATTAAGTTCTTTTTTTTTTGGAGAATCTTTTCCTAGGAAGGAGAGAACTCCGAATCTCAAACACACCATCCAACAACTTTTCAATTGGCGACCTTAAGCTAGGGCTGCATCGCAAATGCGTAAGTAAACGACTGTTAGGCAGCGGCAGCGACCACAGAAGGAGTAAGGACGAGATGCCCTTACCGGAAATAGCCAAACCGCCAAAATACAGCCCATTAAGGGTTAAGAAGGCAAAAGCAGAAGAAAATAAAAATTTATTGTCAAATTAAGGACAAAGAGAAGGATTCAAATAGCGAAAAAAAACGGAAAAAAACATTATATTGTGTTCCCGTAGTTAAAAGTGTTTGCTTATAATGGCCATTTTAATTTAAGGGCGGTTTCGATTTGGTCTTGAGTCTTAAGAAATGGGTATACAAGAATGTTTTTTAGCGAACAAGATTTAGTACTCGGGGAAAACGAAAGGGGTTTGGGAATGGGTGGTTTATATTAAGAAAACCTTGTTTAAAAATGTAATGAAATAACGATTTCGGCCTCTAAGCGGAAATTGTTTTTTCAAATGAAAATAAATGAAAGGGTTTGCAGAAGAAAGGTAACGAGGAGAACTTGTTGTTAACTCCATTAAATTTGATTTTTGTTTTATTCTACCTAAAGACAATAAACAAAGAGTAAGTAATATTATAATTTGTATATGCAAGGACTTTTAGAGGAAATGGGTGTGTAAGATTGCCCTAAATGCCCCAGATTAATGGTTGTTATCTGACAGAACGCTCTTTCCACACTATCTATTGAGAACCAACACAAGAGGAGCACTTACCAAATTCCTAGGTATATCCGGAAACTTCAAGAGTCACTGACTGATTGATCTCTGGTATTCAAGTAGGAACCAAACAACTTTCTCTTTTACATAATGCCCTTTACACTCGGTAAAAAGATGTTTGACAGTTCGACGGATTCCATTTCAACTCCACCTTTTGCCAACATCAGTCGTACAGTCATAAACGCTGCCACCGTGAAGAAGTAAAATATCGCTAAAAAACGATTTATTATTAATAGGGGTCATAACAGAAAAAGATACCAACTTTAAGGGCCATAGCAGCAGGTAATCAAAGAGAGAAAGATGGCCTTTATCTTTGGAACTGAGAGCGGTAATTAATTTATCTATAGTGAACGCTTACGATTCCTACAGTGAATTTATTAATGAAAACATATCAGAGTCCGTGAGGGCCGGACAGATTTTTCTCAATTTTTTGAAAGGGATCGACTACACAACTCATCTAATTCCACCTATTGAGGAAAGAGTCTGGCACGCTTCAGGTAATCCACAAGTCATTCACTGGGAAGAGCAAAATCCAAACAGGTTTTGTGACAATGAACACGGTTCAGAGAATGGGAGAGGACGATCGGTGACCCAACAGGAACCGGTAGGGAATATGAGGAACTGCCTATTTATCATTCGGATATTCGAATAGATCTCTGCACCTGCCAGTCAGCATTTCCAAATAGAGATTATTTTTGAACTTCTCACTGAGGAAGACTCCATTTTTCGGGTCGAAATGTTGCAAGGTCAACATGAGTGTTCCTGGGCTTAAATATTAAGGGATTTTCACCTCCTGCTCTCAGGAGGCACACATAATGAATGGTACTGAAAATACTAACGGTCTATTTACTATGAAGAGCCACCCGAATGCTCTAATTTCGAAATTTAAAGACGGATTTTGAAATGATTCGGGACAATTATGGACCAACCGGAGATAGGGTGCCTGCAGCGCGCAGGCATCATTTTGTATTTGTCCAAAACTTGCCTTTTTTTAAATCGTCAAAATGTGATGTCAAAGTTGAAAATCAGACTTTGCTGTAGAACAATTTTTTTCTTAGAATATGATCAAGAATCACTTCCCAAAGTATGGCACACGAATTACCAGACACCCTGTATATGAATTATTATTGCACTGTGACGCAGAGATCTATTGTGCCCACGTTAGTCTGGAAAAGTTTGCGCATCTTATAATTCTTCCTCCAAATCTATAGCTTTTAGAAATTTTAGTATTTGGGGCACTTGCAGAGAGGATAGGTCGCTCTCTTCTGTTTCCTCCCGCATATTACAGAACCTACATGTTTCACTACTTACTACATCAATTGAGCCTAGGTGCCAGTGGCGTAGCGTAGGGGGTGCGGGGGGGTGCGGTCCGCCCCGGGCGGCAGGCCTAGGGGGGCGGCAAAATATCGCCGGTGATGCGGGTAGAGTAGAAATCATATGTTTCATGACAGATCGTTTGACAAGTCTACAAACAACAATGATGTAAATTTGAAATTTGCCACCCTATCTGTGGTTCGTCGTTGACCGCTTTCGTGAATTCGTAGACGGTGAGTAGGGCCGTAAGAGTGCATTCCGTATTGTCGCGCTGATCATGAAACTAAAACAAAACGTTCCGAAACTCTCGCGAAACTGAAAGGGAGTGTTCCGAAACATATGATATGCATATGCGAGATATGATTAGATAACTAGGATTCGACGGAAACGTTATTCTAGTCTCAGCCAGCTCAATGTTTTTGCTCCCTCCCGCATCAGAGAAAGTTATTTCGATTGTGTTGTTTATAGTTTAAATACTGTTGAATCTTCTAAAACTAAGCACTTAGTACTTCACTGAACCTTTGAACTAGTTTTTTGAAAATGAAAAGAGTTAAAGGAAGCGGCGCGGAATACCGCAAGAAAAAGGCTAAGAAAGAAGCAGACGCGAAGACGCGAAATATTTCAGTTCTAGTTCTGGTTCAAAAGCTACGTTAACGTCTTCGGCGGCATCCAGCAGCAGCGGAAGTGATTCCAATGTAAGTAAGATTCCTCCATCTACAATCGTGAGTGGCCTAGAATTGTCCTCCGGCCAATATTCATGGGAATGCATAACTTATTTTACGGGCAGAAGAAGAAGACGTGCCTGCCGTCGAAGTTGGAAGTCGTTCTGGTCCCACCACAGAGCAGGGTCAAGACGAAGTCGACTCACCAGAAGTATCTCAAGGATCTAGTCACAAGCCTGCAGAAAAAGTGAACCTCGTGAAGCTGTAAAGACGCTTAAAAATAAGTTTGTGGAAGTTCTTGAGGTACTTCTCTCTTCTGACAGTCATGCAGTCATTCAACTTCCTTACTTTTCTTAGCTTTTGAGCTGCAGAGCTACCTGAAGAAGATGACGCACAGATTTACCTGCAGAAATGTGGACTGAGTGTGGATAAGTGTGCTCAGAAACTGTGCGTTTAAAAAGCTCTCCTGGTGGAGAGCAGAGACCGTTTCGTCCAAGCCGCAATCGACTTTTCTAAGACTTTTTGGAAAAAACTCGGAATCGATCTCAAAACGAGTACAATTCGCAAGAAAAAACGCATGCATGGAGATGAATCCGCAGATGCAGCTTTGTCTCACGAGCCTCATTCGTAAGGCTCGTAAAATCCGTTTATGAAACCGCTAATTCTATTTTACTTTCAATAAAAGATACTTCATTGCCTGTGAAATGATGTCTCGCAATTTAATTTTAATTTAGTATTGAATGGGGGCGGCAAAATGGGTCTCCCGCCCCGGGCGCCGAGATGGTACGCTACGCCACTGCTAGGTGCCCTCGAAGTTTGTAGTGTCCAATGAAGATACCTGACCTGTTATTATGTTTAGGTTGTTGCTACTTAAGCTTATGCATTAAAACGTTTCTGGTTGTAATTGCCGAGTAGTAATTTCGCCTGCCTGAACTTGAACCTGAACCCACGTGACCAGATACCCAACGAAGTGTAACCCTGTTCTGTAGCTTGGTATTTGACATGATGGCAATAGTGTTGGTTAAACATCGATAGTCTATCGATAGTATCGATAGTAAAAAACTATCGCGTACATCGATAGTTTTAAAAAACTATCGAAAAAACTATCGATAGTTTCAATACTACCAAATTGTTTTACCACAAGGCTGTCTTTCTGAATTATATAATAAGGGTATTCATGTAACGAGATAATATTCCGCTTTGTAGAACGATATAACTTTCCGCAGCATGTTTTCATGAACACCCCCTAAGAAATACTTGCGTAAATGTTGGGAAATATTTTGTGAAATATATATATATATATATATATATAATATATTATATACATATATATATTTATTATTGAATAATATATTTATGAATTCATTTATTTTCTTATGTTGTTATTTTTTGTTTAATAAAATGATTTAAAATAAGCACACTTGATTTTTTTACTTGCGATATAGGTACTATAGGGCAAGTTCTGCATTTAAAAAAAAATAGAACTCGAGATTTTGATCAAAGTTGACAGCGAAGACGAAAAAAGTGGGTCTGACAATTCCGTCTGTCTGTCTGTATGTCTGTATGTCTGTACCTCGAACTACAGCCTAAACTACCGGACGTATTTTCTTCAAACTCGGTAGTTAAGGGTCTTCGGTGATTCCCTAGAGGAAAAATTGAAATTTTTTTTTAGCTCCAAAACTAAGGGTACCCCCCATACACCCGTATTGCAAAATCTTATTTATCTCGAAAACGGCTCTAACGATTTTGATAAAAAAAAATTAAGTGTGATATTATTTTTTTGACTACATTTTGGTCAAAAAAATTTTGGGGCAAAATGTTATTAGAAGTACCTGCCATAGACCCGTTTTTTTGATTTCGACTTTCTCATAAACGGCTCTAAGGATTTTAACCTAAAATTTTTAGCAGGAGTCCCCTTAAGTTTAAAATAATATTGTATATAAAAATATTCGAAAAAATATTTATTGGGTTTTAAAAAAAAAAAAAAAAATTAAATCAATATCTTCAAAACCTATGAACGATTATTTTTTGAAATTATTTCTTAAAACCAATATTAAGTTTTTTAGAGAAATTTCTTATATAAAAAATGTATTTAATAATAAAACGATTTTTTATGGTTTATTTGCATAAATTCATACTTTTCCGGAAACCAGACGGCAATTTTATGCATTTGAACATTATTATCTCATTAAATCCATGTTTTATATTTATAAAATGTATCTTAAATTCCAAAGTACTTTTACATAAGAGCAAGTTCGTGCGATCCAGTCGTGCATTTTATTATGATTTGCTTTAAAAGCTAAAATTACTTTTTTTTTCAGGTCTTTTTCAGCATTCATTTTCTTCAAGCTATACATTATATATCGATACATAAAAACAATGTTGTCTTTGTCTTGTGCTCGATAAACTCGCGAACAGATGGGTCAAATGTTTCCATTGCTTAAAAATTGTTTGGCATTTTTGGCAAGCTTGCCACATTAACCAAAAAAATAAAGTGGTATTCGTCAGGCCGTACCGAACCGATCTTTTTTTAGAAATACATCTTGTTTTTTTTTTTCAAAAAAAAAAAAAAAGCATGTTAACAATTGAAACCATGCATTTCTAGTTGCTTAAAATAAGTTTTAAATTCTCATATTCCGATTTTTAAACGTTTTTTAGTATTCAAAAAATCTGTACCTAATAGAAAAGCCTTTTTAATGCTTTTTAAGAAATTTGGTAAAACTATCGATAGTATCGATAGTATCGATAGTGTTTTCCCAAAACAATCGATACTATCGGAAAGTGAAACTATCGATGTTTAACCAACACTAGATGGCAATGTTCTGATTACGATAATTTCTTTCAATATTACGATATAGCGTTTTCCTATGACGGACGTGTACCTCCGCTTGAAAAATAATATTGGACTGCTCCATCGGTATGAGTAGATTGGTTCTAGGCTCAAAGATTCCTTCACTAGTCCTTTCGCTTGTTCTGGATCCTTCAGTAGATATACCTACCACTTAGGCCGGTATTCACCGAGCGCTCCTAAACGGCTCTTAACTTTACGAGGCTCTTAACTTGAAATTTCTGTGGGGTATTCACCAACCACTCGCAAGTGTTTTTCGAAGTTCGAAAATGAGAGCCACTCTCTCTTGTTCAGCCATACCCAAACTGTGAAATGTTGTGGAATGTTGGTCTTGACAGCAAATGGATACTTTTCTAATTGGCATTGCTTACATGGATTCGAGTCAAATGCGTGCGTGGCACACGCACAAGCGAACAAACTTTCGAAGAGAGCGCTCGTAAGTTAGGAGTGGTAGGGACCACTCCTAACTTTTACGAGCGCTCGTAGATCTTCACTAATATTGCTTGGTGAATAGGTTTATGAGCTTCTTAAGTTATGAGCGCTCGGTGAATACCGGCCTTAATGGTATTTGTTTCGACCTAATCTTTTTTGTTGTTTAACTCTATAGTAGATTCATTTGCTATAAAAAAAAATGTTTAAGAAGAAAAACTTTTCGGTAGCAAGTTCAAAGGAGCTAATAATCTAGTACTTTATCCCTTAAATGGCTGGCCACTTTTTAGTCTTGAACCGCAAGAGAAAGAACGTGCGGTCCAGTAGAGTATGATGTTTGTGTTTACTTATTAAAATTAAAATTCGAATTTTTCTTATACAATAAGTCATGACTAAAGTCTACGAAGAATCGCGTTCATGGGATACAAATATATACAAAGATTTGACCGTAACCCTCCCATTCATTGGCTGATTATTATTTCAATTCCTCACCGCCACCACGAAAATATATTAAAAGAAATTTTATTTAATGATCCACAGAGCAAACCTTCAGCAAAGGGAAAACCTTTATTTTGTGGGTTTCTCTCGACAAATAACTCTTTTTTTATGTTGCTCCTGTTTGCGTTTTGTACAGCTTTTGTTGGAAGATAAGAAAATAAGAAAAGATACCTCCTCTCTTGAGGATCATTATAAAAATTGGTAGAAAAAGGGCGAAACCGCATTAAACGACCAACATCTCTTGTACACCACCACCACACCATGGACTAGGGCATGCCACTTTAAATGTTTCGTGCAACGATCGATCGATGGCCGCTGCAAGATTGTGGAATTGTGGTCTCTCACAATGGACCATTGTAACCGTAGCGCCATGTTTGAGCTTCAATCGGGCCACAGGCCAACCATGGGACATTTTTGTTTAAATATTTTTTTATTTTGTTGTTTCCTGAGGCAAACCTTCCCATTTATCCAGAATTCACTTATTCGATTGTAATCGAAAAGACTGGGAGCAACCAGCAACCACATCACCATTATAGGGACACGGCAAGTCCAACGAAACCGCAGAAACAAAAGCCAAGCAAGATGAACAACATCGCATTAAATTGCTCTGAGGGCGCCACTACTTGTCAATCAATTTCGCCATTGTTCCCTGACATCCACCAAACGAAAACTGTACGCTGTACGCTGTACGACGACAGAGACAGAGGCGGCCATTATTAATTTTTGCCTCCCTTTTCGTAAGTTCCTGTTGCTTGTTTTGTATATTGTGTATTTCTGCTGTTTGCGGCTGTGAGCTGTGTAAAGGTGGGCCATGCACTAACTTTATATAGTGCACCATGGGCAACAAAATTCGTTTAGGGTTGCCATTTGTCGTGGATATTTTGGTTCCCCAAAATTAGGTCCCAAGGAAATGCAGTATGAAAAGTAAGAAATAAACGTTCAAGTAAATGGATCAAAAATTGCTGACAGTCGCAGTTAAGGAACCAAAGCATTACGGCTATTTCAGAAAGCACATCGAATTGCACGAACATTGCATTCGGGTAAGTTATTTTTACTTGCGACTTATGGGTACTGTAAGGCAAGTTATGCATTCGTAAAAAAATCGAGATTTTGATCAAAGTTGACATTACGATGATAGCGAAGACTTAAAAAGTGGGTCTCGCAATTCTGTCTGTCTGTCTGTCTATCGGTTCGACTACAGCCTAAACGGCTCGGCCGATTTTCTTTAAACTTGGTAGATATCATTTTTAATTTTTTCCCCCCACACGTTTTTTTCTTCTTTTTTAAGACCAAAAATAACGGTACCTGCCATACGAATTGTTTGCGAAATTGTAGAAATATTTTTTTTTTCTCACAAACTGTTCAAAAGATTTTAAAAATAAAAATACAAAAACATTTCATTTAGTTAAAGCTAGGTAATGTTTGAAAAAAATTTTCCGAAAAATTGTTATTGAGGGTACCCCCCATAGAACCATTTTTTTGTTTTTGATTTTCTCAAAAACCGTACCACCGATTTAGATAATTTTTTTTTTTGCTAAAGCTCCCTAAATACATTAATAGAATTGTGTACTCAAATTTTCGTAAAGATTTTTGGATTTTTAAAAAAACTTCAATTTTTTTTTTTCAAAACTCAATATTTCGAAAACCCCATGCTAGAAGATTTTTTTTAAACTTGATAAGTAAAAGTTTCTCAATATAATCTACAAGATGTGAGAAAAAAAATTTTATTTTACCTAAAAATAAAGGTACCCACCATACAAATGTTAGGAAATTTTAAAAAATGGTTTTCAAAAATCGTATTTTTCTTGAAAATGGCGCCTACATTTTTGATAAATTTTTTTTTCTTTCAATTAATTTTAAGGATCTTTAATTTAATAAAAAAAAATTGAAATTAAGATATTACAGCTTGTATACTAGGGTGTGTCACTTTTGTATGGCCGCAAAAATGTACTATTATTTTTAAATGTAATAGTGCTCAAAAGTTGTATTAGGGTCTGAGGTTTAAGAACATCTAAAAGTAAAATAAGATATCGTTCTTCTTTGGCTCGCTCAAATCGGTTGAAGTTGAAAAAAAAATTTAATTTACAGTAAGTTTATTTTTTTTACGTATACTAAAAAAAAAACTAAACAAAATACAGAAAGAATTTTTGTCTTTACAAAAAGATATACCACGATATTGTAGGTGGTTCCGTTGATTTTTAAGAATTTTTTTTTGGGAAAAAAAACGATTTTACATAAAAAAATAATTTTTGTTCCTTCTTTTATTATTTCATAGCTTCTTTATCATGTGTTCAATTTAAACAAATATAAGCTTAAAAGTGTTTCCTTGCAATTATCTTTGACTTGAAAGCCTAAAAATATTTTATATAATTTTTTTGTATCCACACGCAATTTAAAACAACACATATTATTTCAAAAATCTCGAAAAATCAAATTTTTTTGGATTTCATCCTATTTTTGAACGAGCCAAAGATATTAATTAAAATGAAAATTGTAAACGCAGGATTTAATTTTGATAAGCAATGCATTTTTTAAAAGCTATTACATTTAAAAATACCATAGTTGAGCACTTTGACACACCCTATTGTATACCTACTATAGAACCATTTTTTTTAAATTTCGAATTTCTCATTATCGACGTAACGGATTTTAATGAAATTTTTTGTAGAGAAGCTTCTAAAAAGTTTAAGAAACATTGCATTTCAAAACTTAAGAAAAAAATATTTTTTGAATTTTTGAAAAAGAAAATAATTTTTTTTGAAAATTCGATATTTCAAAAACGGCTTATTTTTTTTTTTGAAAATTTAATTTTCATTCGTACAGTAATAAAATAAAAAGTTGGCATTTCAATTTTTTTTCATGAAAAATCTTTTAAAAATTTTGTACTCGTATATAAAAGCTTTTTTTTAAGAAACCACTAAAACCACTTATAATTTTTGTTCTTGCATAAATTCATATTTGCAGTGTTTTTGTCTCTTACTACTACAAGAATTTAAAAAATTAATTTTATCCTTATAAACAGTTTCCTCCAATAACATTCCTTTTTAAAATTCCTAGTCTATTACATAGGAGCAAGTTCGTGCGACCCAGTCGTGCATTTTATTTGTATTCAAATTTAAAAATAGAAAAGGCTTAATGGAACGCTCGTTAGCCACTTTAGACAAGCTATAATAAAAGATTGCAATTTCTTGTTTAGAGAATCACAAATCTCTGTACCAAATTGGTCTATCCGCTTAGACTCTACCGCGATATTGTACAGTAGAGGTACAGATTTACAGACTCAGCCGGTATGATGTAAACCATTTTGTTGGTGAAGGCTAGATAAAATTCATACTTTCAAGTGGCAGCCCTAGAGCTGGATGCAAGTACCTTCTCATTTCGTTGCAATACGACAATAATAAAATGACAGACAATGCGGAATGCGGCTGTTCAATAGTGTGGTGGAACACGTCAAACCAATCGACAGATTGCTAGATGGATATGGATGGCTTCTGGCGTTTGGGGCTGGTATAGCTGGTGGTAGAGGTGTACACCCAGTTTGTGTGTGTTTATTTGTATTCCTATGACTGTGCTAAGGATGTCTACCACCTTCCTCGAGGGCACCCGCTCCAATCCAAAAGTTGCATCAGCATCGCAGTTCGCAGCCCAGGGCAACTTGCCTGTGTCAGAGTTAAACTTCCTAATCAATGTGCTGTATCTCTATGCGAAGCCAGTTAAAGTTGAGACTCCGAGAAACACCACTCATAAATTTTGTAAAATGGATGGCCGTCGTAATTGCATTAATTGCTCAAGTAAGTTGGTGGCCTATGCGAATACGCGGCGACTTGTCTCTCTTGCCACGCCTTCGTTTAACGCTTGACTTGGTTTGGCTTGACGTCATTAAATCGATCCATATTTGTTAAGCTCGTTGTGCTCAAAAACAACACACCATCACCACCACCGCCATGCCATGCTGCGCTGCGCTCTGGCTCTGGCAATTCGATAGCTCTGTACAGTATACAATGGTCTTCAGCACACCTTAGCTTCGCACCTTCAGCCAGAAGCAGCCTCAGCAGAAGCTGACACCTATGTGCATGTTGGATAAGTTGCATGATGTTATCTGACTTAATTATGCTCCATTGGGCAGTGTGCATATCTGGTTCTTGTATAGAAGCTGCCTCTGACGCCTTTGCACAGTTTAGCAGCGCTGATCTAGAGGAAGTGAGGCGCGTTAATTGCATTCACATGCGAACGGGATGGAGATAGAGTCAAGCCTTATTACGAATATTTTTAAAAATTGGTAACGTTGCGTAAGTTCCTAATGTGGTTATGTTGGGCATGAGGCATGAACGTTCATGGGACATAATTGGCTTGTTAAGGCATCACGCACTAGAGACAAACAACCACTGGCTTAAAAGATATTAAAAATGTGTCAAACGAAATAGAGTGCGTATGTGCGTACTTAATCATTAATTAAAGTCAGCATTAAAATTACAAAAAAATACGTTTACACCTTTAGTAAATTGTATCGACCTTATTTATAAGAAAGTTCTTAATCATCTTCAAATTCACAAATTGAATAAAACGTAGATCAAATGTTTGTTCATGAATTAAAATTTTTTACTAATAAATAAATTCCCGGATACTAATGATAATCTAGTACATTTGACAAGACCTCCGTACATATACTCTCGCACAAACTGTGAACTTTTGTTTATATTTCATACTCAACTACACTGAACCAAATTCTGGAATAAAATTAAGGACTTCGTTAAGCAAATTGTTCATTTAAATAAACATTCATCAAATGATGAAATTCATTGGTTTAATGAATAGCCATTCATACGTCAATGCAGCTCTACATTAAACAAACAAATTTGTTTGGCAGACTTGAGAGTTTTTAGTTATTATGCCCCAGATGTTCACGAGCTCTTGCGCCACCAAATATATTTATGTTTTGAATTTGGCCAGATTAGTACGAGTAAGTAGATATTGTAAGAGATGTCAGAGATCAAAATAGGAATAACGCTCAATAATATGTGAAATAATTTTATAGACACGAAAAAAGCCTCCGCAAAATTGGTGCCAGCTTTACGATGAATTCTTCATAACTTTTTTTTATAATTAGCGCGCATTCAAGGGGTTATTACTACCCTTAAAATGATTAACACAGTACGAGCGTTAGGAAAACAAGGAAGGGTTTAAAAGGAGATACCGATGCACATTAGTCTTAAATTTTTGAATATTACAATGGGAAGGAAAAATAGAGCTGGGTACAGCATTCCACATTCGTGTAGTCCGGCTAAAGAAAGAATCTCTATATTTCACAGTAATAATAAAGTTCACAAAATTATAAATTCATTAATAGTGATGTAGCCAGTAAAAAATTGTATGGACTCATCCCCCCCCCCGCCCCCATGGGTTTCACCTTGTCGTGGTGGGAGGGCTTACGTTTTTTCTCCGGCTTGCTGGAGATTAGACAACTAAGAAAACTCGATAAGACCAGAATGGTCACAGTCATACATAATTTAAAGTGATCGAGACATCTCTTTCGTTCGATGTATGCATGGCAATCTATGGAATTGACGTAATAAAATAAAATAAGATTGCTAAATAATAAAAGTAAAATTTTGAACGCGAAAGGACATCGGTTGTAGTTCAAGCCATGTCCGAAAAAATTTTGGTACTATAACTATATCCAATCTCAGTTATCTGAGCAACGGATCCCTGGTGCTGATTTATACAAATCTTGAACGATGTGATGTGGGGGTCACGGCCAACGACAAAAGGTAGTTTAGCGAATGCGTCTCTCTTGCTTAGTAGTCTTGGTTAAGCAATCGTAATTGATAGTCCTTGCTGCTACTTGAAATTAAAAGATTGCGGGGAATGTCTCTATCCCTATTTGGTCTAGGACGAAATACAAGACTAATCGAAAAATTTGGTGCTTCGTGGTTGGCTTCGGTCAGCTGTGATCTGCACCACGGCGTTTTTACAACATTTGCTTAATTTATTAAGCGCCTAAAATATTATTGGTGGTATTTTAAAAATAACTCCATAATATTTGTAACAAGTAAAAAGTAAGAACAAAATAAAGATAAAGATATCGTTTATTGATATCTATAAGATAATAATAATAAAATTAAAGATATTACATACTATATCTATAAACTAATTTTGTACCTCGGGGACAGTGATTGCTGAATCCCCCGCTAATTATAGCCCCCATGGAGTAAGGACCATGGAATCACTGTCACTGGGAAGGCCCTCTGTAAAGAGAGCTCGAGGTGGCTGTGGTTAACCAATCAACATACGTGATTGGCTATTGTAGCAGATGTTGCAATAGATAGATAAAACAATTAGATCCGTACCAAAGGTAGAACTGCCTACACAGTACAAATTTGGAACAGCCTGGAGATGCCTGACTCGTACTCCGAAGACAATACCAACGATGAAGCATCTGCGAGCGATGTGGAGAAAAGTTTGTCTTCCTTTCATCCAGATAAAAAGCAAATGGGACCCTGTCCTGGGCCGTCAGTGCTTGAGGTTAAGTAGTGGGGTAAAGCCGTAAAGGCAGGTATCCACTATAAATCTTATTTAAGTTCTGTATGGACTCATCGAATTTTTGTAATGATATTATGATAATGTAGCGATTACAGTTTCTATACACTATTCCTTGTAGATACTTTATAATGTAATGCACTCATTACAAATTTATAAATATTCTATGAACAGTGTTTGGAACGCAAATTATGTTCAAGACTTTAAGCAAACTTCACTTGCAAAGTCCGGACCATTTTTCATTTTATTAGGTACACTGTGTTGTGAATTGATCGTCATATAGAAGATATATCTATCTCAAACACAAAATTTTGGAAAAAAATATCTTTGATGCCATGCAATTAATCTCTGCCTTAATTTCTGTTTATACAATTCTGCACTCCTTAAAATAAGTGTTATTTTGCTAAATGATGATGCACCACAGACATATCCCAGCCTCCCAAACAATCGTCCCGTTTGTATTTTATTCTAGATACATGTTCGATGTTCCCATTCGCATTTATTATCTCGGCTCATCTCTGCGATTGTGATATACAATATCGTGCTTTGATTAAATCGGCTTCGATGTGGTGTCAATGTCTCACAAAGCGATTGCCTGGCGTTGCTTTGAGCATCACGTCGTCGTATAACTTCGATGGCGACGAAGCCCAAGGAATAAACCGCAATCATTTTTTTGTATTATTATTCCTGGTAGTCTGGGTTCTGCTTTCCGTCCCCGAGCTCTATGTAGCCCTTGTTGTGTATCTATGGGTCGTTGAGAGTGTTGAAACTAATAAAAACAATAAATTGTCGCATAGGCACATTTTACTCTCTCAACGATGTATAGGAATAGAGCGTTTTCGATTCACATCAGCACGACACACCCATGTTAACCTAATTAATTGGCCATCTGCTTGCGAGGACTCTCGATGCCATAATTAATTAACGCTCTTCCGCCGACGAACTCTTGCTATCCAGATAAACTTCGTCGACATCAGGCAGCAGGCGTTAGGCGTTAGGCGGCGGCGATGAGGCATCTTCCTTGCATGTGCCACATGAGGTGCAACATTAGGTTCAATTTTTATCTATAACGCCACATTTGATGACAGACATATGAGCTGCGCCGAGCTGAGGGCTATAAGATAGTGCCATCGTCTATGGCCGGGAAGTTGCAACTCGCTTGTCCAATCGCTAAGGAGGTGTAATATGTGAGCATTATTTGGAAAAAGAGTATTCAATATGGATTGTTGTAGGTAGGTGCTGAATGAAAGAATGGCTGCTGACGCTCGCCGCCGGCATTGTATGCATATAGGAGCGAGGATGTGATCCTTATCGTATTTCGTTGTAGATATTTTTGTAGCCAAAAAATCCTCAATGATACGAAACTGTTTAGGACAGCACATGGATGTGCCCCTATATATAGGCTTATACCTACTTATTCCAGGATATGAAGATGAAGACTCCTTTTAATGTGCGCTAAATTCTGTAAGTTTACTTTTGGTTCCTTTTTGTTGTCTTTTTTGGAGATTTTGTAAAAAAATTGATGAGGCCGGAAAAAATATTTGGCATTGACGAAGTCTTCCCAATGCTTGCTTTAGGCTATGATTAACAAGCATGAAGAATTGGAAGTAAGTATGAGTTGTAATTTCCGCAGATTTTTGTAAGAAAATAGAATAAAAAGACCCGAATCCAGGATACTTGAGGAAAAAATGTTGGAAATTTGAAAGGATTTTTAAAAGCCTCTAAGAAATGAATGGCAACATTTTATTTCATCTATCTGTTGGTAAACATACATACATTACATATGTATATTGAAAAACCATGTAAGTAAAAAAAAGAATATAGCAGACAGATGAAGATATTATATAGTTTCTATACAACAGTTTTACACAACTCGGTACTCAAGGGTCTTCGGTTATTCCGAGAAACTGAAGTTTTTTTTTTAAGCTCCAAACCTAATGGTACCTGCCATACAGCCCTTTTGCAAAATAATATTTATCTCAAATCAAACGGTTCTAACGATTTTAATAAAAAAACTTAGTTTGTCATTATGAATATGGACTACTGTTTGGTCAAACAAATTTTGGAAAAAAATGTTACTAACGGTACCTGTCATAAAACCGTTTTTTTTATTTTCGACATTTTGCTTAACGGCTCTAACGATTTTGACCAACATTTTTATATGGTTTAAATTAAATTTTCACATTAAAAAAAATCGAAATGTTCGCGGAATAGCTAAGTGACGTCTTTCAAATATCCTTAAAAAAAAACCAACAACAACAAGTAAGCACTGTCTTTTTTATATTCTGTGTCTACCTTAATTGCTTGTCATTTGCTTGTGTTTCACGCCAGTGAAAAACAACAGGGTGGTTCAGCTAGTGGTTTTTTTTTTAAATCATTGGTTATTTTGACACTGACAGCTGTTTTCCGCTCGAAATCTTAACAGAAAATCAGTATCATAGTTCCGCGGAACGAAATAAGTCGTTTTACGCTTGAATAGCTTTGGAAACTATTGAAAACTGATTTTGAAAGTGAGTGTGTAGCGCAAAACAGAGCGTTTTTTAAAAAGAAGTTTTGGTCGAAATGAAGCACCCACCGCGCCTGCTGTACGCAAGTTTGTGCAAACAGTTCGTGAGATTGGTATGCTAGTGGACAACAAGCATGGTCCCCGTCATTGTACGGTGCATCATTGGACCATTTTTCTTCGAAAACGAGGCTGTGAACAACGTTTCGGTCAACGGTGGGAATTATGGAGCCATGTTTACCGATTTTTCGCTTACTGAAATTGAAGAAATAGATTTGGAAGACCTCTGGTTCATGCAGGATGGCGCACTATACCACACTGCCGCAAATGATCTTTTGCTTACCTTATTCCCAAATCGTGTTATCAGCGTCTTGGCGATGTCAATTGGCCGCCCCGGAGCTGCGATTTGAACACTTTGGACTCTTTTTTTTTTACAGCAAGCGTTAAAAAAGCCACTACTTATTAACCACTACCTACCTTCTCTTTTAAGTCTCATTTCTTTTTATAGCTAACATAAATATTGATATCCATTATATTATATTATTATACTAGAGGCCCGGTACGTGCTTCGCTACGTATAAAGTGAAATAATAAAAAAAAATTAATTGCAACATCAAATTAATTTATTCAAACAAAAAAATATTTTATTAATTGCTAGCTATTTTAAAACTTAATCCAAAACGTTTGGATAAACAATAATCTTTGTTTTTTCATTTTGGGCATGAATAAACAAACGGCTGGGGGTACCGACTCTGGAACAGACAACATAAAGTTGACCATGTGAAAAACATGATTCCTCCAAATTAACTCCACAAACTTGAAGTGTTTGCCCTTGATCCTTGTTGATGGACATCGCAAATGATAAACGCACAGGATATTGTAATCGTTTGAACTCAAATGGCATATCAGTTGGAATCATAGGGATACGTGGTATCAAACAAACTTCTCCTTTTGATTTAGCAGCTAAGATCGTAGCTTTAATCAAATTTGGCAATAACTTTTTCACTGCCATATCTGGTGCCATTACACAGTTTTGGTGGATTAATATTTCGAAATAATATGATCAAAGAACCAACTTTCAAATTCAAGCAATGCGGTGGCATACCAGCTAGTTCCAATGAATTTAAAAATTCAATTGGATAATTCATTGCCTCATCTTGATTCATAACACTGTTGATTACCACGTAAATCTTGCATTGTTCGATTAAATGCTTCTAGTGATTTTTTATTCGCTGTTGTACACTCATCCCATAAAATAATTGGCGTTAATCGCAGAACTTTTGCCATAGCAGAATTTCTCGAAATATTGCAAGTTGGAGTTTCAATCACCTGTACATTCAATGGCAATTTTAGTGCAGAGTGTGCAGTCCGACCACCTTCTAATAATGTAGCAGCAATTCCCGAAAATGCAAGTGCCAATACAATTTTTTGTTCCGATCGAATATTTAGAATAGCTAAAATCAATGACATAACGACCGTTTTGCCTGTACCACCAGGCGCATCCAAGAAATATAATCCACCTGCATTATTGGAAACTGCTTGCATGATTGTGTCATATACGATGAAGTTCCGAAACATGTTGCAATTGCTCATTTCTGCGATGAAGTACAATATCACGGGATTGAAACTGATCACCAAGAATTACAATTGCAACCTCATCAATTGTGGGTGCATTGAATCGCCTTGCATGCTCTCCAACAGGTGTTCTATCAGCCCTTATTACGATTTTGTGATTAACAGATGGCATACGATCGAGAGCAAATTTGAACAATTGATCTAATGTGTTATGCTGATGGAAAAACCTTTGTAGCTCACGAATAATTTCTCGTCTTGTATTCGAAACAATTGCACAACGTTGATCCAATTCACGATTTTCATCACCAATAAAATAAATTTGCAAAGCTTGATGATAAATCTGGCCCTGAATCTGTAACATGTATGCAATTTTAGGTAGATGTTGGATCAGAATTTTTAAAACTATCGAATACTTTATAATTCAGATTGATATAAACATGGGACAATCATGTTGAAGTATTTACCTTAAACGTCGGCATAATTATCTCTAATAATTTTAGTAGCACTAAAAGAGGTCATTTGAAATGCCGATTTGTGTTGTTGAATATGGATCAAAAAGTGATTCGACGTTTGAGATGTCCCAAAAATAAATGAATACAATGGTTTGGGTGGAGTTTCTAATGCTGGAAATCTCACTTTGCCATTAGCACAACACATGCCGGGCGTTTCACGTGGAAAGTTAGCCGCATCACAATGTGGACTGTTGTAATTAAAAGCAGCACGCATCATTTTAGCCAAAAGAGCAGCACGACGTATTCGTGATCGGCGTGCAAGGTTTAGTACAGGTACAGGGTCAACAGATCTATGTCGTGCATTACGTTTACTGCGATGCATTAGCTTGTGCGCGTTCATCTGCAGTCTGTGATCGATTTAGTAATGCCACATCATTTGCATTACGCGTTCGCCGACCTATATTTGTTCGCCCGGCTTGTGACATTATTCCTTCATATATGTACAAAAGAATAAATCAAATTAAAAATATAAGTTTCAATTTGACAGCAAAATCCCCACTAACAAAATGATCCGACATTTATTGAATTCATTTGTTACAAAAAATGTGATAAATGAAGAACCACTCGACCGATTTTGTGCAAACTTCACATAAACCATCTACTAAATAGTCCAAACAAAGCCATAAAATTTGGTTTGGATAGGTAAGCCCGTTCTTGAGTTATAGAAACACAACGAAAAGTGGCATTGATTTTTATATATATAGATTATTATAAATTATAAATGTGAATGTTGCGATGTATGGATGTTTGTTACTCAATAACGCTTGAACAACTGAATCTATCTTGATAAAATTTAACACACAAAAAAGTTATAGTCTGAATTACCGTATAGTAAGCATTTTTAAGTTTTTCCCCACACTTTTTTTTTCTTTTTTTTCTAACCAAAAATAACGGTACATGTCGTACGATTTTTTTCGGAATTTATTACATTTTTTTTTTCTAAGAAACTCTTCCGGATTTTTTGAAAAAAATTCAAAACAATTCTTTTCGGAATTTTAGAAAAAGGGTTATTAGAACCATTTTAGTTGTTTTTGATTTTCTCAAAAACCGTACAACCGATTAAAGCCAACTCTGATTTATCTATCGAATGTGGCGCTAACGATTTTGATCCAAAAAAAATTGGTGTGCTGTTATACGAGCCCAAACTCAAAATAGTTGGTCTACCGAGGATAGAATGCAAATATGTGTTCATTCTTAACCTATTTCGAAACAAAAACTATTTTTTGATATACATATAAAGTCCTATTCATTTTAAATAAGAAAAGTGGACAAAAAAAGAAAGTGGCTTAATAAAATATTGATATGGAGTCTCTTTACAAAACTAAATAACGATTTATACACATTTCTTAGATGCAAAATAGTTGGTCTATGATTTTTTATGTTGATTTTACCACATTGTTAAGCGACCTTTGGCCTTAATCACTGCTTCTATAATGCACCTTGGCATAGTGTCAACTAATTGTTGACACTCTTCGGCACCAAAAGATTCCCAATTATTTGTAATTGTGGATCTTAAATCTTGAAGAGTCCGACGCGGTTCCTTTCGCAATTTTTGCTTCATCGTGTGCCAAACAGTTTCGATTGGTGAAAGATTAGGGCTGCTGGAAGTCCATTCCAATAAAGAATTGCTTCAGCAGTTAATCATATCTACCATTGTTGACCTAGCCGTATGACAAGAAGCACCATTCTGTTGGAAAATATACTCCGCATTGCTATATTGAAGGCGTAGTATTGACGGAGGCAGATCCTGTTCCAAAATGTTGCGGTACTTGACAGCATTAGCTATCCCAATTACAAAATGCAAATTACTCATACCACATCCCGACATGCACCTCCATACCATTAGAGATACTGGGAGCTTTACGGTTTGTTTAAGGCAGTCCTTGTGAGTTGTGAAAGGCTTCTTTAGCATTTTTTATCACTGGTCCTCGTTCATCACCAACGCAAACTTCCAATCTGTACTGATCACTCCAATTAACGGACCGCCATTGACTAAAAGTCCAAATTTTTAAGTTGTTTGGCCCACTCAATGCGCCTTTTCTTTTGCTTAGGTGTCAGTAGTGATATTTCTTTTACCTGCGTTTTTAATGATTTAAGTTTTCGTAATTTATGCAAAACTTAAATATTTTAAAATAAACCTTATAAAATTTGTATCCAATTTTTTTCACCATCTGCTTACAACTGTCCACCGAAACACTTTTTTGAATTTGTTCTCTCCACTGAACCGTTATTGAAGCAGATAAATATCATCGATTTTCTTTAAAAATTTGGCAATCGCGAGGTTTTGCTGTTATGGATGTCCCGTTCTGTTGCATATATCCACATTTCCAGAATTTTTAAACTTTGTTATTATGTTCTGCACTGACGAGGGCGGTAAATTAAAATTTTCAGGGATTTCGTAGCTAGACAATCATGTTTCAAACGCTTTAATCATTGATTCCCTTAGGTCTCCTGATAATGCAACGCCACGCGCCAGGATTAACATGAAACTCTCGCTAGCTTATATAAAATCATACAATAATCATTAATAAAACCAGTGCTTGTCATTTTTTTAATAACGGTTAACTGAAACTATATTTAAATAGTCTTAGATCAACTATTTTGCACCCAAAAAAGAGTAGACCAACTTTTATGCTCTTATCTTTGTCTGAGATGAAAGGAATATTGTTGCTATTTGCTCTCTCAAATTTTGTTTTGTTAGGTCTAATTTATTCTCAGTGAAACTACTTTATTAAATTGACAACATTTTTTAAATGAACAAAAGCTGACTGCCACTAAATTTAGGATATATGAAGAATTAATGTGTTATTAAATGAATAGACCAACTATTTTGAGTTTGGGTCGCAGGCATGGACTGTATTTTGGTCAAAAAATGTTTTTAGAAAAAGTGTTATTAACCTTAAATTTTACCTAAGAGCAAGTACGTGCGATCCAGTCGTTAATTTTGTTTCGTATGTATTTTAAATTTCTTACCAGTTCTTAACAGAAATGTTTAACATTGCAGCACAAAATTATTGGTTTGAATTTATTTCTTATTTTGAAGTTAAAAATGTAAAAAAAATTAAGAAAATTGAAGCAAAATCACTTGTCAAACTATTGTTTTCGTAAGCACAGTTGAATTATGTCTATGAATAAGATCCATGTTTTTTTTTTAAGTATAGCAGAAAAACTATGTGTTTAGGGAACAACTTAAAATACGCCCCACTGAGTATACCTAAATCTCGTTCTTTCTAAAATACATAATGCAGATAAAAAATACAAAATACTATGAGGCTATACTTCAGCGAAAATGCAATAAGAGAATAAGTTTAACCTTCTTACCATTTTACTCTATTTCTGATTTTCTCTATATAAAAAATTCTATTTAAATGCCAGGATATGCCATTGAATTTCTTTCCAGTTTAATGGGCTACGTGCAAACGACTTGTACGCGCATACCCGGCTGACATTAATTTCCCTCGATTGGCCTTAAGTGGCGGTAGACATGTTAAAAATTATATTCCTTCTTTTGGATTTAGATTTCTGGTGGTAATGTGATAATTATGATAATTTTAATCTGAGCAACGCAACCGATGTGCATCCGATGTCTCGAGTGTTTTTAATATCATTCTCGAATCATACATCAAAGGATGAGGTAAATATATTGTGCCGACACAATTACATATAATTTTTCATTACTTCCAACCGTGTTTGTGTTTGTTTGTGACACACAAATGAAATCCTTGCAACTAAGTCACTATAATTTATTTAATTTATTATTTTATTGTTGTCTTGTTTCCTTGCTGCAATAGTTCGCACATATATGGCAGATTTTTTCTGTAAAATATTGACTTTAACTTTTAAGTCGAGGGTTTTAAATGTTGCCGAAATACTGGCGCAAATATGCCATATGGCAAAATTGAAATACTGCGTCAAATGATCATATCTTTCTCAATGATATCAGAGCATTACATGGGCTTGTCTATGTTTATAAGATCATCAACCTTAGCATATCTGAAAATTTGGGGAATTTAATAAACGTTAAAACTTGTTCCAGCTATTCAAGAATATTTACAATTTTTGAGTCAAAGGGAAAAGATCGTCACAGTAAAAATATTGAGACCGTTGAAATTGATGTGTATTTAGGTATGTTCCTTATGGACTCCAAAACGGCGAGACCGATTTTGATGAAATTTTATAGCAGTCTTCATATTAACCCAGTGGGTGATCCTGCGAGGTTTTAGTATCGATCGGATCATCAGAAATCTTTTTTTGTAATTTTTTTGGATATTATATAAAATCGATGTTTGGAAGTACCCGATTGAATGGCAAAATCGAAATCTGACACACCCACATAGTTAAGTCTAGCTAAAGCAACGAATTATGATTAATGTCATTGCATACCCATCAACACCAAAGTACTTATTCAACTTGGGATTCGTCCAAAGTTGGAGTATACCTCTTATATAAGGGATAGTGCTCCTTCGACTCACTTAAGTCTCTTGGACAGTATTCGAAAGATTCTTTAAAATCATAAGAGGCATTAACGCCGCTGAATTTTAGTTTATCGTGCCACGAATCAGATTTAGTTCCCAACAAACTTCTGTCAATCTAAGCCGTTGTCAACGAGGTATTCCCAAGTATAATAACCAAATACAAAAATCCTAAATTTTGCCACCAAAAATTTCAGGTGTCAACAAGCTCAAGCTGCACGGCGAAACACTGAAATTCAAATCGATCGATTCAGTAATGAACGAAGAAACAGCCTTCAGGCATCTGACTGAATTTTTCAATTCTTAGGTACCACCCGGAATGACGTCGAACTTATAATCATTGGAAGTTGGTTCATCAAAAAATTGTGCTCATACGTACTGATTCCACCCATACGGATTGTTTCTAAAGATTTACCATTCGAATTCAAGCGGGTTATGTTCCCCTTCTGTCTTGCCCCTGTCCGGTCTATGGCAAGTCGTGTTGTAAATAGTAAAATTAAAAACTGCCTTGCACTAAGCACAGAAATGGGTAAACTGAAGTTTGCATGGGCTTGTCACAAAAACTCTGTATAATGTACAGTTGAAGTGTACGGATTAGCCCACTGTCTCACCTGGGCGCAAGGCACTTTGGATTTAAGGTCGCTTGAACTTTCAATTTAATTAATCGCTTCGCTTAAACTGCAATAATTTTTTGCTTGCGACTTATAGGTACTAGATATAAGGCAAGTTGACATTACGATGATAGCGAAGACCAAAATTCTCTATTCTTCTAAAATTGTCATTAATGGGTTGCTGGTTTACTCATTACATGTTGTTCAGGCATAACACTAACAACAAGTAATTGAGTTAAACTAGTATGCCCAACAAGGATGAACACGAATAAAATAATGTGAATTATAAGCGACATAGAAATAAGACACGGCATTCTCCGCTTTAGTTCAGCCGCCATCTCTGGAGATAAAATATCTGAGACAATAACCTTCAGTCTCAGAACATCGTGCCACACATCTTTCCTATCCTTCTTTCTCTTCCGTAACTTTACGCCCGCGCTGTGTTGAAACATTTAAAGGGTAATATAATCCCTTGAGCGCGGGTAGATTATAAAAAAAAAAAAAAAACAAAAAAGAGGGTCTCGCAATTCTGTCTTACTGTCTGTTCGACTACAGCTACAAACTTGGTAGATATGGTTTTTAATTTTTTCCCCCCGGATTTTTTTTTCTTTTTTTTTAAGACCAAAAATAACTGTACCTGCCATACGATTTTTTTTTCGAAATTTTATAAATTTTTTTCAAAAAAATTCATAAAATTTCATTTAGCTAAACCTAGGTAATGTTTGAAAAAAAATTTACAAAAACTCATTATTTTTGGTACCCCCCCTGGAACCCTTTTTTTGTTTTTGATTTTCTCAAAATTGGTACGACCGATTTTGATCATTTTTTATGTTAAGGCTTCCTTGCAGTTTTAATATTATTGTGTATTTAAATTTTCAAAAATTTTTTTTTTGGATTTTTAAAAAAAATTTCATTTTTTTTTTGAAAACTCAATATTTCGAAAACCCCATACTCGATTTTCTTAAAACTTGATAAATAAAAGTTTCTTAAAATAATCAAAAAGATATAAAAAAAAATATTTTACCTAAAAATAACGGTACCCTCCATACAAATGTTAAAAAATGGTTTTCGAAAATCGTATTTTTCTCGAAAACGGTTCCGAGAATTTTGCTTAATTTTTTTTGTATTTCCATTAATTTTTAAGATCTATAATTTAATAAAAAAAAAAATTAAAACAAGATATTACTGACTGTTTAGAACGATTTTTTAAAAATTTGAATTTCTCATTATCGGCAAAACGGATTTTAATGAAATTTTTTAGAGAGAAGCTTATAAAAAGTTTGAAAAACATTGTATTTCAAAACTTTAAGAATTTTTTTTTTAATTTTGAAAAAAAAAATCTATTTTTTTTGGTGGAAAATTCAATATCTCGAAACGGCTCAGTATTTTTCTTGTAAATTTAATTTTTATTCGAACAATAATGAAAACTTAAAGTTGACGTACCAAAATTTGTCCTTAAAAATATTCTTAAATTTATTATATAAAAGCTTATTTTTTTAAGAAACCACTACAAAGACTTATAATTTTCGTTTTTGCATAAACATACATATTTAAAACTTGCCAGCTATGGCTATCCCAAACATGCATTCATCAGAGTTAGTTATATACTCGTAATTATCGTAGTACAAGTAAACGCAACGTGTTTTGATTCAATCAACTTATGTACTAAGTACATGCTTCGTCGATTGAACAAACTGTTTTGGATACAGCATGGTGTATCAATTTATTCAATTCTTGAACCAATATTCTGTGGATCAGTAGATACTATCTCTCTGCCTGGAAGTATCCCAGTTAAATTCCAAGTAAATGCGATCACAGATAACCCGAATACATACACATATGTATATATATCTGACAAATTCACACTGCACTTAATTGATATTCATGTATGTACCTACTCATTACAAATAACCGAGACATGTTTATTAAATGAGTCAAAGGATTGATTTTAAGTATTTTATTAGTAAATAACAATGGCGCAAAATTTTAATTGAATTAGTACGCTGCTAAAGCTGTTTTAGTATGATACTAGATTAAACCAACGAATTTGCAAATTTTATCGTGCTAGCTTCATATGACTCTTTGACATTTACAAACATCAAAAAAGGTTCGTGTACTTACTTTTTTGCATGAAATGTCATTGTTTTAGGTGTGTTCAGAAGCAATTTATTAAGAAAATTATTTTGGTAGATACGATACTTGTTAGAAAATGTTCAAAATTAAGAGTGAGTTAGTAAACTACTATAAAGTTAGCAAATTGTTAAGTAGTATCATACTTATAACTTAATAATAGGCTGTTTAAAATTTTGCGCTATTATTTTCCAGCGACTGCCTCTCATTTTGCCATCTCCATTTACGAAATCAATTTATTTGAATTCCTTTTGGTTAACTATACAGAAAAAAGGTGTAGGCAGCTTGCAAAAATAACTCAGGTCAACAAATGGAGGTGCTTGCAAACTATCAATTTTTAGAATCATTTCCGATTATTAGACAAACCAAACCTTTCGATATAGGAGCTTTCCAGACAGAAAATTGAATTTATTACGATTTCATTTGGCTGTTTAAGTCTGTTTAAGGAAAACTCTGCCACCAGTGCCTAACTTTATTTGCAGCATTGACATGAACAATATTATGGCATTTCACACTGAAATGTCTCTATCCCAAATTATGAAACCAATTTGGATCGGGTATGTCAAAATAAATCTAAAGAAAAATATTTCTTCACTTCGGCATCTCGCTCTTACAATAAAGATGGATAGACAAGACACTTCAATATAAATCGGTTAAGTAAGAATGAGTAAAATGTGAATACCGCCAATTAATTACTCGTATGCTTTAATCCAACCATAATAAAGGGTTTCTCAAATCCCAACCTTGACAACTATGAACTTTCACTATAAATGCACCCTCAACTCTCTATAGCACTCGTAGTAGACTACTCGTAGTAGACTCGTAGTAGACTACAAGCAACATTCCGTTTAAGGTTTAACCCTTCATAATTCTCCAACTATTTATTATTTTAGCTTTTCGCGCATTGTAGAATGTCGTCTACACTTCATTTTTTCAATCCAAAACAATCAAAGTAGCCTATCTGTCACTTTTTGTTCCAGGTAACGGGATACCGCTAGTGGAGTGAAAAATTTCAAATAGTGGCGTGTGATAAGAAATGAAAATTAATAAAAAATAGAATTTACGTTTTTGGTACTTGTTACTTGCGATATAGGTACTATAGGGCAAGTTCTGCATTTGGAAAAAAAATCGAACTCGAGATTTTGATCAAAGTTGACATTACGATGATAGCGAAGACGAAAAAAGTGGGTCCGACAATTCCGTCTGTCTGTCTGTATGTCTGTATGTCTGTACCTCGAACTACAGCCTAAACTACTGGAGGTATTTTCTTCAAACTCGGTACTTAAGGGTCTTCGGTGATTCCCTAGAGGAGAAATTGAAAGTTTTTTCTTAGCTCCAAAACTAAGGGTACCCCCCATACACCCGTAATGCAAAATCTCATTTATCTCGAAAACGGCTCTAACGATTTCGATAAAAAAAATTAAGTGTGATATTATGGACATGGACTATATTTTGGTCAAAAAAAAATTTGGGGGGAAATGTTATTAGGGGTACCTGTCATATAACGGTTTTTTTGATTTTCGAATTTCTCACCAACGGCTCTAACGATTTTAACCGAAATTTTTATGCAGGAGCTCCTTTGCATTCTAAAAAATATAAACTAAAAATTTTTTCGAAAAAATAGTTTTTGGATTTTTAAAAAAATAATACATTTTTTTTTTTTGAAAATTCGATATCTTGAAAACCGATATACGATTAAATTTTTAAATTACGTTTTAAAATGTATTTTATTAAATACTAACAATTTGCGTAAAAAATTTTTTTATAAAAATTTTAAGGAAAATTTAGTACACAAAACACATGTTTCAGTATGTCTGTATGTCTGTACCTCTCACTACAGCTTAAACCACTGGACCTTTTTCTTTCAATCTCGGTAGTTATGAGTCTTCGGTGATTCCCTAGAGGAGAAATTGAATTTTTTTTTAGCTCCAAAACTAACGGTACCCCCCATACATCCGTAATGCAAAATCTTATTTATCTCGAAAACGGCTCTAACGATTTTGATAAAAAAATAGGTGTGATATTATAAACATAGGCTACATTTTGGGGGGAAATGTTATTAGGGGTACCTGCCATAGACCCGTTTTTTTCGACTTTCTCATTAACGGCTATAAGGATTTTAACCCAAAATTTTCAGCAGGAGTCCCCTTAAGTTTAAAATAATATTGTATATAAAAATATTCGAAAAAATATTTGTTGGGTTTTTAAAAAAAAAAAATTTTTTTAAATCAATATCTTCAAAACCTATGAACGATTATTTTTGAAATTATTTCCTAAAATTAATATTATTTAATACTTAAAATTCGCATCCCACATTTTTTTCTTGAAAAATTTTAGAGAAATTTCTTATATAAAAAATATATTTAATAATAAAACGATTTTTTAAAGTTTATTTGCATAAATCCATACTTTTCCGGAAACCAGACGGCAATTTTATTCATTTGAACATTATTATCTCATTAAATCCATGTTTTATATTTATAAAATGTATCTTAAATTCCAAAGTACTTTTACATAAGAGCAAGTTCGTGCGATCCAGTCGTGCATTTTTTTTTTTTTTTGAGAATCTATACGGTAGGTGTTTGTACTTTACTATTTTTCTAATTTAGTCTGGAAATTTCTTAGAGGAAAAAGGAGAATCTAGAGCTAAATGCGCAGCAGCTGGCTTTTACTGGCAAAGAGTCATTGGGTTCTGATATTTTGTATCTTGAAACTCTTTTACAGTTCTTTCTTTACTTATTTCCCCCATAACTCGTAAAGAAAACCTCTATTTGGTACAGAAAGATCCCAACAACACTTCTCATGTATCTGGGACCAAAATCAGGGAATTTATAGGTCTGGTATAATATTATGTCACTGATTCAGTTGCCAGGAGTTACAAACCATTGGAGTTCCGTCCTTGGTACACCGCTCATTCAACAAACCATGCCGCCAAATAAATTTGAAAAAATCAGACAGCATCTCCATTTCAACGACAACACTAAATGTCTTTCCAGGAGTAATCCTGATGCCGATAGGATATTCAAAATTCGACAAGTTGTTGAGGCCTTGAATGAAGCATATGCAAAAGTTCCGCTAGAAACACGGTTTTGTGTGGATGAGCAAACAAAGCAAGGAATATGCTAAAAAGGTATAACCCCAATAAACCTCATAAATGGGGCTACAAATTGTATGTTTTGAGTGATGTTTCAGGTTTCGGTTATAAGACAAAGGTTGAAACTGGAAAGGAAAACATTGTGAGAGCTGAAGAGCCAAATTTGGGAGCATCTTCCAACGTCGTATTACACCACCAAAATTACAGGATTTACTTCGATAACTACTTCACTTCTTTGCATCTTTTGGAATATTTAGCCAAACAATGGTATTCATGGTCTAGGTACTATAAGGAGGAATAGAATTCCTGATTGCAAGTTGTCAAACGAAAAAGTGATTATGAAGAAAGATCGAGGATACTCAGAGGAGTACGTAGCTAACATCAACGGCATCGATGTTTCAACGGTTGTATGGAAGGATAATAAGCTAGTTACATTGGCTTCCACTTTTACTGGCAAAATCCCATATCTGAAGTACGGAGATATGATAAAAAGAACTCGAAATACATCAACATCCCGCGATCCAATATTGTGGGCGAGTATAATAAACATGTGGGTGGTGTTGACTTTATCAACAGCATAATGGGTATCTACAAAATACGACTACAAAACATGGCTGCTCTACAAAAGGGTGAGCAAATATAAAAATCTTCGTGACAAGGCCGTCATGGCATCCGAAACTCTGTGCAAGATAGGCTCAAAAACCGGTTTGACAACACGCCGATCTATAGAAGGTGATATCCTAGCAAAAAAAAAAACATATAGGACCTGCCTAACACGTACCACCACAAGCAGTCCGCCAAGATCAAGTCGGTCACTGGCCTCAATGGGCCGAAAAAAAAAAATTCGATGCAAGTTCCCAAAATGTGCTGGATTTACTCATACTGTGTGCGAGAAGTGCGGCGTAGCTTTATGCTATACCAAAAACAAAAATTGTTTTAGGAACTTTCATCTCTCCTAAATTATTTTCGTTTTTACTAAAAATATCGTTTCTCATACTTCCGCAGTTTTCTTTCCCATTGTATTTCATTGTTGCCTATAAGCTACACTCCCTCTTTTGTAAACTTATTCATAAATAATAATAAATAATTTAAAAATTTAAAAAAACACGTATATTTTTTTTATTCATAAACCTATCTGATTCCACCAAAAATTTGCATTTTGAAGGTCTTCAGTTATAGAGGGTTTTAAACCAATGGCCAAATCGTGATTGTATACACATTCAATAAAACCAACACTTTCATCGTGGTGAAATTCACGAACGAAGAACTTTTACAAATAATTGAAATTTGTTACCAAAATTATTAGACAATGACAGCAACACGTTAACACCAAGTTTTAGTAAAATTTGATTTCTGGTGTTTTTTCCAAAATTTGTTTTCTGGCCTTTTTCCATTTTGGAAAGATTGCTATAAAAGTCTGGGCTAGGAAAAAAGGCCAGAATTTGTATGAACAAAATCTTGGCGTTTTTTCCAAATAAAAAACTATCGTAATTTCCTCTGGCTTAATTTCCGGGAGCCTTCCGATCCGTATCCGATGGATTTTCTGCTGTTTTCGGATACCCATCCGATCCGTTATAAATCGGTTCGTTTTCTTTCAGTTTTCAATTGGCTTACGACTCGTTTGTAACCCATATACATACGTTCCGTTTCCGGCCTGATTTCGATCTATACATCCGATCCGTATCCAAGCCGTTTTCGATCCGCGATTGATCCATATTCGATTCTTATCGCATTAGTTTCGGCTCTTTATCTGCACAAGTGCAGCCCAGTTTATAGGTTTATTGATCGTGAGTGCGATAAATCTTCCATTGCGTTGTTCGGGGAAGCGAGATTAAGTCATTACTCATTATAATTCCTGAGGTACAAAGACTTTTTGAAAACGTCCAAACGTTAATTTCCAAGGTAAAGTGTACTTTTCACAGAACACACACATTTTAAGTTTCAAATCTTCAACAGTTTCCTTGTTTTTACTTGCGACTTATAGGTACTATAAGGCAAGTTATGCATTCGTAAAAAAAATCGAACTCGAGATTTTGATCAAAGTTGACATTACGATGATAGCGAAGACTAAAAAAGTGGGTCTCGCAATTCTGTCTGTCTGTCTCTGTCTGTCTGTCTGTCTGTCTGTCTGTTCGACTACAGGCTAAACGACTCGGCCGATTTTCTTTAAACTTGGTAGATATCATTTTTAATTTTTCCCCCCCACACGTTTTTTTCTTTTTTTTTTTAAGACCAAAAATAACGGTACCCCCCATACGAATTTTTTTCGAAATTTTATAAACATTTTTTTTTCTCAAAAACTGTTCAATAGATTTTAAAAATAAAGATACAGAAAAATTTCATTTAATTAAATCTAGGTATTGGGTAAAAAAAAATTTCCGAAAAATGGTTATTGAGGGTACCCCCCATGGAACCATTTTTTTTGTTTTTGATTTTCTCAAAAACGGTTCAACCGATTTTGATAATTTTTTTTTTGCTAAAGCTCCCCAAAAACATAAATAGAATTGTGTACTCAAATTTTCAAACAATTTTTTTTTGGATTTTTAAAAAAAACTTCAAAAATTTTTTTTCAAAACTCAATATTTTGAAAACCCCATGCTAGAATTTTTTTAAACTTGATAAATAAAAGTTTGTCAATATAATCTACAAAATGTGAAAAAAAAAATTTTATTTTACCTAAAAATAAAGGTACCTACCATACAAATGCTACAAAATTAAAAAAAATGGTTTTCAAAAATCGTATTTTTCTCGAAAACGGCACCTAGAATTTTGATAAATTTTTTTTTCTTTCAATTAATTTTTACGATCTTTAATTTAATAAAAAAAAATTTGAAATTAAGATATTACAGCTTGTACCTACCATAGAACCATTTTTTCGAATTTTGAATTTCTCATTTTCCACATAACGGATCTTAATGAAAATTTTTATAGAGAAGCTTCTAGAAAGTCTAAAACACATTGCATTTCAAAACTTTAAAATAAATATTTTTTGAATTTTTGAAAAAAAATCTATTTTTTTTTTTTTTTGAAAATTCGATATCTCCGAAACGGGTCAATATTTCTTTTCGTAAATTTAATTTTTATTCGAACAATAATAAAAACTTTAAACTAGCGTACCAAAATTTTTTCTTAAAAAGCTTTTAAAAAGTTTGTATATAAAAGCTTCTTCTAAAGAAACCACTACAAGGACTTATAATATTTTATCTTATGAACAGTTTTCTCTAATAACATTCGTTTTTAAAATTCCCAGTTGATTACATAGGAGCAAGTTCGTGCGACCCAGTCGTGCATTTTATTTTTTAGTGGATTAAGGTAAACACGAGTTTTTCACGGGAAAACTAAATGTACGTATCTTAAAAATTGGCGGCAAGGCAAACGTTTTGGGATTTAAAGTTTGTGGATCCAAACTGTCCAAGGGCTCCTCTTCATAAAAACAACAATAAAACAAACTGACACCACGGATATTCCGCTATTGAGTTTTAAAGCTTAGGTTTGAAAAAGAAAGTAACTTCGGATGTATGAGAGCAATACGTGTCCTCAAGTTAAATAATTCAAATACAAATGATGCAGATACACCACAACCCTCTCCCCTTCTCATTGATTCGTCACAATGCCCCCGCCGCAAATCTCTCTATACACACATTTTCTCCTCCTCACGTCATGCAGGTACTTGACGTTTGAAGTTTAAGAAAATGTTTACATAACCCTAAGTGCGACTGACTCAAATCATTTTTCATTCAAAGAAGAATGGACGGTGGCGGTGGTAAACAGGCATTTACCTGTGACTCAAATGAGCATGACGCGTTCGACGATGGTAATGATGATGATGTGATGATGATGAGGTGATTTTGAATTGTCAATTGGTGATCAGTGATCAGCGTTCCACATATCGGCCAGGCTTATACAGCAGCCATATCCAAGTGAACTCCGATGGCATAAATAGCCTTAATTCATCCGATTGAGAATCGCTCGCATCTTGAATGGGAGAACGAATTAATTACTACACACCGTAACGCTCTTGACGCGCCAACAAAAGCAGCAACTGAATTTAAATCTGTAATGAGTAGTGACTGCTGATGCTGAAGTGCTTGTGATGAATGCCGAGCCAATGTGAATCCATGAAGTACAAAAACTATTGATTCGTCTCGTCTAGATATCGAGACGGACGTAACGAGAGGTATGGAATAATAAATTCGATATTATCGGTTGTGGTTTTTCGTGTTTCGAACGTGGTATTTGGTGTTGGAGCTGAATGGAAGAATCACTGTTGTTTGCACAATGCTTCGAGATTTTTTTTATAATCATCCATACACACTCATGTATCTACGTAATGACTTGAAATTTTTCTACTCGGCGCGTATTGATTTCAATGATTAATGTAAATCGATTAGATATGATTTGAATGAGGTTCATTTCATGTATTCTGTGTTGTAAATGACAGGTCGCCTTCGTTTAGGAAGATCTGCATATTGATATTGTGAACGCACTTAACAATCTTGGGTCTTGTTCAGAATTTTTTGAAATTGGTTTGGTAGGGCTTAAACAAGATATATTTGGGATATCAGGTCAGTTTTCCTAATATTTACATATAGTTCACCAAATATATGGCTAAATCAACACACATAAACTGTTTTGTTTAGATTCTAAAGCAATGATTTTAAACAAATCGTTCAAAAAGGGTTAACATTTCGAGGGATTTAGAAATCTGTTGAAAAATTTTAAAGCTGATGACCTAATAATCCGTCTGGTGAAGGGTTGACAATGCCAGAAGGTTTCAGAGACACGGTTTATCCAAAGTTAAGCTTTCAAATCTATGTGGTGTTTCCAGCGAATATTTACAAACAAAACTAATACGGGTATAACGACTGTCAAATATCAATTTATTGATAAACGAGAAAACATATCAATTGATTGACATATTGGTATTATGACTCTAAATTGATAAATCGTACTAATGACTACTCTATTAATATTAAAGGAATATAAATGATTGTGAATAGATTTTTTATTTGACGTTTCAGGCAGCTCGGCCCCTAGCTAGCTGCCTTCAGTCATGCACTCCAAGTTGGTTGAGGTCGTTCTTCACTTGTATGCCACCTTAAGTGGGGTCTTCCTCTGCTGCGCTGACCATCAAAGGAAGATCTGAAAACTCTTTGGGTTGGTGTGTCGGTGTTTATACGGTCCAAGTGTACCATCCATTTCATACACTGTATTTTCAGCTTTTTGACCATAAAGCTCGTTGTTGACTCTTCTCTTCCATACTCCATCGATACATACTGGACCGAAAATCACCCGAAAAATCTCTTTTTCAAAGCACCCAAGCAGATTCTCATCCGATTTTGACAGGGTCCATACTTCTTCGGTTTTATATAAGGTCCCTTTGGTTTATAGAGAGAGGGCTTTACTACTCGTTTGAGGTCTGTACTGATGTCATTTTTCCAGGTATAAGCCCAGGTAGACAAAGTCCATGGTGATTTGAAAAATCTTACCTTGCAAGTTATGCTCAATTGCTTCAAGAACGATTCTAAAGAGGTTACATGATAAGGCGTAGCCTTGCCTCAAACCATTCTCGACACAAAAGGGTAGGGTGGTGTTTTTACCGACTTTGACGGAGCGAGATTTCTCCATCGCTTTCATATGTGACTTTAAAAATGGACAAAGAGGTGGTGTTTGTCGATTTGAAACTCCTGGGTTTTCTCCAAAATTTGTCAGAGCGTTAACATTTCGTCCACGGTTGATTTTCCGGGCCTAAAATAACACTGACAGGGACCGATCAGATCGTTGACAAACGGTTTTAAGTGATCACATAGTACAAATGACAGGATTTTGTATGCGACGTTGAGGAGACTTACACCTCTTTAGTTGGCGCAGGTCAGGGCATCTACTTTTTTCTGGATAAGGCACATTAAGGCACGTTAAACTGAGGTTCCATCCATCGAGAATCCGATGCTACCTATAGACTCCAAAACAGCGTAACGCATTTCAGATTAGCCCAGTTGGTGATCCTGTAAAATTTGGTAACGATTGGGCCAACCGATTTTTTACTTGCGACTTAAGTATAGGCACTATAAGACAAGTTATGCATTCGTAAAAAAAATCGAACTCGAGATTTTGATCAAAGTTGACATTACGATGATAGCGAAGACTAAAAAAGTGGAACGCGCAATTCTGTCTGTCTGTCTGTCTGTCTGTTCGACTACAGGCTAAACGACTCGGCCGATTTTCTTTAAACTTGGTAGATATCATTTTTAATTTTTTCCCCCCACACATTTTTTTCTTTTTTTTTTTAAGACCAAAAATAACGGTACCCCCCATACGAATTTTTTTTAGGAAATTTTATAAACATTTTTTTTTTCTCAAAAACAGAAAAATTTCATTTATTAAAATCTAGGTATTGGTTGAAAAAATTTTTCCGAAAAATGGTTATTGAGGGTACCCCCCATGGAACCATTCTTTTTGTTTTTGATTTTCTCAAAAACGGTTCAACCGTTTTTGATCTTTTTTTTTTTGCTAAAGCTCCCCAAAAACATAAATAGAACAGTGTACTCAAATTTTCAAAAAAAAATTTTTTGGATTTTTAAAAAAAACTTCAAATTTTTTTTTTTAAAAACTCAATATTTTTATTCAAACAATAATAAAAACTTTAAATTGGCGTACCTAATTTTTTTTATTAAAAAGCTTTTGAAAAGTTTGTATATAAAAGGTTTTTTTAAGAAACCACTACAACGACTTATAATTTTTGTTCTTGCATAAATTCATATTTGCAAAGCATTCTGTTTTTGTCTCTTACTACTTAAAGAATTTAAAAAATTAATTTTATCCTCATGAACAGTTTTCTCTAATAACATTCGTTTTTAAAATTCCTAGTCTATTACATAGGAGCAAGTTCGTGCGACCCAGTCGTGCATTTTATTTTTGTTGTTTTTTTTGCAATTTTTTATATTATTTTGCAAATTTATGTAGATATGTACTCGGTTTAAAGCAAAACATGAGACCCGCAGAACGTCCATAGCTAAGCCTGGTAAAACAAAAAATTAAGATTGAGAACGTGTGCATATCCATATCAACACCAAAGTCCTTGTTCAACTTGGAATGCCAGCTTCAATACGGACAGAAACATTTTTCAAGATAGACACCTGAAGGGTGTACAGAACTTTGATGTGAATCAGCAAAAGCAATTTGCAAGACCGGTTGCTGATCAAAGAAAAAATTTTAGGACAATGTCGTGTAATGGGTAGCAAACGGAAATGACGGGCTTTTTTCTCGCTATGAACTAAGAGGAACAGGGAAAAAAATTCCTCATCAATTTGATATTGGCGTCTATTGAAGCAGAACTGGATTGCACTCGCAATGGCATCATTGGGAATTGCATCAACGCTGTTGTACAAGGAATGCACTCACAATCCTCAATACGTTCAAAATTATAATTTTGGGACGAATGAACAATTGCCCATTTGAAATCGCTTGAAGCGATCGACTGAACTTGGGACCGATTGGAGGCGTTTATTATTCTTTCTGGTGATTTGTATACCAAACATTGCCAACTTTTCCGCGATCAGAGCCCGCATTATTTAAATCCTTATACCCTCTGAACCAGGTCGAGGAAATTAAGCTCTCGACGAACATGCATGTGCATTTGCTGCAGGACCCGTCCCAAACATTATCGTAGCAACTTGTTGATATCAAAAATGACAAAACTTCAATTGAGTGTACCACAAATGAAATTTAGCTCTTGCCGAACTTCTGTAAATTTACGTCGATATCGACAAGGTATTCTCAAGTCGAAGAATGTACAATTTTGGCACTAAAACCTGATGATGTTAACGAGCTTAATGAGCAACTTCAACTGAAACTGCACGGCGGAACAATGATGGACAGTAATGGACGAAGAACAAGCCGTTAATTAATTATCCTACTGAATTTTTTAATTTATTTGGACCACCCGCAATACGGCCAAACGTATTAATATTACAGGTTGGATCCAAATCAAATAAAAAGAAAATTCAAGAAGATCCGAAAACAGCAGACGAAACTACTATACTTGGCAATTACAACTCAGAACGTTTCACAAACTGCATAAGCTTATAGGAACAACAAGCTGCAAACTTAGAAGACATCTAGGTTTAGTTGGTGTAGTCAGCAGTGTCACATATAGATTCTGTAACATGCATGAGGATACACCAGACCATATACTAAGAAAATGTTATCTACTCATGCACCAAAGGAAAAACTATCTGCGACAGTTAGAATATAACTTTTTATAAATCCAATATTAAAATCACATTTACGTCATTATAGATATTTTATTGTAATCTTTGTAAATGTTTACGTCATTATAGATACTTTATTGTAATCTTTGTAAATGTTTGTTTAATTTAATAAATAATATCAAATATCAAAAAAAAAAGAAGAAATCGTCCTATCCTCTCTCAAGGTGCCTCAAATACTTAAATTTCTGAGAGACATACTTAGATTTGGCAGAAGAGTTGTAAGATGAGCAAATTCATCCAGATTTATATGGGGCACAATAAATATCTGTGCAATACCCCCAATATATAATTCATTCATCATCGGTACCAAATTAAAAGGCGAAAACTTCGAACTGAAACGGCTTCAGTTCCCAGTGCTATTACCTTCAACAAAGCACAAGTGCTGGCTTAAATTTGGAAAATTCATGTTTTTTCACACTGCCATATTATGTACAGACCTAATCCGAGTTGGGACACTGAAAAATGTAAACGTTTTTTTTATTCCAAATAAAAGGTTCTTCAAATCTCAAAAGGCTTCCAAATTTCCGGGGATATGCATGAAAGAGAAGTATGAAGTGAAGAACATCCATATTGCACAATTTGAATGAAAGAAACTCAAAATATGAACTAATGGGGGTGAATTTTTTGCTATTTTCTTTTTGACAGCTCACACACGTTTAGTGTTTTGTGTCACTGTCAAACATCTTCATTTTGGACAATAATTTAACCATTAATCGTCTTACAAACGAACAACGCTTGCAAATTATTGAATTTTATTATCTGTTAGGAAAGTTCATCGCGCGCTTCTTCCAATTTATGGTCAGTATGTTCGACCCACTGAGGCGGCCATTCGGGCTATTGTGACTAAATTTCGCACCAAATTTACATTGTTGGACATTAAACTAGCAACACGCTTACGTAGAGTGCAAACTGAGGAAAATATCGCAGCTGTATCGGCCAGTGTAAGTGATGACCGTGAATAATTATTATCGATTCGGTGCCGGTCCTCTGGTACTCCACTACGTGAAAAATTTTGCGGAAGAATTTAGGTGTAAAGCCTTTCAAAATACAGCTGGTGCAAGAATTGAAGCCGAACGACGACGCCGAATTATCGGTGAAGATCCGCTTTTTTATCGAAAAATTGTGTTCAGCGACGAAGCTCATTTCTGGTTGAATGGATACGTGAACAAGCAAAACTGCCGTATTTGGAGTGAAGAGCAGCCAATGCATCCAGATTATGCAGGGGATTATGAGCTGGGGATTCACAGTAACAAAAAGATTGATTTTAATATCGAGATTACGAATTCATCAAGTTTGTTGTTAAACGTCAAAAATGTCGTATTGATAGTTGACAAAGGTATCTAACAGGGATCTTACTTTGAAACCACTTTTCAATATTCAAATGATTTTTTTATTTTATCTTAAGAACTGGAAGTGAGATAGAAAGTTCCAATTAGGTCAACCGGTAAATCAAAATCGCGACTTGAATTAATGCTTTAGAGCGATATGGAAAATGGTTTATTCGACTTTTAAAGATATTGGTCCTATAAAGATTGATCTTTGTTCTGCTAGAAATAAACAAAACATATTTGTAATGTAAGTCTTCGAGACTTGAAGGAGATTTAGGGTAAAACAGCCTAGGTCTCCATATGGTGGTTGAAGAAAATGTTGCATTAAGATCCTACCTATTTATTTTCAAACTCACCGTAGGTATGATAAAAAGAATGTTTACACCAATCTTAATAAATTAAATGGTTTGTTTATTTTCGTTCGAGCTCATTAAGTTGGGGGTACATTCTATTTGCCCGCCGACAGTTAATCATATGAAGTATATAATTGATTTTTTTTCGATTAAAACCACAAAATAATGAAGTTGTTAACACAATTTAATTAGTGCATGTTGAATGACTTTCGAAGGAATAAAATCAATAACAGAATCCAACTCCATTTAAACTAAATGTTTATAAAAAAAGAATTGTATAGAAAAGTCACAACGGTGCTCATTAATTGGATCGAACTTATCACTGACTTATGTATTTAGATACAATTATCAATCGTTCGCCATTTCTTATTATTACGAAAGTCAACAAATCTGCCGCAAAAGAGCCGTTTGACTTCGAAATGAATCCAATTTTGTGGATAAGAGCAATAAGTATTCGATATACCGTAAATTGGTACCCTTCTCTGTCAACAGCAGCCAGCATAGGAGCAGCAACAACAAGATCTCCAAAGAATGGGCACCAATCTGTGGCATAGTGACAGTCAATTCAATTTCGATTTATTTATGAACAAAGCTGGCATGCAGAGTCGGAGACATCGTGCTTCGCAATCATGCCGCCAGCCGCCACCGTCATCGTCACCGACATTGCTGCCTGCTACCACTGCTGCCTTGTCTTGTCCGATAAAGTGGTAAAATAAAAAAAAAAACTCATTTTATTTACAAAATGTACAAACATCTATGAGACAACATTAAGACTGCAAAAACCGACAATCCAAGGGTTTGCTCGTGTGGACAGTGGATTGTTTACAATCTCACGTTATTTGAAATTTGAAATGCGCAGACGAATCTCCTCAACTGGCAGTTTTTGTGAATAAACAAAGTGGACGAGTGGAAGAGCTTAATTGTATGAAGATGGTTATTGTGATTTACATAAAACTTGGGGCAACATAAACAAAAGATGTGAAATTAAAATCTGATTCCCGATTATGTTTTTCAGTACGGGGAAAAGTTGTGGTCTCACCAAAACATAAACACAAAACGAAGCACATTGATTTAGTATGTACAAACACCGTACCCTGGTTTGAAACCAAATGATCATACCTTGCTACCCAATTATCGGTAAAATCATAATATGTAATTGCAGAAAATTTTGTTAAAGTTAATTCGAAATCTCAAGGCGAGTTCTCTTTTAAGACAAACGACCGTGATTTTCGAATTTGCGGAGTTCACAGTCAAACAGAACAAAATTTCACCTAATCTGTAAGCCTAATGATCTGTGAAGAATTTTTCAATAATTAAAGAAAGTTTATATTTTTTAGAGAAATGAAGAATCATGCATTTTGAAAAATGGCATCAGAGAATAAAATGAAGAAAAAATTATCAAAATATCAAGTTGAAAAGGTCTGCTCGATTCAATTTTCATGGAAGTAATAAGGAGTAGTTTCACTTATGTAAAGGGTGGGCCTTCTAGTGGTTTCTTTTTAAATCATAGGTTATTTTGACACTGACAGCCATTTCCCGCTCGATATCTTGACAGAAAGTGAGTATCATAGCTCCGCGGAAGGAAATGAGTCGCTTTACACTTCAACAACGTTGGGAAATATTGAAAACTTATTTCCAAAGTGAGTGCTGTGTAGCCCAAACAGTGCGATTTTTGAAAAGAAGTTTTGTCCGAAATGAAGCACCCACAGCGCTAGCTGTTCGCAAGTGTGTGCAAAAAGTTCGTGAGATTCCTATGATAGTGGACAACACTGATGGTCACAGTGCGAACAGACGGAAATGTGGCTGCTGTAGCCGTGAGTCTCAATTCACGACATCAACTCGCTATCGATATCAACAACTAAACATTTCACAAAGATCTCGGATTATTAACTTACAAGGTCAAATTGACTCAGGAATTGAAGGCGCACAACCATAAACTTTGTTACCGCTTCGCAGTTTAGGCCTTAGAGCACCTTGAATTGGACAATCTTCTTTTCTGAAGAGGCGAATTTTAATCTCTGCGGCTATATTAAAAAACAAAATTGCCACATCCGGGGCTCGTAAATCCTGCACAGAGAGTGACAGTTGGTGCGGATTGTGGAGTGGTGGCATCATTGCACGATTTTCGTCGAAAACGATGCAGGGAAAGTTTCGGTCAACGGTTAGCTTAACAGAGCAACTGATTTTTTATTGTACTTAAATTGAAGACATGGACTTGGACGACCTCTGGTTTATGCAGGATGGCGTGGTGCCATGCCACACATCCAATGCCACTATCAATTTTATACGCACTTAATTCCAAAATCTTGACGATGTCAAATGGCCACCTCGAAGCTGCGATTTGACCCCTTTGGGTTTTTTTTGTCGGGAACCGTTAAGAAAGGAAAGAGAAAAAACAATTTTTTTTAAGCAACTTTTACGTACTTCCTTAAATAAATGCTTTTTCGTGATCAGCGTGTCAGACATTAGCAATCGAATAATTATCAAAAAAAGCTCAAGCAGCTTAAAATAAAGACTACAAGAAATGTATGTAGATACCAAAATATGTGCTAGGTTAAAATTCAGCAGAATGAAGAAGTATTTAATATTAATATACATACTTGCATCTTCATAGGACCCTCTTGTTTCTTCACTGATGCATGTTAGAACTAAAAAGACCTAGAGGCAAGATCCAAACATTAACTTTTGAGGTTTATTTGAATCTAAAATATGTGCTATGTTTACCCCTTTAAAAAAATGTTTTCCTGTATTTTATTATGAAATTACGGAACACCCTGTCTTAACATACTTTCTATTTTGATACATCAGCATAGAATATTTTTTTAAAAAATATGGTTCGTATACTTTTAGTTACCACTGTGACTTTGTCTGACATTTACACACTTTGTTTTAACTTCGGTTATTTAGTTATGACAATTTTTGAGGTAAAATATTAAGCGACGATTCTACTTGAAATCGTGATGGTGCAGGTCAAATAGCCAGGTCTCGCTATAGACTTGTTTGTTTCCCCTCTGACTCTCTGATGAATGGCTGCACTACAGGTGTATTTTCGCCGCGTCTAGGCACTTTAGATTGTGTCGTATCGGCAAATTGCATATATGTTTTTATAAAGAACACTCTTAAAATTCAAAGATCCGCACATAAGAGCAAGTTCATGTGACGTGAATTTTATTTTTTCGCTTTAACTATCAAAAGTACGCATTTTCATCAAAATCTGTTTTTGAATCTTATCACAAATTGCAGAGCGTCAGTTCTTCAAAAAATTGCTGTGGATCACGGTTGGGCTAAAAAATATATTCTGACTAACAAAAAAAGATCTATCTTTTTGGGCTCAATCCTAGAAAAGGTCCTTTTTTTGTACAATAAAACCTTTTTATACAGAAATAGACACATACTCGTAATTTTACTCCCATACACAAGTAGGTATAAGAAATCCATACATACTTACATATTTTGCATGTATCTACTAAAAATCATTATTATTTTAATCTATCCGGAGCTCTTGCCGAAGGTGTACGGTTTCTGGGGTCAATGTACTTTTTAAGAATCCCCGCATAGTTCAAGTCTTCAAATCCTAAAGTCAATGAACTTATTTCTGAGTGCAGAAGTAATATAATCTCTCTTCTCAAATTACATTCCATTAAATTGAGCTTGCTTCCAAACTACAAGACATAAACTTTAAACTCTTTTGATATTGCTTATTACATTTTGGTACAAACACACTCGTACTTCCATTAATACTCGAGGCTAAATTTCGATATATAGGAAGGTCCTAAAGGTGGGTGAGTTGAAGGTGCGAAATATGCAACACCTTCACGGAAAACCGATATTGAATTTTTGACCTCATCGACCAATTAAAAAGACGACCAGCAATTAACAAATGAGAAGGTGCCAAGACACATAATTTTCGGTCATTGGCTTGTTGGTTTATGTTAGCTCCAAGAAACCGAAAAACCATCAGCAAACAGCAAGCACGACACGCAACTGCTTTCGGAACACATGGAAATCACGTCGCATTACATGGTCGAGTTGGTCATTAAAAATGAAACAAAAAACAGCCATAGCAAACTCCAAGATGGGTCCTGGTTTCGATTACAGCTCAAGCGAATAAAAACATCTTAAAACTCAAACACCATTGCCGACAAATTGGATGTTTGTACGAAAAGGCCAGCCAAGTCATTGTATGTTACCTATACATTCGACAGGATCGGATCTGACACAATAACTTGCGAGGTGAGTTTTAAGTTACACTCGATGAGTTGAATTCGATGAGGCATTCAGAGGTATTTCTAAGGATGTGACTTAAAAATAACATGGAAGTAAAAAATGTTAAGATAGTCATAAGATTTTCCATCAGGATTTAAGAACTTCTCAGATTTTGTGTTTAAGGATTTGAAATGGAATCAACTAAATGTTAGTGTAAATGGTCGAACATTTTGAAGTTTTAAAAGCGGCTTTAATGTAATTGTAAAATGGCCGATTTTTTTTTTAATTAGCGTAAGGCATAGCATCTTTATCCTTTTTAAGCGACCTGTGCCTTACCATGGCTTTTGCACTAAGGGACTTCTTCCTTTATTCATGTGGCAGTGTAAGAACTCTCCATATAGAATCAACTATGGATTCTACAGTTCCATGTTCCAAATAGGCTGAACTGTTAAGTAAGTTTGAACACCTTATAAATGCGTTATTTGTAGTTTATCAAGTTTCCAAAGCTATTTAACAGACCTCGAATATGCGCAGATTAACTCTTGACGAATAAAGCAAACTTAATAAGAACAACGAACTGGGAAATGTAACATGAAATGTTTGCCACGTGACTAGGACGTTACTACCTTTTCGGCTAAATTTTGGTAGTGGATATCTCGACTACAGATTTTCAAAGAGAAAAATTCCAAAAACTGCATTTAGATAAAGAAAATGGTTGAAAAAATGTTTGCCAAAAATTGTTACTAATGCTACGCCATATAAGCATTTTCGGGTTTTCGATTTTCTCAAAAACTTTTTAATGGATTTTGATCAACTTTTTAATTCTGAGGTTCCTAAAAAGTTTGAATAGTAATTTGTTTTTAAACTTTTTGAAATATTTTTTTTTTATTTCAAAAAATAATTGTTAGGAAACATGAAACATTCCGACGGTGTTCAAGATATATTTTTTTTTTTATAATCTACACGCGCTCAAGGGATTATGATTACCCTTTAAATGTTTGAACACAGCGCGGGCGTGAAGTTAAGGAAGAGAAAGAAGGATAGGAAAGATGTGTGGCACGATGTTCTGAGACTGAAGGTGGTTGTCTCAGATATTTTTATCTCCAGGGATGGCGGCTGAGCTAAAGCGGAGAAATGCCGTGTCTTATTTCTATGTCGTTTATAATTCACATTATTTTATTCATGTTCATCCTTGTTGAGCATACTAGTTTAACTCAATTACATGTTGTTAGTGTTATGCCTGAACAACATGTAATGAGTAAGCCAGCAACCCATTGATGACAATTTTAGAAGGTTTTTAATGGAATTAAAACGACGGCAGGGATCGGACCTGTGATCATGAGGTTCACAGGCGAGCACACATCGATCGCGCCACGGCCACCCCTCCGATGGGAATAAATCCATGATAGCTCAGTTTTAACGCTCTGTTCTGAATTCTATCCAATAAATGGAGAGAAGATTGAGCAGCGTCTGCCCAAAGGTGTGAGTTATACTCGAGTTTTGGACGTATAACGCCTTATAAATGGTAGCCAGATCAGAAGGGGCGAAAAATTTCTTACATCGATATAGAAATCCTAAGCATTTAGCAGCATTCTTGGCGGTCTCGAGTATGTGATCATTCCAACGAAGATCGTCGTTAACACACATACCGAGTACTGAAAGTTTTTCGGTTTCTTCGATGCAAGTTCCATTCAGCGACAATGGCATAAGGAGGATATTTTGCTTCAACGGCAATAGACAGCATTGAGTTTTCGAAGCATTAAACTCCACATGGTTTTTTTTAACCCATTTAACAATGCTGTAAAGATCGGAGTTTAATGAGCTTATCATACGATACCGTTGCAATTCCACTTCCGAAGGAGATGGACGTGAATTTGAGAACGAGTACGAAAAGCTGAGAGTAGAGTCGTCGGCAAAACAATGAAGTGGATTAGAAGTTTCAGACAAGAGATCATTTATAAAAATGAGGAAGAGAGTCGGAGACAAAACGGAGCCCTGGGGAACACAAACATTTAGTTTTTGAAGATCAGACTTAAAACCGTCTAATACAACATGTATTGAACGATCTAGAAGGTAATTTCTAATCCAACGAATAAGGGTTTCATTGATGCCAAACGCACGCATTTTCGATAAGAGAGCCTGGTGCCAAACTCTATCAAATGCCTTAGAAATATCGAGCGCGATAATCTTACTTTCTCCAAAACAATGCAAAGATCTGTTCCATTCTTCGGTGAGTTATGCCATCAGATCACCAGTGGAACGATTGCTGCGAAAGCCGTTTTGCCGGTCATAAAGAAGCCTTCGATCTTCGACATATTTCTTGAGCTGAGTTATTGCTTAGTACTATTGCTTCATTAGCAAGAGCAAACATTCCCATTAACTATGGAACACAACGTGTCGGTCCTTCAAGTGGCTGCCTTGGTTGGCCTCGCAGTAGAGCATTCTGTCACTCCAACTTTCCAAGACTTTGTTGATGGTTTCGAGCTGTAGCTCACGGATTGCTTGGAAAATATTGGTCTTTAGCGCTTGAATCGTTTCCGGATTGTTGTCGGTCCTTCACGGTTCCAAAGAGACATCGCCAAAACTGCTGATAACACAATTTGGGAATATTATAAATATCGATTGTGGCATGGGCTGTGTGTGCATGAACCAGAGATCGTCCAAATCTATGTCTTCAATTTTAGTAAAAAAAATTAAAATGCACGACCGGGTCGCACGAACTTGCTCCTATGTAATCGACTAGGAATTTTTAAAAACCAATTTTATTAGAGAAAACTGTTCATAAGGATAAAATTAATTTTTTAAATTCTTTTATTTACAAACTTTTTAAAACATTTTTAAGAAAAAAATTTGGTAACGCCAATTTAAAGCTTTTATTATTGTTCGAATAAAAATTAAATTTACAAAAAAAAAATATCGAGCCGTTTCTGACATCGAATTTTCAAAAAAAAAGAAAAAAAAGATTTTTTTTTTCAAAAATTCAAAAAATATTTATTTTAAAGTTTTGAAATTAAATGTGCTATAGACTTTTTAGAAGCTTCTCTATAAAAAATTCCATTTATATCCGTTATGTGGATAATGAGAAATTCAAATTTCGAAAAACTGGTTCTATGGAAGGTACAAGCTGTAATATCTTAATTTCAAATTTTTTTTATTAAATTAAAGACCATAAAAATTAATTGAAAGAAAAAAAAATTATCGAAATTTTAGGCGCCGTTTTCGAGAAAAATACGATTTTTAAAACCATTTGTTTGAATTTCTTAACATTTGTATGGTGACTACCTTTATTTTTAGGTAAAATAACACTTTTTTTATAATTCTTGCAGATTATGTTGAGAAACTTTTATTTATCGAGTTTGAAAAAAATATAGTATAAGGATTTCGAAATATTGAGTTTTGAAAAAAAAAAAAAATTGAAATTTTTTTTAAAAGTCCAAAAAAATATTTTGGAAAATTTGAATACACAATTCTATTTAAGTTTTTGGGGAGCTTTAGCAAAAAAAATGATCAAAATCGGCCATACCGTTTTTGAGAAAATCAAAACCAAAAAATGGTTCTTTGGGGGATACCCTCAATAACCATTTTTCGAAATTTTTTTTCAACCAGTACCCTAGCTTTAACTAAATAAAAATGTTTTGTATTTTTATTTACAAAATTTCGAAAAAAAAATGTATTATTAGCTTAGGTTGTAGTCGAACCGACAGACAGACAGACAGACTTTTTTAGTCTTCGCTATCATCGTAATGTCAACTTGGATCAAAATCTCGAGTTCAATTTTTTTTACGAATGCATAACTTGCCTTATAGTACCTATAAGTCGCAAGTAAAAAGTAGAGTAACGTGGCGCTGTAACGCAAACCGATGTCCGAAACGTTGCTTGTAGCCTCATTTTCGAAGAGAAGATACCACCACTCCACAATCCGCACCAAACTCTCACTCTCTGTGGATGCATTGGCTTCTGAAAAATAACTTCCCAAGCCCCAGATGCTGCAATTTTATATGTTGACGTAGCCGCCGAAATGAAAATGCGCCTCTTCAGAAAAGATGATTTTTCACTCAAAATCGCTGTTCAATCCAAGCTGTTCTATAAGGCCCAAACTGCGAAGCGATAACAAAGTTGATGGTCGTACGCCTTCAATCGCTGAGTAAATTTGAGCTTGTAAGCGAATAATCTGAAATTTTTGTGCAGAATTCTCCTCAGGCGAGTGCGTGAAATGTTGAGCTGTTGAGATCCACAGCGAGTCGATATTCGTGAATTGAGCATCACACTCTCGGCTACAGCAGCCATATTCACTTCTGTACATGGGCACTGACTTATGTATAACCATGTACGCGGAATTTCTATTGCTCATAATGAGTATTACGAGTACCTACTTAGTTCCAATTCCAAGACCCTGCTGGCATGTTATGCAGTATGAATATTTGCAGCACAGAAATTCTTTCTAAGCCTCCGAATGTAACTAAAGTCGAAATAAGAACATGACAAAAATTTAATTTAAATTAAATTTTAAAGTTTTTTGTATGGCATAAAATCACTTCGAAGCATCGAAATTATGTACAACTCCAAAATCTTAAACCTCAACGAATGATCTTTTTGTAAACATAACACCTTTTGCTACAAATATGGGCTGCCTCCTGCAATTAATTTCACATTCTCGCCGCCGAGTCGAGCCGCATCGCCTAACCAAGCCACCCTTAACGAATTGGACGCGTGTATCAATTTTCAACGTGTATCTAATACATTGCCACTGCGCTGCTAGCTGCGCCTCTCCACTCAGTCGCACCACAGCCGCACACGCCACACCCCCATAATGTTGTAATGAGAGAGAAGTTGTAATAAATTACACAGGACTTCATTTGCAGTGCATCGTCGTCGTTGTGTTCACAAAACAAATGACAAACCGAGAGGAAACTCCTCTTGGTGGGCTCTCCCTCCCCACATAACTTGGCATGCTGAAATGCATTACATTCGGGTGCTTCCTCGCCCTCAACCCATCATCATCATCATTGCGATTGACAATATGTCCTCGAAAAGGGCACGTGCATCCGCTGTGCTGTGCGAAATGTTGTTACGCTAAACAAACAGACGTGTGCTGCAAGGATTACGAACAAAAAGTCACAAATGTATCAACGTTGTTTGTGTGGCATCAATGTCGCTGAACGCTAAAGGATATTCTGCATAACGAATCACGAACGTGTATCACTAATCATTAGAAAATGAACAATAATATCCTTTGTATGTTTTATTTTTTTTCCTTTATGTAAAATGTTGGTTTTTATTTTTGTGTTTGTTTGTGTTGTAATTTAAGGACGAACAGAAAACTGTAAATGAAAAATTGTTCTTTATTTTTCCACGAACAATTATTGCGATGTGACAGTGTGACTAAGATACAAATACAAACACGCTTAAGATGTATTGTGTTTTTTGGTTAAAATGGAATCGGACAGTCGGAAATGGTGCGGTAAAGTTATAGGCTTCAGATAGTGGTGGGGTGAACCACAAGTTTGAAAATTATGCAAGATGAAAGTTTGTGATTGAAATACCTATAAGGTTATTCCTGAATAGGCACATATGCCTATTAAAACATGGTGCGGATGCAACTGTGTTGCTTCAAATGTGAATTTGAAAAAAAAAAACAGTTTTTAACATTATCTCGGGATCAACTAACTCATCGTTGATTTGATAAAGTTTTTTTTTAAGCGTTTTTCTATTCAGGCAACATTCGAACGTCAAATGAACGCAACATCGGCCAAGAACATCGCCATATTCAGTGAAAGTGTACAGCAGAACCAGAGGCAATCGATTCCTCGCAATGCAGAAGAACTCGGCCTTCACAGACTACATCTTGCCGAATTTTTAGTCGGGACTTGAGCCTAAATCCGTAAAAGATCCAACTTACCCAGGAGCTCAAAGTTCATAACCATAAGAAACGCCATTTGTTTGCTGACTTGGCTTCGGAGCGTTTGCAAGAGGACCCCAATTTTGGAGGAAAAATTATCTTTAGCGACGAGGCGCATTTTTGGATGAATGGCTGTGTTAAGAAGCAAAATTGCCGTATATGGGACGACACCAACCCACACGGAGGATCACCAGGTGACCATGCATCTTCATGTAAGTTTTCGGCCGGTGGTGGCGTCATTGGTCCGTAATTTATCGGAGACGACTTCGGTGAGACGGTTACCATCAATGGCGAGTACCATAGAACGATGATTACCAATTTTTTATGGCAGTTCTTCTGGCAGCTAGTACGCAGTTCAAACATCTCGATATTCTTAAAGGGAATAGAGATCTCCTGATCTAACTACCGTTAACCAGATTGTCCACATTTCGATCGAGACAAAGCACTTCTCCACTAAAGAAGATGTCAGCACATTCCGAGGGGTCAATATTGACTCGAACCACTAGCTTAATGTAGCTGATGTAGGGATAATGATTTCCTGACCCAAACTAAACCAAGGAAGTATTGTGAGGTAGTTCAATGTTGGACCGCTACAATCGTAAGGGATCTTTTTGTTTGAATCTTTCATAATCTCTTAAGAAGTCAAATGCCAACAGCATCAGGTAGTGAAAACCAGTGCAACCTTGCTTAGCAAACACCAGAGATGCCGCTTCTGATGTGCTGGTTCTTACACGTCCCCCGCAACAAAACATCGAGCATTGTGGTAAAATTGCAATCAATGCTGAGAATATGGAAGGAAAATTACTCGAAACTGTATAATGGGGACGATGATCCCAATACCGCTGTAGAATGATAAAAAGATAAAGCGACACATACCAACAATACCGCCCACCCGACCTGGATTAACTAAACATAGCTGTATCGATTCTCAAGTAAAACAAAGCCGCAGGAGCTAAGGGCTTCACTGCCAATCTGTTAAAAGTGGCTGATGATGACTTTATTGGGAGTATTTACGAGCTCATCAAAAAAATATGGTCAAAAAAAGCATACCCGTTGAATGGAACCCTAGCATTGTTGGCCCTATCCTAAAATTACAGAGGCATCAGTCTCCTGAACATCGCATACAAAATCTTTTCTGCCGTATTAGTTGAGCGTCTAAAGCCTTTCGTCAACAATCTGATCAGTGTAGCTTTAGAGCAAGAAAGACCAACATGTCCCAAATATTCACATTACGCCAGATCTGGGAAAAAAATATAGGAGCTTCAAATCGATATCTACTACATTTTCATCGATTTCATAGCAGCTTATGATATAATTTATAGGAACGAACTATAAAGATCAATGTCTACATTGTGCATCCCTGACAAGCTTGTTCGTTTGTGAAGGATGACGATGGAGAACGCACGCTGCGAAAGGTCGAATACGATCTTGCCGTTGCTTTTGATGTCAAAAAGGTTTTAGACAAGGTTATGCCCTGTTACTTCTTGAACATCATTCGGGGAAGGATTTTGTAAAATTCTCAGTTCAACACTAGAGGCACAATCTTCCAATTACTTTTGGATACGCCGACGATAGTGACATTATTTGCTCGTATATAGCAGTGATATGAGTGGGGCGTTTGTAAGCATTGAGTACCTATATAAAGAAAGGACATCCAACAATGACGTCTTGGACAGAACATCACCAAAGTCAGCGGACTTTGTTTCCCTAAGCACCATTCAGACAATGATACCAGCGCCAGCGCTTAAATCAAATGGAGAATAACTATTGCCAACAGCTGGTTCGTTGGACTAAGAAGGCAATTGTGTTACAAAATGATCTCGCGACAAACTAATGCGTCTCTTTTTAAGGCTCCTATAATACCAGCAAAGCTTATTTATTAAGAAAATACGCGAGGAATAGAGGCGGAATAAGCTAATACTGGTCCATAGTAGGCTTAAAGCCGTTTTAGTATCTAAATTTCATTTTGACATGACATGACATGAAATTTACTAAAAGGAGTACAAACAATTTTGTATCGTTTGTTACTACGATGAAATAGATATGTAGATATTTTGAATAAATAATTTACATCTTTCTAACATTTGTATAATATTGAGGACGCAATGCGGTTGGTATATTAATTTATAGGATTTCAACTTCATACAATCCAATTTTAATTTTATCCAATTTCCAATATCTTTGTATAATGATTATAAAATGAATATTAATGGAAATCGGCTGGTTCGCTTACGTTATAATAACCAGAGTTTTAGATTGGTAACTTTTTTTGGTAGTATATTTGACATAAGGAATTCGTAGCTAAAACGGCTAAGAAAATATATAATAAATAAGGATTTGTTTGACGTGGCGGAAGTAAGTGATGAGCGTGATTCAAGTGGCGTACCTACTCATGTGGGAGAAAATCTCAACCAACTTGTCGTGCAAAATTTTAGTTGGCTACCTATGGGCCAAGTTCGCTGCAAAAGCTTCTTGGCTGACGACTTGATCCAAAACCAGACTGTTACGCCACTATGATTGAGTATCTAAGTAAATTAAAACAGGGTGGCGTAGAAACTAAGTTTTCATTGGATGGATAATTCAGTGTTATTTTATAATTTTAACGTTTTGTGTTCACTTATTGATTTTAAATGGCCTCCACGCTTGTTGACTCATGTGCGAAATTTTATTAAGAAGTTGTTCATAACAACTTGAAGGGTTGCATTCGGAATCACCTCAACTATAAATTGATGTCGTTATCGTCACACTTAGATCAATGTAGATCCATTGTGCTACCCGTGAGTGTAATCACTCTTTTCTGATAAAAACCTATGTATTCTTTTAATCAGTAAAGCCATTTTGAGGCATTGACGAATCTCAATATGTGAATTTCTAAAATATTGGAAGGATCTTCTAGATTATCAAAGAAGTAACTACAAAGCCATTTCCTTCTCTGGTAGCATAGCATAGTGAAGGGCAATGACAGAGAAAGTGTGATTTGTCTTTATGCACCTCTTCGTCACCACATCCCCTGCATAGGTCATCTGTACTGAGTTTAATTTTATGATATTTCAGGAAATTATGTCCGGTGATTATGCTCGTAAGAGTACGAAGGGTCTTCTTACTAAGTTGCATAATTTTGTCCCTCCTCAAGGCCATATTTTCCTAGTAGTATCACAGGTGTCAAGTAGACTCCACCTTTCATTGGATTTCTTGGGATTAAATCTGAAATTTTCTGTTCAATGTTGCAGGGTGGGATACTAGCTCTGCTTGACTAGCGTCAAGCACTGATCCCTGTCTTGCCAACTCATCGGCATTTTCGTTACCTGGTATGCCGCTGTGTCTCGGGACCCAGCAGAGTCTAATATTGTGGTGCTGCGTGCCAAGAACCTTAAGCTCTTCGCGGCAGCAAGAAACAAGCTTCGATTTTATGACAGACTGGCAGAAATTGCTTTTATTGCCGCTTAGCTATCAATGTAAAAGGTGATACCAGCCCGTGGTCATCATTGATATACATATGTCCAGCAGCTGTTGTCACTGCCAGGACCTCCGCTTGGAAGATATTACTATAATCTGGGAAGAGGTTCTGAGAAAAAGCCTGCACCAACATCCGTGTCCATTTTGGAGCCATCAGCATACGAGTAGATTGCTATTGCTGATTCACTGGTGTAGAGTTGGTTGTTCAACCATTCTTTTCTGTTTGGAACTACAGTTTGGAATGGTTTTGAATGGTTTATAAAAGTCAAGTTCGGGTGTTGTATAATCTGTAATCACCCAAATATTTCTGAAGAATTTGAGCATGTCATATTGTGCTGTTTTTCCATCAGGTATTAGTCCGGCTTATCCTTAAGGCGCTATATGCTGCGGATTCTTGTCCGAAAATATCTAGGGGTTTCAGGTTGAGTATCGCCTCTAAGCTCTAACCCTGCAGTTGGAGTGGATCTATAATGGTCCCCGTAATCCCAATACACGCAAGTCTCTGTACTTTTGTCAGAGTTTTGAGGTTTGTGCTTTTTTCAGTTGCATTCCACCAGACCAACTCCAAACGGAGTTGAAAAGGATTCATTTCGCGTAGTTTTCCATTTTCTTCAAAAAATTTAGCCGAACAATATGTCTCATGGAGTATCTTGGGTTTAGAATCACTCTGTTTTCGACACTTTTGCCCCATTAGACATAAAAAGCAAGATAAGCATGTTGTTGTCCTTTTTCACCGTTTGAATCATTTTTTTGCAAAATTCCAGTCGTGTTTGCAAATATAAAGGGTTTAGATAAGTTCCGTGTCAAAACACTTATAATTGTCTGCAAGGAGCAATTGTATTCTATGCCGGAACTGAAGGATTTCGTGGTAAGGTTTTCTCGAAACATTTCTAAACTCGGCCAAAGAGCTAATCTGCTTCATAATGCTCGAAGGTTTGCCACAAAACGTCTACAAAAACCCTTTTTGGACGGAAATAACGGACTTCAAAGCATCATAGTCTTGCACTATTCAAATCATCGTTTTATTGTCTCAAGAGTTCATTTTTGTAAATTTAATAATTAATTTAACAAACTTTTTAATAAACAAAATGGGACTGATTACTTACACAGAGATGTAATTATTTTTTTTTGTACGAGTAGCACAATTCATTAACAACCCTGTAGCTGTAGAGTTAGCGAATAGAAATAAAATTTCTTCCATAACTTAAAAGAGAATAGTTGAATTGAGAATATCCTAAACTCCTTACGACATAGTTTTTCAAGGAAAAAAAAACACTCCTCGATTGGCCGTTAAAAAAGAAACCCAGCGTTTGGATATCCTTTTTAAGTCACCAATATGGCTATTCGTTGTTTTTGAAACTTGTTTAACATATCCTTAAAGCTGTCTTAAAGGATATATACTCTCACATGTCCTCAACTTTAAGTAGACTTTTACACTAAATACAAATCGTATGCAGTGCCAATTTGTTAACTGGACCTCAAAGCACCATGAACAATGTCTCTATAGAAGTGTTTATTTTATCCACAAGTCAGCCTAGCGAAGGAAAGAAAAAGATGGTGGCTGGTGAAATATTGGTTTCGTTTTTACGATGGCATAAAACTGTGATGGTCATTTGAGTGGAGTTGCCGTCAGTTTTTATAAGTGCGGGTAGAGTTATTAAAATGTTGACGGTTTAACGAGCGAATAGCCGAAACCAAAAAAATATGAAAAATATTATGGTTTATGTATACAAACATTAATATTCAGCAAACCAAATGCTTATTAGTATCCTTTCCTACAGTATGGATGGGTAGTTCGTCATAATAAATATGCTTTAACTCTCGTGTTCAAATTGAATGTTCTTGAGAAAATAAGGGAAGCGCGGAGTTGGTCTGTTTATGGCACTCGTAAAATATTTTTATGGATATCTTTTAAGGGATAATAAAGAATTTATGGCAGGATTTTACATTAGCCTCATTGTTTACCTGAGAAAAATTAATGTATATTTTCACTAAATAAAAAGTTTATATTTTTGTTTGTATTTAGCTGTTATTTTGTGTTCGTACGGCAATTAATTTTATTATTTACACAGCTTAAGGATTGTGATTATAAAAATATTATTTTATTTAAGTTTCTGGTTTATTAACGGGGTGAGATTATGAATATCAATGCTAGGAATGTGATAAGAAAAGACCAAGGTTTTGTCCAGCCATTAATTTTGATTTTTATACTTTTTTTTAGCGCTAGAGTTGTTTTTGTGTAAAAAAACGTCTAAATTTTCAAATTAAATTATGATGATGAAGAAGTCTAACAAAATGACTAGTAGAGCTCCATTGTGATACCACGATCTAAAAGGGAACAAAAAGTTCCTTACTAGTTCACAAGTAGCACAGAATTACTTAACGAAGTCTTTAAGAATTCTAAATCGGTATCTGACATCTTCTATAAGACGGATTTAAGTTCCTATTAAGTAGAGAAAAGGCGCAAGTGGGCGGTCCGATAGAAGGAAATAAGAAGATAAATTGAGTCTTAAAATGATCTTAAATCGGGATATCATTCTTCTTAAATACTTCATTACTCCTTCTTAAATAGTTCCTTACATCTTCTTAAATACTTCTTAACTCCTTCTTAAAGAGCTGCGGCAATTCTTAAAAAAAATATTAGAAACAATAAAAATAATTTTTTTTTATTAACTGTTTGTTTTTTTATTATTGTTGATTATATTCTAGTCTTTATGTGATATTTTGCTGGAATGAAAGAATTTTAAAAGTTATTTTTTTTAAATTACCTCTGTGCTTCCACTGAGATTCGAACCCGAGTCCTCTCGCTTGCCGTGCTTGTGCTCTTCCTATTGTGCCACTGTGACACATAAAATATCTTGTCTCAAAGTGCTACTTAAATAACTCTCTCGTGTTTTTAATATTATACTCTTTAAGAAGACTTAAATACGTATTAAAGAATTTGAAAAATACCGATTTAATACCAAAATAAAAAAGGAATGTTTTTAGAAGGATTAAAGAAGGAATTAAGTAACAAAAACAACCGATTTAAGAAATGCCAATTTAAGAAGTATTTAAGAATGTATTAAGTAGAGGTAAAGACACCATGTTAAGTCCTGTAAAGCAATACCTAAAAAAGACGAAATTAAGACGGAATTAAGTAGCCATAAATTGGCATACCTACCCAATAAAGAAGGAATTAAGTAGGGACATTTTGTCAGTTACATAAACGGATGTCATCAAAAAAGTCACATTTTAAATAAATGCTATTTTAATTGTTGTTTGTCTGCAATAATGAAACAATCTCTTTTTTTTTTTTAAATTTAATAAATTCGGTTTACACATTTTGCTTTCCATCTAAAACTAAAAGTATGAAAACGGCGTTATAAATCATACTGTTTCAGAAGACTTAAATACGTATTAAAGAATCGGAAAAATACCGATTTAATACCAAAATAAAAAGGAATGTTTTTAGAAGGATTAAAGAAGGAATTAAGTAACAAAAACAACCGATTTAAGAAATGCCCATTTAAGAAGTATTTAAGAATGCTTTAAGTAGAAGTAAACACACCAAGTTAAGTTCTTTAAAACAATACCTAATAAAGATCATGTTAAGATGGAATTAAGTAGGCATAAATTGACATACCTAATAAAGAAGGAATAAAGTATGAATTAAGAAATGTGATACCGAAATTATACCATTTTGTGCTACTTGTGTTAAAACCATTTGGAGCCATCTGATGAAGCGAAGGTGACTTTTAATGTCTGTGTTGATGAGATCGCTTGGTTCATTAAAGAAATAGTGTCCTAGATGAAGTTTGCGTCTGTAAGACATGTACAAAGAAGGTGTGGGATTGTTTCCCTTTCCTCCTCGTCCAAGCAACTCCTGCAAAAATCGTTTGATAGTACCACCGAGTTCTGCGGCGTGTCTACTGTCTACCTATAAGACAGTGTCCAGTAGTGACACCTATTACGGAGCTGATATGAGATCTACTGAGGGAAAACAAACAATTTGACCCTTTCGAATCTAGTTTTGGCCAGATTCTTTTGGTCGCCAAACAAGTGGTAGTGTTAAGCCATCTTGTATTTGATTGTTCCAGAGCAATTCGGTTCAGCATAAGTTTACTAGTAGCTATAGGCATTCCTATGTTTACCCTAACCGACAAGATAGGCATTTCTGTTCCGATTCTGGTGAGTTCGTCGGCTTTACAATTGCCCGGATTGTCCCTGTGTCCCGGCACCCAGAATAGATGAATATCAAACTGTTTGGCAATCTCCATCAGAGACGAACGTCAGTCTTGGACTGTAATGGAGTTTGAAGAGACTGATGCAAGGGATTTTAAAGCAGCCTGACTATCTGAGAAGATGTGGATATCCGAACTAGATATCACGTTTTCCTTAAGCCAAGACAATACTTCTTTTATCACCAGAATTTCCACTTGGAATACGCTACAATGGTTTGGTAGGCGGAAGGAGAGTATAAGGCTTAGTCTATCTGAGTGCACTCCACCACCCACTCCGTTTTCGGTTTTCGATCCATCAGTATAAATAAGCTGACCTTGAGGGAATGGTGACTTCAAAGTTTTTATCGAAAACTAGCAAGGAAGTGACTTGGGAATGTTCCGAATAAGTTCAGAATGATGCTGTGGCCAATAGAGTTGTCGGTCCATTGAGAGATGGCTTTGGGTTGTACAGCTGTGCTCACGGTCATTTGTTTGCTGTAAATATCGAGGGGTGTGAGGTTGAGGAGTATGTCTAATGCAGCGGAAGGTGTCGAGCGGAGAGCTCCGCTGATGCACATACTCGCTGAACGTTGTACTTTGCTTAGTATATCGCGATTTGTCGCTTTATCTAAGGCCGTCCACCATACAGTCACCCCATAAGTGAGTATCGCTCTAATGACCGCAGTATATAGCCAGTAGTTGATTTGTGGAGACAAGCCCCATTTGTTCCCCACGACTTTCTTACAAGAAAATAGAGCTACTGTGGCTTTTTTTACTCTTTCCTGTATATTTTCAACTTAATTTTTTATCTAAAATAAGACCCACGTATTAAGCTTCATCTGAGAAAGTAAGTGGAACACCTTTGATCGATCGAGGGTCTAGTTGTGTATTTAATTTCTAATTAAATACTTTAAATTTGCATATTAACCACTTTTCTTAAATGTTGTATCTTAAGTGTTATTTATTAAAAAGACTGTTTAAAAAATTTATTTTTTTTATAATTGCATATTTGTTCAATAATTCAGACTGCACCCTATTTTTTGAGCTCCCAAATTATCTTAGGAATAGTTTTAACAAATTAAATATAAATGAATTTTATTCTTTTGAACAATTTGTTCTTTTCTTTTATACAACTACTTTTACTTCCGACAAGTTACGCAATTGTAAAAACATCGAACTCGAGATTTTGATCAAAGTTGACATTACGATGATAGCGAAGACGAAAAAAGTGGGTCTCGCAATTCTGTCTGTCTGTCTGTCTTTTCGACTACAGCCTAAACAGCTTGGCCGATTTTCCTTAAACTTGTTACGTATCATTTTTAATTTTTCCCCCCCACACATTTTTTTATTTTTTTAAGACCAAAAATAACGGTCTCTGCCATACGATTTTTTTCGAAATTTTATAAATATTTTTTTTCCTCAAAAACTGTCCCACAGAAGTTTTTTAAAACAAATTTCAAAATTTCATTTAGTTAAAGCTATGTAATGGTTGAAAAAAATTTCCCAAAAAATGCTTATTTTTGGTAACCCTCCTGGAATCATTTTTTTTTTTTGATTTTCTCGAAAATGGTTCATTAAAATGGTTTATTAAATTAAAGATCGTAAAAATTAATTGAAAGAAAAAAAATTTTATCAAAATTCTAGGTGCCGTTTTCGAGAAAAATACGATTTTTGAAAACCATTTTTTTTTAATTTTTTAGCATTTGTAGGTACCTTTATTTTTAGGTAAAATAAAAAAATGTGTTTCACATTTTGTAGATCATAGTGAGAAACTTTTATTTATCAAGTTTGAAAAAAATCTAGCATGGGGTTTTCGAAATATTGAGTTTTGAAAAAAAAATTTTGAAGTTTTTTTAAAAAATCCAAAAAAAAATTTTTGGAAAATTTGAGTACACAGTTCTATTTATGTTTTTGGGGAGCTTTAGCAAAAAAAAAAAATGATCAAAATCGGTTGAACCGTTTTTGAGAAAATCAAAAACAAAAAAAATGGTTCCATGGGGGGTACCTTCAATAACCATTTTTCGGAAATTTTTTTTCAACCAATACCTAGATTTAATTAAATGAAATTTTTCTGTATCTTTATTTTTAAAATCTGTTGAACAGTTTTTGAGAAAAAAAAAATGTTTATAAAATTTCGAAAAAAATTCGTATGGGGGCTACCGTTATTTTTGGTCTTGAAAAAAAAAGAAAAAAACGTGTGGGGGGAAAAAAATTAAAAAAGATATGTACCAAGTTTAAAGAAAATCGGCCGAGTCGTTTAGCCTGTAGTCGAACAGACAGACAGACAGACAGACAGACAGACAGACAGAATTGCGAGACCCACTTTTTTAGTCTTCGCTATCATCGTAATGTCAACTTTGATCAAAATCTCGAGTTCGATTTTTTTTACGAATGCATAACTTGCCTTATAGTACCTATAAGTCGCAAGTAAAAATTGAAATCAAGACATTACTGACTGTACCTACTATAGAACGATTTTTTCGAATTTATAATTTCTCGTTATCGGCATAATGTGTTTCAATAAAATTTCCTATAGAGTTAGCTTCTAAAAAGTTTAAGAAAACATTGCGTTTCAAAACTTTAAAAAAGTATTTTCTAAATTTTTGAAAAAAAAATATACTTATTTTTTTTTGGAAAATTCGATATCTTAAAAACGGCTTAGTATTATTTTTGTGAATTTAATTTTTATTCAAACAATAATAAGAACTTAAAATTGGAATACCAAAATTTTTTCTTAAAAATGTTTTAAAAATTTTGTATATTTCTTATTTTTATTTTTAAATTTCTTATTTTTTTAAGAAACCACTACAACGACTTAAAATTTTTGTTCTTGCTTAAACTAATAGTTGCTTGAATCACATGGCATCCTAATTTTAGCACTAACTGTGAACGAAGTTGTTTTAGTCATTTAAAAATGAATTTTATGCTTATGGACAGTTTTTCTCTAATAACATTAATTTTTGAAATTCTTTGTCTTTTACATAAGAGACAGTTTGTGCGACCCAGTCCTGCATTTTATTTTTTTTTTTAATTCCAAGCTATATGAAATTTACTTTACGTATATATTAGCATTTGATAAATGGTTTTTGTCAGAAACTTGAAAATTTAAACTATAAATATACTTCCAACTTTTCCTATTGTGGCTTCCAAACTGCCTTTAAAATTGAGAGTTTCTTCTATCCGAGTTCTACTGTACTGTCGTTTCATTTATTCAAATCGAACAATTATCTGTTTTAGTTTTTTCTCAATTACCGGTTATTTTAAGAAAATAATAAAATAAATTAGAGGAAAATGGCTCTTAAAAAAATATAAGCCAAGTGACTTCCGACTTTCAACTATTTTGACATGACATTCCAGGGGGCGGGGGAAGGTGTTTTATTTTTATATATCTATATACCTATCTTTATATTTCATTTGATAAAGAAACAACTACAATAATTTCTTTACAGAAGTTACAGGCTTGTGTCGATACCAAAACAAATAACATCCAATGAGATCTTGCCCTGAAGGTACGTGCGCTTGAACTCTAAGATTTACATAAAAGCCTATAATGGTAAGGATTATATGTATTATGTGCTGCCTTTTCTGTAACCTAATTACTAAAGATAACCTTAAAATTTAACTTAAGATATCCAAACATCTTACTGTTTGTTTATTTTCTGAAAACGTCAATCTCAACTTTCAGATTGAAAGTTTAAACATTCAATTTGATTACTGAATCACTAATTCATGACGGTTGCTGTCAACTTGATGGCAGGAACCACAATTCTCTGTGCAAGTGAAGAACCATTTTTAAATACGTTTTGATTTTGTTTCTTTCAAATAAAATTTACTCACTTACCTTACTTACAAATTCACCGAATAAAAGGTTCAATAAATGTTGATCACCCCATCGCATCAGCAAACTGCAACAGAAGTGATGCCTTATAGTGCGGCAGGTAGGATTGCAATTTTCGAAAACTGTCTTTTTTTTTTTTAATTTAAACCTAGTAAACACTTTCCTTGTGAAAAATTAAGTTCGATGCAAAAATTTACGAATGGGAAATAATTGAGATGAAAAAAAATAAAGGTATGTTTGTCTATATTTTGCATTATTGGATCCATTTTTTCTTGGCTTCCATGACAAATTAACTATTTTTTAAAAAGTTAATGAAAAATTTTTATAATTAATCTTATCTATCCTACTTTCCTAATTGTTCGCACTGTGTTAACATTATAAGGGTATACAAAACCCTTTGAGTGCGCGTATCGCAAAAAAGGTAATAAAAAACATATTAACAATTTTTTTTTTGAGGTTTTTGCAATATTTTTTAAATTATTGTTGGTCATTTACTGATAAATCAACATTCTGATTTGAGCCATGATAACATATTCCATTTTTACTTGAGATAGAGGACAAGTTTTGCATTTGGGAAAAAATCGAACTCGAGATTTTGATCAAAGTTGACATTACAACGATAAAGAACGCGGAGTTTTGTGTGTGCCACTAAAGCGATTTTCTTCAAACTTCTCATTTAAGTTTCTTCGATGATTCCCTAGACGAGAAATTGAAATTAATTTTTTAGCTCCAAAACTAACGCTACCTGCCATACAGCCGTTATGCGAAATCTTATTTATCTCTTAAACGTCTCAAACGATTTTGATAAAAAAAAAACATAGATACTTTTATAGGCAATAACTACATTTTGGTCAACCCGTTTTTCTGATTTTTGACTTTCTAATTAATGGCTCTAAGGATTTTGACCAAAATCCTCCAAAAAGCTCCTTTAAATTTCAAATGATATTGTGTATAAACATGTGAGAAAAAATATTTTTTTTTGTTGAAAATATTTTTTTTGTTTGAAAAATCAATATTTTAGAATTATGTATTTTCTAAATTCTATATTTTTATTTGAAATTTTTTTTAGGAATCCAATTTTCGAAATTTCAATACACAATACTATCAGAACTTTTGGAAAGCTGTACCATTAAAAGAATCAGAATAGTTTCTACGGTTTTTGGGAAAATAAAAAAGAAATACGAGTAGTTCTATAAGCAGGGTACAATTAATTAATATTTTCAGATTTTTTTTTTGTCAAAAATTACCTAGCTTTAAGTAAATGAAATATTTAGATTTTTTTTAAATCTGTTGAACAGAATTTAAGAACAAAATTTTGGAAAAAAATCGTATGGTAGCTAGGTACAGTAATTTTTGGTCTTAAAAAAATAAAAATAAAACCTGTTTAGGGATAATTTAAAAATCGTGTCTACCAAGTTTGAAGAAAATCGGCCGAGCCGCTTAGGCTGTAGTCGAACAGACAGACAAGATTACGGAACCCACTTTTTTGCTTTCCCTATAATCGTAATGTCAAGTCTGATGAAAAAATTTAGAGCTCGATTTTTCTTTAGAATGCATAACTTCCGACGACGCTTTGTGTGTAAGTTGTCAGATACTTTGTTCTTTAACCAAAAATTTAAAATTTGGGAATGAATTACAATACGAATCGATTTAACAGGAAATCAAATCCAACACTTAAAAACACTTAAAATATAACTATTAATAAATTTGCAAAGACAGAATTATTAGGACACTATTTTTCTTTGTATTGATTTTAGTTGCTCGGAGACAGGACTTCGTGTGGAGTTCTTCGAATTTTCCTTTTTAAAGATGTGCAGTCTGAAACCTTTCACATTGAGTATAAAACTAATATCTAAGGATATATAAATTTTTTTTCAATTTTTTACATCATAACATTTATAAATTACTAGCCGACCCAGCTCTCGAAATACGAGTGCCAATTTATTTATTATTTATTATTTATATTATTGGCAGTGTTTTCAAGCAAATTTATTAAATTAAATTTAATTTTATGTAATATGCAAAGTGTTCGACAGTGCAAAAACAAAAATGACCCACAGTGTGTAAATGCGTGTCTCAAGTATATTCTGCACATCTCCGTAACTGTGGCTTTCCAACCATATAAAATTTATCGAAATCGGTTAAATACTTTTGGAGAAAAGTGTACCACAAAAAACATGTTTGCCGTTTTATTATATGATTAAGAAAGTGACCAAATGATACACTGTGGCGTATACGTACTCTTTGACTTTAATTTTTTGATTTTCTTTATTTACTCATTTTTGTATTATCACTGTCAAATAGAATTGATTTCTATAGTTCATTTTGAAAAAACTCTTTGTTGAATCATTAAAATTTACGAAATTACCTGGAAAAGGTGACTCGAAGTTTTTCAATAAGATATAAGAAAGTACCAGCGTACATACATATATTTTTTTTTACTGTGAAATTTTTTTAACTTGGCATTTTCCATAACATTGGTAGACATAACTTGAAAACAATTATTTTTCCCCTATGCATTAATAATCACTCGTCAAACTTAAGGAGGTTCATTTAAAGAAATTTGGTATAAGTCACTGCCCCTTGGGACTTAAATTAAAAAGTTCCTGGATGAGACTTATTTGTATATATTTATTTTGTGACTAGTGAGATTCATTGTGATTTCCATGAAGTTTGTTTAATTTCTCTTTCGAAAAGCATTATGAAAAGTGAGGTTATTGAACTGCTTTTGATTTCGTTCTGGTGCAATTGGATTCAGAGTGTTTGTGAATCATTGGAAATTTTACTGAAATTTGTGAGTTAAACGAAACCAACTGGTATTTCGGATGTTATCATTTCAATTAAGTACACCTTGGCATAATAGTTACTGCATTGGACTGTCATGCATTGGGTTCGATTCTCAGCCGCTGTAAGAAAGATTTTCAGTGGCTCACTGGCTCTTGCCAAGAATTGGCAAATCCTCCAAGAGTATAATATTGTATTATGAGAAGTGCTGCTCATTAGTAGTTGGGAATTGCCAGAAAATTGAAAGTCTCCCCCATTCCTGGTAACACACACAGAATTGGTTGACAGTTGTCACTAGGCTTAGGCTCTCTATGAGCCGTCATGGCATCTTATTTATTTATTTATTATCATTTAAATGATTTTTGATTTGTGATTGTAGAACGTTCTTTTCTGGCCATTGAGTGATCATTTCTGCCAGGCATTGAGCGATTGCCACGGCATTGTAGCACGAGTTATCAAGCAGAAACAAATGATTCTCATGCATTTAATCAAAAAGCAAAAGATTTTTGGAGAAGTTCAGTGCTGGATGTACTCTATGGAGTGGCAGAAACGGGGACTTTTGTAAAAAGTTATTGAACAGTGTCCTGTCCAAATAAATGAAATCGTTTCTGCTGGGATTCCCGGTACGGAGAATGGACCCGAAATTTTTGAAAATGTCAAGCCTCATATGATTCATGAGCCACACTATCACCGTGTGTGTCTGAAAATAAATGTTCCAATTGCTTCCCACGTGCTTTGCCATCAGACACGTTCACTGGCAATGATGGATATCAGCTGAATCATCGTCAACGGGATATGGGAAAATATTCGCAATAAAAGTGAGGGCAGCAAATTTTGTCATCGGCGATAGTTAGATTATGCTGTACTGCCCTTTTTTGTCAAATGTCTTGAAGACTCATATTAATGTTAAGGTATGTTACTCCACAAAATCGATCAAATATTTATACTAAGAGTGGCGGTATTCATTCGGGATTTAGGCTCCTGATAAGCATAAATAAGGTGACTCGGTATCTATTAGTCCAGTATGTGAACTGCCATGAGGGGGAGTTTTTCGTTTCCGATCCACCAGAGTCTTGGAAAATAGTTTATTTCACGGCAGAAAATGGAGCCTAACGAGCCGAATGACCATCTGCAACAACAGTAACATATTTCTTCGACATTGTGCAAGCAATTGGTCGAACGAACACATCTTTATTGCGATATTTCACAAAGAATGGTGACGCAATTGTCGGATTCCTTGGTACTTATACATATAAGTAATGCAATTGGTAGAGTATACAAACTTCAACTGAAAAATGGCGAATGCTTTTATCTGAGAATCCTTTTGGTCAATCTTTATGAACCCACATTTAATTCAAATCGGAGCGAACTGTTGACGGTGTGTTGTGTCTGATATATCAAGAAGCCTGCCAACAAAGGCCAACCGAAATCCGAAAGTCATTGGGATTTCTCACTTGCCAATGTCAGTATCACCGCTCCTGCGAGTCAGCTGCGGACATTCTTCGCTATCATAATTTCGACATGTTTTCAAACGAATCTTCAAGATTTTTCTGAAATATTTACAAGAAAGGTATGGATGACTATATTTTTCATCGAATTCGTACTGCGACATCGGATAATGAACTAGAGATTTTAGATGATATGCGCAACGATGTTTTGAAATACCATAATTAAATCCTTTAATGCATGGAGGTTTCAATCGAGAATTGGAGCAGGAAATGGATTTCGATCGAGTCAAGAAGTTCCAATCGAGAACGAACAAATTCAAGTGTAAAGTGAATTAATGTTAGCAGTCGATGACGGAAATGACAGCATTTTCTTCCTTCGTTGGAACTGAAAAATCATTCCTGATTTCACTGATTTTAGGTACAATTCTTTCGAGATCTGAGATGACTTTGGCACTCGCCACTTTTGGGATAGAGGCTAAGGCAACGACACCGGAAGAGCTCATGGCAAATATTTTCCTGAATATCGCTTAGAACTATATGTTGACCATAATTGCCTTTTGGGTTTTGAATACAAAATTTGAATTAAACGAATTGCATGAAGCAGCATGGTGCATGCGCGCAATTATACTTTTCATTAAATCAACGAATTTGGATGAAACCAATAAATCGCCGGGTCAGCTAGTATTATATAAATATAAGATTTCATAAAATTTGTCAGAGCCTTCGATGTACTTGGAGCTCTTGGTGTTCTATAGCCAGGGCTTCGAAAGAAACCTATCTAGATAAACTTGCTAATGCTTTTTGAAGCACTGAATAAACGGCGTTGAAAGACATCTACCTGGACCAACTTGGAAAATATAAGAGTCGTTTTTGAGACAAAAATAAATATGTCAGATGTACACACATGCAAGAATTCTCCGTAAGTAAAATTGATCAAAAAATGGCGAACTTATACAATTATAAAGATTAAAGCTTTCGTTTTCAGAAGCTACCAATAAGAGCCACAGGTTAAGAACTAAAACAAATATTTTAAAAATATATTTTGAAATCTGGGAAGTCAACATTTATAATTTGAGAATTTACTTTTTACGGTTCAAACTGTAAACTTATCAAGAAAAATCTTTAATCTGAGAAAGACCTCAATTTCAGTTCTTGGTCTCTAAAACTATAAATGATTGGGTAATCCTTGGTACCTACAAACCGTTATTTATTGAAATTGCATGTAATTCACATAAAATGCTAATTCCCGTCTCGGACTATTGGTTTTTTTTTATTAATATTTAAATCCCTTATTGCAATGATCTCGATGCCCTAAACTTCTTCATTTATGAAGCCCCATGGGCAGCTGGATGCTGGTTCCTCTTAAAGCAACAAATCCAACTCTCTGGAACTCGAGTTACGAAGGTGACTACATTGTTTGATCTCCCTCCCCAAAAAGTCAGCCACAGTGCAAGGCACGTTGGGAGCGAGCATTCTGGCAGCGTGTACCTACCGTTGTAGTATTCAAGGCTAGCAAGTGTAAGATTGTACAGCATTTATTATGGCCTCTGATAAGACCGAGATTATCTCACACACATTGGTATTCCGAGGCGATGTTGTTGCGCTCGATTTCTTGGATTCTGCCGGCGCGTCTGCATCTGCAGTTACCACGATGGGGAATGAGACTGCGAACGCATATCGATTTTGATTTGGCCCGCGATTAAACGGAAAGTATTATAGAAATCGGCGTCCAACTGTGATCAGGACTAAGGCGACGACAACGACTCGCTGCGATGCGGTGCGGTGCGGTGCAATGGCTGAACGCTAGGTATTTGATAGTTTGCTTTGGGATGTCAATAGGTTGCTTCGTAGGCATCGACTTGGGATTCGACAGAGCGACCGGCAAACATTTGCACAATGTACAGATCCATGTTATGATTTCGCGAACAGATCTCTTCATGTTAAGCTGTGTACTCACAGTGGGAGCCTTGAGTATCAATGAATGGTTGAAACAGCCGTCCGTCTGCTCGATACCAGTATGGTGGCAGTGGTGTGGTGGAGCTGCGCTGGCCGCCGCGCGCAACCAGCATGTACAACATCCTCTATGATCCGACTGCGTGCAAATTCATTGAACATCTTGTGTTCCCTCTGACTCTGAAGTTGTACCAGTTTATCGCTGTGAACAAACGATTCGACAACAACACACATCCTGATCGAGAGTGAGCCAGTTACTGATGATAGTCCTCTTGTACAATCCGAATGAACTATTGGTGAAAAGAAGTCAAGTTAATAACTCATCAGACTTTTGCAGCCATTGGTACGAGTACAATAAAGAGTTAGGGAAAATGTAACTTATTTGCATTATTACTTTCTTAATTTTAAGCGAGGTTTATCACAGTAGACTACATAACGTGATAGGTTGTAGTCAAGAAATATGAAAACAAAAAATGATATGCGAAGAATTCCACAAAGAAATATGGATTTTATGGAAAGAAATGAACGATATTTCCAGATGATCTTTCAGATGGTTGAAACAAGAAATTAAAATAAAAAAAGAAATCTTTAAGTGCTGAGCTTATTTTAATTAAATTTCTTTCTAAAGTATGTGTTCTGAGTAAGGTGATATTTAACACATTGGTACAAATAAAATATTGTGAGAATACAGACAAATTAAAGAAGCCGAATTTCAACCTTGTTATTGAAAATGGAAAATCTTTTTTGCAAGAAAACAATCACAAAGCTTTGGTAAATTCTATGAACTTCGAATTTCAATGTTTGAATTTCAATTGAAAAATATATCAAATTGTTGAAACTTGATTTTATGGAGATTTTAAAGGAAGCTCAATGAAAACTCTGGATTTCTGCGAAATCCCATTGAAATCTTGTTCCATCAATTTGAAATATCTAACATTTTTCAGCTGAAATCTCAGATTTCTGTTTGGTGTTCTATTAAATTCTATTACATGATCGGCGCCCAGTGGTGGTGTTGTTCATTCAGCGTTAGTCCCCACTCTGAGGTTAATACTTTTCATTAAGTTTTCTGGCATTTTTTCCAAGTATATTTGCGCAAATGTGTTCATTTGGATTCAATGTGGGTAAATCGTTAATCAAGTGAGCAATAATGCTTCCATTTTATACAGACTTAAATTCTACCTCTATTCCCTTGTCGTGTTTGCAGAAGTACTAGAATAAAACCATCATAGAAAGTTCAATCTCAAAGACAACTTTATATTATCGAATACTTGAGATCTCATTTTTAACAATTTACGGTCCATCGGGTTGTCCTCGTTTGGTACTTCTGCTATAAATTGCGTATTCAGCAGTTTCTCGATGACCATCCATTAAGTTTCTGCGAGTGTTCTTGGAACAAAGATGAGATTTATGATTTAGTATCCAGGCCTAAAACCAGCTTAAAATTCCTGAATTAAATAGTTTTCGTCAATCTAGAACTAAGTCGTCATTGAAGTATAGATGTAGATATTTTTTAAACAGCTTTAAGAAAACTTGTGCTGATAGTTTTCGGGTTTTTCTTGCAGCCTTGTTAATACAGGGTGTCCGGTAATTCGTGTGCCATACTTTCGGATATGACTTTTGATCATATTCTAAGAAAAAAATCATTTAACATGAAAGTCTGATTATCAACTTTTACATCACTTTTTGACGATTTAAAAAAAGGCTAACTTTAGTGTACCGTTACTCATGTTAAAGTCAATTTCTCTGTCAGTACTAATGGTAGGGACCTCGTTTTATACTTTTTTTTAGTAGAAATACTAACCTTTAAGACTACGTTTAAATTGAACTGATATGTTTTTAGGGTTGCCAGATATTAAATTTTAAAGGGTGTTCAATTTTTCTTGCCCGAGCAAAATTTTGACTGAGGTCAATTTTTTTTTCAAAAAATGCGTTATAAACATAAAGTTTTCTTATTTTTACCTGATTAAAAAAAAAAACAATTATAAAAACAAAGTCATTAATAAGTGCACCAAAAAACTCATGCATTTTATGATACTTGGGAAAGTCTAAAACGGGTAAAATTTAAAAAAAATTATTTTTTGTCCTGAGGTGTGAAGGGCTTGAGTGAAACAATAATGTGTGTAGTTTTAAGTAATTTTTATGTTATATACACACAAATACAGTAATAATAAGTGCTCAAATTACCCTCCTGCGTTTTGAATGTATGCTAGGGCCCATTTTTGGATTTTATTTTGATGGTTTATTCTCGATTACTCTTGCTTTACTTTTAGTGTTCCTTCGGTAATACGTTGTTTTAACTCAGTTAAAGTTGTTATTTCAGATGAGTTAACGATTTCTTTCATTCGTCCCCACACAAAAAAAAATCCAGTACAGTGAGATCTTGCAGGCCAATGAATTGATCCATTTCTGCCTTTCCACCGATCACCGTATTTTTCATCCAGCCAATCCTTAATTTCACGACCATATTGGGCCGGAGTATCATCTTGTTGGAAATATGATGAAGCTGGTTGAGGCAGTGGAACATACTCCAATAGGTCTGGTAGATTATTTTATAAGAACTCCAGATAGTTGTAGAATTGAGTCAGGGTGGTAATTTGAAAGGCCCGACCAATTTATTTACAATCACACCTGACCACATATTGACACTAAATCTGTGCTGAAATGATCTTTACCGTCTTGAATGTGGATTGCTAGAAGTCCATGTATGGAGATTATGGGAATACGTAATACCATCTTTTGTGAATTGAGATTCGTCTGTCCAAAGAATTCTGTTTATAAACTGATTGTCATCTAGCAACCAGTAACAAAATTCGAGTCTCTTTTCAAAATCATTGGGAAGCAGTTCTTGCACAGGTTTATCGGTACATATTTTCTCCATGCAGTATATTGGAAATTATGTTTTTGGAAACATTAAACTGTAAAGCCAAGCCTCTTATTCTGATTGAAGGATCGATTTCAACAGCTGCCAGTATTCTTTCATCGGCCGAAACTCTTCTTGTACTTCCAGCTCTCGCGTTAGGTCTTGCAGTTGAAAATGATTTCTCAAAGCCTTTGAAATGTATTTCCAAAAACATTTCAAGAAGGAAGTCGCCTTCGTTGTGCTCTTCTTGAATTTCCATTGCACAACCCATAAACGAATAAAATGTCTGCGTATTATATAGTAGGGACCTTTTTGTTCTTTTTTAAATTGTCAAAAAGTGATGTCAAAGTTGAAAATCAGACTTTCATGTAGAACAATTTTTTTCTTAGATTTTGATCAAGAATCACATCCTAAAGTATGGCACACAAATTACTGGACACGTTGTAGATTGGGAAAATCAAAGATTCCTTAAACTGCTGCGAAATATTTCCTTTATCCATAATAACTATATTATAGACCTCGATTATCAACAGATATCGCAGTCCCATATTTGTAAGACTCTGCGGGAATTCTATCAGACCCAGCAGTCTTTCTATCCTTTAAGCTCTCCAAAACTATCCAAAAATTGATTTGAATCAGATGACAAATGGCACAGCTTAGAAATATTAAATAAATTTGCAGGAAGTATAGGAATGGCGGTTTTTGGACTAACAAATAGATCTTGATATTGTTTGTAGAATGTCAGGCATGCCAACTTTGTTAAATGCTTCTATCTGGCCTCGGTGAAAGTGTTATTTCACTTTTCATACAGTGTAAGAGCTGTGTTTTTAAAAACAAGAGAGAATAGGTAAAAAATAAAATAGGGTTACCCAAATAAAAAACAAAACCTAATGGACTTATTTGTCCCAAAAAGACCTTTGTTTAAGTTCGTAATTTTAATATGTACAACATTGTCCCGTGAAATATGGACACAATGTTGACGATATGACTCTTACGATTAGCAATTCCACAACACAGTTTATTTTATAAAATGTATAAATCGTTTCAATATTTCTGTTCGATTAATAAGAGCAATGAAAGATGGCAGCCTAAAAACAGTTCTTCTCATAATTTTCATTGCACATAGAGAAGCAAATAAACTCATGCATTTCAATGTAGATACTTTTATTGATCTGATTGTTCGACAAGGTTCCAATTTTTATTTAACGAGAGGATTGTTTGCTTTTCGTTTTCTATCAATGTTTCATCTTCAACCAATGAAAACGAACAAAGCACATCCATAGTTTATAGTTAGGTAAATGCTTGGTTTAACTGGCAACATACGAGTATAATGCAGACGTTGCATATTACAGAGAAGCATCCTAAATAATATTATGTCCATTGACTATGTGGAAGGTACACAAGTTACATACCGTCTACCATCACCATTTATACCCTTTTTGACTGAGATTCAGAATCATCGTCTGCTAATATCAGTGGCGCCATCTAGACCTCTCGCCCAATGTGACATCGTCACGAAAAACAATAGAGAACTGCAATCACGTGATGATGTCTCAACATTTTTGCTGAACCTAGGTTCTTCGTTTCTTTTACATATATGTATACAGATTGGATCCACAATGCACATCAGCTATGTACTGTACATAACGACTCTATGGTAGTTTCTTTTTTTTTTTTTTTGATTATTGAGGCGCTGACGGAGCAATTTCAAAACGAATTATCCAGCACTACAATCCTTTTGAGGCTTCGACGAAGGTGAAATCACCTTAATCTGGTTAATTTGCTGCATATATAGCAAAGTGAAGGTTAAAGCATAAGTGAAAAAAGGCAAGAAATGAAGTGACAGTTAATATGGCGACAAGGCAATTGCAACTCTACCTTCTACCTATCTGTATACTGAAACTCTATTGCACAGGGATGGTATGGAGTAAATAGATGAGAAAATCTGAAGTATTTGAGAAAGTCTTATTTTTACAAAATATAGCAGATGAATTAAAATAAGATGTGAGTAAGGTTTTATCTACTTATGTATATTACAAATGTTGACCATTACTTTTATACTTATTTTTTTTTATATTTATAAATTAAATAAATCGATCAAGTTTGAAAATAAATTATTAAAATTTGAAGTTTGACAAATCAAACTGAAATAACCAATATTTTTGCAAAAGCTCAGAAGCAAAAAGGTATTGAGGGCCAGGAAACTTCTAGTATACATTCAAGCTTCTCACTTTGTTTTGACCAGCATCCTCACGCAATTTGAAGGAATTAATCCATTAATATTTTACTTTGGTAGTACCTCATTGCAAATTGTATATTGTGTTGGACTGTCACGTCGAAGATCTGGGATCGATTCCCAGCTTCTGTCACCTTTAAACTAAAAAGTGCCCGTGTGAGAAAGTGAAAAATCTTCGTAAACTATCTCTCGTCGTGAAAAATGCTTCTCATCTTTGCCATTCGGAGGTACTAAAAATTTTAGGTCTTCTTCATTCGTGCCGACAACATGCACACAGAACTATTAGAGAATTGTAGGTTAGGTTATGTTAATGGGCTGACAGTTAATCTTGTTTTCGTCACCGTGACGTTTAGATCAATGTACAGGTACACAGATCCATTGTGAAGAGATATTTGTTAATCACTAGGCTCACGTTCTCCATGCGTTACTGTGCCTCTAATTAATTAATTTCTTGAATACGTTTTTTTGCTGTTCATTATCTGATGACATTAACACTTTTGAGAACGCTATCTTGAGAAACTTTGGTCCATTTTTATGCAAGTTAATCATAAGGATATCACTAAATTTTTCGTAGAAGAAATGTGGCATATAGGATGCAGATTAACTGTGGGATATAGATTTGCACCTCGGTAACTCAGTGAACAATCAAAAGATCGACAGCTATCCACTCGAGAGATCTTGTTCAATAATTGAGCCATTGTCGTTTGAGCTTTTCGCTTGGTTTTTGAAACAAAGTTACGAACTCTAAGCGTAAAAGTGATCACATGGAGAGACTTACATCAAAACAACTTTAGAATGGATAAGTTCAATACGGACGAGGGGACACACTTCTACGGATGAAGCTAAATCCCTTACAAGAAAGTCTTATGACCTCCTGGATGGATTTTATGGATTCCTGCCCGAAATATGAAAGTTGTGGTCATCAATTCCTTAGTCAGAGAAATTAAGATATTCGATGGGATCAGTCAGCAAGTGCAGTAGAAGTGCAATACAAGAAACAAGGCAAACTAGAGGAGATCATCAAGTCATTAGAAGTGACTAGTAGAACATCCTGCTTAAAAAGAAAATGGCTTACCCATCTGAACGTAATTTGAAATAAAAAGTGAAAGATCTGTTATTGGCTCTTGGTTCGTACACTCTCCGAAAAAATTAAGGTTTGTTACAGATAATAAAATAATCGACAGTTTCTAAATGAGCGATAAATGTAGAACGAGTAATAGGTCACTGACAGTCATTTTGAACCCAGTATGGAAGAGATGAATTTATAGTTCAAATATTGAAGACTACGCAGGTCGGATGGCTTAACAAGAGTATCATTTATGAAGTATATATTTTGATAGTTTGCATGCATCAAATAAATTAACAATGGTGCAAAGAACCTTGTAGAATGATTGAAGTATTACCTACACACTCCCCCTCGTAGAAAAAGATAATCCCAAATCATTTAAGAACTATCGTGAAGTAACGTTTTTAAAGAGCATATTTATCCTTTCTTAGCCACTTTAATTGGCTATTTCCATTATGCATCCCGCAACGCCAGATCGGTCACAAACTAAATATTCACATTTCTGTAGCCTGAAGAAAATCCAACAAATTTCAAGTCAAGATTGACTTTATTTCATAGATTTCAAATACACATATCAGAGCATTCGTCTTCCGGGAATTTGATCCAGTTGTGCCACACGGTGTAAAAAGTAACACCGTCCAATTTGCAACCAGGAAATATATATTGCCTTTGTAAACATAACCTATAATATTATTATGAAGCATGATTTTGTGGTACCAACGCTATCCTGGTGGTGGCGCTGAAATTAGCGTACGATTTTACAGTGGAGAGTAGGATAAGATACAAGACAAGTAGTAAAAAGAGAATATTTAATTATTAAATTTAGCAGAGACAAATCTAACAAGTACTATCGCGCTTATATGCTTAAGATGTCGCCCCAATCGTTCGTCTTCATGAGAGTACTATAAGTTTTATATACAAAGATATTGCAAACTACTCGAAACAAGAACAGGTTTTCTTCAATCTTTTGCTGAAGTATATATGGCGTAGGAAACACATTAATATTCCGAAAAAATATTCGGGCGCTATTATCAACAGATTTGTTTGATTTGAAGTTGACACAGAAGTTGTCACCCTATCATCCATTAGCTATTCTCTTTGCAAATGGCGGCAAATGTCATTTCTTCTTTGGCTTTTTTGAAGCAACCAGATACGAAATACACGGCAACAAGACATGCATCGGTTTAATCCTAGAATGCGAAATAATTACTTAGATTTTATTGCAGAATAATTCCGACGCAAACCGGAAAAACACAAAGAGGCAAGTTAAGCCGCTCAGCTACAAGAGAATGCGATAACAGGCAATACTGCGAGGTTCATCAAGTTCTTGGAGCCTAGTTGATAAACGAAGGAAGCCAGGTTTGTCCAGAAAAACATCGAGGTTCTGCAGGGCCGAAGAACGAGGAATTGGCTTTTCCGACTTGCAAAGAAAAAATTTCGCTATTTAAATATTTTTTGATTGAATTTTAACCAATAATCTTTATCCTTTTTGATGTCAACCGCTCCAAGAAATTTCGATACAGACGTATTTTTATAGATAATAATTATTTCAGCCGATTGAAAAAATTAGCAGGTAATTCTTTAAAGCTTCCTTTACGAACTTATTTTTTTTCAAATGAAACAATTGGACCCAAAACTTCTTTGGATTTCACTGGTGCAGTTTCTTGGTACTTCGCAAACAGTGTAATGGGCTTTCCAACACAGTTATTTCATTTGATGAAGGCCAGTCAGCTTTATCACTTTTTACCCAAGGAGGACCCTCTTTTCACATTTTTGAAGCTGCAACTTTTTGACTAGATACTCCTTTCATAAAAAGATCCACTAGATTCTCGGATCCCGGGCGGTGTCGCCAATCCGATTTGGTTGTTAGATTTTGGATCTCTTTAATATAGTTAAATACAAATAGCTTCCATCTTCGAATGTCTCCATGTATCAAGTATTAATTGATTTGTGAATCGATCCTCAGATAATATTTTTGGCAAGGAAGATGACAGTTCTTGAAATAGTCACACAACCTAGCAGCTACGAGCGCAGCAGCCATTTCCAATTTTGTCAAACTAATGTCATCTGTCTTAGGCTCTTTAAAAGGAGCCTTTTGACTTGCATCTGCAAATATATGCATTTTAGTGTTATTGGAATTGTCGTCTACGCCCAGCCATCCTGGATATGAGAGCTCCCTAATTTAGTCAATGTCCTTGACACAAGCACTTCATTCCCATATTAGCTTCCCTCTCCATAAGGACTGAAAATTGGTACCTCTTGTCGGAAATTCTGGCAGGAGAGACGAGAAATGCATTAAATCGTGAGCGAATGGCCATCCATTCTTGCAGCGATGGCCACTTACTTACTTACCTAATCGGCTCCCGATCCATGGAGGGTCTCTGCCTGAGTTATTGCGGTCTTCCATCGGTTGCGATCCCTCGTGAGCTCCCTCCAGTCGTCGGGACCAAGCGCTCTTGCGTCTGTAACCGCCTGGTCTCTGTTGCGGAGTTTCGGTCTTCCTCGTCATCTCGAACCAGGGGGCTGGGATTCGAAGATTTTCTTGGCTGAAGCGTTGTTGTCCATTCGATCGATGTGACCGAGCCAGTGTAGTCGACGTGTTTTGGCTTTTTGGACTACATCCACATCTTGATGCAGCTCGTTTAATTCACGATTGAATCTTCTCCTCCATTCGCCCTCTTCGCATATAGGACCAAATATCCGCCGAAGAATTTTTCCCTCGAAAGTGCCCAGTATCAATTCTCCTTTTTTACTTATCGTCCGGCACTCAGCGCCGCCGTAGAGTAGAACTGGTAAAATTAGCGTTTTGTATAGCGTGCACCTTGTCTTTCGAGAAAGTAGTTTTGAACCCATTTGTTTGGCCAAACCGAAGTAGTAGCGGTTTGCTAGGGTAACTCTTCGTCAGTTTTCTACTAAGGTGTCATTCGTGGGATTGATGTTCATTCCGAGGTAGGTGAACTCCTTGACTATCTCGAAATTACTGCTACCAACAGTGACGTTTTGTCCTAGGCGATGGACGGATGAGGCTTTGTTTGTTGATAGCATATACTTTGTTTTGTCCTCATTAACTTCAAGACCAACGCGTTTCGCCTCTGTTCATCAATAGCTGTGAACGCTTCTAGCACAGCTCGCTGGGAACGTGCCTTCCAGGTTAACACCACTCTTGCGCACTATCTGCTCCAGGACTAAGTTGAAGAAATCACATGATAGTGCATCTCCTTGTCGGAAACCATCAGGTAGGCCATCCGAGCCTGCGGATTTGCTATTCTTAAGATTGCGGATTGCTTTCTTAACCTCTTTAGTGCTGGGTAGTGGGACTGGATCTTCATTGACTGGTCTTATGCTTCTTTGCTCTTCTGTGGTTTCGTCTAAATAATGCCCATTAAGCAGCTGCTGGAAATGCTGTTTAAACACGTCTACAATTTCCTTTGCTTCGGTGACTAGGTTCCCTTCGCTGTTTCGAAGAGCTTGCGTGCCGGTCCTATAACCTGATGCCAGTTGTTTGGCTGTTTTGTAGAACCGGCAGGTGTTTGTGTGAATTTTCAAAATGGAGAATGTTTTACACACTGAAGATATTGACATCAAAAAATTTTCCATGAAATTACCGTCTTCCATTGAAGATATTTCATGTGTCAGACAAATTTGTTGGTATTAAATATTTTTTGATTTTTTTTCCAACTCAAGTTTCCTAAAATAAAATTAAAAAAAAAAACCAATCAACCCCTAAATGAATAAAGAAAGTGTAAAAAAGAGCAATGCTCTAGCATCATCATCACTCAAAATATCCTGGCCTTCCACCACCAAAAATGATATGTTGTATGCCAAATTGTGATAAGATAACAAGCTGGAAAATTGAAATGAACATCATCGCCGCACCGCGTCGCCCAAGCAGAGAATCTGATTACAGTTAATTTGGTTATCTGCCCTTAAACAGTCCCTGTTTGGCGCGGTACTTCATCTTCGCCACCCCAAAATAAAGCGAATAAAAATAAAAATAAACATTATATTATTGGCATCGCTATTCCCATTACCACATCTCCGGTGATCCTTTGTGAGGATAATAATTCACCCTGTACTTTATTCCCAAGTGAAGCCTATGTATATGAGAAGCGTAATTGCATATTTTCATTACCAACACTCACAGGGGTGTTGCAATTGTAGCGAAGGGTGATAATGCTAATGCCTACAACGTGTTCACTGTACAGCACAGTGTACCTACACATTAATACAACACAGCATCCCTTTTTTTGTGTGTTACGAAATCTGATTTCGTATTCAGGAGGTATTTGGGATAAATGTCATCATAGCCATCTAAAAGGGAAACAATTGGTTAACGTTTCAATTTTCCGAAGCAAGAAGTTTTAATTTAATTATCTATTCCTGGGAGGTATTTTGGATTGTCGATGTCGGTCGGTCGGGTCGGTCGGCTGCTGATGGAAGATGGAATGATAAAATCAAGGGTTGATCTTGAGGGCTTATTTTTGTGATTTTAATGAGTTTTGGATTAATCTTGTCTTTGTCCTTTAAGAAGTTTATAATTCAAATCGGTCAGTTATACTTACTATGAAAGTTTAAATATTCGAGGAGGCAAAGAGAAAGGAATAAATGGACACGCTGACCAGAAGTAGTTCTTATTTCTAAGTCAAATCTTTTGAGTTCGTGTGATTTTTAGTCTCTCGTGCATAGACTGTAAGTGGACAAGAAGATAAACATCAATTGAACGTGGATTGAACGCATTGAACAGTGATATACCAACCTAGGCAAAAGAATAAAAGTATAGTGATTTAGTTGGCTGGATCATGTAGATCGGGTGAACATCAGTGCTTTGTGCTGAAGGCAACAGGAAGAGGAGATCAATCAAACTGGAAAGAACTATATTGTGACTGAACTGGCTTGAGAAACTAATACCAATTGATTGAAGGGCCAAATTCACAACGAAATGCATTGCAATTTTTTAGTCGATAATTTCTAAAAAATTAGTTGATAATTTGGTATTATGGAAATCAACTGGTAATTTTAGACCGATTATGAATATCTATCAAAAGTTCATTATAAATGAGTTTTGTTTATTTTGTTTGATGTTTCACGTTTAATATTTATTTGTTTTTTGTCAGTCACGAAAATAAAAATTCTTTGTGTGAAAATGTAAGTCTTTTTTATAAAAGGCGGATCTTGCCAAAAAAGTGGGAAGCTATTGCTGTAGAACTGAATAGCTTGGGACCTCCACAACGCGACTCAAACAAGTGGCAAAGAGTGAGTGTAATTATGTAACTTAAGCGCATTCAAATTATTATATTATTTTTATTAATTTTAATAACCCTTCTAAGTGTGGATTGACCAAAAAATAATAATAAAGACAAATTACAAACAACAGGATTGAAATTACTGCAACTGGCGGAGGATCTAAAGGGTGGTTAAATTTTAAGGGCCGATGTTGAATGTGAACCACACTTTGACATTTTTCAATTTCAGGTTAACTCAATTTGAACCATGGAAAGATACACAATCGAGCAACGCGTTAAAGTTATTCAGGCTTATTATCAACATGCATATCGCGCACTTCGTGATTTTTTCGGTCAATTTTATCGCCCAAATGTGCATACAATCGAAAAAATCGTGATTTGAGCAAACCGGGTCTGTAGGAGATGTGAAAGCACCAGTGCATGCTCGTACAGCTCGTACTGCAGAAAATATTGCTGCTGTTCGCGATAGTGTGGCTGAAGAGCCGTCTACCTCAACTAGTCGTCGTGCCCAACAATTGTACCTCTCACGCGCGTCTTTGGTGAACATTATGCATAAAGACTTGCATTTACACGCTTACAAAGTGCAATTGACTCAAGAACTAAAGCCTCTTGACCATTTCAAGCGTCGTCAATGGTCAGGATGGTGGCAAGAAATGGCAATAGTGAATGATCAATTTTCGAAGAAAATCATATTCAGTGATGAGGCACATTTTCACCTCAGTGGATTCGTCAATAAGCAGAATTGCCGCATTTGGCGAATGATAATCCAAGAGTGATTGTCGAAAAACAAATGCACCAACAAGTGACTGTTTGGTGCGGTTTATGGGCTGGCGGCATCATCGGGTCGTATTTTTTCCAAAATGAGGCCGGTCAGGCAGTTACTGTGAATGGTGTTCGCGATCGTGAGATGATAACGAACTTTTTATGGCCCGAATTGGAAGATATGGATGTGGACGATATGTGGTTTCAACACGACGGTGCCACTTGTGACACAGCTAACGAAACAATGGCTCTTTTGCGCGACAAATTCAATGGCCGTGTTATTTCACGTGATGACGATGTCAATTGGCCGCCAAGATCATGTGATTTGACACCGTTGGACTTCTTTCTTTGGGGTTATTTGAAAGAAAGGTGTACGTCGATAAGCCAGAAACAATTCAAGAGCTAAAAGATGAGATAGTTCGGCACATTAACGGCATAGAACCTCAATTATGCCTCAACGTCATCAAATATTTTGGACCATCGGATGGAGGTGTGCCGGCGAAGTCGCGGCGGCCATTTGGCCGATATTTTGTTCCATCCATAATTGAACCATACCATATTATCATAATAAAAAGAAATGACAATAATTTCCTAAATAATTTGTGTTTTATTCAAAAACAACATCGGCCCTTAAAATTTAACCACCGAGTAAATAAGCTGTTTCAACTGAGTAGATTGAGTAAGTTGCTTAAGATTACCGGCTAGCTACTCACGTGAAGTAAATATGTACACATAAACGAGTAAATTGGATAATCCAACTATTTAAGTTGTGTGAACCGACCAATGGTGAATGGCCTTATCCAACCGAACATGAATAAATCCAACTGGGAATAAAGGATATTCTAACCAAGTAGATTGATTTTACTGGAATTTAATCAGAACTTGTTGATGAAATAAAAAACTTAAACATCTCTCTATAACTTTCTTGACGAAAAATTAATTTTAATATGTTTTTACTTGCTATATACATAGGTACTATAGGGCAAGTTCTGCATTTGGAAAAAAAATCGAACTCGAGATTTTGATCAAAGTTGACATTACGATGATAGCGAAGACGAAAAAAGTGGGTCCGACAATTCCGTCTGTCTGTCTGTATGTCTGTATGTCTGTATGTCTGTACCTCGAACTACAGCCTAAACTACCGGAGGTATTTTCTTCAAACTCGGTAGTTAAGGGTCTTCGGTGATTCCCTAGAGGAAAAATTGAAATTTTTTTTTAGCTCCAAAACTAAGGGTACCCCCCATACACCCGTAATGCAAAATCTTATTTATCTCAAAAACGGCTCTAACGATTTTGATAAAAAAAATTAGGTGTGATATTATGAACATGCACTATATTTTGATGAAAAAAAAATTTTGGGGGAAATGTTATTAGGGGTACCTGTCATACAACGGTTTTTTTGATTTTCGAATTTCTCACCAACGGCTCTAACGATTTCAACCAAAATTTTTATGCAGGAGCTGCTTTGCATTTGAAAAAATATAAAGTAAAAATTTTTTCGAAAAAATAGTTTTTGGATTTTTAAAAAAATAATACAATTTTTTTTTTGAAAATTCATTATCTTGAAAACCGATAAACGATTAAATTTTTAAATTACGTTTTAAAATGTATTTTATTAAATACTAATAATTTGCATATCAATTTTTTTTATAAAAATTTTAAGTAAAATTTAGTACACAAAAAACATGTTTCAGTGTGTCTGTATGTCTGTACCTCTCACTACAGCCTAAACCCCGAGACCAATATCTTTCAATCTCGGTAGTTAAGGGTTTTCGGTGATTCCCTAGAGGAGAAATTGAAATTTTTTTTTTAGCTTCAAAACTAACGTTACCCCCCATACACCCGTAATGCAAAATCTTATTTATCTCGAAAACGGCTCTAACGATTTTCATAAAAAAAATTAAGTGTGATATTATGGACATGGACTACATTTTGGTCAAAAAAAATTTTGGGGCAAAATGTTATTAGGGGTACCTGCCATAGACCCGTTTTTTTAATTTTCGACTTTCTCATTAACGGCTCTAAGGATTTTATCCCAAAATTTTTAGCAGGAGTCCCCTTAAGTTTAAAATAATATTGTATATAAAAATATTCGAAAAAATATTTATTGTTTTTTTTTTTAAAAAAAAAAATTTAAATCAATATCTTCAAAACCTATGAACGATTATTTTTTGAAATTATTTCCTAAACCCAATATTATTAAATAATTAAAATCCGCATCCCACATTTTTTTCTTGAAAAATTTTAGAGAATTTTCTTATATAAAAAATTTATTTAATAATAAAACGATTTTTTACGGTTTATTTGCATGAATTCATACTTTTCCGGAAACCAGACGGCAATTTTATGCAGTTGAACATTATTATCTCATTAAATCCATGTTTTATATTTATAAAATGTATTTTTAATCCGAAAGTACTTTTACATAAGAGCAAGTTCGTGCGATCCAGTCGTGCATTTTATTTTTTTTAAGTCATCTTCATTTAGGTTATATTGTTATTACTTGGGTATATTTGTACCTAAATGTATATAAGTGTTGATTTATTAAGAACGCGTCCATTCTTTATCCAAAAATCAATTTCTTAACACCTTCCGTTTCCGCATACGCATTATACCTACCTTCACATAATCTTTTGTGTGTTTGAAAATTTACATTTTTTTTGAAGGAACATTTTATGCCGCAATACAAAACAAGCAGCAGCATGGTTCCGCGCCAGATAACGCTTACAATTTTTCAACTTTTGACAAATTTTCCATTGTCTGTCGTATATAATCACAAGGTGCTGCCGCTAAACAAACTCCTGGGGGACATCCACACACAAGACACCTCGAACATATTAATAAGGAGAAAAAGAGTCCTTGTTATCTTGACATACAATCTCCCCCTACTTCACAATATTACGCACTCCCTGACAAGAGGGTGGTCTTGCTACTCAATGTTGACACTTTTGTATAACGTGTCTCTATTGTGCGTGAGCTATATGTGCCTTATGCATTGTAGCTATGTATAAATATTACACACGTAATCCCCGCCTGCCTAGAGATTGAGAATAAGAAAACGCAACCCTTTACACCAAGAATCACTAAAAAGACATCCAAGGATATTTTCCAAAAGAAAGTTTGTATAGTAACCAATCGTATTGTCGTCGTTAGTGGTTCTTTCTCCCTAGTGATCTGGAAAAGAAGAAGAATAAAAAGAAGAAGTTTTCCCAACGGTCGGTCGGTCGGTGGCGATTCCATCGTAATAAATGATCGCATCAATAACCATTAAATGACCCTCTCTCTGATGGTCACTCAGGATAACAAAAAGTTCTTGTCGAGGGCCGGCATTATTCCCTCAATGTTTGTTGGCATTTTGTCCACAATCGCAATGTTTTTTACATCTTTAGTTCAATAATTGGTTTCGAGTCATTTTTCGAGGTGAATTTCTGCAGAAACGAAGAAGTTTTTCTGCAGCACTTTTAATGCCCTAATAATGACAATGAGGAAGAGATTTGAAGATTTGTGATATTTGGGATATTTTACTGTACTTGCCCTGTTCTATCCCGCAGGTATTGGTTATTGCGTTGGACTGTCACGCCAAAGGCCTGGCTTCTTATCTTATTCTCGGAAGAAAATTATATAAGTGAAGGTTCCATTCGTCCCCTTAGTGACACAAAAATGTATGTCAATATTTGCTAATTTTCAGAAGAGACGAGTTTGTGATTTTTTTTACCATTTTTCATTTTTATGAGTTCTATGAAAACTTTTGTAAAATTAACTTTTAAAAATTTCAAGATTAACATACTAGCTATAGAACAGATAAATTATTCTTAATTTTGTTTGTGGTTTAAAAGATATTTTATTCAATAAAGTGAAAAGATATACTGATACGTTTATGTGCTTCAAATGAGAATTATTACTCTGACCCCTTCCGTTGTGTTACGTTTTTAAATAAAATAATAATTTTCAAAAAATCTTTTTCATTAATTTCATTTTATTATTATTTTTTCATGTAATATAAGTACATAAGGCATTTAATTCTAATTATCAATTTCGTCATCCAAATCGGAAGTTTTTAACGATTTGTAGAAATCGTGGTAGTGCGAGGGTATATTATACCTTTATTACAAAGGTCCAACAAATCACTATACTTTTCTGATTTTCTACACTTAGGTCCCGTAAGACATTGAGTTAATTTTGGTAACTCATCTTTCCTTGATTGCCACCGAATTATTTGAACGGCTGTGAACTCTCTGAGATCCTTGCCATACTTAAAAAAGATGTTATTTGTATCAGTTTTTCTATACTGCTGGCAAGATATTTTTAGCCAATTAACATTATTCCCTTCAGTATCAACCTTACGATTTTTAATCAAAGTTGAACTTACTGCTTTGAAGCTAAAAATATCCTCGCGTCCCATTTCTACCACTGAATATTTTGATTGTTTTGATAACATCCTTACGACAGTGTGCCATCCAACGTGGTCAAATATATTTATGTTTTTTGAATCGCATTCCATCATAGAGTGTCCAGGTTCAAAATAGCAATGATCTATTTTCGGGATTTCAAGTGATTTTACCGCGTAGAGAAGCATTGCTGATATGTTTACATTTTGAATCTGCCCTCCACAAGTATCACTCATCAGGACAAATGGTTTACCGTCGCAATGTTGCCTAAAATACATAATAAAGACATGATGCCACTGCGTCCGACCCTCTTCTAGCCATTTCTTCATGCCACATAAAACAGGTATAGCTTCTTTGGTTCCAACATTGTATACAGTCAGATTGTAAAGTGCCAAACGTCTTTTATAAAATATCGCTTTCGCATTTGCGCTAGGACAGTATCTTACAGCCTCCAAATCAAATTCAATAAAATGAATATTTTTGGCAATAGCATCTTCTTTAAATTTATCATGAAATTCTCTGGCACTTATTTTTCTTTTTATGTGTTGCTCATATTCATCACGAAGTTCGTTTTTTTCCTCCTCATTAAAATTTTGAAACCGATAGCATTTATCACACATGTCTTTTTTCGGAGTGTGGAATCTAAGGTAGAAGTCGTTTTTGAATATTTGTCTGTACAACCATAACTTTTCTGGCAGTATATTTTCCTCTTGGCACCTTTGTAAGTAACATTCGTACATTTTTTGTAAATTAAGATCCGAGGGCAAGTACTCATAATTGGTTGACTTTAAAATTAATATGTTTTTTTTATAAATTCTCTTGCATCTTCAGGCCTTTTGTTTCCAGGTGGATGACAGCCTTTTTTACGAGAGGCAACAACGTCACAATCTGATCTATTTCTTACTATATTTCTCACAAATGTTTCAGAAACGTTGAATGTAGCAATAAAAACACCTTGACAAACTTGAATTTTTATACCATTTTCAATAAGGTAAAATACCTAACTTTGTGTTCGAACGTCGTGAATGTTGAGCTGGAGTTCTAACTGACTTTTTTTGTATCTCTTCGATCAACGACGAAAGATTTTTTTTCTGGTTTTCGGTACCTTTTAGCTTTTCCCAGAAAGTTGTATGCAAATAATGTTGGAGATATTATTATTCAATACTAACGTTTTACATAATTATCTACTTTGCAAGTTTTCTACCTTGCTTAACTTTTCTTTTTTTTTTTTTCTTCTTCTCTTTTTAACTTATATTTAATTGATTTTGTTATTTTTATATTTAAAATTTGTTAAATCTTTATTTTATAATTATTACAAAGAAGTAAATAAAAAATTAAAAAAAAAAAAAAAAAAAAAATATACATACTCTATGTGAAATATGATTTGTATTTATTATTTTTATTAATTTCTCAATCTTGTCTTTAATTATTATTCAACAAATAAACATTGTTTCTTATATTACAAACCAAATTTCTTCTGGAGGTTTCCTTCTTTTTGTTCAACAATATTTCACAAATAATGCCTAGCCTCTTCGTCTCAATGGGTATTACACTTTCTGGGGCATTTTGAACAGTCTTTGGGTTGTACACTTCGCGCTTTGACACTTTTCCCACGGGTCGACACATATGACTTACCCGATTGAAATAAAGCCTTTCGAATATTTTTTTCAACGATTTTGGATCAAGCTTTCGCTTTCTTTTTGGTGTTGCACCGTTCTCCTTACCAACGCTGGTAATGTTATTGACTTCAATATTAATTGATGGAATTTCATTTGTTATACCTGCTACTAGAATGGAGTTATCTTGAATATCGTATGGCGAATTCTGCACATTTGACGAGATAGATTCGGAGGATGAAGGAAAGAAATGGGGATCGACAACTGAATCATCGTCACTAAAATCATCTGAAGTAAGATCGTTATCACCTTAGAATGGAAATCTTATATTTAAAACTACTATGATTCTATTTTTACAAATATTACGATCATTGTTTTCATTAGCGAACATTGATACAGAAGGGGCATTCGTTTCATTCATTTCGGCATCAAAAATTCTTTCTCTTGTTTGATTCTTTGTTAGCTCTCGAAAATTCCATCATGAACACTTTAATTTAAACCTTCCACAAAATGACGATCTTGCAATCACAAATAATGAAACTGAATAACGCATCAGTAAAAGTGTTACAAAACAACAATAATGGCAATTTTTTTTCTGTCAACCAAAGCTAAACTAAAGTAAATCTTAATTGTTGACATGAAAGTAAGTTGTGTACAAATAAAGATTGAATTTGATGTGCAGGTCAAACGGTAAAAGCTTATTGCCATAGAAACGTATCTTTATTCAAATTTCTAGAGTTTGGGTCATAGAAACGTAATGCCGCATACGTTTGTCAGCTTCGATGTATTTTGAAAAAAAATGTTGATACGGCAGGTGCTTACTTCTAAGGTACTTTACTTAGAGGTACAATTTTTTGACACAATATAGAATGCTATCACAGATACTATAGTTCCTCTAGTAACTCTATTGTCTGTGATGCTATATTTTAAGAAAGATGGCATACCCAGTCCAAAATCGTAAAAAATGTAGTTACGTTCTTATGTCACTAGGTCGATGCATTGTTGTCGGCAAAATGCACCAGCTGTTTTATTTAAATTGCTCTGAAGGAAAAATCCTACAGCAAATCAGGGTTGCAAAAGCTTAAGTCACTTGTTAGCTTAAGCTTGGCTTTAATTCACAAGCTAGTGAGTGACTTATGAATTAAAAAAAATATAATTCAGCAGCTACGAACTGACTTATGAATTAAAAAAAAATTAATTCACAAGTCAGTTGGTGACTTGTGAATTAAAAAAAATTAAATCATAAGCTTCTTAGTGACTTATGAATTAAAAAAAATTAATTCAGAACCTACTAAGTGACTTATGAATTAAAAAAATTTAAGTCATGGGCAAGTAAGTGACTTATGAATTAAAAAATTTTAATTCCCAAGCTACTAAATGACTTAGGAATTAAAAAAATTCAAGTCATGAGCAAGTAAGTGACTTATGAATTAAAAAAATTCAAATCATCAGCAAGTAAGTGACTTATGAATTAAAAAAATTTAATTCAAAACCAACTTAGTGACTTATGAATTAAAAAAAATTTAATTCATAAGTTAATGGATAAATGCTGATTAGAAAAATTATGAAATGGATAATTTATAAGCTAGCGTGATAATCTTATGATTTAAAAACTAGATTTGAAAGCTTTCGTTAATAATTAAATAATTATGTAGTCAAAACAAGCTTAAAAATTTCCAATCTACCAACTAACTTATGAATTAAATTTTTTTTAATTCACAAGTCACCAACTGACTTGTGAATTAAATTTTTTTTAATTCATAAGTCACTTAGTCCCTGATGACTTGATTTTTTTTAATTCACAAGTCACTTAGTAGGTGGTGAATTAAATTTTTTTTAATTCCTAAGTCACTTAGTAGCTTAGGATTTAAATTTTTTTAATTCATAAGTCACTTTGGGGATTGTGAATTAAATTTTTTTTTAATTCATAAGTCACCAAATATCTTATGAATTAAATTTTTTTAATTCACAAGTTATCTATAGACTTATGACTTAAGGATTTTTTAATTCAAAAATTCGCAACCCTGCAGCAAATTGGAAGAGATTAGAAATTGCTTCGTTTGAACACATATAGAGGTCTCGAAACTGATTTAGAGCTTATGAGACAAATGTATGACACACACCATATAGTCTAAATGAAAGTTTTTATGACTTCTTTTATGCCATACAGCAATTTAACAGTCGTCTACAGATATTTAACAGTTCTATTCAATTTCCAAAACAGGCAACTGAATTAATAGACTTGATCAAGCACAAAGTCAAGAAAGTTAAACGGCGAATTGGTGAATTAGTCACATAACATTCAATACAACAATATTACCTCAAGTGATCTATATCTGCAGGCATGTAGACTAACCTGCATTGGTAAGTCAGTGCAATACCTCACCCCTCTGTCGAGCTAGACATTTAAAAAACAAGCATGTTTACTCGTATTTTCACTGCATGGTGCTGGATAATGAAAATTTGGGAACTTCGTTACAGATTTTGTGCAACAAGAAAAATCTAAATTAACATCACGTTTATGTGGAAATCCCAAAAAGTGGGTTTCGTTACTTCGTAAGCTGCCGGTCTTTTTGTCTGTGCGCCTGTACAACCATGCATCTGTGTGAACAGGTTTAGGTAAATTTTATCTTATCTAAAACAAATGGGTAGCTGTGATGCACCGAGTTAAGTCTTATTATAATTTTGTCGAAAACGATACCATCCTGATTGTGGCCAAAAGTTCTGTAGTTAATGAGGATTAACCTCCAACCTTCCATCAAGGCCTAAGTCTCTCTTCTTCTTCGTTTTTCCAGCCAAAGAGAAGATATCGTCCTGACTCAAGATCTTTAGATTGTGAAATCCATGTGAGGGAACTCAGGACTCCTAGATATTACCTTCTGTAACCCAAATTACTTCCAATTTCAACGATCAAGATGTTATGGACGCCAAGATTGGAAACGGCCAAAGGCACACTTTGGCCATGACCAAACAGGTCCCCTCCATTCCTGGTAACACGCACATAGCAATGTTTGAGAATTGTAAGTCACTACGTTTAGGCTCTCTATGAACTGGAAGATATCTAAAGAGCCTTGCTTATAAATACCTTCAATTCAGCTTGAGCGATGAACCCCATATCTAATTAGCTTTTTTAAATCTGTTAACGGGTCCATTCCCCATTAATGATCTTTATCAACGATCTTACACCAGCCCCTTTAACAAATCATTGGCAATCTATGGTCCTCTTCGTGGACATCGGGGCTCGATTCCCTCAGTAAATATTTTAGAAGACTTTTTAAACGGGCTAAAAGCACTAGAGTAGTGTCTGATTAGGTGTCTTATGAGTAGTCGCTAATTTCTTTATAAGAAGCGATCTTGTTGGATGATATTTTGTGGTATTATAGAAGAAGCATCAAGGTTAAGGGAAAATCCTTTTCACAAATCCAGTAATGCCAAGTTGCTTGAAAAAAGCTAATGGCTCCTTGAGTTATTCTTGCGAAGAACCGCACAATCTGCTGCTGGATACCTACTCATTCCAGTTAGCTCAAAAACTATCAATAGTGATGACTTGAGGGGTTTTTTTAAGAGCTATCGGAAATAAAAAAAAAACACATTAAATTCAGAAAAATGCATGACATTTTTATTTGAATCGATAGAACGGTCGATATAATTTAATGTTTGAAGATCATTTCATGCAAATGTTGGCCGCTGCTGCGCCTCAAATGGTCCATCCGCTTAGCCCAATTTTGTCATACTCTTTCTAACATTTTGGGCGGTATCTCACGAATAAGTGCTTCAATGTTGGCTTCCAGTGTGTCAATCGAAGCGGACTTGTCGCTATAGACATGAGCCTTAATATAGCCCCACAAAAAATAGTCTAGAGGTGTTAAATCGCACGATCTAGGCGGCCAATTGACCGGCCCCAAACGTGAAATAAACTGTTCAACGGACTCGCCTCTCAATTGGTCCATTGTTACGCGTGCGTTGTGGAATGTGGCACCGTCTTGTTGAAATCACATGTCAATCAAGTCAAGCTCTTCCATTTTGCCCACAAAAAAGAAATGCACCAATTTTTCGATAAAAAAGTGGATCTTCGGCCAAACTTTTAAGAGCCCATTCACAAAAAGTTTGGCGTTGTGGTAGGTCGTTCGGCTTCAATTCTTGTACCAGCTGTATTTTGAAAGCCCTCACACCCAAATCCTTCCGCAAAATTTTGGCCTAATTGCTGCGAACGGCGCCGAATCGATAATTCACGGTCATCACTAGTACTTGGCGATACAGCTGCGATATTTTCCTGAGTTCGCAATCTACGTAAGCGTGTTGATGGTTTAATGTCCAATGTCCAACAATGTAAATTTGGTGCGAAATTTAGTCGCAATAGCCCGATTAGCCGCCTCAGTAGGTCGATTAAACTGACCATAAAATGGAAGAAGCGCGCGATGAACTTTCCTAACAGATAATAAAATTCAATAATTTGCAAGCGTTGTTCGTTTGTTACACGATTTATGGTTAAATTATTGTCCAAAATGAAGATGTTTGACAGTGACGCACGAAACGTGCGTGAGCTGTCAAAACCAGTGTTGCCAAAAAGAAAATAGCAAAAAAATCACCCATTAGTATGCAGGAGAACGAAGAAATTATTCCTCACCTTCTCTGTACGTGTGCTTCTCTTTCCCACTGAGTGACGTAGGCGCCACTAAGGAGCTATCTACCAAACACAGGTATTCATAATCTTTTACCCTTCTTCAATAACTCTCAAGTAGTTTAACGAGTAAGATGAGAAGGCGTTTCCTAGATTCATGCATTATCACATTGGACTAACTGTGATGTGAAAGTCTTGTTTACTAGTTCTACCTAACTTAACACAACTTTCATAATGATACCTATGTCAATGAATTAGGTTACACACCATTTGCATAAGTCATCAATACTTAACCAGGCTTAAGCTGTCAACCCCAAGATAAGCTTCATGCGATCCGTTCGTACATTTCATTTCTGTTTAGTATTCAAACTACATTTTATCCAATAATTTGTTTTTTACTCCTTGTTCTTTTTTTTTTCGTTAAACTCAATACCAAAACGAAAAAAATTCTAGAAAAATTAATGATGAAATTCACCTTTTATTTCTCTTTTTTTGAATTGAAATAATACCAGAAGGACTATTTTGCGATTGTACGAGAACGAGTATATCCTGTTTCTTTTTTGTTCTGTTTGTTATCAATCCTTATAGTACCTGTGTTATTTCACTTAATGGCATTGGAATGGTCATAAAAAAGGCACTCGCAACAGTAACAGGGACAAGATAACAAAGTACAACAGCCTGGCCAGCCAGGATATTCGTATACATATTACATATAATACCAGATACAATATTGAATACATACGGCAATTGCGCAGACATAAAACCTCATAAATTTTAAAATTAAACTGCGTTAGGTCCGTGTTACGACAGCACGACCGACGACCAGCAAGAACCCTGTTGCGAATGTCTGCCGATGCCAATGTTCTTCTTCTTCTGCATTGCATCATCAGCAAAAGCATGAATGAAACAGAGTTGGAAATAAGGATTTGGATTTCAGTGAGACGGAGACAGGGGAAGAATTAAAGGAAGAGACGGCATCGGCGACCTTTCTCCAGGGGTCACTTCTTCCTTATCTCTGGTGAACTTCCCATGGATGCCTTAAGTAATGAGGATCACTTATCTAGGAGCGTCTTAACTGATGGCGTGGATATGTGACAGTAGGTGACATGAGGGTCACAGGAAAACTATAACCTATAGGTACTATATTTTGTGGCTAGAAATTCTTTATACCAAATGAGTTGTGACGCCTCAAAGTTGGTGATTTATGCGATCACCCATGGTGGCAACTTCCTTGTGTCTGCAAATCCTTGCTGTATCTCAGAATTCATATTTCATCCCTTCATTGATGTGATATTTCTTTATTTACACAAATCTTAGTGAATACAAAGAATACTACCAAAGGAATTGGATTTTAACAGCGTCCCTCACTTACGTACAAAATATAAGAAATCTGGCTATTTCGAATGAAGGTGATAAATCAAATTTTAATGCATTTTGAGATTACTTCCAATTAAACTAGGTTGGTGCATTTGAAAACAAATAATTATTAGGGGAATAAAATACAATGAAATATAATAAAATGCAGAAAAAATAAAAAAAATTACGACTGGATTGCACGTAGATACTTGCTCTTATTGCTAACAAATAAAAAATATAAAACATGGATTCAATTAGATGAGATAAGAATGTAAAGGGTCATTCATTTAGTGGTTTCAAGTTAGTAGCGCTGGCATTTGACACCTGTCAAACTCAGCTGTCATTTGAAGTGTCATAATAATATAAGTTGAACATTTATGATAATCTATCGCTTACCCATCGAACAACGCGTAACAATTATTAAAACTTACTACAAAAATTGAGATTCACAGGTTGCCACTTATCGCGCATTACGCGATGATTATGGTCGTCATAATAATATTGTGAAGAAATTTGAAGAGAGTGGAATCGTTACTGATGTCGTAAGGCCTATGTATCATCGTTATCACGTTCAGTCGAAAATATTGCTGCTCCTATTCTTGCTGATGATCCGAATTTATCGATTTCCCGGCTTTCGCAGCAATTGAACGTGTCGCATACCTCACATGTCGTATTTTGCATCATTAGATTCGGAGCGATATGGTCGAATGATAACCGATTTTTTTTAGCCAGCGATTAAAGATCATGACTTCGACGATATGTGGTTCCAACAAGACGTGGCAACCAGCTACACAACACGACCAACTATGATGTTGCGTGAGAAGTTTCCTGGTAGCGGAATTTCAGGTTTTGGCGACGTTAATTGCCACCCAAGATTATGCGATTTGACACCGTTAAATTTTTTTCTGTAGGGCTACGCAAAAGACCGTGCTTACGCTAATAATCTCCTAATTTGACGCATTCAAAACCAACATAACTCAAGTTATGGCCGAGATATCGCCCGAAATGTGCGAAAAAGTGGTGAAAAATTACCTTGAAAAAAATCGCATGCTTTGAGCCTTCTCAAATCGGTACTTTGAATATTATTGTTTTTCACACTTAATGGCAAAGTCTAACCTTTATAATGAAACAAAATGTACGCCAAAAATGTATCGCTGTTTGTGTTTTATCAAGCCTTACTACCGAAACCAAAAATTGAATGACCTTGTATAAATGCATAAAATTGCCGCCTGATTAGTAAAAAAGTATGAATTTATAGAAACAAAGTTTAAAAATCGTTTTATTACTAAGAAAGTTCCTTATACGAGTATACATATGTACATAACAAATTTATTTAAAATTTTTCAAGAAAAAAAATTTCCGATGACAATTTTAAGTACATATTTAGTAATATAAATCTTAGGAAAAAATTTCAAAAAATAATTACTCAAAAGTTTTCAAGACTTTTCAAGAATTTTTTTTTTCAAAAGCACAAAAAAATATTTTTTTCGAATATTTGTTGTTTATACAATATTATTTTAAATTTAAAGGAGCTCCTGTACACACATTTTTATCATAATTTTTACAACCGTTAATGAGAAAGTCGAAAACCAAAAAAAAAAACAGGCGCGGTAAATAACATTTTTTCCTTAAATTTGTTTTGATCAAAGTGTAGTCCGTGCCCATAAAAGCACACTTATTCTTTTTTATCAAAATCGTTAGAGCCGTTTTCGAGATTTGGCATAACATCTGCATGGCAGGTATCGTTTGGATCTAAAAAAAAATCAATTTCTCCTCTAGGGACTAGGGTACCCTTAAGTTCTGTGTTTGAAGATATAACCTCGAGCGGCTTAAGCTGTAGGGAGAGGTACAGACGTACAGACGAAATTGTCCACTTTTTCGTGTTCTCTATCATCGTAATGTCAACTATGATCAAAATCTCAAGTTCGATTTTGTTCTAAATGCATAACTTGCCCTATATAGTACTAAAACCAATATGGCATCAACGACAGAATAGACTTTGGTATTTCTTGTTTTTTGGTTGTTGACGAAAGTACTGCCATTTCAGTTCCTAAAATACCTTGTAATATTTTTCAATCCAAGAATTGCTGTGAATTTAGGGCTGTCGGCGGCGTCCACATTCTTTGCGAATGACATTGGCCAGGCTATAACCGACAATGGAGAGTGCTGGCGGTCGATGATACCAAATTTTTAGCCCGAATTGGATGACATGGACATCAACACAGCCCGTGTCACAATGTACATTTTACACGAGCGATTTCCGAACATTGTTATCTCATGCAGAGGCAATGTGAATTATCACCTGAGTGAGATCATGTGATTTGACCACCTTGACTTCTTCTTATAGGGGTTTTTTTTAAGCCGCAGATATATGCCAACAAAGCAAAAACCACCACTACCCTAAAAGTCTACATATTTAATGCCATTGGTGAAATTCAGGCTGGGCCAAAATAAATGTCTGAGATGAGCAGCACCACCCAGATGATATATTTCATACACAAAGAGGCCTAGAATGTATATAAAAAATACACCCAGAAAAAAACTGCGACCTAGATTTTAATAGCCCCGTATTAAAATTAAAAATGCATTCAGTTTTAAAAGACGCATTTGAATTAATTTAAAAATGATTTGTATCAAATACGAAAAGCTTTTACGAAATTAGGTAAATAACTTAGATTTTTGAATTGAAAAAATGACACAATTGATTTAAATATCCTCTATACTTTTGATGCATTTAAAATGAATTATATTAAATTCAAACATGAAATTCAAACGATAAACTCACAAAATCAAAATATCTTGAAACAAAGTAGAAACGTAATGAAATTATAAGTCCTAATGTTTAAAGCAACGTTAAAACATAACTCCCCAATATTAACTTATCGATATATTTGAATAGATTTTTAATCAAAGTGCGAGCATATTTACACCAATAAATTTTAATTATTGCGAGGTAGTTATCAATTATCTATATTTTCGCTTTAAAAATTGAATGCATTAAAATATTAAGAAAACACATTTAAAGTAAACCATAATGTTATTCCTTATTGGGATGCTAACTGTTTGAAATTGGTATTATTTAATAGTTTAATTGTAAGTACATTATGTATTTATTTTATAGGGAAATCTTATTAAAAATAAATAAGAATGCGATTTAGTTAAAGGAAACTAACAGAATATTTAAATCAAATAAGAACTTATTCCAAATGAACTGCATTCTTATTTTCGTGGTTTATGTTTATTAAGATCAAAATTAAAACGTATTTAAAACAAACAAGAAAAATATTCAACAAATGGAAGTTAACTGTATTTTCATTATAAGAAGGTGCTAGGTTACATTTTTGAATTTTATTTCAGTCGCGTTGGTTATTTGAAGAAATAGTCAATTAAGAGTGTTTGCGTGTGCATTAAAGCTAATTTTTAAAATAGAAAATAATATTTGAGGCAATAAGTTGTCAATATTAAAGTGAGTTATTGTGCAAGAAAAGTGGAAATATTTGTTGGTGAGTTCTTTTTATTTGATTTAGGCTACTTATTTGCAAGCCGATGAAAACTGTAATTATATTTAAAAGATTTTCATATTGGTAATTTTTATCTTTTAATTTTTTCTCGAAGTGGATCAGATAGTTCATATGCTTTTTTCCATTGAATGTGTATATATTTGGGAGAAATTTAAATTTAATTGGAATTTTAACAAGGTAGATGTGTATTTTCATTACAGGTGTCATAAACAGTGTGGACATAAACATATAGGCTATTTGTTTTCATAAACCTTAAAATATAATACTTTCTTTAAAATCAGCACGTAACTAACCGTAGCTTACAATATTTATCTAAAGAGGATATATGAGATGCTATCACAAGTGTTGGATTAAGGGGATAATTCAGGGAAAAACTTTGTTTTTGGCGAAAACCCATCCATTGTAGATCAGAAAATATCATTATTTCCCACTGAAAAATACGGTAAGGTAAATGGAAACAAATTTAATTATGCTATGTTACTTTCACAAGCACTATCACCTGAACTATCAATATCATTTTCAGGATTACTATTTTATTCCACGAAATAGGCAAAAACATCCAAGTGGAAAATTATAATGAAAATAGCCGCTCGAAACGTTCAAAGTCAAGCGAATGATCTTCCATGTCAACTAACGAACCCTCTGGGCCCGTATTACGAATTACGAATATCGTTTATAAATCCCTCGTTATCGTTAAGTTGCGATTACGTTTTACGATACTGGTTTTTTTAAAACGATAATCGTTTTCTCTTACGACTGCTTTTGGCACTCGTATTTCATTGTTTTGACACATGTACTCTTTTTGACAGAAATATTGAAAGAATGAAGTTGGATGCGCTTAAAAAAATAGATTTTTTTATTTTATCCGGCAATATTTTCTAGGGTATCGTTTTTTTGCCTTTCGTTTCGTAATCTGTAATACGGGTCCTAAATTTGAACAACAAGCTTAAGTTGGCATCGTTCGGATTGAAACTTAGTTAAAGAGAATTGGAGAAAAACTTTTTCACTCTGGCAGAATGAATTAAATGAAGACTCAGAGCTGGTATTTTTTTTTCAAAACACTTGTTAAATTATAAATCTTTAAAGCACTCAAATCCGAATTTAAAGAACTATTACTCTTTTAATAAGCATGAGCTGCTTTTTTTGAAAGTTTAAATCTATTTTAACTATTTACAATAAAAAAGTAAATTGAAAACGGCTTCCATTTGCGAATTGTTTAATAGATTAAATAAACACATGTCAAGGAAAAAAATTTATTTGAGAATATATGTATTTAAAAATAATTAATTTGTTTTGCTTATTTCTAAATAAATGAAATTATTATACATATTTAAACTGCGAAATCGTTTTTTATTTTTCCTTGTATCTGTAGGCTAAATAGGAACATTTACTCCAATATAATTTGTACAAAATAATATATGTACATAATTATAATTTTACACTTTTGTCAACGGAGATGACATCGATTTCAAAACTTTAAAATTAATTATTTCCAAATCATTATATCATCTTAAATATATTTTCAAAGCAGAAAATGAAATCAATTGTATGAATCAAGTCATTGATTTGAAAATTTTGACATTTAAATCCAGCCGGTATTGCTTTATATTTAAACTACTTACATATTTGTTTCTTTCAAAATAAAATCTTATTAAAATCTATTGCTTATTGGCTTTAATTTTAAGTCGAAATCCCTTTGATTTGAAATCATTTGGCTTGCATTCAAACTACTAACTTGTTTTATTCAAAGTAGAATCTTATTTAAATGTAATAAATATTGACTTTAATTCACGATGAATAAACATAAACATATTTTAATGAAAATATTACGTCTTTTACTTTGATTTAAGTTCGTAAAGCATTTATTTTAAAGAGACTTTTGATTAAGTTTTTTTTCAAAGATGCACTACTTTGATTTTAAAAATTCCGTGTTCGGTGCCAAATTGTTTCCATTTTACTTTGATTCAAAGTATTTTTTTTTGATTCTACAATGTTTTTTGGCTCAGTGTACAGAATTGGTCTTATGACACTTTCTTGTGGTACACCAGAATCAATTTTCTTGAGTTTCGGGTAGTTTTGGTCGTACCGTATTCTAAAGACCCGGTTCGTAATGTATGATTTCAGTTGTTCGAAGTACTGGGAAGGTCTCTATGCAAATTACAATCAAATCTGAGGAGCCAAACCTTGTCAAAGGCTTGAGCAACATCTTAGAACAGAGCTGAACATATTTGTTTATCTTCTAGTGCCTTTTTCATAAAATCCGTATTTCGATGGACTTGATCTATCGTGAAATGTTAATTACTAACTTTAAAGTGACTGGATAAGTGTTCTTTCTTCTATTAGTTTGCTAAGCACAATTTATTGATGATGAGTAACATGATGCAGAAGAAAGAACTCCAACTATTTAAATATGCAGAGAAACGTAAGTAGAATATACTGTCGAAATAATGGAGCTGATATTGGAAAAGCTGGAAAAAATAACGAGATTCCCAAAAGTCCAGAAGACAAGGCAGTATTCCGCCTTAACAATGAACTTAAAAAGAAAAGCAGTGAATTCAAAAATGATTCACGTAATATATTCCTGAAAAGTTTGTCGAAGGATGCTTCTACCAAATACTCTTTATGGAAGGCAGCCAAGCACCTAAAAAGACAGTAAAATCTCAAGATGAAATTGGATTGGAAGCCCGAAACAAAAGGCTGACATATTCGCTGATCGTCTTGCGAATGTCGTTAAGCCATTATCAAGAAATGCAGCTACAGATGACATATTGCTTTTGCCAGGCTCAAAGAACTAAGAAGCAACAACACAAGTAATCTAACAAAAAAGTCACGATCTAATAACTATTCAGGTTTTGAATGAAATGCCTTCAATAGACTTTAAAATTATAATAAATGGATGCTCTAAGCTTAGATATGTTCCACATCATGGGAAAATTGCAGAAGTCATTATTGTTCCTAAGCAAGGTAAGCCAATAATAGAAGTAACTTCTTACAGAACTATACTTATACATATATACATATACATATACAATGAAGAGCCGTCAAGAGTTCAGGTAGTTGAAAGCCGGTAATAACAGATTGGAAGTTCTAAGGGATTGTGCAAATTCTAATTTTTCATATACATATGTATGTATAGTGGTGTTTTGTTTTGTATAATTTTGTTTTGTAAAAATATACAGCATCTAAAATCTAGAAATTGCTGTAGTGAACATCCAAAGACTAGTTTGTGATAATGTGAGATGTGTTCATGTCTCCTGAGACCATAAACGTATCTAATCAAGTCTTTAAAAGCCACAAGCAGTTTATGTTTAGAGTGCGAATTAGGCCTACGAAGACGACGAAGTTAGAGTAGTCAATTAAAGGTACCAGTAATGTTTTAATTAGTCTCAGTTTGGTGTTTACTGGAGTAATGGTAGAGATTGGTCAGAGTCTACGTAGTGCGGACTAGATTCTAAATGCAGTTAATATGATCATCTGCTGAAAGTGACCGGTTGATTTTAAAACCAAGATTAGTAACAGTGTCTTTAAAGTGAAGCTGGACTTGGTCTAGAAAAACTGGAGGGAAGTATGAGGTATCAAACTGTTTCTTAGATATCGCAATAACTTTAGACTTAAGCGGATTTAGAATTAGACCATTGCTAACGGACCATTTGGAGATTGCCATCAGATCCTCATTAATCCTACATATCTAGTCTTCCTGCAGACCAAGCGGCCGGGATAAATAAATTTGAACGTCATCTGCATATAGATGCAGCATTACATTTGAGCAAACATTAGGTCATTTATAAATATGCAGAATAATAAAGGTCCTAGAATAGAACCTTGTGGTACACCTATATGCAAAAACAAATAATCTGATTCTTTTTGGAAAAACTTCGCTTTTTGGGAGCGATTGTATAAATAACTCTCAATTAGGCGCACAGCTCTATCATGAAAGCCAAAATAGTACTTTAGTTTTTTGCAAAGTATTTTATGGTTTACACTGTCAAAAGCCTTTAAGAAATCCAGCAAGCCTTATATCATCGAGGACTTTAATCAATGCAGTTTGGCAGCTGTGATTTGCACGAAACCCTGACTGAAATGGTGATAGTAGCTTAAACATACTTATATAATTCGTAATTTGTAAAGCCAGAATTTTCTCAAATAACTTTGACAGGCAAGGAAGAATACTTATAGGACGAAAATCTGAGCAAGAAAAAGCATTAGGCTTTTTGGCTACAGGGATGTTTTTGGCTATTTTCCAGCTTAATAGGAAAGTTGAGGACATAATGCAGGAATTGATCAAATAAGTCAGAGTGCTCAAGATATATGGCAATTGGCAATATAATTTTTACGAAGCATATTGGCAACCCATCTTCTCCTAGAGCATCTGATTTAACTGATCGAATTGTATCTACAACCTCAAATTCTGAGACAGAAACAAATTCAAATTCAGTGGAAGGATCATAACGGGCTTGGTCATTAGGTACAAAATCCAGATTTTGATAAGATCTCAATATGAATGATTTATTTAATTCATTTAGATCAGGCAAATTTTGAACAGCTTCCTTTTTACCGATTTCGACCATGCGAAGATTATTCCAGAGCTTGCGAGATGATTGATTAGTATCCAACTTTGACATGAAGAATCGCTTTTTGGCTCTGCGAATTACAAATGTTGCATCATTTCTCGCCCGGCAAAATAAATTCCAATTGGAATTTGTGGGATTAAGCTTCCACTTTGCATAGGATTTTCTACGCTTTTTATTTTTTTAACTGACCCAACAACATCTGAAGTAAACCAGGGGCAATTTTTGCTGCGAACTGATACCGTTTTAAAAGGAACATGCTTTTCAAATAGTTCGAGAAGCAATGATTGAAAATATTCAGCTTTGTCGACAGAATTGGAGAAATTTTGACATAAATGCCAAGGGAACTCCATGGCATCAGCTTGCAGCGCAAAGCAGTCCACTCATTTAATATCTCTGAATTGAAAAGTCGATGGAGTAGGCACACTTGAGAAATCAATGTTGTAGGTGCAGTAAATAAGGACTTATGGATTTTGTAGAAAAGGCACATAGAGCTCTTCCCAATACTACGAACAACTGAAAGCCTTCATTACGGACCAACTCTTTAGAAAACGGAACGAGCAAAATTACTCGATACTCAAGAAAATTGAAGCTGGTGTACCACAAGCAAGTGCCATAAGACCAACCCTGTATTCTGTATTGGTAATATTCTAGGGATAGTAGACATCAACGCTTTCATGGTTATGTTGATACTGCAAAATTTGTGTCCCATAAATTCCTTACGAGGGCTTAAGAAAACCCTACAAAAAGACGTCTAACGGCATCAAAGCTGACGATCTCGGTAACAAATTCACATCGCGTCATCTTGAGATAACCATGTTCAGAAATAGCTCATATAAAATATTCATTGTGGAATGGTCTGTGGGGCACGTAGCGCGCTGTCTTATTCAGACCATATGTAGTTGCCAGTTGGCATCCATATCATCCAATTTGGGCCAAAAGAAATTGGTTGTCATCGACTGATAGCGCTCGCCGTTGAAGATGATGGCCTGGCCATTGTCGCTTTCAAAAAGTATGTACATACATAAGTATCGATGCCTTTTTCTAAATGAATTGCAACTTAGCAGATCTCGTACAGAGTGTGATCGTCCCAAATTTTACAATTTTGCTTGTTGAGGAACATATTCATCCTCTCGTAAGGACTTTCATGGCGACTGTAAATTGGAAATGTTGCTCGAACAGAAGACTAAGTTTATCATTTTGCAAAACAGCCTTAATAACTGACAGCTACTGGTTGTATCCAAGGATCAACCTCAGATAATCAAATTATTTAAACATAAGGATGTGATTTGTTTTCATGTTAAATTTTTAAAACTAGCTATGTTAAGCTTAAAAGCTTAAGCCGTAATTAGACCGAACTTTATCCAAATGCCGGATCTAAAATTAAACTCTTACAACTTTGAACCTTGTGGACTTCGAAATCTAATTGCTTGTTTGCCTTATGGTAAAAGAAAAACAACACTTGTATGTGCCAACATACATATACTTATGTAAATAACCACAGTGTAAAAATAAGGGTGAAAAGATTAGAAAATGTCTGGGCCTGTCCCTCTTGAAGGCTGGTTATATTGTTATAAGAAACTTTAATTGGCTATATTTTTGTTGTTTTCTGTTGCCATTTTAATGTTAAAATAATATAAATTCACCCCCAAACACACATTTTACCTGGTCATTGCATGGCCATCACCTGGCAAATGGCGACAACACATGCCTCTAGTTGCCATATTGTTATTGATGGCTTCACTCTAAGAAAATTACCGTAATACCTGTACTGTAATAAGCTCCTTCTATACTTCACCCTTGAACTGGGGGTTGGTGTTTCTCATTAAACAAGGGTGTGTCGCATAAAACACATATACTCCCAGGCATGAGGTACCAATTGTATAATTGACATACGTGTCAAGGGAAAGTTAGTGATAACATTTTGCTGACCATGTTTCCAAGCATTTTTGTGTGTTCAACTGAAATGATACTGATTTTCGAAAATACATATCTACCAAGGACATACATATAAATAAATGGGCCTTGTTCATGTGAGGCCGCAATAAAAACTCGTTAATTAGTTGATAGCAAAGCAAATGTTAAATGTAAATTAGTGTTTTACATGATGGCTACTCATTGTTCTTATTAAACACTCAACTGTGGACAGCAACAAAAATATTAAAAAAAAAAACTACGACAAGAGTTTAAATGTAGTACGTCAAAATTGTTTATCTTTTTTACTATAATATATATTTTTTGTGTAAAATTTTTGAAAACATTGGTATTTGTCATGAAAGTCAAGTAAATAATGAGTCAAACAAAAATTTGTTTTTTTTTGTTTTGTTGTGCGAGCTGGGCGGTTCGTGTTTTGTAATAAATTAATCGAAAATGTAAAAAAAACTAAAAGAATTTATTGCTGATATTGTTATATGTCGTTATTATTAATTATGTACCTAATAAATATGTCATATTTTTATAATGAATTATCTATAAATTATACTCATCAATTCGACAGATCAGGGGTAGACCGTGATTACGACTTCTAACCAAGAAATTATGATACTTTTTTTGAAAATAGTCAAGTATATCTATCGTTGGTTCTGAATAGAAGGCTGGAAAGTACTTAGGATACATTGGAATCCATCAAACGGGAACATTGATATTTAGTCAATTCCAATATGGCCTCCTAGCGCTGATTAATTAAATTATGATGAGGTAAGATACATATGTATTTGTAAAATTTTTCTTATTGTAAATTATGTCGAAATACTTTGCTTCGTTTTCTTAATATATTATGTAGATATTAAGAAACACTTGAAATTGAAAAACCATGTGCCATAGGTATATACTTCGTTTGTATACAAATAAAATTTCAGGTTTTAAAACCGACAACCCCTTTCACCCTAGGTATTTTATGGTCATTTGGCTCTACAGTTTCAGTTTTCGTCACCGGACCTTTATTTTCATAGGCTTCGGTAACAGTTTTACATCTATTTTTACTTGCGACACATACAGCCGTAAATGAAAATAATCGAAATTTTCGGCATTTGCGTAACGAATACAATTATTGGCACTCTCTTATTTTGCATCAACTATTAGCATCCCTGTAGTCAAAAACGGATTTCATAAAACCTAGTGACCCAAGCATATAAATGTTTGTTCATTCTTAAACTGATTTTATAAGTGCAAAAGTAAAGTCGTGTTGTGAAAATGTGATCAAATATTTTTTAGTGTTCCCGCTAAGGAAAGAGAATTTGGTAAGCCTTTGTTTATTATTTTATGGTAGGTATATTTAATTAAAAAATATATATAGTTCTTGTAATAAAAATATATTAAAGCTTAAGTTCTTATCAAGTACATCCTAAGTGGCTCAGCCGATTTTTTTTAAACTTGGTAGATTGCAATTTTAGATCTTTCTCCCCACACCTTCACAGCTTCTTTCTTTTTTTTTTATGACCAAACTAACAGTACCTGCCATACGATTTTTCTTTTGGAAATCGTATAAATATTTTTTTTTTTTAAACCTATCAAACAAATTTTTTTTTAATAATTCAAAAAATTTCATTTAGTTAATGCTTATAGTAATGGTTAAAACTTTTTTTTCTAAAAAATGTTTATTAATGGTATACTGTCCTTGAAACGATTTTTTGTTTTTGATTTTCTCAAAAGCTCTCTAAGAGTTTGAATATTATTGGGTTTTCCAATTTTCAAAAAAAAAACTTTGTCTCGATTTAAGAAAAAAAGTCAATTTTTTCAATATTTCGAAAGCCCAATGATTTTTTTTTTAAATCTGATAAATAAAAGTTTCTTAATATAATCTACAAGATGTGGAAAAAAAATTATTTTAACAACGTATAACGGTACCCTCCATAGAAATGATATAAAAAATGGTTTTCGAAAATCAGGTTTTTTGCGAAATTTGTTTTCTTTCGATTAATAATAAAAAAAATTTGAAATTGATGTTACTGACTACTGACCTACCATAGAACCATTTTTTCAAATTTTGAATTTCTCATTATCGGCATAATGATTTTAATGAAGTTTTTTATAAGCTTCTAAAAAGTTTGAAAAACATTGCATTTCAAAACTTTAAAAAAATTTTTTTGAATTTTGAAAAAAAAAATATTTTTTTTTGAAAAATCGATAGGTACGAGTATCTCAAAAAACTACTCAGTATTTTTTTTTTTGAAATATACTCGTATTTCTTATTCGTACAATAATAAAAACTTTAAGTTGGCGTACTAATTTTTTTCTCAAAAATGTTTTATATAAAAGCTTATTTTTTTAAGAAACCACTACAACGACTTATAATTTTTGTTCTTGCATAAATTCCAACTACTAAAGGAGTAGTTTTATTCATTTAAAAAGGTGAATTTTATGCTTATGACCAGTTTTCCTCTAATAACATTCATTTTTGAAGTTCTTAGTCTTTTACGTAAGAGCAAGTTCGTGCGACACAGTCGTTTGTGTTTTGATTTTTTAAGTTCTGTTTAAAGGTGAAATTTGAAAACCTATTAAAGGGAACAGACGCAAGCATAATAAAATGCACGACTGGATCGCACGAACTTGCTCTTATGTAAAAGTACTTGGAATTTAAGATACATTAAGATACATAAATATAAAACATGAATTTAAAATGAAATTGCCGTCTGATTTCTAGGAAAGTATGAATTTATGCAAACAAACTTTAAAAAATCGTTTTATTATTAAATAAATAATTTTTTTATATAAGAAATTTCTTTAAAATTTTTCAAGAAAAAAATGTGGGATGCGAATTTTAAGTATTTAATAATATTGATTTTTGGAAATAATTTCAAAAAATAATCGTTCATAGGTTTTGAAGAAATTGATTTTTCAAAAAAAATTTTTTTTCAAAAAAAACCCAACAAATAATTTTTCGAATATTTTTATATACAATATTATTTAAAACTTAGGGGGACTCCTGCTGAAAATTTTTGGTTAAAATCGTTAGAGCCGTTAATGAGAAAGTCGAAAATCAAAAAAACGGTTCTATGACAGGTACCGTTAATAACATTTTGCCCCAAATTTTTTTTTTACCAAAATGTAGTCCATGTCCATAATATCGCACCTAATTTTTTTTATCAAAATCGTTAGAGCCGTTTTCGAGATAAATAAGATTTTGCATTACGGGTGTATGGGGGGTACCGTTAGATTTAGAGCTAAAAAAAAAATTTCAATTTCCCCTCTAGGGAATCACCGAAGACCCATAACTACCGAGTTTGAAGAAAATAGGTCCAGTGGGTAAGGCTGTAGAGAGAGGTACAGACATACAGACAGACAGACAGACAGACAGACAGACAGACAGACGGAATTGCCGGACCCACTTTTTTCGTCTTCGCTATCATCGTAATGTCAACTTTGATCAAAATCTCGAGTTCGATTTTTTTTCCAAATGCAGAACTTGCCCTATAGTACCTATATCGCAAGTAAAAAACATGCTAGGGCCTAAGATTCTGCCTCCAGTACTCCCGTCCCACGTATCGTCTTGTAACACGATATATTAAAGGTACACGTTCATTGAATCTGATAGATAACCATTTGCATCAAGATACAGGATTGTTTCTGGTGGCAAGTATCCACTTTCCAAAACAATTATGAAATACATAGGAATCGGGTAAAATAGTCCCGATATGGTCTACCGACCCTGGAAAGTAAGTCTAAGGTGTCAATTCTAGACGGTCCGAAAGCATCCAATAGGCTTTTATTTGAGACATTTGAGGCTCTTAAACATTTCCTTTCAAACATTCGGAGCTTTTCCATATACTCGCTTAAGTTAAATGAGCCATTTGTTTCACAAAATATTGAAGATTCTTTAAAAAAAAATATTTTCTTGCGGTAAAATTTACTTACTTACTTACGTTGTGGTCAGAGAATTCTTGGGCACATCGTTTCACAAGGACTATTGCAGAGCTTACTCACTTACTTACTTAACCAACGCCTGTTCTATGAAGCGGCTCTGCCTGAGACATCGCAGCTTTCCATCTTCTGCGATCCCGTGCATCCCTCGGCACACTAAAGCAGGATTGGTAGTATAAGGGTTTTGAAGAGCGTGAACTTCTTTTAAAGGGTAAGGAGCTTTGAACCCATTTATTTTATTAAACCAAAGTAGCAGCGGTTTCCTGGGTTAATTCTTCATCGGGTCTTCACTAAGGTATCGTTCGTAGAGTTAATATTAACTCCGAGGTATATGTAGATGAACTACTTAACTATCTCGAAGTTTTTGCTATCAGCAGTGAGGGTTTGCCCTAATCGATGGACAGACATTTGTTCGTTTTTTAGTCTTGTCCTCATTTACTTCAAGATCAACAAGTCTCGCCTGATCTTCAACAGCCGTGAAGGAATCTATCGCAGAACTTTGGGAACGCCCGATGATGTCGATATCGTGCGAATACCTCAACACTGTTGGACAGATTTGTTGAGTATAGTGCCTTCCGTGTTAACGCCCGCTCTGCCCACCATTTGATGCTCTAGAACGAGATTGAAGAAATCACATGATGGCGCATCTCCTTGCCGAAGAGTTTCTCCCTATAGTTGCACATTGCACCGCGTACTCTCCAATGTCACGCGACACAGTTGGATCAGTTTTTGCGGGATCCCGAGTTCGGGATCTCCTCACGCCAACGAGACGGTGAGTCTCGACTTAAAATTCGTTGGTCTTTTTCAGGATTAGCCTCAATGTGAAAATTTGGTATAATATTGTGGATTTGTCGGACCGGAAGCCACACTGGTACTTGCGCACTAAATTACTACAGAATGGTTCAATATTATTCACAAACCACATTGGATAGGATCTTTTTTCAAATATTTGCACTAAACCAATCTTCCTGACTTGAATACCCACAACTCAAAGCAAAAACTCTTGAACACAATAGTATGTCTAACGACTTCTCATAATGCAGTTTCTTATAAAATGAGTTACAATTTCCATGAACCAATATAATACTCGTATAATGGCACAGGTTCAAAATCAATAAATCTTCCCAAACAGTTTCTGTGGTTCTTAATGTGTGAACACATGTTTTCAGGACCACCAGCGAAAATATTCGTATAACAGTTATTATATTTTGCAGTAAAGTTATTTCAATTGTATATTGTTCGTCCCACTTAACTTTTTTCTTAAACAGCAATGAATTATTGTAAGGTTCGTTGATTCTTCTGATGCGAAGAATATCCCTATCCCTATTCCCTACTCAAATGTTTTGTCAAAGTCAATTTTTTAACATCTTTACATGAGAAGGATTTTTTTATTAATGCGATTTAAGTAAAAATTGTGACAAAAAAACACACACTTATGACACTTGTCCTTTTTTCAAGAAATATTGCCCGGAAACAAAGACCCAAAATTGTTATTGATTTTTTTTTATCTGAAATGTAGACGCAATCCTTGAAATTCAATGCCACAAGGATAATTGTTGTTTACACAAGTAAAGGACATCGCCTACACAAACAGTGTTTTACATGTTTTGTTTATTTTTTAGAAAGAGAAAAAAGACCTTTCTTTGACTTTCTTTTACTCTTAAATCAAAACAAACTTTATGTTGTGTCGTTCATTGTTCCTTGTACACACATCCTACACATTTGGGGAACCTTTGTGAACGTGTTATTCCTTTTCATGATAAGGATTAAATTGAAGCAATTATAATTGGATATTTTGATGTCTTGACAAGTTTGCTGTAGGTCTAGGTGGTCTTCTCTTTTTTCATAATTCAAGAAATTGTACATGTGTAAGTTGAACAATGAACCTATCCTTTTTATTAAAGAAGAATCATGCGTGTATTGCCACTGTCAAAATCTGTTGATAACTTTATAGTCATTATGATAGGTATGCTCGAATTCTGTTCTTTTTTTTTTGTTTTAACAGGAAAGTGGTAGGGTAGTTTTTAATTCTTTTTTCAGAGAGCTAGCAAAATTTAAATACTCAACATTGGAACAAAGTATATTTGTTACTTGCGATACATACGTAATAACCGAGATCAGACGTCATTTTACGATAGAGAAGATGAAAAAAGTGAGTCTGGCAAATCCACCTGTCTTTCTGTTGGTGTGACTGCAGATTAAACGGCTCAGCCGATTTTCTTATAAGAACTAAATATTTCGAAAACCACATGCACGAATTTTTTGAAACTCGATAATAACTTCAATAATATCTGCAATAAGTAGAAAATAGATTTATTTTATCTTAAAATAAAGGTTCGAAAACGGCAACCAATATTCGACAAGATTTTGTCTGTTCTAATTCAATACAAAATAAAATGCACGACTGGGTCGCACGAACTTGCTCCTATGTAATAGACTAGGAATTTTAAAAACGAAAGTTATTAAAGAAAATTGTTCATAAGGATAAAATGAATTTCTTAAATTCTTTTAGTAGTAAGAGATAAAAACAGAGTGCTATGCAAATATGAATTTATGCAAGAACAAAAATTATAAGTCGTTGTACTGGTGCTTTTATGTACAACATTTTTAAAACATTCTTAAGAAAAAATTTAGGTACGCCAACTTTAAGTTTTTATTATTGTACGAATAAAAGTTAATTTTCCAAGAAAAATATTAAGCCGTTTTTGAGATATCGAGTTTTCCAAAAAAAAAACGACTTTTTTTTTTAAATTGAAAAAATATTTTTTTTTAAGTTTTGAAATGCAATGTTTCTTAAACTTTTTAGGAGCTTCTTTATAAAAAATTTCATTAAAATCCGTTATGCCGATAATGAAGAATTCAAAATTCGAAAAAATTGTTCTATGGTAGGTACAGTCAGTAATATCTAGATTTCAATTTTTTTTATTAAATTATAGATCGTAAAAATTAATAAAAAGAAAAAAAAAATTAGCAAAATTCTCGGAACAGTTTCCGAGAAAAATACGATTTTCGAAAACCATTTTTTAACATTTGTATGGAAGGTACCGTTAATTTTAGATAAAACAAAAATTTTTTCTCAAAACTTGTAGACTATTTTAAAAAACTTTTATTTGTCAAGTTTGAAAAAAATTGATCTTGGGGTTTTCGAAATATTGAATTTCCAAAAAAAAAAAATTGATTTTTTTTTAAATCCAAAAAATAAAAAAATTGAAAATTTGAATATGTAATAATATTTAAGCTTTGGGGGAGCTTTAGCATAAAAAAATGGTTTAAATCGGCTGCACCATTTTCGAGAAAATCAAAAACCAAAAAAAAATGCACCCAGGGGGGCTACCAAAAATAACAAGTTTTTGGAAAATTTTTTTCAACCATTATTTAGTTTTAACTAAATGAAATTTTTCTAATTTTTTTTTTTAAATTCTGTGGGACAGTTTTTGAGAAAAAATAAATATTTATAAAATTTCGAAAAAACCGTATGGTAGGTACCGTTATTTTTGGTCTTAAAAAAAAAAGAAAAAAACGTGTGGGGGGAAAAATCAAAACCCATATCAACCAAGTTTGAAGAAAATCGGCCGCGCCGTGTAGGCTGTAGTCGAACCGAAAGACAGACAGACAGACAGAATTGTGAGACCCACTTTTTTGGTCTTCTCTATCATCGTAATGTCAACTTTGATCAAAATGTCGAGTTCGATTTTATTCCGAATGCATAACTTGCCTTATAGTACCTATAAAACGCAAGTAAAAATTTGTAGATGTGACTAAAATCTGTTTTATTTTGTTTTTTTTTTTTTAACAAAACTTGGATTGTTAAACTGACAATATTATCTGTAGTGCATATTTTGTTAATCTGACAAAAAATCATGCAGAATTATAAAAGTTTTGTGAAATCAACAAAATCATTCTTTCGTATTGACAAAAATTTAATCAAAACGATGAAATTGTTTTGTTGGAGTTCAACAAAAACGTTTTTATCAATATTACCTAGGAATTTATTTTCAGTGTAGATCATATCTTAAATAATAAAATACACTTAATTTTATGTTTATCAAAAACGTTAGCCCCGTTTCATAGGTAATTAAGCTTTTTTCGTAAGATTTAAATTTAATCTCTAGAAAAATATTTAGGAACCTTCAGTACCAAGTATGAAGAAAACGATTCTGCGATGTAGATTGTACATGTACCGACATACAGGCAGACAGACGGATTTGCCAGATTCACAAGCTAGAATTTTTTTTCCACATGCAAAACTTTCCCTATAGTAAATATTTGCATCCCAAGTTTAATACTTCTACGGGAGGAACCAAGAGCAACCATATTTCGGGGAAAAAAAATTATAGAATGCAGCCTTTAACAAAATTAATTTATTTGATTTCGAGGAATTATTACTTAACTCTTGGTAGAAAGTCTTAAGAAAATCGCCTGATCCGTTAAGGTCGCAACCGATGAGAGTGGCAGGCGAACCAACCTTTCGCCTTTTTCATCAGAAATCCTTTCTATAGTCGCACTACACGAATGTGGAATGCTTTCCAAGTATATATTGGAGGTATTGCACTGCGATCTAGAGATCTATTGTGCCCCTGTTTCAAATCCTCTCCAACTTTCCTAAGCGCTCGCACTGCGCTCAAACTACATAATCTCTTCTTTAGAACTCGCAAAATATGTAATGGTTTTTTCAATTGCCTCCAGTAGATTTCGGAGATATGTGGTGGTTAAGTTGTTTGCATGACATCTGTCAAATTTGTTGTTTATTATTTAAATACTCATACCAAGACACCATGGCATATTCATACGATTGAACAGCACGTACAAATAAAAACACTTTATTAGCACATTCACGGTAGACGTGGTGGCAGTTCACAATCGACTCTTCGACGTTTGGTATAGCCAAATTTGAGATGACCGATTTAGTAATCAATCATACAACATTCATTCCTGAAAGGAACACAAGATCGGTCGAGAACATCTACCCGAACGGGGACGGAACACAAGGCAGTCGACTCCTCGCCGAGCAAAAGAACTCGGCCTTTCGCTAGATTTCAACTTGGCGAATATTGCGTCGGGACTTGGGATTACACCCGTACAACCCAACCGACGCACGCAGGAGCTCAAAGTTAATGACCATAGATAATGTCATTTGATCGCTAAATGGGTTTCGGAGCGTCTGAAAGAGGAGGTGTATTCTCAGCCACTGCAAAAAAGTTTTTCAGGGGTGTACTGTCTCTTGTCATAAAAAGTGCTGCTCATAAGCCGTTAGGAATTGGCATAAATTTCGGGTCCTTCTATTCCTGGTAACATGCAAACAAGAATGGGTGAGAGTTGTAAGTCACTAGGTCCTGATTCTCTTTGAGCCGTTGCAACACCAAATTTATTTATTTTTTTATGTTTGTATTGGACGGTTTCAAGTCTGAAATTCACAAAATAAATGTTGGAGTGCCGCAAGGCTCTGGTTTTTCCCAAACTTTCTTCATTTTATGATAAATGATCTTTTGTATGAAACTTCTTATCTGTGAAATTGCTTAGACGACAAAGGTAGCCTCAGCTCAGATATTTGTTCCTAAATTACATCCTATGTTCTAATTGAATTTGGATCTTGGCAACATTGTTTGATGGGTAATCAAAAACTGCGTTGAATTTAATGCTTAAAAACCAAATGATGTCTTCTGTGGTTAAAACGGTACGCATCACGCATATGCCACTATCTATGACCGGCACTAACGTTGAGGAAGATGAAGTAATTCTAAGTTCTCTCAATTTGCATTACAGCATACCTTTAATGGAATGACCCCATATTCAAAATTGCCAAAAATGCTAAGCATTCAATGAGTTAAGGTTTTCTTCGACGTTGCAGGAAATAGACAGTACATTTGTCGATTTGAAAATGATAAGTCACTTCATAACCATAGCCAAAACATTCCATCGAGCTCCATCAAAATGATTCTTGTCTCGTCTTATTTTATCGCTACTTTTTCAAAAAAAAAAAAAAAATCCACCGTAATATGAGTATTCGCGACTCTAGGAATGCCCTTAGTTCACCAAACGACAGAGATTCGTTCTTTACCCGCACTCCACGAATGTGGACTCCGCTAGCCAGCTCAATTTTGTCTATCATTCCTACTTTTAAAAATGTATAACCAATGCACCTCGGTACGAGTATCTCCTGTTTTTCTATTAATGAAGGGTCGTCGAATCCTTTCAAAAGCCCGAAAACTATATAAAAGAAATGTGAAGGGGGTGGTTGTCGAAAATTGAACTGTACTAATGCCCAATACAAACTTTATATCTCAGGTAGGAATTACCACCACGTAATCTACTTCGTCTAAATTTTTGAATCTGTTTGAACTAAAGTAAAAAAAAATATTTTATGTAAATGTGAAACAACCGCTTAAACCGAACTAAAACCGAAGTGAACCATAAATTTGGGCAGATGTTTGAATCAACCAAATGCAAATTTTCCTATAAATACGCAAATAAAATAGCCTTGGCCTGGCAGCAGCGCCTGCGCTGATTGTGAAGTCCTCTTCGTTGTTCACTGACCGATCACCTTTTCGCCAGCGCCTCGCCTCTGCAGACCCACCGATCGAAGAGGACGACTGCGGATCAAAAATATGACTCGTGTAAAGATACATGATAATTTTTCGATTGTAAAAATATGAACATGAACAACATGCCTTTGTTTCGCTTTTTTAGACGTATTGCGAACCCTCTCCCATTGAACCGCAACGTGAACAAATGTCGGACCCCCCGGGGTCGTCCAGAGACTTTTGTTTATGAAACATTCATATACCGTTTACAGTGTAGAGTAAGTATACAGAAAATACATACCGAAATATGAGAGCGAGAGCCGATAAATCGATATCAATTCTCATATCATATCTTTCATGCCTGTGGACCTACCTAAGGCTGTGGAGCAGTGAAACTTTTATTTGGATAACCTATGTCCATCCGATACAAAACTTATGGTGAGGTACTTCAGAGGAGCATCATCATCAAGCGGCTTGGAGTTCGGACCATTCAGCAAAAGCTAAGAATTTGCATTGGAAAGTCTGTAGAGATTCGGACTATGAACCAGGCACGACGAAGTTGAGCCACGGTCGCAATCACTGGCGCGGCGGCGTCTCCGTTGTCGTATAGTCGTCGTCTTTTGTCATAATTTTCATGTTGCGATTGCGATGTCTTCCTTTGGATGACATTATTTGCCGACATAAATAACAACAACATCTCTGGGATCTCGAATTGTCGATCCGAAATCGGTTGGAGTGGCTGCGCCTGCGGGGGTGGGTAGGCAATTGTAAGATTCGAGACCTGGGCTATCCTGGTGTGGGGTCATTGCTGAGGCCTCTGTGCCCATGTAGAAAGGGTATTGTCTCTGGTTTTTGTCTGTCTGCACCGTGGGGAAACATCGGTTTTGATTTGAGTTATTAGTAGCGGCATCACATCATGATAAAAAGGACTCTGTGTCCACAAGTCATGTTCAAAAATGTTTTCAATTTTTTTTTGCAATTTTATTTTATAGCGAGAGTGATGATATGGCTATTTTAATAGCTTTGGGTCTTTTTGTCATTGTGTGTATACGGACGGACATTGAACATGATGTGATCTGGTGGAAGGATGAACGGGGTGGACGAGCAAATACGACACATATGGCAGTACACAGAATTTTTAAATGTTTTCGAATATGTCATCTCTGCACTTAAATCCCCGGTTAGGAGAGCCCTCTCCTCTTTGCTATATTATTGTCGTCGAGTGAAAAAGCGGAAGGGATGCAAAGACTGTTTTTGTTATTGAATGAAATTGTGTTTTTATGAGGATGGCTGTTTTTGTTCGACCACCATGAAATATATTTCTGTAGGAGGAAACGAAGTTCCTGATGTTGTTTCTGTTTTTTTTTTTTTTTTGCATTCATAGGTTTCTTTGCAGGAAGTAAATATTTTATTTTATTATATTTTTAGATTTTTTTTTTTCAATTCAAAGACAATGAAATATGTTGAATGAAATTATCTGGACTTGGACAACATTTGACTCTCAACCTTAGAGTAAGTGATATACATGAGTCCGGATGGAAATTGGGTTTTTACTGAGGCGACGATGTACATATGTTTCTGTACACAAATATCTAACGTGAAACGAGCAGACTTAATCATTTGAACAGGGATGTGCTCTGTAGAGCGCCATTTAACCAACTCGCTACTCAAAACCGTGTAAACTCAAACTCAAATATCAACGCCATACAGTTGCGCACCCCAAGGCTTCGGGCGTCCTGGTCTACGCCATCTCTCCAGCGCAAACATGATCTACCACGCTGTCGTCTACCATAGAATGTACCACAAAGAACTTTCCGAGCAGGTTCCTCTTCGCTCATGCGGGCTAGGTGCCCTGCCCACCGGAGTCTACCGAGCTTAATTTTTGTCACGATATCTGCTTCTAGGTAGATTGCGTACAATTCATGATTGTACCGTCTCCGGAATCGTCCTTCCTCACATATGGGGCCCACAACTCTCCTTAAGACTTTTCTCTCGAACGCAGCTAAGAGGTCGGAGTGCCTTTTGCTAAGCACCCAAGTCTCGGATCCATATATGAGTACTGGCAGGACCATGGTCCTGTACAGCAGCAGTTTTGAAGTTATGGTGAGATTTCTGGATTTGAAGAGCTTTGAAAGACTATAGTAGGCTCTGTTGGATTTGAGAAGCCGCCCGCGTATTTCTTCTTCTATATAGTTATCGGCTGCTACTATTGACTCAAGGTATTTAAAGGATTGCACCCACTTCAAATTCGTGCTCCGCTACCTTGATTGTTTGACCAACTGTTCCTCTCGCATTCGACGCCACCATGTACTTTGTTTTACCTTCACTAATGTGCAGCCCCGCAGATTTTCTGACGCCTCTGCTCGATCTGGATGAAGGAATCGTGTACAGCTTGTTCGGTTCTTCCGATCATTTCGATGTCGTCTGCGTAAGCCAGTGACTGGCTGGACCTGTTGACGATGAAGAGGAAGCAGGCCAAACCGTCCCCTTGTCGGAGTCCATTAAAGATTTTGATTGGTCTGGATAGCAATCCGGCTATATTTACTTGGCTTGTTACGTTGGTCATGGTCAACCTACATAGTCGTGTCAATTTATTTGGGATGCCGAATTCTCTAATGGCTTTGTAAAGTTCTACCCTGGCTATGCTATCATAGGCGGCCTTAAAGTCTATAAACAGATGGTATGTTGGGATGTTAAATTCTAGACATTTTTCCATCGCCTGCCTAAGGGTAAAGATCTGATCAGTTGCTGATTTGCCTGGAATGAAACCACACTGATATTGTCCGATGACGGTTTTAGCGTATGGGGTTATCCGGTCTTGTTGGATAGAGGAGAGTATCTTATAGGCGGTACTCAACAACGTGATACCTCTATAATTGCTGCACATTGTGACATCTCCCTTCTTATGTATGGGGCATATTAAACCTTTTCGCCAGTCTTCTGGCATTTCTTCCTGCTCCTATACGTGTACTATAATATCATGAATTGCAAAACGTAAGGCTGGCCCGCCGTGATGGAATAATTCGGCTGGTATGCCATCGGCTCCCGGGGCTTTGTTCTGTTTAAGCCGGCCTATAGCCTTCTCAACCTCTTCTATGCTTGGTGGCGGCAACATAGGGTATTCTTCTTGAAGTAGTGGAGCCTCCACTTCTGCAGTGAGCTGACCATTTAGCAATTCATTAAAGTACACTTCCCATCGCTCCAGTATGCTTTCAGGATCGGTGATCAGATTTCCCTCTCCGTCCTTGTAGTATCTGCAGCGTGGTGTGTACTGCGTCATGTTTCGGACGGATTGGTAGAACTTCCGCGCCTGGTGCGGACCTCGCTCTCGGTTGTTTTCTATTTCACAGATTAGGTTCTCTCCCAGGCTGATTTTTTTTGTCTGTGAAGCCGTTTTTCTGTTCTTCTGAGCTCTTTATATTCCTCTTCGCGTGCCCGCGTTCTATGAGATTGTTGCATTGCTCGCTACGCAACATTCTTACGTTCAGTCGCTAGCTTGCATTCATCATAAAACCAGTCGTTCCGATTTTTTCGACTGCTACCTAAGATGGAGTTGGCAGTACTAATGACAGTATTTTTAAGACGTCTCCCTCTCCAATTCTTATTTACGCCCAGCATACTGGCTCCAGGACTGGCGTGTTACCAGAAACGGAGGGGACCTACAATTTTCTGCCGATTCCGAACGGCTAATGAGCAGCACTTTCCATGACAAGAGATACTCTTGGAGAATTTGTAAATTTCTCACAAGAGGCAGTACACCCCTGAAAAAAACTTTCTTGCAGTGGCTGAGAATCGAACTCGAGACACTCCGCTTGATAGTCCAACGCACTGACCATTATGCCAAGGGGTACTCCCTGCCCACAACCCACACAAATTACCACTTACAACCGGGAATGAACACCCTGAGGACACTACAGTCTACCGACCCTTTAAATTTAATTTTTTTTCGTCATGTAAATTTGATATAAAAATAATTAAACTTAAGTCACTGTATATAGTTAGGCCCCCTATGAGCCAACAAATGTAAATTTGTATACATATGTAGTATCTTATTAGTTATTAGCCAAATTGTAAGTAGTATGATCAAATAGTAGGTTTGCAGCTTGATCCAAGCTTACTACGTAGAACATGGAATCTGAAGTGTTAACAAAAATAGGCGAATCATCCTGGGGCAGGTATCTATAAATGTATATAGTACTTCCACCACATTTGTGGATCAAAGATATAATTGACTTGCATATTGAAACTATTTCCTTTATATTCTTATAGCTATATGTAGGTATGTTTATAAGTTCAAAATTTATTGAATATCCATTACTGAGCGTTTTTTGCACCCTTTCATTACGATTTCCAATCGCATCCCTGGCGTAAATTAGGTACTCTTTCGGAAGACTGCAAAAGTTAATAACATTTTTTTTTTGTTTTCAAATCTATCATCTCCGTCTTCAATATGGTTTATATACTCGTACCTTTTGTGAGATATCACAACATGGAATAACATATCGGCCTAGAGAAGCCCCTCTTCTGTCCAGTCATAGTCAATATGTTCATTTCTCCGTTGATCGGATTTGGTCTTTTGTGTGTTGTGATGTTACCTTTTTATCGAAAAGAATTCTTCCATTTCCTTGAGCTTCATGCGTGTTGAGGATTTGCGATGGGTCTTTTCCTTAAGGTGACGATAATAACGGTCAGGGTTTTCTTAACAACACCTTCTACCCTCATCCTGCATGAGCATAATGGCACTTTGTCCCTTCGTTTTTTTTTTTTTGTCCATTCCACTGATGTTGTTGAAATGGGAAAAATCTTAAGCCGAAATCTTTATTGTGACGAACGCGCTATGATATGACGTTTTTATTAGTTGTTTGTATGGAGTGATTTTATAGACCGGCGAGCATACGTAAGACTTAACAAGGATACATCCGTTCATCCGAAAACATTAAGTCTCATTGGGTTGTTCTTTATAAGGCAGGAGCAGAAAAAAATATAAAAAGCAAAAGGAAGTGATGTTACGACCTTTAAAATTGGATTAGAGTTTGACTTTTAGTGAGTGTCCTTTGTCCTTTTTGCGAATACTTTACACATATCTCGAATGAAATGGTTTTTTTTTCTATATTTTTTGTTATTCACAGTTTCAACCGTGAAATCCATAAGGGATATGAAATATATGGCTTTTGCAATTTTTTTAAGACACATGCTCAGGGCGCAGATGATGATTATCCAGGGCGGTGTTGAATGGGAGAATTATTAGAAACCACAAATCACGGAAATCTTTTTACAACGAATGTCTTTCGAGAGCATTGGTGTGCCGTACAACTCTGAGTGGGACACTTTTTGTGTCAGTAAGCTGCTTAGTGTAAGTAAACAAAAGTCTAGGAATTGAACATTAATTGGGTAACTCGTAAATCGTTAGGAAGAAGGTAGAGGTTTTGGCGGTGCAGCTGAAATCTGTGATATGGATAGGCATGACTATATCGAAACTTCCCCGGGAACATCGTTTATATGTTTAGGGTACCTACACGCATTGGCATTGAATTTCTGAAATGGAGCCGCGCAATTCAAACTTTAAAATAGAACGACGGAAACTGGTTAGAAAGTGCCCAAATCATTTGATTTTTTTCGATACTGCTTGTTTTCGTATCAAGAATTTGTGTTGGAAATTAATTGACTTTGAGGCAGATTACAGTCATGCCAGCTTATAAAGGGACGACCAGGATGTGATCTGGATCGAAGCCAATTCTAAGGCATAAACCTAATACTCGCATACGTCCCTAACGATGAGGCAAAAGGACCTATGACCTTATGGACCGAGTCTACTCAGAGTACGATGTCAACCTTGTGATCGACTGTTGTGACTACAATGCTAAAGTTGGAAAGGAGAGGATCTTCGGCCAATTAGTTGGCGAGCACGACCTTTAGGAAAAGACCACAGATAACGGTGTTCAATTAACAGCAGCCTTAACAGCAGTTCGAAATAAGGCAATGATGATAAGTTTCCAATTCTAAGAATCCATAAATAAGTTTCCAATTCTAAGAATCCATAAGCTAACCTGACCCACTCTATGCCCTTTCTAAGGTCAGTAGATGGAGTAGAAAGTGTGGCCTGGTGGTCTATCCGTCAATAACAGAATTGGTCCTTTTTACAAACAAAAGGAAAATACCAAGCTTCAGAATACCTTCAACTGAAGGCACCCCGCTGAAGATTTCAGATCAGGCAAAGTATCTTGGTGTGACTCTAGATAGGTAATTAAGCTGGAGTCTTAACACTAAGGAAAGAGCTAAAAAAGGAATGACTGCAGCATTCTACTCGTGTAACAGAATCTTTGGGAAATCCTGGGGACCGAGTCTAAAAATTATCAGGTGGATGTATTTGGCGATTATCAGACCAATACTAACTTATGGAAATTTGGCCTGGTGGAATGCAACTGAGAAAAGGACGAACCTCAAAACTCTGACAAAAGTACAGAGACCTGCGTGTATTGGGATTACGGGGACCACGAGATCCACTCGAACTGCGACACTCAACCTGAAACTCGTAGATCTTTTTGTACAAGAATCCGCAGCACATAGCGCCTTAAGGCAAAGCCAGACTAATACCTGGAAAAACAGCACAATAGGACATGCTCAAATTCTTCATAAATATTTGGGTGATAGTATCATTACAGATTATACAACACCCGAACTTGACTTTTATAAACCATTCCAAACTGCCTTTCCAAGCAGAGAAGAAAGGTTGAACAACCAACCCTACACCAGTGTATCAGCGATTTCTGCCACTGTGATAAAATCGAAGCTTGTTTCTTGCTGTCGCGAAAAACTTAAGGTTCTTGGCACGCAGCAGAATATTAGACTCTGCTGGATCTCTGGGATACAGCGGCATACCAGGTAACGAAAATGCCAATGAGTAGGCAAGACAGGGATCAGCGCTTGACGCTATCCAAGCAGAGCTGGTCAGTGTCCCACCCTGCAATATTAAACAGAAAATTTCAAATTTATTCCTAAAGAAATCCAATGAAAGGTGGAGTCTACTTGACACCTGTGATACTACTAGGAACATATGGCCTTGCTTTAACAAGCAGAGGACGGACAAAAACTTAGTAAGAAGTCCCTTTGCTCTCTTACGAGCATAATCACCCGACATAATTTACTGAAATATCATAAATTTAAAATTAAACTCAGTACAGATGACCTATGCAGGGGATGTGGTGACGAAGTGTTGCATGGAGACACATCACACTTTCTCTGTCATATGACACCAGAGAAGGAAATGGCTTGGTAGTTACTTCTTTGATAATCTAGAAGATGTTTCCAATATTTCAGGAATTCATATATTGAACTTCGCCAATTCCTCAAAATGGCTTGACTGATTACTAGAATACATAGGTTTTATCAGAAAAGAGTGATTACACTCACGGGTAGCACAATGGATCTACATTGATCTAAGTGTGACGATATCGACATCAATTGTCAGCCCAACAACCTAACCTAACCTAACCTGATCCACAAAAGAAGAAATTCGACGTGGATATTAGCATACCTGGAGTTTCCAGATTCTGCAGAGAACACCTGAGTGAAGAACTCTACGCTGAGCATTCATTAACCACAGAAGCCACCAATGAGTTGTCACAGTGGAGGCAGTTGCACTAACGAAAATTCCAACCAACCCAAAATCTTAGTATAGATAATGCAAACGCCTGGAAAAATTGCCAGAAGATGTAAATGCTAAGATACAGCAGCGGAAACCAAGAGCCACGAGAGATGAGAAGGAAAGAAAGATCCAGTATAGCCTGACATCTCTACTAGAGGTAGCCACAGTAAGTCAGTCCTAAATAGTAAAATTGTTCACCACACACCACTACTACATTTACATTTTACATTTTGAAAGTCTCTTAGTTTTTCACTTCCTTAGCTCTGCATAGAAGAGTTTGATAGCTACTAGTTTTTCGATGCATAAACTTCTGTCAGCTCTTAAGCGAAAGCACCAGACTAAAATTGTATCGCGATTGAGCTAACAACTTTACTATGCTATAATTACTTAAATATATTTTGGAGCTTTCTTATTAAAATGTTCAATGTGTGTGGAGAATTTTTCTGATTGTTTCCGTTCCGGTGCTAAGTTCTTTCTGGAAATTATTCACCCAAATCGTATATCAAAGGCTAGTGAGCTGGTTCGAAAGAAATAATTTAATCAGCTGTTTTCGTTGGAGATAATTTTTAAACTGTTGATCACATCTTCGCTCTTTTCGGAGAATTTGTAGACTTTAAAGCAGCTTTTCACTCTGTTAACAGAAGATCACTTTTATTTAAGCTCAAGGCTGCTGTGATGTCAGTAAAATTTATCAGAACATATTAGCAACTTCTCACTAATATGTATGACTGCCGTGATATTCAATGGCAAAAGTCAATCCACCGAATTTAAATCTGAGACAGGCGTGTCTGAAGGTTGAATTTTGAGCATACTTATGTTCGCTCTTTTTATTGATGATATAGAGAATCATATCACTGGTGGAGTATCTTTGGGTGATTTACATGTCAAAGTGTTGCTTTATACCAATGATACATAAGTAGTGGTATCTCAAAGACAACACCGTAAAGTCTGAAATTATGACTTTTTCGTTCTCGTCCTTCTTCTAACATTAAGTTTGTGAAAAAGTTTAAGTACCTAGACTATAGTTAAGCCCATAACCTCAATCTTTGTACTAATAATAAAAAATAATCTGGCTTCTACTAAAGCTTCAATTAATACCTTGTGGTGGAACTTTTTCAATGGTAAATATGTAGATCCGGTTTCCAAGTTCAGAGTGTTCGATGCAATAATAAAAACTTGTTAAAGTACAGTTGTCATCAACTTTATGAAATGGAAATAATTCAACGATACTTTATTTTAAAAGAATCCTTAAGTTGCCTCATGTCATCCAATTCTTGTCGAATCGGAACTCCTCCAAATCTTGAGAAATCAAATGATCAATGTTGTCTACATTGTTAAAGTAATGCAAGGACCAAACAGCAACCTAAAAATAGGAATTATGCTTGTAACTATACGGTGTTGCTACACTTCTTTCAATGAATGGTTTAAATGGACTTCGGGCCTATGATTTTTCAATGGCCCTAAATCTGGATGATCTCAAATTATGGGGAACTATCTTAAATGCCAAGGGTAGATACTAATTTATATAAATTTATATTATGTAACGGTATCTCCGTAATTGATGATAGTATGATTACGGCATGTCTTGTATGAGTAATGTTCTAAAAATCAGGGGGTCAATACTTATGAAAACAATTAATAAAATTTCAAAATTTTTTCAAAAATATCAAATTTGTTTTCACACTCAAACGATTTTGTGAAAAGCATTTATCATTTAGTACTGTTTAGTACATGTTTTGACAAACATTTATCAGAATGAGTTCTAGAATTGCATTAGGTATGTGAGGTTATGAAATGGAAAAATAAAAAATGGCTGTGAAAACTGAAATGATAATTATTTGTATCACTTCATAGTTTCAAATATAAGTAGATAATTGAGCCCCAGCTTATAGTCAATTAAGACTCAATCTTGAAGAGGCAAGCTACTTTAAAGATTAATTCTCCGTTTCTTATAATTATGACCAATCTTGAAAGAAATCCGGAGGTTGTATTTGAGCAAGAATTTTCTTTCGCTGGAGGATTGGAAATACTATTTGTTTAATTACACATGCAAGACTTACTTATCCGAATAGTAAAATCTCTTAAACTTTTCGATTTAGAATTTTTGGTCACTTGTAAAAAACATACGGAATTCTAATTCTTCAATGGTGTGAACGCTCGTCTTCAATGGCACAGCTTCAATGTGTCAGCTCCTTAGAGAAAGCACAGTTTGCTGTCAATTCAATGCTACCAGAAAGTGTTATGACTCATCTTGTACTTGAGAGCGGTAACATTTTAGTGCGAGGAATTTTTATTTAGATTTGTTCAGTTGCAGGAGATCTATATACAAAATCCGCTGGCCGCGATAGTATATCCCCAACTATACTGAAGAAGTTTTTTTCAACCCTGGCAAAACCATGGCATTGTATTGCATGGTTTTAAATCTGCTATTCATAAAATAAATTCTGGTGTTCCTCAGGGCTCCGTTTTGTATCCGACTCTCTTTCTCATATTTGCTACTGATACTCGTATATTGTCTGAAACTTCTAAGCTTGTGAAAAACTCTAAGATTTTCGTATTCGTTTTTAGATATGTACATGTTTACATGTCCTTGTACTTTCTATGTGGAACTAGAACGGCATTGTCCAATGGGGAATCAAAAAACGTGTAGAATTTAATGCTTCAAAGGTTCAATGCTGTCTTCCGTCGTTAAAGCGGAGCCCACCCCGATGATGCAATCTCTGAGTGGCACTTGCATTAAGGCCTACACAAAAATACTGCTAAATATTAAGGTTTCCTTCCAAGATGCAATAAATTTGTCAGCCCATTCGATCGGGCTGTATCTAATCTAAAAAAAATAAAATGCACGACCCGGTCGCACGAACTTGCTCCTATGTAATAGACGAAGAATTTCAAAAATTAATGTTATTAGAGAAAAACTGTTCATAAGCATTTAATTATTTTTTAAATGACTAAGGAAGTTGTCTTTAGTAGTTGGAGGTGGAGCAAATAAAGGTTTATGCAAGAACAAAAATTATAAGTCTTTTAGTGGTTTCTTAAAAAAATAAGCTTTTATATACAAATTTTTTAAAACATTTTTAAAAAAAAATTTTATAACACCAATTTAAAGTTTTTATTACTGTTCGAATAAAAATTAAATTTACAAACAAAAATATTGAGCCGTTTTCAAGATATTGAATTTTCAAAAAAAAAAATAGATTTTTTTTTTCAAAATTAAAACAAAAATTTTTTCTTAAAGTTTTAAAATGCAATATTTCTGAAACTTTTTAGAAGTTTCTCTCGAAAAAATTTCATTAAAATCCGTTATGCCGATAATGAGAAATTCAAAATTTTAAAAAATCGTTCTATGGTAGGTACAGTCAGTAATATCTTCTTTTCAAATTTTGTCTTATTAAATTATACCTAGATCTTAGAAATTAATTCAAAGAAAAAAATGTAAGCAAAATTCTATTTGGGCAGGTGCTCCAATAACCCACTTGAGTCTCTTGGATAGAATTCAAAAAGAACTTTAAAAATGATAGGTGATAGAAATATAACGGAAACATTTGAATCTCTCGAGAACCGCTGACATGAAGTCTATCATTCTTTTACAGCTATTTTCATGAACAGTGCTCTAGTGAATTGCGTTTCTCTACTCAAATAATTCAACCGTAATCACCGTACTTCTAGGAATGTTCATCAGTTTACCCTTGAGCCCAATTTCGGACATACTGTCAAGTACAGAGATTCTTATTTTAGTCGTACTACACGAATGTTGAATGCTTTACTCTGCTCAATATTTTCCAATTAATGCAATGTGTAAATATTCAAAACCAATGTGCATTTGTATCTCCTTTCTAATCCTCTAAGAAATTCCTAATTGCTCGCACTGTGTTTGACATTATAAGGGTATTCATAACCCCTTGAGTGCAAGTAAAATAGGGCTTTATACCTGCTGATCTACCAGAGCGAGTTTGTCATTTTGTCACCACTCCACTACTTCACTGCTTACAGATCTACCAGATTGTTTTAGCCTAATGTAAGCCACCAGGGGCGTAGTACCTGCTGAAGTACCAGAGCTTTAAGCCTGCTGTTCTGAAGTGCCAGCAGCGGTGTGGTACCTGTTTACCGTTGCCAGAATTATCTGAAGCCAGTTTTCCCGATACCAAAACATTAGGAGGGAATTCCAGTAAAATAAGCCATCAGAGTAAAATTCCGGAACGCCGTTCTTCAGAAACCAGATTCTGAAACCTGAACCCAAAGTACAAGAATACCCGTAAGCCGAAAGCTCGGTTTTTGAATTAAAAAGAATGTTATTTTTTTATATTATATATAAGAGTTGTATCCTAATAAAGGTTTTGCTATTAGGTTTGAAAGGCCTTTTATCTGAAGTTCGTATTTCTTTATAAAGACCCTGGCGAGACCGGCGAGAAACCAAAAAGATCATCACAAGCTCAAAGTATGTATGTTTGTACTCTAATAGCCCGCGAATGTCAAATTAGTTTACATCCGATGAGATTAGTATAAAATCATGCTACTTCGTTTTAACTAAACTTATGGGTTCAAAATTCGTCAGGCGTAAGATGTTGTTTTAAATCGTACCACTAGTTCTGTTTCACTCTGAACGATAAGCTATACCACAATATGGATGTACTTCAAAAAGTCAAAAAGGTCGATGTTTGGTCTGGTTGACTAAATGCAGAATGCTGGAAATCTTTAAAGTTACCGAAATTCCTTGAGTCAGGAGGCTTCGGATAAAAAATGTTTCAATACATATAAGATGAAGGTTTGATTCCTGAGAAACTTGTACCTCTTGAAGACTTTTTATCTACAATCTTCACATTTTTTTCAAAAATAATTGATTTAAAACACAGAAAAACATTTTGGTATCACATTCAATTGGTGGGGAAGGGTTACAACACTTCCATAGCTTAGGGATCCTGATAACTATGAACCTTAACCATTGTATTTAAGTCAAAACATACGTAGCCCAGCAGACATATAACCAAAGTACAGGTACCCTCCCTATAACGATTTTTTTCCATTTACATATCCTACGAGTACCTATTTTGTAATGAATACCTGACATCAGACTCTGACAGTCTCTGACACACTTTCTTTTAAAACAATTCATTTTGTAAAAAAATAAGTTTTCTCCAAAATATCCGTTTATTGTTCCATGAACTCAACGAATAAATTTACAATCACAATCCAATGAGCATGTAGGGTTCCAGCTTCACTGCATGGTTAATGTGAATCCAATGAGTCCTTGGGCAAAACATCATCAGAACCCAAAACAAGAACATCTTCAACGCAGAACTGACAAAAGGGTCAAGCACATCATATTGCTGATGTTCTTTAAATTCCCTTACTCCATAAAGCATACACGGCCTGCTTCCTAACCAAAAGGATACAAAAGGATGTCATGCCTGCGGCAGGTTTTCTTTCGAAAAATAAAAACAACACAAAAGAACTTATAAAAAAAAATAAGTTCCAGCAAAACCAGACCACTATGCAACCATGAGCAAAACCTCATCATCATAGCATAACCCGACCAACATAACCCCAACCCAATTCTCGAACTGCCTGAAGACTTGTACATTGGCTTGTTCGGAAAATGTTTAACAAAACCTCCGCATGTACCTCCAATTTTCGGAGCGAATGATAACTCCGCACCCCATGAACTTAAAACAGGAGAGCGCCAGCCCCAACAGAGGATACCGCTCCGAGCTGGATTTAGCCAAAGCAACAACTCTCATATGTGTGTGCAACTCGGTAACGATGGTTTTGTTACTACAGTATCGGCACGGATATGTGGTGAGGTCCATGGAAGAGATATCCTGCCTCAAAATCATGTTGTTCCTCGAAGTCTGTCCAGCCATATCAAGTTGTGGCACACCGAAGAATAAGAATCGCTCTTGACACTCTCGCCACCGCCCATCCACTTGGACAAATTGACCGAAGGCAAACCGGCCAAATCCTGTTGAGCCTGCAGAAATGGGTGGGTGGCTTCCCGAAAAACTTTCTTCTGCTACATCATGTACAGTTATCACCTTATAAGTGTAAGACGATGATGTTTTCGCACCCAAGCTCCCAAACTATATGCCCCGGTTGGTTGTTGGATGTTGAATTAAATCTAGGACTTCATCAAAAGTCGACTCTTGTTTAAGCGAGAGTGTGAACTTGGATGGCTTAAGAGGAAATGGGTGGGAGTCCTTCGAGCAAGGGATATACCCAAATCTACACACATGTGGAGAAAGTTAGCTTGTATACGAGTATGCCCCGTCTTGGGGTAGATTGCAATCAGTTTGGGCATGCATCTGGTGTGCATTCGGGACGACACACAGTCCATGAGTGGGTTGCTCTCTTAACTATTCCAATTCATTAACATAGAGTGTGTTCTCGGTGTCGAATTATGCGGTTTAAAAATGGAACCTTCACGCCCGGCAAAAGTTCTATGAAAGGGTGGCCCCCGGTGTGTACTCGCATAAGAAATATGCAAATTTCTGTTTGTCTAACAATGGGGGAACATTTTAAGTAATTGGATCTCCATTTAGGACTTAATGTTCGGGTATATTCTTATGCCATTCATGATGATGATGATGGTTAGATATTATGCCTTTTAGGTTGATATGGTGTTTTTCGCTAGCATTTCATCGGAAGCTGTGAAGGGTGAATGGTGACCCAGACCCATTTATACAGATTAGTGAATTGGAGAGAAAGGACAATTTCATTTGTCATTCAGGGCTTAGAAGGGATTTCAATTTCGGTTTTCTTTATGGATGTTTCTCATTACATTTTCATTATTTATTGCAATGTTTTACATGTAATGGTTATAAAAACTACTATTTTATTCGAAAACTATACATTCAACTTGGGCATTGTTGCTTGGGAGTTGGAAAGGGGTTTTAATGTTCTGGAGTTCTTGGAATGTCGGCGACATGTGTTCATAAAAAGAGATGGAATTCGACTGTGTTGTTGTGTTGGTACTTCTATATTAAGTGTTAGAGCTTTGGCGATGTTTAAGGATCTATGCAAAAAAAATTGTTAAAGATGTTTTTTAGCTGCAGTAGCTCAACACTCAAGAAATAATATATTATAGATATGCCTGGATAGGTCGCATACAAAATCGTATGTACTGTTTGATCGCTTAAACCCCTTTGCCAACAATCTGATCGGTCCCAATCAGTGTGGTTTAAGGCCTAGAAAATTAACCGTCAACCAAATGTTCGCACTCCGAAAGATTTTGAAAACAAAAAAACCTAGGAGTTTTAAATCGATACACATAACCTCTTTATCGATTTTAACGTCGCATATGATAGAGTAGACAGAGACGAATTATATAGAGCCACGTCGTATCTCCGCATCCCTGCCAAACTCGCCCGCTTGTGCAAGGTGACGATGGAGAAATCTCGCTGCTCCGTCAAAGCTGGTAAAACACCACCGAAGCCTTTTGTGTCAAGAATGGTTTGAGGCAAGGCGAAGCGTTATCTTGCAACCTCTTAAAAATCGTTCTTGAAGCAATTGAACGTAACTTCCATATCAAAAACAGAGGTACTATTTTTCAAAAGCCCGTTCAACTACTTGCTTATGCAGATTGACATCAAAGGGGGAAAGAAGCGAGCTGTTATTGGTGCCTTTGCAAGTATTGAATCAGAAGCGGCGAAAATGGGTTTGGCTGTTAATGAGGACAATACGAAGTATGTACATATACTATACATATGTTTTTAACATCGTCAAATAGGGCAAAACGTCACGATGAATAGGTACAACTTCGAAGTCGTCAAGGACTTTGCTATGAAGGCATTTGAGTAGTAAAGCCTTCTCTCTATAAATCAAGGGCATCTTATATAACACCCTTATCATCCCGGTCCTGTATAGGGCAGAAGCATGGACCCTGTCAAAAGCGGATGAGAATATGCTTGGGTGCTTTGAAAGGAAGATTCTTCGGTTGATTTTCGGTCCAGTATATATCGATGGAGTATGGAGGAGAAAAGTCAATAACGAGTTTACGGGCCTTACAGCGACGTCGACCTGGGACACGTGGAGCATATGGTAGCACCAGCCTGACGAGTCTTCGGTTCTACTCCTGATGGTCAGCGCGGCAGAGTAAGACCCGGCTATATGTGGCGCACATAAGTTGAAAACGAGCTCAGCCAACTTGGAGTGCATAACTGGAGGCAGCTAGATAGAGACTGAGCTGGCTGGAGGGGCTTGTTGGTTGAGGCCGAATTCCATACTGGACTGTAAGCGCTATCTTAAGTAAAGTAAAGTAAAGTAAGTATGCCTGGACATTATTTCTCGTTATACATAAATATCTTAACCTTCAAGATTCGACCATTGAAGCTCAAGATTTAAGAATTTTTTATTCAGAAGGTGGCTGTACTGCACAACCCATTGTGGACCTGAGCCTCAAGCTATATCAGCTCCTCGTAAACTGTCTTCAGTTTTGCACACCAAGTTGGTTGCAATTCTCTTTCTGGATCGTGGTTTTCTTTTATTCGCTGTATGAGGCCTGTTGCAGAACTTACTGTTGTATTTTCACACTCTTTCTGAAAATGGGAACCAAAATCAACCAGATAATTATTTTGCTCTTAAGATTCCCAGGATTACGTAATCCAATGTTTGCTATTTTATAAAATAACCCTTTATTTCCTCGAGTCAGTGATTTCTATCCTGATCAATAGCTCAGTTCTTCGTTTGTTTCACAGCATTGGCTGAGCTTTTAGCGGACCACAAGTAGCCAAAGTTCTTAACTACTCGTAGTTCACAGTTAAAGCTGTATATAGCGACTATTCTTTGAAGACATTACCGGTGTTGGTTATAGTCTTTCTTGAAATAAAATACTATCAATACTATCCCCACTGACGTGAAGCTTTGTTTTTTCGATTATGACAATATTTTCGGCGAATGCAAGTAATTTGACGCACATTTGAAAGACTGTCCCCCGGGATAACTCTTGTGCCAAATATTCTTTCAAGAACCCATGATAGCACATTACTCCGATTTATCCATTTTTGACATTTAAGGTATCAGCAAGGGGTCTGGCGAACACTGAAGCTGCGTGCGTTCCCCAACGGCAATCTAGCAAATGAAAAAGTTAAGTATTGATAGAGTTGACGAAATTCGACATTGCTCCTTTTTGCTACTAGATGCTATCATATGCGGTCTTAATCGATAAAGGTTTGAAGTTCTTGGGTTTTTTCTAAAATCTCTCGTAATGTGATTATTTGGACGATAATGGACTTTTCAGCCTTTAAGCCACACTGATATGAACCTATGGTTTCTGGAATTCACACAATAAAATAACAAACTGATTGTTCTGTTGTTGGCACAGTTCAGCGGTTTTTTTCTTGAGGATCGGAAAAAAAAATATTGGGGCTTTATTAGGAATGTTTCTTACAAAAGTGTATTTGTAGTTGTGCTATTGTATACTCCTATCGGTCCTTACCAATGAATAGACAAGATTGGGTACACGAAATTGTTGTTCTACGTCGTCTATATTGAAGTAAAAATTGATTGGTCATCGTCGTAAATTAAATTGCACACATGGTTTCTACATATCCTCAGCTTCGACTGCAATTCTGATATGATAATTTTTTGACAGGCCTTGACTCAGGAGATAACTTTCTTGATTTTATTAAAACTTCAAAATCGTATTCTTGGTATTGAAACTTTCTATTTAATTGACCGCTCACTTCTCATTTCTAACTACTTTACTTTTCTCCTATAAGAATCCTGAGTTCCTGTCTCCTCTGCTGCTCGCGATCGCGATTGATTCTGAACTTTCTTTATACAGCGCCTGTTGGTATGTTTTCTGCTTATAACTAGCTACATGTGGTTGCCGGAACTCATAGTCAAATTAACAGTTCCGTTGTGATGGTCACATAAAAATCACCATTTACAGGGATTGCATCTTCTTGACAATATTGCCACTGATTGTCAATACTTAATACTTTGTCTAATAAAGATTACTCAAGAAGTTATATTGGATCCGATCGAATAGAGCCCTGATGCACTTTGGCTATTGCAGCCGTCGGACGTCGACTTTTATCAAGGTATATGGCTTTTGTTCCTGCTCTCGATTTCTGTACCCACAAACTATTTGCAGGAATTGAAACCCAATCTTCGGTTGAGGTTGTTCACAATGTGGAGGATTGAGCTGATTTTAATAGACACAGGTGGACCTTCTTAAATACACTTCTCCTCACTTTGAACATGTAGATATGATAAAACAAAACTAATATGCAAATATTTCCGATCGAAAATTTTCTTACAATATAAAACTTGTCCGAAATATACAAATTACCCAAAATCCAAAAAATAAAATTGAAAAAAAAAAAAAAATACAAAATGTATGTATGAAAGACTTTTGAGACCTTTGGATTTTTTATTGAATAAAAACCGAATTATTTTCGCACTTCTGGTAGATTTACATTTTTTGAAAACTCAAACTCAAAATGGTTCATCCAAATATTCGAGATTGCAATGATAGTTTTTCCAATTGCTCTGTTTCGACATAAGTTACCAATGACATTCAAATGTAAAGCTTTGCCATTTCATACGGACGACCTAATATAATGCCGTGAGTTTGCTGATTGGGCGCTTCAAAGGTTTTCCGGAGATAAAGATTTTGGCCAACAAAAAATCTTCTCGAACGAGGCCCCTTTTTGGCTATGTCAAATAACGGCAAAATTGCCGATATTAGAGTGAACACAATACACTAGTGTTGGACCAAGCATCAATTTACTGTTTGGTGCGGCTTATGGCATGGTGGCATCATCGGGCCACATTTTCTTAGAAATGAGTAAGGAGACACCATATTGGACTGACAGTCTGAAGCACTGCTAGCGAAATTGAGGCCATTTGAATGATATGCTATTCCATACATAAAGGGTGGGCTAAATACAAATTTCTTTTCAAAAATGCAATAAAATGAACAAAATTAAATTTTGTCCAAGTATTATGGCTCTATTAGTAAGAACAAACATTCCCATTATTTATGGAATACAGAGTTGTCCAAGTGGCTGCCTCGGCTAGTTTCTCAGTAACTCATTCTGTCACTCCAATTTTTCGAGACCTTGTTGATTGTTTCGAGGTGGAGCTCACGGATTTCTTGGATGATATTGGCCTTAAGTGTTTGAATCGTTTCCAAATTGTTGGCATAATATCGGACATTCAAATCGCAGCCCCGAGGCGGCCAACTGACATCGCCAAGACGGCTGATAACACGAGTTGGGAATTTGGTGCGCAAAACATCGATTGCGGCTTGAGCTGTGTGGCATAGCATGCAATGCTGCATGAACCAGAGGTCGTCTGAATCCATGTCTTCAATTTAAGTAAAAAAAGTCGGGTAATATGGCTCTGTAACGCCCACCGTTGACCGAAAAGTTGTTCCCAGGCTCATTTACAAAGAAAACTAATCCAATGATGCCACCACTCCACAATCCGTACCAAACTGTCACAATCTGTGAATGCATTAACTTCTGAACAATAACGTTCGGGTTTCCGAGATGTGGAAATTTTGTTTAACGTAGAAAAGATGATTTTTCGCCCAAAATCGCTGTCCAATTTAAGCTGCTCCAGGGCCTAAACTGCTAGGCGATAACGAAACGGATGGTCATGCACCTTCAATTGCTGAGTCAATTGGACCTTGTAAGCGTATAATCCGAGATATTTGTGCAGAATTCTCCTCAGGCTAGTGCGCGAAATGCTGAGCTGTATAGATCGATGGCGAGTTGATGTTTGTGAATTGCGTCTTCTCGGCTTCAACAGCCGCATTCTCGTCTGTGCGCACCGTTCGAGAACGGGCATGAGTGTTTTCCTCCAGCATATCAATCTCACGAACTTTTTGCACAAACTTGCGTACAGCTGGCACGGTGGGTGCTTCATTTCGGCCAAAACTTCTTAAGAAAAAACGCATTGTTTAGGCTACACGGCACTCACTTTGCAAATAATTCTTCAGTATTCCTCAGCCGTGTTCAAGCGTAAAGCGACTCATTTCGTTCCGCGGAGCTATGATACTGAGGGCGTATTTCAATGACAAAAGTTCGTTTCAAATAACTCTTAGCTGATGATTTCTTTATCAATGTTTCATGTCATTCCTTTGTTTGTTTTTACGATCATTGATCACACATCGAATTAGAAACAACAATTAAGTCGATTCTAATCGCCTCATCTAAGAGCTGTCTAAATTTCGTTGAGTGCAGCCACAAAGAAAACATTTTATTCGACAGAGTATTTAAAAAATATATATACTTTTCTATTCTGTTTATTTTTTCCAATCCGATCGATGAAATACATTGAAAAAAATGTCCCCCAGATAAGCCCATTTAATGTCGGATAGGTAAATGTACCATCATGTTGTTTCAGACGACAAGCATCGTTTCTTTAGCCTCTAATCCGCCGATGCTCAAACATTGGGACAACATTAATGAAACTCATTTTTCACACAAAGAAATGAGATTCGTTTTCGTCATCATCATCACAACCTTGGGCCCGCCGCGCCGCGCCGATCGTCGCCATCATCGATCGCATAGTCCCATCATATACCGATAGGCATCTATATCCAAAAAGTAAGGAAACAGTAGCTAATGGATGATTATCTGGCGAATAGGTTACCTGCCCATTTTCATCACTCTGCTAGAGATGAGCGCATAGCGTATCGATTTCCATTCTGAAATCCCAAAATTATCCGACTTCATTCAATCCTCACCATATAAATCCTGGTGCCTGATGTAAGCCATAGTCATAGTCAAGCAGGTAGCATACCTTTATCGTCCGAGGTAATATGTCAAGAAATTATTCCGTACCCTTTTTAAGGTGTCTCTAAATATTTGGGGACATTACTTATCTTCGCAGGAGATCTCCAGCGGCGATTGTCTCAAGATTGGCCGCTGCCGCCGCCGCTGCCATAAAACGCAACACGATCGCTGAAAATGCAGGTAACTCGTCTGAAATAAGATGCGCTTAACAATGTCCTTAATGTGCTTCAAATTGAATTGGGATATGCCATATCGTATTGGAATGGTTTTACACAGGTGGTTGAGATCAACGATTAGTCTGGCGAAGGATAATGGAGGGCGTACGAAGGACTTATAAATGTCTGAATGTAGCTACATAGCTCGTAAAGATACAAAATTGATGGTCTTAAAAATGTTCTTTTTTTCACCGATCGCCCTTAGATAGTGCAAACCACTAAGAGACATAACAAGACAATAATGGCGTACCAAAGCTATTGTTGGTCTTATTTTAGAAGCAGCTAGTGTACATTTATGATTAAAATAAGAAATGAAATTTGGGCCGGTTTATGTACTTATAACCTGTAACTATTTAGTTTTTTTGAATTAGCACAAAACTAATACTGGAAACAGACATAATAATAAATATATTATGTACTTCCTGATTGATTTAAAGGGTTTTTCAATAATAGCGGGTAGATGTTGAAATGGAATAAGACAAGCTTTGTTAACAACATTTCTTATTTTTGAAAGACCCATGTATGCCACTAGGTATGGAATAAGACATTGTTCAAATACCTGCTTCGGCTTCTTACAGTGGCTATGGTCCCATTTTAAATGAATCTTTCCCATAGATCCGGTTGTGTAATGTTCACTTTAAGTGCATCCATTGGTTTTGCGACTTCAGGAAAAGCCATTAGAAAAAGTCCTTGGTAGCCAATTCACGTCATCTCTACAGGGCGGGATACAACCGTAACTTTAAATCAGAAAAAAATGCAGAATGTCAACCGTGGCGTCCGCTCTGTGGCAGGTATCGACGTTTTGCTAGAATCGCATTTCGTCTAGGTCTATATGGTCCAAAAAACGTCGTTTTCGGAAGAGTCCGCACCAACAACGCCACCGCCGGCTCAAAATCCTTTTTGAAGATGCATTGTCACCTGGTGAATCTCATGTGGGTTAGTGCCGTCCCATATACGGCAATTGTGCTCGTAAACATAGTCATTCATCCAAAAATGCGCCTCGTCCCTAAAGATGATTATTTGGCCAAATTTGGGGTCCTCTTCCAAACACTCTGAAGGCCAGTCAGCGAACAAATGGCTCTTTGTGTGTGGTCTTGAACTTTGAACTCCTGGGTCAGTTGGATTCTAAGCGGATGTAGGCCAAGGTCCTGACGTAAAATTCGCAAAGTTGAAGTCTGCGAAAGGGCGAATACTTGCGCGCACGTCAATGAATTGTAGGATACCTCGGATACAGTTTAACAGGGCGATGTTCTCCGCCTATCCTGCGTTTCTTAGACGTACGCAAGTGCCGACTGCCAAACCAATGTCAAACTCGAAGTACTTATTTCCTATAATAATTATACTATAATTTTTGTTTTCTTTGCAGTTTATAATTGAATTTTGGAAATTTATAACAACGCGTTAAACTTATCGTTTTATTTCTATCGATCGAAATAATCGCAGGTAAATTAATTCAGGATCAGTTCCCAGGCTCTTGAATATTAAGTTCTTTGGTCAGATGAAAACTACTGTCGGTGGGGCTCCTAAATCCATGGGCAATACACCTGTATCAGTTACACCCATCCAAAGGCACTGTTTGCTGCGGTGTTATCGCCAAAAAAGGTGATCCGCCTATATTTCGTTGATAAGGCGGATAAAGCGCCAGAATATATTTCCAGGGCTTCTTACAGAACAATGATCGACAAATTTTTATACCAAATTGTGGTTCCAATAAGATGGAGCGCCGAGCACATTAAACAAACTATGAACCTGCTGCGTCAAATTGTTGCAAGCGGTCCGATTTCGCTTGAGCACCTCGTTCACTAGATCTTTCTGTCTCCGCTTTTATTTTAAAAGGGGTATTTAAAAGACAAAGTTTATGTTATTAGACCATAGACAGCTGATGAAATGAAGCAGAATATTTGACATGAAATGCGGAGCCATTACGCGATGTAATAGAAGACGCGCTAAAAAGAGAGTATAATGGTGGACTGATGCCATAATTCCATACATAGGGCACATTAATTTTCAGGGTCTCGCAATTGTCTGTCTGTCTGTCTGCTCGACTACAGCCTAAACGGCTCGGCCGATTTTCTTCAAACTTGGTAGATATGGGTTTTGATTTTTCCCCCCCACACGTTTTTTTATTTTTTTTAAGACCAAAAATAACAGTACCTGCCATACGAATTTTTTTCGAAATTTTATAAATATTTTTTTTCTCAAAAACTGTTCCAACAGATTTAAAAACTAAAAACACAAAAAAATTTTATTTAATTAAAGCTAGGTAATTGTTGAACAAAATTTTCCTAAAAATGGTTATTGAGGGTACCCCCACAGAACCATTTGTTTTTGATTTTCTCAAAAACGGTACCACCGATTTTGATCATTTATTTTTTGCTAAGGCTCATCAAAAATTTAAATAGAATTGTGTATTCAAATTTTCAAAAAAAATTTTTTTTTCAAAACTCGATATTTCGAAAACTCCAAAGTAAATTTTTTTAAACTTGATAAATAAAAGTTTCGAAAACGGGGCCTAGAATTTTGATAAATTTTATTTTCTTTCAATTAATTTTTATGATCTTTAATTTATTAAAAAAAAAATTTGAAATTAAGATATTACAGCTTGTACCTACCATAGAACCATTTTTTCGAATTTTTCATTATCCGCAAAACGGATCTTAATGAAATTTTTTATAGAGAAGCTTCTAAAAAGTCTAAAACACATTGCATTTCAAAATTTTTGAAAAAAAAATCTATTTTTTCTTTTTTTTTTTTTGAAAATTCGATAGCTCAGAAACGGCTCAATATTTTTTTTTTAATTTAATTTTTATTAGAACAATAATAAAGACCTAAAATTGGCGTACCAAAATTTTTCTCAAAAATCTTTTAAAAAATTTGTATATAAAAGCTCCACTAAAACGACTTATAATTTTTGTTCATAAGATAAATTTAATTAAATTAAATTAAATTTAAATTCTTTTTGTTTTCGTCTCTTACTACAAAAAGAATTTAAATTTAATTTAATTTAATTAAATTTATCTTATGAACAGTTTTCTCTAATAACATTCGTTTTTAGAATTCTTAGTCTATTACATAGGAGCAAGTTCCTGCCATACGATTTTTTTTCGAAATTTTATAAATTTTTTTTTTTTTCTCAAAAGAAATTTCATTTAGATAAAGCTAGGAAATGGTTGAAAAAAATCAAAAAATGGTTATATTTTTTTGGTTTTTGATTCTTTCAAAAAAATTACAACCGATTTTGATAATTTTTGTATGCTTAAGCTCCACGGCAGTTTAAATGTAATTGTGTATTTAAATTTTCCAAACAAATTTTTTTGGATTTTAAAAAAAAATTTCATTTTTTTTTAAACTTAATATCTCAAAAACCCCATGATCGATTTTCTTAAAACTTGATAAATGAAAGTTTCCTAATATAAATTACAAGATGTGAGAAAAAAAAACTATTTTACATAAAAATTAATGTAGCTTCCATACAAATGTAAAAAAATGGTTTTCCAAAATCGTATTTTTCTCGATAACGGTTCCGAAATTTTTTCTATTTTTTTGTTTTGATTATTATTTTTATTATTCTTGCCATCTATAATAATTTAATAAAAACAAATTTTAAATCAAGATATTACTGAGTGAACCTACCATAGAACCATGTTTTCAAATTTAGAATTTCTCACTATCGACATAACGGATTTTAATGATATTTTTCATAGAGAGGATCTTTAAAAAACATTGCATTTCAAAACTTAAAAAAAAATTTTTTTCAATTTGGAAATTTAGAAAATTCGATATCACAAAAACGGCTCAACATTTTGTTTGTAAATTTAATTTTTATTCGAACAATAATAAGGACTTTAAATTAATAAAATTAATTTTTCTTAAAAATATTTTAAAATTTTTTTATATAAGAGCTTATTTTTTTAAGAAACCAGTACAGAATTATAATTTTTCTTCTTGCATGAGTTAATATTGGCCTGAATCACATGACATCCTGTTCTTAGCTTCAACTACTAAAGGAGTTGTTTTAGACATTTAAAAAATTTATTTTATGTTTATGAACAGTTTTTCTCTAATAAAATTCAATTTTGAAATTCTTAGTCGTTGACATAAGAGCAAGTTCGTGCGACCCAGTCGTGCATTTTATTTCTGATCGATTTCACTGTGTTTGAGCGATAGTATTCTGCCAATTGTAGGCAATGCTAATTTAATTTTGACACCGAATTTAAAATTCTTTGCATATGGCAATGCTAGTTTATATTTGACAACAGAAATCAAAAAGTGTTAACAAGTGTTTTTTTATATTTTTAGTACTTTGTTTGTTGTTGTTTGTTTTTTTAATAGTATATAAGTATTCAGGATAAAGTGTTTTATATTTTAAATAAATAAAATGATAAAAAAGATGTATATTTTTTTTTTTTTTTACAAAAGGAAGTGGTTTTCGATTGAGAAATTGTTTGGACACATCATTTATTAAAAAAAAAGCTTTTATCGTGCGTTTTTTTAATGAAGTTTTGTTTTTATAATTGTTTTGTTGGTTAGTTGTTGTGGTTTTTTCATTAAAAACACATTCTATTTGGGTGATAAAAAGTGTTTTTAAAGTGTTTTTAATAACTTCGAACAAAGTTCGAACAATAATTGTAAGAACCATGTCGCTGTCTTTGACAGATAACGTGTCGTTTTCTGACAACTCCATAGAACATTTTTTACCCCCAACGCCGGAAAATAAGTTTTACTTAAAAAAAACACTAAGTAGGTATTTCTAAATGTACTCGTACACAAGTTTCACAAAACCAACGTTCAAAAGAAGTCTGAAATATGTATATGGGTGATTCTACAAACGATGGAATTTTCGGTGGCCCAAGAAATATTTTAAAATCCGTTCAATTATTTAATCTGATTTTTTTTTATAAAAATAAATCTTGTTGATATCTACCTGGCCTAACAATATTATTACGTTGACCTTATTTTATCTTCATTTCATTTTATTAACAAGTAATAGTTTCACATTGAGATTAAATCTCATACCTAGTTTGTGAATGCTTTACAAAATAATTTACAAACGTGATTTCGAGTGATTAACATTAAATATGAGAATTGAGAAGGCGTAAATGACAGCTTTCAATGTTAGATTTGAACAAAAAAGAAAAATCTAATCTTAATCTAATAAAAGTAATTTATATAAACTAAATACATTTTATTAAATATTAATACATTATTATATATCACTGGCCAAGTGATTGAAAAGAAGAGTTTTGAATTCGTTTGGGTTTTTGATTCTCCTAAGTGTGACGGGTAATGAGTTCCATAAAAGGGTGACATGAACAAAAAATGTGCGCTCAGATTGCATGCAAAGAAACCTAGGCTGGATAAAAGTAAATGTTCGTTGCGAGCTGACGAAATTAAGCCTACTGTACAAATACTCCGGTTGTTTAGTCTGCATAATACCATGCAATAGATTAATACCTCTGAACTTAATGAGGTTATCGAAGCTTAGGCCCATGGTTTGCAGAGAGTAACTTAAAATGTGATCAAAACGGCGTTTTTTAAAAATATATCTTGCTAAGTTATTGTAAATGACATTTAGTTTACGCCTGGTATTGTAATCAACATAGCAAAAGACCTCACAACTATATAACAAAACAGGTAATAAAAGAGATTTTACGAGTAGCATTTTCGTATTAGTAGGTAATGAACTTTGAGTGGACCATAGTAATCGTAGACCATTGTAAACTTTACCAATTGTAACTGCAGCATTATCTGACCAAGTGAGAGTATCATTGAAGATTAGACCTAAATTTCGAGCCTTAGCAACGTATTCGATAGAACTTTGACCTAACTTTATTGGTGGAAATGAGGAAGTATCTAATGGACGCTTGTAAATACAAATAGTCTTTGATTTCTCCGGATTTAGCGATAAATTGTGTTTGAGTGCCCATTGTTGAATTATTTTTAAGTCATCGTTCACCTTGCCAATAGCACTGTTAATCATATGCAGTTGTGAACTGAGGTATAATTGAACGTCGTCAGCAAACATATGGACAGTACAATGTTTTGTTATTTGAGGAATTTCGTTTACATACAGTGAAAAAAGTAGAGGACCGAGAATGGAGCCCTGTGGAACACCTGCAAGTACACTAAGGAATGAAGAAGTATCACTTCCAACAGCTACACATTGCTGACGACCATATAAGTACGAGGCCAAGAGTTGGACTGCTAAAGAAGAAAATCGAAATGAGTACATCAACTTATTGCAGAGAGTAGAATGGTTAACCGTATCGAACGCTTTTGAGAAGTCTAACAACGTTAGGAATGTAGGTCGGTTTGCGTCTAGTTCTTGGCGAATATCGTCGACAACAAGTAAGAGGGCAGTTTTACAACTCCTTCCAGTACGAAAACCGGATTGAGCGGGGCTTAAAAGATTATTACTTGCTCAAAAAATTCTTCAAAGTGTCTGATTCTCAGTCCCCTGACGTGTCCCCAGTGCGTTTTCGCAAAGAAAAATTATTACCGTTCTCTTATTTCAGGTCTCATACTTAGATGAATTGCACCAAAGTTACGGAAAATAACACATCTTTGCTACGAAATAGATAAATATTTTTTAGTAATTTATTTTATTACAAAAAAACTTAATTAAACTTTGTCCCCCGCTTTTTGTATCAGTCCTCTGGCATATTGAAAAAGTCGAAAAAATCAATAACTAGGATATCCATCGAATTTCCAGCACTGACAATTTGAAGTACCAAATCTCCTTACAATAAAATTGTGGTGCAAATCGATTCTATTTCTTATCTTAGTATTGTGAAAAAAACATTTGTGCAAGAAGTCGTGGATTGTCCCTTTAGATTATCAGTCCTCTGGTGAGGTTTAAAAAAAAAATTTGTATGTAAGAAGACATATTTGTTAGAAGTATAGTATAGGTTTAATAAAGCTGTAATATTATATATATATTTTTATTTTTTAAATTAAAACCTTAAAACCTTTTTTGGGCAAAAACCATGAAAAACCTCAGTCCCCTGGCCTCAGTCCCCTGGTTAATAAATGAGCAAATTTTATTTTATTCAGAAACCTGAGAAATTTGTAGTTATATTGAACTTCAAACATCATTGCGAAATATTTTTAAGGTTTTTAAAAAGAATATAATTTATTTTAAATTGATTCTTAGAAAAAAAAATATTTAATTATAATATATTATATTTTCTTAATAAAATGCTAAATAATATTTATTTACCATGAATTTTTGTGTTTATGAAGAATAATTAAATTTAATTTCTATATTTCAATGTGTACCCAAGAGAAAATAAGAAAAAAAAAATAAAGATTTATTCAGTTCCCAAAAAAAACTCAGTACCCTGAACATCCTTTTTCAAAAAATGTCCTTAAATTAGTCAGTTTTTATTTTTTTAACTGGCCGCTTTCAACAACGCAAAGGGACGTTGTAATGATCATCTAGAACAACTCTTACGACTTTTGGAATCCAAAAATGTCGTGCCGAAATTTGTATCATTTTATTCCATTGTTTGTAGAATCACCCATATAATTTTTTTAATCTGAAACTTTAAATCTTAAAACAACCATGATAATCCGTTCCAACATGAACTGGTCATCCGAGGGATAAAAACGTCGACATTTCATGCTGACACTAATTATATTGACACAAACTTCCTTGTTTCCCTTTAAACCGCAAAGCAATTCGATCAAAGGACTAACGACTAAGGTACCAACAAAAACTCATAAATACCAAGTAATCATTCAAATTAAAATTCAGATTATCCGACAGGAAGTCGTTTGATCACGGACTCGCTCTATCAACTTCACTTGGGGATTGAATTTTGCAAGGAACCCTCTCCCTTGTAATGCGAGTCACAAAATCACAAAACATCACTCATTCAGGTCAAATTAATCTGCAGACGCAAGACGACGAACATTTGGCATCAAAGGATTTCCCACAGGAACATGTTGAAATGCTTATTACGGTCTTTACTTGTTGGTGAATGGTGAGTGATAAACACACTCAAACGAAGCTGGGTTCTAAATCAAATGAATTAATTATCATTCGAGACACAAAATGATCTCAAACATCAAGTTTACAAATACATGAATTGGATTCCGGAGGCGAAAGGATAATCCAAGTATTGTCCTCGTCACATGTATTCCGGCCGAGGGAATTCCCACCTAACTTATCCGCTTTTCTGTTTCGGCTAAGTTGATTATTTCTTGCTGCATGTCTGTAAACATAATTTTGTGTTTTCATAACTCATTACTTAATCTGTTTACAGAGGTCCTTTAACACCTTCCAGGCCTCGTCAATCTATGAGAGTCGGATAGAGGATCCTTCATTTCACAGCCAAATTGCACGGATGGGTTTCATTAGGCGACAGGTACCTGTGTTGATATCATCAAAACTGTTGGAAATTATTTGGCTAGGTGGTCGAATGCTCTCTCTGGGACTCGGCCTCGGTCGTGTGGCCAGTCCGCAAAAGGACTTCATTAACAATGGACAAACACGCATTAATGATGCCAATTTAATCTAAAACACGTGTTGGCGATTTAACAAATCATTTCCTAGCCACATGTGGAAGTTTCCTGTAAAACAGGTAGGTTTGTTCAACACCTCCGCATGTTGCCTCCTCTCTATGTATATCTACGAGTGCTAGTTGGATTTCAGTGCGTTGCAATTTATTGCGTATCGAAGTTCGAAGGACACAGCCAACAGCATCATGGACTTTTTGGTGTGTTTTTGTAGGACTATTAGTGCCCTTGCGTGTCCTTTCTGGTCAACAGCTGGATTCGGTGCTTTGTGGTTATGTGTGAAATGTTAATTGTAATTCTGCATGAAAAAGTAAACATCGCAAAAACTATCATGTTTTTAGTGTGTGCGCCGCATCTGTTTGTTGCCAGGCGATTATGATTGTGGAATTTCTGTGGTTTTCCTGTTGCTTGTTTGGAATTAAAAATAAAAATACAATAATAAATCTGTGCATATTTTTGAACAGGGATTAAAAGCATTTATGTGTTGTTGCTTTTTTTAATCACGAAATGAATTTGAAAATAGGAAATATTTAATTATTTAATGAACTTTTTGTAGGTACTTTTCTTATGTTGTTTTTTTTTTTAAGATAAAATGTACCGTCAAACTAATTTAAAAAAAGGGAATTTGGATCTAATTGTTGTTCAATGTCATGACCTTAGCTTAGGAATATTTTTACGGTCTTATCATCGTTTGAACTTATACTCGGATTAAATAGAAAAACCAGCAAAAAACAAACGGGTCGAACGTAGTTGCTTTTATGGTCATTTTTAAATTGCTAAAAAACTTGCCGAAAATTTACAGATTAGCAAAAAAATGCCTTTTCCAATTTATGAAACCAAATTTTTCAATAATATAGTTGGAGCGTTATTTCTTTCAAATAGTTTTATTTGCGACATAAACTTCTTCAGCTGACGTTTTGAGGAGAAAATTAATACAAGGTGGCCCAAAAGTTCTCATCCGATGGCTGAAATATTTACTTGCGAAATAAAGTACTGTATGGCAAGTTATGCATTCTTAAAAAAAAATCGAACTCGAGATTTTGATAAGAATTGACATTACGATGACAGAGAATATGAAATAAAATGCACGACTGGATCGCATGAACTGGCTCTTATGAAAAAGTACTTTGGTATTAAAAATACATTTTATAAATATGAAACATAGATTAAATGAGATAGATAAAAAAAAATTGTTTTATTATTGAAGTAATTTTTATATAACAAATTTCCTTAAAAATTTTCGAGAACAAAACTTGGGATGCCAATTTTAAGTATTAAGAAGCATAGATTTTAGGAAATAATTTAATAAAATAATCGTTCACACATTTTAAAGATATTGATTTTTCAAAAAAAAAACTTAGATATTTTTTTTTCAAAAATCCCAAAAAAAAATGTTTCCAATATTTGTATATACAATATTATTTTAAACTTAATGGGGCTCCTGCTGAAAATGTTTGGTTAAAATCGTTAAAGCCGTTGATGAGAAAGTCGAAAATGAAAGAAACGGTTGTATGACAGGTAACGTTAAAAACATTTTGCCAACATTTTTTTTTTGTCCAAAATATAGTCCATGCCCATAATATCACACTTAATTTTGTTTATCAAAATAGTTAGAGCCAGTTTCGACATAAATAAAATTATGCATAACGGGTATATGAGCTTGAAGAAAATAGCTCCAGTGGCTTAGGCTGTAGATCGAAGTGCAGACATACAGACATAGAGATATACAGACAGACGGAATCGTCAGACCCACTTTATTCGTCTTCGCTATCATCGTAATGTCAACTTTGATCAAAATCTCGATTTCTATTTTTTTTCCAAATGTAGAACTTGACCTTAGTACTAGTATCTACATACATATATAGCAACTAAAAAGTGGGTCTCGCAATTCTGTCCATTTGTCGGTCTGTTCAACTATAGCCTAAACGACTCGTCCGATTTTCTTTAAACTTGTCAAATAGCATTTTTACCTGCCATACGAATTTTGTCGAAATTTTATAAAATAGTTTTTTTTTATAAAACTATCTCCTCCAAATTGTGGTCAGTAATCAAAGGGCACTATAGTGCCCAGCCAAGTTCTGGCACTCTTTTTACAGGAATAAACTCAAGCGATTTTTGACCCCTCCTTATCTTCAGTACCAATGAAGTCGCAAACTTAAAATTCTGAATATTTGCTAAACTAGTCAGGTACAGGCGCCTTACCAAATTGGAATTGTCTAGCATAAGCGGTTCCTGAGATATAAAGGCTCAAAAATCACAAAAACCGTAACTGACTAACTCACTGACTGACTGACAGATCATCAAAATAATGGAGCACTTCCCGACATCGTAGAATCGTGTAACTTTGCACAACGGTAGGTCTTGTCATGCAAGCAGAAGAAAAAATCGAAAATTTGAAGTTATCAATTCGGGGGGCGTGGTATTCGCCCATTTTTTGAGAAAATGTTTAATTTATATGGAACACTTCCGATTGCCGTAGAATGGTGAAATTTGGTAGAGTAATAAAGCTTAGTGTACATTCAAAGCGAAAAATAGAAAATCTGAGATGTTTTATTCGAAGTGTCTTTTTATTGTCATTTTGAAATATACATGCATTTTGAAAATTCATGACTTTTCTTAGAACTAGAGTGCTCGATTTGGTACTCTATGTTATGTTTATGTTAACATGAATGAAAAAAGAAAACATTTGCATACATACCTGAAAAAATTATGAGTTTACATAAAATAAAATGCACGACTGGATCGCACGAACTTGCTCTTATGTAAGAGTACTTGAGAATTTAAAATACATTTTATATACATATATAAATCATAAATTTAATGAGATAAAAATGTTCAAATACATGGAATTGCCGTCTGATTTACGGAAAAGTATGAATGTATGCAAACAAAGTTTAAAAATTGTTTTATTATTAAAGTAATTTTTTATATAAGAAATTTCTTTCAAATTTTTTAAGAAAAAAAAAATATGGGATGCGAATTTTATATATTTAATAATATTGATTTTAGGAAATAATTTCAAAAACTAATCGTTCATGTTTTGAAGATATTAATTTTTCAAAAAAAAATATTTTTTTTTCAAAAAATCCAACAAATATTTTTTCGAATATTTTTATGAACAATATTATTTTAAACTTAAGGAGAATCTTGCTGAAAATTTTTGGTTAAAATCCTTAGAGCCGTTAATGAGAAAGTCAAAAATAAAAAAAAACGGGTATATGACATTTTGCCCCAAAACCTTGTTTGCCCAAAATGTAGTCCATGTCCATAATATCACACCTAATTTTTTTATCAATATCGTTAGAGCCATTTTTGAGATAAATAAGATTTTGCATTACGGGTGTATGGGGGGTACCGTTAGTTTGGGAGATAAAAAAAAAACTTTCAATTTCTCCTCTAGGGAATCACGGAAGACACTTAACTACCGGGATTGAAGAACATAGGTCTATAGTGGTTTAGACTGTAGGGAGAGGTACAGACACACAGCCATGCTGAAACAATTTTTTTGTGTAGGGTAAAGTCAGGAGGATTTGACAGGTTAACAGTTTTTTTTAAATATTTTGAGATGCAAGTATAATTTCAAATTTAAAAGTTTTGCATAGGTTTAACTGTAATTTAAGCAACAAAGAACCATCATTCATTGAAGGAGGATTTGACAGCTTCGCAAGGAGGTTTTGTCAGTATTTAAAAAAAAATAAAACAACAAAATCCTTCGTAAACATTTATATAATTAAAATAATGCAGTAACAAGGTGATGAAATAAATAAACAAAACACAAAATTTATTATAAAATTAATTGTGTTTTCGGGTTTTCGCAGACTTAGGCCAGGCGCGCACATTCAATTTTTAGTTTCGAAACTGTTTAGTTGCTAAAATGAAACATATGGTCGTATATGGGACACCGCGCACTAAGAGAAACTCGATTTGAGCAACTAAAAAGTTTGTGTTTTGACACAAACTAAACGATTGCGTAAAATTAATTCGCAACAGTTGAGCTATTTTCTATAAGCGGAAGAGAGAAAGGAGTATGAGCGTGAGTAAAGAGTTGCCAGTGCGCGGTACTCTTTCAACTGGTGATGGAAATCAACTATTTGATTTCGATCACAGTTGCCAGTGCGCGACTAGCCTTAGTGAACTGTTGCAGTTCATAAAACCAGCAAGCCAAGCCCTTCCAGCTTGCTCATTTGTGTTCCAACTATTTGGTTATGGGATATTGTTTATTTTAACATGTTGCAAAACAAACTGTTTTGCCAGTTCAAGCCTAGTACTCACCTAGCGTGAAATGAAAAATAAATACGTTCCAAATTACACGCGGAGAATTAAAATGAAAATAGAATAAACTTTTCCACGTGAATTTTTGATACTCACTTTGAATGAAAAAAAAAACAAACAATTATTTTTAAACTGACTCGTTCTTTCTGTTTAAAAATTTTCAATTTTTTGTTTTGAAAAAAAGTATTCAAATGAACTGACAAATGTCAGAGTTTTCCACGTTGCCCTAAACTTTTTCCTGATTGTACATTGAGAAATGAAAATCATAGCGTGGAAAAAGTTGTGGAACATATTTGTTTTTCCAATCCACATTTTAGTACTCACCTCTCGTTGCGGATTTCATGCCAGTGAACCAGCAGTCACTTTTATATGAAATTTTCATTTTCACTTGAACTGAGTACTAGGCTTCAATATGTTAAACCGAAATGAAGTTTAGTGCATTTTTTTAAATAATCGCAAAGCTCCTTTTCTTGAACTGTTGTAAGAATTTGTTTGTTGGAATATTTCGAGCTGTTTTCTGTATTGATTGACTGTCCTTCATGTCTTTTCTTAAGTCAGAAAATTAAAGTGGTACGATTTATACCATATTTTTTAGCAGCACTGCTAACGGATTATTTTTTTTTTCAATATTTTCAATTGCCTCTTGGATGTTGGCTTCGTTAATATTGTGAGACGGATACTGATAAAGGAGGATTTGACACTGTCAATTGCTCCTTCAACATTGGTGTCAAAACCTCCTTTCAGTTGACTTTTTCAAAAATATAATTAAAAAAAAAATAAAGAGTTGTTACTCACGAATATTTATAGTATATTATGATTTAAAAACAAATCTATGTGTTGTGTATTTCACTTAAAATAACTAAAACTACTTACTAATGAAACTGCAGTTAGTTTAGTTATCTCAAATATTAAATCAAATGGACTCAAAAACAATTATTTTTTCTATTTCACACAACGATCAGATCACAGTTATAATTTTTTGGTAGCTCAAATCAATCGTAACTATATTCGTTTTTTAATAACTAAAGTACTGCAAATGTCTACACTTTTTGAGAAAAGTCATTATGTCAATTCCTCCCACATGTCAAATCCTCCTGACTTTACCCTACTAAATTTTCCTTAAATTTTTTATAAAAAAAATGTATATGCAAATTGTTAGTACTCTATAAAATACATTTTATAGCGTAATTTAAAAATTTAACCTTGAATCCGTTTTCGAGATATTGAATTTTCCAAAAAAAAAAAAATTGGATTATTTTTTTAAAAAACGAAAAACTATTTTTTCGAAAAAAATTTTAGATTCTATTTTTTCAAACGCATAAGAGCTTCTGCATAAAAATTTTGGTAAAAATCGTTGCAGCGGTTGATGAGAAATTCGAAAATCAAAAAAAAACTTTATATTACAGGTACCATTAATAACATTTCCCCCCAAATTTTTGTCTTACAAAAATGTAGTCCATGTGAATAATATTACACCTAATTTCTTGTATCCAATTGGTTAGAGCCGTTTTCGAGATAAATAATATTATGTATTACGGGTGTATGGGGGTACCGTTAATTTTAGAGCTAAAAAAAACCTTTAAGTCTTGAGTTTGAAGAAAATAGGTCCACTGGCTTAGGCTCTAGATCGAGGTACAGACATACAGACATACATACAGACAGACGGAATTGTTGAACCCACTTTATTCGTCTTCGCTATCATCGTAATGTTAACTTTGATCAAAATCTCGAGTTCGGTTTTTTTCCAAATGTAGAACTTGCCCTATAGTACATTATGCAAGTATATCGCAAGTAAAAAAATTTAGGTGTGCTTCCTCTTTCGAGGATGGGACAATGGGGGCTATCGGGAACAAAATTTCCCTCGGAATTTTCCCCATCTTCGAAAATTGGAAAGGTCAATACTTCTGCACTGTTCATTGTAAGCTGGCGACTGGCCTTTTTAAATGAGAGCCAAAGTCACTATGAAACTTAATTCCCAATATCAATAAATTCCAAGGGAAAGTTTCGATATTATTCGAGATGATAATTTTGAAAGTTGGGAACAATTCCCAGAGAAATTTTATTCACGATAGGCCCAAATACCTCTTATCATGATACATCCTTGCCATTGTAGTTCCTCTCCATTAGTGCCAAAAACCTATCCACGGGAATCTTTGAGAGTTGTAAGTCACTAGTCCTGATTCCCCACGAGCTATTGCCTAACAAATCTATTTTAACCTTTTTCGAGTTAAGCTTCAATATCATCCACTATTTTTTCACAGCCTTTGGTCCGATTTCGATTAAACACCGAGAAATAAGTTCATAAGTATCTACAATTCCCCGTGATCAGAAATTTGCTGCATAAAAAGAGGAGAACAACAACGGAAAATGAACATACACATTTGTCACACAAATACGAATTGCTGGACCACCCGTCGACTTTGTATTGCAAACTATGCTCCCGAGTAAACAAAAAAAAAATAAAAAATAAAACATCCTTATTCCTGAAAACAGTCAAATATGCGACGCGACCTCGCATTCAAAATAACTTTCGAAATAACGTTGGTCCTTTTTTTGCTGTGTACTTTTCTGATGGAATTGATCATTTATCACACGTTGTTGACTCCTGATAGGGATTCAATCTTTTATGTTGTGTCCTTATTTTTCCATCTGTGTTTTGTATTGATTGTATTTTATCGTATATGAAATGAAATGTGTGCGATATATTTGGAGGTATAGGAAACATTCAATGCTAATGTCTTTATAGCACAAATTGCGGCTGTGGCTGTGACTGCTGATGTCCTATTTTGTTGTCTATTTTTTTTTTTTTTTTTTTGCAGCAATACTCGAACAATGCAGCCCTGAACAAAAGGGATACAAACAAGACTGCACTATACCATAACTATAGACACAATTTGGTCCAATGTTTACTTTCCGGATGCAGCAGACAATGTACAGACAATTTTGTGTGTGAATCCTAATAGTCCTATCACAAAATGCTGGGGAAATTGATTTGTTTGCAATGCGCCCTTTAACTTAAATTAGAGTCTAATAGGCAATTGCCTGATGCGTGTCCTTTATGGTCAGATGCGGGGATGTCCCATTGATTTTGAAACAAGGATTCCATATACGAGTAGACCTATAAATCTATACAACTTTGCTAACAAGGTGTTTTGATGACTCTCTGGTTACGCCAAAGTGTGTGGCTTCTTAATTTAACATAGATTGTTTTTGTTACCCTTAAGTGTCAATGATGATAATGGCTTCATTAAGACGATTATATTGGATGTTGTGCTGGGAAGCAGCTTGAACACATGTGGGTCAGCATTAAAAACGGTCATTTATCTTACGGATTTCGTCTTGATCTTTGCGTTATAATATAAGTAACGTCCGCTTTACGATATGGCTATGAATTTTACAGGATCCCACTTGAGACACTAAATATGACAGCCAGGACAATACAGTAAGGGAAGAGATTATATAGCATACAATCAAAGAAAGCAGCATAAACGAAAAAAAAAAAAACAGAAAAAAGAGGAAATGAATATGAATGGAATGCGTACAAATGGAGCTGGGTATTAAAGGACTATCACACTAAGATGGGCCATGTGGAATTGACAGAAAGGCCAACAAATAAAAAATGGTTGTCTTATTTAGGGATAACGATTTGACATTCTTCCGAAGGGTAAAATTGAATGGCATTGCTTTTAATATATTTTTTCTAACAACATTTTCCAACAAAATTCATCCCAAGCTCATCCTCATCCTCATATATTTTTGCGTATTCCTTTTGACCGAAAAAGCTCCCGAGGGTCGATTTAAGGCTGACTCTGCTCATAAAGGTATATGCAAATGCGATTAGAGAACCTCAGGAACGAAAAATCTACGCAATATCAATGAATACGAAATTTGACAAGCACGAAGATTTATATCGTGTCCTGAGAGCAAAGCCTTTACATTGAAGGTTTTTTTTTCTTCTTCTTTGCCGAAAACAATTGGAATGACATTATAGTCCTTTAAAAGTTCGAAGTGCGAAAGATTTCATATGAGAAAAGGGTTCAATCTCTGGAGAGGTGAAAATGATTTTTAATGTTCGCAAGCCATTTTTTTATCAACTTAATAATATGGTGTGGGCTTGTGGGAATTCACGGTGATATGATTGTTTCGAATTGGATTGTGTGATTTATAGGAATTTAATTTAGCATTGCTTGGAACATATGCAAAGTAGTGGGGATGGGAAATGTAATGTGTTTTTAAGTATTCCCTCGATCTCGCCGTTTGCAGAACAAGTCCGAAAGTGATAAGGATCTCTTTGTCAAGGACCGACGATTAATAAACGAAAGAAACCTGTTCATGATGGTGATCGAATGGTCACAGGGGCACTCAGTACTGATGCAGAGTTAAGAATATTTAGTTTTTAAGTATTAAAGACAACGATGCCTTATACAGGGTGACTCATAGCAGACAGATGGATTTGAATCGGTCATAGTTTCCTTTCTAACGCTCGTTGATTGTTAAATGTGCGGCCATTTTGAAGAGGAAGATGGAAATTTTTGTGGGAACTAATTGAGTGGTCTATTCAAAAGCGTGTTTCTTGTGTACAAGCCTTCCGTTCACATTTCATTTTCGCTCGAGTCGCGGTCGAGTTCCCATCTGAAATCGACTTCTTACATTAGCAAATGCTTTTACGAGTACTAGAAATGCGTCCATGATAAAAACTGGGTCTTAAAAAACGGTATTTACCCCAGAAAACATCGAGAGTATACGAACTTCATTTGAACAATCTCCCAGGCAACCACTTCGAAAACTTTAATAAGAAAAATATGCACTACTGGAGTCAGCCGAAACCCAGGGAGCTCCATCAGATGCCTCTTCACTCCGACACAGTAACAGTGTTCTATGTGGTATATTAGGAATGGAGATCATCGGTTCTTCCTTTCTTTGAAGAAAATCGTCGAGCGGCTACTGTACCTGATCAAAATTTTTACTTGCGACTTATGCATTCGTAAAAAAAATCGAACTCTAGATTTTGATCAACGTTGACATTACGATGATAGCGAAGACTAAAAAAGTGGGTATCGCAATTCTGTCTGTCTGTCGTCGGTTCGACTTCAGCCTAAACGGCTCGGCCTATTTTCTTCAAAGTTGGTAGATATCATTTTTAATTTCCCCCCCCACACGTTTTTTTTCTTTTTTTTTTAAGTCTAAAAATAACGGTACCTACCATACGAATTTTTTTCGAAATTTTGTGAATATTTTTTTTTCTCAAAAACTGTTCGACAGATTTAAAAAAAAAAAGATACAAAAAAATTTCATTTAGTTAAAGCTAGGTACTGGTTGAAAAAAAATTTCCGAAAAATTGTTATTGAGGCTAACCCCCAAAGAACCATTTTTTTTGTTTTTGATTTTCTCAAAAACGGTACCACCGATCTTGATCATTTTTTTTTTGGCTAAAGCTCCCCAAAAATGTAAATAAAATTGTGTATTCAAATTTTCAAAAAATTTTCGCTTGGATTTTTAAAAAAAATTTCAATTTTTTCTTTTCAAAACTCAATATTTGGAAAACCTTATGCAAGATTTTTTTAGCTTAAAAAATAAAAGTTTCTCAACATAATCTACAAGATTTATGAAAAAAAGTTTTATTTTACCTAAAAATAAAGGTACCCACCATACAAATGTTAAAAAATGGTTTACAAAAATTGTATTTTTCTCGAAAACGGCGCACAGTGGAACGAAAACATGAAAAAGTGGTCATCGGGCTGTAATTTTTGAAATAATGGATGGATTTTGAAACCGTTTTCACTATTTTGTACTTGAAAAAATATAGTTTCATATCTACTATATTTTAAAAACTCTGAAAAAATGAGCAATTTTCCAAAAAAAAAATTAACATAACCCCTGAAACTTTTCAAATTTTAGCTTTAGGCAAATAAAATTAATTTTATGGTGGAAGAACAATTAATATGTACTGCTCTTAATTTATATTACAAGTTTGATGTGCATTTTTGCACGTTTTTTTAAATATGTATTTCGAGACATCGTTCACATTTTAATTTGAATGTTATTTATATTGAATATTGTTCTAGTTAATATATGTTTATACAAAATTTCTTTTGCCTTTTCATGGTATTTTATTAAAATATCTATTACTTTTGAAGCATTAAGCTTAACTTCACCTTTCAGTTTAATTTTTTCGGCTAAAAGAAGCATAGTGCTGCATGTACTTTGACGTAAAGCTTTGGTTTTACGCCTGTTTTTGTCGCTCACTGAAGTTATCCAACTGTTCATTAGTGTTGTTAGCGGTTAATGGGAGTGGTCATATTAAGGTCAATTTGTTAAATTCTGTTTCAAGCCACGTTTTAAACCGTTTTTTTTTCGCATTTTATTGTTACTGCATTTTACAAATCCATTTTCCAGCTTCAAACAAAACTTGCGAAAAAATTCAAACAAGTCCAATTTTTTTCCCGAGATTTTACTTTCGACGTTTGGATAACAATATTTATAGTCAGTTAAGTCAGGCCCGTTAGCCTTCGTAAGTAAACACAACCATTTTAACTTAGTAGAAGGCTTCAAAAAAAATTTGTGTACTAGACGATCGCTTTGTTAAAAAAAAAACTAAAAATAACCATTAGCATGAAAGCCATACTTTGTTTTGCCATTAAGTCTATGACAAATAATGATAACCTAAAGACAAAATCTATTTAACCAGAGCAATTAAGATTTAATTGATAAAAGGAGAATCCCCCACCCCCTTCCTCTTTCTTTCATAAGTTCTCAGCTCTAAGGGAGATTTATAAAAAACCCTCCAGGAAGCGCGGTCGGATCCAATTTTTTGAAAATATGAATCCAAATAAGTGCACAATTCATTTAAGACTACCCAAAAACCGAGCATTTTTGAGCATTTTTGAGCATTTTTTAAAAATAATCTTCAAACCTGAAATTAGAATTTTTTAAAAATACTCACAAAAACAGTTTTTTTTAAGGCTAAAAATTTTGTTTCAAGGATTTTTTTAATTGTTAAGCTTAAATGAACCAATTGTATGCCTACGAAATTTATTTCGAAAAGAAAACATAAAAAGGGTCGGAGAAAAACAAATTACAAACAAGCGTTAAAATTCCATTTTTTTTTTGGTTTTAAAAATACTGCATCTTTGAGTCCCTTTTATTTGAAAGTTAAAGAGTGTACATAAAAAAACTGTTTTATGTGTAAAAGAGGCGACAATTTTCTATGCATATCAAACAAAAAATATTTCGAATAATGAAAAAAAAAAAATCACCCAATGTCCGGAATTTTGTACCAGACCCTCCATTGTGCGGCGCCTAGAATTTTGATAAAATTTTTTTTTTGTTTCAATTAATTTCAACGATCTTTAATATTATGAAAAAAAAATTGAAATTAAGATATTACAGCTTGTACCTACCATAGAACCATTTTTTCAAATTTTGAATCACTCATTATCGACATAACGGATTTTAATGAAATTTTTCGTAGAGATGCTTCTAAAGAGTCTAAAAACAATTGCATTTTAAAAATTTGAATTTTTGAAAAAAAAAATCATTTTTTTTTTCTTTGGAAAATTCGATATTTCAAAAACGGCTCAATAGTTTTTTTGGAAATTTAATTTTCATTCGTACAATGAATGAACAAAAACTTAAAGTTGGCATACCAAATTTTTTTCTCAAAAATCTTTAAAAAATTTTGTATATAAAACCTGTTTTTTTTAGGAAACCACTACAAGGTCTTATAATTTTTGTTCTTGCATAAATTCATATTTGCATAGCATTCTGTTTTTTTCTCGTACTACTAAAAGAATTTGAAAAATTAATTTTATCCTTATGAACAGTTTTCTCTAATAACATTCGTTTTTAAAATTCTTAGTCTATTACATAGGAGCATGTTCGTGCAACCCAGTCGTGCATTTTATTTCTTGTCTGAATTGGAACAGATGGAGCTGGAAAATGCCTGTCGCCTCATCGCGATTTAATGTGGTACGAGTAAGTGCTTGATACCGAAGTGTGGTGATACCGAAAATCTCTCGTTTGTAACAATCATCCCATGTTTATTGTCATGATGAGTAATTTTAGAGTCTATGTATCCAATATTCGTGAGTTCAGGAAAAATTTCTTTGCTGTGTTTGTTCACGCTGAAAAATTCAAACCAGCTATTCTGGCACTTAGCGAAACACAGGTATGTAGGTGAAAGCTCCGATCCTTTTGAGTTTAACCTTCCTGGATATAGCTTAGTACCACTATTTATTCTTCACTACGGTATTGCCATTTTTCTTCGGAATGACGTTGCTTATCAAACTCTTCCTCAATTCAGCCAATTTTTCTGCACGGACTTTAACGATATGTGGCTAAAGTTAAACTTCAATAAACAAGTTGATGCGCTGTCGGATTCCATTCAAGCGATTATCTCTTATAATCCAACCTCCGAAATCGTTATTACGGGCGATTTTAACGTACATAATCCTTATTGGCTTCGATATTCGGGCCATTCAACACCAGAAGGTGTTTATGCAGATATCTTCTCTGAGTTTAACCATCTCACTCAACTTGTAGATGAGCCAACGCGATTCCAGATGTTGCTGGCCAATCTCCCAATACCCGTGACTTATTCCTCACTTCCCACCCTGAAACATATACAGTAAGTATTTTAACGCCCTTAGGTACGTCAGAACATTCATAGCGTCATGAATCCACCGGTTCTCGAAAATGTAAACTTTTCAATAGGGAACATTTATTTTCGCACCCGAGCAGTCGCTTGATCTCGATATTCACAAATCTGCTGACCCGGTTGGAGAAATCCACTGCGCAAACTTTTTTATCTTTCCTATTCCACAGGATATTTCCCGAAGAGTTGGAAAGCAGCGTTCGTCCAACCAGTCCCTAAAAAAGGCGCATCCTATTCACCTTCTAATTATCGGCCAATTGCACTGACGTCCCTTTGGTCTAAGGTCACGGAAACACTGATCAATCGGTAGTTTAAGATATATCTTGAAGAACAAATCTTTTATTGACCGCTAATATGGTTTTCGCAGTAAAAGATCCACTGGTTATTTGATGGCATATCTCACTGAAAAGTGGAACCAATCCTTACATATTTTTAGGGAAAGTAAGATCATTGCGCTTGATATTTCTAAGGCATTCGATAGAGTCTGGTATCCTGGTGCGTTTAGTATTGATATGTCTATTATTCGTTGGATTAGTAATTTCCTTTCTGAGCGTTCAAGTCTGAAGTTCGTAAAATAAATGCTGGTGTCCCCCAAGGTGTCCCTCATATTCGTTTCGTGATTCGATTCATTGTTCTTCGAATGTGGGATTGTAACGGCAATATCTGTTAAGCTCATTAAATTCCAAACTAAATAGCATCGTTAAATGGGGTATTAAAAATCGTGTTGAATAATACTTATAAAACTCAGAGCTGTTTTTCGTCATTAAAGCGGAATATTCCCCCTATGCCATTGTTCATGGATGGTGCATGCATAGTGGAAACTAAAAAGATATTAGTTCTTGGTATGTGTATTACTTAACACCTTTTGTGGAATGATCACATATTGGATATTGCTTAAAATGCGGCCAAATGCTGCCTTATTGTTACTTCTAAATAATGTTCTATTGAAATAGCGAGTTTCATTTCCCTCCTGAAGAACTCTCACCGTAATACTCGTGGCGCAGGGAATGCTCATCATTCATCAATATACCCTTGAACCTAACTTCGGACGTGCAGTTAAGTACAGAGATTCTTTCTTTTGCCGTACGACACGAATGTGGAATTCCTTAACCGACTCTGTTTTTCCTCACCATTTCAATGTCCAGACATTTAACACGAATGTATATCGGTTTCTCCTACTCAATCCTCCCACTGTTTCCTAAATGCTCGCACTGTGTTAAACTAACATTAAAAGGCTAGTCATAATCCATTGAGTGCGCGTTAATTATAAAAAAAAGCATCCTGCTTCCTCTAGGAATGCTTAAAAGAGTGCAAGAAAATTTTAGAAAAAGGCAAAACAATGTTTATGTTAACTCCGTTGTATACATAGAACGCCGTTGAAATAATATTTATTTACATACAAATCTTTTATGCATAGACTACTTGATACCTATTATTCATAAGGTACATGCATATATAATATCCACCAAATTACAAATAAGATAACATTTTTTTTTTTAAACAATCTCTGCTTAGGAACATATTAAATTCAAGACCCCAACATACAGAGTTTGTCTGCCTTAAACAGCGCGGTAATGGCTCAGTATTTCCATAATTTACCTTGTGGAAAGGGACATAAAAATAATAAATAAAAATAATGGATGCATAAGAACTTACCAGCGAAAGCAGAAAGGGGCAGTTGATTTTGTAGTTAAAAATATCTCTGATGAACATTATTTGAAAATATGACCTCCGAAATTCCAGTTAGTGGATCACTAGTCGTAAAAACCTTGATTTATAAGAAGGCATATCGATGTTCCGACTCAAAGACTTTATAGCTATTCTTGTGAATAGTTTCTGGGCCCTTTCAATTCTTAAGGAGTTAACGTTATAATGTGGGTTCCAGACGATACAAAAGTACACCAAAATAGATCTTGTGTAGCTGAAAAAAAAAGAGTGATTTAAGAGTGAAAGGATCTGTGAAATCCTTTGAATTTCGGTTCATAAAACCAAGCATAGAGCTGGCCATAGCTACGATATAATCGATGTGACTATTGAAAATAATTCTTCGATCAAATATAACCCCAAGATCTTGTTTTTCCACTGCTCTAGTTAAAATGGTTCCATTTATATTGTAATCATAAGTGATTGGTAAGGTTTTTCTTCTCGGTAGAATGATGTACTATCTTTGTATATAAAACTTATAGTACTATCAAGAAGACGAAAGATAGTGGCGACATCTTAAGTATAGGAACAGTACTTGCTAGATTTGTCTCTGCTAAGTATAGATAATAATTAAATATTCTCTTTTTTACTACTTGTTTTGTATCTTATTCTACTCTCCACTGTAAAATCCAGCGCTAATTTCAGCGCTACCACCAGGCTAGACTTCGTAATACAAAATCACGCTACATGATAATACTATATATTATATAATACAAAGGTACTATGACATTTTAAAACATTAATATGAAGATCGTTGTTGCTACACCAACAAGATAAGCAATAATAAATCTTCCTAAAGATTAATGCAGTCTTAAGTTGACTTCATACTTAGAAAAAGTTTTAGATCGTCTCTTTGCATTAAACACGTGCAATATTTGAAACATTTTGGAAAGTCATTGCTGAAAATAAAAAATAGGTGTGGTCCTAAGTGACTTCCTTGAGGTAACTGCTACAGGATCTGATAGAAAATTATTGATTCGAACATGCTGCGATCTACCAGTAAGTTACGAACCAAACCATTTTAATAAATAAGAATCAGAGCTCAAGTTTTAAAGTTGGTCCAGTAGAATTGCATCAAATCAAACGCTTTTGATAAATCAGCGTAAACTACATCCGATCGTAGACCTTCTTCAAGAGCATCCACCTCATAGTTACTAAAAATAGTAATGTTTGTTGTGGTAGATCTCCCATCGAAACAACCATGTTGTAGCGGAGAAATAATTTCTCTTAAAAGGAAATCTAGTTTATTATATAGATACTAGAAAGAAAGAGTTTTTCCAATCTTCTAGGAAAACACCTTCGCTAAGAGAACGATTAAAAATATATTGAACTGGAGCTGCTAAAGCACTAGCACACCGTTTTAAGACAATGGGTGTGAGGCCAACAAAATTAAATTATTTAATTCAGACTTAACTTCAGTTTTGCTCACCTGCAAGTCTCCAATGTTTATAAGTTCAGGGAATACGTCAACGTTAGACATATTTCATATACTGTTCACTGAACGAAAAAAACTAGCAAAGAAATTATAAATTTTCTAGGGGTCGCTTGATGTTTTTCCTAAATAATTAATGGAATTAAGGATACAAATGGAACGTTCTTTGTCATTTATAAACTGCCAGAAACATTTGCTATTTTTTCTTAACTTTGATTCGATATTAAGAAAATATTGCTTAAAAAGAGATTTAAGTTAAGAAAATCGATATCTCTTCGCAAACGACAATATTTTTCATAGAGAGCAACAAAATTATTGGAATTCCGGAATACCTTGAAAGCCTTGTTTTTTTATTATTGGTATTAATTAGTTTTTTTTTTTGTACTTAACCAATTCGGTTTAGATGATGTTTTACGCAAAAACTTTGGAGTGTATTAATCAATTGCCACCTTCAATAAATTAGTCAAGGTACTGAACGCACTTTCTAGATGAAAGCCGATTATTTGTACTCCAACTTTGGTATTCTGTGAAAACCAAGGAAACCTCTGAGGCACATGCCTCTCAAACACCCGAATCTTTTCCATTTGAGATGAGGCAACGTTGAACCACACTGGAACCCATAGGTAATCATCAGCCGGATGAAGGGCATGTATCAAATCACCTTCACCCTGCTGTCAAACCGACTGCTATAAAACAACCATTTCTGGCAAGAGCAGGATTTATGTGTCTATCGATATACAAATACTGATCTAACGGGATGCCAAAGTACTTTATTTCCCTTTTTTTCGCCAGTGGGTGGCCATGTGGTCCTACGATAAATCAGATGTTTTGCATCACGGTGTTGTCAAAACAGTTTTAGAAGTTAGACAAATTGTTAATGTTTTCAATAGTTATTTATTTAAAAATAAATAAATTTGAGACCCAGAGACTTACAACTTATAACCGTGCTATTATCATGAATGGAGGGAACCTGCAATTATCTGTTGAGTATTGACACTGATCTTTGAGGCCTCCACTTCACGTACGGTTATCATACCAACAGTCCTTATAATTATTTAGAAGTTTTTTTTATGGACATTTTTATCACAAGTTACATCGATATAAATCTGAACAACTCTGTAGGTCGCCATGTTTTGCATCTATGTAATAACTGGAAGAACCGGGAAGTCGAAAACGTATATGTTCTTGTATATGTGTACAGACGTTTACTTGTAATAGATTTCTTAAATTCCAAAGCATTTAAAATTCTTTAGTTATTTTTTTGTAATTTTATTTTTAGAGATATTTTTTTTTTTGTGTTGTTAAAGGTTACTTATATTAAGTTTTTAACATTTCGTAAAGTTCTTATTGGACTCTTGCCCCTTCGACCACGTTGAAACGCATAGTCTTCTACAATGGCCGTCATTAACCACTGGTAATAATGAAATCTGGTTAACAGTAGGTCTTCATTTTCCTCTGACGCTACTCGAAACGATTGTATTTATAAACACATTTCCGATGAATGGATATTCCTGTTGTCTATGTTGGTTTCATCGATATCCTTGCGTGGGGTCATGAAGTGCAAGTCAAAAATCTCCAGACCATCAGGTTTGTTCTCACGCTTGATAGATACCAAACTTTTTTTGGAGGACTTTTTTTGAAAGACTTTTTCATTCTGATCGACCATATTGATGGATGTTTATTAATGCAGAGCTGATACCACAAAATGTACATAATAAATCGAACAAGACTGTTAAGTCCATTTCCCAGAATTCCTTTTCCCAATTAATGTGGGAACTTTTGTTCATCTAAACACGAAAAATACGCTACTCCCATGAACCGAGAATCGTGATTCGCCATTGTGTACTTTAGCTTAGAATTTTTTGTTAGCATTTAAATTTGATTCATCTACAACTTTTTCTCAAGGCATTTGTTACTTTCTTCTAACTTCTGGCAAAGTCCGAGTTTTTCTGTGCCAAAGACCTGTTTTCCTAATCAACGAACTCCTTAGAAGCAACAAATATCTGATAATAAATAAAAATAAAGGGTTTTTCAATTGACGCGGATAGATTCTGACGGCCATATTATATTTGTGATATCTATTAAATCTATTGTTTATTATTCAGTCACTGATGGCAAGTACCACGATTGAACAGCACGTTCTAACTGTGCTATTTAAATAAGTGTTTGTTAATGCAATTGTTTCGCCACTTTAACGGTAGACGCGGTAGCCATCATACTAAACTCTTCAACGTTCTGTGGATAAATCTAAGACGACCTATTCAGTAATCAGTTAGCTAATATTCTTACGTCAAAGGAATGGTAGATCGGCCGAGAACACTGCCACGCTCAGTGAAAGTGTACACCAGAACCAAATGCAATCGATTCCTAGACGTTTCACAGATTTCAACTTGTCGAAGTTTACGTCGGTACTTGAACCTACACCCGTACAAAATCCAACTGACCAGGAGCTCAAAAATTTATGACCATAGACAACGCTCGTTCGTTCGCTGATGGGGTTCGGTGATTTTGGCCGAAAAATCATCTTCAGCTCCGAGGTGCATTTTTGGATGAATGGCTGCGTTAACAAGTAAAATTGGGACGACACCAACCCAAAAGAGGTTCACCAAGTGACAAAGCGTACTCAAAATGTAAAAGCTTGACTTGGTTATTGGCGAGCTTTATATAACCGATTTCTTATAGCCCAAATTGAACTATATGAACCTAGGCGACATGTGGTTCGAACAAAATGGTGCCATTGTCATTCTGCATGAACAAACGAGGGTAAGGTTATCTCTCGCAGAAGTGAGTTGAATTGGCCACCAATGTTATATGATTTGACCCCGCTGGACTGGTTGGGCTTTCTGAAGCCGTAGGGCTATTGGAACAAACCACAATCGACCGATGCCCTTTAGGTGCACATACATAATGTCAGGCCATCGCTCGAATTCAGCCGGATTAATGAGGAAAAGTCAATAAAAATCAGATCATTCGGATCCGTATCACCGTAAGAACCCGAGGCGCGCATTTGAACAATGTACATAATGGCATACATTGGCCTTAAAAAAAATAGAGAGATAGAAATAGAGAGATACCATAGCAGGAATCTGATTCGGAAGTTTTACCAAAAGGTAAAAACAAAAACATCACAAGGACACAATCCCCGAGCCGAAGCCTGCATGGATAATCTAGGGAACATCGTATAGTAGAACCGCAGTCCATGCTGAGCATATGAAAAGAACATTTTTCCAAACTTTATAACGGCGATGAAGAAGAAAATTCCGCTGCTATATGTAGTATCAAGAACTAAATAAAAGATGTTTCTCTTTTGATGATTTATAATTGAATGATTTTAATAAATATTAAATTGACAAACAAATAAATAATAGGTTACTTACAGGACACTACAGAGACAGCATCATTCGACTTAGGCAAAGCAGACCAACAATACCGCCCAACCGACCTGGACGAAGTGAAGATAGCATCTATATACATATATCTATCTATAGCTGCTATATCGAAGCTCAAGTCCAACAAAGCCACTGGAGCTGCTGGCCTCGCTCTAACTATTCAAAGCGGCAGGCGATGAGTTGGGAGGATGCACCAGCTCATCTGCAAAATATGGTCGAAAAAAGCATGCCCGATGAATGGAACCTCAGCATTGTTTGTCCAATCCTAATGAAAGGAGACCCTCTGAACTGCCAATTACGCCTGAACATCGTGTTCAAGATTCTTCTTGCTGTATAATGTGAACGTCTGAAGCCTTTCGTCAACAACCTGATAGGTCCATACCAGTGCGGTTTTAGACCAGAAAAGTTCACCATCGATCAAATATTCACATTACGGCAGATCTTGGAAAAAACCCAGGAGTTTCAAACCGACACCTACCACATTTTCATCGATTTCAAAGCCGCGTATGATAGCATCTATAGGAATGAAGTATATAGAGAAATATCTAGTTTTGGTATCTCTGAAAAACTTGTAGGTTTGTGTAGAATGGATGGAGAACGAACTGTGCTCCATCAACGTCGGGAAAGATCTCACCAATGCATTTGATGTCAAAAGGCGATTCTCTGTCGTGCGACTTCTTCAACATCGTTTTTGAAAGAATAGTGCAAAATTCACGCGTCAACACAAGAAGTACAGTCCTTCAAAAGTCCGTTCAACTACTCGGATATACCGACGACATTGACATTATTGGAAGAACAAAGCGAGATGTCAGTGGCGCATTTATAAGCATTGAGACGAAATCGAAGAAGATGGGCTTAGCTGTAAATGGAGGCAAGACCAAGCTTATTCTGTCATCAAGAAAGGACACACAACACCGACGTCTAGGACAGAATGTCATTATAGACAGCTATAACTTTGAGGTAGTGAAGGACTTCATATACCTAGGCGCCGCAATAAACTCAGACAAAAACACCAGCGCTGAAATCAAACGCAGAATAACTCTTGCCAATCGCTGCCTCTCTGGACTAAGAAGGCAATTGAGTAGCGAAGTGCTCTCTCGAGCAACTAAAATGTCCCTCTATAAGACCCTCATCATCCCGGTCCTTGTATATGGTGCAGAGACATGGACTTTGTCGAAAGTAGATGAGAGCGCTTTAAGATGTTTCGAGGGGAAAATTCTTCGTGTGATCTTAGATCCCGTCTTCATAGACGGGGAGTGGAGGAAAAGATATAACCACGAACTCTCCGGGCTGTACAGCGAAACTGACCCAGTCAAACAAATCAAGATCCAACGACTGAGATAGTTAGGTCATGTAGAGCTAATGGACCCGAATGCTTCGGCCCGGAAAGTCTTCGAATCCAACCACGAGGCACGGTGGCGCCGTAGAGGAATACCGTGACTCAGGTGGCGCACACAAGTGGGAGAGGACCTCAACCAACTTGACGTGCAAAACTGGAGACAGCTAGCTAGGGACCGAGCTTGCTGGATAAGCTTGTTAGTTGAGGCCCTGGTCCACCCCGTACTGTAGAGCCATCTTAAGTAAGTAAGTATGGATAGATTTTAGATTTTGAAATGCAAAATTCAATTTACTAGAAAATAGAAACCTGTGATGTATTTTTTTTCGGTTTCGTGTGCTGAATTCAAATACTCGTTTTGGATTTTTCTATCTGGGTTTCTATTCAGGTTTTCTTGAACTAGATGACCATTCACACCCATCGGTACAAAATACAATCTCTAGATCTAGCTTGCATGCGCTTCGGATTATGGGAAGAAATTTGCCAGTTTTTCGAGTAGTTGGCGGGAGACTTCCTCGTAAACGGGTATTTTATAATGTGAATCCTATATTTTATTTCTAGAAGATCTTTTATTTTCAGACCAGGTGTCACATTTGTCCAAGAGCAGAGGACAGGAAGAGCAAAACCGCATGTGATGTTTGTGGAAAAAACTGCTGTCTGCACTACCAAAACACTGTCTGTGTCAAATGCCTTCCAGAACTACCGCAGATTCCAGATTGATTGAGGGTTATTCTAATACTCATGACTCATAATCTTCATTTTGTAAATCACTATCTATTATTATTCATATTCAAATAAAGTATACATTTATGTGTTTTGTTAAAATATTCGTTTTCCCATTTTAAGTCTTGGGGTTCGTACGAACCCCAAGTTTGGTTTATGACTTTTTTCCAGAAAAATATCTAAAATCACTTTGATGAAAAAAAGACAAAAAACGTAAGGAAAAATCAATTTTGTTCACTGAGTTTTCATCCCAGGTCAAAAACATGATTTAAAAAAAAGTTAAAAGCATTCAAACATGCGCTGGGGTTCGCGCGAACCCCAATCCGTAAACTAGGGTTAACAACAAAATTTATATTCTGTATAATCAAAAGGTTTTTCATGCAATAGTAACATGATTTCGAAGAAAACCTATCAGAGGCGGCTTATCGGTGGGTGAAGCAAGTCAACATAGTCTCAAAAAAAAAAAAAGAACTGCATAGTGTAAGTTGCTAAGAGTAGCGTAGACAATTACATCAAATGAAATTGTTTAATAATAGCAACAACAATTAAAAGACTATTATATTAATCGAGAAACTAGGCTATGATTCGTAATTTCCAAGATTGTTTTCTTTAAACGAGTAAATTGTTTAAAATAATTAACTTCACTTAATCAATTAAACACATTTATTATTTAAAAATAAACTATCTTCTTGGTTAAATTAAACAAATGGTATTGTTGTTTAAATTAACCGAGTATCTAAGTTACAAAAATTAACCAGATTTATTTAATCTTACTTACATATTTCTAAAACTAAATAATTTTTCCTTTGATCTAACCAAATAGTGATAGTCAAAATAACCCACCCGATTCCTAATTTTAACTCATTGAAGATTGTTAAAATTGTAGGTACACCAATTTGGTTAGAAAAATCAATCAGATATATTTAATTTATTAACCGAGTTGACTCGTGTAATTTTAACTGGGTAGGTTTGCTGGTTGTATATGAGCAGTCTCATTTGTTTAATTTTAAACGAGCTTTACGTTGTTTCTAACCGATAATTTTTCTACGTCTATTATGCAATAAAATTGAAAACTTAATTTTTTTGTTTTTGCAATTTAGGTAGAACACATTATTTAAAATAATAAATAAATGCGTTCTTTTATATTTTTTACGTGAAATGCATTCAGTTGAGAACAATGACAACTTACATAGTTTAGACCCCTTGATATGAATTTATATTTAGTTTTCCTATAAAACCAGTAGTTACCTACAGCTATTTATAAATACTTTCTTATATCGTAAATTTCACAATGCTTTGTCATAATATATCTATTCGTTCCTAATGAATTTCGTGCCTCGTAATTATTAAACTTTTTTGTTGTTGTTGATTTGGTATTCTTCGTTCATAACCAGTCATTTGGTCCAAATCACCTAAGATGAGTGTCATCAAGAAGAAAAGAAAATACGAAATTCATTAGGGTCTTATCAAAATAAATGATACGACATTCGGATATCCTTTTGGACAAGATATAACACATCTTGTATGTATTGTAACGTAACATGCCCCCTTGCATCATTAAGCATCGTCCATCTACCTAGGTATACAAACGTAGGTAATATGGAGCTCTTCTTCTTCTCCCTCAACAACATCGAATTCCCCTTTGGAAAGAAGATGATGTTTCTATTTTCTTTGTTGTATAAATGATCACTGGACTGAATGGCGAGCAAATAATGAAGACAATATCCAAATCCAAATAAATGAATCAAAGAAAAAAAAAAATGGTGAGAAAAGCAGACCAGAGTAAATAAATAAATCCAAACATTTATACTGAGGACCACAGACCGAACTCAGACGGACACACACAATTTCACGGTGGTCTTCATTATTCTAGTTGGTGTACACATCATCGAGGACATTGTAGATTGTATACATGTGCAGAGTGCACTCTTTGCGAGTGCTCAAAACTGAGTGTGTGGAATTCCCTAGAGAAAGTAGCAGAGAACAAAATTCATGTCCTGGCACATTGGCCTTTGTAACGAATTTGAGGTTCTTTGCTAATGTGGACACATTTTCCAGAATGTCACATAGACTCCCTACTGTGTCGACGCACCAGGAAGTGCATGTTGGCCACCCGATGTGCGACAACAAAATACAGACGTAGACGTTACTGATGGGCTCTGCTAATCATGGCATGCGAGATTTGAGTCTTTTGCGAACAATATGGGTGTAGGATGTTCATAAATGCATATACACCGCAAGCTGTGGGATGGCTACTTATTGTTGTTGTTCCTGTCCGAGGATGGTTTAATTTACCCAAAACAGACCAAGAATGAGTGAGACACAATGGATGGCCAGCAGGCTAATACATATTTTCCAAAAATCACGCAATCAACGAACGACCTTTGAAATCGCATTTAACCAGGCTTCGTTTATTAATGTGACCGAAATGCGACACCTCATGTTGTTTTCGAAGAACCCATTGACTAGAAGGTTGTGTTTTGACCGGGAACAAGATGTCCAAATGCGATAATCATGTGAATTAACCAACGTTCAATGTTGGCAAAATAATCTCGTTCTTAAAATAAAAGAAGCAGCTCTAATAAGCTGCGATTTTAAATTTAGAAAAAATGCTGCGCTGAGATTATACATAAATCATTTTCTAGTAGGAAACTGACGATTCAATTTGTTCAGTTCAAATCAGATCTCTGTTTAATTTTGACTAAGTGCCATTTATATTTGGGCCTTTCATGTCATTATGCATGCAGTATAAAGGGCTTTTCAGTTGACACGGATAGATTTTGGTGGCCTGTGGCGGTCATGTTGTTTTGGTTACATTTGACAAATCAATATGTTTATTTAGTTACTGATGCCAAATGGTAAAATTTTATTATAAAAATGAGTGTTCATCAGAAAGTCAATTCAATTCTTTAAATATGAGACGACCGGTTCGGTTATTAATCAGCCAACATGCGTACGTCAAAGGAACGCAAAATCGGTCGAGAACGCCGCCGAGGTCCGTGTACAGCAGAACCGTTGGACTTGTCGCAGTGCACAAGGATTCGACCTTTCGCAGACTTCAACTTGGGGGATTTTGTGCCAGGACTTGGGCCTACACCCGTTCAAGATCCAAATGACCCAAAAGCTGCAGGTGGGAGTGGGAGTGTATGGATGAGTGCTGACGTGGCAAATCCGGTTAGTCTCTTCGGAGCAAATCGTTGATAACGCTGGAGTGTTGCGTCATTGGACACTTGGCTCGTGCCTACCCCTCTCCTCAACTATCACCATGATAGTGAGTGTGAGGGCTGATTCGCTTGCTTGGCCCATGCTTAGCCCTCTTTCTTCAAGCTATCTATGAGGTAGGCTCCCTTGTGGGAGAATCGAAGTGGTTGTGGTTTATTCCTAATGCGGAGACATATGGTTTTCAAGCTTGCTTGAATTCAAGAGGTGTTAGATAGACCTCGCCTCTAAGCAAGAGGTGTGTTCATGCTGCAACATGTCACAACTTTGCTACTGAACAGCTTCGGCTGACTCCGGGTTAATGGTCAGGACTTAATCTGACTCCGATGGAGGTAGGCCTCCCGTGGGATTAAGCCATTATCAACAGGTGCTCACGTGAAACCAAACCTAGGTTCTGACCCAAAAGCTGAAAGTTCATGACGATAGACAACTCCATTTTCTGGCTGACTGGGCTTTCGAGCGTTTGGAAGAGGAACCCAATTTTGGCCGAAAAATCATCTTCAGCGTCGAGGTGCATTTTTGAATGAATTATCGTATATGGGATGATACTTACACACACGAGGTTCACTAGGTGACAATACATCCTAAACCATTTGATGTGGATTTTGAGCCTGCGCTCCGTTGATTCTTACTTTTTCGAGAACCACGTTGGTGAGATGGTCGCTGTCAATAGCGCGCGCTACAGGCGATAGTAACCAATTTAAAGTAGCCTTAATTGAACAGTAGGCACCTAGAGGACATGCGAATCCAGCAGGTGGCGCAGGGTGAACATAACACAGCCCATCACTAAGAAGCCGAGTTGGGCATTCAAACGATGTTATATTTCAAAAACAATGACATACATGGGGCTTTCAAACATATATAAAATTGAGTTCATATTTCATACACAGCTTGTTTTACTCTGCTTCAACATATACCCCCCTTTATTGAAAAACACCTTATAACATAATTCAGATGTCCCAGAAGCTTTGCTGCGTGGCGCGGATCCGAAACGTTCAATTTTCAATAATTCTGGTGCATTAATCAGGCTGAATTTGACCAATGGCATTGATTATGTTGGGTTGGAGTGGTGGTTTGTGGTTTATTGAAATAGACTTGTAACTAAAGAAAACCCCACAAGAAGAAGTCTTACGGGGTCAAATTACACGATCTCGATAGTCAATTCACATCGCCTCCGCGTAAGATAACCATGTTCGAAAAGGACTGGAGCAAATTGTTCATTGTGGCAAAGGCTGTATGGTACGTAGCGCCGCGCCGCCTCCGCCACCGTCCTGTTGAAACCAAAAGCCGTTGGTGCCCATATCATTCACTTTGAACCAAAAGAAATTGCTAACCATCGATCGATAGCGTTCGCCGTTGACGGTGATGTCCGGACAACATCGTTCTCAAGCAAGTATGGAACGATGATGAACGCCAGTCCAATATGCCAAACAGTGACTTTCTCTGGATAGATTGCAAATGGGTCTAGTTGCTTAATATGATTATTCGACTATGATTGTGGTCAACTTCCATCAAATGCTCGAGATCCCAGCTATGAACTATGATATGAACTATATCATAATGCTTTTCTATCTATCCTATTCTTCTGGATTCTTTCCGAGTGGATGGAAAACAGCATTTGTTCAGCCAATCCCTAAAAATGGCGAATCCTCCTTCCCTTCCAGTTACCGACCAATTGCACTTACGTACCTTCTTTCCAAGGTTTTGAAAACACTGATTAATGATCAGCTTAAGAAAAATCATGAAGAACGAAAGCTTCTTAATGACCGGCAATATGGCTTTCGTAGCAACAGTTCCACTGGTGATCTAAAAGCATATTTCACCAAAATGTGGAACAAATCCTTGCACCATTTTGGTGAAACCAAGGGAATGGGGTGTTAAAAACCGAGTAGAATTTAATGCTTCGAAAACTCAAAGCTGTCTTTTGTTTGCCAAGCTAAATACTCCACCTCTGCCAGCATCCATGGATGGCACTTGCATCGAGGAAACCGATAAGCTTTCCTTCCTCGGTATGTGTATGATCACCCATTTGATGTTGCGAAAAATGCGTCGAAATTTCCTTAGAAAATGTAGGTAGTTTTTTCCCTTCTGATCTGGCTTCAATTTATATGGCATAAGGCATACATTGAGTCTAAGCTTGAGTATAACTCCCATATCTGGGCATGTGCTCCTTAAATTCATCTGTACCACTTAGACACTTAGACAGTTCTTTTACGGAAACTTTTGTTTCTCACGAACGTAAAGTCTCTTTTCTTCCTTTATTTTATCGCTTCTTTTATAAACAGTGCTCCAAAGATATAGCCAGCTGCATTGCTCCCTTCAAACAATTTCGGCGTATTACTCGTCTTGCTAAGAATAAGAATATGCTCATCAGTTTACCTTTGATCCTAACTTCGGGCGTACTGTAAAATACAGAGATTTTTTCCTTAACCGTGCTACCTGAATGTGAAATACTATACCCCACTCGATTTGCCCCACTCATTTTGATGTACAAGCATTTAAAACCAATGTAAATCGGGTTCTCCTTTTGAATCCCCACGCATTTCCTAACTGCTCGAGCTGTGTTATTTATAACAGTATAAGGGTCTTCATAATGCCTTGAATGCGCGCTAATTTAAAAAAAAAAACGCCAAGTTGTGGTCTGTGGAAGGACTAGTTTGTGTGCACGGTGTAGAATTGACTTCCTGGAGTTCTCCTGTCCAGTCCACCGGACAGTGTGGATACGTTGACGATTTTGGCGGATTCTTCACTAAACCGGTCGACTCGAATCCACCTCGTGGTGGGTGGTTCTAATAGTCAGAAAGACGATCATTATGGCGATCGTAAAATGAAAGAATGCGTGAAATGTTGCTCAAACAGAAGACGCACTTTCATAAAATAATTTGTTTTCAAACGCTATAACTCTCCATAATTTAACCAGACAAACTTAATGAATGACAGGCGCATCTCCTTTGACAGATGTAGATTTAGCAATATGGCCTGTCAAATTTCGGGAATTCCTAATTGAAAAACTCTTTTCGTACATGGTATTTCGATGGAAAGCTGAACAAAAAATTCAAAACAATATTTAGCGTGTTTTGGAATCGGCTTTCAATCCTTAAGAAAATATGCATCATATTATGTATTTTTATTTCAAGGGAACACAAGAAAAAATCAGATTAGCAACTTCTGTTTTAAAAATAATTTAAGGAAATTTAACTTACAAAGCTTCGGACACGTAAAAAATTTCTGTCAAACGTCCATCCTTTCGTTTTTAGCAGGGGCGAACGCAGGTAGGGGTCTTAGGGGTTAACCCCCCCCTCCCCCCGAAACAACCAAAAAATAAGAGTTCATTTTGTTAAAGAAAAAAGAGATACAGTGCTATTTTCGTGCCATATTAAAATTGATGGAAGTTCAATTGATTATTAGAAGTTTTGTGTTTCCCTTTATCGGTTCTCTGCGTTTTTCTTACGACTTATAGGTACTATAAGGCAAGTAATGCATTCGTAAAATAAATCGAACTCAAGATTTTTATCAAAGTTGACATTACGATGATAGCGAAGAAAAAGTGGGTCTCGAAATTCTGTCTGTCTGTCTCTTCGACTACGGCCTAAGAGAATGGGCCGATTTTCGTTAAATTTTCCTTTTTTAAAACCAAAAATAACGGTACGAATCATCTTTTGGAAGCCCTTTTGGAACCATTTTATTTTGTTTGTTTTTGATTTTCACGAAAACAGTACAACCGATTTTAATCATTATGAAGCTCCTCCAAATTTTAAATATTGAGCGTTTTTCTTTTTTAGTTCAGCGTAGTACCTGAACTGTCAAACAAAATATCGTGTTTCTTTTTTAGCTCAGATTGTATAACAGTTCAAAGATTGTGTTTCTTTTTTCGTTGAGAGCGTGTTCAGAGATTATTCAGAGCGCACTCTATGAGCTCGGTATAAAATAGCTGAGTAGACAGAGTTAAATGCTGAAATCATTCTGACAGACAGAAAAAAAACTCAAAAACTCGCGTGTGTTTATAAAATAATTCAGAGCTCTTAGAACACACTCGATTAGGAGAAAGTTCAGAGCATGTTTGACATGCTCATGCTCTGTTCAGTGCTTCTACTCTGAATGAAAAAAGAAAAACGCCAATTATTTTTTTGGAAGCTCAATATTCCGTAAATCCCTGCTCGATTTTTTAAACTTGAATAAATAAAAGTTTCTCAATATAATCTACAAGATCTGAGAGAAAAAAATTGTTTTAACTAAAAATTAAGGCACCCACCATGCAAGTGTTAAAAAATCTTTTTCGAAAATAGTATTTTTCTCAAAAATGGCTCCGAGAATTTTGATAAATTTTAATTTTAATTTAATATAAAAATTAAATTAAGACATTACTGAGTGTACCTACCATAAAACCAGTTTTTCGAATTTTGAATTTGTCATTATAGGCAGAACGGATTTCAATGAAATTTTTTATAGAGAAGCTTTTAGTTAAAATTGGCGTACCAAAATTTTTTTCTTAAATACCTATGTTTTAAGAATCTTTTATAAAACATATTATGTGTTTAGCTCTAACTCCTAAACTACTATTTATAAAATAATAACTTAAGGAGTTGTTTTAGTCATTTGAAAAATGAATTTTTTGCTTATGAACATTTTTTCTCTAGAAATATTAATTTTTGAACTTTTTACATAAAAGCAAGTTCGTGCAACCCAGTCGTGCATTATATTTTATGTGTCTTCGTATTTTAACGAAACTGTCCTATTTTGAATTGATCATTAACAAATAGATACACGAAGCCAGTAGCAATTGCGTTTTTGATGACTGACATTATGTGTTTAAATATATGGGCAGTAACGGAGCAAGTTTGAGTTTTTGATTTGATGGCTCCAAGGTCGGAGTGTGTTGTATTGCAGCAAAAAAAAACCTAACTCATTTCGTTTGTTCGAAAGTTACAGTTACTGATGAGTAGCACATAGCAACTTCTGCAAGCGTTGTGGTTATAATTATGTAGTATAATAGTTAACGTAGGTACCAGTTGAGTGTCCTTATGTTTTCGGATAACTCTTTTTCGTATGATCGCAAAAGTACAACAAGATATGATTTTACGTATTAATAAATTCCGGAAATAATTTATTTTTTGAAAATCTCATATTTTTTGTACCCCCCCCCCCCCCGAAATTTTTTTCTGCGTCCGCCCCTGGTTTTTAGTACTGCAAGATGGTTTTTCATCTATTAAAACCCAATAACTTTTTCTAAAAATTGGAACTCACTATTTAAATTGTTTGATTTCCTTTTGTTTCGAAAATAACATTAGAAACGATATATTTATGCCAAGGCTTAGTCCTAAAGTGCCGGAAATTGGCAAGGTGGTTTCGCGGATTGATATTGAGGATGCCTTGCGCATTGGCCACACTCCACGGGAGTAAAAAATTTGTTTAATTTTCGAGTTTTCTAAAACAAAGTCCAACTAGATTAATGAATTTAGTTGACAGAATAGTAAGTTTTATTCGATAAATGTTTTATATATGTAGGTAGATATGATGTGCGTACGACTTTAGTGTATAACCTGTTTAGCTAACGTCTAAATATCAATAATTCTTAACTCCTAAAGGGATATAAACTTTTGTAAGAGAAAACAAATACTGGCACAAATAATGTTGGACACTAAGTGTATATCTTCTACTGAAAGCATTTAAAACTAAAACCTTCCATTCAAGGCTTATTGATTTATTTAACACTTCCCATCAGCCAAATAAGGGCCCTCTTAGGGCGTTACTATTACTTCAATTCAATTTAAAAATCCAGTTTTGTTAAATCCCATAATCCAACTGACCGCACAAAGATTACAGTTAATGTAATTGAAATACATCAAACAACTTTACTCCCTCAACACATTTTCCAACTCAACACGCAAAAATACATTAACATTTCATAGACAACGACCACAAGAAACAAAGCTATCCTATAGATGCATATAGATAGCCGAATCTGGTCCTTCAACCCGAAAATTAATTCAAATAATTTCAAACTAAATCCCTACGCAATACTGTCTTAATTTAAAAATACTCGTCCTTTTGCGAAAACATAGAGCTGCGCCTTCCTTAATCCGTAGTTGCTTTTTTCAAATCCTTCTTAACAGCCAATCTAACCGCGCTGTGGATCACATTTACAATAATTTACATTTTTTAAGCTCGAAATAAACTGCGCCATTTTATATTATACAAATATATACAGTCAGGAAAGGAGCACTGGGGTGATACTTCCCCTTGGCCATCTACATGGCCATCCGGCAAAATAACTCGAGCGAATCTACAGTAAATAAACAATTGTATAGCAAAGTAGTAGGAGAGTGACAAGAGGACGAAAACGATGAAAGAAAATCGTTAAACAAATGAAAGCCACCAACCAGGATAAGAAAATCCCTCTCGGCTATAAGATGCTCAAATGAAATATTCATTAACGCGAAATCACTCTTTCAGCGGAATAAACCCCTACCCCTGCCCGCCATCAATTCACTTACCCGCTGTTAAACGAGCATTCGAAAAGCCACTCTGACTGCGTTTAGGGGTGTAAGAACTATATAGATGAGATAACAAGGACGTCGAAGGACTTGAGATACCGATGTGTAGTATTTTTTTTTTTTGCCTCGATTAGGATTCCTGCACTTAGCTTTTCTTAGATTCACTTGGAATTTTATGAAGAAGTCAAATCTAACACCAACACCAAAGACCCTAAAAGGACTTCCGGTCGACTAGGTTCGCTTTTATTCTCCGCTGAGCTATTTCCACCCAAGGAAGCCCAAAGAAATATTTCCATATTCTTACTGATGATCTCCGAATTTGGCCTTATACCGAAGACAATCTCCATCATAGGAGTATGCACGATTTGCCAGCTTGCATGAATTATTCCAATCGCTTATGAGCGATGCAAAGAAGCCGAACGAAGAACAGTTTATATTAGCCGCACAGAAGATTTCATTATTCTGTCAAAGCAAACACACTTTTTTGGGCCGCTTCCCAGGATCACATCAGCCCCAGAGAGTGCTTCTAGGCCCAAGGGTTAAAGTGATCCGAGGGGCCCTCAAAGTGTTCAAAAAGAATAGTAATGCTTCGAATTGGGTTTAAGGACTATTGAATGGGGTTTTGATGGAAGCTTCCCATCAGCGAAATCAAACATCATTGTGCGAGGTTAGTACTTGAATGGGGGACAGTTCAATACCAACCGTGTGCTGTTGACATGTGTTTCTTCTGTTGTTCTTTCTGCAGGTGGGGGTGATGGCGTGCTTGGGTAGTTCAAGGCTTGTACGGGGCTCTGTTGAACTCTACCGGTGTTGCTGCGGATGCACAATTCATGCACTAACGTGTATGGGTGCTGAAGCGGTATACCTAGTTTGATGTTCTGATGGGCTTGTCCACTGACTTTGTCGGTGGGCCGGTATTTCTACCTCGCACAATGATGTCATTCCCGGTTCCTATCGACCTCCTCGCGGTGCCTGTGGATAGGTTACTGTAATAGTAACTGAACTAACTCAATAGATAGGAGCAGTCTGGACGGTGTCCTTAAGGTAGGAATCCGCTAAGGAGTGTGTAACAACTCAGCAGAGGGGTGCACATTCTTAGTTGTGGTTTCTACATCGACTATAGCTGGGTGTGTGTATACTAGGGGTTGACAGGCCCCGAGTTTTGCAAGAACTCATTTGTAAGTGACCATAATGGTGACGAAGATCGATTGTGCCCACGAGTCTGAGGGCTATAGCGTACGTCTTCTGGCTCTCCTATTCTATCTTCGGATAGAGAGGTGCAGCTGTCGCGTGCGTGATCTCTTTCTCAGACTATCTATGAGGTAGGCCCCCTAGTGGGAGTATCATGGTGGCTTGGTTTATTCCAAATGCGCAGAAACAGGGTTTCCAGGCGTGCCTGGATTCAAGAGGTGTTAGATAGACCTCGCCTCCAAAGCAAGAGCTGTGTTCATGCCTGCAACATGTCACAACTTTGCGACCGAGATGGCTTCGGCTATGTCGGGGTTAATGGTCAGGACTCAATCTGACTCCGATGGAGGTAGGCCTCCCGTGGGGTTAAGCCGGAAACGGCAGGCACTCACGTTAAACCAAATCAAAGTTCTGTTGTTCTTTCTGCAGGTGGACTGTAATAGCTTGCGTTGAAGGTAGTCTTTGAAAGCTAGACCAGGACTCTAATGAGCCTGTCCACCCAATAAATTGGCACGGAGTTGCTATTGGCTGCGTAAGTCTATTTGCAGTCAGGTTCCTATCGACCTCCTCGTGGTGCCTGTGGATAGGTTACGAAAGTAACTGAACTAGATAGGAACATTCTGGACGGTATCCTTAAAGTAGGAATCCGCTAAGGATTGTGTAACAACTCATCAGAGGGGCACGTTCTTAGTTGTTGTTTTCAACTTCTATCAATATTTTGGCAAAATGGGAGATAATGCCCAGGAGATAGGGTGCTGTTGTATATTGTAAGCTTGGCTTGGCTTATACCTATGCGTACCACTCTATCTCAGACTATCTATGAGGTTGGTGGGAGTATCATGGTGGTTGTGGTTATTCCAATTGCGGAGGCAAAATGGTTTTCAAGTTTACTGGGTTTACCTGGTTTACTTGGATTCAAGAGGAGCTTGGAAGGCCTCGCACTAGGGAAAAGTGGGTGTTCATGCCGCAAACATGTCACAGCATCGCTACTGATATGGCTTCGGCACCGTGGAATTTAGTCTTAATCGACAGGTGTCCACGTCAAACCCAATACGGTTCTGTTGTTCTTTCTTTCTGTATGTCTGTCTCTGTTGTAATGTCTAAGTCGATGGTCTCAGTTGCCAGTGCTTTCAGGGTCTCTACTTCGCAGATTTATCTACGGAGTAGTGTAATATGTAATGTAGAGTAAGAATATTTAAGGAAGGACCTGCAGTATAAGACTTTCGCAGCAAATGTTTCTTGCCTCTCTTTAACTAAAAATACTCCAGTGAAATAGCAAGCTGCATTCCTCCCATTAATCAATTCCATCGTTGTATTACCTCCGCTAGAAATCCCAATCAACTTTCACTTCAACCTTAGTTCAGGCATCTTGTCAAGTATATAGAGTTTTCTTCTTTAACTGTACTACACGAATGTGGAATGCTTTTCCCGGAAAAAAACTGACTTAAGCGTAGACATAAGGCCTTGAAAAAAATAAAATAAATAAATTAGAAGCACAAAAGTTCGTAGAAATCCTGAACCTTGTGACTTACAACTCGTAACCGCACAATCTATAAGTGTATGAAGAGGTAAAAAGAGTCAGTTGGGAAGCGCTTTTCATGACAAGAAACCTGTAGCACGATTTGAAACTTGCTCGAAAGAGGCAGTACTACTAATGAAAATAAAAAACAAACAAAAATAGATGGCAACGGTTAGGAATCGAACCCAGATTTCCAGCGTGACAGTTAAACGTATTAGCAACAATTATGTCAAGGGGAACTACGAAACCCTGAAAGACGCGAATTTAATATTAATGGCAATGAAAATCCGCTCGTGAAGACAGTTAAGGGTTGGACTACGACTGTCGGTCTATGACAGAGTTATTGTGTGCGTTTGCTACCTATTTGAATTATAAGAATTAAAAAACAATCTTAAAATGAGTGAGAATTAAAAAGAACGAATTTCCAAATCATGCATTATTTTCAGTAAAGAAGTTTTTTGTACCTTTTTCGGCAGACAAATAACGAGAATTCGCCTGCAGGCCCTGATTCCGTTGATTGAAGAGACCCTGGGCGGCCTTTATGTATGTTATGCGCCCTTGCTGATGGTTGCTTTTGAAAACAGAAGAAAAAAAAATGCAATATGTATATGAGAAGTGTTTTTATATTGACACATCTTGGCAAAGATAACGCAGTGAAAGGATATCCCAGGGGAGATATCATCGCGCAATAAACCAAGCACAAGTGGAAAGCATCTCAAATTACTTTCTTTATCACTGTCATTGTATAAGTGGCAAACAGTCCTGGCGCTAGCACTGCGCTGGTACTTGTCATTTGACATCTTCCAAATTATTCAAAATGCAAAGCAACGCACTCTCAATACCTCGAAAATGAAATTGAAATAGAAATACTTTCATTTCTTTTATTGTTCGTTTGTTTAATTTTAAGGAAAACGCTATCTCCGACCTCTGTTCAATTTTTCCTTTCCTATTTATATTTTTTTTTTTCGTCGTTCCAAGGAGCAATTGGAATATTTTGACACTTGATCGATGGTTGGCTATGTTCGGGCACATGAGGCCTATATTTGACTTCAAAAGAAATATGTTTACTTTGAGGAGTCATTTAAGGGCAGTGTAATATATTTTGCTATTAAACTTTCTAATTTATGGGTTCTATTGCTGATTTAACAAAATGTACGAGTATTATAGAGGGGAACCATTTCTTAAAATTTTTACTGCTGTGTTGATAGAAGTTGCGATTAAAAGGCAGTAAAATTGTTACATATATCAAAAATAAAAATGTAAACATTTCCTAGAATATAAATTGAGCGGCTTGGTTCTTTTTTGCTTCCATCTTGTTAGCATGGGAAAAAACACTAAAGTCGTTCAGGATGATGCTTAATATCTTGAAAATTATACAAATCTGACCGTAACAACATATTCTTGTCGAAGAGAGATAAACCAGGGTCATTGAATGTTCTCTACTTCAGGACTAGAGAGTTGCGTGTTACAAAACTGATTAACATGAAATGTTCATTTTCAAGGCAGAATTTAGAATTAAGTATTAGGTAGTAGAGAGGCAATGCGAACAAAAAAATAGATTTTTTATGGCCGTTTATAATTGTAGGGCATTTTAATTTTTAATCACGAAAAAGGTAGATGCCAAAGGGGAGGAAGGTGCTTATTTTATATGAACTGATATTTGCTCCTTGTTACTACGCGCTTCGTTGGGCCCCTTTGTGTTGTAAAAAGTAGCCCTTAACCTTATTCACGCAATAATAGATTTTCTAATCGAAATCCCATTAACATCCGTCCAATGTTCCAGTGTGATTGAGAGATAAACTATAAACAAAACATACAAACAAACATGGTTTCACATGTAAAGGCTCTTACAATTGGCGCGGGTAGATTTTGGCGGCCTGTGGCGGCCATGTTGCTTCGGTGACATCTGTCAAATGTAATGTTTGTTATTCACTTACTGATGTCAAATCACCATGACAAGTAATATTTTGGTTGAGTGTTTGTTAGTGAAAACATTGTGCGGGTTGCGCCCATTGTACGGTAGATGTGGTAGTCCTTCTTATTCTTATTACTATTTCAACAAATCAGCCAATATTCGTTTGTCAAAAGAATGAGAACATCGCCGCGGTCCGTGAAAGTGTACCGCAGAACCTGAGGCACTCGACTCCTCACCGTGCGGAACTCGCCATTTTGCAGACTTCAACTTGGCGAATTTTTCGTAGGGACTTGGGTCTACACCCGAATAAGATCCAACAGATCCAAGAGCTCAAAGTTCATGACCATAGACAACGCCATTTGGTCGCTGACTGGGATCGGCGCGTGTAGAAGAGGACCTGAATTTTGGCCAAAAAATCATCTTTAGCGACAAGGCACATTTTTGGATGAATGCCTGTGTTAACAAGTAAAATTGCAATGTATGGGACGTAACAAACCTACATGAGGTTCACCACGTGGCAATGTATTCTCAAAAAGTTATCATTGGGTGCGGATTTTTTGGATTTTTTTGGGCCGGCGTTAGTTGTCCGTACTTTTTCGAAAACGACGGTGGTGAGGCAGGAACCGTCAATGGCGAGGGTCACAGAAGGACAAAAACCAATTTATTAAAGACCAAATTGAACCATATGCAACTAGACGACATGTAGTTCCAGCAGGACAGTGCCACTTACCGTACAGCGGACGCCACGATTGACATTCTGGATGAACATTTTGAAAAAAAAACATTAACTAATAAGAAAGTATAAAGTAATAAGAATCTCAGAAGCTTATACTCAAAATAAAGTTGAATAAAATAAGTTGTGTGTGAGATATCAACTATTTAAAAAAAAAATTTGAAACGTCTATTATGATTATGATGTTGTGTCTATAATATGACATCGTTCTAATGACCTACTGGGTGCGGGCCGTCCTTCCAAGAGGTTCAATTTTCGATGAAACTGGTGCATTGACCAGGCTGTATTTAAACGATGTCCAAGGCCATAATGCCCGTGAGAGTACCAATCATTTGCGGTTTATTTGTATAGACCTACCACTTAAGGAAACCTCAAAAGAAAAAGTGCAAAGGAGTCAAATTGCACTCTCTCGATGGACATTTCACGCTACCTCTGTGTGAAATAGCCATGCCCTCAAATTTCTCGTGCAGCATGACCAATGTTGCATCAGCTGTGTGACACTAAGCGTTTTCCATTTATCCTTTACATCCGTATCATCCAATTTTGATCAAAAGAAATTGCTTAGCATACATCGGCAGCATTGATGATAATGGCAAAATCAACTAAAACTTCAACAACTTACGAGCCTTTATTGCCGAAGCACCTCCATCCGAATACTTATATAGATTTGGTTGGATATTTAGTAAATTAAAAAAAAAAAATCAATGACAAGATGTTATAAATTCTGAAAACCGCAACCTTTTTCTGGACTTGATTGCGGAAATATTGCCATCACAATCTTCATTTGGATAGAAATATTTCGAGAACCAGATTTCGTAGAAGCTTTTGGTTTTGACCTATCGATAGCTCTCCAAAAGTTAAGTAGGGATTATGAAAACCGCAGCCTCTAACAAAGCTTGGTTTTGGAAATATCAGCAACCAAAGACATTGCAGCCTCTCTTCTTCCACAATCCACGCTCTGTCGATCTTCAATGTAACTTATCATGAGGATTTGTCTGTAGTGTTCGAAAAATAAAATCAGGAAATTAAAAACTTACAAAATAACATGGCCGCCATTAGGTGTCAAAATGTATCTGCCATATTGAAAAGCGTTTCGTAGAAACTTAAAAACTTTTTTCGGAGTTCCGGGATTTTTTTCAGTTGAATTACTAGCTTTTATGGTTTTGGGCGACGACGCGACATGCGTCGTGTCGTGTTATAAATACAATTTAATAAAAATATATTTTGGGAACAAATTAAATAATTGAATTATTTCCTTCTGCACAAATTAAAAAAAAGTCAATTTCTTAATTTAGATTTAATAAAAAAAAGAAATTCTTAAAATAGTATGCAAAAATGAAAAAGAAACAACAATATTTTAAAATTCAAAATATTACAAAAAATAATTGAAAAAAAATTTAGTTTTAAACATTATTTCGCTTGTCAAATTTTAATCAAATATTAAAAACTGGAAAAATAAAAATAAAATAAACTTGTCATAATACAAAAAATTGAACATAATTGTGTATCTAGTAAGAATTAATTTCAAAGAATTTAAATTTTTGCATTTAAAAAAAAATAAATTATGTAATTGCATTAAAATAGCAATTGCTTTTATTTTGTACATATAAATTTGTTAAAACTTAATATTTTTTGAAAAAGATTGAGTGATTTACGGTAGCACAATAGAAAGTTGTAGTCATTAAAAAGAAGCTCTACTTTCCTACGGTCTGAGATAGGTATTTTATCGATGTAGACACGTCAAAGTTTACACTCAAACAAAATTTAGCTGCAAGTAGCTACCTGCAAATACGCACAGTCACTCAATTTAATGTTACGAAATCTTGCAGAAAAATCTATTTTTTTTTCACTTCTGTTTTCTAAAAACCCATATTTGTATTAATATAATCTTTATTTAATAATTAAGAATGCTTATAATTTTAAAAAGATTGTTTTTAGAGGAAAATGTGCAAAAGTATAAAGTTCATTCTTAGAATTGTTGAAACAGCTCCATTAGTAAAAAATAAAGCCGTATGATTTCTTGAACACATATGAATTTTGTTTTAAATATTTGGACCGGGTTTAAAAAAAATGTTTCATATTTAATATTTCAAATTAAAATCAACTATCATTTTTTAAAATATCGAATTTTCAAATAAAACCTTTGATTTTTTTCTTAAATATATATTTTTTCTGTTTAAGACGTGCATTATTATTAGATCTTTTTTAAAAATTCTCTATTAAAAATTTTATTTAAATTAATTAATATGGTATACTTAGTGCGAAATATTTAATTCGTGTATACAAAAAAGTTTGCAGCCATAAAACTTACTTTTTTAGCGGTTTTTAACATTTTTATGGTAGGTACCGAAATCTTAAGATAGAAGAATTGTTTTTTAAAAGTCACTATCAGAAGAAGTTGGGTTATAAATCACTTCTTAAAATACCATTTATTAAAATTATTTTATCGATTTCTTGTATACAAATCTGTAGAAAAAATTGTATGACAAATTATTATTTTTGAATTGAATAAAAAACTAAAAATGCTAACTTAACGGCAGATAGGCATAAGGAATTGAAAGAATTTAATCATTCTCAAGCTGAATCTTCGAAAAAACAATTTCGCACTTTGTATATTTTCCTAACATTTTGTCATAGAATTTTGTATGACAAAAATTTAAAATTGTGCCCAAATTTTGACTTCATTTTCCAGAGCAGTTTAAAAATTAACCGAAATACTAATTCAAAGACTCATCGTTTAAAATTTCCAGTTTAAATCCATATATTTGCTGAATCCAAACGTTTACCCGCAAATAATAGTCAAGTACTGGTTCGCAGTGAAAAATTGAATAATTTTATGCTTAATATCGGGCCAATCTTTGAGATATGGACAATTTCTAACAAAAAATATTTTGAATATTATTTTAAAAATCGAAAAAAATATTATTATTTTGTTAGGTTTTGATATGCAATATTTTTTTAAAATTTTTAGAAGTATGTATTTAAAATTTTATTTAAATCCGCTATGTCGACAATAATAAAGTTAAAATTGAAAATTGTTTTTCCAATTGATTTATGGAAAATATTAAAATAAAATACAAATTTTGCACTTTTCTTTATTTAAATTTTAATACAAATAATTTTCACAAATTTCATATTTTAGTATTATTTGGTTTAGCAGCGCGTTTTGGAGCGCACCTCCAACTTCGGGCGATTAACTCAATTACCATTATAATCACACAACTCGGAACAAAATAATTTTATCAACATTCTAGGTACCGTTTTCGAGCATAAAAAACATTTTTGAAAACTATTCTTTATCATTTATATGGTGGGTATACGTCAATTTAAGGCAGAATACAAATTTCTTGTAAATAGTATTTAAACATTAATAAATACCCGTAATTCAAAATATTGAATTTTCTAAAAAAGTGAATTCTTTTAATTTAAAAAAATGAGCAAGACCAGTTAAACAAAATCAGTTGTTCAGTTTTTGAGAAAATCGAAGACAAAACATGGTTTCATTGAAGGTACAATGAATATCCATATTTTATGGTGAAAATCATTATATTTTATTTAAAAAAAATAAAAAAAAACTTATCGTAGAAAAAATTTAAAAATGATATCTATCAGCTTACAGAAAATCAACCGTTAAATAATTTTTTTTATGTTTGAATTTTTTTAAAGCCACAAAATATTTTTACCTGCGACTTAAAGGTACTATAAGGCAAGTTATGCATTCGTAAAAAATCGTACTCGAGATTTCGATCAAAGTTGAAACTTGAAATTACGATGATAGCGAAAACCAAAAGGGTGGGTCTCGCAATTCTGTCTGTCTGTCTGTCTGTGTGTTTGTTCGACTACAGCCTAATTGGCTTTACCGATTTTCTTTAAAGTTGGTAGAAAGTATATTTAATTTTTCTCCACAGGTTTTTTTTTAAGACCAAAATAACGAATTTTTTTAGAAGTTTTATAAATTATTTTTTTTTTTCAAAAACTGTTCGACAGATTAAAAAACATATCACGAATTTTCATTTAGTAAAAGGTTAAACAAAAAATTCCGAAAAATGGAACCATTGTTTTCTCTTTTTGATTTTCTTAAGAACGGTATAACCGATTAAAATATTTTTTTTTATGCTCCCTAATAGTTTGAATATTATTGACAATTCAAATTTTCAAACAATTGTTTTTTGAATTTTTAAAAAAAATATTCAAATTTTTTTTTTCAGAGCTCAATATTCCGAAAACTCCACGCTCGATTTTTTTTAAACCTTACAAATAAAAGTTTCTTAATACAATCTACAAGATGAGAGAAAAGAAAATTATTTTATGTTAAAATAACGGTACCAACCGTACAAATTTAAAAAAATGGTTTTCAAAAACGTATTTTTGTCGAAAATGGCGCCTAGAATTTTAAAAACAAAAAAAATTATTCTGATTAATTGTTAAGATCTTTGATTTATAAAAATGAAATTAAAATATTACTGACTGTACCTACCATAGGATTATTTTTTCAAATTTTGAATTTCTCATTATCGGCATAACTAAAATTAAATTCTTTATAAATAATTTTTTTGGAAAATTCTATATCTCAAAAACGGATCAATTTTTGTTTTAATTTAATCTTTATTCGTACAATAATAAAAACTTTAAGTAGGCGTACCAACATTTTTTCTTAAAAATGTTTCAAAAATTATAATTAAAAAACAAAACAAATATTGCTTGTATCACATAGCATCCTGTTCTTAGATCCAAATACTAAAGGAGTTGGTTCAGTCCTTTAAGAAATTAATTTTATGCTCATGAACAGGTTTTCTCTAATAACATACATTTTTGATATTCTTAGTCTTTTACATACGAGCATGTTCGTGCGACCCAGTCGTGCATTTTTTTTTTTTTTTTTTTGCAAAAATGTTTGTACAGAATATTATATCAAATTCAAAGATAATCTTGTATAAAATTTGTCATCGAAATCGCAAAAGCCGTTTTCAGGATATATTAGATTTTTCATATCGAAAGGAGTATGGCTGGTAGCTTCTGTTTTGGAGGTAAAAAAAGTTTTCTCCTGTAAGAAACCTCCGAAGACCCTAAGGTACGAAGTTTGAAGAAAATCGTTTCAGTGGCTTACGCTGTATTTAGGCCGAGGTGCAGACATACAGAGAGAAGAAATTGCGAGAGCCACTTTGTTCGCGCTCGCTAACATCGTAATATTAAGTTTGATCAAAATCTCGAGTTGGATTTTTTTCAAATACAAATTCACCGTTCTTAATTAAGTAAATGAAAGCAAATGTGTCTCGAAATACCTAACGAAAAACTAGTTAGATTTTTTTAAGGGGTTTAAGACAACCGACCGAACACTCACACTCAAGTATACTTAACCGCTACAGAATTAAGTCAGTGATCAGTCACTGAGTCAACAATGAACGTTATTATATATTTTTATCTATTTGTTTTGCCCCTAGAACATATTTTCCCCAAAACAAAGAAGCCCCAAAATAAGTTTAACATCCCAGCCAATTTGTCATTATGTACGCGTGTGCAATTATTTGCGGTCATAATAATTTTCGCAAGAACTTCTGTACAACCATTAAAACGCCTATTCATCATTAGACCCTTTTTGGTGGTCCACTTATGTTACCACCTCAGTAAATCAAAAACACAAAATTAGCTACCGCAGCCGAATGTTTGGCAGAAGACCTAATGGAGCATGGTTTCCCATTTCGACGAGATGAAACTAACAGCGGAAGACCGAAAACGCAGAACATCACGGCCTCAAACCAACGAACGCAACGTCCTCGCTTCACGAAAAGTAATTGAAAATTTTTGTGATAATTTAAAATTATTGCTTTTTGCAATTTTGTTCGTCTAGTTTTTTTTTCTGTGCAGAAAGAAAACATAAAAATAAAATTAAATCACCCTCCGACACATGGAAACACCCTTTCCGTCTTCCGGTGGCATGCAACCATCATAGAGTCTTCTTTCAAGGGGTTCACATTGGCACAGTGTACATACAATTTTTCTGAAAATCTTACAAAAGTGAAAGGCGGCGAGTGGCAGGCGGAAAGTGGAAAAGGAAAATGTTTATTGTCAAATATGCCCCCTCAACTCCTTGAGAGAGGACTTGACTGTTTGGATTTGAAACTTTTCAGCTTTTATTGCTGGCACAGGATCATAAATTCACACACCGCCCGGACCGACTCTGTGCTGCTACCGACGGCCGACGACGACGACGACGATTGTTGCTTAGGAAAACCGAAAGTCTTAGGCCCATTCCGACAAGCTCTTGGTAAAGAACGACCTGCTTCCGTAGAGCACATCCTCGGTGTACGGACGAGCTGGCCTTTGTGATAAAAGGCAATACCTATGTAGTACTTTACAGGCAAAATTTGAGCCAGAGCAAAATTCACTACACCCACTAGGTATAGCTAAAGTTTCCATCCTGTCACAGTTCGACACCATAACGATGTCGAACCTTTTAACATGGGGTCTATAATAATATAACCGTATACAGATGGCGCGGCGATTGCTTTTGCCTTTGCATTGCAAAAACTTAACGCTCTCGTGTAGTTGGCACATTAAAAACTTTGTTAAGCATATCGGCGCCATTGTTTCGTGTCACTTTGCACTTAATAAATTTCCAATTTCCATGAAAATCGGTTGAAAATTGCCAAAATTCGAAGTTTAGTTCCCAAAAATTTGTCGACATCGATGTCGATGTTGAGCAATTTTCAACACGTGCTGGCAATAGCCATAAATTTTATTTTACAATTTTACACACGCAGCTCTATACCTACTTATATTTTATAATGGGAAGGGGTTGTGAGCATAAAGCACAATCTCCTCCTCATACATACATATATGATGTAAAGAGTTCAATAATAAAAAAGAACAATTTTAAAATATGAAATTTCGAAGCTTCTGTAGCGTGCGTGTGATGATAATAAGTATAAGTAAGTGGTGATATGCTATACAATGACGTTGTTATTTATGGAATATAATACGGTGCTGTGCCGTATTCGCTTCCTAAGTCGGAGAGCGGTAATTCCCTTTCAATCTGTTCCGGGGCGTGCAACCCTTTTTTAAGGGATTTAAAACTGAGAAAAGTTTATAATAATGCAATTACATTGTGATAAATAGGTGTCAGCAGTTGGTGTAAAAGAGTTGTGTTGAGTTTTTTGTGTAGCACAGGAAATGTTGGCGTTATTAAGGCAAGAACACTGAATGGGAAAAAATATCTTACAGTAATTTGAATTTGGTGTAAATGATGCTACTTGGAAATGGCAGCACCTGTGACTTCCTAAGTGGTTTCGAACAACATTCTCTCAATTATGGGAGTCTTAATTTTATCATTTATATGTAAAGCACAATGAACATGCCCAAATTGAAGCCGTCCATAATCGACGAATCAATTTCACGTACTAGTAAATGTCACGTAGGACTACCAGATGAAAATCTTAATAAGACAAAGCTCAATTTTTCAGCTCGCGATCATCCTATTTGCGGAATTAAGCCCGAGTAAACTTTTGAATTTCAAGTAAAGGAATACCACCATGGAAATTTCTAGACAAAAACACGAATTACTTTACCAAGTAAGGTTCAACGGTCAGCTTGTCTGTGCATTACTCCTTCCACTACACTTAGCAGTTAAAAATTAAAAGCTGAAGAACTCGCCAAAAGTAGAACAATGATACCTATACTGCCAGTTTAGGGAAATATAGATATTTCCATCGCTACGTGTAAACGTATGCTAAGGCAAGATATTATACAGTGAACAAACCTTAGGTGGAACAATATCACCACCTGATTGGCGCCAAAACAGATCTCGCCGATCGATGGTGGATACGAAGCACTACAAAGTTTTAATATCTCTAAGGAGATCTCACCTAGGATCCATAACAGGAGTTATAGCAGGACACTATTTGATAGGCAACCACGCAACGCGGCTGGGATTTCTGCCGAAGCTGTGTGGACTAAGAAGAGGAGATCAATGATCATAGTGATTTGGCAAAAATAAATATGTTTAGGAAAACTCGCTGGCTTTATATGAAGCTCCAATTGGTTTAAAGATTAGAGATAAAGTCTTCAAGATTCAATGTGGTATCACAATAACAATGGACCACCTCATGGTCTAAGTGCTTCGACTCTCCTGCTGACAGCAACGTCAACATAACCTCAACTTCTGACACATGTTTTTCAATAATTTTTTTAGTTTTCGTTGTTCTTCTGCTTATCCGACTCCCGATCGCTGAACGATGGGCTTCAATTTTTTAATTTAACCATTCAACGAAGACAAAGTGACAGAAAACTTTCTTTCGAATGGCTACAAAGATGAAATTCAAGACAAAGTAAATTACGAGTAAATAAAGTGTATTTTATTTGGTGGCCTGTGGCAGCCATATTGTTTTGGCGACATTTATCAAATTTGTTGTTATTGAAAGACGACCCCAATTTTAGCCGAATCCTAAGCGGCGAGGGAAATTTTTGGATGAATGGCTATTTTAGCAAGCAAAATTGCCGTATATGGGAGGACACCAATCCACAAGAGGTTCACCTAGTGACAATGCATCCTCAAACCTTACCGTTTGGTGTGGATTTTGGGCTGACGGCGTCATTGGTCCGTAAAATTTGGAAAACGTCGTTGATGAGGTGGTCACCGTCGGCGTCGGTCGGTGGCGTTCGCGGTTATAGCGAGGTTATAGCTGTGTAAAAATTCTTCGGAGTTCTGGAAAGCCCTTAATAGGTTGAATTTAAAAAAGTTTACCATTAACAAGAATGCTAGCCTATTGGTTTTAAATATCTTAAATAACCTGCTTAGCTATGACGTTAGGTCCTAGGGACCTAGCCCAAAAATTATCAGGTGGATGTATTTGGCGAAAATCAGACCAATACTAACTTATCGTAATTTGGTCTGGTGGAATGCAACGGAAAAACACACGAACCTCAAAACTCTGACAAAAGTACAGAGACTTGCACGCATTGGAATTACGGGTACCATGAGATCCACACCAACTGCAGGGTTAGAGGCGATACCCAATCTGAAACCCCTAGACCTTTTCGTACAAGAATCCGCAGCATATAGCGCCTTAAGGCTAAGCCAGACTAATACCTGGAAAAACAGCGCAATAGGACATGCTCAAATTCTTCAGAAATACTTGGGTGGTAGTATCATTACAGATTATACAACACCTGAACTTGACTTTTATAAACCATTCCAAACTGCCTTTCCAAGCAGAGAAGAATGGCTGAACAACCAACCCTACACCAATGAATCTGCTTGATGGCTACAAAATGGACACAGGTGTTGGTGCAGGCTTTTTCTCAGAACCTCTTGAGCTAAACAACTCACTTAGGCTCCCAGATTATAGTAGTGTTTTCCAAGCGGAGATCCTGGCAGTGACAACAGCTGCTAGAAATATATCAATGATGGCGATACCACGGGCTGATATCACCTTTTACATTGATAGCCAAGCGGCAATTAAAGCGATTTCTGCCACTGTGATAAAATCGAAGCTTGTTTCCTGCTGCCGCGAAGAGCTTAAGGTTCTTGGCACGCAGCACAATATTAGACTCTGCTGGGTACCGGGACAAAGCGGCATAGCAGGTCATGAAAATGCCGATGAGTTGTCAAGACAGGGATCAGCGCTTGACGTTAGTCTAGCAGAGATGGTAGGTATCCCACTCTCCAACATCAAACAGAAAATTTCAGATTTAATCCTAAAGAAATCCAATGAAAGGTGGAGTCTACTTGACACCTGTGATACTACTAGGAAAATATGGCCTTGCTTTAACAAGCAGAGGACTGACAAAATTATGCAACTTAGTAAGAAGTCCTTTCGCTCTCTTACGAGCATAATCACCGGACATAATTTACTGAAATATCATAAATTTAAAATGAAACTAAGTACAGATGACCTATGCAGAGGATGTGGTAATGAAGAAGTACATGAAGACACATCACACTTTCTTTGTCATTGCCTGCCCGTCACTATGCCACCATAGAAGGAAACGGCTTGGTAGTTACTTCTATGATAATCTAGAAGTTCTTTCCAATATTTCAGGAATTCACATATTGAGCTTCGTCAATGCCTCGAAATAGCTTGACTGATTAATAGAATACATATGTAGTTTTTATCAGAAAAGACTGATTACACTCACGGGTAACACAATGGATCTACATTGATCTAAGAGTGACGATAGCGACATCAATTGTCAGCCCAACAACCTAACTTAACCTAACCTAACCTAACCCTGACGTGTTAAGAAGTACCCTCCAATATGGTGCATCCTGTTTTGAAAACGAAATAATGGATGGTGTAACAACAGAATAGGAAGTAAGCGAAGCCTTATGTTAGGTTAGGTTGAAGTGGCTGCCAGCATGCGTCGCAGCTCGTCCATCCATCTTCTGTAAAAATCATTTGAATAAAAGCTTAGCCTCTCTGGGTGCGTGCCTATAAGACAGTGTCCGGCTATAACACCAATTACGGAGCGAATGTGCGATCTGCTTAAGGATAAAAAAACACTTAGAGCATTTCGGATCGAGTATTAGCCAGATCTGTTTTATTATCAGACAGGGTGTTAAATTGTTCCATGTTAGATTTGTCCTCTCTAAAGCATCTAGTTTGCATGTAGCGATGAGTGTTTCTTCATAAGCAATAGGTAATGTTATACTACTTCTGAAGTAAAGTCTAAGATGGGCCCGACAGACTAAACCAATTTAGAGAAGCACTTATTTTTGCAATGTATAAAAAAGGGAGTAAATCAGATCCAGCCAACTACTGGGACTTTCTTTTTTCAATGCAAAGTATACAAATTATTCTTTTGGAATAACAAGTTGGTTTTAGACCCTGGTATTGAACCAGGTCCATATCTTTGTTTTAGGAAGGAATCTATATTTTTAAGATAGCGCAAGCTTAACACTTTTTTTGTGGATTTCAGCCTTCGATATTGTGGATCGCAGATCACTATAAGCTACATGTTTGTCAACAAAATTCTGTAACCTAATTCAAAATAAAATGCACGACTGGATCGCACGAACTTGCTCTTATGTAAAAGTACTTTGGAATTTAAGATACATTTTATAAATATAAAACATGGATTTAATGAGATAATAATGTTCAAATGCATAAAATTGCCGTCTGGTTTCCGGAAAAGTATGAATTTATGCAAATAAACCTTAAAAAATCGTTTTATTATTAAATACATTTTTTATATAAGAAATTTCTCTAAAATTTTTCAAGAAAAAAATGTGGGATACGAATTTTAAGTATTTAATAATATTGGTTTTAGGAAATAATTTCACAAAATAATCGTTCTTAGGTTTTGAAGATATTGATTTAATTTTTTTTTTTTTTTTTAAACCCAATAAATATTTTTTCGAATATTTTTATATACAATATTATTTTAAACTTAAGGGGACTACTGCTAAAAAAAATTTTGGGTTAAAATCCTTAGAGCCGTTAATGAGAAAGTCGAAAATCAAAAAAACGGGTCTATGGCAGGTACCTCTAATAACATTTTGCCCCAAAATTTTTTTTGACCAAAATGTAGTCCATGTCCATAATATCACACTTAATTTTTTTATCAAAATCGTTAGAGCCGTTTTCGAGATAAATAAGATTTTGCATTACGGCTGTATGGGGGGTACCCTTAGTTTTGGAGCTAAAAAAAAAATTTCAATTTCTCCTCTAGGGAATCACCGAAGACCCTTAACTACCGAGATTGAAAGAAATAGGTCCAGTGGTTTAGGCTGTAGTGAGAGGTACAGACACACAGACACAATGAAACATGTTTTTTGTGTACTAAATTTTCCATAAAATTTTTATAAAAAAAATTGATATGCAAATTATTAGTATTTAATAAAATACATTTTAAAACGTAATTTAAAAATTTAATCGTGTATTGGTTTTCAATATATTGAATTTTCAAAAAAAAAATTGTATTATTTTTTTAAAAATCCAAAAACTATTTTTTCGAAAAAATTTTTAGTTTATATTTTTTCAAATGCAAAGCAGCTCCTGCATAAAAATTTTGGTTAAAATCGTTAGAGCCGTTGGTGACAAATTCGAAAATCAAAAAAACCGTTCTATGACAGGTACCCCTAAAAACATTTCCCCCCAAATTTTTTTTTCACCAAAATATAGTCCATGTCTATAATATCACTCTTAATTTTTTTTATCAAAATCGTTAGAGCCGTTTTCGAGATAAATAAGATTTTGCATTACGGGTGTATGGGGGGTACCCTTAGTTTTGGAGCTAAAAAAAAAATTTCAATTTCTCCTCTAGGGAATCACCGAAGACCCTTAACTACCAAGTTTGAAGAAAATACCTCCGGTAGTTTAGGCTGTAGTTCGAGGTACAGACATACAGACATACAGACATACAGACAGACAGACCCACTTTTTTCGTCTTCGCTATCATCGTAATGTCAACTTTGATCAAAATCTCGAGTTCGATTTTTTTTTCAAATGCAGAACTTGCCCTATAGTACCTATATCGCAAGTAAAAAGTTATATAAGCATACTTGGTATGGAACCGTGAGAAGCCCTTCGAAGCATTTGAAACAAAATTTGGGGTGGGACAAGGATGTTCTTTGAGCCATCTACGACATATTTAACGAGGATATCACAGACTGGTTACCTGGAGAAGTAGCATTATAGCAACCAATACATTAAAGGCTTTCGTTTTACTTGGTAACCTTTAAGATACCCTTGAACAAATGATTAACCAACTCTATGACCACTGCACCTTATGAAAGCTTAGAGTAAATCTAAATGAGTATGGTGTTCGAAAAGAACTCGTGGACGATCAGTATCTAGCAATGAGCGCTAGACTTTTAAAGGGCAGCAAATGAAAGTTTTCATAGAATTTGAATAGCTTGGGGTTCACTTTACACCAAACCTTAATATGGATAAAACACCTTAAAGAGAAACTAATAAAAGCGAAAACGCCGATAGGGACAACTTGGAAAAGGTATTTTGCTTATATCTTCCTCACAGCATCAAGTATCAAATTTTCAAAGCCGTATCGGAGTCAGTTTTGCTGGTGCCTACCAGTTTGATACAGCAGATATACAGCCATTGTGCACTGATCCTGAAGACGGGACTGTCACTGCTTTTTATTAAAAGCTCCAAATTGATTCCATTATGAAAGTTTTGATCATGTCAAACGAACAACTGCCAATAGAAGTTGAACTCAAGACAATTAGGAGCAGGACTGGTTGGTATGATTGGAATGTTAATAATATCTGAAAGTATGTAGAGCATCACCGGCTAGAAATGTTGATATTAATTGCAGGAAAAGGTTTTTAGATTAAGAATAGAGCTCGGTATACAGATCAACTTACAGTGTCTTAGACCAAAACCTGTAGGAAGAAAACCCGGGATGAAAACAGAATCCAACAAATTTCGATAATTATTATAAAACTTGAAGTAGAACTGCAATGGCTTTACTCTATAGCGCACCCAGATGACCTGCCTGCAGCATCTATATATATAACCTTGCGGAAAGAAAAGACGATTTTCATTTCCTGGACAAATATACGATCCTAAGATAAACTAGGAGGTATTACCTGGGAGGAACGTTATGCAAGAAGAAGACATAAAATATATGGTGAATGAAATCAAACTTACGGAACTCAATAATTTATCGTAAAGTAGCATTAGCTTTTTGGGAAAGGATCATGAACGAGATTTTTTAAGAAACTGATGGACATTCCCAGCTATGCGAATATTACTACAGAATTGTTTGAGGGGAGGAATGCAACCGGCTCGGCTGTTCCATTTGAGCATTGTTTATAAAAAGGCGATAAAACAAATTAAATATGGTAAACATTGTGACGGTGCTTAAGGGAAACAAAAGATTCCCTAGAGGATGTATCTCTCATAAATTGAAGAGCTTTTTTTCGGGATTCCTTTCAAAAGGTTCAAATGATCAATGGGGGCACCCACCGAAGTCAGAAGGCGTAACAAATTTGTTTGCATCTTTTAATAAAACCTAAGCATTTCGCTGCATTTTTGACAATGTCGAATATATGATCATTCCATAAGAGATGGTCGTTAGCCCATATACCGACTATGGAAAGCTCTTCAGTTTCTTTGATGGAAAGTGTCAAAATGGATAATGGCATGGATGGTTTATTTCGCTTGGCTGACAGAAGACAGCTTTGTATTTTTGTAGCATTAAATTCGACGTGGATGATAATACCCTATTGTATAATGCTGTCGATATCAGAATCTAATGAGCTTAGCATACGCTGCCGTTTCAGTTCCACAACCTAAGAAAAGGTTTGCGATTCTGCAAACGAATATGCTAAGGGTGATGTCTTGAGCAAAACAATGAAGTGGATTAGAAGTTTCAGACAAGAAACCGAGAAGAGTGTCGGAGACAAAACGAAGTCTTGGGGCTAACCAGCATTAATCTTATAAATACCAAGAGATTGACTTTCAGATCTCAATTTTTACCTGCGCCATATCATTACTCTGCCATCGGATCCAAGAACAATTAATTTTCTTTGATCTACATCCGCTGGTAGCATCATGATATGGAGCAAGACAAAATGAAAGGCACCCCCGTTTTCGACGAAAAAAATAAGAATTCCCTGAGTTGCAACTATGTTTGTTCCAAAAAAAATTAAAAATTCATTTGAAGAATTACCAAAAAAAAACTAGTTGATAAGTTTAAACCAATACGACCTAGACATTATAAGAATGCGATTGAATAGATAAACATGTCGAATAACCAGATTTACGGGCATATTTTGTTTGTCTACACTTCACCTTAGTATCAGACATTATCAAAATCTCTGGTATTGGAATAAGCCCTACGAATTCCGCAGATGAAGCCAAACGTTGAAATACAGTTTTCTCAGAACTTACGGCTTCTGCAAGTTGGGAGCAGGGTTGTTGAAGTAACCACTGATTTCAATTTTAAATTTTATAATTAATTACACGCCAGAAATATCGGATGTTGCATAGGGTGAGTATCTTAGCTACTCGTAACAAAATTATGCTTAGAAATTTCAAATGGACTAAGAAAGTTTCGAAATAAAATGAAATAAGATCAAAGCTAACTTTTGGAAATTATTTTAGTTTTATTTAATAACATTATAGATATTTATTTTGAATATACCCGTTCAAAGTAAAGTTGGTAATGTTTTTTGTTGCTTCTGAATTTACAAAGTCTTAAATAATGATGTTCCCAAACTAAAAAAAAAAAAACACCAACAAAACATAAATAAAAATATCTCACAACTTCTGTGCAACTAAATCCAAGCCTAAGCCTTCTTCTTCGGACGACACGACGACAACAAAGACCCAAAGTCGTTAATGGTTTTTCCCACATAAACCGATTACCATTGTGCTCCTTTGTTCCGCCCAATTCAATAATATCATCCAATTCAAAATCGCTCCACTACACAATGTTCCTCTGCTTGTAATCATGCGCGCTACTGGTTATGCCTTAGGTTCTAGAATCGACGTGTGTGGGTTCCAATAGGAGGCTGTATATATTCCTAAATAAGTTTCATCTTCTCTTAATAATCTGTCATAGCTCCATTCTCTACCCAAAGATACTCTATCAAAATAATAAAAAAAAAACCGTGTATTCTTACCCCTGGCATTAAATCGGACTTCACCTCGGCTGAATGGGATGGAATTCTTGAGAATCTGAACTGCAGGTGATTACACGATCGTTGATCATCATATTTATTTGATTGCTTAAGCTGTGTAATAATCGGTTTCCTTCATTCTTATAAGCTGGGCAAACAAATAAAAACAGTGGGATGGACATTTTGGTGTTAAAGTCCGTCGTAAATTTATTTCAACAGAATTTGGAAGAAGAAGTCATTTGGAGGTGTTTTTTTTTCTTGATTTTTAGAGTCTCTATTTTATTATAATCATAAGTGAAACCTAGTTCTGCTTTTGATCGTTAGTTAAAGTCCAACAATACGCCCATGCGACATTAAAGTAGCACAAGACGTACAATGGGTTTATTTTTTTGTACCGAAATGTTGATTTTCGTTTCTTTTTCTAGATCCATCAGGAACAAGCTTCTAGGCTTTTCTTTTGTTAGGAAATAGTTTAACATACCTTAGCCAGCAACTTTATTAATGTTAAACCCATGTGGGAATAATACACATTTTATATGTAACTGTTTTAAACTTAATACACAAATTAAGAGTAGATGAAAGTAAAAGATATTGGTATGCATGGAGTTCGTAAGCATTACAAGTTCCAGCTTTTCTATTTTGGACTTGAAACTAATGCTAAATTGATCTAAAATGAATGCTAGTTGTCATGACTCAACATATACATTTTATTTGCTTGATCTATTAGTCCCTCAACAGGTCTACGTGGGAGAATGAGTCATTTCTACACAGATGGATCTAAAACCGATAACGGGGTAGGTGGAGGTGTATACTCCGAAAGATTAAATCTTTGTCTCTCATTTCGTCTTCCCAATCACTGTAGCGTGTTCCAGGCGGAACTTCTAGCAATCAAAGACGTCCTCTCTTGGCTCAAAGAAAACGTAATATTGACCACTAATATATACGCATCTTCTCAGACAGTCAAGCTGCCATAAAGTCATTGGACTCTGTCCCCATTAACTCACTAACAGCCCAAAATTGTCGATCATCTCGGTGGAGATGGCAAAACAGTTTAACGTTCACCTTATATGAGTGTCGGGTCATAAAGACATTCCAGGTAATTGTAAAGCTAACGAACTCGCAAAAAATGGAACCATCTTACCTTAGTCAGATAAAAAATCTAACATAGGTATACCTCTAGCTACTTGTAAACTTATGCTTAAGCATGATACCATAAAGAAATCGAACCACAACCACAGATGGGCCAGTACCCCAACTTGCCAGTCCACAAAACTAATTTGGCCATTGTTTGATACTAAACGCTCAACTGATTTCTATTGGTAGATTGCACATTACCTCCGTTATAGGTGTTCTTACTGGACTCTGCCTAATAGGTAGATATGCTTTTTGACTTGGAGCTCCCGCTAATGATTTTTGCAGAAGCTGCATGGATGAAGAAGAGGAGGAGTCAGTCTCTCACTTCTATGTTCTTGTTCTGCCCTAGCACAAAGACATAGACTCCACTTGGGAGACTTCTGCTATAATTATCCTAGTGATCTAAGAAATTCCGACATCTACTGTCTCAAACGCTTCATTGCTAGCTCCAAATTTTTGTGTGGTGTGTGGTTTTTCCGGTCAGCAGCCACATAAACCTAACTTAACCTAGTGCCTCAAACTAGGATTTAAGAACACAAAAACTTGTAATAAACTGCACTTTTATTTTATCGTTCTTCGATGTCATTCCAGCTTTACATTATTTATAAATATATTTGTGCAAAATTAGAACAATATTGATGAACGGAATACACTTAAAAAAACGCTCATGCTTTTTTCTAATACGTGGACCCGAATCCATTCAAGAATCACCCGTTGACGTCGGTGTAGAAGACTATAACAGAGAATGGATAATTTCCATTGAAGCTACGTTAGATAATACAAACTCAACCACCAAACACATGAGTAGTGGAACACCACAAGGTTGAGTTCTGTCTCCTCTTATGTGGATTTTAGTCATGAACAAAATTCTGATTAATTTGGATGGATGTGGTTTGAAAAAGGTTGCGATTTAGTACTATTAGTTTCAGGAAAGTTAAGCCGTATTAATATTAAAGTCACAGAAATTGGTTTTATAAGATTGAGGAACTAGGCCACGAGCTATAGGCTAGAGGCAAAGCAACTTCATAGTTTTTACTACTTAGACTAAAATACCGCCCTTCACTCATTGGTCGTTGGACAAAACTCTGTGTTCCAGTGCGAAATATTTGAGAATTATCCTCGACCTTAAATTAAACTAGAAAATAAATTTTGAAGAACGGCTTAAGAAGGCTTGCGTAGCTTTCCATGCGTGGAGTAAAATAATTGCTAAAAAGTGGTGCCTGCAATCGAAGCGTATGTTTACACAGCCGTGGCAGTGCTGCCGTTTTAAAAATTTTCAGAGGAGTATTTTTTTTTATTTTTTGGGGAGTATTTACGATAGTTGAGGAGTATCGCCAAAATATCAAGAAAATTATTAGTTCAAACAAAAAAACACAGAAATGTTTTCTATAAATTAAATTTTTTTAATTAATTTATAATAAAAATAGGAACTTCAATATTTGTGTTTTTTTTAAATAAAAAGAGAGTTAATAATAAATTAACTCTAACTTAAGCTATGTAGATATATACTGTACATTGATTTTCAAGCAACTTTTTAATTATTAATATTAATATTAATTTTTGTATTTTGTTTATTTAAACAAGAATTTGACAAAAGAAAAACAAAAGTCAAAATTAAAACTTAAATTTGTTTTTTGTATTTTTCGATCAAGTCTTTTGATGGCTCCCACTTTTCTGCAAAATTGCCGTTTAAAAGCTCTTTGGCGGTAAGTATGGTATTTACTGTTTCCACATGCAGGCAATTCCGCTTTTTGTCCTTTATGAGGCTAACATCAGAAAATTTTCTCTCTGCTGTTGCACTGCTATGCGGAAGAGCAATAATTGTTCCAATAAATTTACGTACATGAGGAAACATGAATTCATTTAATCCGTTTTTAATAGTAAATACATTCCTATAAAATTCGGCAAAGTCTAAATCCTTTGAAACTAATGACTGGTTTCTTAAAATACGCCATTTATTATTATCAATCTCCTCAACTTCGCACTCAACCCTTAAATTTCTGAAAAGATCAACCAAAGGAACTAGGGTAACTTTAGGCCTATATCTCTCCTGCCTTCGATTAATAAGAGCTTTTTAACGAGAACGAAAATTTTCAGATGTCTTATTACATTTCTGTTCTCAAATATTTGTAAGCCTTGATAAGAAAGAGAATACAGCCGCGTGATTTGTTGACATATCAAAAGCCTTTGACATGGTTAATCACGCAATTTTGATAAGCAAACTTGAAAGTGCTGGGTTTCGAAGTTTCATAAGTGATTGGTTAAGATCACATTTAAATGTAAGAACCCAAAGAGTGAAATTTGATGGTATTAGGAGTGATACAAAGACATTCGATTTGCGAGTGCCATATATATCAATTCTTTATTCAGATTGCCATTTAGGGGTTCTTTGACAGTTTTTGCAGATGATGTGGGCTTTTCTTATGGTACAGATAGTCGTCTTAATTTTATATCTGATATAAATTGGGATCTCAGCTGGTTAAGAATCTGGTTTACAGAGCACAAACTAATAATTAGTTCTAAAACTAAGGTAATGTTTTTGAGTTTATCTGGCCAAAAGATTGTTGATGCTGATCTCTTTTTCCATGCTACTGAGTGTCAAAAATTTAAACTTTTTAACTGCACCTGTAGTCCTATGGATACTTCTACAAACATTACTGATTCCACAAGCTGTAGTGATAAATGTTTTACATAGAAATAGTAAATGAATTCAAGTATTTGGGATTGATTTATTGATTTTAGAATGAGTTTTTATACCCACACATAAAATCTTAGACAGTATTTTCGGTGCACTCTTAGAAATTTCTTCTTTTTGCGTAAAATTTGCTCTTCTAAACTGCTCCTTAAAATTTATTATGGCATTTTTCATTCCAAACTAGAATATGGAATTTCTTGTTGGGGAGGTTCCTATTGCAACAAAATACAGCCTCTTTTAGTTTTACATAGTTTTCTATAGAAAATATGTGGTTAGCCTCGTTTGTACCCTAGTTTTCCACTATTTAGGGATTTGAAAATTCTTCCAGTGCGACATATGTATTGCCATAAAGTTCAGGTAATCTTAATTTTAGATTAATTGATAACTATAGTTTACGTGGTAATTTTTTGAACCAAGTGTCTACACCGGTATTTCGAACAACCGCATTTCGAAATTTTTATAATTATTCCTCATTTCATCTGTACTTTTTTGCTTTGTAACCATCAATTTGTATTTTTTTAGAAACGGTAAATTGGATTGATAATTTAAAACGAGGAAACAATATTTATTATCTCTGTCCTGTTATCTTGTTATCCAGGGATGTTTGCAAGTTTAACGATATGCGATCTTGTATGGAAAAAAGAACAGAGATGTGCAATTTAAAAACAATATGCTTTAAGTTGGTTTGTTGCAATTCTGTTTTATTTTTAATTTTTATTTATTTTTTTTGGGGAGTATTTTTGTAACATGGGGAGTATAGGAGCATTGACTCCACGAAAGGAGTAAAATACTACTATGGGAGTAAGTTCGGCAGCGCTGAGCCGTGGTACTTTCGGTTGAGTGGTGGCTTGCACTCAACAAAAGGTATATCGTCAATGAACTTAAGAAGGTTCAAAGAATATCTAACGTTGCGTTGGTGCTACGGGGGCCAAGGATAATACAGGGTATGGACCAAGTTCTACTACCTGCCCAAAAAAGTTCTTGAAGCTATCCGATCTTTGGACACAATCAGGGTAATGGTAACGCAACAAGAACTTGAAAAATTGACCAAGAAATTGCAATAATAGAGAAGACTTAGTAATAGAAAAGTTCTGAACGGGAGGAATCCTTAGCCTAGTGTTATAAAAAGTCCAATCTTTAAAAAGTTACGACGGTCATTCATAAAACGATTAGTAGTGTGCAGCCACTTAATTATATCATGGGTAGAATTCTTATAAAAAATATATTTTTTGACATTTTTAATGATTTATTGACAAGAGAAAGAAAGTGCTGCTTCTTTGAAAATAGGTCTAGAGAATTATGAAAGAAGTTGGTAATTTGAATTCGATGGTAGTAAGAGGTTGTTCTGCTCCCTACCCTAAAAAGACCCCAAAGTTATCCGTTATCAAAGTGGGTGACTGCTTTTCTTGAAGGTAAACAAGATCTGAGAAAAAAGAGTAGTTCATTCCCCATAAGGACGAAAGTTATGTGATGAAATTGACTACAATTCGACAGTTACCCATCCCAAGTTTACATGGGTAAAATTAGCTTTAATTTTAAATAATAAAAGAAAAATGGTGTAGACCTACATGTATGTCTATATTGTGAGTAACAGATGCAAAGCCAGAATACAGGACAAACGTTGTAGCTCAAGCTGTTTCGAAAAAAATTCGTGCTATATCCTATCTTAGGAAAAGCTGAGTAACGGATAAATGATTCTATCTATACAAATATATAAAATTATATATGAAACTTGAGGAAGTGCTTTTGCTAGAATGTTTTGGCTACAGCAATCTGGATCTTAATATCTTCCCAGTGCTTAAGATATTGGAAAGGTTGATTAGGATCACCTTTTGTAATTCCGTATATAGGGCGAATAACGTCTAAGCAAAATTTTGTGAGCAGATAGTAGTTGACTTCGGTCATCCACTATCTGCACCACGGAGTTTAACTCCATAAATATAAATAGAACACAAAACCAAAAATAACACAAATTGGGTACCTCGGGTATAAAGAGATCACAAGCTTATTTAAACCCGCTAATTAGAGCCGCCAAGGTGTAAAAACCTTGGTTTCTCTTTATAAATTGTGTAGGCGTTATTTAAAGAAAGATAGATGTGGCTGGGTATTGAACAGATAGAAAGCGGGTTACAACCTACATAGGCAAATTGGAACTATATGGAAGCTAATTTGAATACCAAGATATTTTGTCACCAGAGGTTGAAGCGGTGGCGCCATCAAATAACAGTTTCTTAAGGTATCACGTTGACTGGAAGGAATAGCAACCTTTTCCATACAAAAAACCAGCTATCTAAGGATTGAGTCTTAGGCCTTAGTTCAACAGCTTGTACTTGAACTAGTATAGGCCAAGTAGTGAAATTAAGTCTTCACACAGGTGTGCACTATAAAACGACTACTATTCATGGGGGCATCAATAAGCATCTTAAAGTAATTTTTTTTTTATCTAGAAAGAAATGTGATGAGGGACTTCGACACAGCCATCTGATAGCTCAAAGATGAAGTGTGTTGTCGGTTCGGGATTTTTTTTGTTAATTTTTAAATAGATATATATCTAGGTCTTATCGGCTACCTGATTTTGTCAATATCTGTGAAGCTGAATTATTGATTCGAAGAAGGTGCTCTTGTTTTTTGGTGCAGCATAATCACTATTCATTTATTTATATTTTGTCATTTTCACTTGCGACTTATAGGTACTATAAGGAAAGTTATGCATTCGTAAAAAAATCTCGAACTCGATATTTTCATCAAAGTTGACATTACGATGATAGCGAAGACCAAAAAAGAGAGTCTCGCAATTCTCTCTATCTGTCTATCTGTCGGTTCGACTACAGCCTAAACGACTCGGTAGATTTTCTTTAAACTTGGCAGATATCATTTTTAATTTTTTTCCCCCACACGTTTTTTTCTTTTTTTTTAAGACCAAAAATAACCTATCATACGATTTTTTTTCCGAAATTGTATAAATATTTTTTTTTCTCAAAACCTGTTCGACAGATTTAAAAAATAAAAATACAAAAAAATTTTATTTAGTTAAAATTAGCTAATGGTTGAAAAAAATTTCCGAAAAATTGTTATTGAGGGTAACCCCTTAAAGAACCTTTTTTTGTTTTCGATTTTCTCAAAAACGGTACAACCGATTTTGATAATTTTTTTTTTACTAAAGCTCCCCAAAAGCTTGAATAGAATTGTGTATTCAAATTTTCAAACAATTTTTTTTTTGGATTTTTAAAGAAAATTTTAAAATTTTTATTTCAAAACTCAATATTTCGAAAACCCCATGCTATATTTTTTTTAAACTTGACAAAAAATAGTTTCTCAATATAATCTACAAGATGTGAGAAAAAAAAATCATTTTCTCTAAAAATTAAGGTACCCACCATACAAATGTTAAAAAATGGTTTTCAAAAATCTCATTTTTCTCGAAAACGGCGCATGGAATTTTGATATAATTTTCTTTTTCAATTAATTTTTACAATCTTTAATTTAATAAAAAAAACTTGAAATTAAGATATTACAGCTTGTACCTACTATAGAACCATTTTTTCAAATTTTGAATTTCTCATTATCGACATAACGGATCTTAATCAAATTTTTTATAAAGATGCTTCTACAAGGTTTAAAAAACATTGCATTTCAAAACTTAAAAAAAAGTATTCTATGAATTTTTGAAAAAAAAAATCATTTTTTTTTGGAAAAATCGATATTTCACAAACAGCTCAATATTTTTTTTGGAAATTTAATTTTTATTTGAATCATAATTAAAACTTAAGGTTGGCGTACCAAATTTTTTTCTTAAAAGTATTTTAAAAATTTTATATAAAAAAGCTTTTTTTTAAGAAACCATACTACAACGACTTATAGTTTTTGTTCTTGCATTCTGTTTTTGTCTCTTACTAATAAAAAAATTTAAAAAATTAATTTTATCTTTATGAACAGTTTTGTCTAATAACAATCGTTTTTCAAATTCCTAGCCTATTAGATAGGAGCAAGTTCGTGCGACCCAGTCGTGCATTTTATTTTTATGCTAAGACTCCCCAAAAATTTTAATAGTAATGTGTATTTACATTTTCCAAACAATTTTTTCTTGGATTTAAAAAAAAAAATCTTTCATTTTTTTTTTCTCAAAATTCAATATTTTGAAAAACCCATACCATATTTTTTTTCAAACTTGATAAATAAGAGTTTCTAAATATATTCTTCAAGATGTGCGAAAAACAATTTTATTTTATCTAAAAACAACGGAACCCACTATAAAAATGTTGAAAAATTGTTTTCAAAAATCGTATTTTTCCCGAAAACGGCGCCTCGAATTTTGATAACATTTTTTTTTATCGATTAATTCTTACGATCTATAATTTAATAAAAAATTAAATTGATAATTAATATATTAATGAATGTACATACCTACCTTAGAAACATTTTTTCAAATTTTGAATTTCTCATTATCGGCATAACGGATTTTAATGAAATGTTTTATAGAGAAGCTTCTAAGAAATTTGAAAAAACATCGCATTTCAAAACTTTCAAAAAAATATTTTTTGGAATTTTTGAAAAAAAAAAATCTTTTTTTTTATGAAAATTCGATATCTCAAAAACGGCTAAATATTTATTTTTGAAATTAAATTTTTAATCGTACGATAATAAAAACTTCAAGTTGGCGTACCAAAAACCATGACAACGACTAATAATTTTTGTTCTTGCATAAAATAATATTTGCTTTATGAATCACATGGCATAATGTTCTTTGCTTTAATTTCTAAAGGAGTCGTTTTTGTCATTTAATTTTTAGTTCGTATCATATCTGGCGTGGTTGATAATCTAAGGCAGTTTCGGCAGTCTCTTTGATGAAATTCCGGCACTGGAACCCCTGGACAAAGAAGGTATTCTTCTTGGCTCAGAATTTTGCTGTAAATTGTCAGAATCGGCGTTTGATTTGGTTGGTGTTTCGACCATCTAGAGTTCGCAAGGCTGCATTGTGGATACTAGCCTCAGACTACAACCTACTGCAGTCTATTAGTCGGGAGCTTTTATATCTTGTCATTTCACAGAGCCTGTCCTTACCAATTAAGTCGCAGAAGATGTCTTCCTCTCCGACCTTAGCATAAACATTTCCGAGCACAACAATTTGACATTGGATACCAGACAGGCCCGGTAGTCTCCTCCAGTAGGTCATAAAACTCCTTCTTAATAAGTTTTACTGCTTCATGGGTATGCACCTTTATATCGCAAGTAAAAATAAGTAAGAAAATAAAAATTGATGGCATGACAGCTCATGGGTTACCAAGGCGTATTACCTTACAACTCCCAACAAATTTTTGTATGCATGTTGTTGGCGGGAATGGAGGGAGGACCTACTGTTTTGTGGCGAGTCCATACGGCTTTAATGAACAGTACTTTTCACGACAACCGATACGAGATACTTTCTCCTGGGGGCTTTATCGCTTGTCAAGAGGCAGTGCCACTGAAAAAACATCGATATGACAGACCAATATATGACACAGAGTATACTTCAAAAAGTTAATATTAGTTCATTTTCAATTTTTTAAGAAACAATAATGTTAATATTGCCGTACACTCCTTATAATTTGTTTTCAATTATACTCAAAGTCCTTTAGTGCTTAAACTGGGGGAAATAGAGCACCATTGTAGGATTTTTTATTTTATGGACCTAATCTTCATGCTCTACATTCACCTTAGCACTGATGTTAATCCATATGTATTTTAATCTATTAAGTGATCAATACTTTTTCAGAGGCCGTAAATTTTCTATTCCAAAATATTAACAAATTTCTTCCACGTTCAATTATTAGCTGCTTCTACGATTAATTTTTAAATAAATAAAGAATTAAGGGCTCATTTTAAGAGCCTTTTTTTAGATCCCAGTAACCAACTTTTCAAGATAAAAAAAAGCTAATTTTTTCTGGTCCACCTTAAGGATGAAAAAAAAATTGGTCAAATTTTGTTCGGCGGTAACTTTTTGTTGATTTGTTTTTTATTTGTCAAAAGGTGACAAGTTGCATTGTTTTCTCTCTGGAATTACACAATAGCCCACCGAAGAATTAAACTTGTTGTATGCGAAATGCGACGGATTCCACAAAAGAATTTGGCGCGAAACGTCATGCCTTTGGGAACGTAAATCTTTTTTCCATTGACGACAAAGTTTCTTAATACCTACCTTGTCCCCTCTAATCCATTGCATGCGCGGACGCGGTTAGACTTCCTTCCATTCATGGACATCAGCAACTTTGGAGTGTCTCAAGAAAACGGATGCCCCGTGCGACAGGAATTGTCGCGACTTTGATTAATTGGTATTGGGTGCTGATTCTTCGACCTAAGAAGTTGTGGTTGTCCTCCGATTTGGCGATGCCACGAATCCACTGGCCACGGCCGACCAGCACATACATACCTAGCAAACAACACAGGAAACGGGATCTAAAAAAAAGTTCGTTAAAGCTAAGAACATATCCTATAAGATCTTCACGCCTTGATCCCTGAACACCGCACCCAGGACAGACATCTATCAAAGTCGTTATGTTTGTATTTTATTGCTCAATGGATTTGGCGTGTATTTCACTTTTGTTTGTGTTATTTTCCTGCATCCAAATGAGGAGCCAGGAGTGAAACACAAAATCGGATCAAACGAGGGCAAACCTTACTTACCGAGGGAACTGAAACTGACCAACAGCTTTCGTGCTCTGATCTGACTGAGAGGTGCTCATCGGCTGTCTGGAGTTGTACCACGCTAGCGCTGGCGATGTTCAAAAACTAAATCAGCTGCGAAATAAATTCAAATTTAATTGGCAAGATATGATCCTACAGCGCGATTTCCTTCATCTAACTGTCGTGTCGGTCGGTCGATCGGTCGGTCGTCCTGGCACTTGGTTCATCGATGATGTTGTGTTTGTTCCTGTTGCTGCTGCTTAATTTACAGCAACGCCATCCTCTGCTTGACTTCGGTGTGGCTTCGCGGATTCAAGTGCATCCGTATCGGATCCCCATCCACCCACGGGTTGTAACGAAACGAAACAACTTGTTAACGCGAACATGCTTGCTTCGGAATTAAAATCGAGGATGTAGCGCGACCTCGTGTAGTGATCGCGTTGAGGATCCTCGTTGCTCGGGTTCGGGTGTGATTTTTCCCTCCTGTAATAATTATATTAACACTGAAGCCCGGGACTATCGGGAGAATTGGTCACTGGCATGAAATGTGCGGCCCACACGTTCTGCATAAAGTATCATAGAGGATCCGAGTAACTTAACTCTTGTTAGTTGAAAATATGTCGCATTCGTTATGTTGTCTTCTGTCTGTCTGACGAACCTATCTCTTTGATCTCGTTCCAGGTTCAAGAATCAATCCTTTTTTGTAATAGAAAAGGGAGTAAGCTGATCATGATTTGAAATGGATAGAAGTTGGCAAATGGTCGCAATGTGTTAAATGGAATCTTGATTTTGACAGTGGATTTAAGGTGTCGGGATCACGCGCTGCTTGCATTAATTTATGCATTGAAGATCGTTGGGATTAAATGAAAATGATTATAAGTTGAGGATATAAATGGAATTTAATAAGAGTGTGGACATAGTTGTTGGGCTTAATTAGAAGTTTGCCCTCAGATTTTATCAAATTGATTCAAGTTGTTTATTTTATTTTTGTGAATCACAACAAAAATCATAATGTTAAAAAAAAGAGAGCCAAGTCCTCATATGTACAAAAACCCTGTTTGTAACAAGTCGTGAAAAATAGTGAGATCTAAACGTACCCCACAATTTCAAAAGCAGAACAATATCGGAACAACTCAAAATTTGGGAGGAAAATTTTGTTATTATGTTATTATTATTGCTGACTAAAATTTGGAAGGCTTGATTGGTCTAGCTTCAAGTTTTGAAGACAGGAACGCAGGCTCTTAGAAACAAGGTAACCACACGGAATTGTAGATGCTTTCAAGCAGCATTCCCAGCAGCTGGTCAATGGGCATCATGTAGAGCGTTTAATAGGAGAATAAGATAAACAACTTCCAATCAATGAAGAACCGGAGGAACATTGAAGAAGAGGTAGGCTAACTATACATAAGCCTAAGATTAACAAGGCCGCAGGATCTGATGGCTATCGTACAGAGCTCTTCATATACGGAGGTGATGCTTTGGAAGAGTGCATGCATCAAAGCATCATCCAAGTATGCATGTATGGGTGGAAGGGCCGAAGAGTGTCCCCGATGACTGGTCCATCAGCATATACCACATGTACAAAAAGATGTCTTGCAAGAGCTTTCGAGGTATATTCCTTCTAAATGCCACATATAAGATCCTATCCAACATGCTGTGCGAACGTCTTAAGCCGTTCTCTAAAAATTCAGTCGGCAAATACCAGGTACCAGTGTGGCTTCCGGCGCGGTTGATCGACCATAGACCAGATATTCACATTGAGCAAATCCTGGAAAAGACCAATAAAGTTTCAAGTTGAGACTCAAGAAGATGCGGTATCATGTCATTTCTTCAATCTGGTTTTAGAGAATTAGATGATGCGCACTATATTCAACAAATTTGTCCATGCGAACGATATCGACATCATCGGCCGTTCCCAGTTTTGTCTAATAGAGTCCTTCGAGGCTGTTGAAGATGAAGGCAAGAGTTATTTCTGCTATCAAGAGTGACGTTTTGCCCTGATCGGTGGATGGTTGTTTGTTGATAGCATGTACTTGGTCTTGTCCTCATTTACTTCAAGACGGAGTACGTTAACGTCAATCTTGATAGAAAAAACTCCTAGAGTAGTTAAGGAGTTCATCTACCTCAGAGTTAATTAGGCCTATTCTGCCACATCTGTTATTCTGCTATCGATTTTCTTGTATGAATCATAAAAAATTTCCACCTTAAAAAATCTTTTATGATTGGTATTCAGAGGTTCGAACTTTCATAAAAGTCTGTTATGCCACTTCGAAAACGAGATCTGTTATCATAATCAGCTGTGATTATCTAAAATATTTCATGTGACATAATTAAAATGGATGACGAACAACAAGTAAACCCTTACACACTATTGTGTCCATAACATGGAACACGATTTTACCTCATATGTTTCTGGGAATACCATGGTCATACTCTACTTATATGTTTATATGATATGTGTTTTAATATATTTTCTTTCATTTGTCTCCTTTTAAGAACAAAGATAAATATTCATTTTTACTTGATGCACTTGTGTACTAATTGAAATCTTTTATGATAAAAGGCACAAAAGTTTTTCTTTTATTCTTTTATGATTTTTAACAGATTTCATAACAGATTTTAGCATGCCGAATACCAAAATTATAATTCATAAAAGATTTGTTGACAGTTCAAACTTTTGTATGGAGATTCATAACAGAATAACAGAAAAGAAGAATAAAAGATCTCGCCCAATAGGCCTAAATATTAACTTCACGAACGACACCTTAGTTCTAAGGGCATCGGTCGATTGTAGTTTATTTAGACTTCCGAACTCAGGAAACCGCACAAGAGCTTAGTATGGTCAACCTGACCTTGGTGGCCAATTAACCTCACCAGTGCGAGAGATAACCTTACTCTAAAATCGTTCATGCAGAATGTCAATCGTGACGTCCGTTGTGTGGTACGTCCCGCCATCCAGCTGGAACCACATGTCGTCTAAGTCAATATGGTTCAATATGGGACTTAAAAAATTGGCAATCATCGCTCTGTACCTACCGCCGTTGACCGTTGACGGTGACCACCTCACCAACGTCGTTTTTGAATAAGTACAGACCAATTGCGCAGCCTGCCCAAATCCACACCAAACTTTTTGAGGGTGCACTGTGGACCTGGTGTGAGTTGGTGTTGTCACATATACAGCAATTATTATTATTATTAACACATTCACCAAAAAATGTGCCTGGTCGTTAATGATGTTTTTTCACTCGAAATTGGGTTTTTCTTCCAAACTCTCCGAAGCCCAGACAGCGAAAAAACGTCATTGTCTTTGGTCATGAAACTCCTGGGTCAGTTGAATCTTAAACTGGCCAAGTTGAAGTCTACGAAAGGCCGAGTTCTTGTGCACGGCGAGGAATCGATTGGCTCTAGTTCTGCTGTACACATTCACAGATCAAGGCGATGCTCTCGGCCGATGTTGCGTTGCTTTGACGAACGAATGTTGGCTGTTTGATTACTAAGCCGGTCATCTCAAATTTGGCCATCAAACGTTGAAGAATCGGCTTTGAAGGGCCACCAATGTTTGCTCTAACAAACACTCATTCTGAAAATAAAGTTCTATCAATGACATACTCGTATCAGTAACTGAATAATAAACAACAGATGTCACCAAAACAGCATGGCCGCCACAGTCTGCCAAATTTGATAAAAAAAAATATCAACTCATTTTTGAGATTTTTCTTAAATCCAAAACTACATTTTTGTTAAGTTTTTATATGCAATGTTTTTCAAGGTTTTTAGAACCTTCTGCATGCAACTTTTCATACAAAATTTTATGCCCGTAATGAGAAAGTCGAAATTCGAAAAAATGGTTCTTTGATATTTACAATCCATATGGTGGTCTTCATTTCAAAATTTTTTAATTGAACTATAAATCAAAAAATTAAGTAACATTTTCGAAAAAAATCGATTTTCGAAAACCATTTTTTAACATTGTTGTATGATGGGTGGCTTTATTTCAAGATAAATCAATTTTTTCTTAAGTATAAGTGTTCCTACATCTCATAGATAATATTTAAAACTGCCAATTTTATAAAACGATTTTCTTAAAAATAAAATGCACGACTGGGTCGCATGAACTTGCTCCTATGTAATAGACTAAGAATTTCAAAAATGACTGTTATTAGAGAAAAACTGTTCATAAGCATTAAATTAATTTTTTAATAGACTAAAACAACTTCTTTAGTAGTTAGAGGGTAAAAATAAGATGCAATGTGATTCAAGCAAATATAGGTTTATGCAAGGACAAACATTATAAGTCTTTGTAGTGGTTTCTTAAAAAATTAAGCTTTTATATAAAAAATTCTTAAAACATTTTTAAGAACAAATTTTGGTACACCAATTTAAAGTTTTTATTATTGTTAAAATATTTCGGTACGCCAACTGAAGGTTTTTATTACTGTACTAACAAAAATTAAATTTTCAATAAAAATACCGAGCCGTTTTTGAGTTATCGAATTATCCAATAAAAAATTGAGTTTTTTATTGCAAAAATTCAAAAAATATTTTTTTTAAGGTCTGAAATGCAATGTTTTTCAAACTTTTTAGAAACTTCTATACAAAAAAAAACTTCATTAAAATCTGTTATGACGATAGTGAGAAATTTAAAATTTAAAAAGATGGTTCTATAGTATGTACAGTCAGTAATACCTTAATTTTTAAATTTAGTTTTTTGAATTATAGATCGCAGAAATTAATCGAGAGAAAAAAAAATTTATCAAAATTCTAGGCGCCGTTTTTGAGAAAATTACGATTTTCAAAAACTATTTTTTAAAATTTGTATGTAGGGAACCGTTATTTTTAGGTAAAACACGAAAGCTTTTCTCAAATCTTGTAAAATATATAAAAAACTTTTAATTGTCAACTTTTAAAAATGTCGAGCATGGGGTTTTCGAAATATTAAGTTTTGAGAAATAATTTTGAATTTTTTTTAAAAATCAAACAATTTTTTTTTGTTTGAAAATTTTAATACACAGTAATATTCAAATTTTTAGGGAGCTTTAGCATAAAAAAATTATTATTTTTTTATAAATTTAAAAAATATTTCTAGTAAATACCTAATACTGGTAAAGTTTTATAGAAGCGTCTGCAAAAAATCCTTAAAAGAACTATTTAAGTGGTGTAACGTCCGATATTCGCGCGACTCGTATACCACTTCGACCACTGCTGCAGCTCTTTAAGCCTTTTTTTCCACTTAATAGTGATTTTTTCTCCTTTTCCAAATGCTACACATAATTATGTATCAACACAACAAAGGAGTATCCTTAAAGGCAGCTACCATGAATGGGAGGACGAAAGCTTTAAGGATCAAAATAACATTTTTGTGCAGTGTATACTCGTACTCAAGCCAAAATGAGCTGAGTTGCATAAGAATCCTCAAACCTTCTTGTTTTATCCTTGAATTTAAACATGAAATGGGCGGACACCAATGTTGCAAAAACTATTCCTCGATAATGTGATACGTAGTCCCTTTTGTATTAGAAAGCTGATGCTTTTAAAATTTTCTCAGAATGGCGAATTTCCGACTCCGCATCCCAAAGGTGGTTAGATATGTGGTGGTGGCGGGGAATGATTTGCTTATGCCATCGGATCGGAACAATAGGTTCACTTTTTCCTCTAATGTCTGCCGTAGCCAAATCGGAAATTTTTCCACGCTTTAAAGTTGTCTGCGTTGGGGCTGTGATGGCACAGTCATTTGTCTTGAAACGTTTTATTAGCATAAGGTGGTGGCATATTGAGTCAAGTAAATCAAGAGCTGACTGCCTCAAATCGATGGTGGTCCTTTTGCGATGAAAAAGGTTTAGAATTCAGCTCCTGTATTGAATGGAAGGCCTGGACAGGGACTTGGGCTTATTGAGCATGGGAATTTGGTTTCTTTCCTCTTGATTCTGCCTTGGGTCTGCGCTGACATGTATTTGGCTTGTCGGCTTGTAAATCAGAAGCTCATAAATTAGATACATACCTGTATGTTTTTTATAAACATTTACCGTTTTTGTTTTTCTTGTTGGTTGTCCTTAAAGAGGGTGAATTTATGTCCAAGTCGAAAGCCTTTGTCATGAATAAATGCTTAGCCAAAAAATAGATGAACATGGTCACGACAAAAAAAACAAAAAACAAAAATCAACATGCCCTTGGTGCTGAGTGGCATTTTGGGATTATTCGGGATGTTTTCGGATCGATTATGTCATTTGGAATTCATAACAGTTCTCGCGTCTTACGTGGGAGGGATATAATGTCTATACCTAATCCAGGTAGATTGATTCTTGTCTGTGCATAACGATCAGTCTAAGGAAATTGACTATTAAGGTATTGGATGCGAATGAGACTTGGCTATAAATCACGGTTTTATAACCTCCAGACACTGGTGGAGACAATATTGGAACTACAAGTAAATCAATGTAATGTAATGTTGTTAAAAAAGTAAAATTGCTCAATAAATCAATTTATTTCCTGTGAGGAGTTGTTTTTTTTCTGATATTAAGGGTCTCCTCTTTTTTAATAATAAAAAAGGTTTTAGTTCATTGGATGGATTATTTTATTTCGGAGAAAATAATGCTTTTTTTCAATAACATCTACAGAAATTTCCACACTTGGAAATCACTGTTTGATTAAGCAGAAGACTTGTGCTATTTTTTATAACTTAATTGGATTTGCTTTGAAGGTTTCGAGGATCTAAAATTGGATCACAAGGGCCCCTCAAAAAAAATTGTTTAATAACTTTTTATAGCAGATTTTTTAATTACTAATCTCAGTTGGAGGTTACTCAAATAATGCCTACCCCGTACCATATCCCATATTGCTATTTGTATTGAAATAAACCAAAACTATATTATTCCGATACTTTTTTTGCAACAATGGTCAAAATTTGAAGGCAAAAAATTGAGTGTTTTAAAATTGTATTTATTGAAAAATTCAAAACTTCGAGAACGGTTTCTTGAACATTTTCTAGAAGACTTCACAAGAAAGGTACGAACCTGCTCGCTCTAACTCTCTAATTGACGTGTACGCCTGTCCTGTTAAGAACAGACCAACTTTTTGGCCCTAGGTGAAACACAGTTTGGTAATGCCATTACCCTTTCGCCCTCATGGCCTTTTAGTCTATGTTAGATATGATGTTGCTTGCCAAAGCCTTTCTCAATACGGACATTGTTCTAATACGATCTTCAAATTCTGCTCCAATTTGTTGCTCCAATTTACTGTTCGCAAGCGCATCATCCATTATTGTTTCATCTAGAGTAGTTGAAATCTTGACAGCAATTCAACTCTTAATGATTTTTATGCGCTGTCTGATTCCATTTCCCGAATTGTTTTCTTGTACCCTCACACTAAAGTCGTCATTTCGGACGACTTCAATGTACACAATTCAAGTTGGGTCCGCTATTTACGACAGATGAAGATATGTTGAGATCTTTGCTGAGATGCACCGGCTTACTCAGCTTGGAGATGATTTCACTCTAATACCAGATGTTGCTGTGTAAAACGCCTACACTCTCCACTTGTTTCGTACTTTTAACCCTGATAAGTATACCATAACGGGAAACTCTCCATTCGGCACTTCGGACCATTGCGTACATAATATCAGCCAATTTGTCTCGCGTCCCTTTCATGCAGTTAAAGAGATCCAACTATGACCCTTTAGCAATACGAGAAAGCCAACTGGACGGTCTAAGTAACTTTGGTCATTATGTTTCCTCAATAGTGACGTTGATGCCAATGCTGATGTGATCACAGAAGTGATTTTCCTTGCGATGCGTACTTTTATTTCTTACAGAACGAAGAGTATAAATCCTAAATAAAAGTCTTCGTTCTTGTACAGTTGCAAGAGCCCTTCGAGATCTTGATATAAAAGAATCCGCTGGTCCGGATAGTACACCCCATTCTTCTGAAGAGGTGTTTTTCATCGCTGGCAAAACCATTGCCTAAGCTTTTCCATCGCTCCTACTGCTCTTGAATCTTCTCTAGAAGATGCAAAATAACAATTTTTCCAGCCTGTTCCTAAAAAAGGCAACCCCTCCTCCTATCGACCAATTACACTTACCTCCCTTCTTTCTAAGGTCATGGAATCGCTGATAAATCATCAGCTCAAGAAATATCTCAAAAATCAATAACCAGCAATACGGCTTTTGCAGCAATCGTTCTACTGGTGATCCGATGGCATATTTCACCGAAGAGTGGAACAGATCTTTGTATTGTTTTTGGGAGAGCAAGATTATTGCGCTTGATATTTTTAAGGCATTTGATAGAGATTGGCACTAGGCTTTTCAAGTCTGATCTTCACAAAATAAATGCTGGGCTACGTTTTGTCTCCGACTTTCTTCCTCATTTTGATGAATGATCTCTTGTCTGAAACTTCTAATGCAGTTCATTGTTTTGCCGACGACTCTACTCAGCTCTCAGCTTCTCATACTCGTTTTCAAATTCACTTCCATCTCCTTCGGAAGTGGAATTGCAACGGTATCGTATGATAACCTCATTAAACTCCGGTCATTGCAGCATTATTAAATGGGGTATAAGAAATCGTGTGGAGTTTAATGCTTCGAAAACTCAATGCTGTCTGTTGTTGTTGAAGCAAAATGTTCCCATTATTCCATTGTCCTTGAATGGCACCTGCATGGAAGAAACCAAAAAGCTCTCAGTAAGTCTGTCAACGTCAATGAAGATTCATTCCCAGTCCCCAGCACTGAAGAGGTTAAGAAAGCCATCCACAAGCTTAAGAACAACAAATCCGCCGGCTCGGATGGCCTACCTGCGGAACTCTTGAAGTATGGAGGAGGTGTCCTGATTCACATTGAGGTAAATCCTGGAAAACACAAATGAATTTCAAGTCGTGACCCACCATCTTTACATCGACTTCAAAGGCGCATATGATAGCATAAGTCACCGAGAGCTTCTATTGGCGATGTTCGAGCTCGGGATCCCGAAAAAACTGATCCAGGTATGCCGCATGACGTTACAAAAACGCGGTGCAACGTGCAAATGGGTAACAGTTCATCCGGGCTTTTCCAGACGTGTAAAGGGTTCAGACAAGGAGATGCGCTATCATGTGATTTCCTCAAACTAGTCCTGGAGAAGATAGTGCGCAAGAGTGGTATTAACCTGGAAGGCACTATCTTCAACAGGTCTTCCCAACTGCTTGGCTATGCGGACGACATCGATATAATCGGCCGTTCTAAGCGAGCTGTGTGCTAGAAGAATTCAGAGCTATTGATGAACAGGCGAAACGCGTTGGTCTTGAAGTGATTGAGGACAAAACAAAGTATATGCTATCAACAAACAAAGCCTCAGCTGTCCATCGCCTGGGACAAAATGTCACTGTTGGAAGCAGTAATTTCGAGGTAGTCAAGGAGTTCACCTATACCTCGGAACAAACATTAATTCCACCTAGCAACACCTAGAATTACCCTAGCAAACCGTTGCTACTTCGGTTTGGCCAAACAAGTAGGTTCAAAACTCATGTCTCAAAACACAAAGGGCACGCTATACAAAACAAAAATTTTAAAAGTTCTTCTCTACTGGGCACTTTCGAGAGAAAAATTCTTCGGCGGATATTTGGTCCTATATGCGGAAAGAATGTGGAGGAAAAGATTAAATAGTGAATTATATGAGCTGTACCAAGATGTGGACCTAGTCCAAAGAGCCAAAACACGTCTACTACACTGGCTCGGTCACATCGAGCGAATGAATGACAAGGCACCAGCCAAGAAAATCTCCGAATCCCAGCCCCGAGGTTCGAGACAACGAGGAAGACCGAACCTCGGCTACAGGGACCAGTCGGTTACAGATACAAGGGCGCTTGGTCTCGATGAATTGAGGGAGGTTGGGAGGGATCGCAACAGATGGAAGACCGCAAGATATTAGGCAGAGACCCGCCATGGAGCGAGAGCCGGATAAGTAGGTAAGTAAGTATGTGTGTCAATGACGATCTTCATTGGAACGACCTCCAAAAATGCTGCTAAATGCTTAGAATTTCTATATTAATGTAAGAAATTTTTCACCCCTTCTGATGTGGCTACCAGTTATGAGGCGTTTATACATCCTAAACTCGAGTATAACTGACATCTTTGGACAGGTCTAGCACAATCTTCTCTCCATTTATTGGATAGAATTCAGAACAGAGCGTTAAAACTGATAGGAAACTGAGCTATCATGGATTCATTCCCATCTCTTGAACACCGTAGGAATGTTTGATATATTTCCTTGTCTTATCGCTTCTTTCACAAGCAATGCTCACTCGAAATAGCCAGTCGCAATCCTCCCCTTTATCAGTTCGGCCGTGATACCCACTTCAGTCTTGAGCACAATTTTGGTCGTACCGTCGTTCTTAGTCGCCCAACACGATCATGGAATAACCTACTCGGAACGGTTTTCCCTTGCCATTTGAATTTGCAAACATTCAAAACCAAAACTCATCGACTTCTCCTCTCCCCCTAGTTTCCCCATCGCCAGTGCAGTGTTTAACACTATAAGGGTGAAATAAACAAAAAAAAAAAACGTTAAGAAGAACCTTATAATTCTCGCAAACAGCTCCAAGAATTTCAACAAAATTTTGCTTACATAATAAGATTTGTAAAATCTACTCACCCTACAGCCTTAGTCACTGAAGCGATCTTCTTCAAACTTGGTCCTTAGGGTCTTCGGTGATTTCCTTGAGGAGAAAAATCTTATATATTTCAAAAGCGGCGGCTCTCACAATGTTGAAAAAAAAATCTATGTGCACTATTTCGAGCCGTGGTCTGCATTATGCTATACTGTCATAGAATCTTTTTTTTTATTTTAGACTTCTCAGTAATGGCTCTTACGATTTTGATTAAAATTGTTATACGGGAGCTCCTTTGAATTCGAAAAAAAAAATTTTTTTTTTTGAAAATCAATATCTTGAAAACGAGTTTTTAAATTATTTTCTAAAATATATATTATTAAATGCTTCAATTTGACATACAAAATTTTTTGTTAAAAAAATTTTAAATAAATTTCATATATAAAAAATTAATTTCATAAGAAAAAAGGTTTTTCAAACTTTGTTTGTTTTATGCATTTGAACATTTTTATCTAATTAAATTCAGGTTTTTATATTTATAAAAAAAATTTATATTCCAAAGTATTTTTATATAACATTTATATATTTATATTAGTTTTTGACCTTGTATATTCATATTTACTTTCAAGGTATTTTGTTTCTAGATCTAACTGGTTAAAGAGTTATTCTTGACTTATAAAAAAATTAATTTTATATATTGTAGGTCCCCTCCATTTATCCAAAACACGAACATACAAATGGTTGAGAGTTGAAAGTCACTAGATTTAGGCTCTCTTTGAGCCATCATGGCCTCGAATTTATTTATTTACACGGCTAAATGTCAATAGTTTCTCCAAGCCACACGCCTACTTAATGACAGTCCTCCACAATAAAATATCAAGCAAACCAACCTAAAGGGGACTTAGTTGCAACAAAATATAATCCGCTGGAAAATTAATCCTCTGCTAATCTTTTCAGAGAGTCAATGGGCTTATACGAAAATTGCTAAATTTACTAATTTAAATTTAGAAAAATATTCACTTCCTGTCAAAACACACTGTGAATTATATTTAATCAATAAAATGTATTTATTTTGACTGATGGCTTTGACTTCGTCTAATTGTTCCACATAAACAAGTAAAATCAAATCTAATACCAAATCACTAAACTAAACTTACGAGTACAATATAAGTTACATTTAGAGTTTAGGTTTCGTATCTCAGGAAACGGAAGTAAGTACAAAGTACATAAGTATCAAATTTTGTGAAAAAGATTGACCGTATACGTTGCCATAAAATATGGGCATACATTCAACCTACAAATCCAACAACGATAACCAGTCTTAAATTATGCAAAAGTCTTACCTTGCTTCAAAGCATTAATATTTTCTGTTGTTCGTATCCTTTAAGCGGATAGATACGAACAACGAAACACAAAACGTATACAAATGATGGCCATTATTTGTCCAAAATTAAATCACAGTCTGTGTTGTTCCCATTAAACGTTAACCGCTGTAAATTAATTGTTCTCAAAATTTACATACACGTAAATACTCATTAGCAAGTTGAGCGATTGCAAGCCGAAGACCGTGCAAAGACTTTTTGTCTTTTCGGCATAAAACCGCATATTCTATGAGCTAACATTAATAATAACATGAGTTTTTTCATACATGGTAGAAGGGATATTCAGATTAGTTTGGCAACCACTTCGTTCGAAACACTGCCTTTTTCATGGATGGACGCATTCATTGTGTACCTGCTGCACCAGTGCTACCATGGAATCATCGTGTTGTTCGAAGTGTGACAATGTTTCCAAAATTATAAGCTTAGGAGTTTTTGTTAAATTTTGCAGCGAAATTCTTGGAATTAATAGCAAGGCGATGATTAAGTTGATTGAATGCCAAAAACACGTACCTTCTATTGCTATCAGAGGGAAGTATTCCTACATCCTACATACCATTGTTCTCTCAATAAATTGCAGTTTTCTTTTTGTTTTTCTTCATGAACTACGAAAGAATTGCATTCATTTGAAAGGTTATTAAATTCTCTGGGAAAAAAAAAACTAAATTCAAGATTAGTGAGAGACACTTAACTATTATTTTGATCTTTTTCTTCGCATTAGTGCTAAAAAAGCTCAAATAAATCGGTTCATTTGAATAGACGCACGAATTAATTCAGTTAGTTTCTTAATGCTGGGTAATACAAATTAAATTTCGTTAATGAGTGTACGTTATTAAAGTTTTTCCGATTGTTTAAAGTGAAAATGGGTAAAAAGAAAATGTTAACGGCGGCGGAAATAGCAAAAATTGAGGCCTACCACTCAGAAGTGTATTCTATGCCGAAAATTGCAAAGAAAATAGGACGAAATGATAAAGCTGTTCGAAATGTTTTATCAAATCCTGCCGCCTACGGAAAAAACAGCAAAAGAAGGACAAAAACACCCTTTACACCACACGAGAAGCGAAAAATTATAAGAATTTCCTCAAATTTAACTAACTCCACGATGAAAATCAAACAATTAGCGGCGGTAAGTGCAAGCAAATCAACTGTTCTTCGAGCCTTTTTAGGTATTGGACACTTGAAATTCAAAAAGCTAAAAAAAAAAAAAAAACTTAACGCTGCAAGAAAAGAACAGCGGTTGGAGTTCGCGCGTCTTCACATGACATGGTATGCGCAGGTTGGAAGTGTTTTAAATTGAGGAAATGTGGTGTTTTCTGATAAGAAAAAGTTCGACCTAGATGGTCCTGATGGGTATAAGTTTTATTTCTATGACATCCGAATGCTTTTTGAACCGAAATCATTTCAAGAAAGGAGAAGTATGGGTGTGGGGTGCCATTTCGTACTACCGCGCCTTTGAGTTGGTTTTGTGTCTCACAAAATGACAGAAATTTCTTATAAAGCTCTTTTGCAAACAGCTTTTCCAGCCATAAGAGAGCTTTTTGGACCTATCCAGTAGATCTGACAACTAGACACTGCTCCGATCCACAACGCGCACGTTGTAAAAGCATTTATCCCCAGTGAAAATGTGGAATTTTTGCAGTAGCCACCATACTCACTTGATTTAAACATCATTGAAAACCTTTCTGGATGGCTGACCCATCATATTTATGAAAAAGGTAAGCAGTATGAAAGCTGTGAGGAGATTATTGCCGCAATTAAAGAAGCCTTGTCTAAGATTTCATTAGATTATTTAGAAAATTGTATAAATCTCTTAGAAGTAGAATTATTGATGTAATTTCAAATCGTAGAGTTTGTACAAAGTATTGAAACTGTGAAAAATAACTTCAATAACAATAAAAAAGTAAATAGAAAATGTAAAAAATTGACCAACCTCTTTTTTTTAACTTTTAACAGGTGCGTCTATTCAAATGAACCGATTTATTTGAGCTTTTTTAGCACTAATGCGAAGGTTTTTTTCCCAGAGAATTTAATAACCATTCAAATGAATGCAATTCTTTCGTAGTTCATGAAGAAAAACAAACAGAAAACTGAAATTTATTGAGAGAACAATGGTGCGTCTAATCATGTGAACTGCACTGTATGTCAATTAAACATTTTTTTTTAAATAAATTATGAAAATTGGGAGTCAGGTAGAACTTCTCGTATCGGGGATTAAAAAGTTTCGCACACACATACTTGCATACATATATGTACATATATGTATTAATATACAATTTTCGAAAAATTTGGAAAAAAATTGGTGCCCCAATTTCAAGTTTAAATTACTCTGCAAATAAAATTTAAATTTCAAAAGAAATTGCAATCACGTTTTTGAAATATCGCCTTAGTTTAACAAAAAAAAAAATGCACGACTGAGTCGCACAAACTGACTCTTATGTAAAAAAATTTTAATTTTAAAACTCCACTAAGTCGTTGTAGCGGTTTCTTAAAAAAGAAAACTTTTTTAAGAAAAAATTTTCGGCAGTTCAACTTAAAGTTTTTATTGCTGTATAAATAAAATTTAAATTTCAAAAAAAACTATTGACCCGTTTTTGAGATATCGAATTATACAAAAAAAATCGATTTTTTTTAATTCAAAACAATTTTTTTTAAGTTTTGAAATGTAATATTTTTCAAACTTTTTAGAAGCTTTTCTATCCATTGTTCTGATAATGAAAAATTCAAAATGCGAAAAATGGTACTATGGAAGGTCAGATATATCTTAGTTTCAAAATATGTTTCATTGAATTAAAGACTGTGAAAATTAATAGAAATAAAAAGAATTGTATCAAAATTCTAGGCACCATTTTCGAGAAAAATACTATTTTTGAAACAATTTTTTTAACATTTGTATGGTTTGTGCCGTTATTTTTAGATGCAAACAATTTCTCACATCTTGAAGATTGTATTAAAAAACTTTTGACTGTCAAGTTTTAAGAAAATAGGGGATTTTTGAAATATTGAGTTTTGAGCAAAAAAAGAATTGCTAATTTGAATACACAATCCTTCGCTAATAATATTTTTTTTATTATTGTGCAAACATCGTTTTCGCTTGAATCGTTTCCGGATTGTTGGCATAACATCGGTACTTCACGGTTCCCCACGAAAAAAAAATCCAAGGGGTTAAATCACAGCTCCGATGCGGCCAATTTACATCGCCTTGACGGCTGATAACACGATTTAGAAATTTGGAGCGCAAAAGATCGATTGTGTGGCATGACACGCCATCCTGCAGGAACCACAGAAGTCTTCCAAATGCATGCCTTCAATTTCAGTAAAAAAAAGTCGGTTAACATGGCTCGGTAACGCCCATCGTTGACCGAAACGTTGTTCCCAGCCTCATTTTCGAAGAAAAATGGGCCAATGACCAACTCTCACTCTCTGTGGATGCATTGGCTTCTGGTTAATAACCTGCGGGTTTTCCGAGCCGCCGAGATAAAAATGCGCCTCGTCAGAAGAGATTATTTTTTTGCCCAAAATCGTTGTCCAATTCAAGCTGCTCCAAGGCCCAAACTGCGAGCCGATAACGAGGCCGATGGTCATGCGCCTTCAACTGCTGAGTCAATTGGACCTTGCGTTAAATCTTGAGCTGTTGAGATCGATGGTGAGTTGATGTTCGTGAATTGAGTTTCACACTCTCTGCTGCACATTCTCATCTGTGCGCACCGTACGACGACGGGGATCGAGAGTCTTGTCCACTAGCATACCATTCTAACGAGCTTTTTGCACAAGCTTGCGAACAGCAGGCGTAATGGGTGCTTCATTTAGACCAAAACTTCTTTTAAAAAAACACACTGTTTGGGCTACGCATCACTCACTTTGGAAATAAATTTTCAATATTTCCCAACGTTGTTCAAGTGTAACGGGACTCATTTCGTTCCCGGAGGTATGATACTGACTTTCTGTTAAGATTTCGAGCGGGAAACAGCCTGTCAGTGTCAAAATAACCTACGATTTTAAAAAGAACCACTAGATGGCTCACAATTTATATGTATCTTGTAGTGAAAAGTGCTTCTCATCTCAGCTGTACTCACTCGTCAGAAAATTGTAGATTCCCTTCATTCCTGACGACAACACCCACTGTCGAATGGTTGAGAGTGTCCCGAAAAACCCTAAAACCAAAAAAAAATATCCAAACCCGAAAATCAAAAAAATATTTTCCGAATATTAGAATTTTTCGTTACTTTCTTTCGTTACTTCAAATTTTCAAGATTATGGGTTTTCTATTTTTGTAAATTCAGTCATTTTGGGCGGTTCACGGGATTTTAGGTTTTATGCATTTTTAAATTACGTTTGATTCTCTAGTAAAATTAATCTGACCCGATTTTAAGTGGGTTCTACTGTACTCCAACTTCATTAATTAAGTTCTCCTCTTATTTCTTCGAAGCTATAAGTAAAATCAACTTAATCATAAAACGTTATTCGTTGTAAGCCTTTAAAGAATAATAAGGGAAGTTTATCAGGGAGGGGGGGTGATAATGTCGTCTCTGTTAACAACAACATAACGAGATGGCAACGAATACAGAGATATAGCATGTTAACTTTATTAGAACAACTTGTCAACCTTCTTCCCGTTATTGAAACGAATGAATTTCGCACCCGCACATACCGTACATATTATGATGTTTTATGCTTAAGGGTTTAAGATTCAAGAGCCTCCCTCAACCCTTTAGACAAGTTTAATTATTCTGTACTTGTGTGTGTACCGCTTCACAAATTATAGTGTTACGTTGTATCGTCACAACTGAATCCTTTTCTACTTGAGGGGAAATTCGTGTTCAAATGTGAACCTATCCCTATATATTTTCTCACAATACTCTACTCGAAGTTAAATCTTATTTAACACAACAAAGCAGGAGTTTTATTATCCTTAGGCATATAGCACATGGTGTGTTTGTCGGGCTCAGGTTTGGGATCCGAAGGCAATATTGGTCGGAATTGTTTGACATACCGTTGAACGTGACGGGATCATACACATACGCCTCTAGGATTGCGACGACACCAATTTTACAGGATACTGGATACGGAACGTTGTGTATAGCTGGGATGTTATTGCATGTTTTGTTTTACAACGATTTGGAATTCGCGTATAACGGTACGCAGATTACTTTGTATGAAGCTTAGTTTATTTGACAATCAGCGATTGCTTTTATGTGTGATAGGTTGAGTAGCTTTTAAAAAAGTAACATTTTTAATAGCTTGTAAGTGTATGAAGGAGAATACCTAGGTACGAGTATAATCGTTTTTCTGGAGAATGTTGGTTTTGGTAAAGTCAAAGCTTAAATGTGATTGATTGCTTGAATAAAACAAAATGCAAATAACTTGTTATTTATACCTATAATTCTCAAGCAAAATCCGGTTGCTTCTGAAGACTCTATTTTTTAGGACTCTATTATTTGGTTTTTCGTGCAATATTGGTGAAAAATTGTCATCTTTAAATAAATTTCATTGAACGCTGCTACAGTTAAAAGTCTTGGAAAATCTGCAAATATTTAATTTCGGCGCAAAATTTAAAATTGTATCAACAGAAAGCTCAAACGAAATTAAAAAACAAAAATAAAACTCCACTGGATCGCACTTACTTGTTCTAATGTAAAAGTACTTTGGAGTTTTAAAATTGCTATAAATATGTATAAAATCATGGATTTAATTAATGCAAAATGTTCAAACACATAGAATTGCGCTTAACTTCTAGAAAAGTATGAGTTGATGAAAACAAAGTTTAAAAATCAATTTATTATTAAATTAATTTCTTATACATACATATAAGAAATTTAATTAAAATTTCTCTAGAATAGAAATTGGCATCCCAATTTTAAGTATTAAATAATGTGGATGTTAGGAAATAATTTCAAAAACTAATAGCTAACACTTTTTCAAAATATTGGTTTTTGAAGACAAAATTGGTATTTTTTTTTCCAAAACCCACAAATTATTTTTTCGCATTTTCTTGTAAGCAATATTATTTTAAATTTAAATGAACTCCTCTACAAAAATTTTAAGAAGGTCCAATAAACGTTATATGACAGGTACCATTCATAACATTTTTTACTTGCGATATACATATGTAGGTACTATAGGGCAAGTTCTGCATTTGGAAAAAAAATCGAACTCGAGATTTTGATCAAAGTTGACATTACGATGATAGCGAAGACGAAAAAAGTGGGTCTGACAATTGCGTCTGTCTGTCTGTATGTCTGTATGTCTGTATGTCTGTACCTCGAACTACAGCCTGAACTATCGGACGTATTTTCTTCAAACTCGGTAGTTAAGGGTCTTAGGTGATTCCCTAGAGGAGAAATTGAAATTTCTTTTTTAGCTCCAAAACTAAGTGTACCCCCCATACACCCGTAATGCGAAATCTTATTTATCTCGAAAACGGCTTGAACGATTTTGATAAAAAAATTAAGTGTGATATTATGGACATGGACTATACTTTGGTCAAAAAAAAATTTGGGGGGAAATGTTATTAGGGGTACCTGTCATAGAAGGGTTTTTTTGATTTTCGAATTTCTCACCAACGGCTCTAACGATTTTAACCAAAATTTTTATGCAGGAGCTGCTTTGCATTCTAAAAAATATAAACTAAAATTTTTTTCGAAAAAATAGTTTTTGGATTTTTAAAAAAATAATACATTTTTTTTTTGAAAATTCAATATCTTGAAAACCGATACAAGATTAAATTTTTAAATTACGTTTTAAAATGTATTTTATTAAATACTAACAATTTGCATATCAATTTTTTTTTATAAAAATTTTAAGGAAAATTTAGTACACAAAAAACATGTTTCAGTGTGTCTGTATGTCTGTACCTCTCACTACAGCCTAAACCACTGGATCTATTTCTTTCAATCTCGGTAGTTAAGGGTCTTCGGTGATTCCCTAGAGGAGAAATTGAAATTTTTTTTTTAGCTCCAAAACTAAGGGTACCCCCCATACACCCGTAATGCAAAATCTTATTTATCTCGAAAACACCTCTAACGATTTTGATAAAAAAAAAATTAGGTGCGATATTATGGACATGGACTACATTTTGGTCAAAAAAATTTTGGGGCAAAATGTTATTCACGGCACCTGTCATAGAACCGTTTTTTGATTTTCGACTATCTTATTAACGGCCCTAATGATTTTAACCCAAAATTTTCAGCAGGAGTCCCCTTAAGTTTAAAATAACATTGTATATAAAAATATTCGAAAAAATATTTGTTGGGTTTTTTCGAAAAAATTTTTTTTTTGAAAAATCAATATCTTCAAAACCTATGAACGATTATTTTTTGAAATTATTTCCTAAAACCAATATTATTAAATAATTAAAATTCGCATCCCACAGTTTTTTTTGAAAAATTTTAGAGAAATTTCTTATATAAAAAATTTATTTAATAATAAAGCGATTTTTTAAGGTTTATTTGCATAAATTCATACTTTTCCGGAAACCAGACGGCAATTTTATGCATTTGAACATTATTATCTCATTAAATCCATGTTTTATATTTATAAAATAATGTATCTTAAATTCCAAAGTACTTTTACATAAGAGCAAGTTCGTGCGATCCAGTCGTGCATTTTATTTTTTAAATGTTCTTAATCCACACCTATTTTTGCTTATCAAAATCGCTTGTGCCATTATCGAGATAAATAAGATTTTGGATGTATGGCAGGTGCCGTAAGTTTTGGAGTAAAAAAAAATTATTTCTCCTCTAGGGAATCACCGAAGACCCCTAAATGCCAAGTTTGAAGAAAATCACTTCAGTGACTTAGGCTGTAGGTCGATGTACCCACATACAGACAGGCAGACGGTGTTGCCGGACCACTTTTTTTGTGTTTTCTATCATCGTTATGTAAACTTTGATAAAAATCTCGAGTTCGATTTTCCAAAAAAAAATATTGATCCGTTTTTGAGATATCAAATTTTCCAAAAATAAATGATTTTTATTTTCAAAAATTCAAAAAATATTTTTTTTTAAAGTTTTGAAATGCAAAGTTTTTTAAACTTTTTAGAAGCATCTGTACAAGAAAATTTCATTAAAATCCGTTATGTCGACAATGAGAAATTCAAAATTTAAAAAAAAATGGTCCCATGGTAGGTACAAGCTGTTATATCTTAATTTCAAATTTTTTTTTATTAAATTAAAGATCGTAAAAATTAATTACAAAAAAAAAATGTATCAATATTCCAGGCGCCCTTTTCGAGAAAAATACGGTGGGTACCTTTATTTTTAGGTAAAATACATTTTTTTCTCACATCTCATTTAATAGATTATATTGAGAAACTTTAATTTATCAAAAAAAAATCTAGCTAGTGGTTTTCGAGTTTCGAGTTTTGAAAAAAAAATTGAAATTTCCTTAAAAAATGTGAAAAAAATTGTTTTGAAAATTTGAATACACAATTCTATTTATGTTTTTAGGGAGCCTTAGCAAAAAAAATTTCCAAAATCGGTGGTACCGTATACTACAGCAATTCTTAGTTGGCACTGGTATCCTTGCCCGAACCATATTATCCCATGTGTTCTATTGGATTCAGATCCAGGGTGCGTGATAGAGTTTGGATACCAACTTCGTCAAGATATTCTGTCACAAATCTGGCGCCATAACAACGTACGATATCTTGCATTGGAATAAAATTGTCTCCAATAAATGGCTCATGGTGGCATTCTTCCACGTATCGCTGACTATTCATACTTCCTCTATCGAAGACCATGAGCTCGGTATGAGTCTCATAACTGACACCTCCCCATACCATTATCGAACCTCTCTGATATACCACTACAGGGGCTATGACGCATGGAGCATATTGGTCCTCTTAAGGGTATTCTGCTCTTGTCTGATACGTTCTTCCACTCTCCACTGATCAATAGCCGAATTTACATATTCTTTGGCAAAACGAAGTATTCTCCTACGATGCCGTGGGAATAATTCGGGGCCTCGAGGAAGGCGAAATGATTTAAGATTTCTTTCTTCGAGTCTTCTTCTTATTGTTCGTTCACTAATACTTACATTTCTTGATGTTCCTGGTTTCTCCAAGCACGACTTAATTGTCGCATTTTATAATGTAGATCACAATTATAAAATGTTAACATTTCATTTAGGAATTTCAAGTCAATTGACATGCAGTCACTATAGTAACAAGTATTTATAACTCTAATCTAGAAGATATCTATCGACTCTCAGACGTCGACGAGCAAGTTCAACTTTTTACAAATACAATAAACAACCTTTTTGAAACTTTTGTACCTATCAAAACCATTAAAATTAAAAATCAAGAATTAGGGTGGTACACTGATGATATTGAACAACTAATTGTGAAAAGAAATTCTGTATTTAGACGTTGGAAAAGGTTCAGGTTGCCACAATTTTTGCTGCAGTACAAAACCCTAAGAAATGCCGTCAATATTGAAATAAAAAAATTCAAACGAAGATTTCTCGCTTCAAAATTCCACAAATCATCTTCTAAGACTCTGTGGAAAAATATAAAGTCTCTTGGTATTTCGAAGCAACAAGGTACAGCTGAAGATGATTGCAATGTAAACGAGCTTAAAAAAAAGTTCGTCGCTGTAAGCCCTGTCTCTAATGTATGTGATGTTGCTGAGGTTGACAGAAATGAAGAATTTCTTTAAAGCTTCAATTTTAAAAGAGTTTTTGAAGTAGAGGTGTACAAAGCTATAAAGGATATTATGCTGATAACACCAGCGCAATCTGGTTTTAGACCCAAACACAGCTGCATAACGGCACTCCTTAAAATAATCGACGACATACGTCAGCAAATTGATATTGATAACGTAACAACTTTGGTTTTACTGGATTTCTCTAAGGCGTTCGATACTGTCTCGCATGGAATACTCTTAAATAAACTGAACTCTTTTTTGAAAACTCAGCTTTAAACCTTATTGAGCAATATCTTGGTCATAGAACTCAGGCTGTTTTTGCAAACTCAAAGCTGTCCGATTTTCTCCTAACACGTTCTGGCGTGCCTCAGGGATCAATATTAGGTCCACTTTTATTCACGCTGTTCAACAACGATCTACCTTCGATACTGAACCATTGTAAAATTCATATGTATGCAGACGATGTACAAATTTATTTGAGCTATCAAATTGGTATGGTTGAAGATGCAACAGCCAGAATAAATGAGGACCTGAAACGTGTTGTAGATTGGTCGCAGGAAAATCATCAACTCAAATACTCGTAAATGCCAGGCAATTGTAATTAATAAAGCTGCTTTTGATACGTCATATCTACCAAGTATTGAACTCGACGGGACATCGTTAAATTACGTTAAAACAGTAAAAAACCTTGGGGTTATTTTTAATAAAAAGTTATTGTGGGACACTCATCTGGCAAGTGCTGTCAATTGAATTTATGCCGCTCTGCGAGTTTTGCATCTCTCTGGAAATTGTCTTCCAATTCCAACGAAAATGATTATTGCCAAAACTCTTGTTTTCCCAACGCTTTTCTATGGAAGCCCGATTTTTTGCTGCTTAGATAGTGTTAGTAAACGAAAACTTTAAGTAGCTTTTAACAACATTACTCGTTTTATTTATGGCTTGCGTGCGTCATTTTGATCATGTTTCTGTACAGGCACGTAGTGTATTTAATATGCTGTTAAACAAATATCTTGATTTCCTAACACTTACATTTCTTTTTAAACTTATTCATACAAAAACTTCATACTATCTTTTCGAAAAGCTCAATTTCCCAATATCTCAAAGAAGCAATATTCTTATTGTCCCTACAGTTAAACACAGAAACTCGAAGCAAAAATTCTTTGATCATGCTGTTGGCCTTTGGAACTCCCTACCAGTCAACCTGAGAGGTCTAGATAACTACAACTCTTTTGAAAACTCATTGAAAAACCTATTCATGTGCTGAAACTATTTAAAGATTATTAGTTTTTGTCCAGTCTAAACTTATTATTATTATATAATCGTAGGTCTATTATTATATGTTTATTATTTTTTATTTTTATTTATATCAATTTTTGTAAATTATTCCACTTTAAAATCAAACTTTGTTAAATAACGGGTGATTTTTTAAGAGCTTGAGAACTTTTTAAAAAAAAAAAACGCATAAAATTTGCAAAATCTCATCGATTCTTTATTTGAAACGTTAGATTGGTTTATGACATTTACTTTTTGAAGATAATTTCATTTAAATGTTGACCGCGGCTGCGTCTTAGGTGGTCCATTCGGAAAGTCCAATTTTGGGTAACTTTTTCGAGCATTTCGGCCGGAATAGCCCGAATTTCTTCGGAAATGTTGTCTTCCAAAGCTGGAATAGTTGCTGGCTTATTTGTGTAGACTTTAGACTTGACGTAGCCCCACAAAAAATAGTCTAAAGGCGTCAAATCGCATAATCTTGGTGGCCAACTTACCGGTCCATTCCTTGAGATGAATTGTTCTCCGAAGTTTTCCCTCAAAATGGCCATAGAATCGCGAGCTGTGTGGCATGTAGCGCCATCTTGTTGAAACCACATGTCAACCAAGTTCAGTTCTTCCATTTTTGGCAACAAAAAGTTTGTTAGCATTGAACGATAGCGATCGCCATTCACCGTAACGTTGCGTCCAACAGCATCTTTGAAAAAATACGGTCCAATGATTCCACCAGCGTACAAACCACACCAAACAGTGCATTTTTCGGGATGCATGGGCAGTTCTTGAACGGCTTCTGGTTGCTCTTCACTCCAAATGCGGCAATTTTGCTTATTTACGTAGCCATTCAACCAGAAATGAGCCTCATCGCTGAACAAAATTTGTCGATAAAAAAGCGGATTTTCTGCCAACTTTTCTAGGGCCCATTCACTGAAAATTCGACGTTGTGGCAGATCGTTCGGCTTCAGTTCTTGCACGAGCTGTATTTTATACGGTTTTACACCAAGATCTTTGCGTAAAATCTTCCATGTGGTCGAATAACACAAACCCAATTGCTGCGAACGGCGACGAATCGACATTTCACGGTCTTCAGCAACACTCTCAGAAACAGACGCAATATTCTCTTCTGTACGCACTGTACGCATTCGTGTGGTTGGTTTAATGTCCAATAAAGTAAACTGAGTGCGAAACTTGGTCACAATCGCATTAATTGTTTGCTCACTTGGTCGATTATGTAGACCATAAATCGGACGTAAAGCGCGAAACACATTTCGAACCGAACACTGATTTTGGTAATAAAATTCAATGATTTGCAAGCGTTGCTCGTTAGTAAGTCTATTCATGATGAAATGTCAAGGCATACTGAGAATCTTTCTCTTTGACACCATGTCTGAAATCCCGCGTGATCTGTCAAATACTAATGCATGAAAATCCTAACCTCAAAAAAATCACCCGTTACCTTCAAATTAAACTTAATATTCTAAGCATTGCAAAAAAGGCACTTTGTTTTAAAATACTTATGTTCAAATAAATAAATACAAATACATTTCCTTCCAAGAGATTAGTAGAGGTACGGACTTTATTAGCTGTGCTAAAGCGATCACCTAGCATCCATGTCTGCCTTGGCCTAGCCTCCAAGTGTAAGATTCAGTCTCACGAAATCGTCTAATGGCATCCCGGACAGTGGTTCGTGAAACACCAAGTCAAGTGTTCGAGCAATCCAAATCCACTATCCGCGAAAGTTACAGCCCTCGCTGAGTTTCACAAACACTTATTTTACACTTTCCAATATCCACAAAAAAAAATTAAGGAATAAAAACCACATTCGTTTGATCAATAAGAATGGGGGTGGCCGTGGCGCGATGGTTGTGTGCTCGCCTGTCAACCTCATTATCACAGGTTTGATCCCTGCCCTCGTCTATGTCTTCTTAAATTCCATTAAAACCTTCTAAAATTGTCATCAATGGGTTGCTGTTTCCTCATTACATGTTGTTTAGGCATAACACTAACAACCTGTGATTGAGTTAAACTAGTATGCCCAACAAGGATGAATACGAATAAAAAAAAAATAATGCGAATTATAAGGGACATTGAAATAAGACACGGCAGTTCTCCGCTTTAGTTCAGCCGTCACCCCTGGAGATAAAAAATCTGAGACAACAACCTTCAGTCTCAACATCGTGCCACACATCTTTCCTATCCTTCTTTCTCTTCCGTAACTTCACGCCCGCGCTATGTTGAAACATTTAAAGGGTAATCATAATCCCTTGAGCGCGAGTAAATTATAAAAAAAAAAATTCAAATTCAAACTGAATAAGTGAAAAGAGATTGATATTTGATAGTGGTTCGAATCACCAAACGTCAATCGAAATGATCTCCAACTCCCTTTGGTATTTAAAACAACGATGAAGAAGTTTCTTCTTGGTCACTTGCCACTTTCTCTAAATTGCTGAATGCGCTAAGAAAGTTTCCACTCAAACATTTTTCACCCTCCTAGCACTTCTAAATATTTTTCAATTCTGCCTACCGTGTCCGTTAGTTACTAGTTGTTCATAAAACTCGAAGCTTCACTTCCTTAAACTGTCTCATTGTTTCTTAGCTTATTAATTTCCGACCGTTGGAAGTTTCTGACGTTTAGGTAGTTCTGTTTGATTGAAAAATCTGTTTTTGGTTCAGTACAGTGGCGTAGCGTGCCATCTCGGCGCCCGGGGCGGGAGACCCATTTTGCCGCCCCATTCTAGTCTAGTGGAACTCATAGTGGATCTGAGATAATTTTTGATAAGCTTCAACTTCGAAAAACTTCTCTCACAACTAGTGACACTAATTGCACAAAGTCAAATATATACGAATCAAAATGACTATATTTGGAACGGAAATCCCCAGATTCAGTTTTTTAATGAACTGGAGGAGCTGCAGTGATCATTTGCCCCTTATATCTTCATCTGATTCAGAACTGGCGACAAACTGCTGGAGACGCTTCCGCTCCATTTGAAACTCGTCCTTGTCGATGTCTTCTAATACATGGAAAAGATCAAACTCGTACTCGGTGTCCAAAAGTTTATCTGGCGTCAAAATCCGAACTTGTCCGTTATTTCTTGAACTTGCTGGAATCGAGTCGTCTTTTCTTGAATGATCTTCTCAAATGATGCGAACACCTCTCGACGGAGTTCATGCTCGTGACTCGTGAGACAAAGCTGTATCTGCGGATCCTTCGCCATGCATGTATTCTTCTCGTTTTGAGTTCGATTCCGAGTTTTTCGCTGAGAGTTTTAGCAAAGTCGATTGCGCCTTGGACGAAACGGTCTCTGCTCTTCACTATAGTAGAGCTTTTAAGTAATTTAATCCGGGCTTGAACTCCATTGTGGATCCCTGATATTGTGGCAGCGTTGTCAAGTCCTATCAAGTTCTGTATGTCCAGTCCGTCTGATGTTATCTTCGCGATTATATCGCTGCTGAGATCTCCTGAATTTTTTTCTTTTGGTTTGAAGAAGTTGATGAAAGATTCTACCATGGCGACCTTTTTTCCTTCGATATGTACGTATCGCAGAACCTGGCTCATTTGGTCTTTGTGGGAGATGTCTGGTGTACTGTCGAAGATTACGCAATAATATTTAGCTTCTTGAATGCGACGGATGATGGTGGATCGAACTTGCTGTCTCAGTAAGTTTATCAATTCATTCAGGGTTTCTGGAGATAGAAACGAAACTGGGACTCTTGCTCTCAGCTTTATCTTTGTCAGAAGTTCCATTAGAAGAGGGTGATATTTAGCTAGAAGGTGCACTAACTCCAGAAAATTCCCGCGGTTGCAACTATCATCTCCTCGATGTCCTCTGAAGGCCAGATTCTGTTTGGCTAAGAACTGGATAATATTCAACAACCGGTACAATATATCCCTCCACTTCTTCTCCTCACTTTCAAAAACTTCTTGTTGTTTCTGATCGATGGTTGATTTACGGTTCTGTCGAACTTACAACTCCTTCCATTTCAAGAAGCTATGCTCACGGTCCAGGCTGTTCTCATGGTCTCCGATTCTTCGATTTAGCTGCCACCATTTGTTGAATCCTTCTTCAGATGCCAAGTTCGAGCTGAAATTGCCAAACAGCTTGCAACAGAAACAATACAAGGATTACTTAAAAGGCGAGTAAGGCCGTAAGAGTGCATTCCGTTATTGTCGCGCGACTCGCGAAACTAAAACGGAACGTTCCGAAACTCTCTCGAAACTGAAAGGTAGAGTTCCGAAACATATGATATGCGAGACCGCTGCGCTGGCGGCGCTGGCGGTTACTTACTTTACTTACTGTTCATACTTTATACCTATATATATGTACGTGGTCTGCCCGTTTGCAGCGCCCCGCCAGCGGTCTCACACACATAAGTTTCGGAACGCTCCCTTTCAGTTTCGCGAGAGTTTTAGAACGTTCCGTTTTAGTTTCATAAGTCGCGCGACAATAACGGAATGCACTCTTACGGCCTTACTCCCCGTTTACGAATTCACGGAAATCAGCCGAGAGCGTCAACGACGAATCACAGGCAGGGTAGCAAATTTCAAATGTACGTCATTGTTGTTTGTTGACTTGTCAAACCTTCTGTCATGAAACATAAATGATCTCTACTCTAAACGCTTCATCGGCGACATTTTGCCGCCCCCGGCCTTCTGCCGCCCGGGGCGGGCCGCACCCCCGCCCCCCTACGCTACGCCACTTGTTCAGTATATCTAGAATTACCTTTGTTAGGATCAGTACGGTCAGAATACAAATGCGCATTTTTGGGCGTTTCCTTGTAATATTACCTTGTGCATAAATCGAAGGGCGCTGATTCTTTTGCTTAAACTTATCCCAACCCTTTATTCTTATAATCCACTTATTTTAAATTTGTGATGATTAAGCTATTAGCCTTAACTGCCACCAGATGTTTACAAAGATTCGTTTCAATATAATGTGTGCGGACTAATTTAAGAGACCTTCAAAATCTTACAAGCTGCCTTGTAAGTCTCTTTTGGGATAGTTTCTTAAAAAAATTGAAAGACACTCCAAACGCCTTCATCCCGATTTCACTCTAAATGTTTCCAACAGAGAGTTAAAACTACCTACCTATTATGTATCTATCAGTCTCACAGATTATGTTGACTTCGCCAATTTTCAAATCTAAAAAGCATTATTATCGGTTCTTTAATAGTCCATAATTTATGCAGATCGTCGGTCATCTTTGTCGAACCATATTTAAAAACAAAAAGTATATATTTTAAACGAATTATTGTACCTTTTTGAACATTCGCCAATAAAAAAAAAAAACAACCTCACTCCACAGAAACAAAACAACAACAAAATTGTAAAATTTATTGGTTTCCCATGACAGTGTCTCCGCCAAGTCCAAATTGAATACTAAACAGTTCTTAATTAGGGTTGTATATCTGAATTTCTGCAGTCTCGTGGACATAAAGCTGGGATCTTCTCACTTCACAGCGAAATCGTGGTCACCAGCCGTGACATTGTTTTATGAGAGACCTACAATTTTTGTTTTATACTTTCGTTGGAATTTTCATTTAGGTAGGTTTTGTTTGTTTTTATTTATTTTCGCTGAGCCTTTTTTGAATTGAACTAAAACAAAGGAGAATTATTCACAAATATAATAAAAATAAAAAAAGAAATACATAAATAGATTCAAAGACCAACGAGACCAATGTTTTCGGCAGAAAGAAGACGAAACTACAACTCGCCTCGTCAACTGATCCTAACATCACGAGTTGCGTGTTCCCAACGGAATGGAGTGTCTAAGCCGGGGTTTCCGCTTGGTTCGTGTTATTCGGGAACCGCACCGCAACGAGTTGTAAATTTTCAGTCCAACAACACTGCCGAGATTACATAGCCGCGATAAGCGGCGTTCAAGTGTGGAATTTTGATTTGGCCAATTTTTATTCCATTGGTTTTTGGCCACCTCGATGACCACCACCAACACCATCCAATATTCCTGGTCCCGAGGTCTTATCTGACTCCCGAACTCTACAAGCGCTTCATCAGGTGTTGTTTTTACTTTTTTTTTGCTTTGTTGTATTTCGTTGTCAAGGATGCATTCAATTTGAATGGGCAAGTGGCTGAGGCTTCCACGGATATCCAAATGGGTGATGGTGAGATTTATCAGCTCCAGAACGGATGTGCGGTTTCAAAAAACAAATAACACACACTACACACTACACACTGATCCTCCGCTCTCTTGGCCATTCATTAATTCTGATGTCTACTCGGACGAGATTAGGTTGGGTTTCTTGATGCTTCTGGTGCTTTTCGAACTATAGTATTTTACGTGTGTGCTAAAGTGTAAGAAATTTATGGAGGGTCATGTGTTCGGAGTCATACTCGTATGTCTGCGAAAATGGTAATTTCACGTAAATACTCTCTTCTCTCAATTAGATGGTCTTTACTCTTTTTGAAAATGTATACCCATGCTACGTGTGTGGTCCAAAGCAGTACCATAGATTTTCTTTGATTTTTAAAGATAAATTCCTCCAGCAAACGGAGGATAAACTCGTTTAAAGGAAGAAGAATTATTCAACAGGAGGTTACCATGAGCCAAAAACTATTCGTCACAAGGAGTCAGAGGGAGGATTTCCTTATCACATTTTTGTCACATTCATACATACGAACCTAAGCCCTTAATAGTGCATTGACATAGTGGGGCAGTCGGTAGACACAAAAAGGTATTTTTTAATTCAAAAATAAATACTAAAAAACTTTTTCTGTGTAACTAGCCATAGCATCGAAATCTTGCAAGCAACAAAAAAAAAACAGTGAATTAGGTAAAAGAAATTTTTGGTCAGAGTTGCACACATAATACAATTGGAGTGACCATGGTAAAAAACAAATTTTTCGTAATCCTAACTGTCACAAAGCCCCAGCTGTCTTGGAATGATTTATGCTCCGTTTATCTTATTGCCTGTCGATGGTTCAGGAATAAAAATGTTTAATGAAAAATTGAAGACGTCAACGTGTAAAACGATTTTCTTTCGTATGTCGAATTATCCTAAGATATAAAAAATGAATGAAGTAGAAACCATTACGGATCGTAGAGAGCTTAAACCTGTGACTTACAACACTCAACCATTCCTAGATATATGCACATTCGGAGGAATGGAGGGGACCCACAATTTTCTGACGATTCCCAGCGGCCAGGGGACCTGCGGGCTGCGGCGTGCCTAATCGGGAAACTGTTGAGTGTCTTTAACCTGGCAAAGTCCAGCAGCGCAACTTTTAGTCACGTCAAGTTGCTTCCTTTACCTCCTCGTGGTGGTCCCCGGGCAATGATTTGTGTATCCACACGAATTAGCTAAAATTGGAAAGCGCGAAAATCTCTCCTAACTCGTTAGGATAGGTTACGGAGGCACCTAGCACTCTCTGTAGCTGAAAACCATCTTGCTACCGAAACGGAAACAACGCCTCGGATAACTAATGATAATATGTTGACGACTTTTGGCTATCGAATTAGGACAACGATTGGTTTCTGGAATATGAGGACACTCCTCGATGATGGCAGTGAAGGTATCCCCACAACGCCAGATTCCTCCAACTAGAGAAGGAATTCATGCGGTACAGGCTGGACATCTTAGGCCTTAGCGAAATACGTTGGATGGGCTCGGGCAAGTTCAAGTCACCATCGCGTAACACTGTACTGCTCTACTCCGGAAAAGCTCCAGGAAGCACACGTGAAGCTGGAGTTGGACTGCTGCTAACAAAAACAGCTGTCAGTACTCTGATTTCATGGGAGCCTCTTGGAGAAAGAATAATAAAGGCACGATTCCGGACAAGAGTACGTCCCGTCACCATTATACAATGTTACGCCCCAACGGAGCTCGCATCCGATGAGGAGAAAGAATGCTTCTACAGTCGGCTAGGAGCCGCTTACAACAACACACCGCGCGGAGATATTAAAATGGTTATGGGTGATTCTACAAACAATGGAATAAAATGATACAAATTTCGGCACGACATTTTTGGAAGCCAAAAGTCGTAAGAATTGTTCTAGTTGATCCTTAGAACGTCTCTTTGCGTTGTTGAAAGCGGCCAGTAAAAAAAATTAAAAATGACGATTTTAAGGACATTTTTTGAAAAAGGATGTTCAGGTGACTGAGGTTTTTTTTAAGGTGACTGAATAAATCTTTAGTTTTTTTGTATTTTCTCTTGGGTACACACTGAAATATAGAAATTAAATTTAATTAGTCCTAATAAACATACAAATTCATGGTTAATACATAATAACTTAGGATTTTATTAAAAGAAAATAATATATTACAATAATTTTTTTTTCTACTTAGAATCAATTTAAAATAAATTATATTCTTTTTAAAAATTTTAAAAATATTTCGCAATGAAGTTCGAAGTTCAACATAATTTAAAAATTCTCAGGTTTCTGAATAAAATATCATTTGTTTATTTATTAGCCAGGGGACTGAGACCAGGGGACTGAGGTTTTTCATGGTTTTTGCGCAAAAATGATATTAAGGTTTTACTTAAAAAATCAAAAAAATATATATAATATTACAGTTTTATCAAACCTTTAATATACTGCTAAAAAAGATGCCTACTTACATATAAATTTGTTTCGTAAAAACTCACCAGAGGACTGATAAACTAAACGGACAATCCACGACTTCATGCACAAATGTCTTTTTCACAATACTAACATAAGAAACAGAATCGAGTTGCATCATGATTTTATTGTAAGGAGACTTGGTACTTCAAATTGCCAGTGCTGGAAATCCGATCGACATCCTAGTTTTTGATATTTTCGACTGTTTCAATATGCCAGGGGACTGATACAAAAAGCGGGGGACAAAGTTTAATTAAGTTTTTTAGTAATAAAATAAATTACTAAAAAATATTTATTTATTTCGTAGCAAAGATGTATTATTTGGCGTAACTTCGGTGGGATTCATTTTAGTATGAGACCTGAAATAAGAGAACGGTAATAATTTTTCTTTGCGAAAACGCACTGGGGACACGTCAGGGGACTGAGAATCGGACACTTTGAAGAATTTTTTGAGCAATATAAAATAAGGTCACCCTAATAATATCGTTAGGCCAGGTAGATATCAGTCAGATTTAATTTTATAAAAAAAAATCAGATTAAATAATTGAACGGATTTCAAAATATTTCTGGGGCCGCCGAAAATTCCATCGTTTGTAGAATCACCCTTATAGGAGATTTGAATCAGCGTTGCCACAAAGTGCCCGATCGGGCCATTTGGCCCCCTGTTTTACATTTTGGCCCTTTGCCCGGGCCAATTATAAATGGCCCCCAAATCATAATTTAAAAAGATTTAACATCACATCATATCGTGCTTAATAATAATTTAAAAGCTTAAAAAAATTAAATGTAAACCATCGCGATGCATCGCCACTTACAAATACAAATAACTTAAAATGGAACTGAATTAATTTATTTATCTCGTTTAATGATTTGACTTTTTTCACGTCAATTTCGTTCAGCGTGTTGACTTTTCTCACGTCATTTACCTACGTCATCTACCAAAGCGTTTATGTAACTTAAATAACAAAAAAAAAAAAAACTTTTACAAATTATGTACATATATCGTAAATTTCCCAGTAATGAAGATCTTCTGATAAAATATTTGCGTTTGGAAAAAGAAATTGATTTTTTAAATACATTTTTAGGACATTTAAGGACTACTCAATTCGAACTGAATCGAGTCTAAAACTTAACAGTAAATTTTTGTTGTTCATTTATCAATGATAAAAAATGTTCAAATGGTATCCCCAATTGCATGCAATATTCTGGAAATACATCTACTAACATTTCAACAATTTGCAACTTTTTTGCAGACTTTTTTCACTCCGTTTATAATCCCCAAAGTATTCCCTCTAACCTTTCTGCAATTTCATGTTTAAATTCAATCAATATCGGTCACTTAAACTTAAGTAACAAAGATGTTGAATTAGCCTGAATTGGACTAAATGATGATAAACAACCAGGACCCGATGGTATTCCTCCGATCATTTTGAGAAACTTAACTTAACTTTTTTGTTTAATAGTTCTCTTTTTAAAAAGGTTTACTTTCTTGATGATTGAAAAATCTCGTACGTTATTCATTTTCATAAATCAGGATCTAAGCAAGATGTTTCTAACTATCGCCCCATAAGCAAATTATCAACGATACCAAAAATTTTGGAAAAAATTGTCTTTGATAAGCTTACTTTTGTTTTTAAAGAAATTATTTCCCATTTCAACATGTTGCTGGAAGGTCAACAACAACCAACCTCGCAATATTTAGTAATCAGATTATTAGTAATTTTGAAAACCAAACCAAACAGATGTCATATATACCGACTTTGCTAAGGCGTTCGATGGAGTAAACCATTATATACTAATACAAAAATTGGAACCATTGGCTTCACTCAAATATTTTAAAGTGTTTTGAATCCTACCTAAAAGGAAGAAAACAGTTTGTGCGTAGGTATTAATGACGTACTATCAGATGTAATTGAAGTCACATCAGGAGTACCGCAAGGAAGTCACTTAGGCCCTCTTCTATTCTTGCTGCAGATCAATCATTTCCTGATTTCTTAAAAAATGCTTCTTGTTTGATGTTTGCGGATTACATTAAAATAATACGTTCTGTTACGTCAATTAATGATTGTCATTTAGTCCAATCTGATCTTCATCGCTTATCTGAATGGTGTTTAGCTAATCATGTTTTCTTGAACTTATAAAAGTGTCAATCTTTATCATTTTTTAGGAGCCTATCATCTATTCCTTTTAGGTATTCTATAGAAAGTACAGAACTCTCAATACTTAAAAGAGCACGGTATCATCTTTGATTCGAAACTCTGCTTTATATCCCTTATAGACTTTGTGGTTGCTAGGGCTAACTGTTAGGATTCATTAATCGGAACTCTTAAGAGTTCACTGATCCTTTTACTCTTCGATCTCTTTTCTTTGCATATGTAAGGTCATCGTTGGAATATTGCCGTGTAATTTGGGATCGATTTTATCAAGTTAATTCTAATATAGGATTAAAACCATACAAACATACAATATTCATACACTAACTTATAAAACTCGGTGTCAACTTCTTGGCCATCTTCTTAAAATATGGAAAAGTAATATAAATATTTAAATAATATTACTGGTGTGATTCACTCGTATATCTTATGAATTATATATTTTTTAAGATATTTTAAGATAATTCCCAAGAAATCGAATCAGACGACAGAGTCAAGATCTGCTTCTGCTGCCTACTACATAGATTTAAGAAATGCGTTAAATAAATAATGTATTAAATAAATAAAAAAGAATAAATACAAATGTTAATAAATTGTAGTTTAATGTTTTAAGGACGAATTTGTAAGTAAAATATTTGGCCCCAACTTTTGTAAAATGGCCCTCAAAAAAATTCGAAATGGCCCTCTCTGCATTTTCCTTCGCGGCAACGCTGATTTGAATGCTAAAGTTGGCAGCAACAACGATGGACTCAAACATGTGATGGAAAACCATGGAGTTGGTAATTGCAATGATAACGGTGAGCTGTTCATTGACTTCTGCAATACTAACGGACTCGTCATTGGCGGCACAATGTTTGAGAACAAGACGTGCCACAAAATAAGTTGGGTGTCGACGGATAGGCAAGCTTCTTCGAATCAAATTGATCACTTCGCGATTAGCCGGCGCTTTAGAAGCAGTCTCCTGGATGTTAGAAATAAAAGAGGGGCCGATATGGGACTTGCTCGAGACCACCACCTTATGGTAGCTACTGTAAGACTTCGTACAGCTGCAACTCGGAGATCCAACGGCATAACCCGCTTACCCAGGTTCAACGTCGACAGATTAAAGGATTTCACAACACGCCAACAATTGAGAGACCACCTTTCACACGGAATGATGACAATCAGCAGCATGGAACCTGAATCCATTGAAAACCACTGGAATGCTGTAAAAAATGTTCTTATATCAGGTGCTGAAAGAATAGTCGGCCGAGCGAGGGGAAACAATAACGCTTGGCTTTCTGAAGAAACCTGGGTACGGATTGGCGAACGGCAAAAACTTAAGGCCCGTATTGCAGCTGCAACTGGAGTAGAAAAAAGAGAGCTGGAATCCCTGTACCGCATGAGAAAGAGAGAGGTTCACCGCAGTGTAAGACGTGATAAGCGTAATCACATCAACGCTTTGGCCCAGCAAGCAGAAGATGCTGCTAACAGATGCGACAGTAGAACCGTCTACAGCATTACAAAGGAACTGGTTGGAGCTCGCAGTTCCAAACAACACCTCGTAAAAGACTTAGACGACTCGCTACTTAGTTCGGATGAGGATCAGCTGAGAAGGTGGAAGGACCATTTTGCGTCGGTATTAAACCGAGTTACCGACAGCAATGCGCAACTGATACCTGCTGAGCCGACAGGAACAACAAATTCCCGAATCCGCACTGCACCCCACAGTAGAGATGAGATCCGCAACGCAATCAAAGCACTGAAGACCAACAAAGCGGTAGGACTTGATAGCATTCCTGCAGAGCTTCTACAAGCGGCACCAACGACATCGAGCGAACTCCTGTATCCACTCATAAAGAAAGCTTGGGTCTCCGAAGGATTTCCGAATGAGTGGAAAAAGGGAATGATAGTCAAGCTCCCTAAAAAAGGAGACTTAACACAGTGCGAAAACTGGAGGGGGATTTGCGTCCTGCCTGCCGTTGCAAAAATATTAGCGAAAATAGTACTGGAACGCATCAGGGAACATCTAGAAGCCACACTCGATGCCGAACAAGCAGGTTTCCGCACTGGATCCTCATGCATTGATCATATCAATACTTTAAGGATCATAATTGAGCAGTGCGTCGAATATCGATCACCACTCCACCTGCTATTCATCGACTTTGAGAAGGCTTTCGATAGCGTAAATAGAGAATTTATTTGACATGCTTTACGCAGGAGGGGTATCCCGGATAAATTAATAGCTATTATTAAGGCAACTTATGATGGATCCAAATGTCACGTTTTGCATGAATTGAGGCTGTCAGAAGAGTTTGAAGTCCAAAGTGGAGTCAGACAGGGCTGCATTCTGTCACCAATATTGTTTCTGTTGGTGATAAGCGATGTCCTGCGAGCGGCCTTGACGGGAAACGGAGGAATTCGATGGACACTGACGTCTCACCTGAAACATCTTGACTACGCGGACGACGTATGCTTGCTCTCTCATAGGATCATGGATCTCCACCAAATGACAACAGGGGTGGAGAGAGAAGCAGAAATCGTAGGGCTGAAAATCAACTCCGGCAAAACAAAGATGATCAGCCTAGGAACCACGTCATCTTCTCTCATAAATATTCCTCAACAACCGGTAACGAAAGTACAGAGCTTCCAATACCTTGGAAGTATCATCTCTACCGAGAGTAGTACCGAACAAGACATCAGCAGTCGAATCGGGAAGGCAAAGGCTGCTTTCGGTATGCTTCGAAATATATGGAGGAATAACTCTCTTAGCTTAAGAACCAAGCTACGGCTGTTTCGATCCAACGTCGAATCCGTGTTACTTTACGGTTGCAGCACTTGGAAAGTAACAGCAGGTGTCACTAAGAAGCTGCAAACGTTCATTAATAGATGTCTACGAAACATCCTCAGGATTTTCTGGCCCAACCGTATATCAAACGAAGAGCTCCTTAGGAAAACGGGTCAGGAACCTATTGACTCTATTATACGACGTCGAAAGTGGCAGTGGATCGGGCACACGCTTCGAAAAGGCGACAACTGTATTGCGGCTCATGCAATGCAATGGAATCCGCTCACTCAAGAAGGAAGAAGAGCTGGACGACCGAGAAGCTCATGGAGAAGGACAGTCGAGGAGGAGTCAGCCCAACTAGGCAAGAGTTGGAGGGAGTTGCTACTCATATCTAGGAACCGAACACGATGGCGAGCTGGCGTTGTGGACGCCCTATGCCCCACTAGGGGTCCCCCATCGACATAAAAGGTCTGAGGACCTAAGTAAGTAAGTAAGTATTCTTTTTTAGAAAAAAAAAAAATATTTTTTTTAAGAAAATGAACTGAGCTTTAATAATAAGTGAAAAAATCAATACTTATTAACGTGTTTTTATGAATAAAATGATATCAAAAGTGAAAAAACTACTTAAAAAGCGAAAAAATTGGGTTTGATGCAAAATTGCGGAGAAACGGTTGTCCGCAGAAAAAAAAGTCTTTGGACAAACTAAAACTGTAATAAATTCTTGATTGGTTATAAAAAATCTTACGAATTGGACGTAGTTTGGCAAAGATAAAGCCAGTTAAGGGAAAAATCATAAAAACCGTTATAACTCGAAAACGGGACGAAAACGAGAAAATGAACTCTTAAGTTTTTCGACTTAAAATGACCTCAGGATTACATGGTTTTCATTTGGGGCGGTGACTGTGGGACACTCTGTATAACTGACTGTACCTACGTTTTTCGAAATTTGAATTTCTCATTATCGGATGAACGAATTTTAATGACTTTTTTAAAGAAGAGCTTCTAAAAAGTTTAAAAAACATTGCATTTCAATTCAAGATTTTAAAAAAAATATTTTGTAGATTTTTGGAAAAAAAATCTATTTTCTTGGAAAATTTAATATTTCGAAAACGGCCTAATATTTTTTTTTTGAAATTTATTTTAATTTATTTTAATTCGTACAGTAATAAAAACTTAAAGTCGGCGATGAAAATTTTTTCTTAAAAATGTTTTAAAAATTTTGTATATAAAAGCTTATTGTTTTAAGAAACCTACAACGACTTACAATTTTTGTTCTTGCATAAACTAATATTTGCTTGAATCACATGACATCCTGTTTTTAGCTTCAACTTTTTATTGTTTTAAAAAATTAATTCTATGCTTTTTTTTCTCTGATAATATTCATTTTTGAAATTCTGAAATGAGGTAGCGACTACTGGTAGTTAGGTCAGTGGCCCAATTTTATCATTGAAGTGTGCCATTTTATCAAGTTTGGATTGAATTCAAAATGAAAAGATGTGGATAGTTGTAGGATGCTGATTTTGATGTGTCTAATTGTTGTGGTATGACTTGTGTTTGTTTTTGTACAATTATCAGAAATCAGATCAGTTTCTCAACAGGACCACAACATGCTTACCAAGCCATCTACAATGTGTCAAACTAGGCAACTTGTTGACTGGTGATGAAGTAGAAACAAATCTGATTAAGTGATTATCTAGCCACCTTGATCCGTGAAGCTCTGTTAAAGCCCTCGGTTCTCTAGCTCGCAGTCTAAGGAATCAAACGCAAGGACTAGCACAGAAGTAACCGAAGTTCGTCTTATAGAGAAAGTTGTATCCGATACCTGATTTCATTTATATACAATCGCCAATTAATATGCCTACCAGTTAAGCTATGGACTTGAATGATCTTATTTATCAACAAATTGAAATAAAAAAGTTATAAGGATACTGTCAATTATTTTCTTCAGGTTGACAAAATAACGAATCACATGTTCTCGGAGACTTGTTCGAATTATTTTCATTCAAGAGTATATCCCACGGATCTTAATTTTTGTTAGAGTGACAAACAAAAAAGTGCTCATCAAATAAAGACTAGCGGCACCCATTTTAATCTTCACAAATCGAGTTCATCCTAAATCAGAACCTAAACAGTAGCACTCTATTGTGGCTTTATTCTTATCGCATCTCTTGACAATGCAAGCTCCTTTCACCAGCGATTTCTTCTACTAATCCGGTTAGATTCATCTGTGGTGTTTTCAGGACAGGACTTAGAAAAATATGAGCCTATTTCATATTTATTATTTGATGCATCTATTCCAAAAGAAAAGTTCGTTTATATAGACAGAATTTATCTACACGAATAAGCTTGATTAAAGGATAAGACTCTTAAGTTGCAAATATTTTTTTTATGTGATCCGAAAACAAGAAATCATAAAATGATACAAATTTCAGACCAGTCCATTGTATCTGCTTAGTAAAGGTTTTCATATTGAGCATTCTATAAATTCATTTGGGGAAAATGATTCTCATTTGCAGTAAAGCCCCTTTTGCATTTTTATCGAGGCAGCGTTTTGACATATTTTTTCCGTTTCTAATAATAAATTTACTTTTTAGACGACTGCTTATGGATTATATATTGAGATTTTTTCCTGTTTAACATCAATGAGGGCTCCATTAATAGCCTGTTTTTGGTTCGATCCAGCAATGTGTTCCACCGATCCGAATTGTCTGTAATAGTTTATGTAGACAAAAAATTTCATTTGCGTATTATTGCGCTTCGGTGAATATCAAAAGATAGTTTGTAACATATTCGACATCAAATTGTGATTAAATGGAATATTCCGCCGCAGGAATTTATCAACACGCCAACCGATCTCAGAGGAGTATAACCCAAACCCAAGACCAAAACAACACTTTGCCAAGACGGTCGGTCCCCAATTAGGTAGCAAAGCGCGTATGCATGTAGATTTAGGTACATGAGTACTAATCGTGGTATTCGATGTATTCCAAAGCATTTGCCATTGGACATTGGAGAACCTACATGCTACTCGTACATACAATAATTCCTATTCGTGTAGAAGTCAAACCCTCCTCGTCTCGCGGTAAATAAAGAAAAACACAACTCTTGTGAACTCTCATGAACGTGTCTTTACTTGTTGAGCACACTCGTTAAGGTACATATGTAGGTATTCCGATCCTAAGCCGCTTTGTAGGTACAACTTTCTCCGTAATCTCGCATGGGAATGAATTACATTGAATGGAGTTTTTGGATTTTGTACAATTTCGAGGAAGCTGAATTGTGTACTCACAAAATAAGAACCATACAAATCTCAAATTTACAAATTTAAAGTCACTTCCTTCAGAATTTCGAACTTTGAATTTAAATGATAATTTACCTAAAACATATTTTGTTCAGAATTTAAGCGATTTTAAATTGAAGAATTCTGGGATAGAAAATCAAGCACTTTTAGATTTTCAAAATATTGAATTTCGTATTATATTTTATTAATTTATTGAAGTAAGGCTTCCCAATGAAGTCTCTGAGATAAGGAATTGAACAAAAATCAACCGAGTAAGAAGTACCTTTAGCCTTTACCATGACGAAGTGACAGAATCAAAACGAAATAAAATGCACGACTGGATCGCACGAACTTGCTCTTATGTAAAAGTACTTGGAATTTAAGATACATTAAGATACATAAATATAAAACATGAATTTAAAATGAAATTGCCGTCTGATTTCTAGGAAAGTATGAATTTATGCAAACAAACTTTAAAAAATCGTTTTATTATTAAATAAATAATTTTTTTATATAAGAAATTTCTTTAAAATTTTTCAAGAAAAAAATGTGGGATGCGAATTTTAAGTATTTAATAATATTGATTTTTGGAAATAATTTCAAAAAATAATCGTTCATAGGTTTTGAAGAAATTGATTTTTCAAAAAAAATTTTTTTTCAAAAAAAACCCAACAAATAATTTTTCGAATATTTTTATATACAATATTATTTAAAACTTAGGGGGACTCCTGCTGAAAATTTTTGGTTAAAATCGTTAGAGCCGTTAATGAGAAAGTCGAAAATCAAAAAAACGGTTCTATGACAGGTACCGTTAATAACATTTTGCCCCAAATTTTTTTTTTACCAAAATGTAGTCCATGTCCATAATATCGCACCTAATTTTTTTTATCAAAATCGTTAGAGCCGTTTTCGAGATAAATAAGATTTTGCATTACGGGTGTATGGGGGGTACCGTTAGATTTAGAGCTAAAAAAAAAATTTCAATTTCCCCTCTAGGGAATCACCGAAGACCCATAACTACCGAGTTTGAAGAAAATAGGTCCAGTGGGTAAGGCTGTAGAGAGAGGTACAGACATACAGACAGACAGACAGACAGACAGACAGACAGACAGACGGAATTGCCGGACCCACTTTTTTCGTCTTCGCTATCATCGTAATGTCAACTTTGATCAAAATCTCGAGTTCGATTTTTTTTCCAAATGCAGAACTTGCCCTATAGTACCTATATCGCAAGTAAAAATAAATAAAATGCACGACTGGATCGCACGAACTTGCTCTTATGTAAAAGTACTTTGGAATTTAAGATACATTTTATAAATATAAAACATGGATTTATTGAGATAATAATGTTCAAATGCATAAAATTTCCATCTGGTTTCCGGAAAAGTATGAATTTATGCAAATAAACCTTAAAAAATCGTTTTATTATTAAATAAATTTTTTATATAAGAAATTTCTCTAAAATTTTTCAAGAAAAAAATGTGGAATGCGAATTTTAAGTATTTAATAATATTGGTTTTAGGAAATAATTTCAAAAAATAATCGTTCATAGGTTTTGAAGATATTGATTTAAAAAATTTTTTTTTTTTTAAAAAACCCAATAAATATTTTTGCGAATATTTTTATATACAATATTATTTTAAACTTAAGGGGACTCCTGCTAAAAATTTTGGGTTAAAATCCTTAGAGCCGTTAATGAGAAAGTCGAAAATCAAAAAAACGGGTCTATGGCAGGTACCCCTAATAACATTTTGCCCCAAAATTTTTTTTGACCAAAATGTAGTCCATGTCCATAATATCACACTTAATTTTTTTTATCGAAATCGTTAGAGCCGTTTTTGAGATAAATAAGATTTTGCATTACGGGTGTATGGGGGGTACCCTTAGTTTTGGAGCTAAAAAAAAAATTTCAATTTTTCCTCTAGGGAATCACCGAAGACTCTTAACTACCGAGATTGAAAGAAATAGGTCCAGTGGTTTAGGCTGTAGTTCGAGGTACAGACATACAGACACACTGAAACATTTTTTTTGTGTACTAAATTTTCCTTAAAATTTTTATAAAAAAAATTGATATGCAAATTGTTAGTATTTAATAAAATACATTTTAAAACGTAATTTAAAAATTTAATCGTGTATCGGTTTTTAAGATATTGAATTTTCAAAAAAAAATTTGTATTATTTTTTTAAAAATCCAAAAACTATTTTTTCGAAAAAAATTTTAGTTCATATTTTTTCAAATGCAAAGCAGCTCCTGCATAAAAATTTTGGTCAAAATCGTTAGAGCCGTTGGTGAGAAATTCGAAAATCAAAAAAACCGTTATATGACAGGTACCCCTAATAACGTTTCCCCCCAAAATTTTTTTTGACCAAAATATAGTCCATGTCCATAATATCACACCTAATTTTTTTTATCGAAATCGTTAGAGCCGTTTTCGAGATAAATAAGATTTTGCATTACGGGTGTATGGGGGGTACCCTTAGTTTTGGAGCTAAAAAAAAAATTTCAATTTTTCCTCTAGGGAATCACCGAAGACTCTTAACTACCTAGATTGAAAGAAATAGGTCCAGTGGTTTAGGCTGTAGTTCGAGGTACAGACATACAGACACACTGAAACATGTTTTTTGTGTACTAAATTTTCCTTAACATTTTTATAAAAAAAATTGATATGCAAATTGTTAGTATTTAACAAAATACATTTTAAAACGTAAGTTAAAAATTTAATCGTGTATCGGTTTTCAAGATATTGAATTTTCAAAAAAAAAATTGTATTATTTTTTTTAAAATCCAAAAACTATTTTTTCGAAAAAAATTTTAGTTCATATTTTTTCAAATGCAAAGCAGCTCCTGCATAAAAATTTTGGTTAAAATCGATAGAGCCGTTGGTGAGAAATTCGAAAATCAAAAAAACCGTTATATGACAGGTACCCCTAATAACGTTTCCCCCCAAAATTTTTTTTGACCAAAATATAGTCCATGTCCATAATATCACACCTAATTTTTTTTATCGAAATCGTTAGAGCCGTTTTCGAGATAAATAAGATTTTGCATTACGGGTGTATGGGGGGTACCCTTAGTTTTGGAGCTAAAAAAAAAATTTCAATTTTTCCTCTAGGGAATCACCGAAGACTCTTAACTACCTAGATTGAAAGAAATAGGTCCAGTGGTTTAGGCTGTAGTTCGAGGTACAGACATACAGACACACTGAAACATGTTTTTTGTGTACTAAATTTTCCTTAACATTTTTATAAAAAAAATTGATATGCAAATTGTTAGTATTTAACAAAATACATTTTAAAACGTAAGTTAAAAATTTAATCGTGTATCGGTTTTCAAGATATTGAATTTTCAAAAAAAAAATTGTATTATTTTTTTAAAAATCCAAAAACTATTTTTTCGAAAAAAATTTTAGTTCATATTTTTTCAAATGCAAAGCAGCTCCTGCATAAAAATTTTGGTTAAAATCGATAGAGCCGTTGGTGAGAAATTCGAAAATCAAAAAAACCGTTATATGACAGGTACCCCTAATAACATTTCCCCCCAAAATTTTTTTTGACCAAAATATAGTCCATGTCCATTATATCACACTTAATTTTTTTTATCGAAATCGTTAGAGCCGTTTTCGAGATAAATAAGATTATGCATTACGGGTGTATGGGGGGTACCCTTAGTTTTGGAGCTAAAAAAAAAATTTCAATTTCTCCTCTAGGGAATCACCGAAGACCCTTAACTACCAATTTTGAAGAAAATACCTCCGATAGTTTAGGCTGTAGTTCGAGGTACAGACATACAGACATACAGACATACAGACATACAGACATACAGACATACAGACATACAGACAGACAGACGGAATTGTCGGACCCACTTTTTTCGTCTTCGCTATCATCGTAATGTCAACTTTGATCAAAATCTCGAGTTCGATTTTTTTTCCAAATGCAGAACTTGCCCTATAGTACCTATATCGCAAGTAAAAATGACGATTTTAATGACATTTTTTCAAAAAGGATGTTCAGGGGACTAAGTTTTTTTAAGAAGACTGAATTATTTATTTTATTTTTTTTTTATTTTTTCTTAAACATGACTTAGATATACATTTAAATAAGGAAATTAAATTTAATTAGTCTTCATAAACATACAAATTCATGGTTGATAAATATTATTTAGCATTTTATTAAGAGAATATAATATATTATATCTTAATATTTTTTTCAATTTAGAATCAATTTAAAATAAATTATATTATTTTCAAAAATATTCCCAATGAAGTTCAAAGTTTAATATAACCAAAAATTTCTGAGGTTTCTGAATAAAATATCATTTGTTCATTTATTAGCCAGGGGATTGAGGTTTTTAATGGTTTTTGCGCAAAAAAGATATAAAGGGTTAACTTAAAAAAAAAAAACAAAAAAATATATGTAATATTATAAAATAAATAAATAAATTTGGTGGTGCAACAGCTTGAAGTGAACCAGGACCTAGTGACTTACAACTCTCAACCATTCCTGTGTGCGTGTTACCAGGAATGGAGGGGACCTACAATTTTCTGCCGATTCCGAACGGCTAATGAGCAGCACTTTCCATGACAATAGATACTCTTGGAGGATTTGTCAATTCCTCGCAAGAGGCAGTACACCCCTGAAAAAACTTTCTTGCAGCGGCTGAGAATCGAACTCGAGACCTTCCGCATGACATTCCAACGCACTAACCATTATGCCAAGGGGTATCTATACTATACTGCTAACAAAGATGCCTACTTACATACAAATTTGTTTCGTAAAAACTCACCAGAAGACTGATAAACTAAACGGACAATCCACGACTTCTTGCACAAATGTCTTTTTCACAATACAAACATAAGAACCACGATTTTATTGTAAGGAGATTTGGTACTTTAAATTGCCAGTGCTGGAAATTCGATCGATATCCTGGTGATTGATTTTTACGACTGTTTCAATATTCCAGGGGACTGAAAAGAAATGCGGGGGACAAAGTTTAATTAAGTTTTTTTGTAATAAAATCAATTACTAAAAAATATTTATCTATTTCGTGGCAAAGATGTATTATTTGGCGTAACTTCGGTGCGATTCATCTTAGTATGAGACCTAAAATATATGAGAAAACGTAAAGGGGACACGTCAGGGGACTGAGAATCAGACATTTTGAAGAATTTTTTGAGCAAAATAAAATAAGGTCACCCTAATAATATTGTTAGGCCAGGTAGATATCAATAGGATTTAATTTTATAAAAAAAAAATCAGATTAAATAATTGAACGGATTTGAAAATATTTCTTGGGCCGCCGAAAATTCCATCGTTTGTAGAATCACCCGTATACTTTACTTAGAAACATTTTTTTTATACAGGGTGCGTTTTATGTTTCAGGTCGATGTTTTTTTTTCATATGAAATAAAATTTTATAATTTATATTTCATTGATTGTTCATATGATATTCAACAGTATACACAAAATATGATACTGGTGAAATGGGCGCCTCTCTCTTGTTATTTCAGCAATTTAGTGGCTATTATTGTTCATAAGCGTCGAGGTTGTGGTTGGTTTGTTGTCGCTGCGGACAGTCGATATAACCACTAATCGTAGCACGAGCTGCGGGGAATGTGCCACCATCTTAGTAGAACCACATACTATGTAGTCCTAATTGATCCAATTTGGGCATAAGAAAGTTTTCCAACATGTCCCGATGGTGGTTACCAGAAACTGTTACAGAATTACCTATGGAACTCTCAAAGAAATATGGTTCAATGACTTCTCTGCGAGCCCATCATCAATGGCGCATCAAACAGTTACTCTTCGAATGGTCAATGGTCTTTGGTGTATTAATAGAGGGTTCTTAGTACCCCAATAGCAGCCTGTATATTAATTTTGAAAACTTAATGAATATCCGTCAGTAGCTATCGATGAGACGATAGTAAATAACAATTTTTTATTAAATAAATATTTATAACTGTATATGTATGTAATTATTATATCGTTTTTGAAAAAGGGAAATTTTTTTGGTAGCATTTCTCAAGATTGTTGTGGGCCGAGTATTCCATCTTCTGTATATGTAAACATAGCCATAGATATAAAAATATGTTTCTAAGCATTCGAAAACGTTCCAGAATGTTTTTTACTGGTATTTACCATCCATAATTTTAGCGTCATATAGGTAGATACTATTATAATGCAAGTTATGCATTCGTAAAAAAATCGAACTCGAGATTTTAATCAGACTTGACATTACGATGATTACGAAGACAAAAAAAAGTGGGCCTCGCAAATCTGTCTCACTGTTCGACTACAGCCTAAACGGCTCGGCCAAGTTTCTTTAAAGTTGGTAGATATCATTTTTTAAATTCTTCCCTCCACACCTTAATTCTTTTTTTTTAACACCAAAAATAACGGTATCTGCCATGCGATTTTTTTTTTTCATAATTTTAATAAATTAATTCTTATTATTTTATTTCCCAAAAAATGTTCCACAGATTTTTAAAAATTAAAAACTTAAGTTAGTTAAAGCTAATACTTGAAAAAAAAATCGAATAATGGTTATTATTGGTACACCCCTTAGAACAGTTTTATATGTTTTTGATTTTCTCAAAAGCGGTACGATCGATATTGATCATTTTTTCTATGCTAAGACTTCTCAAAAGTTGGGATAGTATTGGATCAAGTTTTTAAAAACTTTTATTTTGATTTAAAAAAATCAATTTTTTTTAAATTTAAATGCTCGATTTTTCTTAAAACTTGACAGTTAAAAGTTTTTTAATGCAAACTTCAAGATTTGAAATTTTTTTTTATTTCATCCAGAGATAACGGTACCCACCATACAAATGTTAAAAATTGATTTTTGAAAACCGTATCTTTCTCGAAAATGGCACCTAGAATTTTGATAAAATGTTTGTTCTTTTACTTAATTTTCATTAAAATAAAATGCACGACTGGGTCGCACGAACTTGCTCCTATGTAATAGACTAGGAATTTAGAAAACCGATGTTATTAAAGAAAACTGTTCATAAGGATAAAATGAATTTTTTAAATTCTTTTAGTAGTAAGAGATAAAAACAGAATGCTATGCAAATATGAATTTATGCAGGAACAAAAATTATAAGTCGTTGTAGTGGTTTCTTAAAAAAATAAGCTTTTATGTATCTACAAAATTTTTAAAACATTTTTAAGAAAAAAATTTGGTACGCCAACCTTAAGTTTTTATTATTGTACGAATAAAAGTCTAATTTCCAAAAAAAAAATATCGAATTTTTCAAAAAAAAATTTTCTTTTTTTTCTAAAAATTGAAAAAATGATTTTTTTAAGTTTTGATATGCAATGTTTTTTAAACTTTTTAGGAGCTTCTTTATAAAAAATTTCATTAAAATCCGTTATGCTGATAATGAGAAATTCAAAATTCGAAAAAATCGTTCTATGGCAGGTACAGTCAGTAATAACTAGATTTCAAATTTTTTTTATTGAACTATAGATCGTAAAAATTTATTAGAAGAAAAAAAATTTTAGCAAAATTCTCGGAACCGTTTTCGAGAAAAATACCATTTTCGAAAACCATTTTTTAAAATTTGTATGGAAGGTACCGTTAGTTCTAGATAAAACAAAATTTTTTTCTCAAATCTTTTAGGTTATGTTAAGAAACTTTTTTTTGTCAAGTTTGAAAAAAATCGATATTGGAGTTTTCGAAATATTGAGTTTCCAAAAAAAATTTTGAATATTTTTTTAAAAATCCAAGAAATTAAAAATTGAAAATTTGAATATGTAATAATGTTTGAATTTTGGAGGAGCTTAAGCATAAAAAAAATAATTTAAATCGGCTGTACCGTTTTCGAGAAAATCGAAAACAAAAAAAAATAGACCCAGGGGGTCTACCAAAAATAACAATTTTTTGGAAATTTTTTTTCAACCATTAGCTAGTTTTAACTGAATGAAATTTTTCAAATTTTTTTTTTTAAATTCTGGGGACAGTTTTTGAGAAAAAAAAATATTTATAAAATTTCAAAAAAAAATCGTATGGCAGGTACCGTTGTTTTTGGTCTTAAAAAAAACGTCCGGGGGGAAAAATTAAAACCCATATCTACCAAGTTTGAAGAAAATCGGCCGAGCCGTTTAGGCTGTAGTCGAACCGACAGACAGACAGACAGACAGAATTGCGAGACCCACTTTTTTGGTCTTCGCTATCATCGTAATGTCAACTTTGTTCAAAATCTCGAATTCGATTTTTTTTACGAATGCATAACTTGCCTTATAGTACCTATAAATCGCAAGTAAAAAATGAAATTAAAATAATACTGACTGTACTTACCATAGAAACATTTTTGCAAAATTTGAATTTCTTACTATCGGCATAACGGCTTTAAGTGAAATATCTTTATAAAGAAACTTCTAAGATGTTGGAAAAAAATTTTCATTTCAAAACTCAAAACTTAGAAAAAAATAATTTTTGGATTTTTGAAAATAATTTAATTATTTTTTCTCAAAAACGGGTCAAATATTTTTTTTAATTCAATTTTCATTCGTACAACAAAAAAACTTAAAGTTGGCGTACCAAAATTTGTCTTAGAAATGTTTTAAAAAATTTTTAAATAAAAGCTTATTTTTCTTAGAAACCGCTACGACTTATGATTTTAGTTCGTGCAAATATTCATATTTGCTTAAGAAATCGCATGGCAGTCTGTTTTTATCACTAATTACTTTGAGTTTAAAAAAATAATTTTATGCACAGTTTTCTCTAAAATCATTTATTTTCCAAATTTTAAGTCTATTGATATATAAGAACAAGTTTGTGCGATCCATTCCATACGAATAAAATAATGTCAATTATAAGTGACATAGAAATAAGACACGGCATTATCCGCTTTAGTTCAGCCGCCATCCCTGGAGATAAAATATCTGAGACAACAACCTTCAGTCTCAGAACATCGTGCCACACATCTTTCCTATCCTTCTTTCTCTTCCTTAACTTCACTTCCGTGCTGTGTTGAAACATTTAAAGGGCAATCATAATCCTTTGAGCGCGTGTAGATTATAAAAAAAAAAAATGATCTACAGTTCAATTTTTCGAAATGGCAACGCTGTTGGTAGCAGAACCTTCCACAGTTGTATCTGTTGCTGGTTGATTAGGTGTAGAGGGTTGCGAACAAACCGTACTCAGAACATCACAGGGTGTTCTCATAGGCAACTCAATCGACCCTGAATTATTTGAGATTGGATCCCAAGCACGCGATAATTTAAAAATATCATCCGGATTGTTGTGTTTATATTTCTTTATTTTTTTTAATTTAATTTTTATTTGAACTGCAATGCAAATTTTAAATTAGCCTTCTTTTCTTAACTCCCGAGCTCTCGTGTTCGATGCTTCATTAAATCTTAAAATATTAAAATACCGGAAGCGCAGCATTTTAAGAAAAATTTAACTCGCAGATCGCAATTTTTGTTTCGCGAAGTTTCATTTTAATTTTACCTAACTCGCCAAGTTATCATTTTGCCAAACTAATGAGGCACTTTCTATTGGCTAATTTTTAATTCGCAATTTGTTGTTTTCCTGAAATTTATTGTAGCAACAGTTATTTATTTTTGTTATTATTCTGAAATTGGTGTTTTGAAATAAATTGCCTCAAATATAAGGCTTAAATATTATATTAAATATCAAAGGTATTTCTCTGCACTTCTTGGTTTAAGTTTAAAAAAATCGAATTTGTGTATTTAACAGTTTTGTTGTCCCATCTTAATTTAATTTAGTTTTAATTGATTTTTCAGAGAAGGAATGAAAATATGAAACTGATGATTTCAACTTAATTTTAATTATTCCGTTTTTTGTTATTAGGCTTTCAAATTATTTTGTCTAGCGATATATTATATGTCAAGCAATTACGCGCGAAACTGAAAGCTAAATTACAAAAAGCGAAATAACAAACAACGAATAAACAAAAATCGGAGTAACGATATGTAAAATAAAAATTAGCGAATTAGTCTCGGCAAAATGCAAAATGCCAAATAAAATTCCGTCGAAAGACCCCCACCCAAAAAATGGGTACCACACCTTCCATTCTCACAAACTAATGAATTTACGCACTTTATTTAGTTTTAAACCACGTTAAACCACCAAAAAATTATGCACTTTTAAAACTACCATACTCTTTCAGACTGAGTAATTTCGACTTGGGAACAACGAACCTTTTTAATTATATGTATATTAAAGTACTTTTTCATTTGAAAGCCATCGGAAAAATGTTGTTTACATTTTTTTAAATTGATACCAAATTGATGACCAATTTCAACATAGCAGAGAGGAGTATTAAAGAATTCAAGATTGTCACAACACAAAATCCGAAACCATAAATGTTGTGTTGATCACAATCTGAAATTAGTCAGCATCCTGTTGACAAAGTTGAATAAGGAACACCAAACAGACCTTGAATTGCCGACCTAATGACAATAATAATGTTTATAGCCATATTGCTGTGCCACAAAAAGCCTGTCCACCCAAACGCTTGTCACCAGTAAAACAAAAAATATGCACACGGCTACAGGGCTACAGCTTTTAACAACAAACAACGATGTCATAAATATAAGAATTAATTAATTTTATATTTAAGCACCAGATACATAGATGTATCTCTTTCAGTGCTGGGCCCTGCTGCGTTTATTAAAACCTCCAATGCGTAAGCGTTGGGCTATCAATTGGAAAGCTCATAAAGATGTCATCGTCCGCGTCGTCGTCGAGCGAGCGAAGGTCACGATGACATTCCTCAGAGTGGCAGTGGTGGACCATTTGAGAATTTAATGGACATCTGTCAAAGTGACATTTAGCAGTGACACTAAAACAAAACACATAGGTACCCATCAAACCAATAAACAACACACAACAGTTATACGGCCCGTTCGAAATTTATTACAACGCCTCGACGAGATATAGGCTTTGTTTTATGGTTTATGGACCTCTTGCGGCCACTGTCTTAATTGCCCGGCTTTATGGCACACTCATAGGTAAATAGTTATGGATTAATCGTCTTGTGGATAAAACAGTTGTAGAGTCTGCTTTTTATGGCCTTTAAGTATCCGGTCTGATTGGTGGTGGCGATGACGACCAGTCCGGTATGTAAATTTCTAGGAAATCCAGAGCTCCGAAGTGATTCCTCAGGGAATCATCAAATGACGATTGTAGATTTTGGCAGTCTATCATAATGAAGCTGCCCGAAAAGAGGTAACATTCTAAAGTTGTAAGTTTGCTAATGAACGGATACAAAAACCAGTTATAGTAGAAAAGACACATTCATTTGCCATATCCGCAATTATTATGTCGGTTTATCAAAACTGGGTCTACACCACTTAATTGGGTAAACGGCTGTGAAAATATAACGAAAATCAATCTTCCGATTAAGACCAATAAAATTTTATACTTGTATGTCTTATTGTATCTATCAGTTGGTCGATTAATCTTCTAGGTCGAGTGACTGGTTTAACATAAAAAACGCTGACATTCTAATTAAAACAGAATTGATTTAAATCGTTAATGGTAGATTTGCTTAATTGATTCGAGATTGGTATAATTAACGGAAGACGGTTCAGAATTGATTCGTCAGTTGATTGTTTTTTTTACACAATGTGTTTATAGATTTACGCTAGTTTCTAATGATTTGTGCTTAAGATTGTCACCTACTACGCTGGCTGTAATCCGAATCTTTCCTCTTGATGAAGATAACTTAATAATCGTATCTCATTGATGTGATGGTTCTTGGATTTGAAGCCCTAACTAGCTTGAGATTTGTACGACCTCATGCCAACTGAGTTGAAGAACTGTGGAAGCTGCTCCTCATTTAAAAACAGGGCGCAAGAGCAGTTTATAATCTTGCTTTACGAGAATGTGAATGGTTCAAAAACATATTTGAACATAATGAGGACTTGTTTCTTTGAGAAAGGACATTACAACTTCAATGTCTTGAAACATTTTTTTTATATATGCTATGCACCGACTGTGTTTTTTTTTTGTTGTCTCGAGAAAATTAAGAAAAACTCGGATTCTGTAACTTTTTTTTAAATTTTTTATATAAAACTTACAAACTAAGATAAAACTAATTAAAACTACCTACAACTACTTAAAATAAACTAAAACTACTTAGAAACTAGAACAGCCACAGCAGCAGTATTTTTTTTTGTTATGTACATCGAAACATGTACTATTTTTTTTTTTTTTTTTTTGTGCCACCCTGACTGTCCCTACCTAACGAGCTACACTTAAATCTATGTAAGTCGGCCAAGACATATATAAGTCCTCGTTCGTCAACTTTCTCTATCATCCAACAACCACCAGAACTGGCCTGTCAACAGTCTTACGGCTGACGTGGTAGATTAGCGGAATGGCTATTCTATCTTAGACCAGCCCTCGTCTGTAGAGAAATGCATCGGGCGGGATGAAGCCGCTAAGACGTACACTCTCATAGTAATCATCGTTTGGGTAGTAAGCCCCAAAAATTAGGTTGTTGGTCGAGGACATCGCTCTTGCAATGTGACCCCGAATCAGCTTTATCAAGAAATTATTAATTCTGTTAATGTTGGCCCCGTTGTATAGAACCTCGTTTCAATAATAATGTTTGTACTCCGACTCTGGTGTTTTGTGCAATCCAAGGCAACGTCTAAGACACTGCCTCTCAAACACCCGAATCTTTTCCATTTGAGATGGGGCGACGTTGAACCACACCGGGCACCCATAGAGTTAGACTACCTATCAGATCGCTGGTGTAAATGCTGAATAGAATCGGCGAGTTAACCGCTCCCTGCTGAAGACCATTCTTGATATCGAAAATTGCGGTAGAAGTTACATTGCCCTTTTTGACAACAAACTTTCTACCATTGAGCATGTCATAAAGTACGAGTATATACAATAGTGGTTTACTTATGCAGAGTCTAGTCAGTTTTAGATAGAGACCCTCTAACCATACGGTGTCGAAAGCCTTCTCCAAATCAACCAGACAAGCACCAGTACACTGCCTTTTAGTTTTGGTCCATTGGATATCAGAAACGAGTTTAGACGCGGCATGAATGGTGTCATGTCCCGCTTTAAAACCGAACTGATTATCCGGTATGATATTATTGTCCTCTGCCCACTTGGACAGAGCTCTATTTATAACTTTCTGGAATACCTTGCTGATACTCGGTAGAAGACTTATCGACCGGAGATTCGCCGGATTGGAGTTGTCCTTTCCCTTTTTCGGGAGAGGATGAACCACAGCTGTCTTCCACCGCCCTGGATAATATGCATTATTCAGTGCGTTGTTAAACAGTGTGGCATAAATGTCAATTGCTTCCTTAGGTAGATGTCGAAATACAATATTGGATGTACCATCGACTCCTGTTGACTTTTTCTTCTTTAATGAATCGAAGATGAGCTGGAGCTCCATCCTCGTAACTAAAAGGGAACTACTCCCATCTTGCACGGCGATGATGGCATTCGCCAAGTTTTCTTCATTGAACCCTATGAAATCTAGGTTCTCTGATCGCCATTGCGTCATTTCATTACGAAGATTGAAGTGATGGAGTAGAGCTCTATTTTCCAGGTCGTGGTTGGGGTGGATGCTTGCATTCACCTTATATATATATACTTTCTCCAACGGATCCTCGACAATAAAGAGGTCATCGTCCAAGACCGCGTCATCTGGATCTATCCCTGCTGTCAGAAGTACGTTTCTGTTTTCTGCCGTTCTCTGGAGCTTGTTTTGAAACATGCATGGAAATTTCACATTCTTCTGATCTATGAAACAATTAGTCATCAGTAGCTGCATATGCTTAGAATGGCTTTAATACATCCTTCAGATTTTCTTCAAACACGTAAGCCTTGTGTTTCTGGTTTCCGATGCAACTTTCATCTTGAGACTTTATTTCCGGTTTTGTTTGTCCCGTCTTTTTTGGTGCTTTACTTCTTTTCACAAAGAGTATTCGGTGGAACTTTTTTGGTACATATTTTTAGGAATCTACTAAGTGAATCATGTTTGAGTTTTTTTAGTTAATTGTCAATATGTTTAAATTCTGTCTTATCGACGAAAATGTTCAAATGCAAAAAGTTTCCGTCTGATTTCTAGAAAACTATGAATCTATGCAAACAAAGTTTTAAATTCGTTTTATTATTAAATTAATTCGTTATATAAGAAATTTCTTTATAATTTTTCAAGAAAAAAATTTGGGATGTCAATTTGAAGTATTTCATAATATGTATAGAGTTTAGTAAATAATTTGAAAAATAATCATGCACACGTTTTGAAGATATTGATTTTTCAAAAAATAAATTTGGAATTTTTTTCAAAAAACAAAAAAATAATTTTTTCGAATATTTTTATCTACAATGTTATTTCAAGTTTAAGGGGGGCTCCTGTTAAGAAATTTTGGTTAACATTGTTAGAGTCGTTAATGAGAAAGTTGAAAATAAAAAAAAAACGGTTCTATGAGAGGTACCGTTAGTAACATTTTTTCCTAAATTTTGTTTGACCAAAATGTAGTCCATGCTCGTAATAGCACGCTAGAGCTATTTATGAGATAAATGAGATTTTGCATAATGGGTGTTTGGAAGGTACCGTTAGTTTTTGAGTTAACAAAAATTCAATTTTCCCTCTAGGGAATCACCGTAGACCCTTAAGTACCGAGCTGGAAGAAAATACCTTAAGTAGCTTAGTCTGTAGATCGAGGTACAGACATACAGACATACCAACATACAGATAGACAGAAGGATTTGCCGGACCAACTTTTTTGGTCTTCGCTATCATCGTAATGTCAACTTCGATCAAAATCTCGAGTTCGATTTTTTTTCCAAATGCAGAACTTGCCCTTTAGTGCCTAAATACATACATATACATCGCAAGTAAAAACAGTACACAACATTACGGTAGTAAAACAAAAACTAAATCATATATGTACATATATGCAGGCATTATTATTCCAAACAAAAAATAATGTGAATAATAAAAATTAAAAAAGGAGGTATGTATCTATAAATTATAAATACTAATTAACTTATTTTAAAATTAGCTAAGTAGAAGCCTTGGTATTACTTACTTACTTATTGGTACAAAATAGCTTTCTTGGCCTTCAATCCACAAAACTTAGCGTTTTGTCAGTTGCCCTGGTCAATTAAAACTGCCTATATTTAACAATATTAAAATGTTTTCAGCCGTATCTATAAAATTTTCTTAAATTGCATCTTAGAGGTTATTTAGTTGCATACTTAAATATTTAATTTGCTTTTAAATGATATAAATAATCGATTTTTCAAATAGCTCTTAACTAAACGATATGTACAGTGCGGTATTTTGATCAAAAACCTGGACCAAAATATTTGGCCACATTTTTCACATTAAATAGATACCAAATGACTAAAAAGTTATTTGGAAGGATAAATTTTCATTTTTTTGGTACAGTAAAACCAACTTAAGTGCCCCTCCCGATAAAAAAATTATTAAAAATCAAAAAACGCATGTACATACTGTGCTTAAACTTTTTTAAATTTAATATTTTATTCTTTGTTTTTTTTTTTTTATTCAAGTTGTTTCATTTAATAGTTTTTAAGAAATTAAGTTTTAAAGTTGAAGTTTAGAAAAAAAATATTTTTTTTTTATAAAATTTTCATTATTTAGGAACATTTGTTTACAATATTCAATGACCTGATAAGCTTGTAGTCAAATACTAACAACATCATTTCAATCAATATCATAGTTTCTAAGAAATTAGAAAAAAACTGAAAGGTACTTTTTTCCCAGAACTAACTATATACACGTAGGCATAGCAAGAATATATATCTTTGTTGGCCTGATGAATCAATTCGTATTGACTAGCAGTTAAATTAGCTTCGACGAATATCCTCAAAGCGTTTTCAGGTGTGTGTTTCTTGGTTTTCAGGGTTTTACTGCCAATCGCAGTTGCTTTCCGGAACTGGTTGGAGTTTTCGTCACAACCTGCCTCATCTTTGCTATATCAATATTTCCCTTTGCTCTTTGACTCATAATGCCGCGTATTTCAGTTCATTAACAGACACACTCTTTCGAAGTTAAACTGTTTTTCGACGTTTTGTTCGGTCACTTGATACCCCGAATTCTTCGCTTGGGCGACCTCAAGACCTTCCAGAAAGTTTGCCAACAGACAGTTTTATTTCTTCGCTAAGCCACTCTTCATTCTAATCAAAGAACGCCTTCCTGTGCTATTGCAGAGTTACCATCTCCGTTTATAATTCGGTTTGAACACCATGATAATTTTATGAAGTTCATATTTTTTCCATAAGTGTTTTATTAAAATCTTCAAGTCTTCCATCAAGTAATTTTTGTGAGCTTTCTCTTATCAACTGATGGAGCTGTTTTCTGGTTATAGACAAGCTGTAATTAGAGTCATCTGGAATAATATAAAAAATCTATTAGTTAGGGTCGCTTTAAAGGATGTTTTTTTCAAAAGCAAGTTTTTACTTGTGAATGGTTTTGAAATCGAAGAATATGTAGAACATTCTCCAGGAGTTAAATAAAATATTATGATAGACTAGTGTGCGAGGTATTGCATATATTTAAAAACACTATCTAATATTTGATAAGAACAACGAAAAAAGTGCTCATTTTTTAAGTGGACACTTAAACTCATCGATATGAATAAATTAAGTTGAACATAGAAAACAATTTTTGCTTCAGATATTATAACTACATACTCGTATCTTGATTGACGATATCCATATCAAATTTTTTAAATCCCAAAAAACTTGTGCTTATTCTAGTGCTAGTTGGTGTCCCGAACGGGGGTGACCAATCTATAGATCGACTTCACCAAAGAGTAGCCTGTTATGGGACACAGGCTTAATCCTGGAAGGGAAAGCTGACAAAATTCTTTGAGCGTACACATATTTTAATCAAAACAAATATTCCGTGTATTAATTCTTTGCATTTTATAATTCTAAAATATCACAACAGACAATACACACTCACAATTTGAAACTTCAAAATTTCGAGGACGAAATTGATATCTCAAAATACATTTTAAAATGTCTTTAAGTGACCTTTAAACGTGGTGGATCGCGTTTAAGTTAAGAGGCCTTCAAGTAACGTTATATGTATAAATGTGAAAATTGAGTATAGATACCGATTTTATACTTAAGAGCTGTTTGGAACTATTTTAAAGTTAAGCAACCTTTAAAATGTCTTTATATATTCTTCTGTTAGTCTTTAAGCTGAAAGGAGTTCTTATACATTCAGAGCACGATCTTTAGAGCTTCCTGATATTTGTTTTAAAAACACACCTGATGTCAAATCACGTCTGCGATTTTCATTTGTATCCTAACTTTTCTCTTCATTTTTGCATGACGCCTGCCTGATGCCTGAATATTTGAGCAACCTAATTAGAGCATGGGTGTTCGTGTTGCATCGTCAATGTGACAAAGGACCCAAAAGTGATTTAAAATCCCTTAAACAAGCGAAACGTTCCACCCAGTCAAGGTAATGCTGTCCAAAAAAAAACTAATTGGGTTCATCAGGTTACCAAATTGCAATTTATTGAAAATATTCACTTAAAATTTGAATTTTATTTTAAAAATCTGTCATATTTGGTGTTTGTTAACAGTTCAAAAATTCTAAGGGAAAAACCTTTTAAGCTTTTTTCTAAAAATATAGATACCTATTCAAAATTGCAAAAAAGAAGTCTAACACTGAATTTCTAAATTCTATTCCAAATCATCTCATATACAAAGTCACAAATTTCAAAAGGAGGTATAATTTCAACTAAATTTTCACAAAATTCGGTTTGAAATCAAGTGCAATATTTACGAACACACCCAAGTGAAATCCGAATATGTCAGTTAGGATCAGAATATTCGGAGGGTGTCTACCTATTTCAAAAATTCTCAAATACATTGTGTTGTTGTTGCATCAGCTGACTTTTTACAAGGGACTACAACAACACAATTGATCGCTTTGAATAGATATCTGAACGTAGCCATTCAAATTGGAATCCATTTAAAATGCCTTAATTCACTGTATAAAAAACAGACAGAAAGATAAAACAAGACATCCTCATCCCGATCTAATTCTAAATTAAATAAGCTGTCAAACAAAATTAGCAAATTTGAAATGATATTTGCCAAATTACTTTATTTAGACTCTGATGAAAACAGAGTATGAGTGGGAAAGCACCCCACTTATAAATAAAAGTGAAATAAATTCTACTTGGTGGGAATTAACTGCACTTTGAAAAGTGAAACAGATTCATATTTAGAGCTGACTTTTGCACCGAAATTTTCTTTGGAGTTCGTAGAGCGTGCTCCGAACATAATCTAATCATGATCTTAAGAAGAAAGAAAAAAACTCGAAACTCTACCCGCAGCTTCACAGTGGAAGTTTAAATTTAAGTTCAGCTGAAAATGAACTGGAGTTTAAATTTGAAGTTCACCTCGTCCGCTCTCACAGTCTAATCTGAACTTCAGTTCAATTGAACGTAGTTTAACTTTATTGTTTTCTCTTTCTTTCTGAATCAAAGAAAAAACAATCAGGGAAAGTTAGTTTGCTTTGTTTAAGTTGTGGCCTGTGACAGGAAAAAAATAAAATAAAATGCACGACTGGGTCGCACGAACTTGCTCCTAGGAATTTTAAAAACGAATGTTATTAAAGAAAACTGTTCATAAAGATAACATAAATTTCTTAAATCCTTTAAGTAGTAAAAGATAAAAACAGAATGCTATTCAAATATGAATTTAGACAAGGACAAAAATTATAAGACGTTGTAGTGGTTTCTTAAAAAAATAGCTATATGTACAAAATTTTTAAAACATTTTTAAGAAAAAAATTTGGTACGCCAACTTTAAGTTTTTATTATTGTACGAATGAAAATTAAATTTCCAAGAAAAATATTAAGCTGTTTTTGAGATATCGAATTTTCCAAAAAAAAAAAGAAGACTTTTTTCAAAAAAATGAAAAAATATATTTTTTTTTAAGTTTTGAAATACAATATTTTTTTAACTTTTCATGAGCTTCTTTATAAAAATTTTCATTAAAATCCGTTATGCCGATAATGAGAAATTCAAAATTCTAAAAAATGGTTCTATATGGTAGGTACAGTCAGTAATATCTTGTTTTCAAACATTTTTTTATTAAATTATAGATCGTAAGAAATAATCGAAAGAAAAAAAAATTTAGGAAAATTCTCGGAACCGTTTTCGAGCAAAATACGATTTTCGAAAACCATTTTTTAACATTTGTATGGAGGGTACCGTTATTTCTAGGTAAAATAATTTCTTGTTTCTCATATCTTGTAGATTATATTGAGAAACTTTTATTTATCAAGTCTTTAAAAAATCGAGCATGGGGTTTTCGAAATATTGAGTTTTCAAAGAAAAAAATTTGAAATTTTTTTTAAAAATCCAAAAAAAATTTGTTTGAAAATTTGAATACACAATAATATTGAAACTGCTGGGGAGCCTCAACATAAAATAATGACCAAAATTGGTCGCACCGTAATGAAATTTTTTGGATTTTCTTAAAAAAATCTGTGGGACAGTTTTTGAGAAAAAAAATATATTTATAAAATTTCGAAAAAAATCGTATGGCAGGTACCGTTATTTTTGCTCTTAAAAAAAAATAAAAGAATAAAAATAAATTTGGAGAAAATCGGCCGAGCCGTTTAGGCTGTAGTCGACCAGACAGACAGACACTTTTTTGGTCTTCGCTATCATCGTAATGTCAACTTTGATCAAAATATCGAGTTCGATTTTTTTACGAATGCATAACGTGCATTACACTACCTATAAGTCGCAAGTAAAAATGAAAATAAATTCTATGTATTTTCAAATGTGTGAAGTGGTTGTCGAATAGAGGTTTAAACGGCAGAATAGTGTCGTTTAACTTAAACTACAGAATGAACTCTGTTCAAGGTTTAAACAACACTGTGAAACCAAATTTATTGTTAAACAGAAGCTTAAACCAAAAGTGGGGCTTAAACTTCCACTGTGAAACTGGGAGTAAGTGCACTACTCTGAACTAATAAATACAAAGTTGTTGTTATTTTATTTTGAAGGGTATGTTCACAGATATAGTCGTCTGGGTGCGTTTACAGTAGGAAACAGTATTAATGAAAATACTGAAGATTTCGTATGAAAAAGTTCACAATGAAAAATATATGCTTATACAAATACTGCAACTGCAGTACCTACCTACTTCGACAACCCTGATGATCTGAGGCTTATAAAACTTTTGAGCTTATTGCTGAATTCGTTCCAGTTTGTTCTCTGATTGCTGCTGTTTCTCGAGCTTGAGATGACATTTTCCTATAATTTGGATGTGACTGTAAATCGAAATTACTTTCGAACTTATATAATTTGGAAAGATTTGAACCAAATTTCGTAGAAGACCATTTCCTTAAAAAAAATTGTAGAAAAGAAATGTTTTTTAAAACGGTAATATTTATGTTGAAAACCCAACCTATGTCAAATAATCTTGTAATCCTGTATAATTAACATACATTATAGGAAATACTGGTATAGTGTCAGGGGTTTGGCAGGTACTAACCACTGGTAACTCGGAACAGCAGACTTTCGCATTTTGTGTGATCAGTTCAGCATGTATGGCATCCCTCTTATCAGCGAGTTCTATTTATCTGTTGGAATAGCTCAGCAGGTTATAAGCTCTAGACGACTATTGGAAACCAGACTTTGCAACTAGTAGGTACATGTATCAAAGACTCCGGGGTATTTAGAACATAATAATGGACCTTACTCCACAAGTAGCACAAAATGGTATAATTTCGGTATCACATTTCTTAATTCATACTTTATTCCTTCTTTATTAGGTATGTAAATTTATGCCTACTTAATTCCATCTTAATATGATCTTTATTAGGTATTGTTTTAAAGAACTTAACTTGGTGTGTTTACTTCTACTTAAAGCATTCTTAAATACTTCTTAAATGGGCATTTCTTAAATCGGTTTTTTTTGTTACTTAATTCCTTCTTTAATCCTTCTGAAAACATTCCTTTTTTATTTTGGTATTAAATCGGTATTTTTCAAATTCTTTAATACGTATTTAAGTCTTCTTAAAGAGTATAATATTAAAAACACGAGAGAGTCATTTGAGTAGCACTTTGAGACAAGATATTTTATGTGTCACAGTGGCACAATAGGTAGAGCACAAGCACGGCAAGCGAGAGGACTCGGGTTCGAATCTCAGTGGAAGCACAGAGGTAAATTAAAAATAAAATAACTTTTAAAATTTTTCCATTCCAGCAAAAAGTCACATAAAGACTAGAATAATCAACAATAATAAAAAACAAACAGTTAATAAAAAAAAATTATTTTTATTGTTTCTAATAATTTTTTTAAGAATTGCTGTAGCTCTTTAAGAAGGAGTTAAGAAGTATTTAAGAAGATGTAAGGAACTATTTAAGAAGGAGTAATGAAGTATTTAAGAAGAATGATATCCCGATTTAAGACCATTTTAAGACTCAATTTATCTTCTTATTTCCTTCTATCGGACCGACCACTTGCGCCTTTTCTCTACTTAATAGGAACTTAAATCCGTCTTATAGAAGATTACCGATTTAGAATTCTTAAAGACTTTGTTAAGTAATTCTGTGCTACTTGTGTCTTCAGTGAAACAAATTTATTGAACAAAGTTTAATGATATTCTATGATTTCAGTTATTAATAGTTGATCTTCATACACCGAAACAAGCACTTTTACTACTGTTCTAGCCGTTACGTCATGGGCATATAGGAATAGTGAATTCTTTAAAAGCAAGTATTGTGTGGTGTTTGTACACCTTCCTTAACAAATAAGAAGACTTTGCAGCTGTTAAATTAAAATTACTTTTGAAGTGTCGTCTCCTAAGAAAAAGTATAAGTACAGTGGAATAGCCTCTAACCCCTTATTCCTACACTGAACTGAAGCTTCAATACTAAAAATAAGAAACTCAGCTATTCAAGATAAACCGATTTCTTGGTTGTCGTTGTAGGTACCTTGATGAGTCTATTTCTTGACCCTGGTATCGAATGTTGTATCAAAAATTTATTAGTTCTAAATTTTTCCAAAGCGAAATAAAAGATTAGCTAAACATAAGCAATTGTGTAATGTGAAATCAAATTCCTTTGATACATAAATTATCCAACAAATATAGCCATTCCATACTACCTACTTAACATTCAGAGGCTACTAGTGTTATACGTGCTGTTCCTATCACACACCTCAGGCATGTGTACTGCTATATTAACATTAAGTAGTGATTAAGTTCGCCCCTTCACATTGCCAGGCTCTGAAATAAATAAATTCATCCAAACTAACACTCCATAACGATTAAAGTGACCTAAAATATTGCCTCCAAAAATGAATTTAAATCACATTAAAATACAAAACTTGATACCTTTACATCTTTCTGTAAACTCTCCTCGATGTCGAGTGATGAGTTTTTTCCTCGTCCCGTCTCCCATTGCGCACCGCGCCACACCGTGTATTGGTGTAGTATGTGACACATGTTCTCTGATGTTCCATCGAACACCCGCGACCCCGATTACGACCAAGCTGAGAAAAAATCAAACAATACAATAAGTCGTTGTAGATATGCCCACAACCAGCACAGAACCAAAACAATAAAAACAAATTAAAATGCCAACGCTAGCTGATTTGCATCTCAAAAACGCCCAAAAAACACACCATTCCCAATAACTCAAAGACCCAAAAAGCAGCAATCACAGAAGCCATCCGATACGATCCGATCCGAATCGATTCGTTTTTCGTTTCGATTACAATCGGGCGCGCTAAGTTGTTGTTAATTTAATGCTAATGGTGTGCTAAGTAAGCAGCTAAAGAATGGAAATACAAATTTACCGCCTCTCGGATTACCGTATGCCTCGAGAATATCTCAAAAGACACATATTTTTCTGTAGTTATTCAAGGCGGCTGCGGAAGCGGCTGCTGGACGGCCAGGGAGAACAAGAAGCCCCCACGATCAACGATCAAGGGGACAATCTTTTTTGAATTTTCACACCTCGATCATAACTTATCAAAAATGAGGTAAATGATGGCATGAGAGACCCAGCACATTTCTATAGAACAGGATCCCAGATGTCTGATGCCCACACACGCTTTCACTATGGGCGGGTAGGTTCGAGCGATCCGCATTTGGCCTAATAATTTTCCTCAATTTAAGCTGTCAGCTCGGGTGTCAAATCACAGCTACTCATGCTGTGCAGATTTGATGCTGCTTTCTGGGTACTTGGTGCTGGTTGTTTCACGGCACCGACACCGACACGATCGCGACGGTGCGGTGATCGTAATGATGATGATCAATTCAAATCCCCAGGCGGTGATCGTGACGATCATTACATTTAACTCAAGTTAATGGCTCTTTCGGGGCGCACCACAAAGAATTCGATATGATCAGTTCCTCGGTCTGTGAGAATAAGAGATTGTAAAGGAACCAACACTCAGCAGAAGATACGAATGAATGTCCCACCATACCCAACCCAGACCCTTGATCAAACAATGTTGTCTGATTGTTTGAGTTCCTCCTCAGAATGTTTTCTCTGGACGCAATTCAATATCCAACTGCCAGGAATTTTATTTTAATTAATTTTTGAGGCAGATTCTCGGGTCGTCGTCATCGTCATCCTCATCGTCGTCTTCGTTGGCATGGCAATGGCAGCCTTCCGAGACTCATATACTCATTTCGAATTATTAAATCGTTCGCTTTTGACGTCTATGATATATGGAGACCATATTAGCCGGTTTATTAGCATATTCGATTGAGTGTTTTGCCCAGATATTGTGTTGTCAAAACAATTATTTCCTGTCAACAGAGGCTTCTCTCTGTCTCCGCAAATGGCTATCTATCGGCCGACTTTGTGCCTCAATAAAATCAAATCAGCGGAAAATGCTGACTTGGAAAATAATGCCATATATCACGTTGGCTGTCGTCAAACTGTTTGTATAATGCGACTGTTTTTATAGATTCCCTTTCACAGTCTTGAAATAGTTTCTTTTTTTTTTTAAATGAATTTCTAAGGTTCGACGACGTGGTGGTCGAAATGAATTAAAAAAATGATTTGTAGGAGGTATTTTATGATTTTTGAATTAAGAACCTATTGTGGCATAGAGAAGAATTTGTGGGTGCAAGCAAATTTATTTAAAATTCCGTAAATGGAGAATTTTCATTTTAACAGACATACAAATTTACATATTAGGGACAGAGGCAGGCTTGTCAATTTGTAGGTAGTTTATCCCGAAATTAGAATCATTTTTCTTTTGGCAGTTGGAAAACTTTATCTATATCCGGTTTCTTAATTTTGGGCAATTATTTTGAAGTTTTTAAATGCTTGTACATCACTATGAGGGGGGAAAATCGAGTGAGGTATAGTGATCCACATTCTAGTAGTACGGCTAAAGAATGAATCTCTATATTTTACAGTACGCCCGAAATTAGGCTCAAGGGTAAACTGATGGGCATTCTTAGCAAGACGAGTGTTACGGCGAAATTGTTTCAAGGAAACAATGCAACTGGCTATTTCATTTGAGCACTGTTTATAGAAGAAGCGATAAAACAAAGTTAGACAAGAGACATTACGACGGTGTTCGAGAGAAACAAAAGTTTCCGTAATAGACCTGTCTCCAATTAGTCTAAGGGCTCTGTTTTGGATTATGTCAGGTGCAAGTGAGTTTTAGGAGCACCTGCCCAGATATGGGAGTAATACTCAAGCTTAGGCCCAATGTATGCCTTATAAATTGTAGCCAGATCAGAAGGGGAAAAAAACTGCTTACATCTTCTGAGGAAACCTAAGCATTTCGCCGGATTTTTCGCAACATCAAATATGTGATCATGCCACAAGAGATGGTCTGTAATAGAAATACCAAGAACGGAAAGGTTTTCGGTTTCTCGATGCAAGTGCCATCCATGGATAATGGCAGGGGTGGAATATTTCGCTTGACAGACAAGAGACAGCTTTGGGTTTTCGAAGCATTAAATTCCACGCGGTTTCTAACACCCCATTCTACAATGCTGTCTAGGTCGGAATTTAATGAACTTATCATATATGCTGCCGTTGCAGAGCCACTTCCGAAGATGGATCTGGAAACGAATATGAAAAGCTGGGCGTACTGTCGTCAGCAAAACAATGTAGTGGATTAGAAGATACAATGAAGATGAGGAAGAGAGTCGGAGACAAAACAGAGCCTTGGGGTGTATGTAAAATGGACTTTGTTAGATTGTACCTATGGATTTGGCCCCTCTTTTGATTTTGATTTGATTGATTTTTACTTCCGATATATGGGTTGGGCCACGACAAGAAAAAATAGAAACGGTGAGCGGAATTTTCCTTCTTCCAGTTTAAGCATGAAGTCAATTTTCTAAAAAAAATTGCTTAAAATAGAAATCAGCTATTACAAATTAATGCCCGCATTATACTTACATAAATAAAGTACAAGAACTCGATCGCACGAACTTGCTTCTATGTTTAAAAAAAATTTGAATTTTAAAAATTGATATTGTTAGAGAAAAATGTTCAGAAGTAGGAAATTTATTTTTTTTAATGCCTTTTAGTAGTTTTAACTTAAACAATGCAATTTATGTTATGAATTTTTTTCAAGGACAAACGTGTTTAAATGTAAGAGCTGTTTTTTTAAACAGATTATGTCTGATATACAAAACTTTTAAAAACATTTTTTAAAAACAAAATTTGGTAGGCTTTTAAATTTGTATTATTGTGCAAAGCAATATTGAATTTGAAAAAAAAAATCATGATCTATTTTTGAGATATCGAATTTGTTGGTATATTTGTAAAAGTTTTGATATGCCATGTTTTTTAAACTTTTTAAAAGCTTTTGTATAAGAGAAAATAATTTAAATCCACTATGTGGATAATGAGAGAGTCAAAAGCAAAAAAATAAAATGCAAGACTGGGTCGCACGAACTTGCTCCTATGTAATAGACTAGGAATTTTAAAAACGAATGTTATTAGAGAAAACTGTTCATAAGGATAAAATTATCATAATTCTATAAATTCTTTTAGTAGTAAGAGACAAAAACAGAATGCTATGCAAATATGAATTCATGCAAGAACAAAAATTATAAGTCATTGTAGTGGTTTCTTAATAAGAAGGTTTTATAAACATAAATTTTAAAACATTTTAAGAAAAAAAAACTGGTACGTCAACCTTAGGTTTTTATTATTGTACGAATGAAAATTAAATTTCTAAAAAAATATTGACCCATTTTTGAGATATCGAATTTTCCAAAAAAAAAATTTATTTTTCAAAAATTCAAAAAATAGTTTTTTTTAAGTTTTTGTTTTAAGTTTTAAAATGCAATGCCTTTTAAACTTTTAAGAAGCATCTCTATAAAAAATTCCATTAAAATCCGTTATGTCGATAATAAGAAATTCAAAATTCGAAAAAATGGTTCTATGGTAGGTACAAACTGTAATATATCAATTTCAAATTTTTTTATTAAATTAAAGATCATAAAAATTTATTAAAAGAAAAAAATGTTATCAAAATTCTAGGTGCGATTTTCGAGAAAAATACGATTTTTGAAAACCATTTTTTTTTTATTTTTTTAACATTTGTGGGTACTTTAATTTTTAGGTAAAATTATTTTTTTCTCAAATCTTGTCGATTATATTCAGAAACTTTTATTTATCAAGTTTGAAAAAAATCTAGCATGGGGTTTTCGAAATATTGAGTTTTGAAAAAAAATATGAAGTTTTTTTTTAAAATAATTTTTTTTTTTTTTTGAAATTTGAATACACAATTCTATTTAATTTTTTGAGGAGCTTTGGCAAAAAATGGTCAAAATCGGTTGTACCGTTTTTGAGAAAATCAAAAAGAAAAAAAGTGGTTCCATGGGAGGTACCCTCAATAACCATTCTTCGGAAAAAAATTTTCAACCATTACCTAGGTTAAACTTAATGAAATTTTTTTTGTTATTATTTTTTAAATCTGTTGAAGAGTTTTCGAGAAGCAAAAATATTTATAAAATTTCGACAAAAAAATCGTATGGCAGGTACCGTTAGTTTTGGTCTTAAAAAAAAGAAAAAACGTGGGGGGGAAACAATTAAAAATGATATCTACCAAGTTTAAAGAAAATCGGCCAAGCCGTTTAAGCGGCAGTCGAACAGACAGACAGAATTGCGAGACCCACTTTTTCCGTCATCGCTATCTTCGTAATGTCAACTTTTATTAAAATCTCGAGTTCTATTTTGTTACGAATGCATAACTTGCCTTATAGTACCTATATAAGTCGCAAGTAGAAATAAGAATTTCAAAAATTAATAGCGCAAAATTTTAGTTGAATTAGTGCGATGTTAAAACTATTTTAGTATATGAAACTAGGTTAAAAGAACGATTTTGCAAATTTTAATCGAATATAGCATCACACTTTCTCTACCTTAATAATAATAAAAATTCCTTTAGTATTTAGAGCTAAAAACAGAATGCTTTGTTATTTATTAAGCAAATGTGATTATTTGGAAGAACAAAAATTATAAGGCATTGTAGCGGTTTCTTAAAAAAAAAAAAGCTTTTACATAAAAACAATTTTTAAACAGTTTTAAAAAAAAATTTTGGTACGCGAACTTAAAGTATTTATTAGAATAACAAATAAATTTCCAAAAAAATACTGTGCGGCTTTTGAGATATCGAATTTTACAATATAAACATTTTTTTTTTGTTTTAGATTTCAAAAAATATTTTTTTTAAATTCAAATGCTCAATGTTTTTTTAGAAGCTTGTCTAAAAAAAATTTATTTAAATCCGTTAAGCCGATAATGAGAAATTCAAAATTTGAAAAAATGGCCCTATGTTAGGTATAGTCAGTAATATCTCAATTTCAATTTTTTTTATTAAATTCTACATCGTAAGAATTAATCGAAAGAAAAAACATTTTATCAAAATTCTCGGCATCGTTTTCGAGAAAAATACGATTTTTGAAAACCATTTTTTAACAATTGTGTGGAGGGTACCGTTATTTTTAGGTAAGATAAATTTTGTTCTCACATCTTGTAGATTATATTATAAAGTCAATCATGGGATCTTCGAAATATTGAGTTTTGAAAAAAAAATTGAAATTTTCTTGAAAGTTCAAAACACTAAATTTGAAAATTTGTATTCACAATAATATTTAAACTTATAGGAATCTTTAGCATAAAACAAAAAAATGGTTCCATTACTAAGCCTGTACTAAATGAAATTTTTTTTTTAATATGTGGACTGTTTTTGAGAAAAAACAATATTTATAAAATTTCAAAAAAAAATCGCATAGCAAGTACCGATATTTTTGGTCTTAAAAAAAAGATAAAAGCGTGTGGATGGGATCTACCAAGTTTAACGAAAATCGGCGGAGCCGCTTAGGGTGTAGTCGAACTGACAAATAGACTTTATTTCAAGACCCACTGTTTTCGTCTTCATCATCATCATCATCGGCTCGACAACCGGTTTCCGGTCCTGGCCTCTTTCAACAAGTCTCTCCACCTATCCCGGTCTCTAGCCGACGCCATCCAGTTGCGCACCCCAAGGCTTCGGGCGTCCTGGTCTACGCCATCTCTCCAGCGCAAGCATGGTCTACCACGCTGCCGTCTACCATAGAATGTACCACAAAGAACTTTCCGAGCAGGTTCCTCTTCGCTCATGCGAGCTAGGTGCCCTGCCCACCGGAGTCTACCGAGCTTAATTTTTGTCACGATATCTGCTTCTAGGTAGATTGCGTACAGTTCATGATTGTACCGTCTCCGGAATCGTCCTTCCTCACATAAGGGGCCAACAATTCTCCTTAAGACTTTTCTCTCGAACGCAGCTAAGAGGTCGGAGTGCCTTTTGCTAAGCACCCAAGTCTTGGATCCATATGTGAGTACTGGCAGGACCATGGTCCTGTACAGCAGCAGTTTTGAAGTTATGGTGAGATTTCTGGATTTGAAGAGCTTTGACAGACTGTAGTAGGCTCTGTTGGATTTGAGAAGCCGCCCGCGTATTTCTTCTTCTATATTGTTATCGGCTGCTACTATTGACCCAAGGTATTTAAAGGATTGCACCGATTCAAATTCGTGCTCCGCAACCTTGATTGTTTGACCAACTGTTCCTCTCGCATTCGACGCCACCATGTACTTTGTTTTACCTTCACTAATGTGCAGCCCCAGATTTTGTGCCGCCTGCTCGATCTGGATGAAGGAATCGTGTACAGCTTGTTCGGATCTTCCGATGATGTCAATGTCGTCTGCGTAAGCTAGTAACTGGCTGGACCTGTTGACGATGGTCCCTCTTGTTGCCGTGCCAGAGTCACGGATTGCTTTCTCCAACGCCAGGTTGAAGAGGAGGCAGGCCAAACCGTCCCCTTGTCGGAGTCCATTAAAGATTTTGATTGGTCTGGATAGCAATCCGGCTATTTTTACTTGGCTTGTTACGTTGGTCATGGTCAACCTACATAGTCGTGTCAATTTATTTGGGATGCCGAATTCTCTCATGGCTTTGTAAAGTTCTACCCTGGCTATGCTATCATAGGCGGCCTTAAAGTCTATAAACAGATGGTATGTTGGGATGTTAAATTCTAGAAATTTTTCCATCGCCTGCCTAAGGGTAAGGGTTTTCGTCTTCGCTATCCTCCTAATGATCAAAATCTCGAGCTTGATTTTTTTACGAATGCATAACTTGCCTTATAGTACTTATAAGTCGCAAGTAAAAATAAAATGCTCGTACTATAAAATCTGACGTACTTTCTCTTATGTAAAAGTACTTTGGAATTTAAAAAAATGTTTATAAATTAATAAATACAACATATGAATTTGATGAGATAAAAATATTCAAACGCATAGATAAAATTGCCGTCTGATTTCTAGAGTATTATGAATTTATGCAAAGAAAGTTTAAAAATCCTTTTATTATTAAATTAATTTCTTATATAAGAAGATTCTTCTTATAATTTTCAAGAAAAAAATTTGGGTGCCAATTTGAAGTATTTGGTAATGTAGATTTTATAAAAGTTTTTTTCAGGGGTGTACTGCCTCTTGCAAGGAATTGGCAAATTCTCCAAGAGTTTCTCTTGTCATGGAAAGTGCTGTTCATTAGCCGTTCGGAATCGGTAGAAAATTGTAGGTCCCCTCCGTTTCCTGGTAACACGCACACACGAATGGTTGAGAGTTGTAAGTAACTAGGTCCGTTCACACCTTTTGATTTTTCAAAAACCATTAGATTTTAGATTCTTTTTTCAATAGACCCAAAATATATTTTTTCGAATAATTTCATATAAAATATTATTTTAAATTTAAAAGAGCTCCTGTACAAAAATGTTGGTCAAAATCATTTGAGGCGTTAACGAGAAAGTCGAAAATAAAAAAAAAACGTCATAGGGCAGGTAACATTGATAACATTTTTTCCTATTTTTTTTTTCCCCAAAATGTATAGGTAATACCCATTTAAAATTTTTTAATCAAAAAAACAAGATTTTGCATTACGGGTGTATGGGGGGTACCGTTAGTTTTGGAGCTAAAAAATAAATTTTAATTTATCCTCTAGGGAATCACCGAAGACCCTTAACTACCGAGGTTGAAGAAAATACCTCCAGTAGTATAGGCTGTAGATCGAGGTAAACTTTGATCAAAATCTCGAGTTCGATTTTTTTTCCCAATGCGGAACTTGTCCTATAGTATCTATATTAAAGACAGGTACCGATTTTTTTGTTTTGGTTAGTAGGCTAGTTTTTATGGATCTTTGTCTAACTTCAAGATTAAAACAAATGAAAAAAACATGCAGCTTTTAAGATGCCCACGAGGAAACACTGTACCATATCTGGGACGTCAGATGGAAGAAAGTGAACTAAAATCACTGAAAATACTCCATATACTTAAGTTTCTCAAGACAGCAAGCCTGAAGGTAGAGTTGTAGCATGAGCTAATTTTATTCGGTCCTAGTAGGGGGAGGGGGGCACAATAGATCTTAGTCTCAATATCTACACTTATTCGGGGAATTATTTTGCCGACAAGGAGAAACAGTTTTGTTTCGAAGCAAGCATTACCCAATTTTTATCCAAATCGAGTACATACATACCTATATGACGAATTTTATTTTGTTTCCGGTTTATTGATAATAATTCACTTCACATTGGCATATAAGCTAGGCTTAATAAAAAAAACTGATTTTAATCTGTTTAGGCAAGTTATGTGAAGAAAAACAATATGGCATTATTTAGCATACTTGTTGCTTGCTATTTCCATCAATTTCCGCAAATCAATCACCTTACAGGCAAGAGGTAAGAAGTTTCACCTTTGGTTCTTGTAAATAATTCCCACATTATAATATCATAACTTCCCTTTTGTGGTTAAATGAACTGTCGGTGGTCATAAACGTATGTATATCTTTTTTTACTAATTTTTATCTGATTCTAAAATCACCGTATGTCTTCAGTTAATTGCTAAAATGAATAACAATTAATTTGGTGAACAGCTTGCCACCGGAAACAGAGTGATATATTTTTGTCAATAAACAGGATATTTTGTATTGCATACATTATTTTACTTATTTTAGCGGAAGTCGTTGATCGACACTGTAAATTTGCAAATTTATGAGAATTCAGAATAAATTAAAACACAACTCAGTTAATTTGATTGAAAAATTCAAAGTCTATAGTCTTGAATCTGTACCAAGTGGAAGTAGACAAATCAATTAGAAGATATTCATAGAAGTCATGAACTTTGTACTTTTAATGATGTATTATAATGGCTTGACTTTTTCCTGTGCTTTTAGCTTTTTAACTACATGTCATTTCTACACTGACGAAAATATTTTTGAAATAGGCATATACTTATATATCTGCTTTGGGCCGAATTGAAAAGTTCATACAACTAACAAGAAACATGAGAGTTGAGAAGTTGTATAAAACTAACTTAAGAATTTGAAGGGTTAAACCAAAAGGTCAATTTAAAAAAATTCCTTAACATCGATAAAAACGAATTGAGTTGGTTTTGAGGACATGAGATTTTCAAATCAATGGCAATAACATTTATTCAACTACAAAAGCCTTAGAGCATATAAACCTTTAATCACCGAAAGGTTTATGTATGAATGTTCATATTTTGAAACCCACAACTCAGCGCTCGCGAGTTCTCATAAATAAAAAAAATTGTAATTTAAATAACAACCCTGCTTGACGCACAATTCCCATAGGTAGATATCCAGTATAGCAGGTGCACCACAGAGATACTTTCGTTTCCACTTTCTGGGCTGGACACCACCATCAACCACCCGCTGCCGCCACCACCATCTTCATCAAACACACCTTCACCGTCAATTTTGAGTGAATAAAGATAAAGTGCAACTTAATACGGCTACGACAATGACACCGACGACATCGACATAACTGACTGACTGTTGCCTAACGTTAAATAAACGAATAAGTTTAGTTCACAAAAGTTGACAAACAGCGGACGCTAACGCGCTGTTCTAGGCAAAAACTTGCAAGGTTGGTGTTTTCATTACACCGCTCAGTACGAATTCGATATACGAACACCGAGCTATAGAAAACCAATCCCGGTGGGGTCGGCTGTCGCCTCGGAGCCCTGGGAAAATTTAGTTCTCGGAAAATGTACCGGAATTATGTGGAATACTGCAAATGTCATCAGACACCCGAGGAACGCGTACTTATTGCATTGTCTGTCGATGGAGTTTCAGCTTTTAAGGCACCTGAATCTGAATTCCAATCCAAGTGGGCTGGATGTCATGTCTTCGTTTGGCATTTGGATTTGTGGCTGGTTTTCTTGCCTTCTCCTCTACCTCTACCTATGCCCGAAGGGAAACTTATGGACAGACGAAGTATCTGTTTTGTGTTGACTTTTTTTCCAGTTCGACGATATCGTATTTAAAGTGTTTTGCCAGATTTGCATGTGTACAACACGAGCTGTGACATAAAACGTTAGCTACCCGTTGGTAATTCAAATTATGTATGGGATTTGAGGGGTACGATTACACTTTTACCTTCCAGCAGTAGGGTGCCAGAGTGTCAAGGTAATAGGAGCAGTATCTAATTTCGAAGTCGATCGTAATTATGTGATTGTTATTAATATTGTGTTGGGCTTGGTATTTTGGGAACAAATATTTTTGTAAAGTGATTTTTGGATATCTATCTACTTATTTTAATTGAGTCTTGGTTTTTTATTTGAAAAATTATTTTGATTCGTAGGCTTGAGCATATAATATTTATGCAGTAAATACCTGGGTACTATGGCTAGTTATGTATTCTTTAGAAAATCTAAGTCGGGATTTTAATCAAACAGAACATTAGAAGACAAGCAAAGTGGGTCCTGCAGTTCTGCCTATCTATCTCCGAATTTTCGTAACTTTTTTTGTATTCCCTCGACACGTTTTAAATATATTTCTAGGTCCGGAAATTTAGCACAAATATTTTTAGAATATTTCCACGAATGTGTATAAAAAAAAATCAATACAATATTTTAAGTTAAGGCCACCATTATGTTGAAGTATGTTTTATAGGTTATGGGTTAAGTCTTGGATTTGTAAAACAAATAAAACAAAATCTCGAAAACACAAAGACCAAATTCAAACTTTGTACACAAGGGCTTAGGAAAAATGTTACTAACGGTATCTGTCATATAATTTTTTTTATTTTCGACTTTCTCATTAACTAAAATAATATTGTATATAAAACTATCTGTCTGTTCGACCACAGCCTAATCGGGTCGGCCGATTTGAAATTGAAATTAATTGAAATATAATTTTTAATTCCACCCCCCCCCCCCCCATGCTTTTTACTTACGACTCGTAGGTACTATAAGGCAAGTTATGCATTCGTAAAAAAATCGAACTCGAGATTTTGATCAAAGTTGACCTTTTTTTGATTTTCTTCAAACTTGGTAGATATGTATATGGGTTTTAATGTTGTCCCCCCACACGTTTTTTTCTTTTTTTTAAGACCAAAAATAACGGTACCTGCCATACGATTTTTTTTCGAAATTTAATAATTTTTTTCGCAAAAACTGTCCCACAGATTTAAAAAAAAAAATCAAAAAATTTTGTTGCGGTAAAATTTACCACAACAAGTTTCACCTGCCTTTAATCATTTTTAGTTTCTTTTTCCGTTGCTGCTCCAAAATACTTATAGAGTTAGTAGATACCTGGTGGCCATCAGCCAGAGACCTGCTCTTAAAGTATTTTGGAAAAGTAACAAAAATAGGTTTCTGAGCTATATATATGCAAACGAGGTGGAACAGTTGTTTCTAAAATTATAACGAAGACGGACGGTCTCTTTTCGATGTGCCAGCGGATGAGCTGATGAAGTAATCGAGTCAGGCAGACTCTTACTTAGATCCAAACATGCCGAATTATATAGATTTTTATCAATATCCAAATTAACGTAATTTAATATTTTTTTTTGTAAGCAAAATGGGTCGTTAACGTGCTTCAAAATTCTTAAAGCGCAATTTTTGTTAGAATAGAAAATCTTTCAGAATTGACAACGAAAGAAAATAACTAGGTAGCGCTTAAAATTTAAAGAATCATTTTCCTCTCTCACCTCGGTTTTAGTTTCGGAAAGATTGCTTCGCGCTTCGAATTACTCGCGAATAATTAATAGTAACTAGGAGAATGCCTAGTAGAAACTTTTTCTCGATTTTTAATCCTTTTAGATTTTCTCGAAAAAGTTAGTCGAAAGGGGTCTGAACTCGGTCATTTGGATTCGGCAAGTTTTGGAAAGACATCCAACAACTTGTTGAATCATTGAATGTGTGTGTGAGAGTAAAGTTTCGATGAGATTCGACTACGGAGGAACGGAGGTTTTCGAGGAGACCACGTAGCTTTCCAGGAAGCCGTGATCCCGTGACTGAAGATCTCGAAAACGATTGGCTGGACGTATGAATGTGTGAGAGAATGGAATGGCTGAGGAAGACAATAGGTTTAGCTTGGAAAGGTACTCTTTGGAGAACCAGTCAAGCGAAAAGTTGATTTTTTTTTTCTGAGAAGTCGAGAAAAATTTGAAAGGAGAAAAATCGAAGAAAAGTTTTTGGAAAAAGAAATATAGAGGAAATATTTGAGGACAAATAGTTATTCGAGGCGGAGAAGAAGTTTTGGAGAAAACAGAAAAATAATCGAGGTGATAGAGGAAAGAGGCGGATAGGAGATCCGTCTTTGAAAAAAAAAGATAAGTAGATTGTTTCTTTTGTTTGTGTGTCAATTCTTAAAGATTTGTTTAAAATAACTAGTCAGTGTTGAATTTTGTCCCGCAGTTAATTGTGGGATACGGTTTTTCTTATTTATTCGCTAACGGCCCAATTGCGTTTTTTTCACTTGCGTTTCCTTTGCCTTCGGTTTTGTTCTTTTTACAGTTTAAATTTGTGAAACTTCTTTGTTCATAAAAATCGGAAAAGATCTTGGGTTTTAATCCTACTTACAAGGTTTCCCAAGCAAAGATCGATATCAATTAAAAGCCGTTCAAAACAAATTGTAAATTTCTTTTCTTAATTTATTCAAACAAAATTCTGTGGTTCCGCTCCAAAAGGTTTGTAATTTCCTTTAATTCAAACAAAAAAAAATTACTGGCGCCCATTTTCTTCTATTTTTTTATTTGTAATTTTTCTATTCTAGGAACACCCTATTCCTATTTTCGATTATCAAAAATAATTTTTGATAACATTTTGATTAATCCAACACTTAATCAATTTCGCCAATTTTAAATCTCTGAACCTACCCCATCGCTGAGCTAGTGGGTGGCAGTACTCTTGATACTGCTTGTTGTTTATCAAACGCACCCATTTCAATTTGACACAAGTTAGTTTGTCTCGTGTCATCTTCTCGGTTGTTTTCATCCCTGCGCGCGTCGGTTTCGCTTATTACATTTTGTATTTGTATATTTCTTAAAATATTTAACTCGCTTTGTGTTGCTTTTGAATTTGCAGATTGAAAGTTCTGCCAACATAAAATTAAGTTTGTTTCTAATAATAAAGTATAAATCGCGTTTGATAGTTTTGCAACAATTTCATTTAGTTAAAGCTAGGTATTTTACCTAAAAATAACGGTACCCCATACAAATGTTAAGAAATGGTTTATTCGAAAATCGTATTTTTCTCGAAAACGGTTCCGAGAATTTTGTTAAATTGTTTTTCTTTCGGTTAATTATAACTATCTATAATTTAATAAAAAAAAATTTTGAAAACAAGATATTACTGACCGTACCATAGAACGATTTTTTCGAATTTTGAAATTCTCACTATCGACATAACGGATTTTAATGAAATTTTTTATAAAGAAGCTCCTAAGAAATATAAATAAAATGCACGACTGGATCGCACGAACTTGCTCTTATGTAAAAATACTTTGGAGTTTAAGATACATTTTATAAATATAAAACATGGATTTAATGAGATAATACGAGTAATGTTCAAATGCATAAAATTGCTGTCTGGTTTCCGGAAAAGTATGAATTTATGCAAATAAACTTTAAAAACCCGTTTTATTATTAAATAAATTTTTTATAAAAGAAATTTCCTTAAATTTTTTCAAGAAAAAAATGTGGGATGCGAATTTTAAGTATTAAATAATATTGATTTTAGGAAATAATTTCAATAATCGTTGATAGGTTTTGAAGATATTGATTTTTCAAAAAAAAAAATTTTTTCGAAAAAACCCAACAAATATTTTTTCGAATATTTTTATATACAATGTTATTTAAAACTTAAGGGGACTCCTGCTTAAAATTTTTGGTTAAAATCCTTAGAGCCGTTAATGAGAAAGTCGAAAATCAAAAAAACGGTTCTATGACAGGTACCGTTAATAACATTTTGGCCCAAAATTTTTTTTCACCAAAATGTAGTCCATGTCTATAATATCACACCTAATTTTTTTTATCAAAATCGTTTGAGCCGATTTCGAGATTAATATAAGATTTTGCATTACGGGTGTATGGGGGGGTACCGTTAGTTTTGGAGCTAAAAAAAAATTTCAATTTTTCCTCTAGGGAATCACCGAAGACCCTTAACTACCGAGACTGAACGAAATAGGTCCAGTGGTTTAGGCTGTAGTGAGAGGTCAGACATACAGACTCACTGAAACATGTATTTTGTGTGCTAAATCTTACTTAAAATTTTTATGAGAAAAATTGATATGCAAATTGTTAGTAGTATTTAATAAAATACATTTTAAAACGTAATTAAAAAATTTAATCGTGTTTCGGTTTTCAAGATATTGAATTTTCAAAAAAAAAATTATATTATTTTTTTAAAAATTCAAAAATTGTTTTTTCGAAAAAAAATTTAGTTCATATTTTTACTTGCGACTTATAGGTACTATAAGGCAAGTTATGCATTCGTAAAAAAAATCGAACTCGAGATTTTGATCAAAGTTGACATTACGATGATAGCGAAGACGAAAAAAGTGGGTCTGGTAATTCTGTCTGTCTGTCTGTCTGTCTGTCTGTGCGATTATAGCTAAACGGCTCGGCCGATTTTCTTCAAACTTGGTAGATATGGGTTTTGATTTTTTACCCCCGGATGTTTTTTGATTTGATTTTTTATGACCAAAAATAACGGTACCTGCCATACGATTTTTTTCCGAAATTTTATAAATATTTTTTTTTCTCAAAAACTGTCCCTGCGATTTTCTTAAAAAAAATTCAAAAAATTTAGTTTAGTTAAACCTAGGTAATGGTCGAAAAACATTTTCAAAAAAATGAGTAGTTTTGGTACCCCCCTTGGGGCCATTTTTTTTGTTTTTGATTTTCTCAAAAACGGTACCACCGATTTTGATCATTTTTTTATGCTAAAGCTTCCCAGCAGTTTGAATGTTATTGTGTATTCAAATTTTCCAAAACAAATTTTTTGGGTTTTTAAAAAAACTTTCAAAATTTTTTTTTGAAAACTCAATATTTCGAAAACCCCATGCTCGATTTTTTGAAAACTTGATAAATAAAAGTTTGGAAAAATAATCTACAATATATGAGCAAAATAAATTAATTTTACCTAAAAATAACGGTACCCTCCATACAAATGTTAAAAAATGGTTTTCGAAAATCGTATTTTTCTCGAAAACGGTTCCGAGAATTTTGCTTAAATTTGTTTTCTTTCTATTATTTTTTAATATCTGTAATTTAATAAAAAAAATTTTGAAAACAAAACATTACTGAGTGTACCTACCATAGAACGATTTTTTTAAATTTTGAATTTCTCATTATTAGCACAACGGATTTTAATGAAATTTCGTAGAGAGAAGCTTCTAAAAAGTTTAAAAAACATTGCATTTCAAAACTTTAAGAAAAATATTTTTTTGAATTTTGAAAAGAAAATCCATTTTTTTGTTTTTTGAAAATTCAATATCTCGAAAACGGCTCAATATTTTTTTTTGTAAATTTAATTTTTATTCATACAATAATAAAAACTTCAAATTGGCGTACCAACATTTTTTCTTAAAAATGTTTTAAAATTTTCTTATATAAAACCTTATTTTTTAAGAAACCACTACAAAGACTTATAATTTTTGTTCTTGCATAAAACTATATTTGCTTGAATCACATGGCATCCTTTTCTTACCTTTAACTACTAAACAAGTTTTTTTTTAGTCATTTAAAAAATTAATTTTATGCTTATGAACAGTTTCTCTAATAACATTCATTTTTGAAATTCTTAGTCTTTTACATAGGAGCAAGTTCGTGCGACCCAGTCGTGCATTTTATTTCAAATGCAAAGCAGTTCCTGCATATAAATTTTGGTTAGAATCGTTAGAGCCGTTGGTGAAAAATTCGAAAATCAAAAAAACCGTTCTGTGACAGGTACCCCTAATAACATTTCCCTCCAAATTTTTTGTTGACCAGAATATAGTCCGTGTTCATTACGGATGTATGGGGGGTACCGTTAGTCTTGGGGCTAAAAAAAATTTCAATTTTTTTCTAGGGAATAACCGAAGAACCTTAAGTACCGAGTTTGAAGAAAATACCTCCAGTAGTTTAGGCTGTAGTTCGAGGTACAGACATACAGACATACAGACATACGGACATACAGACAGACAGGCAAAATTGTCAGACACACTTTTTTCGTCTTCGCTATCAGCGTAATGTCAACTTTGATCAAAATCTCGAGTTCGATTTTTTTTTCCAAATGCAGAACTTGCCCTATAGTACCTACAATCGCAAGTTAAAACATTGCATTTCAAAACTTCAAGAAAAATATTTTTTTAATTTTTGGAAAAAATGTCATTTTTTCAAAAACGGCTAAGTATTTTTCTTGGAAATTCAATTGTCATTCGTACAATAATAAAAACTTAAAACTTTTTTAAGGAACCACTACAACCATTTATAACTTGTGTTCTTGCATAAATTCATATTTCAAAGCATTCTGCTTTTATCTCTTATTTAAGAAATTCATTTTATCCTTATGAACAGTTTTCCTCAATAACATTCGTTTTTAAAATTCCTACTTTATTACATAGGAGCAAGTTCGTGCGACCCAGTCGTGCATTTTATTTTTTAAGACAAAAATATCGGTACCTGCCATACTATTTTTTTTTTTTTTGAAATTTTATAAATTATTTTTTTCTCAAAAACTGTTAGACAGATTTAAAAAAAAAAGTTCAAGAAATTTCATTCAGTTAATAGGTACTAGCTAACGGTTGAAAAAAGATCCAAAAAATATGTTATTAGTCATACCCCCTATGGAACCATTTTTTTGTTTTTATTTACTCAAAAGCGGTTCAACCGATTTTGATCATTTTTAATTTTTTTTTCAAAACTCAATAAATCGTGCTCGATCTTTTGAAACTTAATAATTAAAAGTTTTTTGTTACAGTCTACAAGATTTGAGAAAAAAAAATATTTTATCTCAAAATAACGGTACCCACCATACAAATGTTGGAAAATGGTTTTAGAAAATCGTATTTTTCTCGAAAACGGCAATTAGAATTTTCATAAAATTTTGTACTCACGATTAATTTTTACGAACTATAATTTTAAGAAAATTTTAAATTAAGATATTACTGACTGTACCTACCATAGAACCATTTTTTCAAATTTTGAATTTCTCATTATTGACAAAATGGCTTTTAATGAAATTTCTAAAAAGCTTCTAAAAAGTTTGAAAAAAATGTTTTTTGAATTTAAAAAAAAATGAAAATTCTATATTACGGGTCAATAATTTTTCTTGGAAACTAAATTTTTATTCGTACAATACGTACGTACAAAAATTTGTTCTTAAATTTTTTTTTTATTTTTTCTATAAAAATTTATTTTTTTAAGAAAACGCTAAAACGACTTATAATTTTTGTTCTTGCACAAATTCATATTTTCTTAAGAAATCATAAGGCATTATTTTATCGGCTAAAAGAGTTTCAAAAAATGAATTTTATGAACAGTTTTCTCTAAAAACATTTCGTCGCTTTTCCGGCAGACTGGCATAAGTTGAAATTTTCAAATTTTCAGGAAAGCCTTTTAAAGTTTTTTTCATACTGAAAAAAAATCGTTGTTCATAAAAAACAAAACTCGAATGTTGAAATTGAATACGTGAAAAAATTGCATTTTTTGCTTGTTAAGTTTTATAAAAAACGAAATAAAAAAAAAAAACAAAAATTGATTTATGCCGTATTTATGACAGGGATGTTTGTGAAAATTGCGAGCGGTGCTTTTTCATAACTCGGAAACTAGAAGAAGTAGGTTAATGCCGATTACACAGAAAAATTGTATTTTTTTTCAGCTCAGTTCTGTGTTCTAAACTAAAAAACGACAAATTTCGACTAATGCCGCTCTGCCATATATAAGAAGAAGTTCGTGCAACCCAGTCGTGCATTTTTTTTATAACCACACATAGTATTCACTCATATTTTAAAGCGGTAAATGCTTCTTAAAAAACAACGAGAGAAAAAAAAAACATTTTTTGTGTATTAGCTTCGGTATAAATTACAAAAATCATTACGAATTATAAATTCCTAGTGTTAAACACATCTACTGAAACACACGTACCCTTAAAGTCAAATGCAAATTAAATACATGAACACACCTATTCCCCATTTTCTACAATAATTAAAGAGGAGAATCGTGTACATCGCCATTATTTATTATCTCATCATTTAAGGATCGATTTGGATTAGAATTAGATTTTCGATCCATTAGTTAAACAATCGGTTTAGAGTTGAATTGAAATTAAATAAAGAGAGATTCAATTTATAACAAAAAAAAATATTAAAAAACAAAATACATATATGTATTAAAACGTTTCTATCCATCAAAATGAAGGGTGATTCAATTTGGCTTCGACACTGTCTAGGCAATTTATACTTGCAATTTTTTAGTTGTTTCTGTTTTGGGTTGGCTTGCAACTGCACAAGAAGAAATTATTTTGACTTACGTGTTAATAGTTTATGTAACTTTCAGGCTTAGTTACATTCAAATTTTTGACAACTGACAATTCTAAACTGAGATGAGTTTACTTGAATCCATATTTTTTGGAATATCTACTAACTCTAGGTTATCCAGAATGTATGCTCTTTTTAGTAAAATGAATATGAAAACAGACACTTACCGCCATATTATTTAATCAATACATCCGGATTAAAACTTAAGCCCGGATGAACGTACATTGAATTTGTATAATTTACTTGTGGATTCAAGTTTTAATCTGAATGAATCAAATGAATAATATGCCCTTTAGACTCTGTTTCACGGATCTCATCGACAAATAAATCGTCATGGATGGCGTAATGAAAAGTCACAATTTAAACAGGGTCTTATAAAGACGCGTGTAAGCGCACCTCAACTTGGAAGAATATTATAGAAACGAAAATTCACTAACAACATAACATTTTAAAAACTCAGAATTTTTTTTTAATTATTCACCACAAGATCACAAATGAGTTGTTTGAATTTCAAAGCCCAATAGTTCAAAATCAAGGTTGTACTCCCGATGACGTAACACTCATGCATTCGTCCGCATCCGTATACCTTTATATTGCCTTACAACATCCATATATACCAGATTCCAATAAACTCAGCATGAGTTTCGGATGTCCATCAAAATTCCTCTACGGACACTAAGTCATTTTCGGACAAAATTCTTCTGAACAAGCGAACGAAAAAATTATAATCAATTCCATTTTTGAAATCATAAATTCATAATTCCATCATCGCAACATAACAAAGCAATGTACAAATGTCATGCAATAATTTTATGACTGTCGGTCCATGTCTGCTCTGTCATCCGAAAAAAAATTCCACTGCACCCATCCCAGCGACGAAATTTCAAGGTGAACGTTGAACGAAGTATAAATGTATCTTCCGCCGGGATCTTCGATCAATTAGTGAAGAAATTGTTAATTCATCTCGCAAAATGCTGTGCACGTACTCCTTGTGTGTCCTGGATGGTCTCTTATAACAACCATGAAAAAGTTTCTCACAAAAACCGACCAACCATTATGGTCATGAAAGCCTGAACTCAGAAATTACTGCAAGAAAAACAACACCGCGGACCAGACAACTAAATAAAGTCATCAGGATCAAAGGAAATCGGAGCACAACTCATAATCGATAAAACTCAAAATTGCACTGATTCTCGCTCCTTGTAGCTGGTGCCGGACGACAACTCTATAGCTCCGTTCAAACGACCGATGCGACGACTATGACGACGACGACGCGTAGCACATGTAGGCATTTTGCAGTGGCGCCACTTCGCCTGACAGTTGTTGGCCCTTAGGCCATAGCTCATAATCCAAGCCCCGAATGGAGTGATTTTACACACTGTCTGTCTATCCGTCCGTCAAGTATCCGATTTGCCTATGCATGTTGCATATCAAATGCGCCACAACTCTGCCATTAGGAAAGGAATTCCAGCGCACACAATTGGCAATTGATATGCACGCTAAGCCACCCTCTCCAACACCATGAACATGCTGTTTGCGGTCGGGTTAAATGTGCCTCTGGCTCTGCCTATAAGTTCACTGTTTCCCTGGATGTGACGCCTACGCTTACGCATGCACCCTACATGCCAATTTCACTGATCAAAGTAGGTACGAGTATCTACAATTTACAGAGGAAAAACATTAATCTCAGCAAATCCGGAAGACCATAAATCACCCCAATAAGGAGTTTGAGGTACATATACGGGGAGATCTTGCGGATGCCTAGTTTGAAAGAAACATTATTTTGACAGCAAGTGTCAGCTCGATGTGCGAAATTGAAAGATTATTACGAAACGAATTACCCCTGACAGAGAATAATGAATTGGGGTTTTTCACATACGGAGAGTGGAGGGTCGCTCTGATTCAAGATCAGGGCCGTTAGCGTGCACCCGAAAGAGTGATTTGGTCTCACATCTGTCTCCTCGATATTTTTATCGCAAAACGTTTCCAAGTGAAACTTTTTGTCTGCACAACAAAATATAAATCATAAAAGAGCCTAAGGGTGTTCGTTGTGTTATGATATATACGTATGTATGTATGTATGTACACAAGTATGTGTTGAGCGTAATGCCAACACAGCATAGGCGTCAGAAGTTTCTGATAAGTAGGCAAGTTTCACTGAATGTTTGTTGAATGTTTTTAGTTGATTTAAAATATGTATAACGAAACACTTACAGCATATAAAGCTAAGAGTTCACGAGTGTTACGTCTTTTTTGTAATCCATGCTCCTAATCTGAAAACATCGAATTTTTGACAAAAAATTATGGGCCCATCTGAGATCGCCGGGAAGAAACCCCTATTTTCGTGGACTAAACCACTTATCGCAGAACCTTCTGATTATCGCCCGTGTGTAGCTCTGAAAAAGTTAACCAGGGATTTTGAAAACCGCAGCCTCTTACAAGGCCAGGTTTCGGAAATATCGCTACCCAAAGACATTGTTAGGTGGCTAGATGTCGAAAATCAGTAAAATCAATTTGGGCGGCCATATTTCGACAACCAGACCACGCAGATCGGTTTGGCTTGCATGTGTATGTAGGTATTGAACAGACCTTTCGTTTGGTGTGTATCTCGATGGGATTGGTGAACTTTGCAAAAATAATGATTTTTGTAGACAAGTGGTTAGTCCATGATTTTTTCAAAAAATTAGAAAAAATTGTTGTCGAGGTTGGCACATCCATGGAAAGGTCTGTTAATTTTCTATTCAGAACTGGAAACCAGAACCTCTTGCGAGCCTTGGTTGCGCAAATATTCCCATCCGCATCCGATGACTTCTTTCGATTTGGGGCAATTTTGAGTAAAATCACTTTGGATGGCCATATTTCGACAACCAGACCTCGCAGAGCCTTCTGGTTTTTACTCATAGATAGCTCTGAAAAAGATAACCAGGGATTTTGAAAACCGCAGCCTCTTACAAGGCCAGGTTTCAGAAATATCGCTACCCAAAGACATTGTTAGGTGGCTAGAGGTCGAAAATCTGTGAAATTAGTTAAATCAATTTGGGCGGCTATATTTCGACAACCAGACCACGCAGATCGGTTTGGCTTGCATGTGTATGTAGGTATTGAACAGACCTTTCGTTTGGTGTGTATCTCGATGGGATTGGTGAACTTTGCAAAAATAATGATTTTTGTAGACAAGTGGTTAGTCCATGATTTTTTCAAAAAATTAGAAAAAATTGTTGTCGAGGTTGGCACATCCATGGAAAGGTCTGTAAATTTTCTATTCAGAACTGGAAACCAGAACCTCTTGCGAGCCTTGGTTGCGCAAATATTCCCATCCGCATCCGATGACTTCTTTCGATTTGGGGCAATTTTGAGTAAAATCACTTTGGATGGCCTTATTTCGACAACCAGACCTCGCAGAGCCTTCTGGTTTTCACCCATAGATAGCTCTGAAAAAATTAACCAGGGGTTTTGAAAACCGCAGCCTCTTACAAGGCCAGGTTTCAGAAATATCGCTACCCAAAGACATTGTTAGGTGGCTAGAGGTCGAAAATCTGTGAAATTAGTTAAATCAATTTGGGCGGCTATATTTCGACAACCAGACCACGCAGATCGGTTTGGCTTGCATGTGTATATAGGTATTGAAGAGACCTTTCGTTTGATGTGTATCTCGATGGGATTGGTGAACTTTGCAAAAATAATGATTTTTGTAGACAAGTGGTTAGTCCATGATTTTTTCAAAAAATTAGAAAAAATTGTTGTCGAGGTTGGCACATCCATGGAAAGGTCTGTAAATTTTCTATTCAGAACTGGAAACCAGAACCTCTTGCGAGCCTTGGTTGCGCAAATATTCCCATCCGCATCCGATGACTTCTTTCGATTTGGGGCAATTTTGAGTAAAATCACTTTGGATGGCCTTATTTCGACAACCAGACCTCGCAGAGCCTTCTGGTTTTCACCCATAGATAGCTCTGAAAAAATTAACCAGGGGTTTTGAAAACCGCAGCCTCTTACAAGGCCAGGTTTCAGAAATATCGCTACCCAAAGACATTGTTAGGTGGCTAGAGGTCGAAAATCTGTGAAATTAGTTAAATCAATTTGGGCGGCTATATTTCGACAACCAGACCACGCAGATCGGTTTGGCTTGCATGTGTATATAGGTATTGAAGAGACCTTTCGTTTGATGTGTATCTCGATGGGATTGGTGAACTTTGCAAAAATAATGATTTTTGTAGACAAGTGGTTAGTCCATGATTTTTTCAAAAAATTAGAAAAAATTGTTGTCGAGTTTGGCACATCCATGGAAAGGTCTGTTAATTTTCTATTCAGAACTGGAAACCAGAACCTCTTACGAGCCTTGGTTGCGCAAATATTCCCATCCGCATCCGATGACTTCTTTCGATTTGGGGCAATTTTGAGTAAAATCACTTTGGATAGCCATATTTCGACAACCAGACCTCGCAGAGCCTTCTGGTTTTTACTCATAGATAGCTCTGAAAAAGCTAACCCGGGATTTGAAAACCGCAGCCTCTTACAAGGCCAGGTTTCAGAAATATCGCTACCCAAAGACATTGTTAGGTGGCTAGAGGTCGAAAATCTGTGAAATTAGTTAAATCAATTTGGGCGGCTATATTTCGACAACCAGACCACGCAGATCGGTTTGGCTTGCATGTGTATATAGGTATTGAAGAGACCTTTCGTTTGATGTGTATCTCGATGGGATTGGTGAACTTTGCAAAAATAATGATTTTTGTAGACAAGTGGTTAGTCCATGATTTTTTCAAAAAATTAGAAAAAATTGTTGTCGAGGTTGGCACATCCATGGAAAGGTCTGTAAATTTTCTATTCAGAACTGGAAACCAGAACCTCTTGCGAGCCTTGGTTGCGCAAATATTCCCATCCGCATCCGATGACTTCTTTCGATTTGGGGCAATTTTGAGTAAAATCACTTTGGATGGCCTTATTTCGACAACCAGACCTCGCAGAGCCTTCTGGTTTTCACCCATAGATAGCTCTGAAAAAATTAACCAGGGGTTTTGAAAACCGCAGCCTCTTACAAGGCCAGGTTTCAGAAATATCGCTACCCAAAGACATTGTTAGGTGGCTAGAGGTCGAAAATCTGTGAAATTAGTTAAATCAATTTGGGCGGCTATATTTCGACAACCAGACCACGCAGATCGGTTTGGCTTGCATGTGTATATAGGTATTGAAGAGACCTTTCGTTTGATGTGTATCTCGATGGGATTGGTGAACTTTGCAAAAATAATGATTTTTGTAGACAAGTGGTTAGTCCATGATTTTTTCAAAAAATTAGAAAATATTGTTGTCGAGGTTGGCACATCCATGGAAAGGTCTGTTAATTTTCTATTCAGAACTGGAAACCAGAACCTCTTGCGAGCCTAGGTTGCGCAAATATTCCCATCCGCATCCGATGACTTCTTTCGATTTGGGGCAATTTTGAGTAAAATCACTTTGGATGGCCATATTTCGACAACCAGACCTCGCAGAGCCTTCTGGTTTTTACTCATAGATAGCTCTGAAAAAGCTAACCCGGGATTTGAAAACCGCAGCCTCTTACAAGGCCAGGTTTCAGAAATATCGCTACCCAAAGACATTGTTAGGTGGCTATAGGTCGAAAATCAGTGAAATTAGTTAAATCAATTTGGGCGGCCATATTTCGACAACCAGACCACGCAGATCAGTTTGGCTTGCATGTGTATATAGGTATTGAAGAGACCTTTCGTTTGATGTGTATCTCGATGGGATTGGTGAACTTTGCAAAAATAATGATTTTTGTAGACAAGTCCATGATTTTTTCAAAAAATTAGAAAAAATTGTTGTCGAGTTTGGCACATCCATGGAAAGGTCTGTTAATTTTCTATTCAGAACTGGAAACCAGAACCTCTTACGAGCCTTGGTTGCGCAAATATTCCCATCCGCATCCGATGACTTCTTTCGATTTGGGGCAATTTTGAGTAAAATCACTTTGGATGGCCATATTTCGACAACCAGACCTCGCAGAGCCTTCTGGTTTTTACTCATAGATAGCTCTGAAAAAGCTAACCCGGGATTTGAAAACCGCAGCCTCTTACAAGGCCAGGTTTCAGAAATATCGCTACCCAAAGACATTGTTAGGTGGCTATAGGTCGAAAATCAGTGAAATTAGTTAAATCAATTTGGGCGGCCATATTTCGACAACCAGACCACGCAGATCAGTTTGGCTTGCATGTGTATATAGGTATTGAAGAGACCTTTCGTTTAATGTGTATCTCGATGGGATTGGTGATTGATTTTTGTAGACAAGTGGTTAGTCCATGATTTTTTCAAAAAATTAGAAAAAATTGTTGTCGAGGTTGGCACATCCATGGAAAGGTCTGTAAATTTTCTATTCAGAACTGGAAACCAGAACCTCTTGCGAGCCTTGGTTGCGCAAATATTCCCATCCGCATCCGATGACTTCTTTCGATTTGGGGCAATTTTGAGTAAAATCACTTTGGATGGCCTTATTTCGACAACCAGACCTCGCAGAGCCTTCTGGTTTTCACCCATAGATAGCTCTGAAAAAATTAACCAGGGGTTTTGAAAACCGCAGCCTCTTACAAGGCCAGGTTTCAGAAATATCGCTACCCAAAGACATTGTTAGGTGGCTAGAGGTCGAAAATCTGTGAAATTAGTTAAATCAATTTGGGCGGCTATATTTCGACAACCAGACCACGCAGATCGGTTTGGCTTGCATGTGTATATAGGTATTGAAGAGACCTTTCGTTTGATGTGTATCTCGATGGGATTGGTGAACTTTGCAAAAATAATGATTTTTGTAGACAAGTGGTTAGTCCATGATTTTTTCAAAAAATTAGAAAAAATTGTTGTCGAGGTTGGCACATCCATGGAAAGGTCTGTAAATTTTCTATTCAGAACTGGAAACCAGAACCTCTTGCGAGCCTTGGTTGCGCAAATATTCCCATCCGCATCCGATGACTTCTTTCGATTTGGGGCAATTTTGAGTAAAATCACTTTGGATGGCCTTATTTCGACAACCAGACCTCGCAGAGCCTTCTGGTTTTCACCCATAGATAGCTCTGAAAAAATTAACCAGGGGTTTTGAAAACCGCAGCCTCTTACAAGGCCAGGTTTCAGAAATATCGCTACCCAAAGACATTGTTAGGTGGCTAGAGGTCGAAAATCTGTGAAATTAGTTAAATCAATTTGGGCGGCTATATTTCGACAACCAGACCACGCAGATCGGTTTGGCTTGCATGTGTATATAGGTATTGAAGAGACCTTTCGTTTGATGTGTATCTCGATGGGATTGGTGAACTTTGCAAAAATAATGATTTTTGTAGACAAGTGGTTAGTCCATGATTTTTTCAAAAAATTAGAAAAAATTGTTGTCGAGTTTGGCACATCCATGGAAAGGTCTGTTAATTTTCTATTCAGAACTGGAAACCAGAACCTCTTACGAGCCTTGGTTGCGCAAATATTCCCATCCGCATCCGATGACTTCTTTCGATTTGGGGCAATTTTGAGTAAAATCACTTTGGATAGCCATATTTCGACAACCAGACCTCGCAGAGCCTTCTGGTTTTTACTCATAGATAGCTCTGAAAAAGCTAACCCGGGATTTGAAAACCGCAGCCTCTTACAAGGCCAGGTTTCAGAAATATCGCTACCCAAAGACATTGTTAGGTGGCTAGAGGTCGAAAATCTGTGAAATTAGTTAAATCAATTTGGGCGGCTATATTTCGACAACCAGACCACGCAGATCGGTTTGGCTTGCATGTGTATATAGGTATTGAAGAGACCTTTCGTTTGATGTGTATCTCGATGGGATTGGTGAACTTTGCAAAAATAATGATTTTTGTAGACAAGTGGTTAGTCCATGATTTTTTCAAAAAATTAGAAAAAATTGTTGTCGAGGTTGGCACATCCATGGAAAGGTCTGTAAATTTTCTATTCAGAACTGGAAACCAGAACCTCTTGCGAGCCTTGGTTGCGCAAATATTCCCATCCGCATCCGATGACTTCTTTCGATTTGGGGCAATTTTGAGTAAAATCACTTTGGATGGCCTTATTTCGACAACCAGACCTCGCAGAGCCTTCTGGTTTTCACCCATAGATAGCTCTGAAAAAATTAACCAGGGGTTTTGAAAACCGCAGCCTCTTACAAGGCCAGGTTTCAGAAATATCGCTACCCAAAGACATTGTTAGGTGGCTAGAGGTCGAAAATCTGTGAAATTAGTTAAATCAATTTGGGCGGCTATATTTCGACAACCAGACCACGCAGATCGGTTTGGCTTGCATGTGTATATAGGTATTGAAGAGACCTTTCGTTTGATGTGTATCTCGATGGGATTGGTGAACTTTTTGGTGAACTTTGCAAAAATAATGATTTTTGTAGACAAGTGGTTAGTCCATGATTTTTTCAAAAAATTAGAAAAAATTGTTGTCGAGGTTGGCACATCCATGGAAAGGTCTGTTAATTTTCTATTCAGAACTGGAAACCAGAACCTCTTGCGAGCCTTGGTTGCGCAAATATTCCCATCCGCATCCGATGACTTCTTTCGATTTGGGGCAATTTTGAGTAAAATCACTTTGGATGGCCATATTTCGACAACCAGACCTCGCAGAGTCTTCTGGTTTTTACTCATAGATAGCTCTGAAAAAGATAACCAGGGATTTTGAAAACCGCAGCCTCTTACAAGGCCAGGTTTCAGAAATATCGCTACCCAAAGACATTGTTAGGTGGCTAGAGGTCGAAAATCTGTGAAATTAGTTAAATCAATTTGGGCGGCTATATTTCGACAACCAGACCACGCAGATCGGTTTGGCTTGCATGTGTATATAGGTATTGAAGAGACCTTTCGTTTGATGTGTATCTCGATGGGATTGGTGAACTTTGCAAAAATAATGATTTTTGTAGACAAGTGGTTAGTCCATGATTTTTTCAAAAAATTAGAAAAAATTGTTGTCGAGGTTGGCACATCCATGGAAAGGTCTGTTAATTTTCTATTCAGAACTGGAAACCAGAACCTCTTGCGAGCCTTGGTTGCGCAAATATTCCCATCCGCATCCGATGACTTCTTTCGATTTGGGGCAATTTTGAGTAAAATCACTTTGGATGGCCATATTTCGACAACCAGACCTCGCAGAGCCTTCTGGTTTTCACCCATAGATAGCTCTGAAAAAATTAACCAGGGGCTTTTGAAAACCGCAGCCTCTTACAAGGCCAGGTTTCAGAAATATCGCTACCCAAAGACATTGGTAGGTGGCTTGAGGTCGAAAATCAGTGAAATTAGTTAAATCAATTTGGGCGGCCATATTTCGACAACCAGACCACGCAGATCGGTTTGGCTTGCATGTGTATGTAGGTATTGAACAGACCTTTCGTTTGGTGTGTATCTCGATGGGATTGGTGAACTTTGCAAAAATAATGATTTTTGTAGACAAGTGGTTAGTCCATGATTTTTTCAAAAAATTAGAAAAAATTGTTGTCGAGGTTGGCACATCCATGGAAAGGTCTGTTAATTTTCTATTCAGAACTGGAAACCAGAACCTCTTGCGAGCCTTGGTTGCGCAAATATTCCCATCCGCATCCGATGACTTCTTTCGATTTGGGGCAATTTTGAGTAAAATCACTTTGGATGGCCATATTTCGACAACCAGACCTCGCAGAGCCTTCTGGTTTTTACTCATAGATAGCTCTGAAAAAGCTAACCCGGGATTTGAAAACCCCAGCCTCTTACAAGGCCAGGTTTCAGAAATATCGCTACCCAAAGACATTGTTAGGTGGCTAGAGGTCGAAAATCTGTGAAATTAGTTAAATCAATTTGGGCGGCTATATTTCGACAACCAGACCACGCAGATCGGTTTGGCTTGCATGTGTATATAGGTATTGAAGAGACCTTTCGTTTGATGTGTATCTCGATGGGATTGGTGAACTTTGCAAAAATAATGATTTTTGTAGACAAGTGGTTAGTCCATGATTTTTTCAAAAAATTAGAAAAAATTGTTGTCGAGGTTGGCACACCCATGGAAAGGTCTGTTAATTTTCTATTCAGAACTGGAAACCAGAACCTCTTGCGAGCCTTGGTTGCGCAAATATTCCCATCCGCATCCGATGACTTCTTTCGATTTGGGGCAATTTTGAGTAAAATCACTTTGGATGGCCATATTTCGACAACCAGACCCCGCAGAGCCTTCTGGTTTTCACCCATAGATAGCTCTGAAAAAATTAACCAGGGGTTTTGAAAACCGCAGCCTCTTACAAGGCCAGGTTTCAGAAATATCGCTACCCAAAGACATTGGTAGGTGGCTTGAGGTCGAAAATCAGTGAAATTAGTTAAATCAATTTGGGCGGCCATATTTCGACAACCAGACCACGCAGATCGGTTTGGCTTGCATGTGTATGTAGGTATTGAACAGACCTTTCGTTTGGTGTGTATCTCGATGGGATTGGTGAACTTTGCAAAAATAATGATTTTTGTAGACAAGTGGTTAGTCCATGATTTTTTCAAAAAATTAGAAAAAATTGTTGTCGAGGTTGGCACATCCATGGAAAGGTCTGTTAATTTTCTATTCAGAACTGGAAACCAGAACCTCTTGCGAGCCTTGGTTGCGCAAATATTCCCATCCGCATCCGATGACTTCTTTCGATTTGGGGCAATTTTGAGTAAAATCACTTTGGATGGCCATATTTCGACAACCAGACCTCGCAGAGCCTTCTGGTTTTTACTCATAGATAGCTCTGAAAAAGCTAACCCGGGATTTGAAAACCGCAGCCTCTTACAAGGCCAGGTTTCAGAAATATCGCTACCCAAAGACATTGTTAGGTGGCTAGAGGTCGAAAATCTGTGAAATTAGTTAAATCAATTTGGGCGGCTATATTTCGACAACCAGACCGCGCAGATCGGTTTGGCTTGCATGTGTATATAGGTATTGAAGAGACCTTTCGTTTGATGTGTATCTCGATGGGATTGGTGAACTTTGCAAAAATAATGATTTTTGTAGACAAGTGGTTAGTCCATGATTTTTTCAAAAAATTAGAAAAAATTGTTGTCGAGGTTGGCACATCCATGGAAAGGTCTGTTAATTTTCTATTCAGAACTGGAAACCAGAACCTCTTGCGAGCCTAGGTTGCGCAAATATTCCCATCCGCATCCGATGACTTCTTTCGATTTGGGGCAATTTTGAGTAAAATCACTTTGGATGGCCATATTTCGACAACCAGACCTCGCAGAGCCTTCTGGTTTTTACTCATAGATAGCTCTGAAAAAGCTAACCCGGGATTTGAAAACCGCAGCCTCTTACAAGGCCAGGTTTCAGAAATATCGCTACCCAAAGACATTGTTAGGTGGCTAGAGGTCGAAAATCTGTGAAATTAGTTAAATCAATTTGGGCGGCTATATTTCGACAACCAGACCACGCAGATCGGTTTGGCTTGCATGTGTATATAGGTATTGAAGAGACCTTTCGTTTGATGTGTATCTCGATGGGATTGGTGAACTTTGCAAAAATAATGATTTTTGTAGACAAGTCCATGATTTTTTCAAAAAATTAGAAAAAATTGTTGTCGAGTTTGGCACATCCATGGAAAGGTCTGTAAATTTTCATTCAGAACTGGAAACCAGAACCTCTTGCGAGCCTTGGTTGCGCAAATATTCCCATCCGCATCCGATGACTTCTTTCGATTTGGGGCAATTTTGAGTAAAATCACTTTGGATGGCCATATTTCGACAACCAGACCTCGCAGAGCCTTCTGGTTTTTACTCATAGATAGCTCTGAAAAAGCTAACCCGGGATTTGAAAACCGCAGCCTCTTACAAGGCCAGGTTTCAGAAATATCGCTACCCAAAGACATTGTTAGGTGGCTAGAGGTCGAAAATCTGTGAAATTAGTTAAATCAATTTGGGCGGCTATATTTCGACAACCAGACCACGCAGATCGGTTTGGCTTGCATGTGTATATAGGTATTGAAGAGACCTTTCGTTTGATGTGTATCTCGATGGGATTGGTGAACTTTGCAAAAATAATGATTTTTGTAGACAAGTGGTTAGTCCATGATTTTTTCAAAAAATTAGAAAAAATTGTTGTCGAGGTTGGCACATCCATGGAAAGGTCTGTTAATTTTCTATTCAGAACTGGAAACCAGAACCTCTTGCGAGCCTTGGTTGCGCAAATATTCCCATCCGCATCCGATGACTTCTTTCGATTTGGGGCAATTTTGAGTAAAATCACTTTGGATGGCCATATTTCGACAACCAGACCTCGCAGAGCCTTCTGGTTTTCACCCATAGATAGTGTAATGGTTGACGAGGTGGTCTTCAGTTCTTACAAACAAAATTTCTTAGCCCAAAAGGCCGCTTGTGTCTCCGAGCATCAAAATGCACGATTAATAATGAATTGAGTCGTGGTTAAGGTTTTAACTAGACTGATTTTATTTTCCAAATTTTCTTCTATTTATACTTACAACTAGTTTTACATAATATCATTTTCATACATATTCTTGTTCTACTTCTTTAATTATTTATTTTGCCTATGACCTACACTACACTGTCCCACATGACGTAAGAATTAAATGTCCACTTGACAAAATACACCTTCGGTTGTATTTCCTCATAGGCATTCTGAATGCTCAGTCAATGTGTCGCATATGATTGCAGTCATAAGCAAAAATCGATTTATGCACTTGGCGCATAGTGACCGAACATGCTTAGTGTGTAATACGATCAGTTCAATGCACGATGGTATCGCTTGGTGACGGCTGATGATTAAACACAATTACATGTAGGTCGACATGCGTCGAGTTCATGAATGTTTACATTATTATTGTTTTGATTTTTATTGTTTACATTTTTTTTATTAATTGTTTTGGTTCTGTTTTTATTGTTTACATTTATTTTTGGTTTTTGGGTGTTACACACAACACCCTCACCCTTTAGAAAAAAAATAATTTTGTTATCTTTAAATGAAAAAAATTATTTTTGAAATTATATCTTGTTACACATAGCGATTGAAAAATGATGGGTATATTTACAAATTTACATTATATATATATATATATATGTGTATATATTTTTATTTATTTCTTGCTTTTATTAAATTATTATTGTGAACTTCTTTATTTTCATTGACAATTCTTACAATACTATTTGGTCCATTTTGTTCTATTATTTTATAAGGACCTCTGAATGGTTTATCTAACTTTTTTTTATTTCTAACTTTTAAATAGACATAGTCTCCAACTTTAAAATTTGAATTATTTACATTAGATTGATTTGTACATGTTTTATTTTTACTTTGTTCTAAATTTTCTTTAGCTTTTTCATGAGCGTATTTCAATTTTAATTTTAGTTCATTAACATAATTATCAATATTGTATGTTTTTTCTTTATTTTTAATAATTTCACAAGGTAAAGCACATAATTTTCCGTATACTAATTCAAATGGTGAATAATTTGTAGTACTGTGTGGTGTGGTGTTATATGTGTAAGTGTAGTAAGGTAATAATTCTTCCCAATCGTCTTTTCCGTCTGTAGTCATTAAATAATCATTTAGAACTCTATGATTTCTCTCTACTGTCCCTAAAGTTTCATGATGATATGGTGTAGACGTAGTTTTTTCTATTTTTAGTAATTTACAGACATTAACTAATAGTTCATTAGTAAATTCTGTGCCTTTGTCTGTTTTTAGCTTCCTAAAACAACCATATTTCAAAATGAATTTTTCTACAATGGTTTTTGCTACTGAAACAGCGTCTTTAGTGACTAGTGGAAATGCTTCTATAAACTTGGTTAATTCACATTGAATGGTGAGAATATACCTATATCCATTCGATGGTCTGAGTGGTCCTACTGTATCTACTGTTATTACTTCAAATGATGTGCAAGGTGTTTCTGTTCTTATGAATTGTTCTTTAGTATATTTATTAATTTTAACTTCATTACAAACTCTACAACTATTTATATATTTTCTTACCATCTTATTCATATTCTTCCATACATATTTCTGCTTAAGTTTCGCAATGCATCTTCTAATACCTATATGTCCTCCTAACTTGTCATCATGATACTCTTTTATTAATTTGTTCATCTCACTCGCATGCTCTATTCTTCTTGGTGAATTATATAATATAATGTCTAGACAATTTTCTTTCTTATTTTCTTGCAGTTCTGTAAATATCTTTTTGAATTTTTGCACTGATATCTTTTCAAAAATTTTATTATTCATTGCTAGCGCTAGCTTTTCTATTTTCACATGCTTTGTATAGGATAGCAATTTCTTCAAAATCAATTTTAACTCTGACAGAGAATTATCATTGTATCCAACATGTATTGTATCTTTAACTGCATATATTGTTTCTTTTGGTGGCCCCATTAAATTCTTTATATTTTCAAATTGCAATTTCTTAACGTTTCTTGTGTCTGAGATAGATATGCATTCCCATATGTGGAGGTGTACAGTCTCCACTGGAGGCATAATTTCCGGATTTTCTTCTCTTTCACTACTATATTCCTTATCTTTCAACTTCATTGCTCTTGTTAGGACATTTATATTGTTTACTGGTATCATTTCTTTTAATTCTTCTGAACTTAACTTTATTCTAGACAATGCATCAGCATTTGTATTCATCTTTCCTTGCTTAAAAATTATATCAAAATCATAATCCATTAAATCTACTCTAATTCTAGTTAATTTAGATGAAGGATTTTTATGAGTAAAAAGACTAACTAATGGCCTGTGATCTGTATAAACAACAAATCTTCTACCGTATAAGTATGGTCTAAAGTGGTTTATTCCCCAGTGTATAGCTAGCAATTCTTTCTCTATTACTGCTTTATTAAGCTCATGTTTGTTTAAAGATTTACTTGCATAGGCAATGGGTTTATCATTACCTACTTCTCCTTGAGATAAAATAGCTCCTAATGCATAATTTGATGCATCTGTTGTTAATATGAACGGTTTCGAAAAATCTGGATAGTTTAGTATTGGAGGTGTCATTAATTTCGTTTTAAGGTTTTCAAAAGCATTTTGACAACTTTGTGTCCAGCTAAAGATTTGATCTTTCTTTAATAATTGATTCAAAGGTTTTGCAATTTCAGCGAAGTTCTGTATAAAACGTCGGTAATAGTTACAGAAAGCTACAAATCTTCGAACTTCATCTGCATTTTCTGGTTTTGGGTATTCTTTTATAACATTATATTTACTTGGGTCTGTTGTTACTCCTTGTGAAGTTATAAGATGTCCAAGATAAACTACTTCTGGTCGCAAAAAGTTACATTTATTTGGATTTAATTTCAGATTGTATTTTCGTAATCTTTTAAATACTTCTATAAGGTTATTATTATGTTCTTTTAAATTTGAACCGAATACAATTATATCATCTACATATAGAAATGCAGATGTCTGTAGACCACTTAATGCAATTGATAACATCCTTTGAAAGCTATTCGTTGATATTTTTAATCCAAAAGGTAATCTTTTGAATTGGAAGTGTCCCGAATCGGTTGAAAAAGCTGTTAATGGTCTTGATCTGGGATTTAGTGGTATCTGATGAAATGAACTTGTCATATCTAAAGTTGAAAAATATTTAGCCTTTCCTAACTTATCAAGTACATCTTCTAGTCTGGTTAATGGAAATTTGTCATCAACTACTTTTTTATTCAGAGACCTAAAGTCTACAACTAATCTCCACTTCTTTGATTCTCCTGTGCTTTTCTTTGGTACAATCAGCAATGGTGAGTTATATGGACTTGTTGATGGTTCAATGATGTTCTCATCCAGTAATTTGTCAACCTGTTCCTCTATTTCATGCAAATTTGCATGTGGTAACCTGTAATTTTTTATATAAACGGGTGTTTTGTCTGTTAATGCTATTTTCTGCTCATAAAAGTTATTTTTACTTAATTCTTCTCCTTCTAAATGAAATATATTTTGAAATTGTTTACATATTCTGAAAACTTCATCTTTTGCATTATTATCTAAATTATCTACTTTTATCTCACTTTTTATTTTTTTAAACCTATCTTCATCTTCTAAGCTGTTTTTAAAATGTAGTATTTGATAGCTTGAGATTGGTTCTATTCCTAACGAAATATGTTTCAAATTGACCTCATTTTCTGTTGTATTAAGTATTTTTATATGCTTATTTCCTTCTTTTGGAATAATTACGTTTGCTAGGAATATCCCTTTCTTAATTTCTTTTCCATAAATCATACTATCTTCTTTTAAATCTATATTTATTAGTTGAATTACCTCTGTTCTTGGCGGTAATTTTATATTATCATAAATATCTCTTGTATTCATATTCATTGGCAATACTATATCTTCTCCATCTAGGGAAATCGTTAATGTGCACGTCTCATAATCAATTTTACAATTATACTTTATTAAAAAGTCTCTTCCTAGTATTCCATCAGTGGTTAAATTTATTTTATTATCAATTATACTAAATTTATGTTCAACTTCATTATTTTCGAACCATAAATTTAATTTTGTGACTCCTAAAGTTATTATGGATTCTTTTGCTATTCCATCTATCTGACAATTGTTATCATATTCTATGTTGTAATTACTACTGACTATGCTATTCTTAATTATTGAAATATCGGCTCCTGTATCTATTAGTAAATTTATTGGTTGATTTCTGCCTTTTATTTTTAATTTTATAAAATTTGTATCTTTGTTGGAATTTTTTATGAAAATTATCTTCCTCTTAATGTGTGCCCCGGGTTTTGTCGGCCGGGGACATACCCGTTTCCCTGAAACTTATTATTTTGCGTTCTGTAATGTCCTCTGTTGTTTATATTTTGTCCCCTGAATCGGTTAGAATAAGTATTATTGTTCTGATAATTTCGGTTAAAATTTCCTCTGGGGTTACCTCTACCTCTCTGTATCCTATTAAAATACATTATCTGGTTAGAGTGCTGAGGACTAACTTCTAAAGCAATTTGCACTGCTTCTGCAAGCTTGGATGGTCTTGCAGCCATTACTAATGATTTATAAGGTTCTGATAAACCATTTTTGAACGCTGCTAGTCCTATTTGGTCATTCAGCTTGACTATTGTCTCTCTGTGAGTCTCACCCTGTTCCGAAATTTGTAAATCGTTCAAAGATGCTATTAGATGTTCTATTCGTGAAGAAAAGACTGAAACATTTTGATTTCCTTGGTAACTTTGTGAAATCTCACTATGTAATCTAAAAGCATTTTTGTTTGATTTATATGATGATTTTAAAATTTGTCGAAACTCATCAAAGGTTGTCGGTGTATTTTCTGTTTGGATCTTATTTTTTACTTTTTCCGATAGCTTAGTAGCCAGAATAAATTTAATAAGTGTTTCTTTTTGGTTTATGTCTTTTAAAGTATTGTGATAGAATTCTATCAAACCTAGAAAATTATTCAGTTCTTTCTGACTACCCTGAAATTCAGGTATCACCTTGGTGGCTATTACTAAATCAAAGTTTGCCATTGTACTTTCTAATTCTATTTTTGTGTCCGTGTCTGTATTTTCGTCTACTTCTACAGTTCCTAAATTTTCGTTATCACCTTTAATTTTTAAATATTGCCGAATTTGTATAACTATTAAGTCAAATTTTTGTTTTAATTGTGTAATGTCTTTTAGGTCAGCTGTGTTCTGTATTACTAACCATGTTTGTTCAATTTGCTTGTCAACCTTTTGTACATATTCTCTAGTATACGTTCTATTAGGTGCCTTTTTTAATTTCTCTAGTATTTCTCTTAATTTTACAAACTCCATATACTCGTATTTAAAATGTTTTTATTTTTATTCTAACATAAAATTTAATTTAAAAATTTTATACATTTAATGTTTTGAGGGCATGTTTTCTTAAATATTTTTTATAGTAAGAATTTACTTTGAACAATAATATTATAATCAAAAAAATGAAATTTAAATATACAATTTTTTCCGATGAAATAAGTGTATCTGTTTTGTTCGCTGCTGCTGATGTCGCTGCTGCTACGTTATTATTTATGATTTCTTCTTTGCTGCTTTTACCACCCATCTCGTCTTATTTTTTTTATTTCTTCTATTAGTTTTTGTTTTTGTATTCCAGAGCTAATATTTATTATGTTCTGGAGTTCCGCACACTTGCGTTGGAACTGTCTCTTTTTGTATTCTTCTATAGTTAAAGCTTTAGGACCAGCTTCTCGTGGTATTGGTGTATATACCGGAGTATCTTCTGGTATCTGTGTAGTATTGGGTCGATACTCACTTAGTTCTTCCCATTTTTTTAAATAATGCATTTATTTCTTCTAGAGTATTCATCTGATTTTTGAATTATTAATTTTTGGTTCAGACTTGCAGGATCGCCATGTAATGGTTGACGAGGTGGTCTTCAGTTCTTACAAACAAAATTTCTTAGCCCAAAAGGCCGCTTGTGTCTCCGAGCATCAAAATGCACGATTAATAATGAATTGAGTCGTGGTTAAGGTTTTAACTAGACTGATTTTATTTTCCAAATTTTCTTCTATTTATACTTACAACTAGTTTTACATAATATCATTTTCATACATATTCTTGTTCTACTTCTTTAATTATTTATTTTGCCTATGACCTACACTACACTGTCCCACATGACGTAAGAATTAAATGTCCACTTGACAAAATACACCTTCGGTTGTATTTCCTCATAGGCATTCTGAATGCTCAGTCAATGTGTCGCATATGATTGCAGTCATAAGCAAAAATCGATTTATGCACTTGGCGCATAGTGACCGAACATGCTTAGTGTGTAATACGATCAGTTCAATGCACGATGGTATCGCTTGGTGACGGCTGATGATTAAACACAATTACATGTAGGTCGACATGCGTCGAGTTCATGAATGTTTACATTATTATTGTTTTGATTTTTATTGTTTACATTTTTTTTATTAATTGTTTTGGTTCTGTTTTTATTGTTTACATTTATTTTTGGTTTTTGGGTGTTACACACAACAATAGCTCTGAAAAAATTAACCAGGGGTTTTGAAAACCGCAGCCTCTTACAAGGCCAGGTTTCAGAAATATCGCTACCCAAAGACATTGGTAGGTGGCTTGAGGTCGAAAATCAGTGAAATTAGTTAAATCAATTTGGGCGGCCATATTTCGACAACCAGACCACGCAGATCGGTTTGGCTTGCATGTGTATGTAGGTATTGAACAGACCTTTCGTTTGGTGTGTATCTCGATGGGATTGGTGAACTTTGCAAAAATAATGATTTTTGTAGACAAGTGGTTAGTCCATGATTTTTTCAAAAAATTAGAAAAAATTGTTGTCGAGGTTGGCACATCCATGGAAAGGTCTGTTAATTTTCTATTCAGAACTGGAAACCAGAACCTCTTGCGAGCCTTGGTTGCGCAAATATTCCCATCCGCATCCGATGACTTCTTTCGATTTGGGGCAATTTTGAGTAAAATCACTTTGGATGGCCATATTTCGACAACCAGACCTCGCAGAGCCTTCTGGTTTTTACTCATAGATAGCTCTGAAAAAGCTTACCCGGGATTTGAAAACCGCAGCCTCTTACAAGGCCAGGTTTCAGAAATATCGCTACCCAAAGACATTGTTAGGTGGCTTGAGGTCGAAAATCAGTGAAATTAGTTAAATCAATTTGGGCGGCCATATTTCGACAACCAGACCACGCAGATCGGTTTGGCTTGCATGTGTATGTAGGTATTGAACAGACCTTTCGTTTGGTGTGTATCTCGATGGGATTGGTGAACTTTGCAAAAATAATGATTTTTGTAGACAAGTGGTTAGTCCATGATTTTTTCAAAAAATTAGAAAAAATTGTTGTCGAGGTTGGCACATCCATGGAAAGGTCTGTTAATTTTCTATTCAGAACTGGAAACCAGAACCTCTTGCGAGCCTTGGTTGCGCAAATATTCCCATCCGCATCCGATGACTTCTTTCGATTTGGGGCAATTTTGAGTAAAATCACTTTGGATGGCCATATTTCGACAACCAGACCTCGCAGAGCCTTCTGGTTTTTACTCATAGATAGCTCTGTAAAAGATAACCAGGGATTTTGAAAACCGCAGCCTCTTACAAGGCCAGGTTTCAGAAATATCGCTACCCAAAGACATTGTTAGGTGGCTAGAGGTCGAAAATCTGTGAAATTAGTTAAATCAATTTGGGCGGCTATATTTCGACAACCAGACCACGCAGATCGGTTTGGCTTGCATGTGTATATAGGTATTGAAGAGACCTTTCGTTTGATGTGTATCTCGATGGGATTGGTGAACTTTGCAAAAATAATGATTTTTGTAGACAAGTGGTTGTTAGTCCATGATTTTTTCAAAAAATTAGAAAAAATTGTTGTCGAGGTTGGCACATCCATGGAAAGGTCTGTTAATTTTCTATTCAGAACTGGAAACCAGAACCTCTTGCGAGCCTTGGTTGCGCAAATATTCCCATCCGCATCCGATGACTTCTTTCGATTTGGGGCAATTTTGAGTAAAATCACTTTGGATGGCCATATTTCGACAACCAGACCTCGCAGAGCCTTCTGGTTTTTACTCATAGATAGCTCTGAAAAAGCTAACCCGGGATTTGAAAACCGCAGCCTCTTACAAGGCCAGGTTTCAGAAATATCGCTACCCGAAGACATTGTTAGGTGGCTTGAGGTCGAAAATCAGTGAAATTAGTTAAATCAATTTGGGCGGCCATATTTCGACAACCAGACCACGCAGATCGGTTTGGCTTGCATGTGTATGTAGGTATTGAACAGACCTTTCGTTTGATGTGTATCTCGATGGGATTGGTGAACTTTGCAAAAATAATGATTTTTGTAGACAAGTGGTTAGTCCATGATTTTTTCAAAAAATTAGAAAAAATTGTTGTCGAGGTTGGCACATCCATGGAAAGGTCTGTTAATTTTCTATTCAGAACTGGAAACCAGAACCTCTTGCGAGCCTTGGTTGCGCAAATATTCCCATCCGCATCCGATGACTTCTTTCGATTTGGGGCAATTTTGAGTAAAATCACTTTGGATGGCCATATTTCGACAACCAGACCTCGCAGAGCCTTCTGGTTTTTACTCATAGATAGCTCTGAAAAAGCTAACCCGGGATTTGAAAACCGCAGCCTCTTACAAGGCCAGGTTTCAGAAATATCGCTACCCAAAGACATTGTTAGGTGGCTAGAGGTCGAAAATCTGTGAAATTAGTTAAATCAATTTGGGCGGCTATATTTCGACAACCAGACCACGCAGATCGGTTTGGCTTGCATGTGTATATAGGTATTGAAGAGACCTTTCGTTTGATGTGTATCTCGATGGGATTGGTGAACTTTGCAAAAATAATGATTTTTGTAGACAAGTGGTTAGTCCATGATTTTTTCAAAAAATTAGAAAAAATTGTTGTCGAGGTTGGCACATCCATGGAAAGGTCTGTTAATTTTCTATTCAGAACTGGAAACCAGAACCTCTTGCGAGCCTAGGTTGCGCAAATATTCCCATCCGCATCCGATGACTTCTTTCGATTTGGGGCAATTTTGAGTAAAATCACTTTGGATGGCCATATTTCGACAACCAGACCTCGCAGAGCCTTCTGGTTTTTACTCATAGATAGCTCTGAAAAAGCTAACCCGGGATTTGAAAACCGCAGCCTCTTACAAGGCCAGGTTTCAGAAATATCGCTACCCAAAGACATTGTTAGGTGGCTATAGGTCGAAAATCAGTGAAATTAGTTAAATCAATTTGGGCGGCCATATTTCGACAACCAGACCACGCAGATCAGTTTGGCTTGCATGTGTATATAGGTATTGAAGAGACCTTTCGTTTGATGTGTATCTCGATGGGATTGGTGAACTTTGCAAAAATAATGATTTTTGTAGACAAGTCCATGATTTTTTCAAAAAATTAGAAAAAATTGTTGTCGAGTTTGGCACATCCATGGAAAGGTCTGTAAATTTTCATTCAGAACTGGAAACCAGAACCTCTTGCGAGCCTTGGTTGCGCAAATATTCCCATCCGCATCCGATGACTTCTTTCGATTTGGGGCAATTTTGAGTAAAATCACTTTGGATGGCCATATTTCGACAACCAGACCTCGCAGAGCCTTCTGGTTTTTACTCATAGATAGCTCTGAAAAAGCTAACCCGGGATTTGAAAACCGCAGCCTCTTACAAGGCCAGGTTTCAGAAATATCGCTACCCAAAGACATTGTTAGGTGGCTAGAGGTCGAAAATCTGTGAAATTAGTTAAATCAATTTGGGCGGCTATATTTCGACAACCAGACCACGCAGATCGGTTTGGCTTGCATGTGTATATAGGTATTGAAGAGACCTTTCGTTTGATGTGTATCTCGATGGGATTGGTGAACTTTGCAAAAATAATGATTTTTGTAGACAAGTGGTTAGTCCATGATTTTTTCAAAAAATTAGAAAAAATTGTTGTCGAGGTTGGCACATCCATGGAAAGGTCTGTTAATTTTCTATTCAGAACTGGAAACCAGAACCTCTTGCGAGCCTTGGTTGCGCAAATATTCCCATCCGCATCCGATGACTTCTTTCGATTTGGGGCAATTTTGAGTAAAATCACTTTGGATGGCCATATTTCGACAACCAGACCTCGCAGAGCCTTCTGGTTTTTACTCATAGATAGCTCTGAAAAAGCTAACCCGGGATTTGAAAACCGCAGCCTCTTACAAGGCCAGGTTTCAGAAATATCGCTACCCAAAGACATTGTTAGGTGGCTATAGGTCGAAAATCAGTGAAATTAGTTAAATCAATTTGGGCGGCCATATTTCGACAACCAGACCACGCAGATCAGTTTGGCTTGCATGTGTATATAGGTATTGAAGAGACCTTTCGTTTGATGTGTATCTCGATGGGATTGGTGAACTTTGCAAAAATAATGATTTTTGTAGACAAGTCCATGATTTTTTCAAAAAATTAGAAAAAATTGTTGTCGAGTTTGGCACATCCATGGAAAGGTCTGTAAATTTTCATTCAGAACTGGAAACCAGAACCTCTTGCGAGCCTTGGTTGCGCAAATATTCCCATCCGCATCCGATGACTTCTTTCGATTTGGGGCAATTTTGAGTAAAATCACTTTGGATGGCCATATTTCGACAACCAGACCTCGCAGAGCCTTCTGGTTTTTACTCATAGATAGCTCTGAAAAAGCTAACCCGGGATTTGAAAACCGCAGCCTCTTACAAGGCCAGGTTTCAGAAATATCGCTACCCGAAGACATTGTTAGGTGGCTTGAGGTCGAAAATCAGTGAAATTAGTTAAATCAATTTGGGCGGCCATATTTCGACAACCAGACCACGCAGATCGGTTTGGCTTGCATGTGTATGTAGGTATTGAACAGACCTTTCGTTTGGTGTGTATCTCGATGGGATTGGTGAACTTTGCAAAAATAATGATTTTTGTAGACAAGTGGTTAGTCCATGATTTTTTCAAAAAATTAGAAAAAATTGTTGTCGAGGTTGGCACATCCATGGAAAGGTCTGTTAATTTTCTATTCAGAACTGGAAACCAGAACCTCTTGCGAGCCTTGGTTGCGCAAATATTCCCATCCGCATCCGATGACTTCTTTCGATTTGGGGCAATTTTGAGTAAAATCACTTTGGATGGCCATATTTCGACAACCAGACCTCGCAGAGCCTTCTGGTTTTCACCCATAGATAGCTCTGAAAAAATTAACCAGGGGTTTTGAAAACCGCAGCCTCTTACAAGGCCAGGTTTCAGAAATATCGCTACCCAAAGACATTGGTAGGTGGCTTGAGGTCGAAAATCAGTGAAATTAGTTAAATCAATTTGGGCGGCTATACTTCGACAACCAGACCACGCAGATCGGTTTGGCTTGCATGTGTATATAGGTATTGAAGAGACCTTTCGTTTGATGTGTATCTCGATGGGATTGGTGAACTTTGCAAAAATAATGATTTTTGTAGACAAGTGGTTAGTCCATGATTTTTTCAAAAAATTAGAAAAAATTGTTGTCGAGGTTGGCACATCCATGGAAAGGTCTGTTAATTTTCTATTCAGAACTGGAAACCAGAACCTCTTGCGAGCCTTGGTTGCGCAAATATTCCCATCCGCATCCGATGACTTCTTTCGATTTGGGGCAATTTTGAGTAAAATCACTTTGGATGGCCATATTTCGACAACCAGACCTCGCAGAGCCTTCTGGTTTTCACCCATAGATAGCTCTGAAAAAATTAACCAGGGGTTTTGAAAACCGCAGCCTCTTACAAGGCCAGGTTTCAGAAATATCGCTACCCAAAGACATTGGTAGGTGGCTTGAGGTCGAAAATCAGTGAAATTAGTTAAATCAATTTGGGCGGCTATACTTCGACAACCAGACCACGCAGATCGGTTTGGCTTGCATGTGTATATAGGTATTGAAGAGACCTTTCGTTTGATGTGTATCTCGATGGGATTGGTGAACTTTGCAAAAATAATGATTTTTGTAGACAAGTGGTTAGTCCATGATTTTTTCAAAAAATTAGAAAAAATTGTTGTCGAGGTTGGCACATCCATGGAAAGGTCTGTTAATTTTCTATTCAGAACTGGAAACCAGAACCTCTTGCGAGCCTTGGTTGCGCAAATATTCCCATCCGCATCCGATGACTTCTTTCGATTTGGGGCAATTTTGAGTAAAATCACTTTGGATGGCCATATTTCGACAACCAGACCTCGCAGAGCCTTCTGGTTTTTACTCATAGATAGCTCTGAAAAAGCTAACCCGGGATTTGAAAACCGCAGCCTCTTACAAGGCCAGGTTTCAGAAATATCGCTACCCAAAGACATTGTTAGGTGGCTAGAGGTCGAAAATCTGTGAAATTAGTTAAATCAATTTGGGCGGCTATATTTCGACAACCAGACCACGCAGATCGGTTTGGCTTGCATGTGTATATAGGTATTGAAGAGACCTTTCGTTTGATGTGTATCTCGATGGGATTGGTGAACTTTGCAAAAATAATGATTTTTGTAGACAAGTGGTTAGTCCATGATTTTTTCAAAAAATTAGAAAAAATTGTTGTCGAGGTTGGCACATCCATGGAAAGGTCTGTTAATTTTCTATTCAGAACTGGAAACCAGAACCTCTTGCGAGCCTAGGTTGCGCAAATATTCCCATCCGCATCCGATGACTTCTTTCGATTTGGGGCAATTTTGAGTAAAATCACTTTGGATGGCCATATTTCGACAACCAGACCTCGCAGAGCCTTCTGGTTTTTACTCATAGATAGCTCTGAAAAAGCTAACCCGGGATTTGAAAACCGCAGCCTCTTACAAGGCCAGGTTTCAGAAATATCGCTACCCAAAGACATTGTTAGGTGGCTATAGGTCGAAAATCAGTGAAATTAGTTAAATCAATTTGGGCGGCCATATTTCGACAACCAGACCACGCAGATCAGTTTGGCTTGCATGTGTATATAGGTATTGAAGAGACCTTTCGTTTGATGTGTATCTCGATGGGATTGGTGAACTTTGCAAAAATAATGATTTTTGTAGACAAGTGGTTAGTCCATGATTTTTTCAAAAAATTAGAAAAAATTGTTGTCGAGGTTGGCACATCCATGGAAAGGTCTGTTAATTTTCTATTCCGAACTGGAAACCAGAACCTCTTGCGAGCCTTGGTTGCGCAAATATTCCCATCCGCATCCGATGACTTCTTTCGATTTGGGGCAATTTTGAGTAAAATCACTTTGGATGGCCATATTTCGACAACCAGACCTCGCAGAGCCTTCTGGTTTTCACCCATAGATAGCTCTGAAAAAATTAACCAGGGGTTTTGAAAACCGCAGCCTCTTACAAGGCCAGGTTTCAGAAATATCGCTACCCAAAGACATTGGTAGGTGGCTTGAGGTCGAAAATCAGTGAAATTAGTTAAATCAATTTGGGCGGCCATATTTCGACAACCAGACCACGCAGATCGGTTTGGCTTGCATGTGTATGTAGGTATTGAACAGACCTTTCGTTTGGTGTGTATCTCGATGGGATTAGTGAACTTTGCAAAAATAATGATTTTTGTAGACAAGTGGTTAGTCCATGATTTTTTCAAAAAATTAGAAAAAATTGTTGTCGAGGTTGGCACATCCATGGAAAGGTCTGTTAATTTTCTATTCAGAACTGGAAACCAGAACCTCTTGCGAGCCTTGGTTGCGCAAATATTCCCATCCGCATCCGATGACTTCTTTCGATTTGGGGCAATTTTGAGTAAAATCACTTTGGATGGCCATATTTCGACAACCAGACCTCGCAGAGCCTTCTGGTTTTCACCCATAGATAGCTCTGAAAAAATTAACCAGGGGTTTTGAAAACCGCAGCCTCTTACAAGGCCAGGTTTCAGAAATATCGCTACCCAAAGACATTGGTAGGTGGCTTGAGGTCGAAAATCAGTGAAATTAGTTAAATCAATTTGGGCGGCCATATTTCGACAACCAGACCACGCAGATCGGTTTGGCTTGCATGTGTATGTAGGTATTGAAAAGACCTTTCGTTTGGTGTGTATCTCGATGGGATTGGTGAACTTTGCAAAAATAATGATTTTTGTAGACAAGTGGTTAGTCCATGATTTTTTCAAAAAATTAGAAAAAATTGTTGTCGAGGTTGGCACATCCATGGAAAGGTCTGTTAATTTTCTATTCAGAACTGGAAACCAGAACCTCTTGCGAGCCTTGGTTGCGCAAATATTCCCATCCGCATCCGATGACTTCTTTCGATTTGGGGCAATTTTGAGTAAAATCACTTTGGATGGCCATATTTCGACAACCAGACCTCGCAGAGCCTTCTGGTTTTTACTCATAGATAGCTCTGAAAAAGCTAACCCGGGATTTGAAAACCGCAGCCTCTTACAAGGCCAGGTTTCAGAAATATCGCTACCCAAAGACATTGGTAGGTGGCTTGAGGTCGAAAATCAGTGAAATTAGTTAAATCAATTTGGGCGGCCATATTTCGACAACCAGACCACGCAGATCGGTTTGGCTTGCATGTGTATGTAGGTATTGAACAGACCTTTCGTTTGGTGTGTATCTCGATGGGATTGGTGAACTTTGCAAAAATAATGATTTTTGTAGACAAGTGGTTAGTCCATGATTTTTTCAAAAAATTAGAAAAAATTGTTGTCGAGTTTGGCACATCCATGGAAAGGTCTGTTAATTTTCTATTCAGAACTGGAAACCAGAACCTCTTACGAGCCTTGGTTGCGCAAATATTCCCATCCGCATCCGATGACTTCTTTCGATTTGGGGCAATTTTGAGTAAAATCACTTTGGATGGCCATATTTCGACAACCAGACCTCGCAGAGCCTTCTGGTTTTTACTCATAGATAGCTCTGAAAAAGCTAACCCGGGATTTGAAAACCGCAGCCTCTTACAAGGCCAGGTTTCAGAAATATCGCTACCCAAAGACATTGTTAGGTGGCTAGAGGTCGAAAATCTGTGAAATTAGTTAAATCAATTTGGGCGGCTATATTTCGACAACCAGACCACGCAGATCGGTTTGGCTTGCATGTGTATATAGGTATTGAAGAGACCTTTCGTTTGATGTGTATCTCGATGGGATTGGTGAACTTTGCAAAAATAATGATTTTTGTAGACAAGTGGTTAGTCCATGATTTTTTCAAAAAATTAGAAAAAATTGTTGTCAAGGTTGGCACATCCATGGAAAGGTCTGTTAATTTTCTATTCCGAACTGGAAACCAGAACCTCTTGCGAGCCTTGGTTGCGCAAATATTCCCATCCGCATCCGATGACTTCTTTCGATTTGGGGCAATTTTGAGTAAAATCACTTTGGATGGCCATATTTCGACAACCACACCTCGCAGAGCCTTCTGGTTTTTACTCATAGATAGCTCTGAAAAAGCTAACCCGGGATTTTGAAAACCGCAGCCTCTTACAAGGCCATGTTTCGGAAATATCGCCACCCAAAGACATTTTTCATAATTAGTTCGCATTTAAAGAGAAATAGCCTTCATATGGTTGACAACATAATGCGAGTATTAGGGAAAGTGAAATTGTATAAAAAGGAGGTACCTCCATATTACTATCTGCTAGCTATTGTTCTTATATTGTGTGCCTTTTGGGTCTATACTAAGTCACTGGTCAGCTCAATAAATATCTCGACGAATGAAAGCTTTTGGATAACCGCCAGTCGCCAGTTAACCTTTTGTAGCTTTAGGTCCTACGTCACCACCATTTGGTCGTTTCGGAGAAAATTAAATTTTTACAATTGCTTACTTTAGAGAATGCATTGATAAGATAATTCGATGCATTTTATTTTAAAATGCCTTAAAACATTAGTTTATCTACGGCCCTGTCCGTAACTAAAAGCCCTCTTCCTTCATTCCAAAGTGAGAGAAATAATTACCTCGTTGAGGAAGATATTACCTCGTCATCGGGGCCATTGAGAAGAAGCGCCACGGACGGATGGGGGCCAAACGTGGAAATGTGTGTTGTTTTAACAACTGACACTAAGCCAACCACCCGTCCATTCGGAAGATTCGCATGCATCTCATACTTTGATCTCATTGCTACTTAAGTGCAATTAAAATCAAATAAAATTAAAATTAACAAACGGTTGCTGCTGGCTAAAGGACCAACAATTGCACTGCACTCGCTACAACCCTGTCAAAGTCTTTCTATTTTTAGTGAGTCCATAATGATTTTGGCGCGTTGCTTCGTTCAGTTCCGCGCTCCCAGATTCACCTTGGAATAGTGTTTTTAATATTCACGTCGTCGACAGTACTCGCATACGATCTGCGGATCATCGGCATATTGTGGCAACAATTCAGCAACAACAACAAAAACAAAACCACCAACATGTGAGCAACCGAGCACCCGCAGAATGCTGAATGATTTATTGAAACTGCTCAGGACGGTTGTCATTATCTGGGAAGATGATCAAAAACAAGACGCGGCGGTGGCAGCGCGTTACATTCAAGTGGATCTGAACTCAACACCTTGGTGCAATATTTACGTTTGGGCGAGATGTGAACGATTTGTATATAAACTGTGAGTCTTGGTTGTCGTCCTTATGTTGGAGTATGAGCGCGAGACGACTTCGACGACAACGTCAAGGGCGTTTTCATACACGCTCAAATCTACAGGATAGGTATGTGGCGGATTATAATATAGTTGATTGCAAACGCTTTGTAATTAATCGAGCTTTAATCGCTGATGTTTAATTTGTATTCCTGAGAGCGGATGTATTGTCTCCTCTGTTGAACACCACGACTGGCATCCGAAACTATGATGAGCGCGCCGTACCGTGCCGTGCCGCCGACAGACTGTAGCGTTAAACTTTATGGAATTTGCAAATTGATCATTGTGGGCGGGCAATGCTAATAAGAAATGCACGACTTCGACTACGGAACATGTTTTGAAAAAAGGCATTTAGCTATTTAACACTTATCAGTTTCAGTAGCTACGTGGTGTTCGAAAATATACTTTGTAGTAGGCAAAAGAGAGAATCCCAACCAGAGAACCTTACAGACTCACATTTGCATAGGTGTACTCCGATATTTATTGTGATTTTACTTGAAAAAGGCTTTGTTCAAGTCCGATGATACAGAGCCATTGAACTTTATCTTGACGCAGACATATTAAAACCAAGACGGTTTTTCCTAAACGAGCAAAGTTTTATGAGTTCATATCAACAAAAATCATCGTAATACCGCAGTTGCCGGCGAGATTTAACCAATTTTCGAAATAGTTTTTTGTTGAGTACAATCATGCTGGACAATTAGTTAGATTAAATTCAGTGCTTTTGATTATTTTTGCTTAAAAATATGAACGGTGTACTTGAAAAACTCTGCAAGTATAACCTTAGATCCCACCGCTTTTCCATCTTTCAAGGACCTAAGCACAATGGGGCCTATCGTGAATAAAATTGTCATCTCGAATAATGTCGAAAGTTTCCCTTCCAATTTATTGATATTGGGAATTAAGTTTCATAGTGACTTTGGCTCTCACTAAAAAGGCCAGTCGCCAGCTTACAATGAACAGTGCAGTAGATTGACCTTTCCAATTTTCGAAGATGGGGAAAATTCCGAGGGAAATTTTGTTCAAGATAGCCCCCTTTATCTACTTCATTCTTCGTTATATGTTTATCAAGTAAACTGTAACTACTAGCTAGCTTCGGTTTTAATTTAAAAAAAAAAAAAACATGCATATCTATTTTATAAATATAAAAAATGTTTTGTTGTAAAAAATTGGAACGCAATATTATTTATAGAATTTGATAGAACCCTTGTGCGCAATTTAATAAAAATTGATTAAGCTATTTAAGATAACTGGAAAATATTGCCTGAAGTCAATTTTCTGGATGAAAAATGCCAACATTATGTTTCCGTTTTTTTGTGGCAAAAACTTTGAGTCTGAAAAATTAAACAATCAGAAATAAGCGCATTCGCACTATCGATACCGAAAATGCTCTCAAGAACGGCACACCAGTGTCCAACTGGCTTAAGCAATAATTCGAAAATATCCTCAACGGAATTTCATGAAATGTCCTATACCACTAAATTTGCCCGAAACTGGTTCATCCATTTACGACTTTACTTTGAATTACACTGTGCGTGTGCATACAGATGCAAAGATGACCGGGCACACGGCTATAAAGACCGAACCCGGATTTTGGGCTGGCCCATGCATCGGAGTTTAAGTCTTAAGGAAGTTCCATCAGCGACACGCAGGTCTCTCTTGGTACATACAGTGAGTGTCAAAAGTGATTAAGCGCCAATATAATTTCTGGAGGTACATGGAATTCGAGCAAACAAGTAAACAAAATGGATTCTAATAATAAAAATCAAATACTTTATTCAATAAAAATAAATCAAAATAAAAATAAAAATTAAAAATATAACTTTTGGAGAGCGATTTGAATGTTTAGTTTGCAACACAAATCAGGTACGTTAACTTCTTTCTTTTGTACGAGTATGTAATTTAACCGTTTGAAATAAAAATACGAAAAAATATGACAGACGGAATGGCTTATTGCGCATCGGATGGTATACAAAACTCATTTTCGACATAACTCGACTTATACTGTTATTCCTTGTTGCCACATACAATGATCTGAACATATTTTATTTCTTGTCTTCGCTCTAGGCCGTGTTTGAAGAGAATCGTAACGTTATGCAAGGTCTGATAAAAATCTGGAGTTCCATTTATTTAAAAAATGCATAACTTGCACTATAATGGCAACTTCTATCTCAGATGAAGCAAAGGGTTCCAAAATTCTTCACTTTAATAGTGGGATTAGACAGAAATGAGTTTAAATTGTTCATTGACCTATTTCTAAATGGTGGTTAAATTTTAAGGGCCGATGTTGAATGTGAACCACACCTAACGTCAAGTTTTTTCTGCATTTCATTTGACATTTCTCAATTTCAGACTAACTCAGTTTGAACCATGGAAAGATACACAATTGAGCAACGCGTTAAAGTTATTCAGGCTTATTATGAAAATGGGCGCTCAATCAAAATACATATTTTTTCGGTCAATTTAATCGTACAAATGTGCGTACAATCGGAAAAATCGTGCACAAATTTGAGCAAACCGGGTCTGTAGGAGATGTGAAAACACCAGTGCATGCTCGTACAGCTCGTACTGCAGAAAATATTGCTGCTGTTCGCGATAGTGTGGCTGACGAGCCGTCCACCTCAACTCGTCGTCGTGCCCAACAATTGCACCTCTCACGCTCGTCGTTGATGAACATTATGCATAAGGACTTGCATTTACACGCTTACAAGGTGCAATTGACTCAAGAACTAAAGCCTCTTGACCATTTCAAGCGTCATCAATGGTCAGAATGGTGGCAAGAAATAGCAACAGTGGATGATCAATTTTCGAAGAAAATCATCTTCAGTGATAAGGCACATTTTCACCTCAGTGGATTCGTCAATAAGCAGAATTGCCGCATTTGGGCGAATGATAATCCAAGAGTGTTTGTCGAAAAACAAATGCAATCACAAAGAGTGACTGTTTGGTGCGGTTTATGGGCTGGCGGCATCATCGAGCCGTATTTTCTCCAAAATGAGGCCGGTCAGCCAGTTACTGTGAATAATAGTGTTCGCTATCGTGAGATGATAACGAACTTTTTATGGCCCGAATTGGAAGATATGGATGTGCACGATATGTGGTTTCAACAGAACTGTGCCACTTGCCACACAGCTAACGAAACAATGGCTCTTTTGCGCGACAAATTCAATGGCCGTGTTATCTCACGTGGTGGCGATGTCAATTGGCCGCCAAGATCATGTGATTTGACCCCGTTGGACTTGTTTCTTTGGGGTTATTTGAAAGAAAAGGTGTACGTCGAGAAGCCAGCAACAATTCAAGAGCTAAAGGATGAGATAATTCAGCACATTAACGGCATAGAACCTCAATTATGTCTTAACGTCATCGAAAATTTGGACCATCGGATGGATTTGTATCGCCGAGGTTGCGGCGGCCATTTGGCCGATATTTTGTTCCATACACAATTGAACCATACCATATTATCTTAATAAAAAGAAATGACAATAATTTCCTAAATAATTTGTGTTTTATTCAAAATCAACATCGGCCCTTAAAATTTAACCACCCTTTATTACGAATGACCCTTTTACTAAGTATTGTTACTTGCGACTTATAGGTACTATTAGGCAAGTTATGCATTCGTAAAAAAATCGAACTCGATCAAAGTTGACATTACGAGGATAGCGAAGACCAAAAAAGTGGGTCTCGCAATTCTGTCTGTCTGTCTGTCTATTCGACTACAGCCTAAACGGCTCGGCCGATTTTCGTTAAACTTGGTAGATACCGTGTTTAATGTTTTCTACCCCACGTTTTTTTTAAGACCAAAAATACGATTTTTTTCGAAATTTTATAAATATTTTTTTTTTCTCAGAAACTGTTTAACAGATTTAAAAAAAAGAAATCATAAAATTTCATTTAGTTAAAGCTAGGTAGTGGTTGAAAGCAATTTTCCATAAAATGGTTATTTTTTTGGTTTGTTTTTGATTTTCTCGAAAACGGTACAACCCATTGAAATAATTTTTTTATGCTAAAGCTCCTCTAAAATTTGAATAGTATTGCATATTCAAATTTTCAATTTTTTTTTGGATTTTTAAAAAAAATTTCAAAAATTTTGTTTGAAAATTCAATATTTCGAAAACCCCATGCTCGATTTTTTTCAAACTTGATAAATAAAAGTTATTTATTATAATCTACAAGATTTGGGAAAAAGCTTTGGTTTACCTAAAAATAAAGGTACCACCATACAAATGTTAAAAAATGATTTTCGAAAATCACTTTTTTTCTAGAAAACGGTTCCTAGAATTTTGATTTTTTTCTTTCGTTTAATTCTTACGATCCATAATTTAATAAAATATATATATTATATTACTGACTATACCTACCATAGAACGATTTTTTCGAATTTTAAATTTCTCACTATCGGCATAACGGATTTTTATTAAATTTTTTAAAGAGAAGCTTCTATAAAGTTTAAAAATATTGCATTTCAAGACTTAATAGATTTTTTTTGCAAAAAATATTTTTTTTAATGTTTTAAATTTTTTTTAAATAAAAGATAATTTTTTTAAGAAACCACTATAACGACTTAAAATTTTTGTTCTGGCATAAATTAATATTTGTTTGAACCACATGGCATCTTGTTTTTGGCTCCAACTACTAAAGGAGTTGTTTTAGTCTATTAAATAAAATGCACGACTGGGTGGCACGAACTTGCTCCTATGTAATAGTCTAGGAATTTTAAAAACGAATGTTATCAGAGAAAACTGTTCATAAGGATAAAATGATTTTTTTTAAATTCTTTAAGTAGTAAGAGATAAAAACAGAATGATATGCAAATATGAATTTATGCAGGAACAAAAATTATAAGTCGTTGTAGTGGTTAATTAAAAAAAATAAGCTTTTATGTACAAAATTTTTAAAACATTTTTAAGAAAAAATTTTGGTACGCCAACCTTAAGTTTTTATTATTGCAGGAATAAAAGTCTAATTTCCAAAAAAAAATACTAAGCCGTTCTCGAGATATCGAATTTTTCAAAAAAAAAATACTTATTTTTCTAAAAATTGAAAAAATATTTTTTTTTTAAGTTTTTTAAACTTTTTATAAGCTTTTTTATAAAAAAATTCATTAAAATTAACGATAATGAGAAATTCAAAATTCGAAAAAATCGTTCTATGGTAGGTACAGTCAGTAATATATAGATTTAAAATTTTTTTTATTAAATTATAAATCGTAAAGATTAATCAAAAGAAAAAAAATTTTAGCAAAATTCTCGGAACCGTTTTCGAGAAAAATGCGATTTTCGAAAACCATTTTTTTAAATTTGTATGGAAGCTACCGTTAGTTTTAGATACATAAAACAAAAATTTTTTTCTTATAGATTATATTAAGAAACTTTTATTTGCCAAGTTTGAAAAAAATCGAGCATGGGGTTTTCGAAATATTGAGTTTCCAAAAAAAAAATTTTGAATTTTTTTTTTAAAATCCAAAAAATTAAAAATTGAAAATTTGAATATGTAATAATATTCAAACTTTGGAGGAGCTTTGGCATAAAAAAAACTATTAAAATCGGCTGTACCGTTTTCGAGAAAATCAAAAACAAAAAAATGGACCCAGGGGGGCTACCGAAAATAACAATTTTTTGTAAATTTTTTTTAACCATTAGCTAGTTTTAACCAAATGAAATTTTTCGATTTTTTTTTAAAAATTCTGTGGGACAGTTTTTGAGAAAAAAAAATATTTATAAAATTTCGAAAAAAAAATCGTATGGCAGTTACCGTTAAAAATAGAAAAAAACGTCCGGGGGTAAAAAATTAAAACCCATATCTACCAAGTTTGAAGAAAATCGGCTGAACCGTTTAGGCTGTAGTCGAACCGACAGACAGACAGACAGAATTGCGTGACCCCCTTTTTTTGGTCTTCGCTACACCGAAAAAAAAAATTTGATAATACAACTGTAAAATTGATATTTTTCGGTGATAAAAGTCGTCCAACATTAAAAATATCAAAATTGATATGTCTGTCATATCAAAATAACATTTTTTTAAATGTAAATTTAATAATTTAAATATCAAAATGACATTCAAATATCAATATTATTTTGATTATTTTGTTTACACTTTAACGTTATAATTATCAGAATGATATTATTCTTTGATATTTTTAAATGTATATTTAATAATATTTATCTCTCATTTACATTAAAAATATCAATTTTTCAGTATCTAAAAAACATTAAAAATATCAAATTGATATGTCTATCATATCAAAATAATATTTTTTTGAATGTAAATTTAATAATTTAAATATCGAAATGACATTCAAATATCAATATTATTTTGATAATTTTGTTTACAGTTTAACGTTATAATTATCAAAATGATACTATTCTTTGATACTTTTAAATATACATATATTTAAAAATATCCATTTGACATTAATATACTTATACTTACCCTTTTCATTAATCTCAACCCATTTCGACCTTTTTAAATTAAAACAAAAAAAAAAACGTTAAAATTTTCCAAGTAGTTTTATTTGTTTTCAAAAAGTTTTATTTCTAATTACATAATTTCCATTTGGTAAAACATATATGTACGTGAATTGGTGGACCAGTAAATCCTTTAAATTGATTGTCGATGGTTACTCCACAAGCTATTAGAAACAAGCATAGATTTAAGAACGGCATTTACGAATTTCAAGAAAGTGGTTTAAGAAAATTTGGCATTGGCTAAATACTTACATTTTAAGTCATTGAATGTTTCTTCCAAGTTCCACTCTTTTAATAACTTTTCAAGTTCAGAGCACTCGGAATTATTAAAAGTGTTTTCACCGTCACCGACACTTCCAGTCAAACTGTTATTAATATAAGAATTCAGTTCATTTTCCGACCACTCAACACAGTTATTATAATTAATATTTTGACTTTACGAAAATAAAATTTATAAGCGAAATCACAAATATCTTACGTACTTCACCGGTTTAAAATCAATGACTGAGTAAAAAGTAAAAGGCTACTTAGATCGATTGGGAAGTTTGATATTTTAAGTCATCAAAAAAATGTAATTTTTACATTTTTCCCATCAAATTGATATTAAAACAATGTTGTTTTGATATTTAAAAATATCAAAAATATACTATTTATGTTTTTAGTATCAAATGGATATTTAAAAAATGTTGTTTTGATATTTTAAAATATTAAAATTTGTAACATAAAATGTTGTGTATCGAATTGATATTCAAAAAATGTTGTTTTGATATTTTAAAATATCAAAAATATACTATTTATATTTTTAATATCATTTTGATACTGAAAAACGTTGATCTTACATTTTTATTGTGAAAATGATATTAGTAATGGAAATAGTAGTTTTGATATTAAAAATTGATATTACAATGTAAAAAAATGACTTGATAAATTGATATTTTATTGTTTTCCTGATATGAAAAATATAATCGTGATATTTTTTATATTAGAATAACAACTTTTTACTGCAATTTTAGTGAAATTGATATGATATGTGTATTGATATTGAAAAAATATCAAAATGATATGTCTTTTTTTTTCAGTGTATCATCGTAATGTCAACTTTGAGCAAAATCACGAGCTCGATTATTTTTACGAATGCATAACTTGCCTTATAGTACCTATAAGTCGCAAGTAAAAATTAGTTTTATGCTTATGAACAGTTTTTTTCTAATAAGATTCATTTTTGAAATTCTTATAGTCTTTTTACATAAGAGCAACTATGTGCAACCCAGTCGTGCATTTTATTTAAATTGAGAAAGCGGATTGGGTTGAACAAAAGAGGAGGCTTCTGACCAATAGAGGAAATCCTGTAACTTACCGATGAAAAAAGCTTGTAAAAATATGCCCTTGGCACTCGCATAGAACCTTACACATATATTTTAAAGTGAAAACAAATTGGAGCATTTAAAACGGTGCTTAAAATTAAATGAGGGGTTCAAAAAATCTTCAAATTCCAAATCCTTATTCATAATATTTTGATAAGCAAGAGTTCTGCATTCAACATCTAGCTCATTAACAACAAGTCCTGCTTCAATTTAAACTGAGAACAATTGTAGGAATAGGGTTAGACTTAGAGATTTCTTTCGTTGAGCTTTTCTTTGTACGGCTTCTACGACTTTGTCTTGAAACTTAACACGTTTTCAAATTTGCAAAGTTATTAAAATATAGTAATCTCTGTACTTTGATTTCACATTTTATATAACGTCATATGATATGCTCCTACCACTAATCACAAATTAAGCTTGTGTTTAGAGAACCATCATCAATATATTGTAAATAGTTCCCTTAGGAATTCCTTAATGTTGATAGATAAGTGCTTTATATGTAGCTAAAATTTTTACCTTAAAGGTTTTACATTTAAAATAATTTTTCTTTTTTAATACTTCCTTTGAACTTCCTGGCTTTAATCGGAGTGCGCTGATCCTATATTTTCCCATGTTTAATTAAAAATTTAATTGATATGAATTGTTTTATTAATCAATCATATTTGGGGCTTGAAATATTTCATAACAACCTTTTCCTTATTTGAAAAAGGTACCTAGAGACGTTCGTTTAAATTAAATTCAAATTTGAATCACATTTCAAAAAATAAACAACCGTACTTCCCGTACTGTAAGCTAAGTATTTCCTTGATCAATATTTTATTTGAAGCAGGTCTATTTTTTTATCTGATGTAATACTCTTTTAAATTGAGCCCAGGTACTTTCGGCTAAGCCTAGAACTAAATAGCAAAACACACAGACCAGAGACTAATTTATCATGTAGATCCAAGTTGATAAAAGATAATAACCTGATAAACGAAAACTGTCAATTCGAAGTTGAATTATTCTCCTACGCAAAGGCGGTTGCACAATTCAGCCAAAGCACCTTTGACGTCTTACATGACTTCGAATAAGTTAGTATAACAAAATTTTTGATTTGAAAATATCCTGACAACTTGATTTAATTCAACGGCCAATTACTGTCGGTCACGTTCAATTACCGTTGACGTATGTTGGCGTTCTCCAACAAAAACGATTAGTTCAAAAAAGTTTGTCTCAATCTCTGATTGGGCTTCAAACCCACTAAAGCTAAAACATGAAAACGTAAGATAACTATTGAAATGTGGTACGGTACAGCATTTCATATCACATTTGTGTTTCCTCGCTCTCGATCACTCTTCGAACCACACAACGAACGGACGGACGGACGGAGGTCTCCTCTACTGTGTAGTATGGTCCCAAAAAAATAAAACACAACTCGAGTCTCGACTCTCGACTTCTCGAGTACATCGATTGAGGATTGAAAACGATGAATCTAGTGACAGATAGAAATTTATGTTCTCCTTTAATCACCGACAATTCTGATTGATTATGCATTCATAATTTTCTTATTATGCGATTTTTATGATCCACGGACTACGCGGCGCGGCAGAGGCGGTGGCGGTGGTCGGTGCGGCGCGCGAGTTAATATGCGGCAGAATGTACTGTGCAAAGTCCAACTTTGCATCACAATAAATTATTAGTATATTGTTATTGAATGGTTCGCTAGAAATTTACTTTTGGATAACTTATGAATGTTAAACAGACAATGCTGCTTGCTTCTAAGAATGAAGGCCCTCTTCGGTGTTTACACGTAAAGGCCTTCTTTTACGGACACTTTTTTATACAAATATTGTTCATCGTTACTTTGCTTTACATAGTCTCGCAGGCAGTGTTGCGTTTAGAAGACAAAAGTTGTGGTTTATGTTTAGGTAAATCTGTGAAGTATTTCAACCGCTTAAATTTTTAAATTTAGATAAACTTTTGCAACATCTCAAACCCAGACAAATTAAACGGAAAACTAGTGTGAAATTAATTTAATGGGACTGATAATATAAAACTTGCTAACTCACCCGGTTTAAATTCACCGAGTGAACTCGGTCTGATTGATGAGTTGGGCCGAATTTGTGTGTTATTTTAACAATCTTTTCTGTAAGTTATAATAAAGAATTGGACGATTTGGTTGAATGGAACGAGAAGATTGTTGTGTTTTAAAATTGTAACCCATTTACTTAGTAACATTAAATAAATCTGGTTTATTATTTTAACCTAGATCCTCGTTTAATTTAAAAAAATACAAACATGAGTTTAATCTTACCAAGAAGATTGATTAATATTAAATTTGAAATGTGTTAAATTAATTTATTGTAAAAAATCTTCAAGTAACATTTTTAAATATTTATTTTGAACACACTCACTTTGGACACAAAATATCCAATACATTTCCTACTCAAACACAAGACTTAACCCCACCTGTGGTAATGAGCTTGTAAATCAAATTGTAGAGCGTCTAAATTCCCACCAGAGGCCTTGGTAACTGTTAATCTATTGAGCCATAGCTCAATTATTGCCACCAGCCTGCTGTTCCGAAAGCCATCATGGGCGTAGTACCTGCTCATCTGACGCCACTAGGGCCATTATACCTGCCAATCTGCCAGTGCAAAAGCCTGCTGTTCCGAAAGCTAACTGGGGCGTAGGACCTGCGGATCTGAGGCCACCAGGGGCTTTATGCCTGCTGATCTATCGGTGTGAAAGGCTGCTGTTTCCAAAGCGTTGTACCTACCGACCACTTATCATCTTTTATTTACTGCTTTATTGTATAAACACTGAGGCTGACATGGCTGTCAGCAGGAGAACCGACACACTTAGACCATGAGTTGGGCCATTGTGATACTATATTGAATATTGGAGACATTCTCCCTGATCGTTAGGCCAATTGAAGCTCGTTATAAATTGAGTGCGATTGCATGATTCTATATGGGTTTGCCAGATCACTAAGAGTATTGATTTCCCATATGGAGTCAACGACTTCGGGATAAGGTAGGACATGTACAGAGAAGACGAAGGATCAATTCCTCACCTTCTACTTCCATGCAGCTTCTGCAAAAATCGTTAGAATAAACTTCAAGCCAAGTTGTGTGCTTTCCTAGCAGTGGATGGCGTAGCGAAAATGTCGAACAAGTCTTATTTTACAGGCAGAAGAAGAAGGCGTGCCTGCCGTCGAAGTTGGAAGTCATTCTGGTCCCACCACAGAGCAGGGTCAAGACGAAGTCGACTCACCAGAAGTACCTCAAGCTTCTAGTCACAAGCTTCCAGAAGAAGTGAACCTCGATGTTGCCAAAGAAGACATAATTGAAATCGAGCCTTCTGCTCCTGCCGAAGCCAAAGATGTGAATCTCGACGATCTAGGTTTCTGGCCTTCTACTATGACCGACGAAGTCACAACACTTCTAGTACCTACGTCGCGGATCTGACTCAGTACAGCACATCGATTCCATCGATGAAAGGGTTCTCCGAACTCGCCTTTGAAGCAATCCTTGCATTGTTTCTGTTGCAAGCTGTTTGGCAATTCCGGCTCGAACTTCGCATCTGAAGAAGGATTCGACAAATGGTGGAAGCTAAATCCAAGAATCGGAGACCATGAGAACAGCCTGGACCATGAGCAGAGCTTCTTGAAATGGAAAGAGTTGGAAGTTCGTCTGAACCGTAAAGCAACCATCGATCAGAAACAACAAGAAGTTTTCAAAAGTGAGGAGAAGAAGTGGAGGGATGTACTATACCGGTTGCTGAATAGCCGTGGTAGAATCTTTCATCGACTTCTTCGAACCTAAAGGAAAAAATGCAGAAGATCTCAGCAACGATATAATCACGAAGATAACATCAGACGGACTGGCCATACAGAACTTGAGAGGACAGGCTTATGACAACGCTGCCACAATGTCAGGGATCGACAATGGAGTTCAAGCCCGGATTAAAGCACTGAATCTGAAAGCTACATTCGTTGCATGCACAAACCACTTACTCAACTTGGCTGGGGTACACGCTGCTTCTGAATCAGTGAATTCCGTGACGTTTTTTGGAACTCTGGAAAAGCTATTTGCCTTCTTTTCTGCATCAACTGCTCGGTGGAACGCTTTGGTTGCCGTCACAGGTCAAGCAGTGAAACGAGTCCCTGAAACGCGCTGGAGCGCTACACATGAAGCTGTTAAGACGCTAAAAAATAAGTTTCAGGGAGTTCTTGAGGTACTGGAAGAATTGACGAATTCATCTCAAACTTATGAAACAAGATTGGGAGCCAGTCTTCTTCGGACAGCCATGCAGTCATTCAACTTCCTCACTTTTCTTGGCTTTTGGGCTGCAGTGCTACCTGAAGTATGGTAAGTGAGTGAGTGTGGTAAGTGTGCTCAGAAACTCTGAGCTTTAAAGATTTTTCTAGTGGAGAGCAGAGACCGTTTCGTCCAAGCCGCAATGGACTTTGCTGAGACCCTCTGCGAAAAACTCGGAATCGAATTCAAAAGGAGAAGAATTCACAGGAAAAAACGCATGCATGGCAATGAATCCGCAAATGCAACTTTGTTTCACGACAGGAACTCCGTCGAGAGGAGTTCTCATCATTTGACAAGATCATTCAAGAAATGACGACTCGATTCCAGCAAGTTCAAGAAATAGCGGACAAGTTCGGATTTTTGACGCCAGCGAAACTTTTGGACAGCAAGTACGAGGGTGATCTTTCCCATGTATTAGACGACATCGACAAGGACGAGTTTCAGATGAAGGAAGCGTTTCCAGCAGTTTGTCACCAGTTCTGAATCAGAGGAAGATATATAAGAAGCAAAGGACCACTGGAGCTCCTCCAGTCCATCAAACTGAATCTGGGAATTTCGGTTCCAAATATAGTCATCTTGATTCGTATATATTTGACTTTGGCAATTAGTGTGGAAGAGAAGTTTTTCGAAGCTAATCAAAAATTGTTTTAGATCCAATATGAGCTCCACTAGACCTGTGAAATGATGTCTCGAAATTTAATTTTAATTAAGTATTGAATGGGGCGACAAGAGATGGCAAGCTACGTCACTGTTTCCTAGCAAACATTGTCCTGTTTAAACACCTATTATATAGACTGGGTGAGACCTACTGCTTTGGCATAAGTTTACGCGTATAGCCATATAGGAAAACCTATATTGGCCTTATATGGCAATAAAGGTATCATTTTTTTCACTTTTGTCGAGTTCGTCAGCTTTAAAATTTCTCGGAATGTCCCTGTGACGTGCATCCAGCAGAGGTGAATGTTACACTGTTGCACCATTTCCATCAGAGACGAGCTGAGATTTAATGGCTTCTTGGCTGTCCGAGAAGATCCGGATATCTTTGTTTTATATCATTTCTTGAGAAAAGTCAGGACTTCTTAAATTGACAAAAGTTTTGTCTGGAACACGCTGCAGTGATTGGTAAAACGAAAATTTAAATTTAGTCTGCCTGAGTATAGCTCCACCAAACCCATCATTAGTTTTTGATCCATCGGTGAAAAAATGGATTGAATCAACTTCCAGGAATGCCATGTGCTTGCCATCTCCTGGTCTGGCCAACGATTTGTTCAAAAAATTCTCGAACAATGATGCCGTCAATCCAAAATCCACACCAAACAATGACTCTCTGTGAATGCATTGCAATTTGATGGATCCGACAAATTCGACAATTTTGCTTGTTAATTAACCCATTCATTTAGAAATGGGTCTTATCGCTGAATATGACCAAACATTTCGGTCAACTTCTAACTGCTCGAGATCCCAGTTATCAAACACAGACACACGTCGTTGTATATGATCGTTTATTCTGAGTTCCTGGGTCGCTTAAAGTTTGAACAGGCTAAGGCCGAAGTCATGACGCAAAATTCGCCAAGTTGTGGTCTGCGAAAGGCCGAGTTCTTGTGCGCGATGCGGAATTGTCTCCATCGGTTTCCCTAGCGCACTCCCACGGACAGTAGCGATATTTGGATCCAACTCGTTGTCAATTTTCCTCCCGGTAAAAAGATTATGGCGTCCGAAAAATGGCCGAAGAGGGCAATGTCATTCTTTGCACATTTTGTTGAACGCTATAACTCTCCAGTCAATTTGACAGATGCAGCTTCAATAATATTGCCACAATTACCTGTCAAAGTTCGAAAATCCCTCTTGGGTAACCCTTTCTATAATAATATACATATGTTTAAGGAAATTTCAATAAAAATGCATTTCAGGTTTTAGCGAAAAATTCACATATCGGAAATAGAGGTTTTATTTCCATGTATCTCGTTAATAGCTCAACCAATTTTCATGAACATATTGATGAGTATAACAAATATGATTGTATTCCAAAATTGAAACAAAAATTCTAAGAAGAAATAATATTCTTTTGAACTTTTGACCTTTTTTAAGAAATTAATGCAACTACTGTATAGCCTTGGACTACAAGCGCACGTTCGTCTGATCTGTTCCTTATATTATTAATAGCCAAATTGGATGTTTAACATATACATAAGTAATATCTCATATGACTGACAGGTACCTTTTAATGATACTTTAAAAAAGACATTTTTTCCCGAAAATTATTTTATATAAAATTTTCGGTATTATTTATCGTGTCTGCCTGAAACTCCTTACAAAAATTGACAAGTGAAAAAAACGTTTAGTCCACGACATTACTCTGTCCGAAAGCCTCTAAGACTTTGTCCGGTAAAGACATAATGAACATGCATTTACAACCCAACGACATAATACTAAAAATGATGATAATCGAAACGAAAAATGTCGTCATATTTGTTGTTCGACTCTTTGGAGCTTTTTTCTTCAATGATTTTTATTATACTGTTCCCTGATTGCTCTTTACTGGAGATGGTGGCTGGGTGCTGGAATGGTCTGAAAATGCCGCTGTCATAATTCCTTGTGTGTGACGAAAGCTGAAATGCATGTTATTTCTGTAAAGATTCACCCGATATCTCGCCACGATTAATGTTCACTCACCGGCGGAAACAACATCATCATCATCATCATCGTGCGTCAACGAAAGGCTGTCCTGTGTCCATTGTCCATCCATCCCAGGCGTACGTTTGTCTCTCATAAGCGAAGACGCAAGGATTTCGCGAGTATATGTATGCAGTAGGTACTCTTTGAATTCTGGTCGAATATTTTCACCGCGGAGGAGTCCATATTTTTGATCTTCATAAATCAATCTTCAGATAGCTCCCCTTGTGCGTATCAACAACCACATTTATGTGTGGAACCCATGCTATGGGGTCTTGGAGTTTTTTAAATTCTCAAAGCGAAACACTTGAGATCAGTGTAAGGCTTGGAACTTGTTACAGTAATAACATCGGACAAACTACGGAATGTCGGGTATGGCTTGTTGCTTAGCTGACTATGCGGGGACAAAAAATTACCAACTGCAATTCTTTCATCGCTCATGTGTGGCAAGTCATGTCGAGTTGAGCTGACTTTATGATGAGTTTAACATGTTTATAACAATTCCAAGTAGGCACTGTGGCATTAAATCATTCGGATGAGATGGGAAGCTTGAGAATCATCGAATTGACGAAATTAATTGGTTTGGGTTCGTGCGTAGCTCTGCCAATCAGCGTTTTAATGGGTCGAAAATGAGGTTATTCAACTCCTCTCAACATGCAGAATGGAATATTATTATTTGAAATTGTTATAAGCTAGAATTGGAGCAATACTATTGACAATAAATCATAGGAGCCAAGAGTGTTTGCAATCTGGCCTTGAATTTTGTATTGTTTTTAAAATTTCGTTAAAATCTTTTGACTAGTATAGAAATAGATGTACATAAGTCCAAATAGGATTAACAAAAGTTTTTACTTAGCGATATTGCTTGTGATATGGATATATTGATCTTATATGCAGTTCCAGGCAAGAAATAGCCAGGATCGTTGCTACGTGCATCGGACGCTGGCCATTTGTCACAACACTCACTGTCTTAGCTGCGAGAACCAACGGGAAAGGCACAATGATCAACGACTTGATCTCTTTTCTCGACGCAATTAAATAGCTCTAGGACGAACTTCGGTTACTTCTGTGCCGTGCCCTTGATTTGATTCATTAGACCGCAAGCCAGCGGACCGAGGGCTTTGACGGAGGCTTATTTTACAGCGGGCCAAAGGATCACTAAATTGGATAAGCTATTGCTTCAGCACCAGTCAACAAGGTTCCTAGCTTGGCACAATGTAAATGGTTTCGGATGCGTGTGTTGCTCCGGTTGAGTGAGTGATTTGAATTCCGGATGATTGTATAAAATCAAACACATAAAACTGAATGACTCCGTTAGAATATCCACAATTCCCCATATTAATTAAATGCACAGGTTAAAAACGAATTATGGTATCAATTCAAAATAGCGCAGGACTGGAATGTCATTTCTACCTACCTACCTATGAATATTCAAATTTGTTTGCATTAAAAAAATATTTTTTTTTTTTTTTAAACTCAATGGCGCAGTATTTTAAACAGCCTATACTATACTACTTAACAATTTGCTAACTTTATAGTAGTTTACTAACTCATTCTTAATTTTATACCCCCTCGACGGGTTTCACCCTGTCGTGGTGGGGGGGCATCAGCAGGTGGACTAGGTAACTAAGAAAACCCAGCAGGGAGTTTAGGGACAGTCAGGATTGAGACGATATGGGATGGTTAGGTTTCTGGTGACATGCCTAAGCCGGAAATTTAATGCATCCCGTAGTATTGATCTTGGTTGGTAAGGTTGGGTGGGACCGTAGGGTCTCTGGCTGCTTAGGTGGCTGGGGGTCTGAAAGTCCTACCAAAAAAAGGAGTATATGTGTTGGAATTGAGTTAAATTGGCATGGTTTTCATTGGGACACGAGACCAATGAGAACCTTTTGATTGATCTTGATGGTAGTTGGGGTGGGACTGTGGATTCTTGACTGGGCATGCAGTTGGGGGTCCTAGGTCTCACCTAAAAGGTTAGTTAGATTAGTAGCGTCCTTGTCCGTTCGCGGATGAGGATTCGAAAGTTTTTCTGGAAGGATGTAGAGGTTTTAAGGATGTCTGGGGTGTTAAGGATGCAAGAGGTGTCAGAAGTGGCAGATGTGGCAGTAATGTCATATCTGTCTGAAGGTTCAAGAGGTGTCAGAAGGGGTCAGAAGGGGTCCGGCATGTCTGATTGCTGGACTACTGTTGAATGTTGCTCACTATATACATGAGGCTTGGTGGCATGTCTCCCGTGTGTACCATGCGTAATTCCCAAGCCATCGCGTGGTGAGTAACTTTGATGGTGGGTCTAGTAGTTGGATGTGTCGGATGTTGGGAAGTTCTTCGGCTGGTTCGGAGCCTGGCTGGAGTTCTTCGAAGGTTCAAGAGGTGTCAGAGGGGTCCAATTGCTGGACTACTGTTAAAGGTTGCTTATATACATGTGGCTTGGTGGCATGTCTCCCGTGCGTACCATGCGTAATTCCCAAGTGTACGTGTGCTGAGTAGCTTTGATGGTGGTCTGGTCGTTGGATGTGTTGGATGTTGGGAGGTTCTTCGGCTGGTTCGCCCGGCTGGAGTTCTTCTGAGGTTCAAGAGGTGTCAGAAGGTTTTTTAGAGGTGTCAGAAAGGGTTTGGGGTTCCGGGTACTTGTACCTGGCGTCCTTCGTTAATAGCGAGAAGTGGAGCGTCATCCAGAGTTCTTCGGAACAAAGACCAGGGCGTCACCCGTGTGAACCGTAAGGGGATCAAAAGACAGGAGCGTCTCTCCTTGCTCACCAACTGGTGGCTAAAGACCGGGGCGTCTCCTGTGTGAACCGTAAGGGGATCTAAAGACTAGGATATGCATGAGATGTTCGTTGACCGCCCTCAACTTACTTTCTCAATATGTGTATCCTAGGGTTGCTAGGCCCAGGGTTTTGCAGTAACCTATCTGGAAGTGACTGATTCATATCCATAACCCCTAGGTTGAGTAGGAATTAGGCCATGTCCTCTTTTCCGTTTTCGCCTAGGGGGGATTTGATGACGTTGCGAGGCTCCACCGGTAGCTTTATACTGGTACCACGGGTGATAGTGCCCAGGATTTTGAGGGCAATTGTGCACATCTTCGGGTGTGTCAGTTCTCTTTTTCCTGGTATCTTGAGGTCGGCACCCTAGTGGGAGATCGTGGTGCCATGGTTTACTCCAAATGCGGAAACGAATGGGATTCAGGATTCTTTTCTTGGGTTCAAGAGACGTTGGTAGGTCTCGTCTTAAAACAAGAGATGTGCATATGCTGCAACATATCACAACTTTGTTACCGAAGTAGCTTGCTACGGAGGGGTTAATGGCTAGGACTAAATCTGGCTCCAATGGTGGTAGGCCACCCGTGGGGTAAAACCTTTAACTGGTAGGAATCCACGTAAAACTAAGGTTCATTCTAAATTTTATACATTTTCTAACTAGTATCGTGCTAAGAGAATTTTCTTAATAAATTGCTTCTGAACACACCTAAAACAATGACATTTCGTGTAAAAAAGTAAGTACCCGAACCTTTTTTGATGTTTGCAAATGTCAAAGAGTCATGAAGCTAGCACGATACTAAAAAAATAAAGTAGGTATTCGATGATTTTAACTTTATGAATTTTTGAATATTACAACAACAACTTGAATGAACTACCACCAAGTGGGTCTTTATTTGGCTGGAGTTATAGCTATTTCACGGGTGCCAAGCCGATCATCAGACTCCTTTATTATTGGTGCTTAGCCTTTATACTATCAAGTTTAATCGAAAAACTTTTTGCCTTGACTGAGATTTGAACCCAGACCTAGCGTCGTCAGAAGCCAATGCCCTACGCATCACGCTACCGAAACCACATGATCAGGTCCATCCCAATTTAGGTTTTATCGTTTATCAATTATCACTTGAGGACTAGCGTTTTTATTAGTCATTCAAGTTTTGTTGTTGTAAATTCGGTTTCTTTCTATTTCTCCGAACTCTGTTTATAAGCCAACAATTCGTTGTATATTATAAGGAGGGAGATTTTAATGAAAGATTTGACTCTGGTCAAGTTTTTAAATCTATTGAAGGGGTTTTTGTATGGTTACATACATGCAGTGTACCTGCGAAGCTTCATACATTTATAAATTTTTGAATATTACAACAAAACAACAACAAAACTTGAACGACTAATAAAAACGCTAGTCCTCAAGTGATAATTGATAAACGATAAAACCTAAATTGGGATGGACCTGATCATGTGGTCTGGGTAGCGTGATGCGTAGGGCATTGGCTTCTGACGACGCTAGGTCTGGGTTCAAATCTCAGTCAAGGTAAAAAGTTTTTCGATTAAACTTGATAGTATAAAGGCTAAGCACCACTAATAAAGGAGTCTGATGATCGGCTTGGCACCCACTTGGTGGTAGTTCATTCAAGTTGTTGTTGTAATATTCAAAAATTCATAAATGTATGAAGCTTCGCAGGTACACTGCATGTATGTAACCATACAAAAACCCCTTCGATTTTAACTTTAATAAAAGGGTAGAGAAATTATGATGCTATATTCGATTAAAATTTGCAAATTCGTTGTTTTAACCTAGTATCATACTAAAACAGCTTTAGCATCGTACTAATTCAATTAAAACTTCCCACCACTGTTTTTACCGGTATAAGTGTATTCATAACCCTTTGAGTACGCGTATAATCCTATCCTACTATCCTACTTCCTACTAATATTATAAATGTGAATGTTACGATGTATGGATGTTTGTTACTCAATAACGCTTGAACAACTGAATGGATCTTGATAAAATTTAACACACAAAAAAGTTATAGTCTGGATTATCGTATAGGCTACTTTTTTTTATTATCAGGGGAGAGGCATTGGGTGGTCGAAACACCCCAAAAATATTTATCTCTACTTCTATCTTCGTATTGCACTGAAATGTAGTACATTATACATAAGTAGTTGCATTGAAATGCCATACTTTGGTTGTGCGGGCCCAGAGGAGGGGCATTGTTTGATTAATTTACCTAAGCAGTAACGATAAAAACACTCAAAAAAGTTAAAAAAAAAAATAAAATAAAATTCTCCGAATTAAAAACAAAAAAATTTGACAAATATTTGTGTGTATTTGAATTAAAACTATTTTAAGGTAAGTTAAACTTTATGTGCCTACAGGTTTAACTACATACATTGTTGTAGGATAGTTACATACGTATGTGATTTGCTCATTGTTTGTTAGTTTTTTCAAAATATCCTTCGCTTGTCTGTTGTCTCCATTACCCTTAAGAAAAGGACTTGATTGGATTTATTAGTTTTCTGTTTTGTTTTAATCCAGGTACATGCATACGTTAAATAAAAATAATTCGTACGCTTTCAACTTCTCATGTCGAACAGGAGATCAGTTGTGATAGTTCTTGGCTAAGCTAAACGTGTTTATTATTTCAGTGGTAAGTCGTCTTTTTCAAATAGAGCTGTTCAACGATGACACACAGAAGTAAAATACTCGTAAACACCCAAAAACAACATTCCGTACTTCAAACAAGATTTCCATTTACACAAGATTTCCAATGCAAGAAAAACTGAGCGAATCTACAGAAACTTTAAGACACATGATTTATTTTGAAAAATTTCAGTTGAAAAAAAAAAAATTGCTTGTGGGAGTTTCCGCACGGGTACGCTAGAATAAAATAAAATGCACGACTGGGTCGCACGAACTTGCACCTACATATGTAATAAAATAAAAATAAAATGAATTTTTTTTAATTCTTTTAGTAGTAAGAGATAAAAACAGAATGCTATGCAAAAATTAATTTATGCAAGAACAAAACTTATAAGTCGTTGTAGTGGTTCCTTTTAAAAAATAAGCTTCTATGTACAAAATTTTTAAAACATTTTCAAGAAAAAAATTTGGTACGACAACTTTAAGTTTTTATTGTTGTACGAATGAGAATTAAATTTCCAAGAAAAATACTAAGTCATTTTTGAGATACCGAATTTTCCAAAAAAAAAACGATTTTTTTTTCAAAAAATTGAAAAAATATTTTTTTTTTAAGTTTTGAAATGCAATGTTTATTAAACTTTTTAGGAGCTTCTTTATAACAAAATTTCATTAAAATCCGTTATGCCGATAATGAGAAATTCAAAATTTGAAAAAATCGTTCTATGGCAGGTACAGTCAGTATAATAACTTGTTTTCAAATTCTTTTTATTAAATTATAGATCGTAAGAATTAATCCAAAGAAAAAAAATTTTGGCAAAATTCTCGGAACCGTTTTCGAGAAAAATACGATTTTCGAAAATCATTTTTTAATATTTGTTTGAAGGGTACCGTTAATTTTAGGTAAAATAATTTCTTTTTTTCTCATATACTGTAGATTATATGAAGAAACTTTTATTTATCAAGTTTAAAAAAAAAAAACAGCATGGGGTTTTCGAAATATTGAGTTTTCAAAAAAAAATTTTGATTTTAAAAATCGAAATTTTTTTTTGAAAATTTGAATACACAATCAGCCTTATTGTGAGTTTCGCCCGAAAAACATTTCCCCCAAAAATTTTTGTTCCCCCGAAATTTTAAAAGCTGTTATGAGTTTCGCCCGAATAAAAATTTCACTTCGAATCAAGAGTGACAGTTCGAAAAATAGGCACGTTCAGAAAAATGAGGACCGCAATAAATTCTCACTCCACTGTGAAGGAAACTGTTAACTAAAATAGTGCTATAATTGAATTTGGGACATCAGTTATTTGTCGAGATTACTTGCAATTTTTAATTGGATTATCTGAAACGAATAATTTGCACACCTATTTTTAAACAGCGGACTTATCGCGTTCGGAAAATGAACAGGGGTGCCAGCACGTATGTAACTTGATACAATCGAGTCTAGTCGATATAATCGAGTATGGGAGTTCCTTATTTGATTCAATCGAATCGAAAACAATCGGTTGTTCTCGATTGTATCGACCTAACTCGATCGTATCAAGTTACGTGCTAGGGTCCCAGACCTTCTTGTGAGTTTGAACAAACATAATGTATGTTTTGTTTTGACAATTGTTAAATAAAAATTTCAGGATATAAAATTAAATTGTTATTTTAAAATAAAGAAAGGATAATTATCATAAATACAGCATAGCATAGCGCTACATATCTTGTCTGAGGAAGAATAAATGTTTGAGGAGCGATCACTTCGAAGGAATTTGATGGATCACTCTAATCCTTTGGAGATTCGTGAATGTGAGAAGGAATTAATCCTTATTTTTTTCGCAGATTTCATCAGTACTACAGGCAGATGGTTTCTTTGCAGAGGGTGGGTACCAAAAAGGAGTTGGCAAAGACCACGATGTTGGTTTGGCACAATCCACTTTTAGCCTTATTCTTACTTTTTTCTAATCAAACTTACTCTTCACTTCTTCCAAAATTCGGCCACTTTCTCCCGATTTGCTTTAAGTGAAGCCCTTGGCAATTTCAGGATTCTTCTGCATTTTACTAAGCAGCATATCGCTTTGGTCTTTTTTTATTGTTTTGCTCCTGCATTTTAACAAAAAACATGATTTTTAAATTTTCTTATCTTAAAAAAATAAACAAACAACTTACATTTTCCGCCTTATTGTGCTCTTGTTCGCCTAATAAAAATATGTGAAAATTATGGCCGTGAATGGCATATCATTCCGCACGAAATGATTGTTCACAATAAGGGGAATTTTTCATACATGAATAATTATTCGGGTGAAACTCACAATAGGCGAAAAGTGAAATGTCAAATTTTCCGGGTGGAATATTATTCGGGTGAAACTCACAATAAGGCTGAATAATATTGAAACTGCTGGAGAGCCTTAACATAAAAATATGATCAAAAAATGAAACAAAAAAAGGTTCCAGGGGGGCAACCAAAAATAACTATTTTTTGGACAATTTTTTTCAAACCATTATTTAGGTTTAACTAAATGAAATTTTCTGATTTTTTTTTAAATCTGTGGGACAGTTTTTGAAAAAAAAAAATATTTATGGCAGGTACCGTTATTTTTGGTCTTAAAAAGAAAAGAAAAAAACGTGCGGGGGGAAAAATTAAAACCCACATCTACCAAGTTTGAAGAAAATCGACCGAGCCGTTTAAGCTGTAGTCGAACAGACAGACAGACAGAATTGCGAGACTTACTTTTTTCGTCTCCGCATTCATCGTAATGTCAACTTTGATCAAAATATCCAGTTCGAGAGTTGTAAGTCACTAGGACCTGGTTCTCTTTGAACTGTTGCACCACCAAATTTAATTTTAATTTTCAACTAAATAACAAACTAAAATAGTTTTAGTACTTTACTACATCGTTTAAAATGTTGGGCAATTGAATTCAATGTATAGAACTATTGTTAAAAAAAAAAATATATAAAGAACTCTTCAATCTCAAAGCTAAATAATTTGTAAATTTAAATAAATAAGTCACTGAGTTTCAAAGAGAGAATCAGGGCCGAACAAGCTATACCTGCAAGCTGTGCAAATGCGCAGGGCGCTGAACCTAAGGAACGCCTTGGGCAAGCGTTAAAAAAGCCACTACTTCATAACCACTACCTATCTTCTTTTTTAAGTCTCATTTCTTTATATAGCTCACACCAATATTGATATTCATTATATCATTATATAACTAACAGCTAATTCTTAACTTAAAGACAAATATATATGTATGTACATATCTACTATTCCAAAAATAAGTCGATCTTTAATTTCCTATACACACCCACACTCCCACAGTAAAAAAAAATACTTCACAAAATCTTTACAAAGTGCCGATTTTATTCGCTTAACAACAGATACCTATGTACCTATTTGCTATTTTTCTCTCTAACAATCTACTTACTGTTACATTATTCTTTCACACTCGCCATCGCATGTATGAGTGAAGGCATTTATTTTATTTTGATAACCCTCCCCTATGCAGTGTAACATAAAACAAAATTTCAACAGCAAATACAGACGATTAAAAGCTTGCATGTTGATAACATGCACCCGATGTCAATTCTTCTATATGAAATCGAACTCAGCAATGTTACTCAAACAGAAATTCTGAGGTACAAAATTCTTACTCATTGACATAACAGCGCGCAAAATTAAAAGTTGCGTCAATGAATTTAAACTCTTCCGGTTGAGTGTTTCTTGCACTATGTTTTATTTTGGCACTGGCCTCTCTTTTTGAGTGAAATTTTATCTCTGTCATGTCGTGTGGCTCGTGAAACAAGGGGTTGAAATATGGAAATAATGGCCGCGTTCACTTCGTAGACCGATAGTATATCTAAGATACTTTAGTATCCGATACGTTGGCGAACGACCAAAACCGGATAGGTATCATTTACTGTCAAACTCAAAAAAAACGACACTTGAATAGTCCAGGGTTGACCGATTCAACTACATGCCTAATTTACTACAATTTGTTACGTCTGCTACATACGTAGTTAATTCATAAAAAAAATAGAATAATGGAAACCAAACAATTTTGCACATTTATGATCTTATGAAGGTTTGTACAAAAACTGAAAATGTTTCATTTACCATAAGGATGAGGAATTGTAGGAATTATACATGATAGATGGGAAGTTTATTTTTGAAGACAAACAATTTTCTTTTGCATAATAAAAGGATTTGGATTATGAACACATGATTTAAAGATATTTTTTAATGCTGAATTTATTGTACAAGGTATGTTGCGACGAGTTAGTTGCATCAAGAGAGCATTTGCTAATCCGCAAAACAAACAATTAATATAATACATATGTATGTATACTGGATTACAAATCCTACGAATTTTTTTTATTATAATAATTCATTAAATATTTAAGAATATAATATGGTATATCCCTTATAAATATATACCTCTGACAATGTCTCTATTAAGTTTTTAGTTCAAATTTTTGATAATTTAATCCTGCAATGAGGAAAAGTAAATTGAAAAGTGCAGATTTTTTAACCACAAATTATCTCACGCCAACGAGGTTTCTTTTTTTTTTTTGTGATTTTAATTAGCGGTGAGCTTTAAGCCGACAGAGTTAAGCTACGATTTCTTTTAGTGATTGTTCGCATTTGGTGAGCAGACGCTGTCGTTTCAAGGTACGTACATATAAATATTACCAAAAAAAAAACTTTTTAAAAATAATAAAAACCAAGAACTGGTAATTATATTTAAACAGTTTATTTTTAAGGAGCGCAGCACACTTGTCGAACAGAGCTCCAGTACGATCATTTTTCATTTTAATTGGAGTAAATCCACCTCCAGCCCAATAATTATGTAGCTTTTTGACCAGCCATTTTCACTTCGCTTATTAAAATGAATAAGTCCAACTAACATACTCTCCATCTGCAGAGCTAAACTCTTTAAATCTGGCAAAAAAAAAAACTACCATACAACTCTGTTATATCCCATTGTTATATCTAGGTATTAATATCTTGTTATGAAACTGAACTGGGTTTCATAACATTTTTATTTTAAGAGGTAAACACTTGCAGCTTAAAACTACTTAAATCTTATACCTAAACTATTTTCTCTTCTTGCAAAAAGATTTTATAAGCTTATAGTCTTAAAAGAACCCTCCTCTGAAAACTCAGCTCTAAATATGTCCATATAATCCCATAACAAGTTATGTTTAAGAGTTAAGATCATTTCATATTTCTATGAAAACCCTAAAAGAATTTGAGTTTAATATCTCCTATATCAAGAAACAATCTGAAGTTCAAAGAATAAAAGCTTTACAGTAGGATCCGAATGAGATCTTGAATGCAACAAACTTTACTTTTCTAAATTAGTAAATTAGTACTAGACGTAACAAATGTTAAAAAGTTACAGTTCGGCCAACCCTGTACTCGACACAAAAGAAAATAGATCAGCTGAAATGTCAGCTGTTCTGCAAAATTCCCCTTGGATAGTTTAGTATACCAAAAGTTTTTGGATAGCTTTAGATTTCTGCTTGACATCAGCTGTATCGTTAATCAGTTGTTTTTTCCTATGGGATTACAACAACACCAACAAATCCGGATACCTTTGGATACGTACCCGAACGCGACCAATGATTGATGATGATGCGATGACTAAGACTAATGTTGAGGTTTGTCGTTAATGAGTGAATCTGTTTTATTCAATGTCTTCTTTTCTCTATTTTTTGTTCTTGCCAGTTATTGTTTACATTTAAAACAAGGGATTTTTTGACTAATCTAATTACTTTATTTGTCTATTGTGGTAAAAAAAACTCAAAACAAAAGAAAGGATAGGGAAAGAATCTATATTGAGAATAAAACTTGCTACGCTGCTATTTTAGTAGTGTATACGAGTATGTATAAGGTTATGATAATGGTTAAAACATGAAAGGAAAAGAAGCTGGTGTTCAAAATAAAATTAAGAGTCTTGAACCAAGAGCTTATTTTGTTCAGGCTACTTGCATTCCTTTTGGTTGTTGTTGGTTGTTAATGATTCAGCTTGCTGTTCGTTGAAAGCTGTTAAGTTTTTTGACATTGCTCAATGCCTATAAAATTTTCTATCAGGTTCAACAATGTGTTGGGACATACATATATAAAAAAAAATTCGCTGGTTTGACCTTAAAACCCCTTTTTGAAACCAGATGGGAGTAGACTAAATCTTTGAAACCATGAGAATAGAAACACTGCAGAGTCATTAGGAAGTAAAATTTTAGTTTCAAGTTTATAAGTTGCATATTAATGTAGTTTGATATTTTAGAAAAAAATAATATAACTAGTTATTATGTATTTACAAAGTCCGTTTGTTAATTTATCTAACAGCGTTCCAGTTCTGGAAGCTGCTAAAAACTCTTTAGTGGAAATGCGATCAGAACAACAATTCACTAACCTGCAATTAGCTGAAGCCATAGCTTTAAATCTAGAAATATCATCACAGTTCCCTCAAATAACGTAGTTTTTCGAAACTAAAATTAATAAAAAACTACTTCACGACTCAAGAAAGATAAGTAGACTTGTCAATGATATATTTTTCGAATTTAGTTTACAATTATTTTTTCATTCTTTAGTTACAATTATTTTTGTGATATATTTTTGTGTTATTAGTTTTTAATAAAAATCATATTTATTTTAATTAGATGTAAGTATTATCTTCGGGATACCTCTTTAAAAAAACGCATTGCAAAAGGTACCCCTCGGGTAATGAGGAAATAACTTTCGCCAATCACCACAAATGAGGGGCGCCACTGATGAAGTTTGCGCAGGGCTCTAATTTAGCTCCGGCCGGTCCTGGAGAGACTGATACTTACATTGGTACCTTATGAAATAGGTAACACAAATCTTTCACCATTTAAGCACGTCAAACTCCACATTCCACATCAAAAAAATAAAAGAACTCATTTTGTATTATTTTTTAATTAATTGTTTCCTTTATTTAGGGAATATTGTTTAATTATTGCAACTAAGTTTTTTTTTTGTTTCAAAAATCTTTTCATATTTTCTTATTTGTTGTTTTTTTCTTATATAATTATAATATTTTTTAACATATTATCATTTCTATTAATAATAATTATTCTTAGTGATAACATCTTATTCTTTATTTATCAATTAAATAATACCTAATATTAGTTTGTATATTATATTTATATATGTTTTATATTTTATAGTACACTGTTACGTTATTTCCGCTGCGCCACACCCAGCTATACATACACATTCTACACACACGATTCCATCTTCTTTTGTTTTTAACAAATCGCAATGTGTCTGGGTAAAACATAAATGTTTTTTTCTATGCATATTGTAATGTTTTTAAATTTACATTTCTTTTTTTTTAACTCAACGTCATAACGCACATTAGTTCACTGTTCTGTGTGTGTGTGTGTATATTTAAATTTTTATTGTTAAAAATTATACAACCAAGTTACACAGCAAACGAAAAATAAAAAACAAAAATACATTAAAAAATAAACAATTGTTTTAGTATGAATACAAGAGAGGAACAAAAAGTTGAACTTAAGTCTAAAAAGGATACAAAGGACGTTGCTGCTGCTTATGCAGTCAAACAAAAAATTCACCACCATGCCTTTAAATCTCACCCCTTTATTCGTGATATGTCGACGTGCTACAGTGCGGTTCACTTTCTTAGACACATTTGAACTTTTTTTTAATGGAAACAAAAATTGGGGTGACCAGGTTTGAAGCAGTTGAATACACTTTTGAAATATTTTTTTTTAATATTAAATTCGATTCGATTGTAAAAAAAAAAGTGAGAAAAAATAAAGTTTTAAATACGTCCAACCGAGTGAACCGCACTGTAATTTTTATTTTCTTCTGAATTATGTGGCGGATTTGGTTGCGGTTGGTGGCTTAGTTCAATGTTAACAACAAAAAAAACTTTTTAAATTCTAATATTTACATATACATGGTGCAAATGACGAATTTACAAATTCACACAGGGGATAGGTAGAGAGATGGGGTTTGGGCTGGGAGGCTTAGTTACTAGTATTTACATACAACTTTAGTCGAAATATTTTCACACATGCACAAGAAGTATAGGTATAAATATATAGAATTCAATTAAATTGAAACAAAATTAAATTTTTTTTATTTATATTTTAAGAGAAAAAAAAAATAATATACATACATAAATGTGACTCAAAAAATGAAATTTGAGAAATTTAACTAAGAGAACTCACGATGATTTTTAGGTAGGATTTTTTTATAGATACATTTTTACTCAGTTAATTCAATGCTATATATTTATGGTACATTTTGGTTTATTGCTAATCTAGTACTTTTTGAGTTTTTCTGTTTTTTGTTTTGTTTTGTTTTTTTTTTTTTTTTAATTTCTCTTCAAGTTTTATTTTTTATTTTTTTATTATTTTATTTCTTTGAATATTTACGTCCTATAAGCTCTGATTGCATAAGTTAAATCCGCGAACTGGTATCAGGGTGTTGAGAAACAAGGACACAATGTCTCAAAAAGGGATTAAATGGCTTTCATTTATTTTTTATTTTTTGTTTTTCTAAACGTCCGCTTCCTAAAAATTATGTATTTTCGAATGAAATACAAATAAATCACATGTAAATTATTGTCCGAAAGATTTTTCATTTCTTATCTTTTTTTTGTATTCGTGAAAAAAGAGAAAAAAGCGTTCTTAGCATCACGGCAACACCGAACCGATTTATGGCCGAAGAGTTAGTTTAGGCTGTTCGCGAAACGCAACCAACGACCGGAAAGCGGAGAGTTGATTCGGTTGGAGATGCGCATGTTGTTGCGATGACGACGACGATGACGACGAGGTGGATACTACGGCCGATGACGAGGATGAAGGAGGTTGGGGTTGTTGCAGTGCTGGAGGCGATGATGATGACAGTGCCAAAGGTCATGGCTTACCCGTCGTCGTAACGTTAATGGGTGGTGAGAGTTTTCCCGAGGATGAGGAGGACGTTGAATGTCGTGAACTTTGTCCTTGGAGACCTTGATTAGACGATACTGCTGGCGGAGCATCACAACCGATCGAGGAGGATGTACTGGAGGCGGATGGTGACGCACCCGACGGCGGAACCACATGATGATGGTTCGTTGTTAGACTTAGAGGCGCAAAAGGAGGTCCACCGCCGGCAGATGACACAGCAGCTTTCCAGAGTAGTGGATTCATACTGAGGCCGTTGTGCGCCGCCAGTTGGGCATTAAAGGATCTGTGGTGTTCGAGGAATTCCTGGGAGGGTCCACTTAAGTGCGCAGCAGTTGGCCCATAGAAACCTCGATACAGATCTGGCCGAGCATAGGGTGAGTAATTTGGCATGCGGGCAGCTAGTGGGGATAGAATTTTGCCAGGTGAAGAATGTTGTTGCGGGTGACCATATATGGAGTGTGGGGGAGCATTTCCGTTCCCGCCTCCTTCACTACCTGAACCGTCTTTACTATCCTTGCCATCTTTGCTGGCCATATCAGCTAGCGACCATATTCGGGGTTTAGACACTAAACTTGAATTAGTGCTGCCAATCGATGGATGATGATGGGGATGGTGAAGGTGATGGCTCAGGTCGGGTGGTGAACCAGCTGGGGGTCTTAGATGATGTAACGCCGCCGGATGGAAGAGCGGATGGCCACCGCCAGGGCGGTCGTAGATGTCAGGTGAGCCATTGGGACTTCCGGGTCGTGATCCCGACCATTCGCTGTTATTGCCCTCGGGTCTGTCCAGCATATCGAGGCGATGTGACTGGCGATCGTTATCTTCAGTCGATCCAAGACCAGAATCTTTGGCGTCTGGAGGGAAAAAAAATACAAAACAAAATTTTTTTTTAGTAATTTTAAAGAAATTTTCTTTTTCTTGTGATAGTGTTTCAGAATCTTCAGAAAGAACTTTCAGAATTTTACTAGATTTATTTTGTTGTACAGGGTGGGGGGAGACAACTGAGAATTTGAAGGCAAACAAATGATCGTGATGATTGATTTTTTTTAATTTTCCTGCTTTGATTGGGACCGGAGTATATCGAGTTTTCACTTCGCGCACTTTTTTCGAAATCGGCCATTATGTGAATACCACACCATGTCTAATTCGCCGAAGTTTGAACTTTTGGCTAGCTAGTTCTATCCGTTATCCTAACAGAAACGACTTTTTTCCGTGAGAAACCGAGGAGCTAACCAGAGATAAAATCGAGGCAATACCGATCGAGATGTGAGAAAAGATCAACTCTTACCAAAATCAGCTTCAACTGGCGGCTTAAAGATGCCTGTAACGTGACCTGACGTAATGTAACGTAAAGTAGAAACTTGTTTCTGTACCAATTTCAAAAAATGGAAACATATTTTCTTTAAGTGAAACCCTCCTATATTATACCATATCTTCCTAAAATCCGTCAATTCTCTCCACCTTATCCTGTATATCAAATTAGAAGCTAGAAAACGACTTCAAGTTCAAATTCATCTTAAACACTCATCAGTTTTTTTTTTTTTTTTTTAATTAAAAAATTCCACTTACCACCTAGCATATCCTTGTCGTCGTTACTTTTATGGTCGTCATCATCAACATTCGCGTCGTCATCATCAACACGATTTCTTGGCTCCCACGTCATTTTATTCTCTTTTTTCAGTCTCCGTCGGGCATTCGCAAACCACGTAGACACTTGAGTCAAAGTCATTTTCGTTATAATCGCCAACATGATCTTCTCACCCTTCGTTGGGTAAGGGTTCTTCTTATGCTCATTCAGCCAGGCTTTAAGGGTTGATGTCGTTTCGCGGGTTGCGTTCTTACGTCTAGCACCATTTAAGTCCATGCCATAACTGTAAGAGAGCAAAAAAAAAACACAAAGTTAAAATAGGTTTATAGGTACGTACCCCTTGTATGCACATTTCGCGAAAACAAATCGGATTAAAAATCGCAGTGCATGCAAACGTTTCAATTATAGTTATTCATTCCTAAGTACATACCTACTTATGTAGGAAGGTAGAAACCATTCCGCAAGAAATAAGAAATAAGTCTTTGGAACGCAGCCGATATTTGTAGATACGAATAGTGTTGTCAGTGCCGGTTTTAAGTAATCTTCAAACCAATCACTAGATCAGGGCGCCAATTGGCTAACAAATATCAAATTAGTTTTAGAATAACCGTTTTATTTGGTAATTACGGCGTCATTTTAACACTTCTATAGAACCATTACACCATAGTTAAGGAACCACGAAAATTGGACAAGACGAGATATGATATCATTCCGGGAAACGGCCATCTTTCGGATATATCTCAAAATGTTTAAAACAAGCTATAAAATGTAGAGCTGGCAATGCTTTCGAGGAGATAACACATCATAAAATAATGGCGCCCGATTTCTGCACTTGGTGCTTTGTAAACGTATTCGCTCCAAGTTTTGACTGACGCAAACCTCAAGTGCTGAGTATTATAAAATCAACTTTTGATAAGGGCGACTCGAACCCTACAGCTGGCACTTAACGACCTCAAGAGAATAAGCTTGCAACGCGCGTATTCAGCAATTATTTAATTATCACAATTTCGTCACAATTCAATTTAAATATTAAAGACATGTCGTCGAAAAATGTGGTCTGCTGACCAAATAATGATACCACCCAAACCTCTCTTTCAAATACCTACAACACTGTTAAATTTTTGTATACGCTTAGCCCCCCAATAACACCCTTGAAGAGCTATAAACAGAAGCATGAAAAATGGATCAAAGCTGCTTCCGGTTAGTTCTCTCTCATGCCGACCACAAATTGCCACCCAGTCTTGTTGCAACCATTTTAATTACCACCTACAGGCGCGTAACCCCAAACGTGTTGGTCATTTAATGGTGGCCATTTACGCCAATTTGCGGCTTTTTAATATTTTCGCCAGCCAGCGCATACGGTGTTCTATGTATATAATGGTTGGTCAGTCAAGCCGGGCAAAACAAGATTTCACAACACTATACAAACACCCCGCTGGCGCTGTGCTGCTCTACGATGGTGTTTGTGTATGTTTATCATTGCTTTTTGTGGCAACAATAGTGGTGGAGGCCCTTCGACATTTGGGGACAGTAACAGCAATTTTACGTCATGTTAACGTTGGTTAGCATTGAACACGTGTATCATTGAGAAGCACGATGGAGTTCTCCCAACCCTTTTTGAACGCACAAAACTCACCCAACTTGTATATGTGACTGCATGTTGGATGATAAATTTACAGTATAATCACAGTACGTATACAAGTATACTCATAAATATGTTTTTTTTATTTTCATGTTTTATGAAATGTCCCGATTTTTGACACTAAAAATAAAATCTAGATGACTTTCAAGCTAATTACGACAAAATTTTTGGAAAGTTATTGGAACCAACACCTTCAATAATTAAAAAAACTGACATTTGCTGCACTGACAGCTTGTTCTTTTTCTAATGTCAGATGTCATAGCGAAATGAAATTAAAACTAAACCTTTTTGGTCTTCACAGGCTTCCTTCATATAGCTCTTATTCTAACAGGTACACCGAAAATTTCGATGCTGCTCATTATTTAAAGTGAACTTTGAGTCTGCACCCAATAATACTGGTATCCTACTGTATTTGTGCAATTCTAGATGTTAAATGGCAAAATTAAATTTGCCACAATTGATATGGGGCCTTTCCTGGCGGCAATAATTAAATCCATTTAGTTAAGCCATAGTCAAATGTATTACACTTTAAGAAAAGTCTCCACGTATTAGAAGTTTACAAGAAGATATTAGTCAATTTCGTCAAAGAATGATTGGGAAACAGAAACTTTGTTTAATGTTGAATTAGCATTATTAAAATAGCGTGTAGTTCTAATACCTCGTAAATCAAGAAAAGTCAGCTTTTCGGGTGACACTGGTATATTTAAGCGAATAATTAGGACTTAGGAAGTGACAAGATTTAAGTCGATAATTAGCAGCTATCGAAACTACAAAAAGCTCAAAAGTAAGAGTTATTTGGGTTTAGGTCACGAGGGATTAATATTTAAAAGGTATTGTAATTATCGGCTTAAGAGGTATTCACCCCTATTACAGAATTCGGCGAATGAGCTAAAGTGACAATTTCAATTCATTTCCAAACTTTTGCTATTACTGAATCCGACGAATGAAAGTTGAACGAATGTCGGTAACAATCCCTGCACCACTGACATTTTGTTCAACTTATATGGTATTACAGATTTCGCAATCCATTCGCACTCCATACAATTTCTATCATTTTACATTCGCACCAATTTCGAGACGAATCTGAAGTGAATTTTTGATTAAACGAAAATAAACAATGGAGAGTACAAAAATTTAAGTCAAAAGCTTATCATACTGAATGCTTAAGTGTTTGTTTAACAAATTTTAATAAAAAACGCACAAATAGCAACGCAACCAGAGAGCAAGAAATCTAAAAAAAAAAAAAAAAAGAGCACACGGTTGGTTTTGAACCGTCCCCCATCTTCGTACTAACCACTCTCAACGATGCTTGATTTCGTTGATCGAAAACGATACTATTATCACAGCCTAGGCCAGTTGAATAAATGTTTGTTGCTGACAGTGTCGATACCAAAGTTCATAAATGATAAGGTAATTTTAGAAATCGACAATGTAGTTCATCTGACGAATTTCATAATTGAGTTTTACAGCGGATGCGAATCAAGTCAACTCACCGGGAGTAAAATTCTGCGAATTCTGTAATCGACATGATTATTTCTAGAGTGAGCCAGGGTTTTTTCTGATTTAATACATATTTTCATATTATAATTTATATCAGAGAGAAGATCAGGACCTAGGATTACGAGATATTTCACTAGAAAAGTTCGTATTGGAATATGAGATATATTATTTTCGGTTGTAGCTACATACAAATTTCGAGACTTTGTCAATCTAATCCGGAACATTTATTACTAGAAAAATTATCCTTTTTCTGGGTTACGAGGTATTAGAATTATAGTAACGATAAGTCAGATCTAATACCTCTTAAACTAGCAAAGTTTTCAGGAAAAACATTATTTACTTCTCTTGTAAAGAGGTATTTTCTTAGTGTTGTTTTTGTCTTAATTGGAATAAAAGGATAGAGACACGAGGTGGGGAGATATTAGATAAATATTTTAAGAAAGCTTACAAGACTTTGTCCATCAGATCCGGAGTATTAGTTTACTATAAAAATAAGCTTTTTTCCAAGCAACGAGGTATAAGAACTAAAGCAACGATAAGTCAGTTCTAATACCTCTTAACCTACAAAAGTATTCATGTTCTTCTATGTCACATTTTAACTAATTTTGCAAGTGAGATATTGTATAGATTACGAGGAATTAGACTTCTGTGGATGCTAAATTGTGACTTAGGAGATATTGTAGTTTAGATATTTTATCGGTAACGAGGTATTTTTTTGTTGTTTTTTATATTGTCTTAACTGGAATAGTAGAATAGGGCCACGAGATGGCGAGATATTAGATAAATATTTTAAGAAAGCTTACAAGACTTCGTCCATCAGATCAGGAACATTTTTTTTACTAAAAAAAATAAGCTTTTTTTCAGGTAACGAGGTATAAGAACTACAGCAACGATAAGTCAGTGGTAATACTTCTTAACCCACAAAAGTTTTTATGAAATACTAAAAAACCTACTTAAGCAGTTATTATGTCCTAGAAACTTTCCAGTTCTTGGTGATATATCGCTTCTTTTATTCATGTTCTTCTATGTCACATTTTAACTATTTTTAAAAGTGAGATATTGCAAAGGTTAAGAGGAATTAGACTTTTGTTGGTGCTAAATTATGACCTAGGAGATATTGTAGTTCAGATATTTTTCTGAGTAACGCGGTATTTTCTTGGTGTTGGTATTGTCTTAATTGGAATATGTAATAGAATAGGGATATTACATTTTCGGCTATAAAAATATATAGTACATTTTTTAAATTCTTATAACCATCTATGACACAAAAATATCTCTATAGACCTAACAAATTGAATAGAAACAATATAAGATTTTTTTTTTCAGTGTAGATTAACAAACTTACTTACTTACATATGTATGGTATGTGGTGCCTAATTTGTTTGTTGTTGTTTGTTTTCTGTTGCAATATCGATTATTGTATCTTAACGCACATGCAACGAACTCTTATAAGTACCTACTTACAGTGTGTGTGTTGTCAAATTATAAATTCACAACATGAAAGGTTAACTCATTTTCTACAGTAGCAACAGAAGCAGCTCTGACGCAGGAGAGGCTTACCCAGTTAACTGCCACCTGAACGCCACATACAAATTGATATCCAACACCTGCATTGACAGTTTTCTGTTGTAGCTGTTGCTGCAACTTATAGAGTGCGGGGGTTTGCAGAAATTATGAAGAATGATGCCTGATATGTAGGTGCGAATTTTGTATAAAAAACTATTGATGATTTAGACAAGCGTGTTTAGCGTAGGCTGTAAAGATGTGACATGAACAAAAAAACAAACAAACAATTATTTAAAAAAAAAAACACATAAAATATCTTGGCCAGAGTTGCCAACTTAAACAAATATTTAAAAAAAAAAAAATATTTATTAAAAAACGCGGTAGGTTGAGATGTGAGCTGAGTATTCATTAAAGATTTTAGTTTAACCTTATGCAAAAAAGTTGCGGAATGCCAGTTAAGCGATCAGAAAACTACTAGTAAATCACGTCTTTGGTTGATATTTTGTCAAGTATTGATTGATTAATATTGAAATTTGATATTTAAAAATCAATTGATCAAATATGAATCACGAATCAGCAACAGATAATTTTTAACTCACAATGACTAGTCCATCACACTCAATTACAAGATTTATCAATTGGCTAATAAATTTCGAATTTGACTTTTAATCAATTGATAAATTGACAATCTTAATAGAAACCCTATGAAACTATGAATTAATAATAATTTTCAATAAACAACAAATTTATGAAAATAAATAAAAAAAATTTGACACTTTCGACTACAAATGTCAAATCTCCCAAAAAATATTGACGTATAGTCAGAATAAAAAACTCATTTGCTCACATAAAAAGTCAAATAAACAATTTATATTTTTATAGTACCACAATGGTTGTCGATAATACCATAACTTTGCAAACGACTAAGGCTGCGTGCACAGTGTCTCAACAAAGCGATGCGATGCCACAAGCGATAATTAGATGCGACATAGTGCTCATAATAAAAGCGATTTTGTGCGGTTGTGTTGTCAATTCCTCGATAGTTATTGCCACTTAAATTATAGAAGAGTTTGTGAACAAAATGTTTTCGATAGGTATGCGAGAAACTCGCAACACTCGCATCAAATATCGCTTCAATGTGCGCACGTATATAAGAATAAATATAAATATTTTTCTTGCACGCAAACGTTTCTCGTATCGCATCGCTTTGTCGCACAACTGAACGCGCAGCCTTACGCAAGCCGAATGCGGCAATAATTACCTCTATTACAGAATTCGGCGAATGAGCTAAAGTGACAGTTTCAATTAATTTCCAAACTTTTGCTATTACCGAATCCGACGAATGAAAGTTCAACGAATTTCGGTAACAATCCCTGCACCACCGACATTTCGTTCAACTTATATGGTATTACTGAATTCGCAATCCATTCGCACAGCATACAATTTTTATCATTTTGTATTCGCACCAATTTCGAGACGAATTTGAAGTGAATTTTTGGTATTGAACGGTCCCCTATTCAAGTACTAACCACGCAAAACGATGCTTGATTTCGTTGATCGATGGGAAGCGATGGTATTATCAAAGCCTAGGCCGTTGACTAAATGACTGTAACTGACAGTGTCGATAGGAAAGTTCATAAATGATAAGGTAATTTTAGGAATCGACAATGTAGTTCATCCGGCGAATTTCATAATTCAGTTTTACACCGGATGCGAAAGGTCAACGATTCGAGTCAACTCACCGGAAGTAAAATTCTGCGAATTCTGTAATAGACATGAATGTTTCAAACCCTTGACGTTGTAAGGGGCACTACACATACCACATATGTATACATAAGAAAAAAACAAAGACGTTCCTCATGACTCTCACGTTTTGTTGTCGAAAGCTTGAATTTGGTTTTTAATTGGATCACAACACACAACATTTTCGTATAAGTCAAAGCAAATAAGAAAATTGTGTGAAAACACTGAGTCAAAACATTTTGGATTCATAAGCCAAGAAAACGTTTTCTATTTCAACTCACACAAACCGTAAAAAAATACTAAAAACAAAATGCTCAAACGCAACTTTTAAACTGTATGCAAAAAAAAACGAAAAATTTTGATTCCGAAACAACAAAATAATTATCGAAAATGAAAGTTGTTTTTCTTACATCTTACCAAAAACAAACCAAATAATAAGTGTCGCGAGATCTAATGCAAGTGCAGTATGGTGGCAACGCTGTCTCCACCATTGTCTCGTTAGTTAGCAGAAACAGAACCTCTATCACGACGAGAATGTGATTGCTATCGACGACGACGCAACGGACAGACGGACGTACAAAGCGATTGATTGGCTTTTTGCCTGTCGGACAATGCCATAAGGAATCGTGACGGGAAGCTGTTATTACAACTTTGGCCGAACTAAGCCCCCTCAGTCGCTAATTTACATAAATCAATTCATAACTTTTTGTCCACATATACGAGTAATAGTGTTGTTCTTCTACCCTCAAATATAAACGAGTGGTGGTATATAGACGAGTAAGGGAGTTAAGGAGAACCTACTAAACAAAGGCGCATAAAATAAACTTTAATCGGTTGTCATTGTTGTCAGCACCTTGGCGCGAGGAGTGGATTTTTAAATTTTGATGTTTTTTTTTTTTTTGTTTTTTGTTGATATCGGCGCGGTATATATACGCTTCCCTTTGGTCCGATGTGTCACGTCGATCGTCGTAAAGCTGCCATTTTGAGCTGGACAATAATTCTCGGTAAATTATTTGCTGTTAAATGGTTTTAATTGAATGTTGTCCCAGAAGAGAATTTATTTTTTTTTTTTTTTTTTTTTTTCATTTAATTCCCAACAACGTCTGAGTCCAGCAGAAATATGTCTCCAAAGATTTTTCGAAGTGTGTTTAAATGTTTTATTTTGTTAATGGTTTTATGGTAGGTAGGTATATGTCTACGGGGTGGCCTAAAGCTATAAATGGGGCATCAAACGCTCTGTTTGTTAAGTTATTGGTTTTTGTTTGATTTGACTTTTATTATGTCAAAGGAATTAAAACGCTTGAAAATAAAACGTTGCTGTGAAACATGAAACAAAGATGGAAAAGCTTATTATGGACACCATAAATGTGTTTCGAGCTATTATAAAAATGTTTTTTTTTGTGATTTAATTGGTGATGGAATTCCTTTGGTTATTGAGTCATTTTTCGAGAAGAGGGTTTCGCATATATATATGGACATATTTTAATAATTTTAATCTTTTATTGCTGTTTAGGTTAGGTTAGGCTAGGTAAAGTTGACGTGGGTGTCAGCTGGTTGTAATACCACATTGAAAGTTGGAGACTTTCTGCCTAATCGTTAAACCAATTGCAGCTCCTTATGAAGCCAGCGAGATTGCATATATCTACGAGTACATTACATATTACACTACTCCGTAGATAAATCTAAAAAGAAGAGACACTGAAAGCACTGGCAACTGAGGCCATGTGCTTAGACATTACAACAGAGAGAGACACGCAGAAGGAAAGAGCAACAGAAGAAACACATGTCAACACAGCAGACGGTTGGTATTTGAACGGTCCCCCACCCAGGTACTAACCACTCGCTAAAGATGGGAAGCGATGCTTTCATCAAAGCCAAGGCCGTTAGCATATCTCAGATCACTTAGACCATTGTAGAAGAAATCTCCTAAATGAAGTCAACGTCTTTGGGACAGATCAGGCCATGTGCAGAAAAGTTGAGGGATCGATCCCTTCTATTCTTCGTCCATGCAGCTTCTGCAGAAATCGTTAGAATAAACTCCAAGACGCGTTGCGTGCTTGCCTATCAAATAGTATCTTGTCTGCTTAAAGATATTAAAGTATTGACCAAATCTGTGGTAAAATTGTTTCACCTAAGGTTTGTTCTCTGTATAGGATCTAGCTTTAGCATAAGTTTACACGTAGCCACAAAAATACCTTTATTTAACTTATCTGGCAATATAGGTATCATTGTTCAAGTTTTGGTGAGTTCGTCAGCAGTATAATTTCCTACAATTCCCTGTGACCCGGCACCCAGCAGAGGTAGATGTGAAACTGCTGCGCCAACTCCATCAGAGACGATCGGCTATCAAGGGCTGTAATTGGGCTGATACGAGTATGGGAATGAATTTAAATTATCCTAGGAGTTAGCGCACTATGGTCTCATGAAAACTAGACCAACCACTTCAGCGTTTTTTGTATTTTTGTGTTCGTTTTAACATGTTTGAAAATCAGTTATCTCTAAGGCAACAGGTAACACCTTCCAAACAATTTCTTCAAATGCGAAACAGAGTGCTTTTTTTACTAAGCCCTGTTGACAATTTCTACTTGTTGACCAATATTTTTGGTTCTCGGATGAATAACCTTCTCATCACCTAAGAACTACATTGTATAGACCAATTTTTTTGTTCAGCTTCATGGCCATTCTGGGTGATCAGCTTTTCTCCGATATCAATCCGCAAGGATGTTACTCTAAGATCGAAAGAAAAAAATTACTACATATATTGACACGATATCAATCTCATAACATGCTCTGCACATTGCTAGACGTCTGTTAATTTAGCACAATTCCTAGGTATGCGCCCAACACATTGCAGATAAAAACATGGCCAAACACAAAAAGGATAAGTAATAAATCCTTTCCTAGGTGAAGGTATATACATTGAATCAAACCGATAGCACAGTTAATACATCCAATTAATCTCCAACGCGGCGACAACCTCTCTTTCTTTAGTAGATGTATCTGTCAGATACCATAAATCACAAGTCGTTCTCTGTCAACACACAAACACACACACTCACACATATACCATGCTGTGTTATTTTCGCTAAAATCGATGATGTTGTTCTTCCAGCTATACAGAGAAGAGACCCATGGACCACAATCGGATCAATTCAACGCTCACAAATCATCTTGTTTGGATCTCTAATTATTGATGTTTCTCTGTTTTGTCGTGACATATCCGATCCGAGAATATTTTGTAAGGAATTCGACACGAAAAAGACCTCCAGATGGCAAAAGCCGATCGTGTGTCGCCTTGCCGCCACCATCACCACCACCACGGAGCCGCTCTGTACCGATCTTGTTTTGCGTGAGCGGGCGGCAGAAATTAAAATTATACAATGATATACTACTAGATGTCGCTAGTAGTTCGTGTGATGCTTCAGTTGATCGTGGTCTAATAGAATGGCGCCATAATAGTTTTTGAAGATCAGATGCACATACTCGTATATGCACAAGCCTACATTATATACTTTCTAAAAAAGAAACGATCGTGGTTTTTTTTTTCCTTTTTTGTGTCAAAGTCCATTCGGTTGTTGTATGTTTTATCGGAAAAGGGAATCCTGCAAATCATGTTTTTTTTTTTTGTATGCGTCAAAGTGCGTATGTGAACTCGTAATTTATGCAAGTCAGCGACATGCATGCGTTGTCGTGACTGTATTTAAATTCAATGGTAATTAGGCGCATGGCTTGGCAGAGAATGTAAGTTGTTGTTGTTGTTGTCTCAATTGCAATTTATTCAGTCATATTATATTGTTAATTTTAATTCTTAGAAGAAAAAAATTGTAAGAAAAATTTTACAAAATGCGTCAGAATGTTTTTCTTTTTTTTTTTTTAATTTAATTTAATTTAATGTTTTTTATATTCATAACGCGTAAATCTGAATGACGCGTCAATAGTGTGTCAGTTGACATATTTTCTCACTTGGGCAATAGAATTACATTTGCATTCGAAAGGAAGATATTTTGAGAATAAATGATTGACTTACCTATTAAAGGGGTAGCCAGCGAAAGCAGCGTCATAAGGATGATATACAGAGGGATATGGCCAAGGCGCTCCACCTCCGACTAGATTTTCTTTAAGATCCAGTCCAGCCTGAAAAAGAGTAAAAAAAAAAATGAAATTAATTATGATAGTTAATATGCTGACATGTGTGCAATTTATTTCCCCACAGTTCCCCCAGTTAAATTTTCAAATATACACAAAGGTTCATGACTGTAGTGAGCAAATTCTAGGAACTAGAAAAGCTATTAACACGTTGTGAGCGTCAGAAAGTTAGAGAAGTATATCAAGGGAGATATCGATACAAATGGACAAGAAGTCCGGGATATTAAAATAGCATCAAAAATTTCGACCATAGGTATGTATATCTATTTTTTTTTTTATTTTTTAGGTTAAGTTGTTGGGCTGACCATTGATATCGTTATCGTCACACTTAGATCAATGTAGATCCATTGTGTTACCCGTGAGTGTAATCAGTCTTTTCTGATAAAATCCTATGTATTCTGTTAATCAGTCAAGCCATTTTGAGGCATTGACGAAGTTCAATATGTGAATTCCTGAAATATTGAAAAAAGATCTTCTAGATTATCATAGAAGTAACTACCAAGCCATTTCCTTCAGAGACAGAGAAAGTGTGATGTGTCTTTTTGCACCTCTTCGTCAGTAAATAAATTATGTTCGTTGATTACGCTCGTAAGAGAGCGAAGGGACTACTTACTAAGTTGCATAATTTTGTCCGTCCTCAAGGCCATATTTTCCTAGTAGTATCACAGGTGTCAAGTAGACTCCACCTTTCATTGGATTTCTTTTGGATTAAATCTGAAATTTTCTGTTTAATGTTGCAGGGTGGGATACTGACCAGCTCTGCTTGACTAGCGTCAAGCGCTGATCCCTGTCTTGCCAACTCATCGGTATTTTCGTTACCTAGTATGCCGCTGTGTCCCGGAACCCAGCAGAGTCTAATATTGTACTGCGTGCAAAGAACCTTAAGCTCTTCGCGGCAGCAAGAAACAAGCTTCGATTTTATCACAGTGGAGGAAATCGCTTTTATTGCCGCTTCGCCGCCATAATTGATACCTGTCTAGCAGCTGTTGTCACTGCCAGGACCTCCACTTGGAAGACACTACTGTAATCTGGGAGCCTAAGTGACTTGTTTAGCTCAAGAGGTTCTGAGAAAAAGCCTGCACCAACTTCCGTGTCCATTTTGGAGCCATCAGTATAGATTGCTATTGCTGATTCACTGGTGTAGGGTTTGTTGTTCAACCATTCTTCTCTGCTTGGAAAGGCAGTTTGGAATGGTTCATAAAAGTCAAGTTCGGGTTTTGTATAATCTGTAATCACCCAAATATTTCTGAAGAATTTGAGCTTGTCCTATGATGCTGTTTTTCCACATATTAGTCTGACTTAGCCTTAAGGCGCTATATGCTGCGGATTCTTGTACGAAAAAATCTAGGTCTAGGGGTTTAAGGTTGAGTATCGTCCTAACCCTGCAGTTAGTGTGGATCTCATGGTACCCGTAATTCCAATGCACGCAAGTCTCCGTACTTTTGTCAGAGTTTTGTTCCTTTAGATTTATAGATTTTTGTCTCTAAAGGTATTTCAATTGGCAGAATGTGTGTTTTGGTGACCTTAGGCGGCCATGTTGTTTTGGTGATATGTGTCAAATCTGCTGCTTATTGTTCAATTGCTGGTGCCAAATCATAATGACAAGTTACACGATTGAACTTTATTGTTAAAAATGAGTGTTCGTCACGTTTCGCCCATTTTACGGTAGGCGTGGTGGTCTTCGACTTTACAATGTTTGGTGCCCAAATTTGAGATAACCGGTTCGGTAATGGATCAGCCAACATTATGTACGTCAAAGGAATTCAAGATCGGCCGAGAACATCACCACGGTCCGTGAAAGTGTACAGGAGATGCAGACTTCAACTTGGCGAATTTTGCGTCGGGACTTAAGATTACACCCATTCAAGATCCAACTGATGCATGAGTTCAAAGTTAATATAAATAGATACCGCCGTTTGTTCGCTGACTCCATCTCCGCCCCTCCCCCCACATGAGTTATACATTGTCGTGGTGGGGGGCTTAAGTCGTTTTCTGCGGATAACCCAGCTGGGGATTTAGACAACTAAGAAAACTCTTAGGTCATAGTTCGCCGAGAAGAACAAAGATTAGGATCGTCGTTCCTGTTTCGCCGTAAGGTGAACAAAGAGTAGGATTGAAGTTCCTAGTTGACAAGCAAAAAGTCGTATATGGCACGACACCAACCCAGACAATATTCACCAGGTATTAATGCATCCTCAAAAAGTTACCGTTTAGTGTGGATTTTTGACCGGTGGCGTCATTGGTGTTTCTTTTTTCGAAAACCATTAATGGCGAGCGTTACAGAACGATGATAACCAATTTCTTACGACCCAAATTGAACCATTTGGACCTAGACGACATGTGGTTTCAGCAAGACGGAGCAAAGTGCCACACAACGGACGTCACAATTGCCATTCGATTTAAGGGTAAGGTTATCTCTAGCAGAAGTGAAGTGAATTTGCCACCAAAACATGCGATTTGACCCTGCTAGACTTCTTGTTGTGGGGTTTCTTGAAGTCGCAGGTGTATGGGAATAAACAAAAATCGAGAACATAACACAGATCATCGCTCAAATTCATCCGGATCTATGCAGAAGAGTCATTAATCGGATCCGTGCCACCGGAAGCGGGAATTTGAATAGTGTCATATTCTATACATTATGGCATACATGGGCCTTTCAATTAAAAGAAGAATTTGGTTAATACTTCGCCTGCAGCTTGCCTTATTCTATTACAACATTTACCTGCCATTCTTGAAAGACCCTTTACAAACAAATAAGCTTAGCCTTTGACACTTCTCTTTCTCACTCATTTGATTATACTAAACTGTTCAAAAATACTTATTGAAAAGCCCCTCACCCGACAACTTGTGAGTTCAAGAGAGATCGCCGGAGCGAAATGCCAAGTTTTTATGGCCATTAAAAATTATTTTGTTAGTAGTACCCCTTGGCATAATGGTTAGTGCGTTGGACTGTCATGCGGAAGGTCTCGAGTTCGATTCTTAGCCGCTGCTAAAAAGTTTTTTTCAGGAGTGTACTGCCTCTTGCGAGGAATTGACAAATTCTCCAAGAGTATCTTTTGTCATGGAAAGTGCTGCTCAATAGCCGTTCGGAATCGGCAGAAAATTGTAGGTCCCCTCCGTTCCCTGGTAACACGCACACAGGAATGGTTGAGAGTTGTAAGTCACTAGGTCCTGGTTCACTCCGAGCTGTTGCACCACCAAATTTATTTATTGTATAAAATTTATTTTGAATCAGTTAACAGTCCTGAAGTACCTCTTGACCTTAGTTAGTGCGTTGGACTGTCATGCAGAACGTCTTGGGTTCCATTCCCAGCCCCTGCAGTTTTTTCAGGTTTTTGCAAGTTTTTCAGGGATGTCGGGCCTCTTGCGTGCCGGGTCATAGGAACAATCTTACCTTTGTCGGATAGCAAATCTAATATCGGTATACCTCTAGCTACTTTTAAACTTATGATAAAGCATGATACCATTAAGAATAAGAAAGCGAACCACAGCTGAACCAGCATCCCAACTTACCAGTCTACAAAACTAATTTGGCCATTGTTTGATGCTAAAGGCTCAAAACAACTAATTTCTATTGGTAGATTGCACATTATCTCCGTTATAGGTGTCCTTACTGGACACTACCTAAAAGATAGACATGCTTTTCGACTTGGAGTTCCTGCAAATGATTTTTGCAGAAGCTGCATGGATGAAGAAAAAGAGGAGTCAATTTCTCACCTCCAATGTTCTTGTCCTGCCATAGCATCACAAAGACGTAGACTCCACTTGAAGGACTTCTACTATAATTAACCTATACTCTGTACAAAAATTGGCAGTACAGGGATAGGACGTTTGCCTCTCACTCTGGTTTCATTGGCTTGCATAAGTGTGTCGCCTTTTAAAGCTCTCACAGGTTTTCCCTAGTTTGCATTATAAATCGCCAACACTAAACATACTCAAATTCTCAAAAAATTGTTCTCAAAAGCTTCAAATCCCAAAAGCTCCTTAATAAAATCTACCGAATAAGCTCCTTGCTTGTAATTAAGAATGATAATAGTAATTCTGTTCTGATGTATATAACAAGCGTACGATATTGACTTGACAGTATCCCTTCAGCAGTGGGATTCAACGGTCGCGTTGGGTTGTACAACTTCTTGCGAAGAATTACAACAACAATTCTTTAAGGAAAGTCAGTGGCTTGCTGTTTTTTAAGTGGCATTTTTCCCAACGTAGTGCAGTGATAAGTGCATCAGGCGCCACTGCTTTGGAAAAAGCTCTCCTGCACTGACAATTTTTGTTGAACAGAGTATAGTGATCTAAGAAATTCCGGCATTCACTGTCTCAAACGCTTCATTACTAGCTCCAAATGGTTTAACGAGTAAGGATGATCTTTGGAATCCTGTGGTATCACAACGGACCAAATATTGGTGTAAGTGTGTTGGCTTTTCCGGCCAGCAGCCACCTAAACCCAACCTAACCTAACTGCCTCTTGCGAGGAATTGACAAAGCCTCTAAGAGTATCTCTTGTCATGAAAATTGCTGCTCATTAGCCGTTCGGAACCAGCAGAAAATTGTAAATCCCTTCCATTCGTGATGATGCACACATAGGAATGCTTGTTGTAAGTCACTGGGTTTAGGCTCTCTCCGAGCCATAATGGGAACCTATTTATTTTTTATTTTTAAACTATTTTGAACAACTTCATATAACACAAAGTGACAGGATCTTCAACAGTTAAGGGCAAGATATTTTCTCATGGACATAATCCTGTAATTTTCCAATAAATCTTCTCCGTTCTTTTCTATGTAGACCAAATCCATGTAACACACTTGACATCATTGAATTTTTCATTACTTTCTTATTCATACATTTAAAACGAATAAAACACTTTTCAATTGTCAAATTTCGACAACCATCTAAGTCTAGCCCAGAACTAAAAACAAATGTCTTTTGTCTATAAAGCGACCTGAAAACTATCGATAAGACAAAGTATTCAAAGACTACATTTAATAGCTTAAGCATGTGTCTTTAATATGTTCGGTAAACTTCCTAAAAAAAATATTAATTTTAACCCAAAGTTTATCTGCGTAATTATGGCCTCCTTTGAAAAGTGTTCTCTTTGACTTCCACCGATTAATATTTTCAGCTTGCCAATTCACCACATAAGCCAGCATAGGTACACACCGCAAATGGTTTGCTCTTACCCGTCAAATGAATTTATTAATTATTACCAAATCAACCGTAAAAACATAACTTAGAATCTGTGTCGCATTGTTTAATTTTTTTTTTTATTTTTAATATTAAAAACAACTCTTAACCTTTCCTCTGACCTCGGCAAAGACAAAGGAAAAAACAAAAAAAACTTATGTCACGATAACAATAAATCTGAAGAAAAATAATAAAAAAAATAAATCAAAATCTTTAGTGTATGACATTGTGTTAAGCAAGAAGAGTAAACATCGTTTAGCTGATAAGGTCTTGAAAAAGATGACGATGATGATGCTTCTTCAAGACCTCACACACTGCTTCTTAGAGGAAAAAAAAAAAAAAACTAATCAATTTGCGAGAAATCTAACTAACGCTGAAGACTGAAAATTAAATGATAACCAAGTCGACTTTTGCGTAACACTAGGTTCAATGATTTTTGTGTACACATGTGCTGTGCACAGCATCAGCTAGAAGCTATATGGTGATAGAGAAAAATATCAAAACATTGCCCACGTAGGTTAGGTATACACGACGAGATCTGCAAAATAATAAATTCTCCATTATCGTTAATCCATAAGCAATTTATGTAGTTTTTGGCGGCTGCATAGCGATCTCTATGCTGCTGCTACAGCCTACAGGGCAAACTGCTACTGCAGCCGTGATCGCAGCGCAAATTCAAATCACGCAATATCGGCCATAAAAGTGTACTTCATAGTACAAAAGATATCGTGTGCACACGCCAGATTTAACAAGAAGCATCCAATCGACCGGATCGGAGCGGACCGGACCGGACCGCACCGAGGAACTGAACGCGCCTGACCAAACCAGGTCGACCAGTATATCATTTTATTTATGCGTTTCTATATTCATCGGAACATGTTGGTGAAAATTATTGTGCCAACATGTGAACAGGAGCCAATAAACAACATCCCAGAGCCGAACGAGATAAATTCTGGCCGCGCGATAGTTACAGATACAACTGCTATATGCAGGTCGCGAAGACCGGCCTGCAACGCAGCATAGGTCCTCCACCCGATACCTCCGTCTTTGGAGAGACTACCTTCTGCTGATGGCTGCTGATATGGTGTTCTTTGGCCGGAAGTTACCCAGGAGCGAAGTTGTTGTGGTGGTAGTGGTGATGAGGCGACCGACGATCGGCGACGACACAAAAACCGACTGACTAAGACGACGACGTCAACAAGAGCACGGTGCATGCGTTGGAATTATTGATGCCAAACGACCGTGCTGCTACAACAGAAGGTAACCATTTGGAGCCACACCACTCTGATGCGTAAGCAGCTATAAGAAATGCGTCCACATCCAGACTATACTCACGCTGTATAGTTGTTGTTGGGTTTTGTAATTCTAGATAGGTGCGATTTGCAAAATGTCATGTTCGCCATTGTTGTTGAGACCATAATTTGTGAGGATAGGGTTGCACACGGCAAACCTACAGTTGACTCCACGACTGCGCGTTATGCATAGAAAGATACTTCTCCATCTAGACATTTTTATAAGCATGTATGTATGGATATGTAAAGCCCCGTCTTGTATAAGTTGCACAATCTGATTGAATTTTGTGTTCTCTTTTCATTTGTTCACATTTTGTACATACAACATCATTCTCATTCTCATTCTCAGCTGTCAATTGTCATTACAAGTTTCACTGATTATAGCTTGGTCTCGATTATAATGACAACAACCGCAAAAATATAATAAACTTGTACTTGTTTCCATTCAGATGGAGATAACATGCAAAATTGCGCGTTAGACAAAACGTCAAGTAGTCAAGTTGATGCGATCTTAGCCATGGATCAACTCTAACTTCATCTCCACCGCCGCCGCCGCCACACTAGCGTCATCTATAGCTGTGGCTATTTAGTACAGGTTTACAACACCAGGGAAGTGTCAAATGGCCAATGAGTACATTATCTTGTCTGAACAATCATTTTATTTTTTATAATATAATTAGCATGTCATATTAACTGTGAATAACGAGAAGTAAAACACAATTTAAAACATGGATTACTCGATATGTTTTTTTTTTGTTTTGTTTTATATAATCGTTCTCAGTGAAGTGGAGAGCTTTTTTGGTTATCTCGGGTTCGCAAAAATAATATGGAACACAGGCATATTGATTTTGGGGTCATATGTGGGTTTTATGAACATACATAGACACATGCGAGTACAACTAAAGACTCGAAATGTGATAAAAAAGAAATGATAGTTCAAAAAATGTATGATGAAATTTGAAGCATTTTTAAGTGATATTTTGATTGATCTTGATGGAAGATTGATGTGATGATTTGGATGAACATGAATATGCAATTTGAATGAAAATAACAAATAACACACTTTGACAGTTAATCCTCGCTTCAAACTGACACTTTTGATACGAACCTATGCATATAAAGGTTTTCGTAAATATGTAGATGTTACCTAGTATATTAAATTACAATGTTCTATATTTCTTTTATTATAAAAACGAAACAAAAAGCTAATTATTCATAGAATTTGTACGTGATTTGTTGAACAACAGTGTGTTAACAGCTTTATCTGCGCAGCATCTAATCATCACATCAAGTCAAAGAGATTTTGCTATGTCATAACACAATTCAAAGAAATAATATTTTTTAATAAATAAAAATGTGTAAATATTACAGATTTACAAATTCACACACTTAAAAATTTATAATTTTACGAATTCAAAACACGAGAATACGTTTCTTGACCCATGGTTACTTGCACTACAAGCTTTCGTGTAAAAAATCTAAGTTTTTCTACATACCATCCGTCATATATCGAGGTGCATCCATGCGTTTTGTGCATCCACTGTTCACTCATCGTTCTAGACTCTTAACCCGGTGAAACGGTTTTCTTTTAATTTCGTATAAACTCGAGAGTGAGATATTGAAATATTTTTTTAACACATATAAGTAAGTACCCCTTGGCATAATGCTAAGTGCGTTAGATTGTCATGAAGAAGGTCTTGGGTTCGATTCCTAGCCGCTGCAAAAAGTTTTTTAGGGATGAACTACCTTTTGCTAGGAATTGACAAATACACTAAGAGTATATCTTGCCATGAAAAGTGCTGCTCATTAGCCGTTCGGATTCGGCAGAAAATTGTAGGTTCCGTCCATATGTCCAAACACGCATCACACAGAAATGGTTGAGAGTTGTAAGTCACTAGGCTTAGACGCTATATGAGTCGTTATGGCCTCTAATTTAATTTAAAATAGGAAGCTGCCATTTTTTTTTTTTTTTAATATCCTCGAAAACGAAAATAGTTGATTCTTTATTAATTTTCATACATGCATTGAATTAGAAATTACCTTTCGGACGAGTTGTATTGGACGGTTTCAAGTCTGATATTCATAAAATAAATGCTGGTGTGCCCCAAGGCTCCCTTTTGTCTCCGACACTCTTTCTTATCTAAATCAATTTTGTTTGAAACTTCTAATTTACTTCATTGCTTCGCTAACGACAGCACCATCAGCTTTTTATATTCGTTTCCAGACTCACAACTTTGGTCCTCGGCTGTGAGAATGGAACGGTAGCGTATGGTAAGCTCATTAGATTCCGATATTGACAGCTTTATAAAATGGGGAATTAAAAACTGAAAACACAATGCTGTCTTCTGTCGGTTAGGCGAATTGTATCACCCTTGCCGTTATCCATGAATGGCACTTGCATTAAAACCGAAAAGCTTTCTATTGTCGGTAGGTATGTAACTGGCCATCTATTATGGAATTATCATTTATTCGACGTTGCCAAAAACGCAGCGAAATGCTTTGGTTTTTTTAAAAGTTGCAAGAAATTTTTTCCCCCCTCTGATCTGGCTACCATTTATAAGGCATATAAACGCCAAAAACTTGAGTATAACTCTCACACCTAGGCTGGTGCCCCGATTACCTTTTTGAAACTGAAAGATAGAATTCAGAATAGAACCATAATACTCATAGGAGACATATCAATTACGGACACTTTTGTTTCTCTTGAACACCGCCGAAATGTTTCCTGTCTTTCATTATTTAATCGCTTTTTCTATCGACAACGCCTAAATGAAATAGCCAGTTGCACCGTAATACTCATCTAGCTATGAATGCCCATCAGTTTACCCTTGAGTCTACCTTGGGACGTACTGTCAAATATAGATGTTCTTTCTTAAGCCGCACTGCTAGAATGTGAAATACTTTGCACTTTTCGGTTTTTCTCCCTCAGTGTGATATACAAGCTTTCAAAACCAATGCGCATCGTCATTTCCTATTTTTTTCTTTAGTTCTAATACCTCGTTACTCTGAGTTTTTGATTTGGATGCAGTTTTATAATAAAAATGTTTCGGATCTGATGGAAAAATCTCGTTAGCCGTGTTAAAATATTTGTTTAGCTACATAGCCGAAATAGTAACAGCCCAAATTCCAACACGACTATTTTATGGGGAGATATTTCGTAAACCCAGAACCTGCTCTTCTTTTCAATAGGTATAAATTATCCCATGAAAATACCTCGTAATCCCGAAAAATACCTCTAAAGTCGACAAATACCTCTTAAATCATTACCGAAATATACTTTTTTGTTGCAATATCTCGTAACCCAGTGCAAATACCTCGTAACCACGAAATAATACCTCGTAAGCCGAAAAATACAATATCTCTGAACAAAAACACAAGTCTAATTCCTCGTGACCATGATCAACTAAAATCTGGTCAAATTCCAAGCCCAAGTTATTGCTTAAGTACTATTTTTGTATCTCCTGAAAAATTGACTTTTCTGGGTAACGAGGTATTAGAACTACAGCGACAATATGTGAACTCTTAAGTGAGTGCAATCAACCTATGCACGTTTCTAGATTTAGAAGAAAAAATTTCATGACAGAAATGGGTTTTTGAAAAATGGCTTGACCAATTTTGTTCCAAATTTTATGAAAGGTGCTTCCTTTTATACAAACGACATTGTATTCCAAAATGTTCTAGCAAATATCGTATATATAAAGACAAATATAATTTCAGAAATACATTTTTCGCAGGTACTTGACGTTTTTTAATAGTACCAATAACCTAATACCTTCTTCAATGTTTGGCCAAGTTTTTCAAATTTACAATTACAAGATCAAGTTTGTAATTTTTTTTTTTTTTTTTTTTTTTTTTTTTTTCTTAAAGTTTTGGAAAACTTTCAGAGATAAGCCATGTAGATGTTGAAATGAAATAAAACAATTTGTGTGGCTTCTTAAGGTGGCACGGATCCGAGTTGTTCAGTTTTCAATAACCCTTTCACATAGATCCGTCTGAATTTGAGCGATTACCTGTGTTATGTTAACCGTTAAGGGCATCGGTGGAGAGTGTGTTTATTCGCATAGAACTGCGGATTAAAAAAAAATACCACACGAAAAAGTATGTATAGTGGGGTCAAATCGTATGACCTGGGTGGCTAATTCACGTCACCTCGGTGAGAGATAACTTTATCCTCAAATCGTTCATGAAGAATGTAAATTGTTGCATCCGCTTTGTGGCACGCAGCGCCGTCTTACTGGAACCACATGTCGTCTAGGTCTATATGGTTCAATTCGGGTCATAAGAAATTGGTTATCGCCGTTCTGTAGCGCTCGTCATTAATAGTGAGCGCCCCTCACCAACGCCATTTTCGAAAAAAAGAAGCCTTAATGACGCTGCCGGTCAAAAATCCAAACACACTGTAACTTTTTGAGGATGCATTGTTACCTGGTGAAGCCCATTTGTGTTGGTGTCGTTTAATCTACGACTTTTTGCTTGTCAACACAAATCCCAAATCCAAAAATGTGATGATTTTTCAGCCAAAATTATGATCATCTTCTAAATGCTCCAAAGCCCCGTCAGCGAAAAAAACGGCGTTACCTATGGTGATTAACTTTCAACTCCTGTATCAGTTGGATCTTGAACGGGTGCAATCCCAAGTCTCGACGCAAAATTTGTCAAGTTAAAGTTTGCGAAAGGCCGAGATCTTCTGCACGGCAAAGAATCGACTGCCTCGGATTCTCACGAACTGCAGCGATATTATCGACAGATCTTCCGTTCCTCTACGTAGAAATCTAAACCATTACAGAACCGGTTGTCTCAAATTTGACGACCAAACCTTAAAGAACCGAATGTGAAGAGCCACCACGCCTACCGTAAAATGGGCACAACGTGACGAACACTCTTTTTGTCAATAAAGTCTTAATATTTGGAAGTGCCATTTAATAGTGTAACTTGCCATGGTGATTTGCCATCATCAGTAACTGAATAATGAACAACAGATTTGACAGATGTCACCAAAACAACATGGCCGCCAAAATTTACCCGAGTGTGATTTGCAAATTGGCACTTATATCTTGTTCTTTTTCAAATTTGAAATTAAAGTTGCAATCAAGTTTAGAAATGAGAATCAAAACCATGAGAAAACAGTTCAAAATTGAAGCTAAATTGTTACTGCTGTGACAAGTAATTGTTACGGTTGTGACCAAGTATGATTTATATGCATGGACAGCATATAAAATAAACGGCATTCTAATGAGAAATAACTGCCATATTAATTACAATCAATTCTAACACGAATAAGCAAACATTTATCCTGAACTTTTTCTCACTTAAAAGTAAAATAATTTGTGACTAATAGATACATACTCATTTCCTAGAGTGTGACAAATACCCACTAAAAGTGGAATTAATTTGAATATGAACGGGATATTCGTGGTTTTATTAGCCAAGCATCGTAAAACTTTAAAGAAAAAAAAAACTGAAATGAAAATTTGTTACGATTGGGGCACACACTTTGAACTACTACAATTTCATCTAAATTTTGTCTGACCGTAGATAATAATATTCTTCTTATTAAGCTTACCCAAACTATTAGGTTGAGCAAAGTATTTGTCTTTCCAATAATTAAACAAATATCTACACAATTTTACTTGTTACCTTTGACAATTTACCTTTTTTCTATCGGGTTGGGTACGATATCCCGCTTTTTATAATCCTTTTTTTTAAAATCCCGTTTTTATAATCCCATTTTTTATAATCCTGTTTCTTATAATCCCAATTTTTTAAAATCCCGCATTTTATAATCCCAATTTTTTAAAATCCCGCATTTTATAATCCCGCTTTTTTAAAATCCCGCTTTTTAAATCCCGTCTCTTATAATCCCGTTGTTTTTAACCCCCTTTCTTATTACGACGTGCAAGCAGTGAGGTATGCAACCCCCCGTGCTTGGGCATACTATAGGATTTGGGGTAGGTGCGAGGTTGGGTGTATGCAAAATTTCTTTAGCATTTAAAGAATCTGGAAAAAATCAATAAGTTTTAGCTACGTATTCTAAAAAACAGGATTGCGGGATTTGGCGGGATTTTAAAAAGCGGTATTATAATAGATCAGGATTTTGAACAAGCGGGATTTTAGAAAAGCAGTATTTTAGCAGACGGGATTTTAAAACCTTTTTCTCGGGATGTTTGAAAAGCGGGATTTCAAAAAGCGGGATTCCGATACGCTCCCTTTTTATCTATTTGTACTTTTTTTTAAATCTTCCAAAATATAGCAAAATTAGGTTGCGAAACGTAAAATTTTTGTGTATATGGCTGGAGATGCACTTTACTTATTACCTGAATCGTTACCTACTTTTGCAAAACATCACAAAATTTACCCAAGTGGTTTGTCATATTCCAAAAGAAATTCCCTTTCATATTTTGTGTAATTAATTTTCTCAAAGGTAATTAGTTATCTCTTCACGTCTAGCCTCACATATAAATATTCCCCCCATCAGTTTTGTGTCATGAAACGGCCCCTCAAAGGCCTCTTTAATTTGACAAGTCTCTGTGTATAAACCTATATATATAATAAATCTGTCATCGCTAATGATCGCGTCAAACACCATCTCTCTGTCGATTGTGTGTCAAAATAAACTAATTTAGTTAAGACTAAAATAGCATCAGCAGCGACCCTTCTGCGGCACCATTTGAGAAAATCTATATCAAATAATTTTCCAACTAACTCCATCAATCTGTGGCCATCTGATGTCGAAATTGGGAGCCATTCGGAGTGAGTAGTTGATGGTGGGCTTTCGGGGTGCGCAAAGTATCAACTTGTGGCAATGTTCTTTCTCTCGGTTTTTGCAATTTTCACATTTGTTGTGTTGAGATTTTCAGCCTCCAAAGCATCCGTCCGTTGGATGGTGTCATTCCCCGGAAACACTTGACTCCCATTCTGCTACAGCAGCACATCCCTTACGTATAGGTATATTGCCAACAGAGCTATAGTGTGGCCGACTCAAAAGAGGAGAATTGAATCTTTGTTGCCAAAGTGTAACCAGACATGTGTACAAAATGTTAAAGTCATCATGGTTTTCACTTTATTTAGTATAGACATATATACCTCCCTTCACCGTCGCCATCCCCTCTCTCTTGTTATGGCTGTTGTGTTTAGGTACTCTTAGAAAGTGACATTGTTGTTTTAGAAACTTTTAGAATTTTCAACCCCCTTGGTGGCAATTTTATAGATACTCCACACACTCATACTCATATATAGTCACCCATGCCAACCCTCTTTGTCTTTACTTACAACCAACCCCGGGGAATAATGGTCGACGGATGTATACATTCCAAAGTTTTCGGTCCTCTTTTCGTTAAGTGGAAAGATGTAGATACATATACTTTACATATATACAAACGACACTTGTGTGTGATGTGTGCCGATGGTGATGATGACGATGATGGTGCAAAGGGGAAAGGGGACTCCAATATATTTTGTATCTTGTATCTGACGAGTGTGATATAACTCTCGGAATGACATGTTTTCCAAAGTCACTGACACTGACTCTAGATACACGCACTCTGCGTTTTAATTAGGACACATGTTAGTCCGGTGTTGCACTCGCACATGACTGAAGGATTTACTTTTACCAGCTTTATTCTCTTGAGTAGGTATCTGAAGCAAGCACTATTTTTTTTGTTTTTTTTTTTATATTTTTGAGGAGAGAACTTAATCTGCAGGAAAACTTGAAACCAGTTCGGTTTGTGTCCCAGTAGTCGGTTGAAAGCAGTGCTGTCGTAATTAGAAGGTATCTTCAATCGTAGGGACTTTAACTCACTTGACCAAAGCAAGGGTTTTTTTTTTGACAAAATAAAAGTCAAATATTAAAAATAAAATGCACGACTGGGTCGCAAGAACTTGCTCCTATGTAATAGACTAGGAATTTTAAAAAAGGATGTTATTAAAGAAAACTGTTCATACGGATAAAATGATTTTTTAAATTCTTTTAGAAGTAAGAAATAAAAACAGAATGCTATGCAAATATGAATTTATGCAAGAACAAAAATTATAAGTCGTTGTAGTGGTTCCTTAAAAAAATAAGCTTTATGTACAAAATTTTTAAAACATTCAAAAAAAAAATTTGGTACGCCAACCTTAAGTTTTTATTATTGTACGAATAAGAGTCTAATTTCCAAAAAAAAAAAATACTAAGCCGTTCTTGAGATATCGAATTTTTCAAAAAAAAAAAAAAAAAAAAAATGACTTCTAAGAAATGAAAAAATATTTTTTTTTTAAAGTTTTGAAATGCAATGTTTTTTAAACTTTTTAGGAGCTTCTTTGCAAAAAATTTCATTAAATACGTTATGCCGATAATGAGAAATTCAAAATTCGAAAAAATCGTTCTATAGTAGGTACAGTCAGTAATATCTAGATTTCAATTTTTTTTTATTAAATTATAGATCGTAAAAATTAATCAAAAGAAAATTTTTTTTTGCAAAATTCTCGGAACCGTTTTCGAGAAAAATGCGATTTTCGAAAACCATTTTTTAAAATTTGTATGGAAGGTACCTGCCGTTAGTTTTCGATAAAACAATTTTTTTTTCTCAAATCTTGTAGATTATGTTAAAAAACTTTTATTTGTCAAGTTTGAAAAAAATCGATCTGGGGTTTTCGAAATATTGAGTTTCCAAAAAAAAATTTTTAATTTTTTTTTTTAAATCCAAAAAATTAAAAATCGAAAATTTGAATATGTAATAATATTTAAACTCTGGAGGAGCTTTATCATAAAAAAATGATTAAAATCGGCTGTACCGTTTTCGAGAAAATCAAAAACAAAAAAAAATGAACCAAGGGGGGCGGCTACCAAAAATAACAATTTTTTGGAAAAATTTTTTCAACCATTAGCTAGTTTTAACCAAATGAAATTTTTCAAATTTTTTTTTAAATTCTGTGGGACAGTTTTTAAGAAAAAAAATATATATAAAATTTTGAAAAAAATTCGTATGGCAGGTACCGTTATTTTTGGTTTAAAAAAAAAAAAAAAAACGTATGGACGAAAAAAATTAAAACCCATATCTTCCAAGTTTGAAGAAAATCGGCCGAGCTGTTTAGGCTGTAGTCGAACCGACAGACAGACAGACAGAATTGCGAGACCCACTTTTTTGGTCTTCTGTTTTTTTTTACGAATGCATAACTTGCCTTATAGTACCTATAAGTCTCAAGATAAAATTGATGTTGTGAGCACAATGCACCTACTTCCGTGTCCACATTTCTAATTTTTTAGCTTTCTCCACATTGAACGTCTTAAAAAAAACATACATTTTTTAATTAAGTTGTTACACCTTTTCCATGGTATTTGTGGTTTCCGCATACTTATGTCCAATTTTTGAATTTATTCCTCAATTAATCTCCCTAGGGATCTGAAAATTTATAATTAAGATCTCTTCAGCTTAAATCTTGAAAGGTGCAGTTTTTCGGAAATCCACCCACTAACACTAAATCTCCCCTTCCTAATTTTTGGTTCATTTATTTGTTTTAATTTTACGAATATATGCACCTTAGAGAAAAGGTGTATAGGAGAACTCGTGCTTTTAGGAATGCTCATCAGTTTACCCTTGAGTCCGCCTTCGGACGTACTGTGAAATACAGAGATTCTTTTTTTAGCCGGACTACACGAATGTTGTGGAATGCTCTACCCAGCTCTATTTTTCCTTCCCATTGTAATGTTCAAAAATTTAAAATTAATGTGCATCAGTATCTCCTTTTAAACCCTTCCTTGTTTTCCTAATACTCGTACTGTGTAAATCACTTTTAAGGGTAGTAAAAACCCCTTGAGTGGGCGCTAATTCTAAAAAATGTTTGCCTTAGTTCCAACTCTTTCAAGTTTGTGTCCAAAAAAAATTGAGGGGCGACAAAGCCCCAAACGCAATTTTGCAAATTTAATTTGTATTTTCGACCATTAGAAATTTAAAAGCCGATTCAAAAAAGAGCGGAGGGAACTGCAAGAGGGTTATATCACTATTTTTTGTGTTGGTAATGTTACAACTTTTCATGATGTCAAAACTTAATTAGTCAAAAGTCGTATCATCTTTTCTTTACTTTTAATTAAATTTTATGTCTTGTAATGAAAAGCCAGCTCTGGTAATCATTCAGTTCCAGTTAACTGGTGCATAATAAAATACATACCTACATAAATATATATTTTATGTATGTCAATTTGCTTATGGAGTCTACAAACAAACATGATTTATATATCGTTCGAGTCGAGATATTATCGATCAGAGATCGTGTTAATATAATGTCCGCCATCACATTATAGTCTTTTTGTGTTTTATCTAATTATGTTTATATATAAACTGAAGATACATTCGCCATGAAGATCTTTAAACAAATTAAATGGTGTTAAGTCTTCGCGTCGTCGTCGTTGTCATCGTTCACTGGATGGGTCATTTGAAATTTAAATTATTTTTTTTTTTCTATTTTATAAAGAATGTCCCCATGGTGGACTATAAAGATCGGGAACAATCCAATCAGATACTTGTATAGGCGATCATGTTGTTGAAGTGAAATTCTGTATTATTATTATTTTTTTTTTTAAGAAAGCGATGCCAGCATGATGATATCTTATGATGAAGAAAACATCACAAAAAGTGTGCAGTGAAGTAGTAAAATCTAAATTGATAGTTCATCTTGTATTGTCTTGAATAGGTGATAAAATAACGATTCTTCGCCCTCAGCTACTTATTGAAATACTTTTGATGAGCAGATCGAAGAGAACATCTCATTCAGGGCTGGATTTGAAGAGGTTTTGTGGTTCTGAAGAGTTCCACAATCTCTCAAGGTGCCTCTATGGATTTAAAACATATTGCACTGGGGTTGTTTTATGTCGTTCTGTTAAAAGCCTTATCGGTGCCTTGGGAATTTGGAAGGTTCTTGAACTCTCTAAAAACACTATTTATAACATACATATCTATAATACCTCAGAAGTTCGACGCTTTATACACGATTATCGGTTCATTTTCGGAACTCAATCTTCTACTTCTGCTCCTATAATAAAAGAAATTTGTCTGTAGTCTCCAAAAGTCAACGAAATGCTTACGAAACACAAGGTGGATATATTTGCATGGAGAGTTTAATTGTTGTAAATTTAGACACCTGCACAACTTAAACGTACACAAATTAATATTCCAGATCAATAAATATAGTGCAAGAAAGGAGTGGAGACTTTTTCAACTGTGGCAGACTTATGGGACGTATTCGATTGAAAGTGATCATTTGCTATCCTATGGAGCTATGGAACAGATTTACAACGCTCTGAGTTTATTTGTATATATTAAAACTTTTTTTCACGGCAAAACACAAATAAGGGCGCAACTATCTTCAAAATAACCGCCCAAAGAAGAAGAAATGCCCAGGAGATTTGTTCGCCAAAGTTCATTAACAATGCTCAAGGCCAACTACTTGTGGAAGACAACGAAATTCTTCACAGGTGGCGACAGTATTGTGACGGACTTCTAAACGAACAATTTCCAAGGCTATACTTTCCAATAGCTTCACCTAACTTAAGCGAAGTATCCGACGTCACAGTCGAAGAAGTTATTGAGGCGGTAAAATACTCCAAAAAGGGAAAAGCTGTTGGCCCAGACGAAATACCCTCAGAGTTTTGGAAAAAGATGGGAGACATCGGGTTTAGATGACTGATGATTCTTGTCTCCAAACTTATACGAGGTGATCGCATGCCTAATCAATGGAGGGAAAGTTACCTTCTTCCAATTTATAAAGGAAAGGGTGATACTCGAAGCTGTGATAATTACCGTTCGATTAAGCTGATGTCACACACCATGAAGATCGTTGAGCGAGTCTTGGGTAGCCGACTGCGAAAAATAATTAGGCTATCTGATGACCAGTGCGGGTTTGTCGGGGGTAAGTCAACCACGGATGCAATCCAGAGTATAAGAATAATTATGGAAAAACATCGGGATTCTTTGGAGGATTTGCATGTCGTATTGGTTGATTTTGAAAAAGCATTCGATCGGCAACCACGAGATCTAATATGGGTGGCCCTCAGGCAACGAGGAGTTCCAGAAACCTATGTGCGGATAATTATGGACATGTATGATGGAGCAGTTACTAAAGTAAGATGCGCAGCTGGAATCACCGAAGAATTCGAAATCACAGTAGGTGTACACCAGGGAAGTGTCTTGAGTCCCCTGCTCTTTATTACAGTTTTTGATTACCTGCTTGAAGGCAAAGTGACGGATCCAAAAGTGCATCAGTTATTCTTTGCTGACGATGGAGCCATCATAAGTGAAGACCCGATATCCCTACAACGAGCACTTGACGTATGGGTGGATGTTCTAGAAGGAAGTGGGTACCGCATAAGCGCGAAAAAGACAGAATACCTATGCTGCCCATTTTCTGATCCACACAGGCCTATTCCAGACATTTATTTGAATGGAGTAGTGCTTCCCAAGTGTGAAAAGTTTAAATATCTGGGGTCTATGATAAATAACGAAGCTACTTGTGATGACGATATCAATCATCGCGTAAGCGTAGGGTGGATGAAGTGGCGGGAAAATTCTGCTATCTTCTGTGACCGAAAAATGCCCCCTAAGCTGAAAGGAAAGCTCTACACTTCAGTTGTGCGTCCAGCACTCACATACGGTTCACAATGTTGGACAATGTACAAAAAGTATGAGAGTAAGCTAACGGCAGCTGAGATGAAGATGCTTCGTATGACAGCAGGAGTTACAAAGCTTGATCTAATTAGAAGTACGAAGATCCGAGGAAGCCTTCATGTTAAGAATACCATTTCCCAAAAAATTGAACACGACCGACTCAGTTGGTATTGCCATGTTCAAAGGAGAGATCCTGAGAACCCCGTCAAAAAGGAAATATCATACAACGTTCCAATTCGGAATAAAAAGAAAGGTAGGCCTAAACACTCCTGGTACAAACAAATGCAAAAACACCAGCATTCAGTTGGCCTCAGAAATGGAACAATACAAAACCGGGAGGCTTGCCGCCGATTTCTGAGGTCAACCCAGCGAACCCCACAGGCGGATCACTAGTGTGAAACAGATACGTGGGAGAGTTATGATCCCCTCGACATCGAGATCATAACAGCGCCGAAGAAAAGGAAGAAGAAGAAGAAAACTTTTTTTCACTGTAACTCTACACTCCACTTATGTTTGAATTTGATACATTTTTGAGGCTTCTATTCATCTGTCATAAGAGGTATGAATGTGAAGTAAAAATATTCGATCCTCTACAAAGAGATACAAAGACTGGAACAGGGCCTTAAACAAGAACAAATACACTCCTGATTTGATGGAGATTTTCAACAGCAATATTGTCAAGTGGGTGTTTATACAATTTGCATGTTTTTTTTCGTTTGGATTAATCGCCACTTAGGTTTCGATGATGTGGAATTCGTCATTAAGTTTTTTGTTTATTTATGGGAATACCTTCAATTAACGGGACAGACAGGTTTTTGACATTTCTTAAGATTGTTGAGAATAGTGTCACAGAGTGTATAGAGATGTTGTTGATCTTTGTGTGCCTGTGCTGATGATCATTATCGGTATGACTTCTTTTTTTTTTTTTTCGTTTTGTAAAATCAAATAAAATTGTGTGTGGGAAATAAAATTATCCCAAGGAGTTTTGTCAACAATCAGGTACCTAGGTAGGTACATATAGAAATGTTACCAATTCAATTTGAGAGAAAAGAAAGACAGTTTCCCATGAAATACAAGATAGCCTACACGCACTGCGTGCGGTCTTCGCCATAATGACCGCAAAAAAGACTCCCAATGTAAACAAGCAATTACACAGATATATACAACAACGAACCCAATATAGTGAATGACAAAAGGACCCGTCTCGTCCGCCCGATAAACGCGCGTGGCCCAGCCCAACAAAGAAAAGGAAGACATTCACATTATTTCATTCTTGGGACAGCATTAAGGATGACTGTCATTTTTCAGTTGTTCCCTCTGGTGCCATCACATTGACCATGACCACCCCCGAAGGTGAATTCTATAAGGAAAAATAATCAGTCTTCGCTGCTGCCGGTGATAGTTGTGTGTGCCAGCATCAGTGATATGATGGTCCTTTGAGATGCATTTTGTTGCGTCTGACAACAAAATACAAACAACAAAATAAGGCGCAAATAAAATATGACATCAAAGTCAACATCCCATGTCATTGCAGCTCGGTATACATACATTTGTGGCACTAAGCTCTTCTAGCAGCTAGCATCATCAGCGAAATAAGTGAACGGACACTCGAAGCGGCATCAGAAAAATTGTTCCTTTTCGGGTTGTGTGCTCTTGGATGGTTTGTGTGCAACAGAGTGCTGCACCGAGCTGAATGCGCGGCTCGCAAGGGACACACAGTGCTTTTTGTATGGAGTTATATGGCGGAAAAGGATTAATGGGTGCGCGTGCAAGGCAACTCTGGTGGTCGAGCATTCATCAGAAGGAATTTATTTTCGCACAAAATATAGTCTTTGTACACGAATTTCGGTATTTGTAAAAGTTATGGTTTCTGTCATAATTTTAGTACCTAAGCATGTTCAACTTTTGATGCTGGATGATCTACAAAGTTTTGAATAAATTTCGAATTTTTAATCAAACTTTTAACATAAGAGGTCTAAAAAATGAGTGGTTTTCGTTATACCATATGTCAGTCCATTTAGAGCTACACTTTTTGACAGCTATTGCAGGTGCTGTTCGCTGATTGAACGTAATTTTGTGCCGCAACTAGAACAGCACCTGCAATAGCTGTCAAAAAGTGTAGCGCGTGACCACAATGTCGCTGTAAATTGATTTCATTTCAATCGAAAATAAAAATTCCAATGGAAAATAAAATGGAAGATATTAGCACTGACAGCTGTTTACAATGTGAAGAATTAAAGAGAAGTTGAACCTCATTTCAACCTGATGTAAATCTGTATCGAGTTGGTTTCACTTGTTCGATGTTAAAACGTCAAAAAAGTTGTTTGCGAAAGTTGTTCGACTATTGGAGTTCCGCTCGCAGCTCCGCTTGCAGATGCATTGAGTTGCCTTCGTAACATTGAATTTGTCTGAATTCAATAATTTGACAGCTCTTGCATCAGCCCAACTGCAGTTGCAACTTCATCTACATTATTCTCTTTTTTTTTAACTTACAGCAGGAACCTGAGCTGCCAAAAAAAGATCACATGAGATCGCTCAGGTTGTGTTTTGTCCATCAGAACTAGCTCGGAGCGCGCTCTATGAGCTCAGAATAAAATCAAAGAGTAGATGAAGTAAAAATCTGAGCGCGGCTAACTTCACAGTTTTTGATGATATGACAGAAACAGACATCGAAAAAAAACACAAAGAAACAAATAAAAATGGAGATCAACGCCTTTGAAAGTTCTGTGCTCCAGTGTGTTTCATAAATAAATCGAAGAACTTTGCTCTGAGCGTACTCAATATGATCAAGCTCTGCTCAGTGCTCAGAGTTCAGAGTTAAAAAATAAAAACGTCTATTGTGTTCAAACACAGTTGGACTGCTTTGCTTCAAATTTGGTACAAGGCATTTTTAGCCGACATTTTTAGAAGACATACAGCCTTGGCCAAAATTATTGAGCACCCATTATATTTCTCACTTAATGTGCAACTGTTTAATTTAAATAAATTCAAACACTTTGTATAGTATAACATTGCTTTTTATTAAACAAAAATATCAATATTTAGTTGGACCGCCCTTTGCCTTTATCACGGGAGCAATTCTTTTTGGCAAAGAGCGTACAAGCTTATTGCATTGTTCTGCACTTAATGCCCTTCATTCATCACGCAGGTGACGTTTTAGGTCGTTTTTGTTGCTGATCGTGTTCTGCCTGATCTTGTGCTTTAATAAGCCCACAAATGTTCTATGGGGTTTAAATCTGGGAACTGGGTAGGCGAATCAAGAACCTCGACGCAATTTTCCCCTAACCAGGTCTTTGTGCATGCAGCTTTGTGGCAAGGTATACGTTATCTTGCTGGAACTTTACTCCATTCATGCGTGTAACGCCAAATAGTGAGAAAAATGAGGACAGGAGTGCAATTTCCAGTACATTTATGTACTTCGTACAGTCCATGCAATCGTGACACACAAACATTTCGCCTGCCCCTGAAGAACTCATACACCCCCAGACCATAACACTGTCGCCGCCATGTTTTACTGTCGGTACTAAACACTCCAGACTAAATTCTTCACCGGCTCGACGACGAACAAAGGTTGCACCAGCGGTACCAAAAATCTTAAAGCGTACCATAAATGAAGAAGTTTTGAAAGTTAGGTATTTTCATTACGAGTTATAATATACTAAATTATTTACAACATATTGTTGCAACATCGTATGATCTAACTTAGTTCGAAACTCGATTAGTCTGACCACACAATATTTGACCAATATTCTTCAGTAAAAGTTTGGCATTCTCGATCCCATACAAGCCGCGCCTTTTTGTTCTTTTCAAATAACCATGGTTTTTCCTGGCTTTATAGCCTTTCATACCAGCTTCTTGGAGTCTTCTACGAGTAGTTCCAGCAAAAATTGACTTCTTAAATTCTGCTGAAAATTCAACAGCGAGCTCTAAGGAAGTTTTTTTGCGATTTTTAATTGGAGCTTCGTACCAATTTTCGGTCCTCGCGGTTTGTTGTGATTCACATGTGGAAATAACTAATCTTGAGATAACGGATGATGCATTTTCAATAACAACGTAGATAACGGTTTTTTAGTTTATCTGAGACTAAAAAATGATTTCACCACCAACTGTATTTAATTTAATTTGTAAAAAGCATGTACGCACGAAATTGATAGGGTGCTCAATAATTTTGGGCAAGACTGTATTTGAAAATTTTGTCTAAGTGCATATAGAACGCCTACCTATTATGCCGGTCGTCCACTATGTGCGCGATAAGTTCAACCAACTTCGTTCAACTTTTTATTCAACTCTTTCGTTGGATAAACGAATTTACAACCTCTTACAGTAGTGCTTACTTACGTAATTCACGTTGAGCAACTAAAGTTGAACAAAATGCGTTTGGAGCCCCGTACACATAATTGACCAACTTTCCCATATGTTGATTAACTTCGCACACATAGTTGATCAACTCGTAAAACTTATTCCAGTGTTGAATAGCTCCGTACACCTAGTTCACCAACTTACTCAAATGTTGAATAACCTCGTACACTAGTTGATAAACTTGTTCGATTTTGACAGAAAAAAAAGTTTTTCAGTTGATTAACTGCGTTTTCGATATGGTTGCTCAACCAGTTGATGAACGAGTTGATACTTTCGTACACTTAACCAAGGATCATCCGTTGGGGAACGCGTTGAACGCATCACGATACACAAAAAACTCAAACGTCGAAGTTGAAATAATTTTGACTTCATTTCGGTAAAATAGGCAATTGATTTTCGAGGAATTTTGAGACCAAGCCAATTCCCTGGCATCTCGATTTTAATAAGAGGGGCTCTTAATGTCCCATATATTGGGCTTTTCCTCAGTTGCTGAAATCAATTGCAAAATTAATTCCGTGGTCCACTCTGTTTTTTTTATCACCTTCCATGACGAAAACCCAAAATAAACTACAGTTTGCAAGTTGCAACAACTGCAAGTTCATGGCAACGCAATAGTTCAACCAAGTAGACACATTTCACTGCAACCAACGCAACACAATATTACGTCAAGAAATCCCAAAGAAAATTAATAAGTTGATCAACGCGTTGAACAAATAATGTTCAACACATCTTGAAAATGTTGCTCAACGTGTTGATCGAACAACTTGTTGCGCAATTCGTTGAGCAACGGCCAACAACTAGATCCAACCCGTTGGTTGAACAGAATTGAAGTCACCGTACATTAGAGTTGAATGTGTTGAATTCGAAATTTGTTCGTTGATCGCCTAGTGGACGACCGGCATTATACAGAGGTTTTGTATTGTCTTGAAAACGACTCTGAGGATTTTGATTAGATTTCGGACATCTAATGTACAATCAGTGATTGTAAAAACCTGAAGAAATCTCATGAAGAAAATAGGGTTTGACATTTTTAGATAAAACTGTCGTATTTTTTGGTTATTATTATTGCCATATATGTATCTCGTTAATGGTGTTCCATTTTTGGGTAAAGGTAATTCTAAGTAAAATAAATATTATTAATTTGCAAAATTTTTTACTCTTTAAAAAAAAGGGTTATTTTACTTTTTGCAGCACCCCTTGACATAATGGTTAATGAGTTTAACAGTCATGCAGAAAGTCTTGGGTGCGATTCTCAGCCGCAGCAAAAATGTTTTTCAGGGGTGTTTTGGCCTCTTGAGAGGAATTGACAAATCCTTTAAGATTATCCCTTGTCATGAAAAAAGCTACTGTTTAGCGGTTCGGAATCAGCAGAAAATTGTAGGTCGTGTCAATTCCAGGTAACACGCACACAGAAAAAGTTTGAGAGTTGTAAGTCGGTAGGCCTTGGTTCTCTTTAAACTATTTCACCACCTAATTAATTATTTTTGGTTTTTATTTTTTTAGGACTTCCGGCTTGTTTAACATATTTGAACCACTTGATGGGGGTTGCCATATTTCCGAAAAACCTTGGTACATACATTGTATAACTTTTTCTCGATTTGTCAACCTAAATCTCCTATTTATAACAACCTATACCTATCTACCATTAAATGGCGAGTCTCAGCAGTAATTTATCTTGATGCCATTATTTATCATAAATAAAACGCATTCCTAAGGAATTCCGGTGTTAATTTGTCAGAAAAAAAATGAGCTTGTGTGTGGGCTGCTAATACGTCTCTTTTATAAAATGTCCAATCCGATAAGAGGCTTAAAAGATGAACATTTTGGTTTGTTGTCGAAGGAATGATTAGGGTATAAAAGCTCCATTTAGAAGACATCAGTGGGTGTATTTAAATGCGATGCCACTCTTTTATAGTAAATCACGCATTTTATAGATTTAAATATGAAGAAGTGTATATCTACGCTAGATCAAATAACATTTTATAAAATTTTGTAAAATCTTAAAAAAAAAACTTACCGGATTCGCATAGAAAGGTGGCTGTTCGGCTCCCATGCCGGACAGATATGCGGCCATACCTTCTTGATAGACACCCAGTGGTACACCGCCGGGACCAGTGGCGGTAACTAGCCCACCGGCAGCTGCTAATCGCGGGTAATTTAACAAATCATACTGACACGAACACACCGTTTGTCCAGTTATTGGATCGGTGAATATTGTTCTTCCACTATCACAGCATCGGGTATTTGGTTGGCCGTATGGAGTTGCCGCAGAACAAGGCGATGCACTGCGTGCCCCAGGCGGCACTGTTGACGTTACAGCCATCGATACTGGCACAGTGGCAGATGCAGCGGATGGTGGCGATGATGGACTCGATGAAACGGCGTTCTAAAAAAAAAAAAAAAATACAATACAAATTGAAACATTATTATTAACACTATCAATTTCTTAAGAATTGAATAATTAATAAGATACAAATCTTTAGATACGATATGATGGCTACAAAATTTTAATAATAATATGGAACTCTCTAATCAGTAGCTTAGCTTATAAAGGGGCACAACCTAATAATAATATTTCTTACCAAGAAAAAAAAAAGATAAACCGAAGAAAAAAGACAAAATTGGATTTTAAATTTAATCAAAAACATGAGAGCTTCGATCAAAAACACCGCCAACATGTTCAGATTGACAAACACCGATCGATCGATTTATCGATTTGAATTAATAAAATAAATAATGTGTATATTTAGACAGCCATACAAACACACACAAACACTATTTTACCAAAAGATAAATACGGGGATAAGAATAACAAGGTTCAATTATCGTTTATCGTTAGTGTTGCCATTGTTCAATTATTTAAAGGTTTTGTTTTTAACCAAAAAGTTTTTTCTCTGAATCCAGATGATACTCATAAGATAGTAGATATAAATACATTAAATGGACTTCTCACCTAATCCACCTTATTTATTTAGAAAACAAAACAAAAATAAATAACTTTAACCAATTCTCCAGTTTAAAATTAAAAATGTAGGTATATTATAAATTTTTAAAATTTTATTTTATACTTTATATTATTTTTTTATTTTTGAATAGTTTTAATATTATTTCTAAAATAATAAATTGTTTTAAATTTTAAGTAAATATCTTTAAAAAGAGCTCTATACAATTTTTGTATTTCATTTAATTTAAGTAAATATTTTGTGGCATACTTATAGGCGCGTTCTATTTTATTTTTAAATTTGACGAGCTTAGAAGAAAAAATAAATTAAACAATAATTTTTTTGGAGGACTTGTCCTTAAGGTAAAATAAACTTTGAACTATTAAAATTTTGAAATTTTTTCCCTTACCTTAAAACCTTTATCTTTTAAGGTACTAGTACGGTCTAGAGCGCCAAAAAAACGCACGATTTTTGGAAATTTTTTTCTCGGAAACTATATTAGGTAATAACATAATTTTTTTAAAAAATGAATACATGCGTCAAGAGTACACAAAAAATTTGTTTGTCGAATTTTGGCCGAATTATAGAGGGCGCCAACGTCGACACATCAAAAAAACACATTTTCCCGTTGCGAACAGTTAATCTCCGGATCAACTGAACCGATTTTCAAAAATCTTGTTGGAACTTGACTGTTTTTATGTTTTCTAAGACAATTTACCACAATTTGACAAAAAAGTTATGAACAAAAAAAATGGCGACCCAAAACTGGCCAACAAAACTGCCAAAAAAAATTTTTTTTCAAAGCTTGACATTTTTTTGGTTTTTGACTTTTTAAACAAATTGTGGTAAATTGTCTCGTAAGAAACCTTCCTTTAAATAACCCACTTTGTTTTTTTTTGTTTCAGTAAAGCCAATTCTGAGATTAACTGTCCACAATGGGACACTGTATTTTTTTAGGAGTCAACGTTGGCGCCCTCTATAATTCGGCCAAAATTCGAAAACTAAAAAAATGATTTTTTGTACTCTTGACGCATGTATTTATTATTTAGAAAAGATTATGTTATTACCTAATAAAGTTTCCGAGAAAAAAATTCCCAAAAATCGTGGGTTTTTTGGCGTTCTAGACCGTACTAGTACCTTAAGCCTAGTAAGCTAATGATACGCAGCCAAAAATCCCAATCAAAATTGGAATGCAACGAAGAACGATAATGAATGATAGAGGCAAGCGAAACTGATACTTGCAACAGATTATTTGTACAAGTCTCCACTTTTTTTTTTCACACAAAATTAATTGGCTGAAGAGTGACATTTGAATTTTATTCTTGTTTCTTGCATAGCTGCACGACTTTCTGTGATTTGCTTGGTATTTGTTTTTGTTTAATTCGCAATTGGTGGAACTCTCCATGAATAAAAACGTGACCCTGTGTTTTCTTAAGTATTCTATTGTCATATTGAAGACTACAAAAAAGGTTTGCGTCACATCAGTAACGTACTAGGCTTGAATCTTTTCACCAGAAAATGCATCTTCATCAGATTTGTATTTTAGAAATTCCGAGAGAACCCTTGCTTCAAAGCCATGATCAAATTTCGATAATTGTACCAGATTACTAGATACTCGTAGACTCTCCAATCTTGCTAAACAATAATAATGTGCAGTTTATTCAAAACAAAAAAATGGTATATTGTAATCATAAACGAAATATTTTGTTTTGGTTTTCGTTCAGCAACGTGACACATTTCGATGTTTGAAAATTGATAATTGTACCAGATTGAAAGATAAACTCTCCACTTTTGCTAGAAGCTAGTAATATGCAGTTGATTTAAAATGAAAACAAATGGTGCATTAAAACTATAAACGGAAAATTTCGTGTTAGTTTTCGTTCAGCAACGTAACTTTGAAATTTTTATAATTGTACCAGATTAAATAGGCCCTCCAATCTTTGTTAAAAGCGAATATTATGCAGTTCATTCAAAACGAAAACAAATTGTGTATTGAAATCATAAACGAAATTATTTCCATTTTGCTTTTTGTTCAGGAGTACAAGGCTTTTTGATGATTGAAATATGATAATTGTACCAGATTACTATACAGACTCTCCACTATTTGTATCGTCTGGATCATTTATTGTGTGCGAAATTAGGTACATGGTAGCTTTGTGTTAGGGTTTGAGTTTATTGTTTCTTTAACTAGCTCATGGCTTTTTGTGATTTTCCTTGTGTTATTTTTAAAATTGAGAAACTCTCCATTTCTATATAGACGAACATGAGTTTACATATCGTTATCGGGTTGTAGAGATTACAGGAAATTTTGTTTGTTAAAATTCAGCTGCTTTCTGCTGAGTACCTAAGCAGCTGAAGTCCAATACGAAAAAAATAAAATATTTTTGGAGAGTTTCATCAACCCACATTGACGCGGTGAAGTTGATGCGATGCGTTAAGTGCGACGTTCAACGATAAAACATTGACAACAGCGAAAGTTTCATTGTCGTTTTGAATGTTTCGTGTTGGTTTGTGAGAGTTAATTGAGTGCGAAAAAGAGTGGAGACTTCTTCATATAATTTGTTACAGTTCTTCATTATTTCGCTCTTAGAACTGCTTACTGGAGAAAAGTAATCAGAATGAAATTTTTCGTGAATAATTTCAAGTGACATTTTTGTTTGCGATTTTTCATTCCGCATCAAAAACGTAACGAGACTCTTATGGCCGAAGGAAATGGCCCTTTCAACTGGAAATATGGCGCAAAATACGCTCGAAAAAAAAAACACTTTATTAATATTCTTTGTAATAAATTAAAATTAATTTACTTTAAAACATTTTTTTTTAATTTTATTTTGTTATTCAAATATTTTAACTATGTGGCCACACTGATTGGTGCCACTTCTTGGTTGGTATACTCGTCTGTCTTTAGTCTCTTTAAGTGGCCACTTCTAGAAAGTACATGTCCCTTAGTCTTAACTTAGTCTTATCACCAAGCTATTGCATTAGATTTTCTTTTTCCTTTGCTGATGACGATGATGATGGCTTTTTTAAGAGAACTCGCCGACATCCACGTTAACTGACGTTCCGTGTCGCTTCCCTTTGTCACAAATGCTTTGTGTACTTAACTCCGGCAAATATGTACAACAAATCAAATCCACAATCGTGTTCGCCTATCATTTTTGTCATGTTAGCTGAAGGTTCATTCTTATCCTTCTTTGAAGTACAATATCTTCGGATGGACAGAAAAAAAAAATAATACCTACTTGTGAATGGCCTGATGTCTTTGAAAACCGCTTCACTTCGGGTGAGTCAATTAAATTGATTTGATTTGGCTTTGGATTGGGATTAAATATTTGTTCCAAGTAAACTAATCAAATGTTAGTTGGAAAATTGGATTGATAAATCGAGTGATAAGGTGAGTCGTATGTTATTCTCAGACCTTACTGGCTGACTTAATCTTATCGATTTTTGTTTTTAGCTGCGATGATGTTAGCAGAAGCTCGGGAAGTGGAAGTTTGTCTTAGATCTGGTTTGTGTGTTGAGCCTAAGATACACCAATGTGTCGGCGGCTACTTTGCCTCTGATAAGTTTTACTTTGTTTTGTGTCACAAATCTGTTTTAATAGCTTCGATTGCAGCGAGAGATAAATATAGTTGTAGCGATGTGATGTGGTTATAGAGGTGTCACTGGTTCACAAATCGACACCTTGCTTTGCAAAAAGAACCATTTGGTTCGGTGTCTCCTCTCTTGGCAATATCCAGCTTAATGTGAGCCAACCGACCACCGAGTATCGCAATCTGCTTGAAAGTCAATTAAGTAAATTAATTTAATGGCCATAATACCCCCCTAACTCTCTGCTCCTAATAGAACAACATCAAGTCGGTGACAACTATTATTCAACTTTGACTAGAGTAGGTCGCTGCATTGGACATGTGTTTTTATTTTCTGCAACATTTACTGTCGGTGGCGCAGCAGCGGAGGCACTTTTTTGCAATTTCATTAAGCACCTAACACACAAAGATCTTGTGCGTCCCTGACATAACGAACAGCTCGTGATGTTCTACAAATGTTATTCGAAAGTGTTCTCTTGTTGTTGTTGACTTTTTTGTTTCATTTTTAATTCAATTAATAGTGAAATGTACCATTAAATATTTTGAAGTAGGTAGATCATAAGTTTTTTTGTGTTTACATGGGAACACAGCAAAAGTCATTGAAGATTCTTGTTGAATGCTTTGCTCTTTATGTTAAATTAAGGGTCTTGATAAGATGCATCGTTGGTGTACTTACTTATCGGTTCTAATATGTTTTTGCAATAGGGAAATAGTTTTTATTTTTAATTTAAATTAATTCCTAGTTGAAATTGATTTATGAGATGGAAACATTGTTCTACTTCAGCATTCTTTAAATATTTGTTGTTTTGTGAAGTGGACAAGAGTACCTATCTATATGGTTTTTGATTAATGATAACGTGTGATTTTGATGTCCTGCTTTCAAAAATAACAAGATCAATACTTTGATACACCACTAAAATTTCAAACGAGGGGAGCAAGTACATTGAATATAGTGTCATCTGGAGTGGTATTGAAACCACTCTCATAGGTAAGCAGTCAAGCTGTAATACTTTACAATACTTTGTAATACTTTAAAATTTACCAACTTATTTACTATGCTTTTATACATGTTAAATGTTTTAGAAGTTCAAGAAGAAAAATAGTTTTTCATTACACTTTTCATTTCTGGGGCTGTGTTCACAAAGTATTTTTTTGTTCATTTCTGCATAGCTTATAACTTCATGTCTGAATTATTGAGAACACTTTAAATTTTCGATGCGACCATGGATATTGCTCAAATCGTTATTATTGGGCATTATTGAGAATCACAGAGGGGCTTGATTGCCCGAAAAAAAGTGTATTCCCCGAAATTTGTTCTGCTACTGGGGCCTATCGGGAATCTCCCTGGAAATTTTGTTTCCCTCGGAATTTTTTGTTCCCACGGAATTTTTTTCGTCAATCGTGAATCTCCCTCGAAACTTTTCCTCTCCAATAAAAAGAAGTACCATACATCTGTTGTCGAACAACACCTTTGAATTAGGTATGTGAAGTTTTAAGGCTTCCAATAACATTCAAATCCCTCAGAAATGAAAGAAAATCACGATAGCCATAAATTACGCCGGAATATTTCGAACTCATTCACGATCGCGAATGTTCTGCGGAAAAAAAATTACCGGAAAAAATAAAATGACAGTTTAAAGTTTTGGAGAGATGTCAGCATTCCCTGGGAAATTGTATTCCTAATTGTCAGAATTCTAAAATTGAGTAAATCTATTTTGAAATTCAGTGTGGTAACATTTATTGTTTTGTCTATTTTGTTTAAAACATTCGTAATTAAATAAATATATTTTAACGTCAATAGGGTATTTTTGGGGTTTTCGATTGATTATCCAGAATCCCTCAAAAACTTTAAAAATTACAGTGTTTCTATTACTGATTTCTGAATCGAGTAGTGGCGCAAAGTTTTAAACGGTTAACTAACTTTCTCTTTCCTATTATCGTCAAGTAAAGGGATTTTTTTAATACAATGATTTGGAAGTCGAAACACATTTAACACAAAAGCAGTTCCTAGAAGAATAGAAGTAAACACACTTTTTTTTTAAATTTGTTAATGTCAGGTATTAGAATGATTTTAACTTTAATCAAATCTTAGAGACTTACATTAAGATTCTAAATTAGAATACAATTTGCAAAATCGTCTTTGAACCTGGTGTTTTAGATTTAGTTTTAAAATCGTATTAATGTTGAAGCAATTTTTGTGTTATTTTTCAGAGGTTCTTTTACTGGATTGACAACGTAGGCGTTTTGCTAAGGAATTTGACAGTTTATATCATTGACAGATGTCATCGCAAAACACTCAAAATGTAATAGAGATATTATATTTCGGTGCAATTTATTCTTTTATAAATAAGAAACAAATAAGGTCTCTCATTTATTTGTTCTTTAGACAATACACATACACATATTCATAATTTTCTAGACATTCATAGGTCTTACTTTAATGCAGGCATATAATGTATGTATTTGGATGATTTTCATTCGAACTGTCACCGGAAAAAAATTACCAAAACACCGATCATAACATTATTATTTTTTGAATGATTAAAGTTCACGCAACTCATCTATTAATTACACGCAGAAAAACAATATCAGACCAAAAACATAAATGTTAAAAAAAGAGCCAAGTTCTTCTATACAAAAACCTTTGTCTAACAAGTTAGCCGTGAAAAGTACTGAGATCTAAAAGTACGCCAAGTTCTTACTTCATGAAGGTTGAATACCGAATATTTAAAGTAGAATAATATTAAAACAGCTGCAATGTAATAGAGAAATTTTATTATTTAATGATTACTGACTAAAATTTGATGGGTTCACTGGTCAAGTTTTTTAAACCTTTCGAATTGGGCATTCCACTTTACCAAATTTCATCGTTTTACAGCAGTCAGAACTGCTCCATTGAACCAACACTAATTCGGAGAAAGTGGGCGGATACCACGTCCCCTGAATGAAAAACCTTAAAACCCATAATTTTGATGATCTGTCAGTCAGTCAGTAAGTTTCGGTTTTTGTAATTTTTAAGGCCTTATATCTCAGGAACCGCTTATGTTAGAAAATTGAAATTTCGTGAGGCGCGCGCCTGTGCCTGACTAGTTTAGCAAATATTCGGAATTTTAAGTTTCTGACTTCATTGGAACTGAAGATAGGGAGGGGTCAAAAATCGCCTGAGTTTGTTCCTAAAAAAGGGTGTAGTGCCAGAACTTGGCTGGGCACTACTGTGGCCTTTGATCTAATCGGGACAATTTTTCGGTGGGTTGAAAAAATGTGTTAACTCAAGATGCTTTACTTTAAACGAGTAACGTGTTTGAATCAAAATTTGCATTTAATTAACTTAACCCATTTCTTATTTAATATTAAACAACCTTCTTAGTTAAATTGAACAAATTATTATTTTGTTTAAATTAAACGAGTATCTAGGTTAAAACAATTAAACTAAATTTATTTAATCTTTCTAAGTAAATAAGTTTAAGGAAATTTGTATCGAATGGTGACGGTATAATAACACATCCAATTCATTATTTAAGCTAATTGAAGATTGTTGAATTTGCTATTCAATTTTGTTAAGACAATCAGCATTATTTAGTTGACTTGTGTAATTTTAAACAAGTAAGTTTACATAGTGTATATTAGTAGGCGCTCTTGTTTAATTTTACACGAGTTAAAAGGTTTTTTCAACTTATCATTTTTCTGCGTGATAATTCGCTTACCTATGTATTTTTTTTGTATATAAAATGCAGACACTCAAGGTATTATGACTACGCTTTTAATGTTATAGTAAAACGTAACACAGTGCGAGTGTTTAGGTAAAGTGGAGAGGATTTAAAAGGAGATGTCGATGCACATTGGTCTTGAAAGCTTGTGCATCACAATGAGGGGGAAAAATCATTGAAAATTAAATGTATATTTGTAGCAAAATCAAGCTTTGAAAAATTTAAATTTTAAAATATGATATCTATAAAAACTGGCACAAGGGAAAAACAATCTGTGTTACCGACAATTAAGGTTCACATATAATTAAAATATTAGTACTCTTTGTTCTCTATAATTGTTGACTTAATATTTCTCGACACTTTTGGTTTTGTTGTTTACCGATCAAAATTTTACTGTCTAGCTTACACCAAAAATTAAAATTATTACACGATGGTTGTATCTAACCAAAATAATATGTAAATGGGTGCCAAAAAAAATTTTAAATTTCATATTAACAACTGTTCGGGGTAAAGACCTAAGTGAAGATGTTCTCAATGTTCTAAATTTTTCTCTTCTTTTTTGTTGTTATATTTTTATTATTACATTTAATTTTTTTCTTTTTTTCATTCTATTACTTTTAAAAATTTTAAATTATTTTATTATTTTTATTATTTTTTTTTTCTTTTAACCTTTTAATTATGTCCTTAGTTAAGCTTTCTTACCAAAAGATGTAAATAAAACTAAAATCTTAAACTAAATTTGAAGAAAAAAGAAATTTGTAAACCATAAAGCCTTTATTGATCATCAAACTAAAGCTTATAGTTTTTTTTTTTTTTTTAAATAAAATCTTTAAACGAAAAAAACCGCCTAGGAAATGAGTTCGTTATTCTATCGGGTAAGAATGCAAACTGCAATTATTTTCCATATAAGAAAGAAAAGGTAAATAGCTAGTTGTTTATTTTTTAGAAAATAATTTAATATTTTTGTTTTGTTTAAGATATGATATAATAAAATTTATATCATATCTACAAAAAAGAATTAAAACTTTAGGATATAAAGAGGTGCCTACTTATTTTTTTACACCAACTTAATTGTTTGTATTAATAATAATTTGTCGAACCTCAAAAAGTGTAAAATATGACCGTTTTCGAAAACGTCATCTGCATCAAAAATGCATTTGCAGAATGTTCTTAAACGCAAACTGCAAAAGTCAACTGTTCGAAAACCCAAAAACGAAATTTTCATGCAAAAGTATTATTTTCGAAAACGCAGTTTGCATACGACTTAGGCTTCGGCCACGCACTGAGCGCTGAGCGATGCAAAAAAAATTAAAACAGATGAAATTGTATGGAGGTGGCCACATTCACCCTGAGCGACTTGTCATTGTTTTAAGCGACAGAGCGATGTCGCTCAATCGGTCAGTCGCTCGTCGCTCAGTGTGTGGCCGAAGCCTTAATGTTCGATAACATCATTTGCGGGGCTCTGCAGTAAAAAATAAAATGCACGACTGGATCGCACGAACTTGCTCTTATGTAAAAGTACTTTGGAATTTAAGATACATTTTATAAATATAAAACATGGATTTATTGAGATAATAATGTTCAAATGCATAAAATTGCCGTCTGGTTTCCGGAAAAGTATGAATTTATGCAAATAAACCTTAAAAAATCGTTTTATTATCAAAAAAAAATTTTATATAAGAAATTTCTCTAAAATGTTTCAAGAAAAAAATGTGGGATGCGAATTTTAAGTATTTAATAATATTGGTTTTAGGAAATAATTTCAAAAAATAATCGTTCATAGGTTTTTAAGATATTGATTTAAAAAATTTTTTTTTTTTTTTTAAAAACCCAATAAATATTTTTTCGAATATTTTTATATACAATATTATTTTAAACTTAAGGGGACTCCTGCTAAAAATTTTGGGTTAAAATCCTTAGAGCCGTTAATGAGAAAGTCGAAAATCAAAAAAACGGGTCTATGGCAGGTACCCCTAATAACATTTTGCCCCAAAATTTTTTTTGACCAAAATATAGTCCATGTCCATAATATCACACTTAATTTTTTTTATCGAAATCGTTAGAGCCGTTTTCGAGATAAATAAGATTTTGCATTACGGGTGTATGGGGGCCACCCTTAGTTTTGGAGCTAAAAAAAAAATTTCAATTTTTCCTCTAGGGAATCACCGAAGACTCTTAACTACCGAGATTGAAAGAAATAGGTCCAGTGGTTTAGGCTGTAGTGAGAGGTACAGACATACAGACACACTGAAACATGTTTTTTGTGTACTAAATTTTCCTTAAAATTTTTATAAAAAAAATTGATATGCAAATTGTTAGTATTTAATAAAATATATTTTAAAACGTAATTTAAAAATTTAATCGTGTATCGGTTTTCAAGATATTGAATTTTCAAAAAAAAAAATTTATTATTTTTTTAAAAATCCAAAAACTATTTTTTCGAAAAAAATTTTAGTTCATATTTTTTAAAATGCAAAGCAGCTCCTGCATAAAAATTTTGGTTAAAATCGTTAGAGCCGTTGGTGAGAAATTCGAAAATCAAAAAAACCGTTATATGACAGGTACCCCTAATAACATTTCCCCCCAAATTTATTTTTCACCAAAATATAGTCCATGTCCATAATATCACACCTAATTTTTTTTATCAAAATCGTTAGAGCCGTTTTCGAGATAAATAAGATTTTGCATTACGGGTGTATGGGGGGTACCCTTAGTTTTGGAGCTAAAAAAAAAATTTCAATTTTTCCTCTAGGGAATCACCGAAGACTCTTAACTACCGAGATTGAAAGAAATAGGTCCAGTGGTTTAGGCTGTAGTGAGAGGTACAGACATACAGACACACTGAAACATGTTTTTTGTGTACTAAATTTTCCTTAAAATTTTTATAAAAAAAATTGATATGCAAATTGTTAGTATTTAATAAAATACATTTTAAAACGTAATTTAAAAATTTAATCGTCTATCGGTTTTCAAGATATTGAATTTTCAAAAAAAAAATTGTATTATTTTTTTAAAAATCCAAAAACTATTTTTTCGAAAAAAATTTTAGTTCATATTTTTTCAAATGCAAAGCAGCTCCTGCATAAAAATTTTGGTTAAAATCGTTGGAGCCGTTGGTGAGAAATTCGAAAATCAAAAAAACCGTTATATGACAGGTACCCCTAATAACATTTCCCCCCAAAATTTTTTTTCACCAAAATATAGTCCATGTCCATAATATCACACTTAATTTTTTTTATCGAAATCGTTAGAGCCGTTTTCGAGATAAATAAGATTTTGCATTACGGGTGTATGGGGGGTACCCTTAGTTTTGGAGCTAAAAAAAAAATTTCAATTTTTCCTCTAGGGAATCACCGAAGACCCTTAACTACCAATTTTGAAGAAAATACCTCCGATAGTTTAGGCTGTAGTTCGAGGTACAGACATACAGACATACAGACATACAGACATACAGACATACAGACAGACAGACGGAATTGTCGGACCCACTTTTTTCGTCTTCGCTATCATCGTAATGTCAACTTTGATCAAAATCTCGAGTTCGATTTTTTTTCCAAATGCAGAACTTGCCCTATAGTACCTATATCGCAAGTAAAAATCAAGTTGACGACAAAAATAATTGAAGCTCAGAAAATAGAGTTCAGATTTTCTTTTTCGTGTGTGTGGGTGAAAGTGGTTAAATTGGTGTACAGCGTTATCAATTTCTTCATTTGTAGTTGGCCATCTCAAAAATTTTGAAAGTAGACACACAATAATTGTTTACAAGTTTTTTTTAAAGTATAAAAAACGCAGTTGATAGATTTGTTGAAACAATCTTCGATTTCTCGGTATGAATTTTTGTTGCTTAAAGCCCAAAGATTAATGTATAGGCTAGGCTTCATTCTAAGTCTGTACCTGGACGTCTTGTTTTTGCCTTTTTCCATAAAGGGATTAGTTCTTCCTTCAATCCCTAGAACTAGGTATTCATTAAGAATGTTACTTTTTATGAATTGAAACGTTTCATTTGTAGAAATAATTGCTTTGACATACTGAAATGACCGAAGAATTCCTCATCCGAAAACTTTTCGATTGTTTTGATGTAATTACGCATACACACCTTGGGAGTATTACGACTCGAACTTCGGAGTTTAAACCAAATCACCTTCTTTTTTTTTTGTTTTGCTATAGTAGCACGTATTTAAAGTTTTCGAACAATTTTCAACCACAATTTTTGAAAATTTTTTAGCATCTATTTTTAATTTTGTTGACCGTGTTCGTAAACGACAAATGCATTTGCAAGAACATTCACTGACGTTGATCAAATAGATCGAGAAAAGCATTTGAAAAACAGGTATTTTTCCAAAAGGGAATCAAACAAAAATGCTCCGTTCAAAATATAAAAGAAATCAGTGCATCTGTTTAGGCTGGGGCTGGATGGTCTTAAGCTTTAAAGTGATAAAAACAATATCATTTGAATTTTCATAGGTAGTATGTTTCTCTTTTTTTTTGATTTTATCACCATCTCAGTTCATGCGATTCTCTATACCTTTCTATTAAATCGTGTTGGTACTAAAAAGTAGTAAATATATGATAAATCTTGTAATTTTTGGAATTATTGTTCAAATAAATTAAATTGTGTTTAGATATGTCTGCTGAATAGTGTCGGAAATGATTTATTTAAATTGAATACTTGGTCCGTTGAATGAAAAAGCAAGGATATTCCGTTGTGCCCTTAAGACGGTTTCCTTTATTTCTTTTTGAATTTTTAACGGGTCATCTTTGCAGTTTTTCACATGAAAAATTAACTGTGAAAATAAGTTAGGTATTATTTGAAGCAGTTTTGACATTTTCATTAAATTTTTCACACAAACTAAATCGATTAAGGCGTGAAGTTGTGAAAAAAAATGTATCATCTCGGTGTACTTTTCAATATTGTCTTTACTTTTTGACATTTTAATTGTTCTTCTTTTCAGATTTTCACAGAATTATTTGACTGTAACAAAAATTATTATTTTAAGGAATTCGATACTTTAATTTAATTTTTCAAACGTACTGTATCGAATTTCACAATATCAAAGAACGAAAACTGACTTCCTGGACAAACAAACGCATGGGCTAACTGACAAACGAACCAAGGCGCAGACGATATGTCTAAAACGATTTTAGACTTCAAGGTCTGTAATATTATTTTCAAAAAAAACAGCTGACTCCTTGGAAGGACCATAGAAGTGATTTCGTTACAAAAACCTTAAATGAAAAGCTTTCATTACGTTCGAAAACTCAAACGCCTAAGTAATGTGTCATTAACACCCAAACCTTACACATATCGACGCTAAAAGTAGAGGATCTAGTTGATAGTTTTTGCATATTTTTTAGAAATAATAAAAACTTAAAAAATAAATTATCAAAAAAGAAAATGCATAGTAACAAAATAACTGATTGGGGCTATTAATAAATATAGTTAATTATATTTCTAAAAGTGTTTGTTAAACTAATGCGTCCACCAAAATGTGACTGATTTTTTTTTTTTTCATAAAAATAGTTTTTGAATAAAACATTTTTCATTGAAATCTAAAATAAAAATTAATTCTAAGAGATGATTAAGCAGTTACTTTTTTAAGGGTATTAACCTAATGTTAACTTTCCTAGAGAATTAACTTTTCATAGAGTTAATTTTCCCGATATTCCACTGTTCATGATGAAATACCTTCTTTGCCTGAAGCCTATGCGTTCGCTCTAAGGTCTTAACTATAAAAGCCAAACTTTAAAGTACTAAATTAATTTTACAAGCAAAAAATCATAGCTCTTGTGTTTAAATTTAATAAATTTTTAAACATATACGTTAACATTAATTTAAATAAATTAATGTTTTTTTTTTTCGAAGTTAACACGATGAAGCGCAAATCAAAATATTCATGTCTCAAATATTCTCAGAATCACAAGCATCATCACAACTTGAACAAGCAATTTAACTTAGATTTTGTTTTTATTAATATGTATCTATACCATATTGTTCGTTAAGAATCAGCGACCGTAAATTAAGACGACAAAATTAAAGTTAATTTAAATGCTTTTTAACGACCACTTTGGTGTTGGTTGGGGAAAAATAAATTTAAGTTGGAATGAGATACATGTATCTTTTGGAAATATGTTGTTAACTAATTTAACGGTTGACATTATGTTTTTGTTTAAAAATTCGTAAAACACAGAACAACAAAAATAAATTAGCCATTTTGCAACCTATACGTATACCTTCATACTGTTGGTATATCTAACTTATGCGAAAGTTGATGAGGATGAATCAATTTAAAGAACCAAGAATTAGAATTAAAATGTATTAAGCAATCTTACCAAAAAAAAACATCATCTAATCAACACGCGTGCTCAGTACCGTCTTTACCATAAGGGCACACGGGGCCCGTGCCCAGGGCCCCCAATCTCAGGGGGCCCCGAAGCAACGACAATTTCTCTCACACATTTATTCTCAGAACATTTTTGTCGGGCACATTACACTTTTTTCACAAATCAGTAATCTTATCAGAAGGCATATACTACGCCATTATATCGATGACTGCGCCTATTCCTATTGTACTAATTAATAAAAACAATATTTCCGAACGTGTCCTACCTAATTTAGTAAGTACACCATCTGGCGATCACTTACGCAATCCCTCCGATTCCTAAGTCAAGTTGCACCGTCTAAGCAAGGCCTAACATAAATGTCGACATTGTCTATGGTTGGGGAAATCCCCGAATGATGTATTAAACCCTTGTATATAAAATTTATAGTACTCTCATGGAACAGAAAAAAAAGTTGGGGAATACATTCTACTGAGGGCGCTGTCGGCGGAAAAAATTGATGTGGAGACTTTTGATTTGGGGGGATGGTAATTGAGGATAGAGCGACAAAATTTTATCAGCTCTGGCAATGAGAAAGACGAGAATGAGAAAATCAAATTTGTTTTGTAGCATTTTTCTTTTGAAGGACCTGTGTTTTGTTGTTATATTTTTTTGTCAAGAATATTTGTTTTATAACGGCTTATAATGAATAAAAACAAAACAGAAATATGAATAAAAACAAAACAGAAAATAGCTTTCTTGTTGTCGCTGTGTTTTGCACCTTCGGTTTGCTTTTACCGAAAATATTATCACCCCTTCCTGATTATCGACTGTCCTTACTCTCCACAACTCTACGTGAAAAGTTGGGGAATACATTCTTCCAGGCGGCGCGGCGCGTTGTTCGTTCCTCTTCATGAGAGTACTATAGATTTTATATATAAGGGTTTTATGCATTTCAAAATTTCATTTCCCAAACTTCTGCATCCCAAAATTCTACTCTTCAAAATTTTAGCTTACAATATAATTTTTCTGTACCTATTTCAGAACTATAATACTCAAAACTCTAATTCTCAAAATTCTGCATTTTAAAAATTTTACAAGGGGACAAAAATAATTATCTAATAGTTGTCAGTAGAGCTGTGTGAATTGTTCATTTCAAATGATCGAATCGTTCAACAATCGATTACAAAAATGATCCAATTATTTCAACTAATCGATCATTCGATTATTTTCATTTCACTGAAATGATATAATACTGTTCCTATTCGATTTTAATTTCGATTTTGGTAATAAGATTGACTCGTAGCTTTGATAGTTTTCACGAAATACTCTTTTGTTGTAAGCCATAAATTGCCAAATAACATCGAATGATGGCTACTTTGTACATGGATTAAAAAGTGTCAAAAAAATCCGGAAAAGGGCCATATTAGGGCCTTCGACTGACATTTTGTACGAAAAACACTTTGTACGTCATCTATTCGTCAAGTCATAAACTGTCAAATTCCATCAAAGGATGGCTACGATGTCGATGGATAAAGAAACGTCCACATTAAACATACCGGATCCTGATACATCAAATAACATCAGTTCAACCCAACAATTGCTTTTGCGGCGTACAACATCAACAACCAACTCGATCAATCATGTTCTTCAATGCCGAGTTCAACCCAGAAATTCCAGTTCACCGTCGGTTTGGCATTCATAATCCACATTGATTGAATCAGAACAAATGGAATCGAGTAAATCATGGTTTATCGAGTCAACTGATATCGAAAATGGAGACTCATTAAAATGATTGAGATTGAAATAGAAAATCGAGAATCCAGAATAATCTAAAATTCTAAATGATTGAGATTGAGATCGATTAAAATGATTGATTTCGATCATCAATACTTTTCGATGATCGGAACAAAAAAAATCGAATCAATCCTGATTGACACAGCTCTAGTTGTCAGTTAACAACAATCGAATCTGATGAGTTGACCAAAAAATGCAAAGAATTTGCAGAATTTTATCATGAAGACATTAATGCAAATGAGCTCGAAACAGACTGTTTTCATTTAAGCCAATATTTAAAAAACATAGCAAAGCAATCAGTGGTTTTAAATATCTCAACCTTACATAACCTAATAAAATCAGATAAATTGGAAGAAACTTTTCCAATCGTAGAAATTGCTACAACAATATTCCTTTGCCTAATGGTTAGGTTACCAATTGTAGTGGAGAGCGGTCATTTTCGCAGCTTAAGAGAATAAAAAATGAATTGCGAACAACAATGTTACAAGAACGACTGAGTAATTTGTCAATTATGTGCATAGAAAGTGATATCCTTCAAAAAATTGACTTTAAGGATATAATAGAAAATTTTGCTCAACAGAAATCCCGAAAGAAACTATTATCGTAATCGTCACCAAAAAACCAGCAGCATTCCAATATCATTAATGACATATTATATCATACTATATTTGATTACCTTTAATAAATGGTCATACTCATACTTATTAGTAAAAAAATGTTATTATATAATTCGCTTTTTTTACTTTTCAAAAGGGCCCCAAATTCTTGTGTGCCCAAGGGCCCCAGCCTAGTTTAAGACGGCCTTGCGCGTGCTACCTATATACGAGTGTTTTAAAGAATTTTAAAGGCGTTTACATATTTTTTAAATTTAATGGCAAATTAAATTTATTTAAACATGTTTTTCAACTTTCTAGAACAGAATATTATATTATGTTTGGCTAATGTTTTATTTTAATTTGTATTGCTGGACCCACTCATATTTGATTTTATGGCTATGCGAAACTTTTACCCCCAGTTTCACAGTGGAAGTTTAAACCCCACTTTTGGTTTAAACTTCAGTTCAACCATAAATTTGGTTTCACAGTCCTTGAACAGAGTTCATTCTGTAGTTTAAGTTAAACGACACTATTCTGCCGTTTAAATCTCAGTTCGACAATCCCTTCAAACATTTGAAAATATAATTTATTTTCATTTTTAATTTTTGTTTCCTGTCACAGGTCACAACAAACTTTCCTTGATTGTTTTTTCTTTGATTTAGATAGAAAGAGAAAACAATTTACTTAAACTAACGTTTAATGAACTGAAGTTCAGATAAGACTGTGAAACCGGACGAGTTGAACTTCAAATTTAAACTCCAGTTCAGGTTCAGCAGAACTTAAGTTTAAACTCTCACTGTGAAATTGGGGGTTAGTAAAATAAGAGTATACAAATCAAAACTTATTTATAATAGCTTCTCCATAAGAAAATGTTGGTATATCTTTTTCACAGAATTAAGGCTCAAGACAAATTAAATTTTGTTGAAGAAATGAAGAAATTATGGTTTTTTCATTGCATTGAAATAAGTGGCACAAAATTTTAAAAATGCCTAAGTTTAAGGTAGAAATTAGTTAATTTTTTTTATATGTCAAGAGTGTACTCAGGGGGTTATTTCTATCCCTAAAATGATTATCACAGTACGAGCGTTAAAACTAACTTTTCATTAATTGCTACAATTTATAACTAGTACTTGTCGAATTAGTACGACATTTAAACTATTGTAGTATTAACTATTTTAGGTTAAAACCGCTTTGTTTCGAGAAAATAGCCTTCATGAACCGAATAAGTAAATAAGTAGTACGTCGAAATGGGACTTTTAGAAGTTTTAATAGAATTTAACATGACATTTATCAAAAGTTAAAACCATCGAGTACGTACATATGAATATCTATTTTAGTACGTACATACATACATATCTATTTTATCTTTTTAGTATCGTACAAAACTTCATATGTCACTTTGGCATTACCAAATGTCAAAAATAATAATTTGAACATTGTTTAAAATGGGTATGTTAACAAACAATGTACTTAACAAAAACTGCCTTACAGGTTGAGATACTAAATATAAATATAAAGTATTTAAAATTATTGAAAATGATTCAAATTCTTTAAAATTAGTATTAAAAAAAATTGAGTTAAGCTTGTTTAAAATTGTAATCTATTGTTTTAAGAACATTGATTTTGAACACACGTAAAACAGTGACAGTTCATTCAAGAAATCTAAACAAACACACCTTTTTGACATTTGTAGAAGAAAATATCATTTTTTTTTTTTTGTATAAGAGAATATTGAGAGTCGTAAGAATAAGACTAGAAATCTTTTTCTACTAGAAATTGCAAAATTGATTGACAAATTGAATGCTTTTAAACTTTGTTCATCTAGTGTCAAGAAATTCTGAAATATTTACGCAATTCTTCTTATTTTCCAAATCTTTAATCTTTCTTAGCCGATTGTTATTCAGTGTTTTTGCTTTAATTCAAAAATGCCACAATCAGGCATTTATATACATATTTAATTTTTTTTTTGCTATAACCTAAAATCTTTTCAAACATTGAATTTTAGTTATTTCATGTTCTTAAGTCAACTTCAAAAACAAGTGGCGCAAAATTTTATTAAGATGTTAAAATTGTTTTATTTTATTCTAGATCGTCGTTCTAGATTTTGCAAACTTTAATTGATTTGAATTTTATGATTCTCAATTTCTCAAACATTTTATTAAAATTAAAATTATCAATTAATAGTAATTTTAGTTTTTTTGTTTAGTTTGGTGCTAACTTAGAATAACTTTTTGATATTTTAAAACGTCAAAAAAGATCTGTTTACTTTGTTTTCTGGCTGTGTTCAGGTAAAAAATTTTAAAAAAATTGTTTAAGCATACTAGTAAAAAAATTTTATAAATTATGAAAGAGTTATTAAATTAATTTAAAGCTAACAAATTTGTAAAGCAGTATCATACTTATACCTTAGCAGACTGTTTAAAGTGGTGCGCCTCTTTTTTTTAATGGCGATTTTAAATTTAATAGATGGTTAAGAAAAATTCGGATATTCATTTTTGTAAAGGTTCTTTTATAGTAGAAAGGTTGTGAGTGGGTCAAATAAACTACTACCAGGACACGCCATGTCGTTTCTTACTTTAGTGCCAGATAACAAATTGAAGTAATCAAAGAGGACATTTGTAAAGAAAGTTAATTTTCAGCAGTATTCGATCACTGAAATTTAAAAGTCAGTCCCTTTTTCCCAGCCTACGAATAATATTTTTTACTTTCAAATGCAATAAGAAGTCTCAAGGTATAATATTCACTTTTTCGTATAGATAAGGCCCCAGTTATAGCTTTCATTAAAATGCATCATTGAAAAAAATCAGTGGAATGCTGAATTTATTTTTTTGAGAAGCCAGTTATAGGAATCATTGAAAAAATTGTTTTCAGTATGTATTTGAGGTCAGAGTTGAAAGCAAAACTGACATTTGAGAAAGATGAAGAGGATCGAACAGATTCAATTAACGATTGTGTTCCAAGTTAAAGAAACGAAAATCAGCTGTTCATTGGAATTGATTTCTATCAATGAAATATTAAAAATCGATTTAAAAGAAAGTTTAAACCAGAATTTTGTATTTTTTAGAGAAAACAAATTCTACTGCAAATTAGCTTTATTTTGGTACCAATTAAAGCCATTACAGTTTGTCTAATAGTCTTAAAAATCGAAATGAAAATTTTCAATGATGCATTTCAATGATAGCTATAACTGGCAAGATAAGGTACCTGTACACCTTCCAACTTATCAGAAATAGTATAATATTTTGTCCTATGTATAATTTATCTACATATGTCCACTTCAATCAGAAAATACAAAATATGTATTAAAATCAAGTCTTTGAGATTGAAATACAAATCGATAAGGTAATATTTTAGAAGCGGTATATGTGTGACCTAAGCACTTGCTAGTCGGGATAGTTCATTAGTATATGATAGTTCATTAGTACGTATATTAGTATAGGTTCAAATAAATATGCCAACTTAAACCGAATTTAGCATCAGTTATGTATATCTAATCTTTCTTTTATTAAAGTTAAAACCATGTCTAATTGGTTGAATAAGTAGATATTCGTAACACTTCAAAATGCTTAATAATAAATTTTAAAAAAAATCAAAAAGCTCAAAAGTCATGAAGAATATTTAAGTAAAGGTGTTTCGAAATAAATATTTGCAGAATCAGTTCTCAGTGTTGTATATAAAAAAAAAGCTAAGTTGAATGTTTAAAAACTCGTCAAAAATTCATTTGTTTGTTTTTCTTCATCCATATTTTTAGGTGTGTTCAACATGACAACGCAAGTGAGCAATATTCTCGCACTATTCTTCTACTTTACTAAACCGGTTTTTTGCACTCAAAGGCCACTTTATTTTACTGTCAATTGACCACTTTTTTTAAGTATATTGTTATATTGAAAAAGCATATCCCAATTCTCATTAACTACATCAAAAGAACTTAGAAAAAAAAAACATTTCGTATATAAAATTTGTTCTTCAAAAATGCACATTATTTTCAAAATGTACACTCATATTTCTTTTGGCCTTTTAAAATTTGTTTGTTTTGAAAATTTAATTTTTGCTTCATTTGTAATAGGTATACATATTTAAAATGTTAAATTTTATAATATTTTTTGAAAAAATTAACAGAAAAGGGTTTTGTTTTACCAACATTCCCTTTAAGAAAAATATCAATTTTCTACGTTTTCGCTGTTTTCAAAAACAAATTACAAAGCAATATTATGTTTTGAATTTAATCATTTTTTAGAGAAGATTTTAAAATATACCTATGGAAAATGGTAGGTAGCTATTTCTCACAATTTAGTCAATCAAATACAGGCTTCTCAGTTTCATTCAAGAACTAAAAGTGGCTTCCGGAAGCCTCTGAAGCTTAATGCTTGAACAATGTTTGAAGTCAAGGAAAATTAAGAAAAGTCCTTCGTAGTTATGAAATTGCCAACTATTACTAACGCACTAAAGCACTCAATAATCAACTTTTTAAAACTATCAGATATTGAACCGTTATTATGTTTTATCTTCCATTTAAAAATGTCCACTTAAAATTTGTTAGTTGAATAGATATATTTTTCTGAAATAAATTTTCGACTTTAGTTAATGAAAATAAATACGAGTACCAAGAAATATCCTAGGCAACTAGAATGTTTAAAACATTTTATTAAAACTTTCCTGGTTTCTATTTATTTAAAAAGTAGTAAGTAGTTAGTTTAAAATAAAGAGATGTACATATGTACATTGTACATATGTCACTTATCTACTTAAAAAATTTCATTGAATTTAATACTTAGTCTAGTGACTTATGCTAGCAAGTGGAGTAATTACATAAATGGGCGAAAATGTGAGATTTGTTAACGAAATTGGTTTAAGCACACTGCTTAAATTGTAAAACCTTTTGTTTCAATATCGCAAAGGTATAGGTATGTTTGACATTTATTTATTTTTGGAATGACAAATGGAAAATTTAAATTGTGTGTTCTATTTTTGTATGTTTTATTTGATACCAACAAATAAAAGGTTTAACATCTGGACAGTTTCTTAAGCGTGCATTTTTTAGCTTTGGCATTTGTTCTGATGTGTTTAGAAATAAATGTCTCCAAAGTAAACATAACCAACTCCATATGAATGGTTAGGTATTACAAGGCATGTTTTAGTGAAAATTTAGATCAAGAACCAAAAAAAAATTAAAAATATATTAAAACATTAAAATTTTAAACAGCCTAGACTTATTGTATTAAAATGATAATATGTATTTGACAATTTGCTAACTTTGGTAGTTTACTAATTTTTTCTTAATTTTTAAAATATTTTAACTTAAAACAAAATTTAATAAATTGCTTCTGAACACACCCAAAACAATGTCAGTGGGTGCAAGAAAACAAAGTATGTAAACAGACCTTTTTTGACGTTTTGAGTCATATAAAGTTGCCAGGATACTAAAAAATCGAAATAGCTATTTGATGATTTTAACTTTAATAAAATGCTAGAGAAAGTATGATGCTAAATTCGATTTAAATTTGCAAAAATCTTTCTTTTAACCTTGCATTATACTAAAACGATTTGAAACATCAAACTAATTCGACTAAAATTGCGCCATAGTTTTTAGCTCTATAGGGGAAGGATTGGTGTCGTGTAAATAAAACAAACTCGAGTTTTTAATAAATGATACACATAAAAATGACAGAGAAGTCCAACAAATTGGTTTTTGTCGCCCGTGCGTCGGTCTGTTCAATGATACGTTCTCTGTAGGTACGCGGCAAGAACATAAAGACGTGAACCGATTTGCTTCAAATTTAGTACAGACCAATTTTACATTATGGCCTCGTAAAAACCATTCAAAGTTGTGTTTTAGCTTATCTAGGTAGAACGGATAGTTGGCATAGAACTTTTTTTGCACGGTTTTGAATAAATTTGGTACCTTTCCGATGGGATAAGTGATTGTAACAAAACATGGGTTTTTGCTTTTAACCAAAAATGCACAAAACGGAAATATGATTTTGACGTTTTTTTTTTTTTTAAATTGAAGCACCCGGATTGAACAACCGGATAACTTCACTTTTTGAAATGTTGAGAAAATTAAAAATAACTATCTCAAAAATAAGAAATAAGAAACATTTTGCAAACAGTGATAATTCCAAAACTGAGTTTTCGTATCCAAGAGCCAACCTTTTTTGAACACCGAAGGACGCAGGATTTTTTTTTTTTGTATTTCTGCATTAAAAAATATATTTCGCAAGAAAGTGGAGTTATCTGGTTGATGTACTGGGTCCTATTTCTGGATTATTCCAACAAAAACCAAAAAAAATAATGCAGTTTAGGTAAAATCAGAGAAGTGAATTTAAATTTTTGAAATCTTTGGAGTTTAGATGGAACTTAATTCAATTGTAGAAAAATTTGAAATATCTAAGACATATATCTAAGGCGCTGATTAAGGCGATTTGTTTTTAAGGAAGAATGCGTATATTATTGATTTTGTTTTTAACAGGTAGCTTGTGGTCTCAATAGAATTTAAAATATTAAAGTGAGTGAGGAAACACCGTTAAATCATTAAAACAAATGTGTTACTTTTTTAACAAATAGGTAGTTCCATTACAAAATCAACAAAAAAGCTAAATTTCCCAACAAAGTCTCAAAAATAAGCCGACTCCGATAATACTTACTCAAAGAGAGAAATGTCAAAATAAACGAAAATAAAAAGTTAGTTTAGTTGAACGCGGCCATGTTTTGTATGCATTTTGTAAGTAAATTGGGAAACTTCAAAACTTAATTTAAAATATTTATTAATCTTTCCTCACTTTAAAATTGTGATATTTATTATTAAAAAGTGCAAATCCACCGAATAAAATTATTCGCGTGTGAAAATTTGCTAAAGCAAAGTTGAGCCCACTGATTTTGACATCGAATGTCATTGAATTTATCATGATTTGATCAACAACATTGAAATAGGTATACAAAAAAATTGTGAATTGCTAGATATATAAGTGGACATGAGCGTTTTATTCACTTTGAATTTCTGCGCCGATTATAAGTTTCATCAAATAAACGCCTAATATTGTATTGAAAAAGGAAACACATTTTTATAAATAAAAAATCAGAAAAGCAATTAATTTTGTACTTCTTTTTCAATAACAATCTCTATCTAAGTAGGTAGTGAGTGTCAAAAATGAGTAAACACCCATATGATTTCTGGAGTTATATAGGATTTAAACCAAAAAGTAAACAAAAATTGGATTCCAATAATACACAAAAAAAGCTTTATTCATTAGCAATAAATTAAAACAAAAGAAAAAAATTTAAATAAAACTTATTCATTTCTTTTCTTAAAAAAACTACACTTTCCTTATTTTTTACACGTCAAAAGTAAATAAACACCTGTAATTTGCTCTAACAAAGTCTATTGAAATAATATTATAAATAAAAATTTAGTATTTAGTTTGACCACCTTTAGCCTTTATAACTTCTTTAAGTCGGCGGGGCATAGATATCACAAGGTTATTGGTAACATCGGAAGATATTTGGGACCATTCTTCAATTAAGGCCTTTTTTAGGTCATTTTTGCTCCTTATGGTCCTTTTCCGTATTTGCTGGTCCAAATGATCCCATAAATGTTCTATGGGGTTGAGGTCCGGTGATTGTGGAGGATGATCAAGCTGTTTTGGAGTCCTATACAGCAACCACTCTTTAACAAGCCGTGAGGTATGCTTAGGATCATTGTCTTGCTGAAAGATCCAATTGCTAAGCATACCTAATTTGTTTACGCTCGGTTGCAGGTTATTCCTTAGGATGTCAAGGTAGTCTTCCTTCTTCATTGTACTTTCAATGAAGACAAGATTCCCGACTCCTGATGCCGCCATACATCCCCACACCATCACCGAACCTCCCCCATGTTTCACTGTGCCCCTTATGTTTTGTTCACTAAATTCTCTGTTTTTTTTTCTCCAAATTTTTTTATTTTTGTTACTTTTAAAAATTTCAAATTTACTTTCGTCTGTAAATAATATATTTTTCCAAAATAAAATATCTTTATTTATATATTTCTTTGCAAAGTTTAAGCGTTTTTTTTTATTCACTTTAGATATTATTGGTTTTTTTCTGGCACTTCTACCATGTAAGCCGAATTTGTGCAATGTTCGCCGTACAGTACTCGCACTTACTGATATTTCGGATGTAATTGATAAATTTTCCGCGATTTTAACGGCACTGGAACTGGGTTTTTTTTTCACTTCAGACACAATTTGCCTTTCTTCTCTTTCGTTTAACTTTCTTGGTCTACCTGTACGTTTAAAATTTTTTAATGTTTTGAATCTTTCAAATTTATCAATAATTTTTTTCACTGAAACATGGTTCCTATTAACAATTTTTCCAATATCCCGATACGATTTTCCTTTTTTCCGCAAATCCACTATAATTTTCCGCGTTTCCAAAGAAATTTCTCTTCTCATTGTAAAACAATTAAATAACACTTCTATAAAGGCTTTAAACACGACCAGCTTACACTCTCAAGTGATGTTAATAGAAGAGCTTATCTCCAACGTTTTACATATGAAAGAATATAACAGTAAATTTAACTGATTAATCTTAGACAATAGGAGCCTGGATGATGTTTACTTACTTTTGATGCGTTGAATAGGGTATATGTTTAGTTTTTATTAGGAAAAAAATGCGTTATGTTTATTTTGAATTTTTATTTTTGTTTTAATTTATTGCTATTAAATAAAGCTTTTGTTTTTTATAATTGGAATGCAATTTTTCTTTATTTAATTGCTTAAATTTCATTCAAATTCAGAAATTATATGGGTGTTTACTCACTTTTGATACTCACAGTATGTAAGTTTTTGTATAACCTACTTTATGCTTTCAATGCTTGAGCTACCCGGCCTTGGACCAGAAGAGTTAGTTTGTCAAATACAATGGAGCAGTTTTTTTATTCAATTTCCCTTTTTATATGGCGACTTTTTTTAGATTCAAATTTAGATTAAATAAAAATCATACATAACATGCAGATACCTTACCTAAGTAGGAAAGTATCGTTGAAGTTTTTTTGCTTCAAGAGTTTGTCATATATACCTTTATAAGTATATAGATTATGTATATACATGGATACGATTTGGAAATACCAAATCTTTAACAAAATAAGGGCCTGTTTCACAATGTCAGAGTTGAGCCGTGATGAATTATTCGACAAACACATTTTCGGAAAGGGTCACAAGCCAAAAATACTAATTTGTTGATGTTTGTATAATCCATTTAGATGGATCCAAAATTGTGTTTGTGTGTCCTGTGGACAGGCAGATAGATAAATTTTATTTGTGTTGATTGTTGATATCCATCGGCGAATATGTTACGTCTTAGAAGGATACGATAACATCTAACTAATGAACTATCGTGCCTGGTGGAAACGCATTTGGATTAGAGGTCGCAAGACGCTCTAAATTAATTTATTCAATATACATATACTAGGTAACAAAAAACTATAAATATTTTTTATATTTTTCCTTTTTCCTTGTTCGTCTTAGTTATCCGATAAAAACCGACATATTTGAACTTTACTTCCACCCCTATTATGGCTATCAAATACCTATCAATTATTTGATAACAGATAACATCTATCAAATCATTGATAAATTGGTAGGTATTATTAGTATCAATTGATAATTTGTACCTCATTGTGAATACCGATCAAAATGACATTGTGAATGAGTTTTACTTTTGGCGTTTGACATTTCTAATTCACATTTGGTTTTGTTTTGTGACTTGCGAATCTAATTTAGGTTTTTAGTTGTTTTATTACGAAATTCATTTTTGTTTACAATATTTATATTTTTATATTTAGACGGTATCACTAACTAACTAACTAACTAACTTTGTTCATTCCGAATGTGAAATGTTGATGTTTTGAATTTCACCCGAAATCATCATTGTGAATTGAGCTTTCGAAGATGGAAATTCGTGTTCTACATTTCGAATACCTATATAGCATTAGTGAACTAAATTCAATTCACTTAGTTTTGTTTGGTGAAACTTTACATTTGCGCGACAATTGACAAACATTTAAATAAATCTTTTAAATTTCGCCTTGATTTCATTAATATAAATTGTAGTTGACAGGGGAAAACACAAGTACTCACGGCAAGAAAATGTTTTGTTGCAATTTATGGAAGAAGTTAAGAAGAATTTTATGTGTTAAGGGAATTGAAGTCGATTTTATTAAGGGATTTATTTCTTCCAAAATATAAACAAATGCTTCTTCGTTTAGTCTGCAACTTTTTTTGAAACCACAATCAATTCAAATAGTTATCTATATCTAAGTTAATTCTGTCCCCATTTCAACAGCTTGAACTGCTTATGGAATATCTAAAATTTTGACTTTACCATGTAAAACTTTTCCACGAACTATCTCTCATTGATTCTCCTCCCTTATATACCGGCCAATTATTATTAATAATAATAGTGAATCTATTTCAAAAGATTTTTTTCGCTATGCACAAGAAGCAATGTTTGAATAAATGATGATGCAAATTGTCTTTCAGCTGATTTTGACATTTCGAAAATAAATTCGGAGTGCAGAACATGCTGTTTCATTCAAGGTGAAATTGAAATTCGTTCTCAATTCACTTTCACTCGGAATACATATCATGGGTGATTATCAAAAATATCGAAATATCACTTGAAATGGAATTGAAATCGATACAAATTAAAATTTAGTGTTCTACATTTCGCTTTTGACTACCTATGTACATTATATTTCGATTTAATTTTTTTCGAAGTGAAATTGATGCGAATTTCGATGTTTTCGATTTTGAGGTGATTTAAATTCGATCAGATCTAGTTGTGTGAATTTATTATTTATTATAAAATTTTCAGAAAAAAAATGAAAAATATCCTTTTCTATTAAAAATAGTGTTGGAACTTGACTCGCGCCACATCGACGCATTCTATGACTCCAGAAATATTAATTTTTTTTCAAAAAAATAAATCTAGATTTCCATGCTTCTTTATTGGGCATTTCAAATTTAATTCAACTTGCACAAATTGTATTCTCCGAATCAGAACCTTTGACAAAGTAATTCGACAAAGACCGATACCTATCAAAATCTTTTCCAACTGATTATTCAAAATTACCTTCGGCAAGAAAAAGTAAGACCGCGGCCAGCTGCAATGATGTAGGAATGGAAGTTTTACTGATTTTGAGGAACTGATGGCTTATAAAGTGGATATAGTATGTTACAAATCTTTTAAACATTTAGGTACGCAGCGTCATCAATTCTTAATGGGTTTGAATGATCGCCCACCATTTGCTTCTTTTGTCCCTTCTGCATATTCCCGATTGGTAAGTTGTAATACTATTCCAAGCAAACACAATATTTTATAGAATTACTTTTATCAAAATTTACACACACAAATTTTAATAGCAGTCAAAAAAATTCACAAACAAAATATAGTTTTGTATTTGCAAACTCAGAAGTGACAGCTGTTTGCAATTTCACTTAAAGTGATTTCGAAAGGATTTCGAAATTATGAAAGCGGGGTGAATTGTAAAACACTGAAAACAAATTCACTCGATTTGACAATTCGTTTTCATTTCGATTTCACTCGATTTTTGGAACCTGGCTGTAAATCAACGTTACACGCCGTCTCCACTAGCGATAAATCCATCGCAATCGCAATAGCCAAAGCAGAAAGCAGAGAGCAGAAGAACTGTCAGATTTTTTGTGGCTGGGCATTTCATCGCATACTTTTTTAGTATAGTGAATAATTTTAATGAATATAAATAAGTTCTATGGACAATTTCAAATCAGATTTTTTTTTAATTTTGTTAGAAAAACGTAAACCCCAAGAAAAAGCTTTCTTCGCACGCAAAACTCAAACTCAGTTAAATTAAATTTGGTTACGCCAGAACAATATGACAGTTCTCCTTGCGATAAAGCAAGCGATGGATGGTATGCGATGAGAGCATACTTTCTATCGCAAGCGATGAAAATATAGCTGCGATGGCGGTCTCTACTAGCGATAATGAACGCATGCTTTAAAGCATGCTCTGGATTCATCGCTAGTGGAGACCGCATGTTACTAAAAAAAATTTTTATTCAACTTCGCTAAAATTGAGGTATAGATTGCTGCCTTATGCAAGAAATGTTGACCGCTTATCAAAACTATATAACTATCCCGTTTTTAAACTAATTTAATTTTTATTTAGTAACGATACGTAATTCATCTATTTGAAATGATTAGTCAGGATTGAAAACAATAAAGCTGGATAAACACGTACTTAGCGATTGATCGTTACGGTAATTTATTTGCTAGATACCTATATGTAAGTATATGTATAGGTACCTTCAAAGCTTGTAGGTATTAAGACTTCTGTGTTAATAATTTTCTTAACATTTTATAGGTAGAATTGATTCGAAAAAGATCACACACTTCCAAACGGGTCTACCGTTATGGAGAAGCAGTTGATATTAAACTCATGAGTCATGACCATCTAGGGAATTGAGCACTAATGTCTACTTTTTATATATTTTTTTATATATTATACGCGCACAGTGCGAGCAATTAGGAAAGAAGGATAGGATTAGAAAGGATACATAATATTCCTGCTTATGTAGGTAGGAACTTACAGCTGTTCAAAATAATAGGGAAAGCAAAAAACCAACTAATTTGTTAACGTTTTAGATAATTATACGACCGAATAGCGACTTTTTATTATTTTTTTTTAATTAAACCGTGTAATTTCCGATTTGTATTTGCAATTTTGCATATTTCCCCAAAATAATAATTTTTTTTTACCAAATTACTTTTTTTTTCGTTTTTAAGTGTTCAAAATAATAGGGAGTATTAAACTAAGTACATATGTGAATTGTTCAAATTTAATTAAGAAGCAGTTAGTTTTGAAATACAAAAATGTTGTGAGGTTTTTTCCTTTTTTTTTTTTTTTTTTTTTTTTTGACCGTCTCTATACGACTCGGCATAGACTTTACAAGTTTTTGACATTTACTTATCGGAATAGCGTTCTATCGCTTATGTATTCCAAGCCATAGTTGGTTTTAATTGTTGAAAACCTTTGTGGCTAAAGATTTTTTCAGATCCGCCAACAAATTCTCAATCGGGTTGAGATCGGGGGACTGAGATGGCCACCAAAGAGTACCAAAGAGATGCGATGATCGTGAACCCAAACACTCACCAATTTTGAAGAGTGCTTGGGATCGTTATCTTGCTAAAAATGCCAACTAAGTGGCATATTGTCGTCAGCATACGGAAGCATTCAAAATATCCCAATATGTTGCCATGATATCATGAATTTGGAAGATGGGTCCAATACCAAACCAAGAAAAGCAACCATGATGCTACCGCATCCGTGTTTCACGTTGCAGCAAGCATCAACTAAGCGAATGATTTACTAGTCTAAAAGCTCATCATTTAAAGACAATATAGAGATGCTAATAACGGTTCTAATTTGACTCGCACAGTAGAACAAGTACCTAGAACAAACTCGCACAGTAGAACAAATAGTAAAAAAAAATCGGGGGCGACTTTCCTTTAAGGTAGCACGAGTATAGTGTTGATTTTTTTTGACAGATAGCTAGTAGTATCAATAGAAAATATTTAAAATATTAAAGTAAGGAAACACCGTTAAATCATAAAAAAAAAATGTTTTATTTTTCAGTTTTAACCTCACTTTTTGTTTCTTTTTTTAGTGTTTTCTTGACTAAGAGTACTGAAAGTGGCTAGATTTCGATATTAATCAACAGTTTTTTAGCTTAACAGTACTGTGGGTGGCCCGCTGCGCGGGTTCTCAGAATTTTAACTCCCTTTTTCGGGGACACACCCGCTCACGTGACTCCGTCGCTCCGCTTAGGGTATCTATGTAAAGTCTCCAGGCAGGCGCCAATGTCAACAGTGTTTTAACTTTAAAGTAGGTACTGTGGGTTCAGAAACTTCCTTTTAATCAACAAATAATTCCCTTACAAAATTAACAAAAAAGGAATAAATCACAATAATATCCCAAAAATAAACCAACTCTGGTAATACTTACACAAAGAGAATTGTCAAAATAAACAAAAAAAAGTGCATTTTGTATGGAAATTGAGAAACTTTAAAAATTAATTAAAAATAATTATAAATGTTTCCTCACTTTAAAATTGTGATATTTGTTATTTAAAAGTGCTAATCTACCTAACAAAACTATCAACGTGTGGAAATTCGTGTCACCTTAAAGGAAAGTTGAGCCAAAAATCGTTTGCCTTTTCAAAGTAATTCCCTATTATTTTAAACACCTGTGTAGGTATGTATGAATTTGTTTTTGGTAGAAACGTGCAGAAATGAACATTATAATGTTCCTAAATAGTTAGATACGAATCATTGATTTATAACTTCTTTAGGTAGGCAAATTTTTAAATTAGAAACCTTCCAGAGTTCATCATCATCATCGGCTCGACAACCGGGTTCCGGTCCTGGCCTCTTTCAACAAGTCTCTTCACCTATCGCGGTCTTCCAGAGTTAATGATTAGAATTTTAATCTTGGTTGGATATATGTAGGTAACTAGTACACATTGGATTTTTGTCAATGAATCGATGTTAGATGAACTGAATTTAACAAAACTTGCGTATTGACAAGGCACTCACAGTCAACTGATAGGTCCTTGTGAGATCGCCGGAACGAAATTCCAATGTTTGGGGACTTTAAGGCCAAGTGAAAACTATTTTGAATCAGAAATTAGAAACCTCGCAACTCAATTTTAATTCAAAAAATTATTATATCCATATCTTAACCAGATCGATGAATCTCGACACTTTTTATTTGTCTATTCTAAATGTTAAAGAAATTTTCAAAATCCCACAAAGGAATTTGGCAAACGTTCGATATAAACACTGTGTTCCAAAGTAGGCGGTCAGATACTTGAACAATTAGGTAAGCCAGCCAACTTTTGATGGTCTAAAATTCGAAATCATAAAAAGTAACATTTCTACACTGTTGGAAATTAATGAAAGCAAAAAATGTATGCATGGTGTAGGTAGGTAGTTTCAATTTCAAGACAAAATAATCACTTTCCGAAAACTGCCTTCTTCCTGTCGTTTCTTCCTACAAACTTTCTATACTTTTAAACCAACATCGACACTTCTTATTGGAATTTGACCAAAATCACTGCCAATACCATTAGCGACGGCTAAAACTTAACCATGGATACTTTGCCTAATAGGTAGATACTTAGAACTTCTCAGGCCTACATTAGTTCCTTCACGTTTCACATACAATTTAATTATTTAAAAAATAACGTTTTTATTTGTATTTACCATCCACCAAAACGAGAGTGAAAATCCAATGTTTAAGTTTAACTTTAACTTTCAACAACAACAAAAACAAAAAACGAAAGCTTTCAAGTTGCGTCGGCAATTCTATAAACTTAGCATGCAAAATTGATATATTCAATAAAGACAGCACTTCTTGATTTATTCCGTCAAATCCTTTTTACAATTTGGCAGGTAGGTATTCGAATATTTATGAATTTAAAATAATTGAATTAATACACACCATTACCATTACTAGACGCACTCACGATGCTTTTTCATTACTTTTTTATGTAATAAAAAATTTGTTTAGAAATATTTTATTAGAGAACAAATTCAATACTTTTTTTTTTTGTAAGCACAGGTCCGCAGAAGGGTTAACAATTATTTTTTTTAATCCGACGAATGTCCCGACCGTTGTCGTCTATTATTCTTCAATTTTTAATAAAATTTTCTTATTTTTCCAGTGAACAACAATTCGAAAAAAAAACACTCCAGACACGGTTTTAACGTTTGCACGATCAAATTCGGAGGAAGATATTGATGTTTCTAATATTGATGTCTCGTGAAGATGATAAAGATGCTGTTGGTCAAAAAAGGGAGTTAAAAGCGACACGACAAACATTCACAAAACAAAACAAGAAAACATGGAAAACAATCTTTTAGTCGGTAGATAGGTGGTTATGTTGGTGTTGTTTTTTTTTTTTCTGTTTTCTCACGAAACATACGAACACAAAAAATAACAAGAAAACTTCGAACTACCGTGTGGCACATCCACCGAACAATCTGCGTAACAGTCGAAAGTAGACTAACACAATCTCCCATACAAAAATCCAGTCGGACACACGCGAAAACGTCAAACACACAAACCGGGACCGAGAATTGACGGCAAAAACGGAACGAACAACCTATCAAAGAGTAAAACACAAAAATCATCGTGTTTTTCCCCTCTTTTTCCAATTATATTCACATCCATATACCCAACACAACACACACTTACATTTGTCGCTCTAAAAACACAGCATTCAAGAAGAGAATACAAGGTGAAGAAGAAGTTGAAAAATCGTGTAGGGGCAAACACGAACACAACTAAACTTAGAAAAACAAAAAGTAAATTACAATAAGAAAAACATGAAAACATGAAAAACAGTAAGACACAACAACAAATTGCTACGAAAGCCATTCATGCACACCAAAGGGGAGGGAATTGAACCACACACATCCATCCATACGTGTTCCATCGTCTCTCGAATAACCGCAAATCGCATGAGAATTCCTCACTGTACCGTGTGGTTTTGGGGGAAAGAGATGAACATGAAAAAATTTGTTGCTTCTTTTGCGTTAATGTGTGTAATTGGACGAAGATGAAGAAGTACACGGCATGGACAACAGTAAAAAAAAAACCTAAAAAAAAAAAGAAAAGAAGGCGAACATAAAACAGAACACAACCCCACCGCCGGCACAGTTGATTCGAGTGCAAAAGAGATACCAATAGGCAGCCAATGGCTGGTTGCGATGCGATGCGACACGACATGTACTTTAATCTAATAGATACAAATGGGAATGAGCGAGCGGGACCGAGGATTTCATTGCACAAGAAAAATTGTTGTCGTCGTCATGTTTCTTGTTTTGTTTGAAGATATAAAGTTTTTTCGTCTTATTCTCGTTGTTGTTGTTGGATGTGTCTCGTTTAGAAGGGGTGGGGGCAAAATTACACAACATTATATATGTCGGGCGGATAAAAAAAAAAAAGAAAACAAGAAAAGATGACGACGAGTGAGAGAGGGATATTTGTACGAACGGATCACTTTATATCCTTGTACATAGGAGATAAAAGGATGGAATGAACATGGTTGTGTTCTCTTCGTGTTTCAGTGTACAATTTTTTGTCATCATCTTTAGCTTGATTTGTTTCTTGTTCTTTTTTTTTTTTGGCTGCTGCTGCCTTGTGTTTTATTTAGTTGCTTCTTGTGTTTCTGGTTTTTCGCAGAGAACACACAGTTCGAACTTCTCGTATCTCGTGTGTGCTTTTGCTTTCTGGTCGTCATCTTTTACAAGATGTAGGTACATACCAGTGTTGTTGTAGAGTATGGACTAGGGTCGTTTCGCTCACTCCCTGGACTGGTTGTTTGGCCCGCTGCCGCCGCCACCACTAACGTTTGCGATGCTGATGCTGTTTACCGACGGTCGGGTTCGGGTCGGTGTCGGTGGTAACAACCCCTCCGGCATCACAAGGGTACATGCTTTTAGATGGTTGTACTATTTTAAACGTCGTGTTCTTTTGACACAAACTCTCTGCAGTATGGAGTTAGTATAATTCTCTTTTTCTTAGCAGTATTTTTGTACCTATATAGGTACATACCTTCCTATGAAAATTATATTTCTTGGATCCTTTGCTTCGGTTTTGTGTTAATTTTTTCTTGTTTTTCGTCTTTGCTTTGTGTGTTTTGTTTTGTTTTTTACTTTATCTCTTTAGTCGTGGTCGTTATTTTATTACATTTTGAAGTTTTTTTTGTTATTATCGCGTTGTGTGTTTCAAGGAAGAGGGTAGGTAGTTGTTTTGGATTGGGCATTGGGGTTAAATAGAGTCAGCTATGGAATGAGGATAAAAAGTAAAGGTCGGCCCTTGCATCTAGGGCGCTATTGCCTATGTGTAAAGTTGATATTCCTGAATCTGAAGTTATGAAGTCTACTAATAAAAGTTTCAGATAGGTACAAGGTTTGTAACGTACCTAGGTATATAACGTATAGATTTGTAGAGTATAAAAATATTATTTTACCGTCATTTCCTTTTACCTGGGAAACTAACATTACGAAAATTTGACACAGCTTAAGTCAGGAAGATACAACAAGGTACACCTACCTAGGTTTTGGATTGAGGTAGTGTTATCTATAGGTACCTATCTTATAAATCAGCAGGCGCTTCAAGTTAGAAACTTATTCATGACATTTTTTTCGGTTAAATATTTTCGTCCAATGACTAACCATAGGCAATAATCGATTTTGATCCAAGTAGGTACCTACCTAATAACCTAGGTATGTAGGTATAGGTAGGTATCTACAAAAACTTTCTGATCACCGCAATACCTACTATCTGGGTATCTACCTACCTATCATGTAGAAGTGTTTTATCACGGAACTTTTGTATAAGGATGAAATTATGCGTTTCTGGTGCTGTTTGATTTCTTAGAGACTTTCGGTAGGTGTTAACTTGTGTGTACCTAAAACCTTACTACCTATTATATAAAGGACTAGGTAGGTACTTGATTATTCATTTTTTGCTTTTAGAAAACAAATAACTGTAAAATGGGACTGCTCAGCAGACTGTCTTCCAAATACAATCGTTGTCCCTCAGGGTGCGTGCAATACTTAAGGCTATTTTCTTCACTAAAAGTTGAGCTCAACTTGAGGATTTTTATTTTCAACTTGTGATTTTGTTTTTCTTCACTCAAAGTTGACTATATTTCAACTTCTGATTTTCAACTCTAAAGTTTATCAACTTTCGATTTTCTCAACTCCCGAAAAAAGTAGAAGTAAGTAGGCTGAGCAAACTTTAGATTTTATAGGTATATAGGTACCTTCCAACTAGGATTTAGATTTGGTTTAATCGAAAGTTGTTTTCGCTTTCAATATCCAGAAAAAATTAATTTGAAACTATTTAGGTAGATACCTACCTAGGTAGGTATAATGGTTCGAAGAAACTGGTTTTGGGAAAGACGGCTGCTTTGTAAAGCGAAGATGAAGAAGAAGAATTTTTGACTCCTGAAATAAGACTCCACGTGTTGGAGTCGATAAATAGGACGACCGTGCGTGCTTATCGTTTTCGTCTTTCAAAGCCCACCACAAAAATAGTGTTTCAGTTAATAGAGGATTATTTGCTTGGCAATGAGAGACAGTATTGGCAGCTATCTAACGCTCTAGCTTATACCTTTCGCTTTCACCGTTCAGAATTTCCAATTCGATTTTATGCTTAGTTGCCAAATGTTGCTGTCTTTCCTTTGACAAGGGATATTCTGGAAAACTCAAGTTGACCAACTTTCAAATTTCAACTTCCGAGTTGAGAATTAACGTAGTGAAGAAAAGCAATTTTCAATTTGCCGTTCAGCTCTCTATATTAGGCGTTTTTCTTTTTTAGTTCAGTATAGAGCTCCGAACAGAGTGCGAGCATGTCGAGAATGTTCCGAACATCCTCTGAACCAAGCGTGCTCTGAGCGCTCTGAGTATTTTTTGAAACACACCTGAACACATAGCTGTCGACATTTTTTTTTTTTAATTTCCATCTGTCAAATGCCTGTGTTAAGCATTGTACTCTGTCTGCTCAGTTATTTTATTCTGAGCTTATAGAGCGCACTCTAAACACGCTCAGAACATGCTCAGAACGAAAAAAGAAACACATTTACGAAGCTCTGAACGCTCTGAACTAAAAAAGAAACACAATTTATTTTTTGACAACTCAGGCTCTGTTCTGAACTAAAAAAGAAAAACGCCTATTATATCAGCTCTAGAGTTGATTTTCGGCAAGTTGAACAGTAGTGAGGAAAACCGACCTTAGTCATCTATTGTTTTCAACTCTTGTCATATACATGTCATGAGCCAATTGGCCACTAGCTCCTCTCTTCAGCGCATTGACTGATCCCAGGTAAATGGTCCTATCTTAAACCTGACAAAATTTAAATCTCCCGTATAATATCAAAAAAATTCTATATCTTGAATATTGCCCTTCTGCAAACTGCAAACACTTTTAAAGATTATTGAAATTTTAGTTCGGACATCCAAATGCATTTTAGGTAAAGGTATTAAACTTATCTTACACACCTACTCACATGAAGACGACATCGAGCAGAACTTCTATCAAATATTAAAATTATGTTTCTTATGCAAACAAAAATCGGTTAAACGTTAATAACATACCAAAAACTACGAACGCTTGGTCGCCTTGACATTTTATAATGATCCTAGTGATCTGTTATCGTGCTTCGTTAGTCCATGCCTTACCTAATAGGTTTAACTTATTCAACATATGTTGTTAAAAATAGATTGAATAAAATAGAAGTCAACGGGTCGTAGATAACCTAAAGCCTGCTCTAAATCAATTTTAGAATGAGAGTCTATAAATAGATATTCATGTCGATTACAGAATTCGCAGAATTTTACTCCCGGTGAGTTGACTTGATTCGCATCCGCTGTAAAACTTAATTATGAAATTCGTCGGATGAACTACATTGTCGATTTCTAAAATTACCTTATCATTTATGAACTTTCGTATCGACACTGTCAGTAACAAACATTTATTCAACTGGCCTACGCCGTGATAATAGTATCGTTTTCGATCAACGAAATCAAGCATCGTTGAGAGTGGTTAGTACGAAGATGGAGGACGGTTCAAAACCAACCGTGTGCTCTTTTTTTTTTTTTTAGATTTCTTGCTCTCTGGTTGCGTTGCTATTTGTGCGTTTTTTATTAAAATTTGTTAAACAAACACTTTAGCATTCAGTATGATAAGCTTTTGACTTAAATTTTTGTACTCTCCATTGTTTATTTTCGTTTAATCAAAAATTCACTTCAGATTCGTCTCGAAATTGGTGCGAATGTAAAATGATAGAAATTGTATGGAGTGCGAATGGATTGCGAAATCTGTAATACCATATAAGTTGAACAAAATGTCAGTGGTGCAGGGATTGTTACCGACATTCGTTCAACTTTCATTCGTCGGATTCAGTAATAGCAAAAGTTTGGAAATGAATTGAAATTGTCACTTTAGCTCATTCGCCGAATTCTGTAATAGGGGTGATTGTGTATAAAACGAGAACCGAATTTTTGTTAATTTTAAAGAACATAAACTATACTTTAACGTTAAAGAGCTCGTCTAACTTTAACAACAGCAAATAGCTAGTTTATCTTTTAAAATGACAAATGGTCATTTTATACCAAAGCAAATCAAAGTAAAAATGTTTACTGATGTTTCATTTCATTCTTTAAAAGATGTGCTTTGTAAATATACTGAATATAAGAAGGCGAGGGGCAAACGGAGCGTTGAAAGGATGAAGGTGTGAAGCGACATTTTTAAACATTTGAGTTACAAGCATTTAAAGTTTATTTACTATAAATTTTTTACCAAAGCAGTTGCATATAACACCTTCATCTTTGACTAAATATGAATCTATAGGCGATAGAAGAGTACAGATATGTTAGAAATTTAAGTTTCCATATAAGACTTTCATCTGTAAGAAAAAAGCCAAATTTCAAAAAATTTCACTTAAGACCTTCATCCTTTCAGCGCTTCAAACAAGTCTGTACATACAAATGGGCAAACATACATATGTATGCATGTACTTGTATTGCTAAGTAAATTTGCACCTTACAACAACAAAATTAAGTTTTATTTTGTGAATTAGGAATATAGGTACCTACCTATATATACTTCATTTCCATCTAAGATAATTTAAATTAGGTATTAACAATCAAAATCTGTATGTAAGTATAAAATGTATCTACTTTTCTCGGAGAAAAATTATTTGGTTTGAAGTTGTTTCTGTTCTTTTTATTTTTGTTTTCTTTGTGTAGTTGTGTTTGAGTTCTTTATCTGTCAAGTTAAGGGTTATTTAGCGTAAATTCGCTTAGGTTCTGTTGTAATACCCACATTAGCTAGAAGAGTTGTCTAATGTATTTAAAATTATGAAAAAGTTATAAAAAGTCTCGAAGCTAAGCGACTGTGTTAAGTAGAGCCGGTTTTATTCCTTAAACGAGCAACGTCTAAAATTTTGCGCCAATTACTTTAAACTCTCAAACATTTCAAATTTTCGCCGAGTCCGAACGGCTACGATGAAAGGCAATTTTCCTTACATTTCCTACTAGTAGATAACACTGAAGACAAATTTTTGTTTTTATTTTTTTTATTTTTAAGTGGCAGATGGTGAAAGCGAACCCAGACCTCTAACATGACAGTCCAATCCACTATTCATTATCACAACTTTATATCAAGTTAGCAAAAAAAATTTAAACGCTGTCACAAGAAATTTCAAATTAGCACAACTAGTCCACGGATTAATAAAGGAAAACTTTATTTTATAACAGCCCTATTTATTAGAATTCGCTAAGCTGGTGAATAGTTATAAAATTCATAATCCACTACATAAGTATATACAAATTCGTATTTTGAAAATATTTTCCTACCCATCATAGTTATAATGAGCTTGTGTCAAATATACCTAGTACCAAAAAGTGAAAATCTATTACATTTACCCTCCATATAACAGCTCAGAAGGTTTTTCAAAAAAAAAAAAAAAACGTCTATTCTGCCGGTCTAATTTAATAAACAAAAATGGAATTACCAAAAGCTTACAGAATTCGAGTTGTTAACTGGGATATAAGGTATGTATGTATGTCAATACTGACAATCAAGTTGATGTTTGTTTTATTATAATTTATAATCTGCTAATACCTACTAGATACTCAGGTTCCCCAAAACCACCAATGTCTGCCAATATTAATCCCAAGCTCGTTAAAGTTCATGTACAAAAATAAAATTAGTAGAAATTGGAAGTTTTGTGAAGATAACGAACGGACCTCGTGTACCCGATACAAAAATTATCGCTTTGTTATCGATAGTTTCTTTCTTACAAAATGGCCGATCAGTAGGTGTTTGTGAATTATATGATTTTATTTTTATATTTTGTTGGTGTTGGTTTTATTATAGGTACGGGCAAATTTTTCTGTATCTTATTTTTTTATTTTATCTTAGTCAAACTATGCTCATAAGTTTTTGTTTTCCATGCCTTAAGACACTTAAGTACCTAATTCAAGTGATAGTGATGAGTGATGACATTACCTCAACGCCATGTTGTTTTCTGCAATGGCGTCGTTAATTATCGATGTTGACAACCTTCGGGCTTGCAAAAAAAAAAAACGAGACTTCTAGTTCAGTGAACACTGATTCAGTAATTCCGAAATTTTTTACCATCAAGTTTTGATTTTAACTGCATTTTTATACCTAATACAAAAAGTAGCAAGAAAATAAATATTTTCCTATCAAAATTGACAGATCAGAAGTGTCAAGTTAAGTAGAGGTGTTCAATCGAAGAAATAAAAGTTATTCACTTTTTTTTTATATTTCACTTCGGAAAAGTTCCAAGATTAATGAATTATTTTGTAGTAATTATTTTTTCAATCACCCGCAACTTTCAGTAAAGTTACATGAAGTACCTAACTGGCAAACGCGCTCTGAAAAAAATGCTGTGTCATTAATGTTGGCCTTTAACTAACCTAATTTTTTTGATTACATAAGCGGAGTATGCATTCCACTTAAAATTAAAACCGAAAAAAAATCAAAATTAAGAAAGTTCTCTTTTTCAACTTTAAACATCTTTTGCATTAGAATAATGAGATTGGCGCGATAATTTAAAGAGCCTAGTATCAAGATATGAGTATAATACTACTTAACAGTTTAATATTCTTTAAAGTAGATTACTAACTCCTTCTTAATTTTAAGCATTTCTTACTATAGTATCGTGCTAAGGCTTTGGTTTTTAATAGATTGCTTCTGAAAACACCTAAAGTAGATAATAAAAGTTCATAAAAAAAAAATAAGTAATCAGACCTGTTTTGACATTTACAAATGTTAAAAACTCATATGAAGTTAGTACGACACTAAAAAAATAAAATAGGTATTCGATGATGTTAACTTTAATAAAAGCGTAGAAAAAGTATGATTCTATATTCGATTAAAATTTGCAAAATCGTCATTTTAACCTAGTTTCATACTAAAACAACTTCAACATTGTACAAATAATTTAAAATAATCGAAGTAGGTAATTAAAATAGTAAGGGAAGTGGGGTTAGAACCTTATATGTACATATTAAATAGGTAATAGTTTGATTTAAGAAAATGTTAAAAAAAAAGTTAAAAATGTTTTTAAGGAAAATGAAGTCGTTGTTTATAAAGTCCGGTATTCCATTAAGGTACTTTGACCAATATAATACGAATATAATTTATCAACTATGGTCTTGCAACAAACGCATCTTATCTGAATTCTTAAACTTTTTTTTGTTTAATAAACAAATGAATGGAAAACGACAGCCACATTCAAATTATAATAGTGCAATATATGTACAGTACGAACTCGGTTAACGCAACCCTCGTTTCACTCAAATCCTGAATTTTCACAATACTAAAATCGTAGTAGGTCTTGACTCTATAAGTGCTACTTTTCAAAAATGTTACATCGATTAGGGCAACTTCTTGTGTTCGTGCATCTGTTCATTAAAATCAAAACATCAAACCAACAAAAACGATTTGTTTGGTTTTAATTATGTTTTTTTTATAACATTTATATCTAAAAAAAAAGCCATTATACAACTATAATTTCTTATTTAAAAAAATATAACCCAGTAAGTGCAACAACCATGGTTATTGGAACTGCCTTAATTTATATTAGTTGCGTAAATCGAGTTTGTACTATATATATTTTTTTTAAATTATTTTAATTTTTACATCACATTAGGTTATGTGTATCTACTTATGTCTCGAAGGATACCAAGTTCAAATAGGAATTTTGATAAAAAAAAAATACACACAAATTGCCTTAACTTTTTAACGTCTTCAGCTAGCAAGCTTTTTTATTGTTTTTTTTTTTATACAACATAGACAGAAGTGATTTTGCCCCCATGTGTTGTTTCGCCCACACTTACCCTACAAAGTTTCTTAATAAACTGACAAAGTTCCTCACTATTAGCCTGGTGATTTGATTACAAATGACATGACCGCGATGATTTTCTATATTTTTGCATGAACCTTAGCCAATCATAGAATCTTCGATTATGTCTTCCATATAAGTCAAGTTGTTATATGGAGCATCTGTAAGCGGTAAGTGGTATCACTTTACTTCAATTGAAGTAAATCTACTTCTTTTTTTTAAATAAATATTTTAAAATCTACTTTTGACCTCGCACCATCATTAAAATACAGAAATCTACTTCATTTAAAAATATCTGTTTAAACCTAGGTACTTCAATTTTACAAAAAAAGCCCAAATCTATACTTCGTTTCCTCTATTTCACCCTAGGTCATTATGTTACCTCATAAAAACAAAAAAAAAATAAAATGTACGCCTTGATCGTACATTCTTGCTCTTATTTAAGGAATTTGTTTTTGTATAAGGGGACAATATTATTTCAAAATCAAAGAAGCTCCTGTATACAAATTTTGATCGAAATCGGTAGAGTCGGAAATGAGAAATTTAAAAATCAAAAAAAGGTTTCGTTAGTAAATTTTTTTTTGACTAAAATGTATCTACACATAATTTTTTTTTTATCAAAATCGTTAGAGCCGTTTTCGAAATAAATAAGATATTTCATAATTCATCTATGGAACCAAGTTAAAAAAAAAACATCTCAAATTCTCCTCTAGGCTGCAGGCTGAGGTACAGACCTACAGACATACAGATAGAGGGACAGACGAGGTTAGGTTAGGAGGGTCGTGCGCAGCATAGAGGCTGTTGCGTACACGGGGGCCTATTGGTCCATTGTGATCCCCTATTAATAAAAGCAGAGATACCTACTCCTAAACTAATGTCTTATGTAGACTGGTTCATTTGCGAACCAGCCTGTGTTTACAATAAATTTTCTCATATTTGCCATTGAGACCTGCGGTAGATCGTCCAGTCTTCTGTTTCCAAAATAGCGGAGGCGATTTGTTTGGAGGTTCGGACAGTCGCAGAGCAGATGTTTAATGGTTTCAATCTCCTCGACATCCTGACAGCTCCTACAGAAATCGGGTGCAAATACATCCATTCTAGTGGCCATTGTGCCAATGGCGCAATAACCCGTTCATACACCTATCAGAATTCTAATATTCCTTTTGCTCAGCGCTAAAATTTATCGAGTTTCCTTTTCATTAATTGTAGGCCATAAACTTCTAGAGGTAACACATTTGTCCCTGGATGACCAGGAGTTGATTTGTTCTTTCGTTATTAGGTCTATTTTCCTTTTAATCACGCCAATCGGGATTTTTGGTCCCATATTTAAATGGCTACTGCTGTTATTATATTTGATACTGACCCTCTCCTTGCCAGCTCATCTGCCATTTCATTCCCTTCTATATCACTATGTCCAGGAACCCAACAGAGCTTGACTTGGTTAGTGTTACAAATATTGTTCAGCATGTCTCGGCATTTTGTTACTGTCTTGGATCTTATATAGTCTCACTGACTAAAGCTTTAATATTGCAGCTTGGCTGTCCACAAAGAATGTGATCTCCGGCGAGTTCAGTTTTTTCATGCTTACCAATTCTGCCGCCTTTTCAATAGCGTAGATTTCAGAGCTTCACAGAACACCCCAGCTCCTGTTCCTTCTTCCATTTTTAACCCATCGGTCTAGATGGAGATACCTTGTTCACTAGTTAGTGAGTTGGGTTGCCATCCATGCCTTTCGGGTATTGTAATAGAGAAGGGTTTGTTGAAATCTAGGGACAGACGAAATAACCACGTTTTCGCGTTGTAATATAAACTGATGCAAATCTCTAGTAAAATTTTTTTCTAAATGCTAGAAAAAAGTCATTTTGAAATCTACTTCGATTTTTATCAATTTACTTCACTTTTTCTTTAAATCTACTTCGACTTTTTTTTCCTGAAGTGGTAACGCTGCGCTGTTTGCTTCAGACGCCATTTTGAAAAATTCATTTAAGGCTAGTCGTTCACTGGCAACTGTGATCAAAATCAAATATTTTAATCACCAGTTGATAGAGTACCGCGCACTGGCAACTCTTTACTCACGCTCACACTCTTTTTCTCTTTTGCGCTTATAGAAAACAGCTCAACTGTTGCGAATTAATTTAAGGCAATCGTTTAGTTTTTTTTCAAAACATAAACTTTTTAGTTGCTCAAATCGAGTTGCTCTAAGTGCGCGGTGTCCCATATAAGCCCATATGTTTCATTTTAGCAACTAAAAAGTTGCGAAACTAAAAATTGAATGTGCGCGCCTGGCCTAAACCAATATCTTTTAAATGGCTCATCGTACAAAAAATTTATCAGAATCTTTTCGATAGGACATTTATTTATCTTTCTTTTTTTAATGTATCATTTTTACGAAGGATTTATAATACCACAGTTTAAGTGGCAAACAGTTTTCTTTTGAGTAAATTTGGGTTGTCAATTATGAAGATTCATTGGAAACAAAATAACTAGGTACATATATCGAAGTAAAAAAGACAAGATAACACACGTCCCATGTAAGAAACTATTTTGAATCAATAACGAGTCAATTTCGTCAAAAGTGCTAAGGTCACTAAAAACATGGTTATTTTATACAAGTCGTACCCAGGTCCCTGGGAGGTCCAAGTGTAATTGCGAGGCCCATTAGACAAAACTTTATCGTTTATTTGAAATGTTTTCCTTTCAAAATGTCATGTTGGCAGTAGTTGAAACTATAGGTAAGTATTTTTTCTTAAACAAAACCTTACACTTAAAAAACGATTTAAATTTGTTTGGGGCCATTCCCCTTAGGAACTTCAATTGATCCACCATCGTCATAAGACGAATAAGTTTATTGGAAACTAAACCCGGCGACAAAATGTAGTACGGGCCCAGGGCGCAATCTAACCGCCTCTGATTGGAATAGCGATGGGTGGGTATATCCTGCTGGTTTGGCGAATTTCTGTTCGGTAGAGGGGCTCAAGCTAGGTAGTGGATCCAATATAATATCAAGTTATTCGTTATTTTCTTTACTCGCATCACCAGCAGTGTTGGTGGTTCTATGCTTTGTGTATTGTTATTGTTGTTGTTGTTGCTGTTGAGCACAGTTGTTTTCGTGTATTCGTTTTATAGCCACCCCTAATTCGTATCAGTGTTGTTTTCAGGATTGTTAATTTGATGATTTATAACAGTGCGGCTTCAAGGTAATGCGCACAGTTCTTGTCTTCTTGTAGGTATGTGTGTCCTTGTAGTACACAAAAAAAAACGATGTCGGGTATGGTCGACAAGGCGGATGGAGGGTTGGTGTTTCTTCTTCGTCTCTATCGACGCACATTATGCGGTTGCAAGGAACCACCAACGACCAACAACAACAAAAATTATTTATTTCATTTCATTTAGCGGAACACTGCTGCGTTTAAGGAACAGCTCCCCAAAACCAAAAAAAAAAAAAAAAAAATACATCCTTGTCCATGCGATGACGACAACAGATGGGGGTCGTTTATACCAACGAGTTTGAAAAATCTTTTTCCACACCTAGGTGGAAAACTATGGGAAAAAGGACATCAATTTTGTTTGTTTTTGTGTTCGTATTTTTTTTTTCTTTTTGCTTAGATTGTTTTCTTGTACTACAGGGCGTGGCTTGTGACCAAGAGGGATGATTTTGGATTTTTTTTTGTTTGCTGTGTAGAAAGCGTTATTATTATTATTTCCATTATCTTTTGTTTTTAAGGGTATCTACACCTAATATGTAGGTACCTACTTGTACATACAAGCGCGTCTACATATGTATCTCTTCCGCGACCAAATCGTGCTGTAGATTGGTAGGTAGATGGCAACTTTAGGGAGAAAAAGAGAGACAGAGAATTTAGAATTTACGGCATGTTCAACTAGCGTCAACATGAAAAATCCTTATTAATATTAAGTTAAAAAAAAACAGTGTCCTTTGATAAATGTTGGTAGGGACGAATTATATTAGCAAGAGAGTTTAGCAAAGTGGTTGTTGTCTCGAATTGTGTTATGGGTCCTTTTTGTGAGGTTTTGTTTTTGTTGTTCTCGCTTGTGACAGAGTTCAAATGGGAATTGTGTATTTTTTTGGAAATCCTGTCGAAAATCCGATAAATGAACTTAAGTCTGTTTACATACATATTTGCTAGATATTTCTGGTGTTTTTGTTTATAGAAACATGCATGCGTTAATCGGATTATCAGCTTATAGGTACCTAGATATATCTTATCCATACGTACCTTATATACTGTATATAAGTTGTTGTTTTATAGCTATGACTAATCGCTACTAATGGGAATAAGGCACATTTTAGTGGTTCTTTAATATCGTTATCTACTTTTTAGATAGATCCTTTCTATATACCTAAATCTAATGATTTCTAGCAATGATTTTACTTCGCGACTTTTGGGAAATCATAATGTTTGGTAGTTTTGAAGGTAGCAACCTAACCAAAAAGATATGTTTCTACCACAAAGAGTTACATATTTATTGATTTGTTGTTTCAACTGTTTGTATAGACAATATCTATCATTGCCCATGAGAGCACTTAATACGATTTAAGACATTTAAATTGGATTTAAATGGTCTGGTAGGTAAAGTTGAAAACATGCGTTCGCTTAACTACCTATAGGTAGGTACATAACATGAAGCTTTTGTGGGGTGAAAATACTGCTATTAAAAAGTTGATAGATAAGAAAACATATAGGTACGCAGTTACAAAATCGGAAACAGAGGCAGCAGGTAGGTTTATGAAGGTTATGAGGTGCCTACCCGCCATTAGGAACTACCCTGGATGTAGGTATAGATCTAGAATTTCATCGCATAGGTACCTATGTATACCTACCTAGGTTTGTGAACGTGTTGTAGGTTCTTTGAAAACGTATAAGAATTTAACCTCAATAATTAGACATAATCTAATAGGTATATAGCAGTGCCGAATTTCATTTAGGATTATGCTAAGGATATCTTGATTGAAGGCTAAGAAATACAATAACATTTTCAAAATTAATTGAATAGGTATCTTTCTACACACCAACTTAGATATGGGTTGATAGCTTGGTGCCAACAAATGGGAACATCAATGAAGATAGAAATGTAAATACTTAGGTATCCCCCAGATGATAGGTTTTGAACTTTGTGAAATAAACGCACGTTTCTGACGATAAATTTGTCCAAATCGAGTTCGTCGGTAAATGCCGAAGTAGAATTGCGGAAAACATCAAGATTATTGATCCTATTTAGCAGTACTTACATATTGTTCAGATTAAATATTAGTATATACATACTTAGTTTTATATAAGGTAGGTGCGGGTAATAAGGCCTAAATTTAAAAAAAAGTAAGTTATAGCAGTAGTAGGCACTAACGGTCAGCCTAATATGTAGCTTACAGCCGTAAATGACTCATCAGAATTGCCGCTACGTGTTCGCTCGGTAATCGTCGTCTTTGTTGTGTCATTTATGGTGCCGTGAAATAAGGCCAAGTGAAATAAGGCCAACTTTCGAAAATTGGCCTTATTGCACTTTGATAAAGTGAAATAAGGCCAATTTTCAGTAGTTGGTCTTATTTCACTTTGACAAAGTGAAATAAGGCCAAATGATTTTGAGAATTAAGACCAAATTGGTCTTATTTCACTTTTTGAAAGCGTAATAAGAGCAACTGAATGTGGTGATGCCGTTTATCGGGGGCCGACGTTCTGGGTTTTCTTGGGCAACAGTACCTTGGGTGGCCCGCTTCGCGGGTTTTCAGAATTTTAACTCCCTTTTCGGGGCTCACACCCGCTCACGCAACTCCGTTGCTCCGCTTAGGGTATGTTCAGTCGCCAGGCAGGCGCCTGTAGCAACAGTTTTTCTTGGGCAACAGTACAGAACTGTTAGTTGTTTACTCCAATTAATATAAAATACAAAACTGTTGCTACAGGCGCCTGCCTGGCGACTGAACATACCCTAAGCGGAGCAACGGAGTTGCGTGAGCGGGTGTGAGCCCCGAAAAGGGAGTTAAAATCCTGAAAACCCGCGAAGCGGGCCACCCAAAGTACTTTTATCCAAGAAAACCAAGAACGTCGGCCCCCGATAATCAATTATGTATTATACAAATCTAACGACAAAAACTACTTTTTTTATTTTTAACGAAACATTTTATGCTTGGCCTTAAGTCACAAACAGATTTGGCCTTATGTCACTTTGTAAAAGCGACATAAGGCCAAGTCCTAAAATTTAGCCTTATGTCGCTTTTGTAAAGTGACATAAGGCCAAATTTTGCTTATGAAATAAATAATGCAGTTCGGCCTTATTCCGCTTTGTCAAAGTGCAATAAAAGCAACTGTTGAAAGTGAAATAAGACCAATTTGGCCTTACTTCACTTTGTAAAAGTGCAATAAGACCAACTGCTGAAAATTGGCCTAATTTCACTTTATAAAAGTGCAATAAGGCCAATTTTTAAAAGTTGGCCTTATTTCACTTGGCCTTATTTCACGGCACCGTCATTTATTACCAGAGGCGATTTTACGGTCCAAATAATAAGAAATCCAATTATTGAATCGTAAGTAATTTTTCTAAAATTACACTAATGTTTATAAATTTGAGCTTATGTTTTCCATTATTAAATATTTTGTTTATTTTGTACGTTTTAAAAATGGTTTATAATTTTAATATTTATTTTTTTAATTTTCTATATTACAAATAGTGTATGGGGTTATTAAGGCCTATCAAATTTGACGGTAGGCCTTATTATCCTCCTTTCCCACAATAATCAGAATTACAGAGGAACTCCAGTCACCAAAGATCTATTTGACAAAGTAAAGAATGCAATAAAATATATCTACGGTAACCCCCAAAGTTAAGAGAAGTGGTAAAAGAATCCAGATGAGTTGGTACTGTCACGGCTGTGAGGTAGACCAAATTGCGGATATGAGGCAGTGTTATGCATACATATATTTGCCAGGTGGTATCACGAAGAGTGCGTTGTCTTATCAGCGGATGATAAAGACAATTTTGACTGTCTTGATGGCTGTTAGACAAAGAAATAATGTCTTGTATTTAAAGCTTAAAGCAATATTAATTTATTTATATTTTTTTTTATCTCAACTTTGGTTTATTGGGTAATTTCAAAAACTTAGGCCTTATTACCCGACTATAGTTTAATAAAGCCTATTGACAAGGTTTTGAAAAATGTTGAATATTGTTTTTGTTTAAGGCAGAATTTGCCATGTTTTGTTCTTTTTTTATAGTAATATATCTAAAACATTAATTAACAATAAAATGTGTCCGTTCTGATAAATAGTTTTTGTTTAATTTCAAGTCTCCCTTAGCTAGGCCTTATTACCCGCACCTACCTTACATACATAGGTTTAATCCATAGAGAACAGGGACATTTCCAACAATTGAACATCAGAATGATCCTGAAACTGCAATCGTAGATATACCATATAGCTAAATAATCTTCACCATATCGAGCGTCTATTGTAAATATAAAATATCAGACTCTGCGGTGGAAAGAAAAATATACAACTTTGTTCAATACTTCGTCTGTATTTTCGAACAAAAATTGCAACATCTCGCTTAGCAACTTGTAGATTTTGTCGAAGACATAACATTTTAAATTTAATGGTGTCTCAAATACTCAGCCTTTTAGAAATCAATTTTAAAATGGCGAATTTCAGCAAGGTAATGGCGTCGATAGATCATGGAATGAAGTTTTAAATTATGAAACTATAAGCAGATATTACTATAAGTATATTTAATTCACATATACCTACGGCTACTTTTTGACTAGCTTTCTTGTAACTACAAATATAAGTACAATGAGTTACAAAAAATTGGCGAGAAGAGCAGATCTCAGCCCACTCCAGTCTCTGGACGGGCAGGTCGCTACCTAGTCATTCTTCCCAACAGGTCCCAAAGTTGTTCGATGGGATTCATATCCGGGTTCATCCTAGGCCAAGACATCATCATTTCTACTTCTTGCAAATAGTTGGTATCGCACATGACAACATGACGTGGTCTAGCGTTATCCTGCATTGGAAGAACATTTCTCCTATAAATGGTGCGAATGGGACCGTATATGATTTAATAGCTGAAGTTCACCGACCCTACCGCGATGTACTGCTCGGTATTTCCGTGCATGGAAATTCCTGCCCACACCATGACGGAACCTCTCTAGAAATTTTCCCGCTGACTGTTGTTAAACAGTACCTATCAATGAAGATGTATGAAATACGGAAATTATTTCGGCTTAAGTGGTTTAATTGAAAGCTCAAGTGACCTGAACTCCAAAGTGCGTTTCGCCCCGGTACGACAGTGGACTCATCAATAAGATGTTGTCGTACCCTTCTAAGACGCATATTGGTTGATGTTTACCGACTCTTATAAAATTTACAATTTACGGCGAAACGCACTTTGGAATTGAGGTCACTTGAGCAAACAAAGCCTGGACTAATCAGTGAAAAGAACTCAACTTCAGTCGGTCTCGGTCTAATCTTGGTAGAAGCAATCAAATTCCATCCGACGTCGCTTGTGTTGTACCGTTAGTCTCGGTACACGAGTAGGTCTTCTTGCTCTCAAGCCAATCTACATTAATCGGCGGCACCGTATGAACATTCACAGCTGTTCCTCAAAAGGTTCGGATACTGTGAGACATCTAAACCGCTGTTTGGTGACGATCTCGAAGGCTTGAAAGCACCCAATATTGATCCTCCATTGCAAATGCTGCTCCGACCTGGGCCTTGGCACCGGGTGTAAGAGTTGGTTTCCCTGAACTTTTAAATGGCTGTTCTTAGCGTCATCTCTGGTTTTGTGATCGTCATACCATAGACTTTGTACATCCTCTATATCTATAGGGTTGCCAGATTTTTCTTACACCTCGGCGGGACAAATGGCTAAAATAATGAAAAATGCCGGGATTTCAACATATTGATGCTCGGGACGAAAGAAGAAATCATAATAGGTGTGCAGATCAAAATAAATATCTAAGTTCTTTTATTAATTATCTACTAATTGAATGACTTTTTTTTTCATTTGTCATTTGCAAATATTTTTCTTTTGTCACTTTTAATGACAGATGTCAGTTTGCAAAAATACATTCTTCGTTAAGTTAGCTTTTATTGAAATTTTAAAAGCAATGTCTCAAGGTTAAATCACAATGCAGCAATTGTTCCTTATCACTGAAAGATATTTAGGTACATTAGGCATTATTTTGTGAGTTTGAGCCCCAACCCGGGAAAAAAGCTGCCCCGGCGGGACAGAAGAATTTATGCCTGGCAACGCTAATTCTCAACCAAAGCCAGCGCCTTGGAGACTTCTTCTGAATATTTTTTCACAAAAATGACTTAAGAAAATAATAAGCCCATAACATTAAACTTAATAAAACATTTACGGGAATACCGAAGCCAAAATGTGTATAACTTTCGTCTACTAGGTTTTCCGCAATATAATCCAGAAAATGTAAACAGAAACTGCATATTTTATCAAAACGATAACAACACATCAAAAAATATGACTGCGCCACTTTTTGTTTGTAACTCAATGTACGCTAACTTTTTTGCGGTGCAGTTTCCAATATTCCAATTTATTCCACATATAAACTGGATCTCTGATTTACAATAGCGCAATTCCAAATAGAAAACTTCTGTCTCGTTGATTTATTTAAGGCTTTCAACACTGATATTGTAAGAGTGTGTTTTTATAAATTTGACCAGAGTAGGTATAAATAAACCACTGTTACATGTGCAAACATGTATGTATATTTTCTATTAGGAGGAAATAAAAAGACTTCTTGCAAAATGTATGTAGATAATTCAATTTGCATTGATTGCAACGAGGGATTGATCCTGTAGGGATTGATATTGATACTGAGTTGTGAGTACAGTTCACATGTACTGGTTACAAATCAATATATGTATCGAATCAATCGCACCATTAACATGTTACTAAGTTAATATTTATAAAATCATTCTAAAGAAATTCTGGAACATGTAGAATTGTCAATACAAAACTATGGACCAGCTATAGTGAAATATGTAATGGCTACATAAACATTTAAAGCACACCATCACCGCCATCTTAATAAAAGTTGAAGTACAATCAACGTGTAATGCGTATTGAGTGTACACTGTACACGTCTCGTTTGAACAAAGTGTTATGCCACAATCCTGTACAAATTTACCTTGGGGTTTCAGGCTCTCTCAGTTCCTGCAAGATCCCAGTCGAAGTTGATTTTTTCAAATAAAATAGTTTTGTAGATAAACTTTCAGAATAAATGGGGAAAATATCTGTAATTTTTGTAATGTATGTAATTTTTACATCACGGAGTAGTCAACTCATTCTGTTCAGCATTCTACAGCAATCTGATATAGTATGTAGGTACGAACATGGTCTATAACTAAGGCACAATTACGGATAGATAATAGCGGATAAAACAGAATACATTTTGAGATAATCAGAGTTGTTTTGTAGAGAAGACAAGATTCATCGATATTGTGTTGACTGGAAGTTGAAAATTGAAAAATTTCAAAATCAAGATGTAATTTATACTAGAGGCTTGGACCTATTAGTCTTGCACCTATTATTGTGTCAGATCAGAGGGGGTGAAAATTTTTTTAGATCGATATAGAAATTCAAAGGATTTAGCAGCTTTGTTTAACGGTCTCGAATATATGATCATTCCAAAGAAAATCGTCGTTAACACACATACCGAGTACTAAGAGTTTTTCGGTTTCTTCGATGCAAGTGCCATTCAAGGACAATGGCATAAGGGGAACATTTTGCTTCAACGACAATAGACAGCATTGAGTTTTCGAAGCATTAAACTCGACACGGTTTTTTATACCGCATTTAACAATGCTGTAAAGATCGGAGTTTGCTGACCTTATCATACGATACCGTTGCAATTCCACTTCCGAAGGTGATGGACGTGAATTTAAGAACGAGTATGAGAAGCTGAGATTAGAGTCGTCGGCAAAACAATGAAGTGAATAGTGGATTAGAAGTTGGAGACAAGAGATCATTTATAAAGATTAGGAAGAGGGTCAGAAACAAAACGGAGCCCTGGGGAACACCAGCATTTATTGTGTAAGGATCAAACTTGAAACCGTCCATTACAACATGTATTGAACGATCTAGAAGGTAATTTCTAGAGATTTGTGAGATATACCATCAGATCACCAGTTGAAAGATTGCTGCGAAAGTCGTATTGCCGGCCATTAAGAAGCTTTCTATCTTCGTGATATTATTTGAGCTTATGATTTATCAGCGATAACATGATCTTGGAAAGATGGGATGTAAGTGCAATTGGTCGATAAGAGGAAGGGTGGCCTTTTTTAGAAACAGGCTGGGCAAATGCTGTTTACCATCTTGTAGGAAAGACTCAAGAACAGTAGGGGCAATGGAAAAGCTGACGCAATGGTTTTGCCAGCGATGGAGAACACGTCTTTAGAAGAATGCCTTATCTTTGCCTTATATAAAGAGCTAGTTATAGGTTTGTGATTGTAGATTGGCGTTGTAACCATAGATGAATTGAATTTTTTTCGTTCTGACAAATGACCAGAAATTTCTACTGCCTTTGGGACATTGAAGAATTTGTTTGCTCTGGTCAGTTCTGGTCATGTAAGAATTTGGTTCTTTTTATAAAAGCGTTGCAATGGTTTCAGACTTGTTTATGCTTTTTTCAATTTTCCTCAGTTGGGTTGGCTTTCTAATAGCGGAAATTTACTTCTCTCAACCTAATAGCTTCTTTACAGCTTGTATCGAACTTTCCTTTAGGTGTTGTACTCTTAATCCTGTTAGGAATAAAAGTCCCAAGAAAATTCCCTTCTTTGATCATATCAGCAATGGCATCAACGTCACTATATCAACCCGATAATTGCCTATGGATGGCCGGATTCAACGTTCCCCAATATCAAATGGAAAAGTTTTGGGTCTTTGAGAAGCAGTACCTTGCTTTGGAGGTTGGATTACATAAGAAATCACCATTCAAACGGGTTCTATACGGGGTCAACAAACCTAAATAGAATACTATAATTTCTTTTAGAAAATTTTGATAAGCACTGCAGGTGCGATGTTCTTAACTCAACAGCTCTTTGACTTTTCCAAACGAAGGTCAAACTTTCTGTGTTCACAATATTCTTATCGTCGGTCGGGCTAAAATTACAAGGACTCTATCGTGTCGGTGTATTCATTCTTACCATCTTGCTAATTTTAAGAGACGAAAGTCTTGCTGTCGTTCCGAATTTTTGACGTTGTTTTGAGAGGGCCAAAAAGGGTTTAGGGTTTTCTATTTACGACAAATAAAATGGGAGTCTAAAGATAGTGTTTTCGCTTATCTACCAAGTCAGCCGAAGAACTATGAATATAGGTGTATGACCCTTTTATAGTTGAGTAATCCTGGGAAAGAATGGCCAAGCAGAGTACCTTCGGTTCAGTAAAACTAAAAGTTCTAGGCACTAAGCATTGAAGATTCTTCTTAAATATTTTAAGTTGTTTCTGTCCCTCGGTCAACCCACCAGGAACAAAAAAAAACTAAATAGCAAGACTAAGTCATATGTTCTCGAGTATTACAATTTTTAACATGGAGAAAAATGTCCAGAAGCTTAAAATTCATTGTTCAAATTTCGCCTAGCACGTAAAATAGTTAGAATGGATTATGAATAGTTTGTGGAAAAAAATAAAATTAATTGTGTAAGAAAGAAATGCTGATTCCAAAAATATTCGACCTTCAAGATATCCTTTTATCAAAAAATTTGTCGAATCAGAACGACAGATGACACGATTTATGGACAAACGAGTGAAATAAATCTCCCATTGTCAATCAGGGCAGATAATGCAGTCACAAAAGTGAAGAAATTTCGATCCAATTTAAACTTTCTTCCAGACTAGTGTGCCTCAGAAGCCACAGCAACATTCATGTCACACCAAGACCTACCATTACCTACTCCCGAAAATAAAACCAAATAATTTATTAAACTTAACTGATTGTGAGTGTTGATATACTTCGTGATGCATGAAAGCTATATTTTTGAGTGACAAACTGCTGAATTAAGAGCACACATCATTCATGTTGGTATACTTATATTTTTTTATTTTTGTTTAACGTGATTTTTTTTTGAACAATCAAACTTCATACGCCACCCCAATCAAAAATTATATAGGTAAACCTAATATGGCCTTAAATAACATCATTTAATGAACGCAATATAGTTACACGTTGCTGCCGCTGTTGTTGTCGTGAATCAGAAGGCGTGACAGAGCCGTAATTTTTATGGGAACCTTAACGCAGTCAAAACGTTATTCGTCCATAAAATCATTTTCATAATAATACTGGTTGCGTTCAGAGTAAGTTTTCGAACGGGATCCTTTACCTATCTATCCCTTCAAATATAAACGAGGCCGCATATTTGCGGAGTGGGTGTGCGTCGCGTCGCGTCGCGTGAAGTCGGTCGGTCGGTCGACGTCGTCGTCGTACAGTAGTTTAAACGCACTCAACCGTGATCGCTTTTAGTTAGTGGCGCATATAATAATTCCAGAATAAACATTGAATATTTTTTTTTTGCCTTCAGCCCCTTCACTGATGCACACAACGACCTACAATACATTAAATATAGGGACTCACAGGGCTGTGAAAAAATGTTGTCAGAATAATATTCATAATTATAATAGAATAGGTACAGATAGTCAGTGCATCAATTTGAGATAAGAGCTTTGGGTCAAAAATAAAGTAGGAAGTTGGAGCCGATGGTCCTAAGATTTTTAAACTTTCTTCAAAAGTAAGAGACGTCCGAATACAGAAATGATCCCGTGAAGTCTAAAGGCCTAAGAAATATCATTCCTTTGATTTAGGGAATGATTTCTTTGCGTTGTAAAAGTATTGGTGGGAAATTTAAGGAAGAATCATCGGAAGTTTTAACACTGCCGAATTTCCCAGGTGTTCTTTTACTTCTCAAAAGGTCAAAACTTAGCAAAACGGTTTAACCAAAGAAACACAGTGAGTGGTGTTGTAAAGCTATTTTTAGAGAACCTTAATCAAAGACTTGATCTCTTTTTTCTGCATGACGAAATAGCTCTAACGAAAACCTTCGGGAGCTGTTGTACCGTACTTTCTGCCAAGTTCTTAACGTAGCGAGCAGCAAGCAGACTATTTTTTTAACGGAGCTTATAGTGTCACAAATATCGCTCAATTGGATTGGCTTCACTTCAGTACCAAGCAAGAAAGCTAGTCTCGAATGGCACAGAGTATAAATGGTTTCAGGTTCAAATAGCGCTCCTATTGAGGAAGTGATTTAAGATCCGCTTCCTAATTGATTGTCTATAACCCACAACCTTCGAAGGATTCCAGGTTAAAGAACTCCATTGGTGGCATTAATTCATGCAGAGAAAGCAGTTGCAGTACCATTGGAATGTCGAACCGAAAAATGTAACTATAGGTGATACCCCAGAGAGATCAGATCGTTTGGAGCAGTTTGCTTAGCTTGGCATATTGTTGTCGAAATCTCCAATTGGGTATGTTACTTATCTCATACCCACTATCAATAACAGGTCAAACAAGCATTGGTATCAAAACGACGCATTCCAAGCGCTAATCGGGCCACCTAGCGAGGCTTCTTGTCGCCTCCATTTCTTGCTATCTGCCCACTAGGCCTTTATGAATATAGAGAGTCTGATCATAGACATTGATAAAACCTAGTACGCAGATCACGCAAAATTTTATCTCCCATACAAAATTCTCTCCAAAATTTAGCATTTTAGCCGAGAGGTACGCTGCTCCAGCTTACAAATCAAAATTTCTCTCGGAACTGTACATAACTTATATGTGTCAAAATTTAGCGCATGAAATAATTGTCTGGTACATTTTATCTTGGGCTAAATTTCAATATGAAATGGAAGAATATTTAGAAGAAAATTTGGTAAAGAATTCTTACAAGATTTTTCAGCAAAATTACTCATAATTTAAAAGAAATTCTTTTAAATCTTTGAAAAAATTTCATTTAGAGAATAGCTGTTTACTGTGACATATTCTCCACATGTCAAAATTTAGCTTGGGTTTTAGCTGATGTTTGGAGAAAAATGTGGGAGATAAAATTTAGCGCAATCTGCTTACTAGGCTTAGATGTTCAATCATTCTTACACCCTACACTTCAGTAAAATGTCCAAAAAATACTTAAATCTGTACGCCTAGCGATTTGCAGCTTGTGTGACGCTGAAACTAACAAAGTTGCACGCAATCAACAAACCAGCATTAAAGGCGTCCTTAATGAGTGCGATAGTTCAGTCCCAAGTTTATTGCACAACACTGTATACATTTCCTAGCCCTAAAGCACCGCTACATTTCTACATGTGTTCGTCGTGCTGTACAAAATGTATAATGTACATTTGCCGGTACATATGTATATCGATCAAACACGTTAAGGGAACAACGGCGGGGATACAAAATATACCTATATAAAAAAAAAATAATGTAGGTATGTATAAATACCCTTGTGATGCAATAACAGTAATTGTCGGCCATTACTCGCGCCAGTTTATTAATGGGCGAAATGAGCAAAAGGTGTGCTATACAAAATTCTAGGGGAGGGGAGACAACTCAGTGCACATAAAGCCAGTAACATCAAATATAGCTATGAACAAAAAAAAAACAAATATCCTGCTTGTAGTTGAACTCCTTGCCAGGATCTCCTGTATACCTACCTCTACTCAGTGTGTTAATTTGTGGCTCTGTGATTCAATTCGAATGCGATTAGGGAAACGCGTAAAACATACACAGACACAATATAAGAACGACGTCTAACCTAGCACGAATGGCTCGAGGGTTATGCATAACCCTCTTGAACCTATTGTTGTGATGTGTGTGACGAAGACTATAGGCAATAGGCATCAGCCATCTGCCCGCTTTACACTCTTTGTATATCTTTTGTGCGTAATTTTTATATAAATATTACGCTACTTGGCACTATTAACGGTTTATACGGATGATGTTGGCATAATAAATAAAAACACAAGACAGCAACGTGAAAAGCGATTTGAGATTTTCATACTGCACACACGCATGTAAGCATGATCGCCATTTGTTTTGCTTTCTAACGTGCTAATACAATTATTATCTATATATCTAAACCGACACATATCTACACTTTCCCGTTAAACTCTGCTGGTAGTGTTGTTGCATTATTTTGAGGACGTCACGGGGCTTATTTTATATTAACAATGAAATAAATTTGTTTTGAGAAATAAAAATAAAGAATGAAGGTAGGTATGGATAATAAGAATAGGTACAATAATTCTTACCTTATGTGTTATATAAGCTAGTGTTATACTAAAGTGTCGGATTTAGGGCAAAAATGACATAAATGGGTATATCTAATCATATAGGTATACCTATACCTAAGTATATAAGAAAGTTAATTCTCAGGGTTCAGTAAGTACCTACTAAGTATTAGATGTTAAGGACTTTGGTTAAATTATAATATTAAATTTCTGATTTTCAACTTAATCTATCAAATTTTTTTTTTAAATTCTGCTTTAAACTGCGGGATCATCCAGTAACAACGGGGTGTTAAAAATTGGACAAAATCTCCAACGAAACAATTTTTTTATAAATCTTTACATATAATTGAAGTTGAAAAAAGCTTATCGGTCCTCAGTGATAATTTTAAACATATCACTTGATGAAAGTGAATTTCTTTCGAATGGAAGACTTTTTTTTATTACGTCAATTCATACTCCTATATCTACTTGTACTTTCCTAAAACGCTCGCACTGTGCTCAAACATTTTAATAGAAGTCATAAACCTTTTAGTGCGTGAAAATTATTAAAAAAAAAAGAAGTAAAAGTGCTGTCTAAAACAAGACATATCAATCTGTAATACCCAAAATCCTTGGAAGAATTGTTTGTTATAAAGAAACAATATTTCGATTCTAACATGAATTTGTCTATGATGGGAAATCAACTACCTACTAGAAATTTTACAATCTTTTCTAGCTTTGTTCTGATGAGGGAGGGATATCAAGTAGATGTTATATACATATATACAGACTTTTCCAAGGTATTTGACAGAGATCATTGCAATATTTTAATTCAAAAACTTAAAAAACTAGGATTCCATTCAAATACACTGATTTGGTTTTGTTCTGTTATGTCGTTGGTGTTCTCCAGGGAAACCAATTAGGACCACTCTTGTTTTCTTATACATATTTATAAATCACTTTCCCAACGTTCGGTTTTTAATTCCATCAAAATGATGTTTGCTGATGATCCCAAGTTTTTGATAGTAATTAAAGATTCAACAGTGGCGCTTCTTCAAGAGGACCTAAAAAGGCTCCCGCGTCGTACGAATACTTTCTTTAGGGATGTGTAAAGTCGCATGTCTACGCCAATAAACCAAAAACAATAACTGAGAACTTAGAAGCCAACATTCGATGCGTTTTCCCGCAGTACAGCCTGATTTACAGCGAAGAGCCTACGGATTATGTTATGTACCTACATGCCAGCAACGTCGGCCACATGCCTAAAATCATATTTAAAAATTAAAACCAAAAAATTATCTTTCAAATGAAACCAATTATTTCATGGAAATTATAAACATTTATGTATGTATGTTTGATACCAAATTAAAGTTTTCCGTATACAAAAACAAACAACCCATTATATCATAGCATGGAGTTAGCTTTACCGTCTATAAATTATGTGTGTTTAACTAAATTTAGTTTAGAGTCAAAAATTACTTTGGGTTCCTTTTTAATTGAGACTTAATTAGTAGAACTTAAGATATAAGCTATTGACGCGAATCTTACCGCTTTTTATAAAATTTTTAAAACATTTTTAAGATCAAAATTTGATACGCCTATTGTTTTTATTATTGTACGAATAAAAATTAAATTTCCAAAAAAAATATTGAGCCGTTTTTGGATATCGAGTTTTCCAAAAAAAAAAAATAACTTTTTTTCTAAAAAATCAAAAATATTTTTTTTCGTAAGTTTTAAAATGCAGTGTTTTTCAAAATTTTTAGAGGCATCTCTATAAAAAAGTTAATTAACATCCGTCATGTCGATAATGAGAAATTCAAAATTAGAAAAAATGGTTCTATGGTAGTTAAAAGCTATGATATCTTATTATATTATATTTTTTTTTATTAAATCAAATACCATAAAAATTAATTGAAAGAAAAATATTTTATCAAAATTCCAGGCGCCGCACAGTGTGGGAATTCGCGAATTTAGCGGAATAAAATTAATAACGCTTGCATTTTAAATTTTTTTGTAATTTTTTTTTTGTTTAGTTCATTGAAAATGTCTATACAATCAAATGTAACTCACATTTTGGTCATAATTTATTTAAGTTTTTGTAAAATGAGCTTTGAAGTGACAGGTTGTTTACACCAAAAAGTACTTTTTTTTTTGAAAATCATAATTTACAAAAAAATCTTTTGAGGAATGATGTATTGTTTAATTTTATTACAAATATGAATAAAAAAAAGAAAAAAGTTAATTATTATCAGAATTTACGAGTTTTGTTTTGCAAACCAATTATGTCAATGCCGTTTCTAGACAATCAATGTTTTTTTTTGATATTGGTAAGTGTTGTATCACGAAATTTTTCTGGCATACATTATCAAGGATACCAAAAATTAAAAGAACCGAAAACTTCCTGTCGAAAAACTGGAATAGACAATTTTTATTTACCAATTCTGTTATTTTTGTATAATAAAAAGCAAATTTAAAACAATTTTATTTAATAGTTTTTTATATGTTTTGTTTTTATTGTGAACAATTTTACCCTTACTATAATTTTAACTACATTCAACAATTCAACATATGTATATATGTACATACATATAACACATTTTATTTACATTTTAGATTAGTTTGCAATATCCAAAATTTCAAGAACCTCAGGCTCTAAGTTACTTCGTTTTCTTTTAGGAATACACCTTAGGCTTGCTAGATATGGATCTGATGTAATAAGCAGCCTATGAAATCAAATTTTATGTAAAATACGCATAAAAAGCATTTTTGCTCTTCAAATAAAAAATTCGTTTTTTTTATTTTTAAATTAATTTATTTTTGTTACTATTACTGGAACACCCTTTATACGATATAATAGTTTTTTTTTATTAATTGATAGTTGCCGTTTTTAATTTTTTAAATAACTTAGTTCTTTTTTTTTCTTACTTTTAAACTTTGAATTTGAACACCCTGTATTTTTGTTGTAACTGTCAAATTCACAAAATTATTTTTTTTTGAACACCCCGTGAAATAAAAAAAGTTTTTTTTTTAATTTATAACATTCTTCTTCTAACCAAATTCCAAAAAATTATTCGGTTTTGACGGTATGCCATCATTTTTTTGCTGGATAGTCATTTAGAAACATTAAAAAAAAATGTATCACAACATAATTGGGGTGTCAAATTTTAGTGATTCTTGATAGATAATAAATCAAGCTTTGCAGTGAATATTGTTTTGAGGCGCAATAACGCGGAATAACTAAAGTTTTGCTCTAATAAAGGTACAAACATAAAAAAAAACACATTTTTTTAACTTCAATCACCAAAACAAAAATGTGAAACACCCTGTGAAATAAAAAATTACTTACATTCTTATACTTTGATATCTAGGAAATATAAAAAAAATAAAACTTTTATTAAAACACACACCAAACGCACGAAAAAAAATTAAGAGCAAAGTAATCTCTTCCAGCAAATATACGGAATAAAAATCGCCAACTGCAACTTCAATGCAATTTTTTTCTTGTTTACATCATCCCCACCCGATAGTGCTTTTGTTATCACTCTCTACAATCTTTTAGATTTAAGAAAAACCGGTTTTGGCATCAATCGAGACTAGTCATTTTTCGAATTAAATTCCGCTAAATTCGTGAATTCCCACACTGTGCGCCGTTTTCGAGAAAAATACGATTTTTGAAAACTATTTTTTAATATTTGTATGGTGGGTACCTTTATTTTTAGATAAAATCATTTTTTTTTCTCACATCTTGTAGATTATATTGAGAAACTTTTATTATCAAGTTTAAGAAAAATCTAGCATAGGGTTTTTGAAATATTAAGTTTTGAAAAAAAAAAATGAATTTTTTTTTAAATAAAAAAAAAAACTTTTTTTTGTGAAAATTTGAATGGGGAGCCCATGAAAATCGGTTGTTACGTTTTCGAGAAAATCCAAAACAAAAAAAAAATGGTTCAATGGGGGGTACCAAAAATAACTATTTTTTGGAAAATTTTTTCCAACCATTCTAGCCTTAACTAAATGAAATTTGTTTGTATCTTTCTTTTTTAATTCTGTCGAACATTTTTTGAGAAAAAAAATATTTATAAGATTTCGAAAATCGAATCGTATCGTATGGCAGGTACCTTTAGTTTTGGTCTTAAAAAAAGAAAAAAAAAAACGTGTGGGGGGGGGGGGGGGGAATAAAAAGAATTATATCTACCAAGTTTAAAGAAAATCGGCCGAGCCGTTTAGGCTATAGTCTAACAGACAGAGAGACAGACAGAATTGCGAGACCTACTTTTTTATTCTTCGCTATCATCGTAATGTCAACTTTGATCAAAATCTCGAGTTCGATTTTTTTTCGAGTGCATAACTTGCCTTATAGTACCTATAAGTCGCAAGTAAAAAGTCCCAGACTTTTGTATTCAATAGCATGACGTATGCACCTATAAACGTTCTTACTCATATATATTTTGATTAAACCTCCAAAACAAAAATTTGCTGTTGGCTCCTAGACTAATATCATATAAGATAAGAAACGAACGACGCGCGCCTTACGAGATGCGTATTAATAATAATCGTTTAGAGTAAACGTATTGCGAAAATGATCCATGGTTTCTTGAATTTATAGCTGTGATAGACAATTATGAGTACCATGATTTTCAAAATAAATTTGAACCATTTTCAAACGTTGATAGGGCCGGGCGTGAGTCTATTCATGAGGAATTGCCAAACTAAACTAAAACAACTGCGACCTTTCATCCGCAGTGTTGACAATTTAAAGTTCTCATTCAATAAGAAAACTACCTTTATTATGCACAACTTCAAAGGTTTAAATGATCCTTTGGACTATGAAATATCGAAGTATCATTCTAAAATATTATTAATAGATCTCTTCATCATGTATTCATCCAACCCTGTTGAACTTGTCTTGTTGATTTCATTTGCTTTTATTTATATATTGCTAAGGGTATGTGTATTAACATAGACGAGGATAATCGGATAATTTGTTTAACGCGAACTTTAATGGATTTAATCTTGTCTGAACTGTCTAAGATTGTTTTAGTGTATCTATACCGAAGATGTGTTTGGAGAAAAAGACAAATATTTAATATAAACCATCTGAGTAATAATAAAGTTTAAAAAAAATTAGTACACGTAGACCAGCTACTTCCTATTTTAAATAAAGGAACCATATTTTTGGCCAACTTGTGTTCTTTCCGCTCTAAGCCCTTATTTTCGAGAAACGTGATACATGTATAGCTTTTCTTTATTTTATTCTTTTCCTTAAATGTTGCAAAAAAGGCCATCCAACAACAGCTAAGGCAAAAGCAAGCAACAGCTTGGACTCCAGTTACTACTCTTGAGCGGTAAGTTGTGAAAATGTTTTTACAGAAGTATTTTGGAAGTCTTAATATATGAAATTTCCAGAATTGTTTTAAATTTGATAAAAAGAAGACACTATGATCTGATCTCCTTTTACTATTTAAAATAGATAGGTAAAGGTCTGAACGAGAACTTTAACATTTAAAGAGTTTTTGAACTTTGACAGGTGATTAAGTCCATATTGTTGAAGCTACATCTTTCAAATTGGATATCATTTACTTAGTTTTTCTTGAAATAATAATATGTGGAAATGATGAAATTGTTTTATGAAAGTAGATCTTTTGTTTGAGCAAAAATTCGCGCACATCTCCCATTTTACGATCGCCGCAATTGTCCGTAAGAAATTGGTTATCAACGATCGATAGGGACGCTGGCTGTTGACGGTGATGGCATGGCCAATGTCGTTCTCAAAGAAATCTATCACTAGCCCAAAATCCACATCAAACAGTGACTTTTTCTGGATGCAATTTGGTGGATCCCGTATCGATTGTGATCGTCCATGATGTTATCTCATTCGTCTAGAAAATATTTTTCGACCGAACTTGGGGTCAACTTTCAACTGCTTAAGAGCCCATATGGTCGTCAACTCTGAGCTCCCGTGCAGGCCCAAGTCATGACGCGAAATTCGCAAAGGTGTGGCCTGCGAAGGGCCGAGTTCTTGTTCCCGACACGGAATTGACTACCACGGATTCTCCTGTACACTCTCATGAACAGCGAGGTTGTTTCCGGCAGATTTTGCGTTTCGTTGACGTAGGAGTGTTGAAGTTTTCTCCATGAAGTCGAATTGAATTTATCCTACACGTTGCGAATAGTGCTCTCAGAAAGGACTATTATTGGCGACCGTAAAATGGGCGAACTGCGAGAAAAGTTGTTCGAACAGAAGACCAACTTTCGTAGAACAATTTAATCATATGCACATGTTGTTAAACATTATATAACTCTTCTATAGCTGATTTGGCAAAACAGACTAAATAAATGACAGTCAATTTTGCGAATGTAGCTTCAACAATATGGCCGCATCACCTATTAATATTAAAAATTCCTATGGAAGAACCCTTCATAACGGATGTTCTTCGAAACATCACCGACGCGACGTTAACATAGTCGTTAATCAGCAAATTGATATTTACATAGGTAAAAGGTTAAGAAGAAACCCGACTTTGGCTCAAATATAAAAAAAGCTTCAAATTGACAAGGCCATCAAAATCTGATAATTTATTAGAAGAGCTCCTTAAATACAGAGTTGATGTTTTATTGGGATTCATCATCAAACTATCAATCAGATATACATTTATGGAAGAAAGAATGTCCGACGGTGTCAGATCCTATCCAAAAGGTACTCCAATATTTTAATCGCCAAGTACCAATACCTCTTCCGTCCGGGATGATAGGATCGACCATTTGTCGTCAAGATATCTATATGACAATGACCGGACTCAGGATCTCAATAGAAATTATTCAACTGTATAGCATGAAACGGCAAAATAAAAATGAAATAAATAAAGTAGAGGCCATTACGGCTCGTAGAGAGTCTAAACCTAGTGACTTACAACTCTCAACCATTCCTGTGGTGTGTTAGCAGGAATGATGGTGACCTACAATTTTCTGCTGATTAGTTCTGCTGGCTAATGAGCAGCAGATTTAAAGACAAGAGACTACATATCTTGGAGGAATTGTCAGTTGTCTGTGTGGTCTCAAAGTATGTAACACGAAAAGCACCAGCTTCAACAGGGGCCCTAGCACGTAACTTGATACGATCGATTTAGGTCGATACAATCGAGAACAGGCAGTTCTTTCTTATGATCAGCCGATTGTTTTCGATTCGATCGAATCAAATAAGGAACTCCCTATACTCGATTATATCGACTAGACTCGATTGTATCAAGTTACGTGCTGGCACCCCAGATCTGTACAACTATAAGGGTTATCGGATGCAATCGAAATTATCCGCCGCTCAAAATGTGTCATTATACTCGTAGTGCTTCATGGGTATTGAAGAATGTGGAATTTGTTGGTCTTGAAGTAACCAAGTAAACATGCTTTCAATAAACAAACCAAAATCTGTCCACCAATTAAGATTAAAAAAGTCACTATCGCTATGAATGACTAAGTCATATTTTTTCCCAGTTAGTATTACTTCAACGAATGACAGACACCTTAGTGGAGATTCAGCGAAGAATTACGGAAGTAAATAGTTCCTACTTTAATTTGGCTTCATACTAAAAAGACGACATACACGTTCTACACCGCATTTATTCTGGCTTGGCTATGAAGCATCAAATGATGGACGATAAGCAGGAACGCTCATACTGACCTCTCCGTTTCTGCTTATCTTCTAACAGTAGAAATTCTCTTTTTATTTCGCCGATCTTTCGGAAGTAAATTTCTCTAACTGACATTTGGCTCTTAGTTAGTAGAAGGACGAAAAAGGAAAACTTTATAAGCTGTAAACTCACCAACATCCAGATGTAGTCCAAAAAGTCTCGCCCATTTCGAGCAAATATGGATACGAAGTCTCCAGGTGAAATATTCGAATGTCTGACCAAAAGTTGAAGTCGACATGAAGGACCGAATCTCTGGTTTCAAAACCAATTCATCGCAGATTCTAGAGTGCTTGAGTTCCATGACTTGAAACATCGCAGTGCGCGGATTAAAAGAGGATGGAAAACTGGCGTTCCTCGGGCAGAATCTCTTCACTGTTCGACTAAACCTAATAACTTCCATTATTTAACAGAACGGTTTAATCACTTCCTTACTTACTTCTTTGCGTACAGAAGGATGGTTTTAATAATTTATGTCTGTGTTTATGTACATACCCAATTAACAATTTATAACCTGAGTTACAAAATGACCGCGGTTATAATATTACTTAAAATAACCTCGGTCATAAAGTGGTCTGTAATTGGTTAATATTTTAACTGGAGCTATTTTCCAGTATAAAAAAGTCTAAATTTAAGCCTTAGTTGAATTCAGGTAAAAATATATCCTTAAAATGTGGTAAATTTTGAGTTTCAGTTAGAATTTTTTCTAACTATTTTGAGTCGGTTTACTCTCATTCGGGATTTAACAACAGTTCACTGAATAACGTAAAAACTAGGATTGATATTGGGTCGATCCAGTTAAGTAGTGCAGAAGTTAAATCCGGAATGAAATCACTTCAATCTAATTATAGTTCTGGACCAGACGGCATTCCTCCCGCAGTGCTTAAGAATTGTTGTGATTCCATCTGTACCCCCTTACTTATCATTTTCAACAAGTCCCTCCATGAAGGTATTTTTATTGAAGAATGGAAGCTCTCTTACTTGGTCCCTATTCATAAATCAGGCTCCAAAAACGATGTAGAAAATTACAGGGGTATTTGTAAACTTTCCGCAATTCCCAAATTGTTTGAAAGTATGGTTAAAACTAAGCTTGATTTTCTTACAAGTGAATATCTATCAGAAGTACAGCATGGTTTTGTTTCCGGTCGGTCGTCTATAACCAATCTTACTTATTTTACTTCGTATGTCACTAACGCTATGGAACAAAAATTTCAAGTGGACGCAGTGTACACTGACTTTAGTAAAGCCTTTGATTCTGTGAACCACCAAACACTTTTGAATAAACTTGAGATTTTTGGTTTTCATTCTCACTTTCTTCGTTGGTTATCATCATATTTATGTTTAAGAACACAACAAGTCAAGATTGGAGACACTTATTCAAAAGAAATTCAGTGTACATCAGGTGTTCCCCAAGGTAGCCATCTGGGGCCGCTCCTTTTTATAATTTTCATTAATGACATTGTCTCGGTCTTTAAGTATTGTGAATGTTTATTATATGCGGACGATCTCAAACTATTTTTAAAAGTTTCGAGTTCAGATGATTGTCAACTCATTCAATCTGACATTGATTCCCTATCTGACTGGTGTCAGATAAATGGGCTTAAATTGAATATCAAAAAGTGTAACGCGATTTCCTTTTCAAGAAAATCTCAAAATGTGTTATTCAACTATGCAATAGAATCTGTGACTTTAGATAGGGTTTCAATTGTTAAAGACTTAGGTGTTATACTTGATTCTTCACTTACTTTTAAAAGTCATCTCGATTATTTGATTCCAAAGGCCAACTCGCTGGTAGGTTTCATAAAACGAAATGGAAAAGACTTTAGAGATCCTTTTGTGTTACTATCCCTGTTTACATCTCTTGTCAGATCACTTTTAGAATACGCAGATGTTATTTGGAGCCCCATTTATAAAGTTCATTCTGATCGGATTGAAAAAGTCCAAAGACGATTTACGAAATATATATTTAAAAAAATGGGCTGGAATTTCAGTCCTAGTTATGAAGCTAGATGCCAATTACTTGGAATTAAATCATTACAATCAAGAAGGCAAATTCATAGCATAATGCTTATTAGAGACTTACTATGCTACCATATTAAATGTCCAGCACTTCTTGCACTAGTTCCAATTTATGCTCCCACTAGGTCTATGCGAGCTAGAGTCTTCTTATTCGAAAGAACTCATACGACAAATTATGGTTATAAGGAAACTTTATCAAGATCCATTGCTTATTTCAATGAAGTATCTTCAAATATCGATTTCCTTAGTCTTAATCGTAATAAATTTAAAACCGAGATATTATATTTATTCACCTTTTAACTTTGCTCTTGGAGTGCTGATATCTGTTAGCTGTAATATTGCTTGTAGATAAATTTAAAAAAAAAAAAAAAATAAAAAAATAAAAAAAATTTGGCTCTAAAAAAACTTTTTTTGAAACCGTGGTTCAAAATTAGATTATTTTTTACCGCAAAGTAACTTTTAATTAATTTTCCGGTAAAAAAATAACGTATTTTACTATTTAAGTTTGAAATATGTTCTGAAATAACTTGTTTAAGTGGTTAAAAGCAAACCAAGTTAGAAATTGGTTGTTAAATACCTATAATCGTAAGCTACAATATAACCAATCATTTTGCCAACTAAATATTGGTTTCAAAATAACTTGTTTTCTTAGTTGCAAAATAACCGGTTTTAGTTTTGGTTTCAAAATAACTCAGTTTCCTGGTTATAAAATAACTTATTATTTTTCCAACTTAATATTGGTTTCAAAATAACTTCTTTTCTTCAATCTTTATTGGTTTCCATTTCTATTTCATCGCGAATAAGTGTTACCACTGGTTTCATTTAAAATTGTTTCAATAAATGATGAAAAACTAAGGTATTTTGGAAATAATTGAGTCCCAATAGATAAAATTCAAGATATTGTTTGAAAGCATTGAAGACAATTATTAATATGAAAATATTTAGTATGAGTACAGATGCATTTTGGACAATGTAAAGAAAATCAAGGTTATTTTTATGATTAAATAAACGAGTCAAATCTAAAAATTATGAGTCTTTAAGAAAAACTAAAAAATCGTGTCAATTTTGACTGTATTGTATCGCAGTGGTAACACTGACCGCGAATGTCTTTTGTTTCTCTTCTTCATTTGTGCATAACTAGTCTTAGTTGTGGATTTGATTTCAGTAAGTGCGCGTCGTCTCGGAAGTTTGTAGTGTTCTAAAAATTAAAAGTTATAAGATGTAATTAAAGTCTAAGAAATAATAATCGAAAAAAAGGTAAGTAAAATAAAATTCTTTTTGTTATTATGTGTCCATATGGACATAAATATAAAGCAACCCACACAACAACAAAAATAAACTTAATAACACAGCTTCAGTTATTTTTTTACTTGTGTCCATATGGTAGAAGTAGAAAAATAACTCGAGCTGTGTTGCTTAAGTTACATTTTTACTTGTGTCTACAATGACACAAGTAAAAAAATAACTGAAGCTGTGTTGTTTGGGTAACTTTTTTACTTCTGTACCTATGCCTAAATTATTGAACAGTAAAAGAAATATAATATGTATATTTAGATACATAGTTTTCTAAAAACTTCTTTTTCCTTTTCATTTAAACAGATTCGAAAACTAAGCACGTTTGGAGGTGTAAATGCCTCAAAAACAATTCGAACGATTGCCAAGCTACTTTTTGAAGATCAATTGTTGAAACAATATTATTGGCACGGCACCAACAGCAAACCAAATTTGAAAACTTTAAAAACATTTTCGGAGCAGTAACGGAGGCAGTAAGGGAGCGCTACGCTTTCTTCTCAAATGGCGAAGCTGCAACATTTTTTGAAACCTACATTTAACAGGCTCCGTTTCGCATGAAAATTTTGTAAGTACATTGCTATAAACCTATTATAAAGCCACATGTACATATTTTAATAATATATGTAAAACTCTCTAAAACGATTTTTTCTTCTTTTCCAGAGATGAATACGAAAATAATTTAACAACAACAACAATAATAACACTGTTGGAAAAGAGTAATTTTTTAACTGGTTTTGGAACAAAATACTGGTTTTTTTCCGAACCCAGTAAAAAGCCTACGTGGGTTTCTTTTTGGTTTTATAAAAACCTTAAATATAGGTTTTCTGGTAACCAAAACAAAATGGTTTTTAAAAAGCGTTAATATAACGTTTGTAAAAAACGTTTAAGAAGCGTTAAATAAGTACCATATTTAAACGGTTAGTTTTGAACTCCAAAAAGTAGTTTTGAAGTAACTGCTTTTTAACCAATTTTAAATAACCACGACACAACTCAGGTTACAAAGTTACTGACCAAAATCGGTAATGGGAACGTTTCTGTAACGCTTCTAAGACGTCTTTCGAACCAATTTCTAACTTTACCGGTTAATAACCGGCGGTAATAATCCGGTTAATAAACCGCTTTTTTACCAAAAATTGTTTATTGGGTATGTAGCTGATCTTAAGCTTGTGAAGTTCTGTTCACATATTTCTTTGATTATTTTAGTTCGAGAGCTGCGGCCTTCTAGAAATTAAACAAAAAATGCATCAACAGATAATAATTATATGCCCAAACATACCTATATACCTTTTATGATGAAAGAATGCCAACAATTTAAAATAAACCATTTTGTATTTTCAAGTGGAGAAACGCTATTTATCATCATTAAGCCGGGCAAACTACTCTCATCAAAATTTATTCGAAAACAATCGGGCACTAGAATCGATGTATCAATGAAATTATTGACTAGAGTGCGAGAACACATTAAATTAATTTGTTGAATGGAATTGCTCATGGAAACATGGAAGCCATAGCAATAGGTACGATATCTATTAGCTCGCGAGTAACCACCACCAGCCAATCAATTATCCGTAATTTACCTAATCATCATCGATGGCACACTCCTCGAGGAGGCTTTTGACTATATCTAACCTCCGACTGTGCCTCCATCAGTGCCGTTCCCGGTGACGACGACGACGCAACGACGACGGATGAGGATAGTGTGGATAGCCCTCAGATTTCATTGCATTTGGCTGCTAAATGGAAAGCACCACCATTGGGTGCAAGTATACAAATTTGAACACCCTGAATTGCTCAATTATATGGGCAGTATCTCTCAGCGATAATGGCGTCGAACGTGCGCCCGTAATTGCCCATAAAGGCATTGCGTCAATTTGCCACTATGCTGGTTCAGATACCTCTATTTCGTTTCTGTATGGCGGCTTACATGTACAATTCATACAGATTGTTAATTTTTTTAAATTTTAAAACCCAAATTCTTGTTTGGAAATCCAATTTTCAAATTTGTGAGGAATTGTCAACTAAGCCGATTTTACAGATACCCAAACAATACTAATTTCACACATTAGGTGCGAATGGAAAGCGTTTTAATCTGGCAAATTCCTTTGTGCACAGACGGCTCATCTTCCTTGGATCAACAACATCCAAACTCTGTCCAAAGTCGGATGTCCTTACTCAGTTTTCGCAAATTAACAAATTTGATGTTTGTTCAGTGTTACTTTTTTTTTTTGCTATTCTAATTGAGTGTATCAATGGGCCTCGTTTTTCAGGTTCCTGATGTGCGTTGTCCTTTTTTCAACTGTCATTTTGAAGGTATTTATATAAGTCTTTAGCTATATATGTGTGTGTGTTTGTGTGTGACTATATTTGGCTGTCAGTCAGTCATGGGAGAAAAATATACTTGTTTGGGAGAAAACAAGGACGAACAACAAAAAAATATAATAATAAGTTAAATCCTTAAATCCTATCGCTTGATTCGGTGCGCAGGCTGGTAAATGGCTAAACGGTCGAACAGTATTCGTGCGAGATGTCCTTTTTGTTCAAATATATGACATGTGTTGTTATTATTGAATTATTCGCATAATAGGATTAAAACATTTTCAATAAGGATTCCCCATCGACATTGCACGCTCGTTGGTTCAACACCAGTTCTTGTCACTCAGTACCAGGACTGCAATATGTACATACATATGTACGTATGTATATGTTCTTGGCTTTAGCTGAGCTGTGTTTGGTTGTTACTATTGTTATATGTGGGAATGGAATTATTTTTAATAATTACTATTCCTATTGTTGTATATTATGATATTCGGGATGGATACAGATTTTGATCATGAATTCACGATAAACGGTAAATGAAAGAATTTATATGTAAGGACATAATAAACTTATAGACAGTCAAAGTTGGCAGATATTAAATTATAAGCTTCAGATAAAATCAAGAGATTATTTTAATGAAAGAATTTGGTTGAATCTACTCGTTTATATGTATAAGACGCAGTTGCTGGAGATAAGTAGGTATACATCTAAATCAAGCTTAGAACGATAATACCCCATCTTCGTATTTTTGGCTAAATCTATATCCTTAAACGAACAAAATGGTTTTAGTTCACAGGCAGATTGTGGACGTCTGTGAAATTGGGAAATCAATTTTCACCAATAGACCAAATTTAGACCAATAGAGCCGCGTCATGAATTTTCAGTGATTTTGCATTTTTTTCGTTTGCTATTCTAAATGCTCTTTACCGGTTTCTCAGGCATGAAAAGAAACATCGAGGAAATAGTGGCGCGATATAGCAGGAATGATGGTCGGAAGTTTTTTTTAAAAAGACAAAAAACTTCTGATGGATACAGACCCCGACTCGGAGCCTATGTGGAAAATCAAGGCTATCAATGCTGAGAATTGGAAGGACATTCCTTCAAACTGTATAACGACGATGCAGGAGGGAAGTCTACTACTGAGCCGACGCAGACCAACAATACAGCCCACCTGACCTTCAGGAAGTGATGATAGCAATATCGACACTAAAATCCTACAAAGGCGCTGGAACTGACTACTTCCCTACTGAAGGGTTCAAACCAACAGGCGATGAATTGGTTGGGAGTAGGCACCAGCTTATTGGCAAAATATGAAACCTCAGCATTGTTTGCGCGAGCCTCAAGAAAGCAGACCCCCTGAACTTCGCCAACTAACAGAGCCATCAGTCCATGAACATCGCATACAAAATCCTCCACCGTTTTATGTGAACGAACGAAGCCTTTCCTCAACAAACTGAGAGGTCCATATCGACGCACCTTTATGACCAGGAAAATAAACCATCGAATAAATAAGAGTTTTCATATTACTGCAAGTCTTGATCAATTCGAATTTTTGGCAAATTCGTCCATTTGTATAGGATGATCACGGAGAACGCAGGCTGTTCCATCAAGGTCGGAAAAGATTTCATCGATGCATTTGATTTAAAAAAAGATTTTAGGAAAGGCGATGATCTGTAGTGTAAGACTCAAGCATCAACACAAGGAGCACAATCTTTCAAGAGACCATCCTATCACTCCGATACGTCGACGACATTGACATAATTGGAAGAACAAAGCGTGATGTCAGTGGAGCTTATGTGAGAATTAAAACGGAAGCGATGAAGATAGGTCAATAGTAGTCAATTGGACAATTGGGGCAACAACAAGTATGTATATTCTGACACCAAGATAGGAAGCCCAACACCGACGGACGTCTTTGGAAGAAATCACCTCAAACTTTGAAGTAGTTAAGGACTTTGTCTACCTAAGCCCCGCTATTAAGTCAGACAATGACACCAATGATGAAAGCAAATGTAGAACAACACTTATCAATCGCTGCCTCTTTGGGCTGACAAGGCAATTGAGTAGCAAAATCCTCGCAACGCAGGTGGCATACACATGGTGCGAGAGGAGTTCAAGCAAATTGACATGCGAAACTGGAGACAGCTTGATATAGGGTCCCAACTGGCTGAAGAAGCCACCTTAAGTAAGTAAGAAGGACTGAGTTGAAATTCCACAAGGAGCTGGATGATGAGGGTTTTATAGAGTGTCACTTATAAATAAATAAAATAAATTTGGTGTTGCAACAGCTCGGAGTGAACCAGAACCTAGTGACTTACATCTCTCAACCATTCCTGTGTGCGTGTTACCAGGAACGGAGGGGACCTACAATTTTCTGCCGATTACGAACGAACCCCTGAAAAAAACTTTCTTGCAGCGGCTGAGAATCGAACTCGAGACCTTCCGCATGACAGTCCAATGCACTAACCATTATGCCAAGGCGTACTACACTTAAGTTTCTCAAAATATGACTTTGCTACTTAATTGCCTTCTTAGTCCAAAAAGACTTATTCTCCGTTTGATTTCAGTACTGGTGTCATTGTCTGCATTAATAGCGGTGCCTAGAAAGACAAAGGCCTTAACTACCTCAAAATTGTATCTGTCTATGGCCTTAACCCATCTTCTAAGCTTCCGTCTCAATGTTCATAAACGCGTTACTGACATCACGCTTTGTTCTTCCCATTATGTCCATGTTGTTGGCGTATCCGAGTAATTGGACGGTCTTCGGAAAGATTGGGCCTCTAGTGTTGATGCGTTCTTTCAAAAACGTTGTTGAAGAAGTCCCACGACAGAGCATCGCCTTGCCTTCCTAGGTCTGCCGTAATGTGAATATTTAATCGATGATCGACTTTCCTGGTCTAAAGCCGCACTGATATGAACCTATCAGGCTGTTTATGAAGGGCTTCAAATGTTCACATAATACGGCAGAAAGGATCTTATATGCTATGTTCAGGAGACTGATGCCTCTGTAGTTGGTGCAGTTCAGAGCGTCTCCTTTCTTAAGGATTGGGCGGACATTATTTAGTTTCCATTCACCGGGCATGTTTCTTCTGAACATATTTTGCGGATGGGCTGGTGCATACTCCCAAGTCATTTCCTGCCACTGTGAAGCGGCTTTGTTGGACTTAAGAATCAATATAGCTATCTTCACTTTGACCAGGTCGGGTTGGCGGTGGCGGTTTGAAGAAATCGTTTTCCATATTATCAGCATGCGGTTCAACTACAATGTTCCCTTGATATTATCCATGCAGGCTTCGGGGTTTGTATCCGCAAGATGCTTTTTAAATTTTTTGGTAAAACTTCCGCACCTCGTACCTGCTCTCATGCTCCTTCCTTTTCTTTTTGAGAAGCCAGTGTTCTTCTCTCCCATTCTGCTCGTAGAGCTCCGAACAGTTCTGGTCCTTCTGGTGCAGCTCCGCTTTAAATGCCTATTGTTTGGCTATCTGCGATTGCAGGCACACATCGTCAAATCAAGGTTTTCGTTGTGGTGATCGTGTAAAACTTAGTACGTCATAAGGGGCATCTCTGGGACTGCTTGGGAATGTTGCAACTGGTTCTCAATACTTAATGCTAGTGGCATAGTATTTCTTTAGAAGTTGTTAGAGACTCTCTCAGAAAAGGACCCGGCGATCTCTTGCAATTGTAGACGTCCCACGTCGAACTTCATTGCAGTTTTTCCTAGTTTTGGCTTGGGATATCTGCAGCGGTACATAGGTGACAATTAGTAGTTTTCCGCGTCGATGTTAATCACTCGGAACGTAAATTGCGTCGATTGCAATGTGGTCAAGCTTGTTCATGGTTAATTGATCCGGAGATTTCTATGTCTCTTTGTGAATATGGCAGGATTTTATTAAGGCAACTTATGATGGATCCAAATGTCATGTTTTGGACGAAGGGAGGCTGTCAGAAAGGTTTGAAGTCCAAAGTGGAGTCAGATGCCCTGCGAGCGGCCTTGACGGGAAACGGAAGAATTCGATGGACTCTGATGTCTCACCTGAAACATCTTGACTATGCGGACGACGTATGCTTGCTCTCTCATAGGATCATGGATCTCCACCAAATGACAACAGGGATGTAGAGAGAAGCAGAAATCGTGGAGCTGAAAATCAACTCCGGCAAAACAAAGATGATCAGCCTAGGAACCTAGTCATCTTCCCTCATAAATATTTCTCAACAACCGGTAGAGAAAGTACAGAGCTTCCAACCTTGTAAGTATCATCACTACCGAGGGTGGCACCGAACAGGACATCAGCAGTCGAATCGGGAAGGCAAAGGCTGCTTTCGGTATGCTTAGAAATATATAGAGGAATAACTCTCTAAGCTTAAGAACCAAGCTACGGCAGTTTTGATCCAACGTCGAATCCGTTTTACTTTACGGTTGCAGCACCTGGAAAGTAACAATAGGTATCACTAAGAAGCTGCAAACGTTCATTAATAGATGTCTACATCTGGCCCAATCGTATATCAAACGAAGAGCTTCTCAGGAAAACGGGCCAGGAACCTATTGACTCTGGAATACCGAGAAGCTCATGGAGAAGGACAGTCGAGGAGGAGTCAGCCCAACTAGGCAAGATTTGGAGGGAGTTATGACTCATATCCAGGAACCGAACACGATGGCGAGCTGGCATTGTGGACGCCCTATGCCCTACTAGGGGTCCCCCACGGATATAAAAGGTCTGAGGACCTAAATAAGTAAGTAAGTTTGTAAATATCGAGATGTTTGAACTGCTAGATAGTCTCGCCTCACAGCTAAGTCGATCAGCCTGTATCGGTTATCCGTTTCCTCTTATGTCCAAAGTGTTTATAATATAACTAAGAATTGTCACCTCCACTCCTGTAGATCAAAAACAAGTACACCGGGAGTGGTTGAAAGTATAAGACCCTACACCCAAGCTCTCAACGCACTGTTTCACCAGTATTTTCACTTGCGATATAGGTAGGTATATACCATAAAGCAAGTTTTGCATTCTTAAAAAAATCGAATTCGAAATTTTGATCAAACTTGACAGTCCAATAATAAAGAAAATTGGTCCCGCAATTTCGTCAGTCTAGTATGTCTGTATCTCGAATTTTCTCCAAGCGTTGTACTAAGGTAAATACCTAGAGATAAAATTAAGTGTTTCATTTAACTCCAGAGATAACAGTACCTGTCATAAAACCGTTAAGAAAAATCTAATTTCCCTCGAAAACGTTTGTTACGATTTTAACAATAAAAGATCTGTGTAGTTAGGTAGACAGAAATGGCTACCACTGGCAGTCTAGCCCTGTGGTCCAATTAGAGCTGATGTGCGCCATTTTGATACTATAACTCGTGTGAACTTGTGGATGGAATTGATATGGAAACTTGTGGACATTCTCTTGGAATCATTCAGTATGTATTGTGTTCAAAAATAAGAAAGGATCAAGTAGTTTCTGATGACTTTTATTGTGTGCTTGCTTTTGTACAATAATCCACAGTTAGGGATCACTCACTCAGTCGGACCACCACACTCATCCGACACCATCTACACTGTGCCAAGCTAGGCAACTTTTTGACTGGTGCTGAAACAGTAGCCAATCCGATTGAGTGATCATCTGGCTCCCTACCGTGATCTTCCATAAAAGCTCTCAGTCTGCTATAGCTCGGGATCTAAAGAATCAAATGGAGTTCACCGCACAGAAATAACCAAAGTTGGTCATAAAGCCATTTCGTCGCGTTGAGAAAAGAGATTAAATCTTTGATCTTCATTTCCGAAAGTTCGTCAAAAATGCTCTTCCTAATGATTGTGCTCTAAAATTGGCCAGAGCAGGGCAGTTGCAGAGGAAGTGAAGGACTGTTTCCTTTTTCCGCTGGTCTTCACAGCTATGACGGTTAGTGTTGTGAGAAATACGTAGCTTCGTTGCATGCTCTCCATTTTGCCAGTATCCGCTACAGGTAGCTACGATCCCGACTATGTCTTGTCTGGTTCTGCATATCAGATCAAACGTTTGGCATTTATTCTAAGTGGGCCAAATTTTGCTGAAACTGGTCCACCTAAGGTTTTATTAGTTAAGAAAAATTGAAAGAATCTTCCCTTTCATAACTCCGAGGGGAGAGTTGACTCTTCCACAAGTGAGTTGTGAAGGACTGATCCTTGTCGGGCCAGTTCTTGCACCCATTCATTCCCATCAATAACACAATGACCCGGAACCCAAAAAGAGTGACGTTGTGGTTAATTTTGAGGCTACTTAAGCCCAATCTGGCATTCATGGACAAATTTGAAGGATGATGTCCTAATGGCTTTAAAAGCCGCCTAACTGCCTGCGATAATAGGTGCGTTTTATTATTCACAAATCTATCTGGATCCGGATCTGGATTAAGTTTTAACATGTATTACAAAAACAATTTGGGATCCTGTTTTCTATCGGGATCTATTTCAAAGATCCAAAAATTAGTTATTACACTGGCGAGTAGATGGCTTTTTATGGTAAGGTAGTGTAAGCTATAGTGTAAAGAAAAAAGACAAGACATAATTTAAAATTTCCAAACCCAAGGACAAAAAGAGACGGGTTTATAACACTGCTGTCAGTAAGATCCGTATCGTTTTAATTTCAAGGGATGATCCAGATCCGGATCCAGATAGATTTGTGGATAATAAAACGCACCTAATAGCATTCCAGTTCTGGTTTGGATCTTGTTTTTCCGCATTTCTAATCTAAATGAGCTTTCTAAAATTATTCATGCTTTTTGAGGTCAGAAAGTTTTCCCATGCCTTCTTCAGGATCCCGTTGCCATTACTACAGTCTCCGCGGACTTAAGCTCAATAAACTCACATTACTTAAATTCCATGTTCAATTTATCTCCGACACATCGAAATGTACCTCGAGCCACATTTAAGTGCAATTATTTACGAGATACGAGTATAACCAACAAAATTCTCATTCCATAAGGTTTTGTCTGTAAGTAGCCGAAAGCCATCACTGGAAATCGCAGAATCAGTGTTCTCATTGATTTTAATGTAGAAAGCAATGCCGCGGCCGCGGCCGCCGCGCCGACGACATCGCCGTCATTCATTGGAGGAGAGAGGACTTTTAATTCGTCGGCGATAAGATTTTGATTTGTGAATTAATGACGTGCGCCTTGTGAATAGTGTAGTAGTGTTGTGGTATCGTGTCGGTCGTCGAGAATATGCGACATAGCTGCGGCATATACCTACCTACAATTTAAAGATGATGTTGTTTCCCACAAATTTATTTTTATGCCTCGCACATATCAGGCACTTAAAATATTTCAAGACAAACAACATCCAACAACATGGAGTATATTGATAAGACCCGGTCGGGTTTATGGCTTAAATATATCTACTATGTGGTCGATGGCTGATGACTGTTGAATGCCCGAGCTGCGCCATTATGAAGCGTCGATTTAATCGTAATGGGGGCTGTTTCTGTTGGTTAGAGACAAGGCATCTCTGCTCGATGTATATTTATGTTACTATACTGCTCCCAGAGATAAGACGGCATTTTTATTTTTTAAATTGTCTTATTTATTCGGTTGCGGTTAATATTGTTTTCAATAATGTTTAAGAGTATACTACCGTGAGAAAAATCGATGGCTGATTATACGAGTGTTTGATTTTACTGTTTTATAAATTCAAATCACGTTCCAACTTCCAATCCAAATAACTGATTCTGTCATCAAAGGAGTGTATAAGAAGGTACCATCAGTGGGACAGCCTGAACGATTGGGCCTATGGCCTGGACTAAGATACATGTGGACTCTTGGGTGTACTGTTAAAGAGCTTTTGATTTATTTGCATCCATTTCCGAAACGATTATGACTTAATTATATTATTAAGTGCATATTTTAAGTTTTAATCCAGAACGCCCGTCTCGGGATATACATTTTTTAACTATAAACATATATTAATTTAGAATTTAAGTTAATAGCGACGGGTAATTTTTGAACGTTCATGGCAGCCATGTACTTTGATTCATAGTTAGTTTTCCTGTTTTTACTTGAGATAGCTATATAATGGGTGATTTTTTTGCTATTTTCTTTTTGGCAACACTGGTTTTGACAGCTCACGCACGTTTTGTGTTTTGTGGCAATCTCAAACATCTTCAGTTTGGTCTATAATTTAGCCATGAATCGTCTTACAAATGAACAACGCTTGCAAATTATTGAATTTTATTATCTGTTAAGAAAGTTTATCGCGCGCTTCTTCCATTTTATGGTCAGTTTAATCGACCTACTGAGGCGGCTATTCGGGCTATTGTGACTAAATTTCGCACCATATTTACATTGTTGGACATTAAAATACCAACACGCTTACGTAGAGTGCAAACTGAGGAAAATATCGCAGCTGTATCGGCCAGTGTTAGTGATGACCGTGAATTATCGGTTCGGCGCCGCGCCGTTCGCAGCAGTTGGGCCTCTGTTACTCCATTACGTGGAAAATTTTGCGGAAGGATTTTGGATGTGAAGCCTTTCAAAATACAGCTGGTGCAAGAATTGAGGCCGAACGACCTACCACAACGCCGAATTTTTGGTGAATGGGCTCTTGAAAAGTTGGCCGAAGATCCACTTTTTTATCGAAAAATTGTGTTCAAGAACTAAGCTCATTTCTGGTTGAATGGATACGTGAGCAAGCAAAACTGCCGTATTTTCAGTGAAGAGCTACCAATGCATCCAGAAAAAGTCACTGTTTGGTGCGGATTATGGGGTGGCGGAATCATTGGGCCGTAATTATTCAAAGATGATGCGAATCGCAACGTTACTGTGAATGGTGAGCGCTACCGTGCGATGAAAACAAACTTTTTTTGCCCAAAATGGAGCAGCTTGACTTGCATGATATGTGGTTTCAACAAGACAGTGCCACATGCCATACGGCACGCGTAACAATAACAATGGACCAATTGAGAGGCGAGTTCGGTGAACAGTTTATTTCACGTTTGGGGCCGGTCAATTGGCCACCTAGATCGTGCGATTTAAAGTCTCTAGACTATTTTTTGTGGGGCTCTGTTAAGCCCATGCCTATAGCGACAAGACCGCTTCGCACTGGAAGCCAACATTGAAGCCGAAATGTTAGAAATAGTACATATGCCAAAATTGGACTAAGCGGATAGACCATTTGAAGCGCAGGCGCTGCCAACATTTGCATGAAATAATCTTCAAACATTAAATTATATCGGCCGTACTAACGATTCAAATAAAGATTTCATGCATTTTTATGAATTTTATATGTTTTTTTTTAATTTCCGATAGCTCTTAAAAAATCACTCGTTATGCAAATTTTTTTTTACCAAAAAAAAAAAAAAAAAAAAAAATAGAACGAAAATTCCGAAAAATGTTTTGAATGTGTTTCTTAAAACTTATTTTGATCATCTTTACGTGCGATATAGCATAGGTACTAAAAACCGAATTTGAGATTTTCATCAGACTTGACATACCTAACTATGATGGTCTCTGTCTGTATGTTTGACTACGGTTCCGCCGTTGTCTTAAGACTTAGTAAATATCATTTTAGAATGTATTCTCCCGACTTGTGTTTTTTTTCTTTTTACTTGCGATATAGGTACTATAGGGCAAGTTCTGCATTTGGAAAAAAAATCGAACTCGAGATTTTGAAAAGTTGACAATTCCGTCTGTCTATCTGTATGTCTGTATGTCTGTACCTCGAACTACAGCCTAAACTACTGGAGGTATTTTCTTCAAACTCGGTAGTTAAGGGTCTTCGGTGATTCCCTAGAGGAAAAATTAAAATTTGTTTTTTAGCTCTAAAACTAACGGTACCCCCCATACACCCGTAATGCAAAATCTTATTTATCTCGAAAACGGCTCTAACGATTTTGATAAAAAAAAAAAATTAGGTGTGATATTATGGACATGGACTATATTTTGGTTAAAAAAAAATTTGGGGGAAATGTTATAAGGGGTACCTGTCATAGAACGGTTTTTTTGATTTTCGAATTTCTCACCAACGGCTCTAACGATTTTAACCAAAATTTTTACGCAGGAGCTGCTTTGCATTTGAAAAAATATAAACTAAAACTTTTTCGAAAAAATAGTTTTTGGATTTTTAAAAAAATAATACAATTTTTTTTTTGAAAATTCAATATCTTGAAAACCAATACACGATTAAATTTTTAAATTACGTTTTAAAATGTATTTTATTAAATACTAACAATTTGCATATCAATTTTTTTTATAAAAATTTTAAGGAAAATTTAGTACACAAAAAACATGTTTCAGTGTGTCTGTATGTCTGTACCTCTCACTACAGCCTAAACCACTGGAGGGTACCCCCCATACACCCGTAATGCAAAATCTTATTTATCTCAAAAACGGCTCTAACGATTTTGATAAAAAAAATTAAGTGTGATATTATGGACATGGACTACGAGTACATTTTGTTCGAAAAAAATTTTGGGGCAAAATGTTATTAGGGGTACCTGCCATAGACCCGTTTTTCTGATTTTCGACTTTCTCATTAACGGCTCTAAGGATTTTAACCCAAAATTTTTATCAGGAGTCCCCTTAAGTTTAAAATAATATTGTATATAAAAATATTCGAAAAAATATTTATTGGGTTTTTCAAAAAAAAAAAAATTTTTTTGAATCAATATCTTCAAAACTTATGAACGATTATTTTTTGAAATTATTTCCTAAAACCAATATTATTAAATACTTAAAATTCGCATCCCACATTTTTTTCTTGTAAAATTTTAGAGAAATTTCTTATATAAAAAATGTATTTAATAATAAAACGATTTTTTAAGGTTTATTTGCATAAATTCATACTTTTCTGGAAACCAGACGGCAATTTTATGCATTTGAACATTATTATCTCATTAAATCAAGTTTTGTATTTATAAAATGTATCTTAAATTCCAAAGTACTTTTACATAAGAGCAAGTTCGTGCGATGCAGTCGTGCATTTTATTTAGTTTAGAACACAGAACTGAGCTGAAAAAAAAACACAATTTTTCTGTGTAATCGGCATTAATCTACTTCTTCTAGTTTCCGAGTTATGAAAAAGCGCCGCTGTCAATTTTCACAAACATCCCTGTCATTTACTAAGTATTTTCGAAAAACCGGATAAATCAATTTTTGTTTTTTTTTTTTAAATATTTCGTTTTCTATAAAACTTGAGAAAAAACAAATGCTTTTTTTTATGTATTCAACATTCGAGTTTGGTTTTTTTTGAACAACGATTTTTTTTTTTCAATATGAAAAAAACTTTAAAAGGCTCTCCTGAAAATTTACAAATTTCGACTTATGCCAGTCTGCCGGAGAAGCGACGATATGTAACATATGCCAAGTTATAATGAATCTTTATATAATCGAAATCGATATTTTGATCAGAATTAACATTACGATGATAGGGAAGACGAATAAAGTGGGATCCTCAATTCTGTCTGTCTGTTCGACTTCAGCCTAAACGTCTCAGCTGATTTACTGCAAACTCGGTATAGATAGCATTTAAAATTTTTTTCCATCACGTTTTTATTTTTAAACCAGTTTTTTTTCGAAAATATTTTTTTTCTTAAAAATTATTTAATAGATTTTCTTAAAAAAAATCAAAAAATTTCATTTAGTAAAACCTAGCTAATTTGAATTATTTATTTTGTTTTCGATTGCCTTAAACACGGAAGAATTGATTTTCCTTGATAATATTGCGTATTAAGATTTTTAGATTTTTTTTTATTCTTTTGAAAACTCTATTCAAATGATTAAATTTTTTTTCGAAAATCGAATTTTTCTAGAAAGCGGCAACCAGAATTTTTATTTTTGTTTCTTTTAGTTTTTACGAACTATATGCATTACGGATTTTAATGAAATTTGATATTCCATATCAAAATTTACAAAAAAATATTTTTTTATTCTTGAAAAAAATAAAAAAAAATATTTTTTTAATGTGTGCTCAACTCTTTACATTATAATCTTACCAAATAGATTGTTATTTTGTTTTTATTAAAACAATCGCTTTTTTTAAATAATTAATTAATACTTATATTTTAGCATAAGTATTTACTTTATTGAACTCAAGTTATGTTTTTTGTTAAAAATAAATTGATTGTTCTCCGAAAAAAAAAATATTACTCGATTTTGTTATAATTCTTGTTGCTATTTACCCCCTATTTGCATAATACGTATAGTTTGGGTAAGCCCGACTGGTTTTGGAATGTATGTGGAATGTATATTTTGAATGTATATTTTGATATGTTCTCATCCAGCTTTGCTGGACTTTTTACGTGGATTTTGTAGCTGTTACATGGCTTTCCAATTTAAAAAAAGGTTTGACTGAATTATTTTCAAAATCTAAGGAGAAACATTTGTTTTAGTATAGAGTATTACTTTTACCCCGCTCTCCTTTGCTTATTTATAGTGTATATGAGGGATACGAAGATCTCAATCTTTTTCAAATAACAAATTTAATTTAATAGTAATTCAAAGTCTTTAGCAAGTAGACTTAAACAGAAAGACTTTACAAGTAGGCACAGAATAATAAATAAATAAATAATGATTAATAAATAAATAAATAAATAGTAAATAAATAATATAAATAATCAATAAATACTAAAACGGCTTCAGTGTGACGTGAAGGCAGGCATGAAACAAAAAACTGCCCCATAAAGCGAAAAGTGGTTACTGCCAAGGCAACTTTTAGCAGATTTTCAGACGTCAAGCAATTTCAAGACACCGAAAGAAAAAGCAGAACTGGAAACAAGCTACGAAACTCAACAAAAATCCCTTATACCAATACCATGGTAAGACTTTTTGAGAAACTGCTCCTAAAAAGGCTCAGCAAAATAATAGAAGAAACAGGACTAATCCGGAACTATCAGTTTGAATTTAGAAATAACGATTAGAAGAACTAAATCTGAAGTCCAGAAATATGTACTGATTACAAGCAAAGAACTATTGCCTATCTATTCAGAACAAATAGTTCTATACAACTAGGTGCTAAGCCCCGTTAAAACGTAGGGTGTTAAGCTAAAGGGCTGTACAAAGAAAATAAATGCTGAACCCATCAAAAGATTTCAAAAAAAGTACTTTGTAGAATCAAAGGGCACGGTAGTGCCCAGCCAAGTTCTGGCACTACACCCTTTTTTACAGGAACAAACTCAGGCGATTTTTGACCCCTCCCTATCTTCAGTTCCAATGAAGTCAGAAACTTAAAATTCCGAATAGTTGCTAAACTAGTCAGGCACAGGCGCGCGCCTCACGAAATTTCAATTTTCTAACATAAGCGGTTCCTAAGATATAAGGCCTTAAAAATTACAAAAACCGTAACTTACTTACTTTCTCTATTACATTGTAGCTGTTTCAATATTATTCTACTTTAAATATTCGGTATTCAACCTTCATGAAGTAAGAACTTGGCGTACTTTTAGATCTTAGTACTTTTCACGGCTGACTTGTTACACAAAGGTTTTTGTATAGAAGAACTTGGCTCTTTTTTTAACATTTATGTTTTTGGTCTGATAATAAATGACCTTGGTAAACAAGAACTAGCCATCTCCATCGTGGCCTTCAAATAGAAATGTTCACAGAAGAAGCATGCCGAGTCATATCACACATTCAGCGACTGCGCAGTCATACCAACTCGGAAATCGTCTTGAATGTACGAGTCAATGTTCAGAGACTTAGAAGAACCAAGCCTCATGAGCTGATGACCTAAAAGCTATGGGAGAGTATTAAAAGTTCAAACTTCCCAATGATGTGATTTTGAATCAAGAAATAAAAGTCATTTGTCGATCTTTCATAGATTGGTCCTGACCCTGGTGGTTTTAATGCGGTACCTTGGTGCCGAAGAGTGTCTTTTGAAGATTTCCACTGACAAAAATTAATTTAAATCCAATAGGGAGGGGTCAAAAATCGCCTGAGTTTGTTCCTGTAAAAAGGGTGTAGTGCCAGAACTTGGCTGGGCACTACCGTGCCCTTTGATTACCGTACCTACGAGCATTGAAATTAAATTCTAACAAGTCCAACAGGTATGGTACGAGTATTTAATTAAAAATATGATGAATTTTAACAAAAGGACATGTATTTTATTTGTCAATGGATAAATAAATTCACTCACACTCATATTGAAATTTCAGCTAAACCTTAAATAAGGTTGTAAGTTTTTCAGCAAACTTCGGGAGACTCAGTAGACTTACTATCTGTAGATAAAGCATATCTCCCTAATAACTTATACCTAAAATCGTAGGCATGATATGTCTAAAGCCTGATCTATCAGGAACATAACTTTATTTTGCGCACAAATCAGTGGTGCATTTAATTTGTTTTGCAAGTCCTTGCCAATGGCATTCTCATTGCAATTCATATCGTTGTGTAGAAATACTTTATGAATCATCACAGGCGCACATTGTATCTCTATTCTAAATATTTGCACAGATTCCGTTGTTGCTGGGATGCACTCGTGAGATACGAATACTGCAAAAACTGCATTTTGATGGTTCACATCGGGGTGTATGACGACGACGACGATGATGATGATGATGCGATATAAGTCGGTCGTCCTGGTCCTTTGGTGATCTCATTGTCTCATTGTTTTGTGGTTTCACAACGCCAGCAATGTTTTATAGTATTTGCACTGCATATCGTCCTGTGTCTGTTTGCGTATGGATGAAGCAGTCCCGTCCCGTCCCTTTCCAGCACCACCACCGGGAAGTGAGTGGCATTGTTTTGAAGCCGGAAATGCAGAACCCATAAGGATTGATGTTACTCGATAAATTTTATCCTGTGTGTTCGATGGGTGTCCTTTTGTTGTGTTGTTTTGTATCTCTTATTTTGAGGATTTCGCATTGAAAATTCATTCATTCTCTATTTAAGTTCTATGATGTGTGTGCCTGTGTGTGTGTGTGTTTGGATATGGATCGATTGAAAAAGTCATCCTGTCAAAACAAAATGTGATTATCGATAATTTATGATGTCATACAGTTCAGTTTCAGTATTTTTTGTCTTATTCGTTATAGTTTATGTACGTGTAGCATCAGATGGTGCGCTAAGGACATGCCGATGACAATGATGATGTGTGCGATCTGTAATTCTCATTTAAATGGATTCAAATATGAGAAAGGATATTATTTGCTTAGATGGTCTCATATTTATGTATATATTTGATAAGTTCAGATTCAGAGGCTTGGCAACATTTTATCTCTCCAACAGTACCTATACATACGAGAACATAGAATGTGTCTGCGTGAGGAAAATTATCTATCCTTTTTGATGGGTCCTTTTATACCTATTTGTTGACAAACACTAATGTTTACCAGCTTGGGCTCTTATGCTTTTGTCGGAGCAGATGATTAGAAACGCATGTGTGATGCGTTCGGCAATGTCTATATGGGGTCATAGAATAACACGATTAAGGATACACAACGCTCGTGGTTTTCATTATTGTATTGAGAACGCAAACACCATCAATTCTGTATTTACGTTTAATGCATTTAATGGCCTTAGCTAATCCGACGTTAAATTTATCGATCTAGCAAACATCCTTTTGATGTTAATTGTTAGATTTTAAAAATAAAGAATAATTATAATTTGATTTTTGGTGTCATGGTACATCGTTTTAGAACACTAGAAGGACATGACCTGAGTTAAAGTTATTTATTTACAATTATTATAGCTTTTTGTTAAGTTTGGTGCATTGCTATAAGATAGCCATAGTCCTCATTTCGATTTCAATAAATACACTCAGGCCGACCGCTTCGTATTTCTGTAAATAGAAACCGTCAAGCTTAGACCACTTTGAGTATAAGTAATGTTGAAGGCAAAGTTTGAGAAAACAAACACAAAAAACAAGTTTTTGAAAAAAAATATTGAAAAAGATGTTATTTTTCGTTGTTAAAAATGTGGTAAAATGATTAAAGGACTACATTTTTAATAATAGGCATTTGCGTCGGGGGCTTTAATTACTTCTTCGAGTTCTGGTATTGAATTCTGCCAACCTTCTTCTGATGGTGCGTTCACTCAATCTAACATTCCTCGTCTCACAAAAAGGGTACGAGCTTCAGTAGCGGGGCAAAACCGATTTCTCAGTATGTTTCTGACGACAAAGCGATCATCCCGAGCTGAAGTGCATCGATGACGACTTTGATCTGGCCTCTTCGTGTATGAACCAGTTTCCCGAAATCGTCTGATGGCATCCCCAATCGTAGTTTTAGGTACATCACCAAGCGTACGAGCAACACGACGTTGGCTTTACCCGGCATCAGTTAAAGCCACTGCTCTAACTACACCAGGTACATTCTTCTAGAGTCACAAGTAATAAATTACCAATATATAAACCTAAATTTAGCGATATTTACTTACTTTGGTACAAAAGAACATGACATGTAGTCAAGTTTAAGTAACTGAAACAATATTAAAAACGCTTAAATTTCAAAAAAAAAACGCTTCGATGAAACAATCGTATGCGGCGAAATAAGGGTAGTGTTTTGTTTTTTTTTTTTTTGCGAAAATATCCGTTAAACAAAAAACAAATCAGCAGATAAGTCATAGTGAGCTTAAAGAGTCAGAAAGACGAAAAATGCAGGTGGTCGGATAATTGTGCCTGGGAATGTATATAAAATATCTGAAGTTCCAGAATATTGAGCAAGTAAAATTCTTGTTTTAAGAAATTTTAAAATACATTTAAGTTATTAATAATACAGTAATACTTCTGTGCTTTTTTTTCAAAAAGATTTTAACCAAAGATTCCATGACCATTTATATCTACAACTATTTGAGTTTTTGAAAATATTTTTGGAGACGTCTTCTTTTGTTTAATATATTATAGCACTAAAAAAACGGACAAAATTCGATTTACAAATTACTATTTCTGGCATGTGTTCGAATTAGGTGTTGGAGCTAGAGAGGTAGTACTGTACAAGTAGTGATGTACAAGCTTTCGAAACCAATTTCCAACGACATTTTCTGTTAAATCCTCTCCATTTTTCCTAAATTCTCGTAAGGTGTTACATCATAATATTACAAGAATAGTCATTACCCCTTGGGTGTGTGCAAATTCTAAAAAAAATTACTTGTAAACAATAATTTTTCATTGAATTTAAAAAATAAATCAATGAATAGGAAAAATAAAAAAAAATCACTCTTCTAGAAAATCAACAAATTCCACAATTTTTTTGTTTAAAAAAGTCTGTTTAGTTGTCAAATGTTTAAAGTTGCATAAGTTTTCGAATTTCAAGAATTAAGGTGTTAAATTTCCAAAAAATATTTAATAATTTATCTAGTTAAATTGAAAGCTTAAGTGACCTCACCTCCGAAGTGCGTTTTCCCCAGGTTCTCAAACGGAAATAATTTTCGTATTTCAAATTATCTTCAACAATTTATTTACATAGTTTATGAATATTTGCTTAAAACTTAAAATTACTACATCTAATTACACAAATTAAACATGGACGAAGTGCGAGCCAACCACTGTAATCCAAGCAAGTGTCCCAATGAACATCCTACAACCATGCAGTCAGAAGGATATGTATCATCGAAATTTAAAGGCAAACAGTCAGCTGAACAGATGGTTCTGTCTTACTTCATTTAGAAAACTGCGTTATGATTCTTCTCACAATCTTCTTAAGCAATTGCCAATTCCCCGTGAAGTGCAAAACAGTTAAGACCGTGACAATTCCGAAAATGGCTGATACCAACGCAAGAGGTTCTGCAGTTAAAACTAAATCATCCCAAATATCTATAGCATGGGTTTTCGGGAAAAACACTCGATCCTGCATCCGGTGTGTTCAACTGTCATAGTATCATTTTCAAATTATTTCCGGATGTTGAAAAAGCATTCGACAGCTCTTTTCTATAAATTCCTTCTGTTTGAGTACCTTTATCATTGATTAAAATGCATTCTTTTTTTTCCCTCTCCTTGAAATCTTTGTACAGCTGGAGAAGTGCAAATTTTAACGGAGTCGCCCAAAATTCATAATTTGGCCTGTTCGCCTACAGCCCAGTTCCAGCTGACTGTGAGAATCTTTCTTGAACAATTATGATGGATACTGGGCAGCTTTTCCAGCTTGATCTTTTCCTTGATTTTATATTGACGACACACTTTTCCGGATGCAAAAAGACCAATTCTGAAATGCTTAGATTACGGGACATGTCATATAGACAATATTAATAATGTAATATAATAACAAATGAAGATATTGCCTAGGCATTTAATAATTTTCTCCAAATAAATCCCCAGGCCCGGATGACACTGCAAGACCTTCCTGAATCATGTACCCGAGTCATGACATATAGAGTACGAGTAGTTCTTATACCCAAAGTCGGTAGGCGAGAGCATGAAACCGTGAAAAATAACCGAGCAATTAGTTTAACATCTTTCGTGCCTAAAACTATGGAGCGCATTCTAGATGACCATATAAAAAACATACTTGACGATCTCTCGAATGTTCTCAGCACCCATATCCTAAAGGAAAGTCTCGGGAGATGGCCCTTCATGGGTTGTACGTTCAATTTAGAGAGCAGGCACACTTCAAGGAATTTACTTTTCCTACTTTTGCGCTTAGCTAAGCTTTACGTTATCATTATGAATGAGGTTCATCCAAGGTGAGATTATTGGTGACAGAAACTTTAACCTTCTAAGACGTAGAAGAGGCTTTCAACAACGAGTTAACCGATTCCATTCAATAATCACTCGTTGACTTTGTTGTAGAAGATTATATCAGGGGATGGGTAATTTTCATCCTCAGATTCAAACAACGGTAATGTAAGGTATTACAAACTCAAGCAAACATATGAGTAGAGGATCACCCAAGGGTGATGTACTGGTACATGGCTTTTAGTCATGAGCTAAATGTTCGTTAAGTTGAAGAGATGTGGTGTGAAGGTAGTTACGCACGTTTGTATAGCTTTCTATGCCTATAAATAAAACATTCGGCTTAAAGGAGGCCTGTAACCCAATATGATTTTGTGGACCTTAAGGCATGTTTTAATTATGTAGTGGCACACACCCAACAAAGTATAAAACATTGAAAGACTTAATAAGATTCACAGAACAGCTAATGTTGGTTCTAAGACGGCTATACAATCCAGTCCAACGGATGCTTTAAGCGTTTATTCCTTTGACCACTTGACTTACATATTTCACTGCAACGTGAATAAAGAAATCCAATTGTTGGCTTACCAAACCGTACGGAAACAGTAATGTTACGAAACCTGATTTCAGAAAACTTTTTTTTCGACAAACACTGACAACACGGCTTTTATTGTTGGTCTCAGTATTAATTTTTAAATTATATTTCGACACAACCGTCTTTGCTGATCGCTCAAAGATGGAGTGTTTTTTAATGTCTATTAGTCTTTTTGGCTATCAACCTGAATTACTGAAAATAAGTGTAGATCCAAAGCAGAACCGGAATACGGTCATTTTACGGTCATTAATACGACTTCTTCATACTCTAAATTGATCCAGCAATACCAAAGTGGAAGCAAGAGAAAGAATGGGCTGACGAGCTGGCTAAACAAGGATCAACCCTTCATAGATTACTTGCGAAAAGAGTTAATGTTCCTCTTGGTTTTTTATAAGTGCAAAATTGTCTAAACTTTTCCAACAGAATCCAACCCTAGGTAGAGCTGCAGAAATATGTGGCCCATTTAAACGTCGGGAGCAAATTATCAATATGCAGATCCAGGCTCAACCGAGGGTTTCTTTTCTCAATGAGACGAAGTGTCTCTGGGATGGATTTCGACGACTTCTGTAACCGGTTCTGTTCGATCTAAACACCGCGAGTTAGCAGACTCCAGCTAAAGGGGAGCTTATGATTACCTTATCAAGTGCCAATGAATTGAGAATTCAAACGATCTTATGGTATCAAAGCAGCGCACTCCAGCGCTAATTGGGTGAATAAGCAAGACTGTTCGTGGCCGCCTTTTCTACCTACCTATCTACACCATACCCAAGACAATCATAAAGGAGTTTTAAGCTTTCGAAAGAAATATGCTAAATATCAGCACCGGATTTAAACGACCAACAGTATTCAGAAGCAAACATTACCTCGCTGAATTAATTTTAACAAAGATAGTCAACCACGTCAATATGCTAAATAGAAGAATGGCAACCCAACCGGAACATCTCCAAGCAAGGTATCTCAGTACAATGAGATGGAAGAAGTTGAGGTATACCATAAACGCTTACCTCCCTCGAAATTACCCCTGGACAACCGAGAATGAAGAGTTCGAGGACGAAAGTTAAAGTACTTTTAAAATTAAGATATCGTCGCTGCAGTTCTAATACCTCGTAACCCAGATTGATCAATTTTTCAGGAGATACAAATTCGTATATAAGCAATAGTTAGGACTAAGGAATTGACCAGATTTTAGTTGAAGCTTCATTGATTGATGTCTCGATGTCTCATAATTACCTTCTAATAAAATTGGAGATATTAGAATGTTGTTGTTTAATTATTTTTTGATTACCCGGTATATTTCTTAGTTACAAGCAGGCATTATGCTTTGGCTAACGAGATATTTCAGCAAAAGTTCATCTCGGTTTTTTTTTTTTTTATAAATCTACTCGCGCTGAAAGGATTATGATTACTCTTTAAATGTTTCAACACAGCGCGGGCGTGATGTTAATGAAGAGAAAGAAGGATAGGAAAGATGTGTGGCACGATGTTCTGAGACTGGAGGTGATTGTCTCAGATATTTTTATCTCCAGGGATGGCGGCTGAACTAGAGCGGAGAAATGCCGTGTCTTATTTTTATGTCACTTATAATAATTCACATTATTTTTTTTATTGGTATTCATCCTTGATGGGCATACTAGTTTAACTCAATTACATGCTGGTAGTGGTTAAAGAGATATTTTATTTAATAGCTGCTTACGAAGTATTTGTCTATGTTATGAAGTATCTTTTTGAATCTTTTTATTCAGTATAAATCATGCTGAATTTATATGACTCTTTGCTTTTACAAAAATATCAAAAATAGTCTGCTTACTTTGGTTATTTCACAAACTGCCATTCTATTCAAAACCAATTTACTAAAAAAAGGCAAGATTAGTTGCAATATGTTTAAAATTAAGAAGAAGTTAGTAAACTGCTAGCAAATTGTTTGGCTAAATTTTATCAAAGATGCAAATAAATGAGGGGACATCTAGTGGCTTATTTTTAAATCATAGGTTATTTTGACACTGACAGCTGTCAGAAAGTCAATTTCATACCTCCGTTAAACGAAATAAATCGCTTTACGCTTAAACAACGTTGGGAAATATTGAAAACTTATTTACAAAGTGAGTGCTGCTTAGCCCAAACAGTGGGTTTTTTGGAAAGAAGTTTTGGTCTAAATGAAGCACCCACAGCGCCTGCTGTACGCAAGTTTGTGCAAAAAGTTCGTGAGACTGGTATGCTAGTGGACAAGACTCATGATCTCCGTCGCCGTACGATGCGTACAGACGAGAATGTAGCGAGAGTGTGAGACTTAAATCAAGAACATCAACTCGCGATCGATCTCAACAGCTCAACATTTCAAGCACTAGCCTGAGGAGAATTCTGCACAAATATATCGGATTATTAGCTTAAAAGGCCCAATTGACTCAACAATAATTGAAGGCGCACGACCATCCGCTTCGTTATCGCTTCGCAGTTTGGGCCTTAGAGCAGCTTGAATTGGGCAACGATTTCGGGGGAAAAATCATCTTTTCTAACGAGGCGCATTTTCATCTCTCCGGCTACGTTAACAAACAAAATTGCCACATCTGGGACTCGGAAAACCCGCAGCTTATTGTCCAGAAGCCAATGCACCCACAGAGAGGGGCAGTTTACTGTGGACTGTGGAGTGGTGGGATCATTGGACTCTTTTTCTTCGAAAATGAAGCTGGGAACAACGTTTCGGTCAATGGTGGGTGTTTTTGAAATTGAACACATGGATTTGGACGACCTATGGCTCATGCAGGATGATGGGCTCAGAACATTCGATCTTTTGCGCACATAATTTCCAAATCGTGTTATCAGCCGTCTTGGCGATATCAATTTGCCGTTTCGGAGCTGCGATTTTAGTGGGGAACCGTGAAAGACCGATGTTATGCCAATCATCGGGAAATGATATAAGCTCTTAAGGCTAATATCATCCAAGTAAAACCGTGATCTACAGCCCGAAACTATTAACAAGTATTTGGAAAATTGTAGTGACAGAATGCGCTACTGTGAAGCCAGCCGAGGCAGCCACTTGTTCAACAAAACAGTATTGATATTGAAATATTTAAAAATATAAATAAAAATCGAACTGCAATTATTTGGAAGCACTGGTAACCCATTCGTAAACAAATATTCCTATATAAAGTCTTGTCATTCATAAGTATCTAGTTAAAAAATTATGTAGATGATGTGTATTATCCACTCCCTACAAAAATAGGTATTGATATTTTATTCTGCGAACTAATTTTGGAATTTGCCTTGAGCATGAGCATGCTTGTCCATGTCGATGGCTACGTGTTGACGATCGATTGATTCGCACTTAAGAATCAAAATTGTTGTCAAATGCCATCGTGTATTCGCGGCCGACACATGCTAAGCGTTTTAATTTTATGCCCCTATAGCTCGCTCAACTCGTAACTCTAACACTGGTTTTAGCTGAAGACTTCCATAAACATCAAGCCTCATTGAGTATGCGCGCTAGCAATTAACCGGCATAGAAACATTGCTGACAATATTTCTAATTCAAGCTTCTCTTATTGTTGTTGTTTTTTTTTTGTTTAAATCGAAAATCGTGATTCACTTTATCCATAAGACCGATACAAGCAGCTAGAATTTATGTTTAGTCAATTTAGCGAACACAACAAGTATTTTGTAACAAGCGATTCATTATTATTGTTGCATACGATTTGTTTAAATTATTCTAATGCGAAGTGTCTTACTTCAATTTGACATTCCACGCGTTTGCATATTTTCTGAAGTAGCGTTCGAATGTAGTACAAGAGAGGTGAAAATGCCCTTTCAACCTTTTTTTAATGAAAATCGAAAATCAGTGTAACAAAGTGTCGGATTTGTAAATTTTCTTGTATTTATTTTGAATATGTTTAGCATAGTCTTGAAGCCGTACTTCGACGCGGGGGCATAGAGGTTCTGGGCGAATGTTTATTCAATTGAGTTAATTGTGCTGGTTTCGAATGAGTTCATTAGCCGATTTATTATTTTTTTTTTCGATCATATCGTTGTAAGTTGGAAATTCTGTTTCCTTCAATTATTTCGCTTTTAAAAATTAGTAAGACGTGATTTTGGACATGTGAGCTTTAGGAAAATCCAATATTAGAATAGAGATGTAAGATCACTATCGAGATTCCTCCTCAAAGTGTTATCGGTGCGAAAAGTAATAGTGCATCAACACCAAGTGGAATTTAAGGCTTATTAATAAACGTGATTTAGCGGAGAGTTATCTTTAACTAATGGATTGAATACCAAACTGTCATTAATAGATACAAATTTTTGGAAATTGGCATCTAATAACTGCGAGCGAGCTTGCTCACCGAAGAAAGGTGTATAAGTGATTCTTTGAACGCCCTTTATTTATTTGAACGACTTACAATTTCTCAACTTTCAAGTACTTTCGTACTCGTCTGTGCGCTCCGTACGACGACGGGGACCATGAGTGTTTTCCACTTCCATACTAAGAAGTTTGTGCACAAACCTGCGTACAGCAGACGCGGCGGGTGCTTTATTTCGGCCAAAACTTCTGTTCAAAAAACGCACTGTTTGGGCAATTTTAGAGAACTTCAAAGGAAGAAACTTTATGTCCATTTCAAGTCACCTCTGCGAAAAATAACCTTACCCTCAAATCATTCATGCAGAATTTTTAATCGCACTGTCCGCTGTTTGGCAAAGAGCATCGCCTTCGCCGCCCATTCAGCCGGAATCAGATGTCGTCAATGTTTCAAGATCCACAACAAATGGAACATTTTTGAAGATGCATTGTCACCTGGTGAACCTCGTATGGGTTGATGTTTCTATCATTAGTACTAACATTCCGACGGTGTTCAAGAGATGGGAATGAATCCATGATAGCTCTGTTTCCTATCAGTTTTAACGCTCTGTTCTGAATTCTATTCAATAAATGGAGAGAAGATTGTGCTGCATCTGCTCAAAGGTGTGAGTTATACTCGAATTTTGGACGTATAAACGCCTTATAAATTGTAGCCAGATCAGAAGGGGTAAAAAATTTCTTACATCGATATAGAAATCCTAAGCATTTAGCAGCATTTCTCGCGGTTTCGAGAATATGATCATTCCAACGAAGATCGTCGTTAACACACATACCGAGTACCGAGAGCTTTTCGGCTTCTTCGATGCAAGTGCCATTTAAGGACAATGGCATAGGGGGTATATTTTGCTTTAACGACAATAGACAGCATTGAGTTTTCGAAGCATTAAACTTCACACGGTTTTTTATACCCCATTTAACAATGCTGTAAATTGGAGTTTAATAGACTTATCATACGGTACCGTTGCAAATTCCCTTCCGAAGGAGATGGACGTGAATTTGGAAACAAGTATGAAAAGCTGAGAGTAGAGTCGTCATCAAAACAATGAAGTGGATTAGAAGTTTCAGACAAGAGATCATTTATAAAATTGAGGAAGAGAGTCGGAGACAAAACGGAGCCCTGGGGTACACCATCATTTATTTTGTGAATGTCAGACCTAAACCCATCCAATACAACATGTATTGAACGATCTATAAGGTAATTTCTAATCCAAACGCACGCATTTTCGATAAGAGAGCCTGATGCAAAACTCTATCAAATGCCTTAGAAATATCAAGCGCAATAATCTTACTTTTTCCAAAACAATGTAAAGATCTGTTCCACTCTTCAGTAAGATATGCCATCAGATCACCAGTTGAACGATTGCTGCGAAAGCCGTATCATTTGTTGTATCATTTGGACATTCTGTTAAATCGAATAACTTGCCATGAGTAACTTAATAAAATATGATAGATTTGACAGATGTCACCAAAACAACATGACCGCCTTAGGCCAACAAAATCTACTCGTTTCAAATGAAAGACCCGTTGCTTCGCTTGGATAGAGATAAAGCATAACCAATTAACGGTCAGCAGTTAAGGAAATGTAAGCCCCGCACAATACTTAAGGGTTACTAAATAACAATAATAGTAGTTATTCTATGTCAACAATGCATTAATTAAGATTGACTGTTTGGTGCGCTTTTCGCTTTCTTTCGAAATGAGGAAGAAGACATCGTTTCCGCCAATGGTCTTAGATATAGAGCGATGTTAAACGTGTTTCCATGACCAAACCTCGATAAAATGTTATACCTGTGGCTTCAGCAAAACGGCGCTACATGCCATACAAGCGATGCTACGCTTAGGCTAGGCGCGCACTTTCAATTTTTAGTTGCACAACATTTGGTTGCTACTGTTTGGTTGAAAGTCCGCGCAGGTGCATATAATCAAAGGGCACGGTAGTGCCCAGCCAAGTTCTGGCACTATACACCCTTTTTACAGGAACAAACTCAGGCGATTTTTGACCCCTCCCTACCTTCAGTACCAATGAAGTCAGAAACTTTAAATTCCGAAAATTTGCTAATCTAGTCAGGCACAGGCGAGGCGCCTCACCAAATTTTAATTTTCTAGCATAAGCAGTTCCTGAGATATAAGACCTCAAAAATGACAAAAACCGTAACTGACTGACAGATCATCAAAATTATGGAGCACTTCCCGACATCGTAGAATCTGGTAATGCACAACGGTAGTTCTTGTCATGCAAGTAGAGGCGCGTGGTATCCGCCCACTTCCTCAGAACTGATGTAAATTATATGGCACACTTCCGATTGCAGTAGAACAATGAAATTTGGTAGAACGGTTTATACGGAGCACTTCCGATTGCTGTAATTAAGGTAGGTATGGTAGTGTTAGGTATCTTGCCTAGACAAGAAAAAATAATTGAAGCGCAAATCAAAACAGCCAATAACAAAATAAAAATATACCAAAAGTAATAGGAAGCTATAAACTAAGTTGATTTTAGTAGGTAGAGTCCACCCTTCCACCCTTCCATCTTTCCGTATCTTTCGAGATTTTGACATGGCAAAATATTAAAATCTTTGCAAAAAGGAGTGAGATCAGACCAAAAACATAAATGTTAAAAAAAGAGCCAAGTTCTTCTATACAAAAACCTTTGTGTAACATTTGATGGGCTTACTTGGCAAGTTTTTTTGTATGTCCAATTCGAAAGGTTTTTAAAACTTGACCAGTGAAACCATCAAATTTTAGTCAGTAATCATTAAATAATAAAATTTCTCTATTACATTGTAGCTGTTTCAATATTATTCTACTTTAAACATTCGGTATTAAACCTTCATGAAGTAAGAACTTGGCGTACTTTTAGATCTCAGTACTTTTCCCGGCTTTTGTATAGAAGAACTTGGCTCTTTTTTTAACTTTTATGTTTTTGGTCCGATTATATGTTACACAAGATAGCGAACTCATTTTAGGCAATCGTTTAGTTTGTGTCAAAACACAAACTTTTTAGTTGCTCGAACCAAGCAGTTGCGAAACTAAAAATTGAATGTGCGCGCCTAGCCTAGCCTTAAAGTCGTGAAGGAGAAATTTTGCGATTACATCATCTCATGGCGAGCGTTCGACAATTGACCGCTGCGATCATGACCCCAAACGATTATTTTCTCTGGGGCTTTGTGAAATCCTTAGTTCAAGCTAATAAGCCAACCACTTTGGATGAGCTCGAAGACAGAATTCGAGATGCTTTTGCGAAATAACCCTGCGAGTCATCAAAAATTGGACATAACGCTTATATCAGTGCCAGTGAAGCGAGGTGGACTTTAGAATGATGTACAACGCCATACATAATGGCATGTTTTCATTTTAGTTAAATTTCTTTTTCTATGATTCTTACCTCGTCACCTTATATATATGTACATTATCTAGAGAACCAAACGCCAAAAGTACCCCCTTAGTCTGAAACACTTGCAAATTTGATTTGAGATCAGTAAGACTCTTATTTTAATCTTTCCTTCCAATCTGTGAATAAGTGTGAATGGTGGATAAAGTATCAAAATGGCGGCCTTAACTCGGAAAGAAGTGCGTTCGTTTTCTCTAAGAATTTAACCCAGTTTATTTTCATCGTTCATCAATTCAAAAAAAATAAAACTTTGTTGAACATTGGTCGTTCCTAAACTTAAAGTTTAATTATCAGAAAGTAATTTTTTGTAATTAGACGCATTGAAAGGCTCATTTTTCAAGCTAAATTTGGAAATAGCGTAACGGATACAATTATTGGCACCCCCTTATTTTGGACTTACTATTGGCACTCCTTCAGTAAAAAATGGATTTTATAAAATCTAGTTACCCAAGCATGTTTGTTTTTTCTTAAACTGTATGTAATTCCTCACAATTCTTTGTTTTTGTTTTGATTAATTTATTGTTGTCAAAAATGATCAAAAATTTAGTGTTCCCGCTAAGGAAAGAGAATTTGGTAAGCGTTCGTTTTTGATTATTTTATGGTATATTTAATAAAAATGTATAGTTTTTATTAAAGTTAACATTTTTAACAATTTTTTGCTAAGCAAATTGTTAAATTTGAAGAAAAGGGGTTCCAATAATTGGTTCCGCAAAAAAGTAGGGGTTCAATTACTAGCATGGGAGTGCCAATTATTCGTTCTATGGGGCTTCAATTATTGGCACAGCCAATAATTATACTTTTAAGAGTGCCAATAACTACTGTATCAACTGATATTTTCAGTTTCAAAAAACGCTGCGAAAAACACAGAAGTACAACGAAAATAATATTCAGCAAGCTCTTCTCCACATAAAAATATGGACGAATATCCAAAAAAGCGGGTTCCAAATAGTAAAATATTCCTAGATCTACATTAAAATTCTAAATTTGGTACGAAAAATATATTTTTTCATTAATTTTTGGGGTGCCAATATTTGTAGTCGGGTGCAAAAAATTCTAGTTTTAAGAAAGCTTTTTCTGATTTACTTTTTTAACATTTTATTTTTAAAAAAGAAACAATATTAAGTTAAAGTTTAGGAAAAAAAAATTAAAATTTTAATTTGATGTGCAAAATATATCAACTGGCCTTTAAATGCAAAAGATATTCACATTTTAAGATGAAAATTTCCTGAGGGGTGCCAATAACTGTAGCCGTAACGCTATTTTTGTTTTCTGGTTCTTTTTTGATTTTTTTTTTTTCGGTTTGTAATTACTTTTTTAACTACTTAATTTTATTTAAATGGATTTTTTGGGAACTGTATTTTTGGAATAACATATTTGATAATTTCTAATTAATTTCGTTTCAATTCTTTAGAACGTTAAAATCCGTAGATTGTTTACAATCCATGGTATACTTAAAACGTTTTTGTTTTCGAAAATAAAATTAATGGGAAAATAATTTGAAAAATGTAAGCATTTTTTAAGTGCATAAATTCAAATCAATCACAAATTTCCTTTGATTGGAATTTAGTATTTCAATTTTTTGGATTAATTTCTTTTAAAAGCTTGCAAGATCGACCATTGTTTTGAAAATTGAATATCTTGATTCTTTTTTGAAATTATTTATAAAGGGTTTTTCAACAGGGACGCTACAAAAGTAGAGCGACAGGGACAGCAAACGACGCCATATTTCTTGCCGCTCTTTTGACATTTCTCTTCAGTAAGGTTTGCCATTTCATAATGAAAAGATATACGAGCCAACAACGAGTCGAAATTATTAAAATTTACTACCGAAATTCGAAGTCAGTGGCCTCAACGTTAAGAGCGCTACGTCCAATTTATGGTCGTCATAATCGTCCTAGCAGATCAACAAATGAGCGTCTAGTGGATCTCACGAAATGGTCCAGTCGCTTGGCCGCCTCGGTCGTGCGTCGTGCGATTTGACGCCTATAGACTATTTCCTGTGGGGCTACGTTAAGCCTATGGTCTATGCCAATAAGCCAGCGACGATTGATGAACTTCGTACGAATATCGAACGTGAAATTGCAGCAGTATCGGTCGATTTATGCTTTAAAACCGTCGAAAATTGGGTTCAGCGTCTGGACTTCTGCAAGCATGCCCGTGGTGGCCATGCAAAAGAAATCGAGTTCCATACATAATGGCATCGAACGTACTTTCACAGGAATAAAAAATTTCATTGATATCTAAGACCGTTTTTGTTTTATTTAAAAAAAACTTTTGTAGCGCTCTTATTGAAAAACCCGATACATTGAACTCCAGAGATTTTTAAGTTGGAGGTTTTTCAGCAGAGGAAGTTTTTCAAAAATTTGGTTACTTCTTGAGAAGTTGATGCCTACGAACCAAGAAGGGAGCACCAAGTCCAGTTCCGTCAAACATAACCGGTCCTTGAATGTATGTAGGTAGGTACATCATATAATACTTAAAATTGACATCCCAAATTTTTTTAAGAAAAATTTAACATTTATCTTAGCATCTGAATTACTGTGAAAAAAGTCCATCGCGAAACCATGTGCGCAAAAATAAATTTAATTAAGGTGAAATGCTGTAAGTATTGGGTTTTCATGCATGCAGAAAAATAATTTCTAACCGAGAAAAAAACGTGTCAAAAACAACGTAATCTCGGGTAAAAACTACTTAGTGTATGTTGCTTAAAGTTACGTAGTTAACTTACGAGTAATTTAACTTTATTATTTAAATGAAATTATTTAAAATAAATAACTAAGAATGTTGTCATGGAAAGTGCTGCTCATTAGCCGTTTGGAATCGGCAGGAAATTGTGGGTCCCCTCCGTTCCTGGTAACATGCACACAGGAATGGTTCAGAGTTGTCAGTCACTAGGTCCTGGTTCACTTCAAGCTGTTGCACCACCAAATTTTTATAACTTAGAAAGTCAATTGTTTTAACCTAGATGCCCATTTACTTAAAACAACAAAACTTTTATTTGAAGTTAATGGCGCAACATTTTAAACTGCTTAGTATGAAACTACTTAACAATTTGCTAACTCGAACTCGAGACCTTCCGCATGACAGTCCAACGCACTAACCAATATGCCAAGGGGTACTACTTTCTAAGTTAATGGGTTAAAATCTTGAAACTTAATAATCTTCTTGTTTGATTTAACCGAATGGTGATTTTTTATTTTTTTATTTTAACTGAATGAAGAATGTTTGAATTGCACACTAATTTAGTAAGAATAATTAATCAGAGTTATATAATTAATTAACTGAGTTGACACTTGTAATTTTCACCGAGTAAGTTGCAGGTTGTATATTTCCGGCCTCACTTGTTTAATTTTACACGAGTTATACTTTAAGGGATCCTTTTTCTGATGTCTTGCAACTGTCATTTTTGTAGAGAATTATCTACAGAGCGAGTTCAAATAAAAACCCAATGTTTGTGTCTTTTTATAGATTTTTTTAAATTATCATATTTTTAAAATGATCGATAGTTGGGCAGAAATGTCTATGCCTGCTTGTAAAGGACATACGATTAATGTACAAATACTTAATATTTTAAAGCCCTTTTTAGACGATCAGTTGTTTCTTCAGTTATCAGTTCAGTTGTCAGTTCAGTTAAAAAAGGCAGTGTATTTAGACGTCATCGTCAGTCCGGTGTTCAGTTGAGCTTTCATTTTACTTGTGAGCAGTCGAAAATCAGAGGAAATACATTGCGTAATGGACGATGAAAGCCTTATTGCAATAGCTATAGTTTTGTCGCTTTATAAATCACCGCAAACTAAAACTGAAATGGCCACTGAACTGAAAAGTATTTACACATCAGTTTAACTGATAGCTGAACTGAAAACTTATGGGAATTTCATCAGTTTTAGTCTCAGTTAAACACTTCAGTTTTTGTATTTAGACATCAGTTTAACTGAAAGCTTTACTGATAGCTCAACTGAAACTGAAACTGAAATGATCGTCTAAAAGGGGCTTAATAGTTTCTTTTTTGAGAAACCTATATTTTCGTCACATGAATTTTTGGAAAAACGAAACCTTCTAATTGCCATTGCCATATAAGGCCATTTTTGGTCTATATGCTATATTTAGCTCACATGAACAAGTGGAGTTTTTTCCAACCGTTCCAGTTAGAACTGGACTAATGATCTTCAATTAAGCGTGTGTATTTTCCACTAAGTAAGAATTATAAGTAATAAATGCTTCACCAGGGGCTCATTCTCTGAACTCAATAATTTTATTCCCCTTTTATAAAATCTGAAGCTCACTTTTCTACAATACTGTGTTGTTGTATTGTATTGTGCTCTTTCTTAATACCATTTCAATGCATGCATTAATTTATTGGCGGATTGCATGGACTTTGTCCCTAGAAATGAAGAACCTTTGGTCTTTGGAATTCATTGCATCAAACTAACAACTCTAATGCGTTTCTTCTTGGGTTAACATATGTTTCGTGAATGAAAGCTGCGAATGAAATGTGCGATCACGTTTCCGTGGGCCCTTTAAGTTGAGGCTCCCGTTGTTTGGGGGACATTGGTTGACTTAGTGAGTGTTTGAACAGAGTGTTATGTACGTGATCATATAGTGAATGGATTAATGAGCCTCACAACATTCAGTGTGCACATCAAACCCTTCGATAGAATAGTATGACTCACAAGAAGGGAATCCACACGCGAGTCTTAAAGAGGTCCCCACACACAAAGTACATGACAAGAATGGCAACTTCCGGTATTGCACGAAAAAACAGCACAATGACAATCACGACATTGATTGCCATTTGCCAAGATGGCTCCGTCGCGTCCCGTTCCGTCCCGACGCGGCCAAGACGCTCAACAGAGATGATTGTGTTCGTTTTATAAACTGTTGCGTGCTTATAATTTGAAACATTTCCGTTTGGGTGTTCGGTGTTCGCGCGGCAACGGTTAACACTAATTAATTATTATTTTAATTGAGTCCCGAGCATACATTTGCGTCATCTATGGACAGGTAATTCTGCGGCACCTGCGTTCACCATTCGCGTCAAGCCGCTAGCTAGCCGAGAACAAAGCCGCAAAGCCATGGCTTTTAATTGCTTTTACATGATTCGACTGAGAATCGAATCCAAGCATTGGTGATGGCTTTACTCGGGCTGATTGAATGGTGCCGAATGCTGTCGCATGTGCAAATTTGTTGTGTAGCCCAGCAGCAAAACACAAAAAGCAACATCATCGGACAACAAAAGCGGAATCAATTAAGAGTCGACAAAAAATTTCATCGAATTGAATTGATTGTGCCGATGGCAATGTGCGCGTTGTTAGTGCGATCGCCATTTTGGGGAAAAGCACCCCGCAACAGTGACTTTGATCGTAGGACTTTCATATGACGGGTGGTGATTTGTTGAATGCGTTCAAAGAACCACCAGCAGCACAAAGTTAGCACCTTTTATGGACACAATCAGTCTGCCGTCAACGTGGGATTGAGCGCGTTTTGCTTGATAATTTATACGTTGCGCGCAGGCGCGTATAGAAGTGATTTGTGTCGGAGGGGGATGCTTTAATTGAATATTAGTGTGGTGAGAATTCTGTCTGACCAAACATCCTTTTCCATGACACTGCATGCCAACCAGATAAACATATCTATTAACGGTTGAAATGTACTAATTTGTTCCATAAAAACTTGACAACATGAAATTATCTACCATTTCTTCTCGAACCCGAGGAGCCTTGGTTTCAGCCCAGAAGTTCAAGTTTTTCCTTCACAAGACAAAAACATAGTACTAAGTACAATTTTTACCTGAAATTAACAGAAAAGTGTTAAAGAATCAGATTTCCGGGAGTGCTTAAGTCCTCTGAGACCTCCTATCGCTACGTGCCCGATATTTCATTGCGCGTTTTTTGAACACTGCCATTCTATAATAATCTTCAAGTGACGTGTTATAAGCGAGTTGCGTGAACTGGCTTGTTATATTATGGGACTGTCATTTTCAATTCTTAATGCACACACATCAAAAATGTCCAAATGCTCAATTGTGTCTTTGCATTCTTAAATAATAATTTAATTGTATTGTATGTTCATTTTGCCGAATATGACAATCGTTTGTGATTAACATTATAATGACATTACCTTTTGTCGTAATCAAAGTCGTTATTATGGTCATGACAATTTTGACAATGGCCGGAGTTTTCTTTAAGAACACCGGTTGGAGTGTTGGGCAGTATGGGCACATACATACATACATATATGCCGATACCTAGACTCACTTAACTGAATGATAAGTTTGGAAAGATAATGAATAAATAAAATTTTTTGTGCATTCAAAAATTCAGTGTGACCCCTAATTATGTATGGATTAAGTTTGACGAATATTTTTTAAGGAGATATTTTGTTCTTTTGACATCACACAAATTTGTAATAAACTGGAAACTTGAATCCTCTTTTTATCAGCAAGCCCATTGCCTCATCCTCATTTTATTTTTAAAATCGATTTATTTTAATCCGTATTGGTTGTAGAAACAAAAGGTGAAAATAAGAAAAAAAAAATTGCTTATGAGAACTTTGCTGCCCTCTATATTGTTTGACACTAACTGCAGAAAGTTGGACTTGACACAAAATATGAAGCTGACTAAGTCTTACTCTAATACTACGTTTTCACCAAAAGATAATCCAAAATGTAAGGCAAGATATTTATGTGGTGTTTTCACCGCACTAAAAGATTAAAAAGAAGAGTAACTTTGACAGCACCTATCAAAATGCTAATCTATTTAAGTGCGTTCCTAGCCTTAATCTTGATTTCGACAAATACAAGTAAGTCGATTAAAGAAATTAAAGAAACGGGAGAAAGCGTTAGAGTTTAACGAACAATAAAATGCAAAGAGTCTAACCATTTTACAAATTTGTTTTAAATGCCACTGTACTAAATTTTGATTACGTAACTGTATTTTCATATTATGCTCCCGAAAATATCAGTTTAGTTATTAAATTTATTATTATTTAAACAGATCAAGAGTTTGTTCGAAAGTTTGATAAAAACTTCACTTTACGATGGATGCAGTCTGTCTGTCTATTCGGGTACAGCCTTAGCCTAATCACATCAACGCTTTGGCCCAACAAGCAGAAGATGCTGCTAACAGATGCGGCAGTAGAACCGTCTACAGCATTACTAAGGAACTGGTTGGTGCTCGCAGTTACAAACAACACCTCGTAAAAGACTCAGACGGGTCGCTACTTAGTTCGGATGAGGATCAGCTGAGAAGGTGGAAGGATCATTTTGCGCCTGTATTAAACCGAGTTACCGACAGCAATGCGCAACAAATTCCCGAATCTGCACTGCACCCCCCAGTATAGAGATGAGATCTGCAAAGATATCAAAGCACTAAAGACCAACAAAGCAGTTAGACTTGATAGCATTCCTGCAGAGCTTCTTCAAGCGGCGCCAACGACATCGAGCGAAATCTTGCATCCAAAGCTTGCGTCTCCAAACGATTTCCGAATAGGTGGAAATAGGGAATGATAGTGAAGCTCCCTAAAAAAGGAGACCTAACACAGTGCGAAAACTGGAAGGGGATTTGCGTCCTGCCTGCCGTTGCCAAAATATTAGCGAAAATAGTACTGGAACGTATCAGGGAACATCTAGAAGCCACACTCGATGCCGAACAAGCCGGTTTTGGTGCTGGATCCTCATGCATTGATCATATCAATACTTTAAGGATCATAATTGAACAGTGCATCGAATATCGATCACAATTTCACCTGCTATTCACTGACTTTGAAAAGGCTTACGATAGCTTCAATAGCGAATTTATTTGGCATGCTTTACGCAGGAGGGGTATCCCGGATAAATTAATAGCTATTATTAAAGGCAAATTATGATTGATCCAAATGTCATGTTTTGCAGGAATGGGGGCTGTCAGAAGAGTTTGAAGTCTAAAGTGGAGTCAGACAGGGCTGCATTTTGTCACCAATATTGTTTCTGTTGGTGATAAGTGATGTCCTGTGAGGGGCCTTGACGGGAAACGGAGGGATTCGATGGACTCTGAAGTTTCACCTGAAACATCTTGACTACGCTGACGACGCGACGTATGCTTGCTCTCTCATAGGATCATGGATCTCCACCAAATGACAACAGGGGTGGAGAGAGAAGCAGAAATCTTGGGGCTGGAAATCAACTCCGGCAAAACAAAGATGATCAGCCTCGGAACCCAGTCATCTTCTTTCATAAATATTTCTCAACAACCGGTAGAGAAAGTACAGAGTTTCCAGTACCGGGGAAGTATCAACCCTACCGAGGGTGACACCCAACAGGACATCAGCAGTCGAAACGGGAAGGCAAAGGCTGCTTTCGGTATGCTTAGAAATATATGGAGGAATAACTCTCTGAGCTTAAGAACCAAGCTACGGATGTTTCTTTTGGTAATTGGAAAGTAACAGTAGGTGTCACTAAGAAGCTGCAAACGTTCATTAATATAGATGTCTACGAAACATCCTTAGGATTTTCTGCCCCAATCGTATATCAAACGAAGAGCTCCTTAGGAAAACAGGTCAGGAACCTAGTGACTCTATTATACGACGTAGAAAGTAGCAGTGGATCGGACACACATGCTTCGAAAAGGCGACAACTGTATTGCGGTGCATGCAATGCAATGGAGTCCGCTCACTCAAGAAGGAAGAAAAGCTGGACGACCGAGAAGCTCATGGAGGACAGCCGAGGAGGAGTCAGGCCAACTAGGCAAGAGTTGGAGGGAGTTGCGACTCATATCTAGGAACTGAGCACGATGGCGAGCTGACGTTGTGGATGCCCTATGTCCCACTAGAGGTCCCCCACGGACATAAAAGGTCTGAGGACCTAAGTGAGTAAGGCTAGGTAATGCTCGAAAAATAATTTCTGGATAAAGGTTTTTGATTTTCTCAAAAATGGTAAAACCGATTTTGATCAATTTTTGTATGCCATGAATAGTATTGTGTATAAAACTTCTCAAAACAATTGTTTTTTTCGAATTTTTTAAAAAAAATAATTTTTTTTTGCAAAATTCAATATTTCGAAGACCCATTGCTCAATTTTCTCTAAACTTGACATTTATAACTTATTTTTAATCTAATCTACAAAATGTACGAACAGAAATTTATTCTATCTAAAAATAATGGTATACACCATACAAACGTTAAACAATGGATTTCGCAAATCGTATTTTTCTCCGAAACGGCGCTTAGAAATTTGATAAGATTTGTAGTTCTTTCGATTGATTTTTACGATGTACAATTTCATGAAAAAAAATTTAAACTAAGATATTACTCACTGTACCTACCGACCATAGCAACATTTTTCGAATTTTGAATTTCTCATTATCGGCGGGATTTTAATGAAATTTTGTTTGGAGAAGCTTCTAAAAATTTAAAACAATGTATTTTAAACTTAAAAAAAAAAAAGAATATTTTTTATGTTTGCAAAAAAAAGAAGATTATTTTTGGAAAATTCGATATCTTAAAAACTGGTCAATATATTATTTGAAATTTAACTTTTATTCGTACAAAATTAAAATTTTTTTCTTAAAAATGTCTTAAGAATTTTGTATATAAAAGCTTATTTTTTAAATTATAAATTTTGTTCTTGCACAAATTTGTATTTTCTTAAGAAATCACGTGGCATTCTTTTTTATTTCTAACTAATAAGAGAGTTTAAAAAAAATAATTTTAAGCTGATAAACAGTTTTCTCTAAGAACATTCATTTATAAAATTCTTAGTCTATTACATAAGAACAAGTTCGTGCGACCCAATCGTGTATTTTATTTTAAATGCTCGCTATTCAGGTTCTAATAGAGAGGGGGTATAGTCTAATTCAATATCCATAGTTCTAAAGTATTGTTTATTTTTCAGGTCAATCGCAATCATTCGTTGAAACGCTGGGGATCGTGCGTTTCGAGGCCTACTTTTCGAACGGATGTTCGATACGCAACGCAGCGCTTCCCGAAATCGCTTTAATGTAGACCCATTGAGCGTTTTCCTGGAACGGAATTCTTATCTACGACTTGATTAACTGAACTTAGATGACGTTTCGTCGCTGTAGATCGAATACCTCGTAACCCAGAAAAAACCGATTTTTAGGTAATGATGCAATTATATTGTGAAAAAAATTCCGGATCTAATGAAAAATATCGTGTGAACCTAAAAACTATAATTGCAGAGCCACGCGCATAATTAACAACACGTCTCTCATTGCCTCTCATTGATTTGATAATAAGTTTTTTGTCTCTCCTGAAAAATCGACTTTTCTGAGTTACGAGGTATTCGATATACAGCGACGATTTACTTCCAAATCCAAGGAGCAATGGTTCACACTTCCCGAAGCACTTCATCTGAATAAGGGCTATATGGAACGTCACCTATACCTTATATTATTTTCAAAGCAATGAACAAAATTTAGATATCTAGTAGGAAGAAAATTGTAAAAAAAAATTATTCATTAAATAAGGTTTAATTGTGTTGCAATGTAATTTTTCTGTTTCTCAAAGAAACCGTCTAGGATATATTCGCACACAAAAGTAAAACATTATAATGAAATGCACAAATTCATTGGATTCCTTTCTATCATTTGTATGTAGATCTATTCTTACATAAATAATATTTACTAAACAAAAACTATCAGTAGCCTAAAACCTTATTCGAACTAACTTTTATTCTCACTTTTACTAAGATAAATATGCCAGTTGTGTTTATAACTCAACCTTATATTTTTCTGATAAATTGCAGTAATTACATTACAAACATTATCATAGTATCGTAATAATAATGGAACACACTCACTGTAATAACATCACTTAATTCTATGAATTGTGATTAATATCTTTGTATTCAGCAATCTGTTCTTTTAAAATAAAACTACTTCAATCTGCATAAATTACGATAAAACATCAAATGGCATTATGCTACTGCCCGCCCCTACCTACACTGAACGAAAAAAAAAAACATGATGAAGTTCTATATAATTCTTTGTAAAATAAGCTTATTAACTTTTTCTAACTTTTAAGGACTTTCTTCCTAGTATCGTTCTTAGGTTACTTTTTCCAATAACCTATTTTGAAAGCCCTTAAAAATCACTGAAACTTTGGACGAATATAGGCTTGATAGATTACAGCCATAAGGGAAGAAAAATTTCGTGCATCGTCGAAGAAAACTAAAATACTTAGGAGCGTTTTTGGCAACGTCGAATATGTGATCATTCCACACAAGGTAGTCTGTGATGTAGTAACCGAGAACTTAAAGATGTTCTGTTTCATCAATGCAAGTGTCGCTCATGGAAAGCGACATAGGGGATTGGTTCCAATTCAACGACATAAGACAGCATTGAGTTTTTGAAGCATTTAAAACTACGCGGTTTCTGGTTCCCCATTTGACAAGGCTATCGAGAACATAATCTAACGAATCTGGAAACGAATATTAGGTGCGTTTTATTATTCACAAATCCGGATCTGGATTAAGTTTTAACATGTATTACAAAAACAATTTGGGATCCTGTTTTCTATCGGGAGTTATTTCAAAGATCCAAAAATTAGTTATTACACTGGCGAGTAGATGGCTTTATATGGTAAGGTAGTGTAAGCTATAGTGTAAAGAAAAAAGACAAGACATAATTTAAAATTTCCAAACCTAAGGACAAAAAGAGACTAGCTTATAACACTGCTGTTAGTAAGATCCGTATCGTTTTATTTTCAAGGGAAGATCCCGATCCAGATCCAGATAGATTTGTGGATAATAAAACGCACCTATTGTTAATTTCAAATTGACTCATTTACGTCACTCCAACATCGTCGTAATGTTTCTTGCCTCACCCTTTTTGACCGTTATTTTAACGGGCTATGCTCTAGTGAAATAGCCAGCTGCATTCCTCCCCTTAAACAATTTAACCGTAATACTCGCTCTTCTAGGAATGCCTATCAGTTTACCCTTGAGCCCAATTTCGGCCGTACTGTGAAGTACAGATATTCGTTCTTCAGCCTTACTACGCGAATGTGGAATTCTTTGCCACGCTCTGTCTTTCCCAGTCATTGCAATGTTCAAGAATTCAAAATCAATGTACACCGACACCTCCTTTCTAACCCTTCCCTTTTTTCTTAATGCTCACACTGTGTCTCTGGCATATTAAGGATATACAAACCCCTTCAGTGTGCGCCGTTTATAAAAGAAAAAAAAATGAGAAACTGAGCTTACTATCGTCAGCAAACCAATTCAATGGATTAGAAGTTTCACGCAAAGATCATTAATGAATATGAGAAAGAGAGTCGGAGACAACACGGAACCCTGTGGGATACCAGCTTTTATTGTACGTAGATATAACAGACTTAAGACCACCCAATACAACTTTTATTTAGCGCGGTTTGAAAGGTAATTTCTAATCCAACAAGGAAGAAATTGATTAATACCAAATGCATGCATTTTCGATAAGAGAGATTCAAATGTTTTTGAAATCATTAAGGTGTGTCCACACCAAAGTAACATTTCGTTTCTGAAATGTTTCCCATTTGTTACAAAAAAAAAAAACATTTCAGAAACATTGCAGAATATTTCAGAAATATTTCTGATTTGTTTTTTTTTTTTTGGTGTGGACGCTTTGAGAAACATATCTGAAATATTTCTTTGTTTCCCATTGAGTTGTCTGTAATTTTTTTGTTGTTTCTGCTTTCTGTGTTGCACTTTAAGCGCATGTTGTTTTTTTATACTTCATCTTTATCACATTTTATATTTTTGCAAATTTCAGATATATCATCGGCTTTTTGGATTTTATTTTTAAAATTTTCATCAAGAGTGGATCCCACAAAACTTTTTTTAGTTCATAAATTTTTATCGATTGGATAACATTTTCGTTGGTCCACACTTTTCGCGACATTTTATATTTATATTAATAACCACTCATAAACTTACACCTCTGTAAGCGCTTGGGAAACAAATAAAGTTTCCCATTCGGAATGGAAAACAGAGAAACACTTCATAAACATTTCAGAAATATTTCGCGAACGTCCAGACCAAAGAAAACGTTTACGAAACATTTTAGAAACATTTCAGAAATGTTTCTCTGTTTCTGAAATATTTTTTAAATGTTTCTGAAATGTTTCAATAATGTTTCTTTGGTCTGGAAACATCTTTAGGAAAACAATTTCATACCATCTTTAAAGGATACAGTATTAAGGACTCAGATTTGCCCAGAATATTAAATACTGATCACATAACTTCACTTTTAAATTTTTTTAATATCTAAACTTTTTACTTAAAATCTTAAAGGTTTTTGGTCCGTCTTCTAATAAGATTTCAAAGTTACTCTGGTCGGCAAATTGTCCTCCTTACAACTTGTTTCAAAATGTTTAATTGCCTTGAATTCGAATCACGTCAGTTTTTCGAGATTCGAGTTTTAATGCGCAAAAAACTTATTTTTTGTTTTAAGCTATATTTTAGTTAATGGAATCTACCGAAATAATAAAGAACCAAAAAATTTGTTAAATACATTTTTATTTGTTTCCAATATCTTATTTCACTACCAGAAATCTTTAGTTTTTTAAATTAAAAAATACCCAAAAAAACCGTTTCGCAACCTGAAAATGCCATTTTCTTCCTTAAATTTTTCTGAAACTTTTTTTCTTTGTGAGTAATCGCCTTAATTTTTTTAGTTTGTAGGTAACTGCAACAGTACCATGCAGTCCTTCATTTCCATCTAAAGAGAATTCAGGCGGGAATTTAACGACACTCTCCCGAATAGGTGGCTGGCAAACATGTTTTACAAATCTGGAAGCATCGCACGAAGACCTTACCAGGGAGAACCCTATTTTCGGGTTCAGAGGACACAATCGCGGATGTAGCCTCGTCAATACAGTCAAATCCAAGCGCTATAACCCGAAACTTATCCGTGCAAATGGGAGTTAGCAGTCGGTCATTACAACGGATAATTCATGATGGCTTAAAGTTATTTCCGAACAAAAATTAATTGAAATGGCCGAAGAAGACAACATCTTGATAAATTGCTTGTTTACGTCTGATAAGGCTCATTTTGATCAAAAAATAAGTGTAAACATAGTAGCTTACAACCTTACTACTCCCAACCATTTCTCTGTGGGGGTTTTGAAGAAATGGAGGGGACCTACAATTTTCTAACGATTCCGAACGCCTAATGAGCAGCATTTTTCATGACAAGAGATACTCTTTGAGGATTTGTCAATTTCTCTCAAGAGGTAGTACACCCCGGCAAAAACTACGAGTATTTTGCAGCGGCTGAGATTCGAACCCAAGACCCTTTGAAGGGCAGTCCAATGCACTAACTATTATGCCATTGGGTTAGTTGATCTAAATGTAAACAAGTAAAATTGCGGTGTATATGGAGTGACTTTAATCGAGAAATGCAAACACAGCGAGTCACTGTGTGGTGGTGTGATTTCATCTTGGCGCATTGTCGGGTCATATTTCTTTGAAGAAAATGGTGTAACAGTTACAGTTATTTAAATAAGTTAAAAGAATTTTTTTTTACCCAGAATTGTACTGAAGTCTTATCTCTTTTAGTAGGTTTCGGTTCCAGCAATTGAGCAACTGCACACATAGCCAGACTGGTTAATACAGAGCTGCAACGAAAACTTTGAAACAAATTAATATCAAGAAACTCCACTTTCCGCTGACTCTCAAGGTCACCTAACCTTACTGTTCCAGATTTTTTGTATGAGGTTATGTTCAGCAAGAGGTGTACAAAACAACATCAAGGAATTTCACTGAATTTAAACAGTTGATTAAAATGATAACTGATTACGACTTAGACCCTCCAGGTCGCTATGAATACAATTCTGGTCAGGTGTCGCATGTGCTCGAATGAGTGTGAAATTAAATTACCACATATTGACTGTCCTTTTCCTTTTTTCGAATACAACTGTTACCCTTCTCAGTGCTCATGAGAATAAATGCTAATAATGAAAGCATTGTTCACAGGACTGCCGAAGTCTTACAATATATTAGAATATGTGTTTTTTCCGATTAATCATTGAAGAAAAAAAACACGAATTTTAAAAAAATTCTATATAAATAATATTTTGGATTATTTCCTACTTTTGTGTGACTATGCCCCAATGTTTTTCGTCTAACCTGTGTTCTTCCTGACAGATAAATTTTGCACCATTCGGAGATACAGTGATCCTGATAATGCAGCATTAAGAATATATATTTTAATTGAAGTATCAGTTACGCTGATTAACTCATCAAAAATTCTTAAATGACTTAAATTTCAGAAACAAAAAGTTCCAAGCCTCCCACACCTACCCACAAACCACCTCGCGGCTTACGCTTGTTTAAAAATAAACACATTTTACCTAGGTTCTCTTTAAACTTATGTGACCACATTATGTATTTGAAGATGATATTTTAAATTTTGAACCCAACACAAAATACAATTAGTATTAGTATAGAAATATTTTTTTTTTTTCAGTGTATTTACACTCTTGTATGAACTGCAACATTTTTTACTACCTATCGCTTGTTCGCATGTTCCATTTTTCGTAAAAGTCTTGTTAGCAATTTATATTAAAAAAAAAAAAACGGAATAGGTATAGGAAAGTTGTAAGATCTTAAGTTAGCGTGTAACTTGGCCATAAAGCTAAGCGAAGTGCTACAACCATAACTCTTTGTTTCGGCCCTCATTTTGAGACCCATGTTGCGGGTTAGCAAAGTGTCTGTTTGCAATGTTCACGCGCCTCGTGTATTCAATAGTGGGTGACGACAGAGCAAGTTGGAATCGCAGCTTATGTGAACATAGCCTAAAAAATTGTTTGTTTTCTATTTTTTTTCCCAATCGGAGAGCGATGCACTCCCAGGCGACATAGTAATAACTAATTCACTGCGGGAACGATTTATATTTGCGGAACTGTTTGAGCAGCTTTTGGTGTCTTACCTGCCCACTTAGCTGCCATTAAGAGTGGAGAATTTGTTTGCTTATGTCGGCAACTCAGGTGTATAAATTCTAAAAGGCAAGAAGCCGGCAAATGCGCCATCTGTGATCATCAGCGATAGTTGTTGGCTCTGTTCGAGTTCGAGTACAGCGATCAACAAGCGATCAGAGTCTATTTTAGTTGGGACTTTGTTTGCCAAAGGCACTCATTTGGCGTTGAGATTATGTTTATACTTCGTATACACATTTAACGGATTATTGAGTTTTGTGTGCACTCTTCAGCGGTGCTGAATGATGTCCCTATATGTGCTGTCAAAGATGACAGCAAACATCGGCCTGTGTTTTCTGGTTTTGTTGTTAATGTGACAGCGGCTTCTTTCTGTGATAACGCTGTGCTAGCTGACTGGCTCTTGATGAGCTTCATTTGACATCGAAATGAGATAGAAGACAAATAATGCGGGTTGAATGGGTCATGATGTGTTGTTGTTGCTGTTTGAGTTTCCACTTTGGGTATTGGGAATGTTATTAGAGTTGAATTTTTGAAAATACATCAAGAAAAATGTTTGCCTAAAGGATTTTCGGTTTTGTATGATGAACTTTGTTGTTCAGGATTAGGATCTCCTACGGTACGTAGGGAAATAGTTAGTGTTTTGATTCAATATTTATATTTAATTTCAAATTTATTTAAAAATGAATATTGCCAAGTTATATATTTACTTAGCGCGTACGCCAGTATGCACTTCAAAGATAAAAGGTTTTATTCCGTCCTAGATTTTGGAATCGGACACATTTTAGCTACGGTTTGAAGAAGATGAAGTTGATGAAAAGAAGATAGGGTAATAGTGGTGAAGTAGGAGAGTGTGGATTGCGAGGGAAGATGTCGTCCTTAAAATCTTCCTTATATACTGTGTCGATGTTATTGGATCTTGATTATTGTCGTCTTCATAAAAAAGCGTATCTTGCCGATTTTCCTAAGGGTTTTGACAACAAAGCTTGATTATATCTACTCAAGAATTTTAATCCTCTAATGCCTCTTACCATTTCTAGGCGGAGTAAAGCTTACAAGTATTTAATGGTAACAGTTTAGTCTCTCCGATCAATTTTTCCTGTAGTTTATATATTGTTCTTTGCATCACTGTTTATTGAATAGCTGTAGTGTGTTTCCTTTGCTAGCTAAGTTTGTTAACAGTGTTAAATACCTTCGTACCCATGAAGATAACTATTTTTCGCAAACACGATTTTGATTCATAAAAAAAAGGTGGGCTGAGTGCTTATTAGGTATCAATGCAAGGAACATCTTTGAGAAACCTGTCGAAGATGAAGAAATTTCAAGCTCTAATGACACTAACGGTGAAGAAGATTTCGATAACGACAATTTTGACTCTAAAGATGAAGACTTGATTTACCTATCATTGTTTTATGAATTCAAGTAAAATCTTGATTGATACAGTAAATGAAAGTCTAGATATTAGCGGCTTGGAAATTAGTCATCAAAAGCCAAGTGCAGCTCTAGCATCACTGCCCTTAACGTCCGCTTCTTCCTTTCCTGCATTGGAATCAAACGCCAGAGGTTATGCCTCTACAAGAACTAAGAGAAGAAGAAGGTGACCAAGATTTCCCAAGCCTGGGTAAATTAATTTGTGTCCTGCATACCCTACATTATAAAAAAATATGCTCAGAAATGCAAATCTAGGTTATGGAGAAAAAAGAATATGCAACTGCATGTTAACGAAGTCTTTTTTCGTGGAAAAAAACGATCAAGTAAAAGCCTTGGAAATACCATGCGATTTCTTCGAAACTCGATTTTTGTTACAAAAAAACAAGAGGTTCTACAATTCATCTGAATCATGTTCTTCATGGGTTGGTGAAATGTATAATAAGCCGTAGCATCTATAGTTTGTGGAGACTACTCTAAGGCAAATGTGGCTAACTCTTACAGAATTTATATAAGCAGCGAGAGATCGTCGCGTCGTCGTACCCTCGAAATTGGGACATAACGGATAGAAAAATTCAGAAACAAATAGACGTTGACTGTCCATTTATTATAAAGGAATATAATCGACATATTGTCGGTGTCGATCTCATGAATCGTCTTCGTAGACGCTACCACATTCGTATGAAAACCCGAAATGGACGAACCGCATCTTTTTCCAACTTTTGGATGTGGCCTACATATGTAGGCCCCTTAAGGAAGTCAAAATCGAATTGCCAAATTTTCGCTCTGAAGTTGCGGAATCATTATGAACGATTTCGAATGAAACAAAAACCCTGAGGTCGTTCAAGGTAATCACCAGTACCATTACCCCGTAAGCCAAAGAAGTCTTCTTTTTCAATTCTAGGAGTTAGATTAGACAATTTGGGCAATTGATGTGGTGAATTTGACGATCGCAAGGGCAAAAAGACGTGGAATGTTACTCAGAAACACAGGCATATTGAACCAAATGTAAATGTAATCTAACCACGTCTCGAGGCGGTGTAGATATGTTTACCTGTAAAAGACAAAAACTTAATTTTTTGAACAATTAGTTATATATAAATTCTTATCGCTCCCCTATTACTACATATACATATAGTTCTTGTATTCAATAAAAAATAAGGCATAAGAGGGTAAAGTGTGCAATACCTGTTGTTGGTGCTTACATACAACTCTTAACCAACAAAGTTTTGTAGTACAATTTTCGGGTGAGTCCAAGATCAGCAGAACTGTTCATGCCCAGAGGTAGTCTTAATGGGCTTATCACTTCTTCGCAAGAACAGTGACCTTTACCTTGTTTCGTTGGCTGGGAATCGAAACATTACGAAAAGGTGTATGACATATTGTTGGTGTTAGGTTCGATTAATTCAATTCGGTTGAGCTGCTTATGAATTTGAAATAGCAATGCAAGCTATTTAGGAATTTTTCGAAACCTAGTATTAGGACCTTTGATTGCTCTGCAGCCTTAGTTAAAAAAGTTTTGTTTTTTTAGAAATTTGTCTAGACTTGTTTTTTACTTGAATTTTTCCTGAATTTAAGAGTTAGGGCTGTACACAAATTGTCTAGCACACGAACCAGTTTTGGGAGGAAGATGTGTTCGTCGCTATATGTATGATTTTGGTCAGTCTATATATTAAAACCGTCATCTTCTTTAGCCTGTATGGCGTGCGGTTGATATAATCAAACAATATGACTGTTGAAGTGAATTACTCATACTTGCCCCTTTAGTACTCTTGGTCGTTTAGAATGCATCTTTTTCAGAGCATCTATTAAATACCTACCATTACTGTGCCACAATGCCAAGGAATGGTACCTTACGTAGTTTGAAAAAAGACGAAAGACGATTGTGGGGTAAAAATGTGGCGTCAACCATTTGAAATTAAGAGATTGTTTCAATGGCATTTAATAGGACTTAAACAATATCCCTATTAACACATTAACGTTTTTTTTAATTTTTACTCAACAATGAAATAGTTGTTAAAAAATTTTTTATGATCAATTTGTAGACTGTAATATTATACAAAAAAATGGGACACTTTTCTCCATGCAAGCTAAGATATGGCTACTTCAAAAATTTTAAATGTCGAAAATTTAGTTCTTTCCAATGCATCAACTCTTAAATGGTTAAATTTTCTTTAAAGGTTTTTTTCACATTACAATCAATTGGAAGATATTGTGACAGAAACCTAAACCTTTATCCTGAACAACAACTACTTCCCCCAAAAATTAAAAACTGCTAAAGTCGGAAGAGTTCTAAGAAAGCTACACTGACCATCATCTCCCACTACAGGCTGATAGGTATGTTTCGTCAGCAACTTAAGCAAACTTTTGGAAGAACTAATACTAAGGAATCTCAAGAAGTACTGCTTCAAAAAGTCTTACTTACTGCGCTTTGCCATATTACTAATAAAGATTATATCAATACATAGAGAAATGAAAATTATTTCTGTTTAAGTGGAGTGATTGAATTAAATTCAATTAAAAAGTTCAAGTGACCTCAACTCCAAGGTGCGTGACGCAAATATTGGTCGATGTTTACCAACTCTAATAAAATTTACAGCTTTAATAGACTGTGAATTTTATCGTTCTAGGGGAATTTGATTAAATGCAGACACCTAGAAGGGTACGACAGCATCTAACTGATGAGCCCACTGTCGTACCTGGGCGAAACGCACCTTGGAGTTGAGGTCACTTGATATAACTCCTCTGTACAAGTATACCTGCTACTTTTTGATTAAGACTAGCAGAAGACTCAGGTACATATCTACCCCAACTAGGTAATAAGAAGAATAACAATTCAACAGGGACTACCTCAGAGACCTCATCCACACGGGATGACAACATAATCTCAATCGACAACGAACGCCATTCCACTTGCCAAAGTCACTACTCACAACCGGGACAGAAGACCCCCATTTAGAATTTGAAAATACAATACATATATTAGACAATCCGATATTAAGGAAATTTAGACTTTAATTATTTTTGACGCACACACGAAATTGAGGTTTTAGGCAGAATGCGTCCAATTTTCCATAACTCTGGTGCATAATTCAGGCTGAATTTGAGCAAATCCATTGAATAAGTTGGCTTTCTGTGCAGTAGTTGCTTATTGGCATAGACCTGTGACTTAGAAAACCCTACAAAAAGAAGTGTAACGGGGTCATATCCCACGATCGCGGGGGACAATTCACATCGCCACCACGTGAGATAACCATGTTCGGAAATCACTCGTGGAAAATGTCAATTGTGGGACGGGCTGTGCTGCACGTTGTGCCGTCCTATTGAAACCACATATGGTCGGTGTCTACGTAATCTTGTTTGGGCCAAACGAAGTTGGTTATCATCGACCGATACCGCTCGCCGTCAACGGTGATCGCCTGACCAAGGTCGCGATGAACTTCCAACTACTCCAGAGCCAATTCATCGAACACACGTGGTTATATTTGGTCGTTAACTCTGATCTCCTGGATTTCTACGGCTGTAGCAGTGATGCCAGACTTTCAAAGCGTAAAATCCCAGAATGAATAAAAAAAAACCCTTTTATCCCACGGTATTACAAGAAAAAACCCACGAAGTGTAAAATCAAAAATTTATTGTTTTTTTATTATAATCCATTTTAAAATTAAAAAAAAAACAAGTTTTTAATAAAAAACATACTTCATTCTTCAACAAACTTAAAAATAAAATAAAATTAACAATAAAAAACAAAAAATCACATATTCAGTCTTATAAAAACAAAACAAAAAAATACTTATTTCACACACTTATAAAAAAAAAATTATTTTCACACTTAACTTAAGAACTTATACCTATACCTATATTATACTTATACCTTATACCTATATTAACATTATTCCATTTACATATTTTATGTGTACATTTTTGAATTATGTACGGCTAAGTGCTCCTCCTTAATTTCAAAATTGTAGCAGTAAATATTTTTGGCCTGGAAGCATGATCTTAATAAACAAATTGAATTTATCATATCTTTTCCGAGGCGATTTCTTTTTTTGGATTTCATATCTGTTGCAATAGAGAAAATGCTCTCTGCTTCTGCATTCGAATGCGGAAAACTTAAGGCCGTTTTGACCACATCATTTAAGCTTGGTAAAATTAGTTCGTCGTTGAAATTCTTCATGTGGCAGATCTCGAACCACATTTCGTCGATCGAAAGTTTCCTCAGTGAAGCTTTTTTCTCATCACTTAGAATGACAGAAATGCTTCTGAATTCTTCAACGACGTTTGAAGTTTTAATGGCAATTTGATTCAAAAGATCGGCAATTGGCTGTTTTAAAATGTTCAAGGCATAACCATCCAAATAAATTAAATTTTGAAGTGTACTTCGTTATCGTTCCGTAATTTACAAATTCAAAACAAATAACAAACAACAAAGATACATTATCACAGAGACAGAGAACATTGTAGAATATAATTGTATTCTATGGTAATCTCACTGAGGTGAAAAAAATATGGGGAAGATGAATAGGTGAATAGGGGCAGCGGAAAAAAACTGAACAACATCCTAACACTACGTTTAGATGAATTAAAAGTGGAAGTGATTTATAATTTAGAATTTTTTTTTTAGCAAACGAAAAACGAAAATTCTCATTATGAAAAAAACCTTTTTTTTGTTCTACGAGCTTCAAAAAAACCCTTTATCCCTTTTTGCTTTTTTTAGACCAAAAAAACCCACAAAAAGGGATAAAACCCACGATATGGCATCACTGGGCTGTAGGCTCAAGTTAGGAGCAAAATACGCCAAGTTATGGTCTTGGGAAAGGCCGAGTTCTTGAGAGCGACGCGGAATTGATTGCATAGGATCCTCCTCAAAATTCTCGCGGACAGCGCGATATTTTCGCAATCATGTGTCAAAGTTTAGAAATATCTATTGGAAAACCCTTTATAAGCTCAAGATGGATCAGTTCTTCTCGCAGCTCTTGATTTGGAATATGTGGGATGTGTTTTTACAAAAGAAGCTTATTGTGGCATTGAGAATTTAAGTTTCATTCATTGCTGAAAATTTCCACTAAAAAGAAAAGATTGCATCTGGATTGTTCATGAAATCGAACCGAAAAGAAATTTCAGCAGTTGAATCAACCATCATGAAAAACGTGTTTCACTCGAAGTTTGTTTTTCCGTCTCCTTCAGTTCGTTCAGAGCCTTGGTTTTCCCCTAAACGTCTCGTGTTGATGGAAGCGATAGGAAGATAATACCCGTTCACGTGGCAACTGTTTGACATTCGAATACAATGTGATCCTGTTGGTTGCGAATCAGTTGTCAATCGGATATCGAACTATTAAGAATTTGAATTTCAACAAACCATTTGGAACTTCTGATGAAGCGAAGGAGACTTTTAATGTCCGTGTTGATGAGATCGCTTGGTTCATTAAAAAAATATTTTTCTAGATGAAGTTTGCGTCTGTAAGAGAGAGCAGGGCATGTACAAAGAAGGTGTGGGATTGTTTCCTCTTCCTTTTTGTCCAAGCAACTCCTGCAGAAGTCGTTTGATAGTACACCGAGTCGTGCGGCGGCGTGTCTACCTATAAGACAGTGTCCAGTTATGACACCTATTGCGGAGCTGACCTGAGATCTACTGAGGGACAACAAAAAGTTTGACCGTTTCAAATCTAGTTTGGGCCAGATTCGTTTGGTAGATAAACAAGTGGTAGTGTTAAGACATCTTGTATTTGATTGGTCCAGATCAATTTGCTTCAGCATAAGTTTACTTGTAGCTATAGGCATACCTATATTTACCCTGTCGGGCAAGATAGGCATTTCCGTTCCAATTCTGGCGAGTTCATCGGCTTAACAATTCACCGGAATATCCCTGTGTCTCGGTATACAGAATAGGTGAATATTAAACTGTCTCCATCAGAGACGAAGGACAGTGTGAGACTGTAATGGAGTTTGAAGAGACTGATGCGAGAGATTTTAAAACAGCCTGACTATCTGAGAAGATGCGGATATCCGAACTAGATATCACGTTTTCTTTAAGCCAAGACAATACTTTCTTTATCGCCAGAATTTCTACTTGGAATACGCTACAATGGTTTGGTAGGCGGAAGGAGAGACTAAGGTTTAGCCTATCTGAGTACACTCCACCACCCACTGCGTTTTCGGTTTTCGATCCATCATAAAAATGTACTGATTCATTTTCCACCTTCCCGACAGGTTTCATCTTGTCGTGGTGGGGGGGGGGGGGCTTACGTCTATTCTCTAGCTGCTCGATCAGCTAGAGATTTAGACAACTAAGAAAACCCAAGGCAGTAGTAGGTTTGAAACGGTGTGTGAAGGTTAAATCTCCGGCTACTTACGTGGCTGGAGATTTAAAGGTATTTTCCAGGTTTTGAATTGTGTTAAAGGGTAAACTGGTAAGGTCTCCGGCTACTTGCGTGGCTGGAGACTTTTAAGGTTACTAGGTTATGACGGGAGTTAACTTTTAAGGTCTCCGGCTGCTTGCCTGGCTGGAGACTTTTAAGATTTTACTAGGTTATGACGACGACGAGATCTAACTGGTAAGGTCCCCGGCTGCTTGCGTGGCTAGAGACTTTTAAAGTTATAAAAAGGTTTAAAAAGGGTAATCCGGTTACTTGTGTCTTATTTGCAGTGGCAAATAATAGTGGGATCGTCGTCCCAGTTCTTTAGAACAAAGACTAGGAGTGTCTTTCCTAGTTTGTCGTAAGGTAAGCAAAAGACTAGGAGTGTCTTTCCTAGTTTGCCATAAGACGAACGTCGTTCCTAGTTCGTCGCATGGCGAATGAAGACCAAAAAGGAAGCATACTAAGTTGTTGGTTACTACCCCGGCCACTTCTTGGTGTGTGTATCCTACGGGTTGACAGGCCCATAGTTTTGCAGGAACTCATCTGGAAGTGACCTCGGTTGCGTAGCTCCACCGGAAGCTATAATCTGGTATAATGGGAGATAGTGCCCATTTGAGTTGAGGGTTGAGTTTTACCCTCTGCGCTCTGCTCAAACCCTATCTATGAGGTAGGCCCCCTAGTGGGAGCATCATGGTGGCTTTGTTTATTCTGAATGCGGAGACACACCGTTTTCAAGATTCTTTTTTGGAATTCAAGAGGTTTTAGATAGACCTCGCCTCCAAAGCAAGAGGTGTGCATATGCTGCAACATATCACAACTTTGCGACCGAGATAGCTTTCTATGACGGGGTTTATGGTCAGGACCCAATCTAACTCCGATGGAGGTAGGCCTCCCGTGGGGTAGAGCCGGTAATCGGCAGGTATCCACGTTAAACCCAAAGACTTGGAAATGTTCCGGACAAGTTCAGAATGTTAGTGTGGCCAATAGAGTTATCGGTCCACTGAGAGATGGCTGTGAGACGTACGTATGCAGTGGAGTTTTTTCTATTGTGCGTCGTCGACGGTGAAGCCTGATTAATATGCGCTAATTAGTCAATAGTGGCATTTCGGCCTTCTGGAATAACGCGCCTTTCATTTACTGCATTCAAAATCGTCCATTTCAAATTTACCAGCCCCAGTTGCACTAAAAAAAAAACAAATGCAAAGTGTTGATTTGAAAATTCCAACTACAACAACGTTCTACTTCCGCAAGAAAACACTATAAGCGACCTTATGTAATTCATTACACTCGAGCTAAGACTTAATTAGAAATGAATACACTCGTAAATAAATGAATTATTAGTTACCCACACGAACACTTCTCACAGCGCAACACGTCTGTTAATGCCTTGTAAACATTTTGAATGCATTCGTTTTTTTTTCTTCCCCGAGATATTCGCTATATGATCTTGGAAATAATGGCTGAACTAGGTATCAGTTTGTATACACACTTAGTTTTTAATGAGCAGACATTTTCATTTTAATTACTGTACATAAATATTTAATCATAATACTCAATGGGAATATGCGATAAGGAAAGTAAGTATATGTGTGCTGACTGAAATAAGTTCGTGTTAAAATGGTAAAACATTTGCCTAAAGGCTTCACACCTAAAAACGAACAGCAATCGATGATAAGCTAAAGTAAAAATTAATTAATAAAATTACCAACATCCTTCAGAAGCGGAGATGTGACCGGACTTCTGATGCTTGCTATAAAAATGTATGTATATGCCCTTCCTATTTGTCGTCTTAACAAGTGTCACACTACTTGTTGGGACATTGATTAGATACACTTCGGGTTCGGGTTTATAGCTCAAGACTTCGAGAATCCTAAGAAGACTCTGGCCGATAACTTTCGACACACGACCTACAAAAAGAGCTCGTTCGACTTCGACATCGACTTCTGGGAAAGTTTCACTGTGCGTTTTCAAGGCGTGAATTTCAATTTCCCATGGGAGATTGATTTTCTCAATCATCAGGTTCACGTCACCACATTTGCTCGGTTAAGGTATGAAATATGCAGTTTTTATGTTGCCTCATTGATGCCTAAGCCATCAGAGGAGTGAAATTGTAATTGCATCTACGACAACAAAAAACAAAATATGGAGAGACCGAACGACTTGTAAGGTGCAGCGTTAATTAGTTTGCACTGCATCTGAGAAAATGCGTATCTTCCCTGCAGTGGTTTTTTTCTATCGTGCGTCGTCGTCGACGGTGACGCCGCGCCGCCTGTTTGCTATGCGTTAATTAGTGCATATTCGCATATTTTATGCGGACAATGAACGAAGAAGTGTAATGAATTTATGGTTGCAAACAAGATTGTTAATTGTGAATCTATAAAATGTGCATTGGAATCGATGTTGCTGTCCTTGGGAATAAAACGATGAAGAACTGTAATAGCAAATCGTAAAGTGTTGATCTGAATGGATTGGCAAATGCATTTGCAGTGATTGCTAAGCAGTCCACGGAGAATAGAAAATTATTACATGCAGTGATTTTCGTTTTAGCAATATGCTGATTTTTGAAATTTTAATTAAATTTCGAAAAAAAAAACTCAAGAAATACAACAAATTCACAAAGTCCTAGCTGTTTTTTGTCTATGTCTTATGGAATTTGACGTAATGTCAAAACATACAGGTATTCTAGCTTTTTAGGAGCTTTAATAAAAAAAATTGATCGAAATTAATTGCATGATTTTTGAGAAAATCGAAAGTAAAAAAAATGTTCCAAAGGACGTACAATTGATAAGTAGTTTTTTGTGGCCAGAATTTACTTTCTTACATTCATTTTTTTTTTGATTTTTTACTTGCGACTTACGTACATGTGTGCATTCGGAAAAAAAAATCGAACTCGATATTTTGGTCAAAGTTGACATTATGATGATAGCGAAGACTAAAAAATTGGGTCTCGCAATTCTGTCTGTCTGTCGACTACAGCCTAAACGGCTCTGCCGATTTTCTTTAAACTTCGTATACTATTTCTAATTTTTCCCCCACACGTTTTTTTCTTTTTTTTAAGACCAAAAATAACGATACCTGCCATACGATTTTTTTTTTAATTTTATAAATATTTTTTTTTAAAAAAACTGTTCGACAGATTTAAAAAATAAAAATACAAAACAAAAAATCGTTTAGTTACAGCTAGGTAATTGTTGGAAAAAAATTTTCAGAAAAATGGTTATTGAGAGTACCCCCCAAAGAAATATTTTTTTTGTTTTTGATTTTCTCAAAAACAGTACAACCGATTTGGATCATTTTTTTTGCCAAAGCTCCCCAAAAACTTGAAAAGAATTGTGTATTCAAATTTCCAAAACAATTTTTTTTGGATTTTTAAAAATTATTTCAATATTTTTTTTTTTAAAACTCAATATTCCGAAAACTCCATGCTAGATTTTTTTTTAAACTTGATATAAAAAGTTTCTCAATATAATCTAGAAGATGTGAGAAAAAAAAAGTTACCACCATACAGATGTTAAAAAATGGTTTTCAAAAATCGTACACTGAGCCAAAAAACATTGTAGAATCAAAAAAAAATACTTTGAATCAAAGTAAAATGGAAACAATTTGGCACCGAACACGGAATTTTTAAAATCAAAGTAGTACATATTTGAAAAAAAAACTTAATCAAAAGTCTCTTTAAAATAAGTGATTTACGAACTTAAATCAAAGTAAAAGGCGTAATATTTTTATTAAAATATTCCCTTTATTTTAAACACATTTAGCTTTGATTTAAGTAAGGCCAGAGTTTATTTCAAATGTTTGTTCATCGTGAATTAAAGTCAATATTTATTATATTTAAATAAGATTCTACTTTGAATAAAACAAATTAGTAGTTTGAATACAAACCAAATGTTTTCAAATCAAAGGGGTTTCGACTTAAAATTAAAGCCAATAAGCAATACATTTTAATAAGGTTCTATTTTGAAAGAAACAAATAAGTAGTTTAAATATAAAGCAATACCGCTTGGATTTAAATGTCAAAATATTTAAATCAATGACTTGATTCATACAATTGATTACATTTTCTGCTTTGAAAATATATTTAAGATGATATAATGATTTGGAAATATTTAATTTTAAAGTTTTGGAATCGATGTCATCTCCGTTGACAAAAGTGTAAAATTTTAATTATGTTTATTATTTTGCATAAATTATATTTGAGTAAATGTTCCTATTTAGCGTACAGATACGAGGAAAAATAAAAAAACGATTTTGCAGTTTAAATATAATAATTTCATTTAATTAGAAATAAACAACACAAGTTAATTATTTTTAAATATGTATAATCTTAAATAGATTTATTTCCTTGACATGTGTTTATTTAATCTATTAAAAAAGTCGCAAATGGTAGCCGTTTTCAATTTACTTTTTTTTTTGTAAATATTTAAAATAGATTTAAACTTTCAAAAAAAGCCGCTTATGCTTATTAAAAGAGTAATAGATCTTTAAATTCGGATTTGAGTGCTTTAAAGATTTATAATTTAACAAGTGTTTAAAAAAAAATATACCAGCTCTGAGTCCGAAAATAACGGCCAAGATTTTAAAAATTCCTTGTTGGTGCCTTCCTTTAATTCCTTCTGCATGCCGAAGTGAAAAAGTTTTTCTCCAACTCTCTTGAACTAAGTTCCCAATGCGAACGATGCTAACTTAAGCTTGTTTTAACAGCTCCAGCAATCGAGTTCAGATTCAGAGGGTTCGTTAGTGGACATGGAAGATCATTCGCTTGACTTTGAACGTTTCGAGCGGCTATTTTCAATATAATTTTCCACTTGGATGTTTTTGTCTATTTTGTGGAATAGAATAGTAATCCTGAAAATGATATTGATAATGATAGTTCAGGTGATAGGGCTTGTGAAAGTAATATAGCATAATTAAATTTGTTTCCAATTACCTTACCGTATATTTTTCAGTGGGAAATAATGATATTTTCTGATATATACTGTATGGGTTTTCGCCAAAAACAAAGCTTTTCCCTGAATTCCCCCCTTAAATCAACACTTGTGATAGCATCTCATATATCCTCTTTAGATAAATATTGTAAGCTACGGTTAGTAACGTACTGATTTTAAAGAAAGTATTTTATTTTAAGGTTTATGAAAATAAATAGCCTTAATGTTTATACCCACACTGTTTATGACACCCAACAAATATTTCCACTTGTCTTGCACAATAACTCGCTTTAATATTGACAACTTATTGCTTCAAAAATTATTTTCAATTTTAAAAATTAGCTTTACGGCAAAAGCAATCACTCTTAATTGACTTATTATCTTCAAATAACCAACGCGACTGAAATAAAATTCAAAAATGTAAACTAGTACCTTCATATAATAAAAATACAGTTAACTTCCATTTGTTGAATATTTTTCTTGTTTGTTTTAAATACGTTTTAATTTTGATCTTAATAAACATAAACAACGAAAATAAGAATGCAGTTCATTTGGAATAAGTTCTTATTTGATTTAAATACGTTTTAACTTTGATCTTACAACTTAGATACGATTCCGTTAGTTTCCTTTAACTAAATCGCATACTTATTTATTTTTAATAAGATTTCCCTTTAATATAAATACATAATGTATAAGTACTTACAATTAAACTATGAAATAAAAAAAATAATAGAAATTTCAAACAGTTAGCTTCCACATAAGGAATAACATTATGGTTTACTTTAAATGCGTTTACTTAATATTTTAATGCATTCAATTTTTTAAGCGAGAATATAGATAAATTGATAACTACCTCGCAATAATTAAAATTTACTGGTGCAAATATGCTCGCACTTTGATTAAAAATAAGTTCAAATATATCGATAAGTTAATATTAGAGAGTTATGTTTTAACGCTGCTTTAAACATTGAGACCTATAATTACATTACGTTTCTACTTTGTTTCAAGATATTTTGATTTTGTGAGTTTATCGTTTGAATTTCATGTTTGAATTTAATATAATTCATTTTTAATGCATCAAAAGTATAGAGGGTATTCAAATCAATGGTGCCATTTTTTCGATTCAAAAATCTTAGTTATTTACCTAATTTCGTAAAAGCTTTTCGTATTTGATACAAATCCTTTTTAAATAAATTCCAATGCGTCTTTCAAAACTGAATGCATTTTTAATTTTAATACGGGGCTATTAAAATCTAGGTCGCAGTTTTTTTCTGAGTGTAGGTGAAGCGTTGTTGTTGTACGCAACGGTGTGTGTGTGTGAGTGCAACGAAAGAATGAACTCAATGTAGCGACGACGACGCACGTGACGGAGATGCCTTAGAGCCAGGCGACCAAATATGTTCAGCCTGTCTACTAATTCGAAGAGAGTCAAAAAACAATGACGTAGCTACCAAAAATATAACAGAGCCAGGCGACCTGGGAAGTTCAGCCTGTCTACTGTTCGAAGAAAAAAAATGGGAATAACTACTTCCAAAATGTAGCGGAGCCAAGCGACCAAAAGAGTTCAGCTTGTCTACTGACCAACGTAAGAAAGCAAATTTGTTCGGACCAAAGTAAAAATAAAGTAACTCCAACTATCGTTGTATGTTTACTCTTTCGCTTTATTCGAACGAATGAATTTTGTTACAAATTTGCTTCGCCTTTTATACTCTGAGCTGGAGTCTTTTACAGTTACAATTTTAATTTATAGTGATGTGAAAAAAAATATTCTACGTTAAATACAGTGTTGTGAAAAAAAAAAAACGATTAAAAAATGTATACATTATTTCAAAAGGTAGATGTTACAAAATTATTTATATTATTTAAAAAAGTAAATGTTAGGATGTAAGATGAATATTATAGATGTTAAGATTTAAGATGGGTGTTACATAGGTATTTTTCTCAAAAACGGTGCCTAGAATTTTGATACAAAATTTTTTTCTTTCAATTAATTCTTATGATCTTAAATTTAATTAAAACAAATTTGAAATGAAAATATTACAGCTTGTACCTACCATAGAACCATTTTTTCAAATTTTGAATAACTCCTTATCAACATAACGGATTTTAATGAAATTTTTTATAGAGATGCTTCTAAAAAATTTAAAAAAACATTGAATTTCAAAAGTTAAAAAAAATATTTTTTGAATTAAAAAAAAAAAAAATCATTTCTCTTTTGGAAAATTCGATATTTCAAAAACGGCACAATATTTTTTTTGGAAATTTAATTTTCATTCGTACAGTAATAAAAATTTAAAGTTGGCGTACCAAATTTTTCTCTTAAAAATATTTTAAAAATATTGTATATAAAAGCTTATTTTTTTAAGAAACCACTACATCGACTTATAATTTTTGTTCTTCCATAAATTAATATTTGCATAGCTTTCTGTTTTTGTCTCTCACTACTAAAAGAATTTAAAAAATTAATTTTATCCTTATGAACAGTTTTCTCTAATAACATTCGTTTTTAAAATTCCTAGTCTATTACATAGGAGCAAGTTCTTGCGACCCAGTAATGCATTTTATTTATAAAAATATTTCCAACAGATTTAAAAAAAAAAATATTTTCTTTAATTTCGAAAAAAAATTGTATTGCAATATCTTTAATTTTAAACTTGAAAACAAAGAAGAAAAATCAACTTCCCGGTTGAAAACGGGTATCTTTACACCGCTTACCATATTTTATATGGTAAGAGTCTGCAAGCATTTTGAAGGCAACACTCTTTTGGGAATGTGCTGAACGAAATCTTGAAAGTAATTCCCAAATATGTAGCTGCAATTAATCCACTGAACCCCTATCATATCATCTCTAAGTTGGCATGGGAGTTGCGAATCTCTGTTTTTGATGATTCGTCTAAAAGCCACTTTACACGATATTATAAGTCATATGCTTTCTCATATGACCTGTCAAAAAAAACAAATCAAATCGTTTGAACGCACCCATTAAACGCATATCACTTCTCAAACGAAAAAGCATATGACTTTTTTGACATTAGGACTGTAGCTAATTCCATTTGAGAAGTCATACGAGATTTGTTGTTTTCGTGGGAAACATTGAATGGAGTGTTGACATTTGAATACAAAATATGGTAAAATTCTGAAAAGGTAACTATGCATGCGGTTTTTTTTAAATATTTCAGATCTCATTAACATATATACTGTAAAATTTTGAATTAATACAGCTATCATTGTTGATAAAACCACTGCCATTGCTTTCTTTTTGTTCTCCATCATGGAATAACGACACAAATTTATTTCAGTTTATATTTTATATTTATTTTGGATTTTGGTACTCTGAAAATCAAAGGGAAGTCATAGACGTGTAAAGCATAGATAAACCAAAACGGTATGACTTGACTCGAAATGACAGGTCATTTGATAAATCATACAGAAAATATGATGACAGGTCATATGACTTCTATTATCGTGTAAAGTGGCTTTTAAATTAGACTCGAGAGCGAACTGATGAGCGTTCCTAACGAAGAGGTTATCACTGATTGAGGGGAAGAATAGAAGTATCGAGTGAGAATTGTTTTTACTCGACTTTTAAACGCCTTATATCTAGCTTACAGCCAGATTAGAGGGGGTGAACAATTTCTTACACCGATATAGAAATCCTAAGCATTTTGCATTTTTGAAGAATGTGGTCATTAAAACGAAGATCGTACCGAGTACCAAGGGCTTTTTGGTATTTTCGATGCAATTGCCATTCAAGGACAATGTCATAGGGGAACATTTTGCTTCAAAAACAATAAACATGATTGAGATTTTTAAGCATTGATCTCCACACGATTTTGTTTTCTTTTTTTTTTTTTAGTGTGTAAACATCTATGCCGGCGGTAATGTAAACCAAAAACGTGGGTTTAACGTATACGCTCCATGTAGAGCGTTGTGGTTGCACATTCTGCGTAACACATTACATTACGGAAGTTAGCTTTTAAGATTCTGTTTACATTGGGACTATTGCGTACTTAGTACCAACATTGTTCTTACAATTTCCCTTCAAGTAAGTAATGGATTATTGCATTTCATGTAATGCCCCGGGAAACGCATTTTCAGAGTTGAAATTTAAAAAAATCCGAAAAATATTGTTTTTTCTAGAAAATTCATTTTCAAGGCAATCGATTGACATTTGCAAGGAAATATTCCCGATACGAATTATCTGTCAAACCACGAAATGCCCAATTTTGAATTAAATATTCTACATACATCAAAATATAGATCATTCTCCATCTGTCAAGAAATGAACTTGATGACGACTATACGATGCCAATGGATTAACAATATCAGTTCTATCCGCTTATATTTACTTTGACTATTTCCATTTCAAGATGGAAGGTTTCAATCGGTTTATAGATCTTTGACAGAGGAAATGAGATAAAGTACAGAAACTTCAAAAAAAAGTCGGAGGATTTGGTTCAGTATGAACACTGTCCAATGTCCATAGCAGATAAGAGATATCAGGAGCCTGATTAGACGATTCTTTTTTTCAGTTATTTCATCTTTAAGAAATATTTATTGTGAGGTGAAGAAATTTAGCGGAATGAAGATTACGTTTCTACATCTCTCATACAAATTATCAAAAATGCGAAAACCAACAATACCGCTTACCCGACCTGTATGAAGTGAATATACCTGGCTATATTGAATCTTAAGTCCAACAAAACCGCTGGTTTTGACCTCGCTGCCGAACTATTCAAAGCTGGAGACGATGACTTGGTTTAAAGTTTGCCCCTGCTCATCTGCAAAATATGGTCGAAAGAAAGCATGTCCGATAAATGGAACCTCAATATTGTCTTCCCCACCCTCATGAAAGGAGACTCTCTGAACTGCGCCAATTACAAAGGCATAAGTCTTCTGAACATCGCGTACAAGATCCTTCGCCATATTATGTGAACATCTGAAGCCTTTCGTCAACAACCTGATTGGTCCATATCAGTGCGGCTTTAGACCAGAAAAGTTCACCATCGATCAAATATTCACATTACGGCAGATCTTGTTAAAAACCCAGAAGCTTCAAATCGACACCTACCACATCGATTTCAAAGCCGCGTATGATAGCATCTATAGGAACCAACTATATAGAGCAACGTATAGTTTTGGCATCCCTGACAAACTTAACCGTTTGTGCAGGATGACAATGTATAACGGACGCTGCTCCATCAACGTCGGAAAAGATCTCACCGATACATTTGATGTAAAAAAAGGTTGGAGGCAAGGCGATTCCCTGTCGTGCGAGTTCTTCAAAATCATTCTTGAAAGAATAGTGAAAAACTCACGCGTCAACACAAGAGGCACAATCTTTCTAAAGTCTGTCAAATTACTCGGATACGCCGACGACATAAACATTATTGGAAGAACAAAACGTGATGTCAGGGCGCATTTGTGAAAATTGAGACGGAAGCGAAGAAGATGGGTTAAGCGGTAAATAAGGGCAATACCAAGTATATCCTGTCATCAAGCAAGGACACACGACATCGACGACGCCTTGGACAGAACGTAACCAGAGCTATAATTTTGAAGTAGTTAAGGACTTTGTAAGCCTAGGCACCGCTATAAATTCATAAAATAATACCAGCGCTGAAATAAAGTGGAGACTAACTCTTGCCAATAGCTGCTTTTTTAAACTAAGAAAGAAATTGAGTAGCAAAGTCCCCTCTCGAGCAACTTAGTGTCCCCCAAAAAAATTCTCATCATTCCGGTCATTGTCTATGGTGCAGAGACATGGACTTCGTCAAAAGTGAATTATAGCGCTTTAGGATGTTTCGAGACGAAAATTCTCTGTAATCTTTGGTCCCGTCGGTATAGACGGAGAGTGGAAGGGAAGTTATAACCACGAACTGTACGGGCTCTACAGTGACACTGAACAAGCCAAACGAATCAAAGTCCGACGACTGAGATGACTCAAATACTCCGGCCCGGAAAGTCTTCGAATCCAATCCCTAGAGACGGTGTAGTAGAGGAAGATCGCGGCTCAGGTGGAGCACACAAGTGGGAGACGACCTCAACCAACTTAACGTGCGAAACTTGAGACATCTATAAGCTAGGGACCGAGCTAGCTGAAGAAGCTTGTTAGTTGAGCCCTTGGTCCACCCCGGAATGTAGCTCCCCCTTAAGTAAAGCAAATAAGGCATCGAAATTGAAAATGATGTAGTATTTCGTACATTCCTTAAAAATGACAAACGAAACTTAGTACCTTTGGGACATTGTAGAAATATTTGCCTTAATTTGCAGGTCTTTCTAGAGTGTTTAAACTTATTCCGGTTTCTGAAGAAATCGTTAAGACCGTCCCAGTTGTCTTTCTCGTATTGCAAAACGGTTATCTTAGGAAGTATTTCTGAGAAATCAGCAGATATCAAACTATGGTCTAATGGACCTAGAGGCGATAATACACTTGTAGCTTATTTATCAAGGTCAGAATTAAGAAACAAGTCTAGTGTGTTCGCGGTTTGACCTGCAATGTCAGTTATTCGAGTTGGCTTAGCCAAAAGTTGAATCAGGTGGTTTAACTCAGCAAAGATCTAAACATAACTTCCTTCGGGCGTTGTCTAACCAGAAAAGTGAAGCCAAAAAGAATTGTGGAAATTGAAATCGCCCGCAAGGACAACTTTAGACTGACGATAGTGACCAATTTCTTGGATGGAGTTGGACAGAGCATCAAATTATTTAAAAGTTGAATTTCTGTCCAATTTTGAGTCCCGCGATAAATGAAACAAGTATGGGTTTATTGACCGTTAGTTTAAACCACATGAAATTGAAGTTTGCATTTGAAGACAACCCATAGTGCTGAAAAATTTGGCACGCAACGTCATTCCTTATATTCGTGGCGAGACCACGATGGGGAATAATAAAGGCATCAAGTTATACCCATTCGGGGTAAATTCAGAGTGATCTGAATGTTTAGCTACCTTGGTTTTACTAAGTACCAAAACAACTGACCTGGTTGAATCAGATTTTTGGCCGAAACCATGCCCTATAAAAAATATCCTGACTCGGAATGTATAAATTATTGATGTTCCATGGCTTTGTTTTTCAAAGCAATTTTGTGAAAGCCTCCAAGCTTATCCCTACGTCAATCGTCCCCATAAAGTTAGAATAAACAAATTTTATCGATCTTATCAACTCTACTGCACGTTCGAAACAAATAAATCAGGTTGAAACCTATTAGGCCCTTAACTCTTGTTCATTAAAACCCAAAGATAGGTAAAGTTCGAATTTCTGTCAAGCCCGCCAAAGTGAATCTAAATCTAAATTCCAATTCAGTGCACGACTTAGCTGCCGATGCATGTTGTTTTAACCGACAATTTCTGACACATTACCGATACATATCGGCCTGACTCGATCAGAAACAAACAGAACTGACATTTTTAAGATTTTCAACGCAACGTGACCTCTTCTCATTACAATGCAGTTAAAGGCTTTTAATGCCATGTACTTATCGGCCAAATGCGTTCCCACAAATTGCCAGCGCATAGCATTTTTTCTAAGACGGGTCAGTGGCGACGAACGACGGCGGTGGCGGTGGCCGTGGAGCGTCTCATTTACATGTTTTCTGTTCCAACGGACATGGTTTACATATTTTACTTAGAAAACTCTGTTAGAGCTCTTTTAGCTTCATAACAAAAAAAAATTAAACACATGCGCGCGCCCACCATCACGATAACTTTACTGAGAGGTTCTACAAGGCCTCTATAAATTTTTACTTTCAAATTCAATGTCCAGCTTTACTAGACAGACTGACTGACCACACTACTTGACTACGGAAGTCGAACACTCAGTATCAATTGATGTAGGACTTTTCTTATTTATTTTATAAAAAAAATCTCAACTGTCTTTTACGAATACTCAAAACCAGAAAGGGCAATGTTAAGTTGTCAAAAACCTGTCGAAATCAAAAATTTGCAATATGAAAATCGCCTTTCACTGTTTCAAGCTTTGATTTTGATCCTTTTTTGACATGCCCAACGTATCAACTGCCAAAAATATTGTGAGTTAACTTAGGCTCTAAATTGATTAAACAAGATGTTTCACAAGTTAGCTCGGACTTAACCCCGAAACTAGGATGAAAAACTGACCCTTAGTTTTCGAAACTCCCTTTCAGGATGACTTCAACTCAGAAATATAATCTAACCAAATATATCAATTGACTCGGAGTGTATCTATATCACACCAGCTTGAGCATCCATGGACGTTTCTTCTTCAGAGGCAAGACCGAAGCACCTTTGATACCCCTAACACGCACATAATTGAGGCATAAAGCAGGTGGAAAATTACATTATACGCTCTCATTTAGGAGTCCCGCTACAGTAATTGTTATTTTATTTTGGATCTTCCTGTGGGTCGGCTGTAAATCTCCAGATCGTTATATCGCTACATTTAGTTAGGGACGGTTTTTCGTTGATGTTATGACGTCGGCGTCATCGGTGAAAGGCGTACCTGGAAAATAAATGAAATATTGAGATGAATTATCCAGCTACTTTAAGGTTTTATATTAATGTGTAAAATGCTTGCGATCACAAGGAAGGTCAGGGAGGGTGCCGGCCCCCGTGATACCATTCCATGCTATGTCATGCATAAAAATGTTAATTAATAAGATAAAGAAACAAAAGTATAGTATTACTTGTCGAAAAATTCCCAACTAATACCCGGAATTTTATTTCAATTAAGTAAAGTATTTTTCACAGGAGAGTTTTGAGTTGGCTCAAGGGGGGCAACGAGACGACGACGGACGGCTATGTCGGATCGTAGCATTTCATCTTAATTGTGTGGATCGTTAAATTAATAATAACTTGAGTAAGGTGCTGATAGGGAGCACAAAATGTGTGTGTATTTTTGTTTTCTATTGAAAAGGCAATTAATTTGAATTCTGTTTGCTCATAATAAAAAATAGAGGTTTTTGGGCATAAGATTTAATGTACCTACTTATAGCTTTACCTAAATAGGTATGCAAATTTCTAAAGTGATACGATATGTATCTTTTTTAATAGGTTAGGCCCTCAAGAGGAACAACAATACCTATGTTACCTGATAAGTTGAATATGGGTGTACCCATCGGAACATGTAAACTTATTTTGAAACAAGATGCTAGGACAAACCTAAGATGGACTTATAATAACCTTCTGTCTGCTGACAAAGCAGATCTAGCCAATGCTTGTTCTTCTTCTTCTTCTTCCTTTGTTTCGGCGCTGTTATGATCTCGATGTCGAGGGGATCATAACTCTCCCACGTATCTGCTTCACACTAGTGATCCGCCTGTGGGGTTCGCCGGGTTGACCTCAGAAATCGGCGGCAAGCCTCCTGGTTTTGTATTGTTCCATTTCTGAGGCCAACTGAATGCTGGTGTTTTTGCATTTGTTTGTACAAGCCAATGCTTGTTCTGAAGCCCTCTAAGTGTTTGATATTCTTAAGCAGATTGCACATCAGCTCCGTAATTTGGTCATAACCGGATACTGTTTTAGACAAGCCCGCAAAGAGGCTTGTCGTTTATTCAAACGATTTTTGTAGAATTTTATGAACGAGGAAGGAGTACAAAGGTGGCGCAAAATTAATCACCCTATCGGAAGGAGTTATAATTTTTGCAAATGGCGTCGAACGTCATTCATAGTTGAGATTTGTAAGCTAGTCAGCTGCAGACAAGCAATGGATCGCTATTTTCCACAAGAGCGTGGAATAATTATGTCGATTTTTTTTACCAATAACCGGTCGGTGGTGTTAGCGCAGCGTGAATTTGGGCCTCGATTTCCTAATCGTGTCGTGCCAAATGGAAACACCTCCGGCGCTTAGCTGCTCGACTTGAACAGACTGGTCGTTCGGCCTAGAATATCGCGGCTGTGGCTGCCGATGTCACTGAGGACATCGGACCGTACAGCAAATTTTGCGTCGCTCACGGGGGAGGAGTGATTGGCCTGTATGTTTTTGAGGACGACATCGGAAATACGGTCACCGTTATTGGCGAACGCTACAGGGCCATCATAAACGACTTCTTACTGCCGGAATAGCATGAGCGTGGCTTAATGAACATGTGGTTTCAACATGACGGGGCAACCGCACACACAGCCCGAGCCACAGTAGATCTTGCGAAGGAAACGTTTCCTGTTCTTCCGTTTTGGCGATTTGGCATGGCCAGCAAGATCGGACGATATAATCATCTCAGACTTCTTTCCTTGGGTCTGCTTGAAGTCAACAAGCCTCAGACAATCCCAGCCCTTAATGAGAATATTCGACAGGAATGCTAACAGTTATCACTGGAAACCTTGCGGGAAGTCAAGGAAAATGCGATAAAACGGGCACAGATGCGTACCAACACTGGTGGCAGCTCGCTTCATAAGGAGCTCTAATCGGTTTAACAAGAAGGGGAAAAATCTCCACATTCACATGGTATTACAAATGGACGTTAGGGTGTGTAAGGGATCAATTCTACTTTTTCACTTAAATTGACAAGTGCGACAGGTGAAAATTTTCAAATTAAAAGCTATATCAATTGTCGAATTTCTGTCAATTTTGTAAAATTGCCTGAAAATATGTGAAAATTGCTGTAAAGATCATAAAAAATTGCCTCGAAGCATGCTCGCTGAAAGAGAAAAAATTCAGTTCAATAAGGAATGAAAGCTAATAGTAACAGTCTAGAATTCAACTTGATTCGTGCAGAAATGTACAGTCGAAGATACATCACGCCTCTTCACACGAAACCTGACTAGATAAGTGTGATTAAATTCAGATGAAAGTCAAGTGACCTCAGTTCCGAAATGTGTTTCGTCCAGGTACCAAAGTGGGCATATCAGTCAAAACCAAGTCTATGGAGAACAGCTATGGTAACCTTCATTCCCAAAATAGGGAAAAAAGATACAACCCATCCAAAGCCTTTCAAGGCAATAAGCTTAACGTCCTTTATACTGAAAACTTTGGAAAAGGTAATTGACAACTTCATAAGATCACAAGTGTTAATAAGTAGAGGCCTCCCAATCAGCGACAACACGCATATAGGGCGGACAGATAAACAGAGACCGCTCTGTTCGAACTAACAAATAAGATCGAAAAAGCCTTAGATGTAAAGAAAACAGCATTAGCTGCGTTCTTAGGCAAAAAGGGAGCCTTCGAAAACATACCCCACGAGGCTGTAGTCAACGCTCTTGTCAGGAAATGCGTACCCATCACCATAACCAGATGAATAAAAGAAATGAGTAAGGCACTAGAAATGCGGAGGCACAAGCAGGACAAAATATAGAAAATGTAACACAACAAGAGGCTGTCCTCAGGGTGGTGTATTATCACCCTTGTTGTGGGGTCTTTTAGTGGATGAATCGTTAGAAAATCTATCATTTCATTCGGTTAGTTTGAAGCAACTTTTGCGATTTTATCCAAAGAGGACTAACAATTACAAGGAAATGGTGTCTACCCGTAGAGCTATCAATGAGCCCCTCCAAGAAGACAATCATACCATTTACAAAGAAAATACATCTGCCACATATGGAACCTATCCAGTTTGCTGGTAAAATAATTGAAACGCAGAGGGACGTAAAATATCTAGGAATTATAATAGATAGTAAACCCCTCTGGAAAAAATACTTAAAAGCTACAGTCGGCAAAGCCACAAAAGCCCTAATGATTTTCAAGAGACTTGCAGGCAAGTCATGGGGATACAAATCGAACATCCTAAAGTGGATGTACACTATGCTGGTCAGACCCATCATTACCTATGGTGCGGTTGCATGGCGCAAGAGAACCGAATTATCAACTACTAGAAAAACCCTAGAAAAAGTCCAAAGGATCACGTGTATCTGTATCCCCTCTACACGAGGTTATCATAAGTGCGGAAATGGCAGGTATCATGATATTCTCAAAGGAAGGTTAGGTTAGGTTAGTTGGCTGACAGTTGATTTTGTCACCGTCACACTTAGATCAATGTAGATTCGTTGTGATACCCTAGGGTTTGTGACCCCTTGTATTGAAACCTGTGATAATCCTATATCGATCAAGCTCGTTAAGGGTATAGATGTGTTACAGCAAGCTTTAGCCTGAAATGTCAGAGGGTATTTCTAAAGTATTGCAATTTCTATCGTCACATAATAGCCTGGCTAGGGAGAGGTATACGCCTTTTCAGGTGGTATTTCTCTCCTTTACCTCCACTTGAGCAAGCATTCCCCCCACCCCCCTCACCAGGCCCGTAGGAGCATGTGCCTCCTTGCAACGCCTGGTAGATGAATTTGAAAAGTCAGTGTTTGGTGTATATGTTTGTTTGTTTGGTCGTTAGTTAAGTCGAAGAGGCTGTTTCCATACCAAAGAGGATTTTACCAATCTTAGGTAGAGGTGGCCCCGTCGACCCACTGATGCTCGTGTTCAACGTAGGAGTGGCAACCGCAGGTGAATAGGCGAGGTACCCATTATCCGTTGGTGCTGCTCTCACAAGGAACACGTGCGTCGTTGTCGTTTTCGTTCGTACTACACTATCGTACAGTAGTTGAAGGCGGTTTTCATAGATCAGGAATTCTCAAGCCATTTGGTATCATTAACGAATTTTAACATGATTTTGCTTGGAATGTCAGAGAGCTCCTCGAAGTCGCTGAAGAAGTCTTCCCCTAGATCTCTGTTTCTTAGATGATAATAGCGTAGGGCAGTGACAAAGGTAGTGAGGAGTGTCCTCATGTAACTCCTCGTCACCGCATCGTCTGCATAAGTCGTCCATACTGAGTTTCATCTTTTTTCTTGTGATAACGGAGTTGGTTGTGATCTGTGATGATGCCCACGAGAAGATAAAGAGACTTTTTATTCAGTTGAATGATAACATCGGTCTTTTGTTTACTGAAACTAGGCCATAATTTTCTGGTTATATAACAGGAATCGAGAGAGTTCCATCTATTGTTTGCTAAGGCTAGAATTTTATTCTTGATTACCTGTTTAAGATTACAGGGTGGGATTTGAACTGTTGTGTCTGCTTAATTAGGATCAAGTGTTGATCCTATTCTTGCCAGCTCGTCAGCGCTATCATTTCCTGGAACACCACTGTGACCAGGAACCCAGCAGAGTCTAATCTTATGCTGTGTACCAAGAACCCTAAGCTCTTCACGACAGTAAGTTACAAGCTTCGATTTGATTTCAATGGCTGAAATCGCTTTTATTGCCGCTTGTCTATCAATGAAAAAGGTGATATCAGCTTGTGGTATTGCCATCATTGAGACTTGTCTAGCAGCTTTCGTCACTGCCAGGACCTCAGCTTGGAAGACACTGCTGTAATCAGGAAGTCTGAATGAGGTGGATAGTCCAAGGGTTTCTGGAAAGAATCCTACACCAACACCAGTTTCCGCGTTCGAGCCGTCGTCGTCGGTATATATAGATATCATCGATTCGCAGGTACATGGCTCGTTGATTTGCCAGTCATCTCTGCTAGGAAAGGAGGTCTTGAACCGCTTGTAAAAGTCTAAGTGTGGTGTTATGCAGCCAGGACATACTCTATTTCTCGTGTATTTCTATAGAATCTGCGCATTACCTTTCGCACTATGTCGCTTCAAAGGAAGGAACTGGGACAGGCAAAATCATTGGTCTCAGAGAAAAGCACTTAATCAGTAGGTCCACAGTAACAAACCTTCTCGACATCCCAAGAGACGGTATAATCAAAAAACAGAATTTTGAGAAAAACTTTTTTACAGAGCTAAGTAACAAAAAAGATTGGGTAGGAGAAGAAACAAACTACACTCTCGAAACAAATACCGTCAAGTGTTACACTGATTGATCGATACCGATGGGGCAGTCTACCAGCATTTTCCAAGCGGAGGTACACGCCATAGGGAAATGCGTGCACGGTAATCTCGAAAGAAACTATCGTAACCAGAACAATGCCATCATGTCAGCTAGCCAAGCTGCAGTTAAGGCTCCATCAGCTCTTAATTAGTGTGGGAGTACATAATTAGACTAAGCGAACTTGGCAAACATAACGGGGTCACACTTTATTGGGTGTCTAGACTCTTGACCTCTTCAGCAAAAATAGGCGCATCAACCCACTTAATAGGGCCTGAGCTATAAGTATAAAAAAAGATACACAAATTGGTCTGAGATCCACAGGTACCGATGCTACCAATGCTAGAGTATCATGGGAAAACTCAGAATGCGAGAAAGTAGTAGCTTATAACTGACAGATTTTTCACATGATTTGGTCCAAGAGTTATCAGTATTTTAATTTAAGGTAAGTTCAATAACCTTCCACACAATTCCACGAAATTACATGACAGAGGCGTAACAAAAAATGTACCACATCCAAATAGAGATGAAGAAATCCATTTTTCGATCTTCAAAATACAATTCCAAGGTCATGGAATTCCTGATCAATCATCAGAAAGCTTCTAAATGACTTGAAATATTACAGCAATCGTTTTACTGGTGATCTGATGGCATTTCTTAGGGGAAGTGATAACTTCGAGATACTTATTCTTCTATACCAAGTGTGACATTGTCTCAGGTCCATTTTTCTAGCGTATCACCCAGGTCTGTTTCGAAAGATTATTTCTTTCGATTTGCATGGTATTTACTGTGAGGCTCCAGAGACCAAAATATAACTGCAGCTTATTTATCATCATATATTATTTATTTACTACATATAAAAAAGCGTGACCTGGCTTACGAACGCTGGAAAAAACACAAAAGAGTTGCTTTAATTCGTTCCACTAATCTTCGCCAAACGGGGTCTAACCGTCTTTGAGTGGAAAAATCCTTGGAACAACTTACGCACCATAGGTCTGGGTAAACCGAAAGGTCGGGTTTTCAACAATATTGACCTAAACGCTCTCAACGATGAATTTGTAGCTCTTCCATTTTTGTCGAACGAAGCGCGACCTACCTTTCAACAAATTATTTCTTTAGTTTAATTCCTCTGAATCTACCAACAAGTTTAAATTTTCAGGAATTCGCCAAGTTGACGTAGTATAAAGCATACTCTCTGTTAAATTTAATGCCGTGGGAATTGATGGTATCCACCCTAAATTTCTTAAAATAATATTGCCTCCTGTACTGCCTCATAACATTGCCTTCAAAACTATATTAACAACAAGTGCGTTTCCCAAAGCATGGAAGAAAGCCAAAATCATACCCGTTCCTAAGAACTTAAGTGGTAAAGATTTTCGGCCTATTTCCATACTCCCGTTTTTGTCGAGGGTTTTTGAAAAAATTGTGCAGGAGCGAATTAACTCTTTTTTGAATACTTTCAACATGCTTACCCTTGCGCAATCTGGATTTCGAGAAAAACATATCTGCACTTCCACTTTCTAAATAACCTTTCTATTACTACTTGATTTTTCACGAGCATTTGATACCGTGTCGATCATTCAGTTCTCTGCTGCAAACTTTTAAATAAATTTAATTTTTCACTTACTGATACCAAACTTCTATTTTCTTATCTTACCGGTCGAGAACAAGCTGTTTTTATAAATAATGTTTTGTCAAATTTTATAGCTGTACCTTCCGGGTACCTCAAGGTTCTATCTTGGGGCCCATTCTGTTTTCCCTATATTTCAACGAACTGCCATCTGTTATAACCAATTCCTCTATTCAGCTTTATGCATGACGCTCAACTACACATAAGTTGTCCTCTAGGACTTATTGCAGATTGTGTAAGCCGAATTAATTCTGATCTTGAGAACATCGCTAACTGGTCCAAGAAAAATTGTCTTTTACCTATCTTGAAAAAGTCAAAGTGTATTGTTATTTCAAAAAAACCCTGTGTCCACCTCTTACTTTCCGCCAGTTATTTGTACTTGCGACTTATAGGTACTATAAGGCAAGTTATGCATTCGTAAAAAAATCAAACTCGAGATTTTGATCAAAGTTGACATTACGATAATAGCGAAGACCAAAAAATTGGGTCTCGAAATTCTGTCTGTCTGTCTATCGGTTCGACTAAAGCCTAAGCGGATCGGCCGATTTTCTTCAAACTTGGTTGGTATGGGTTTTAATTTTTTCTCCCCACACTTTTTTTTCTTCTTTTTTTTTTAAGACCAAAAATACGATTTTTTTTCGAAATTTTATAAATATTTTTTTTTCTCAAAAACTGTCCTACAGATTTTTTTTTAAAAAAACTTCAAAAAATTTCATTTAGTTAAAGCTACTAACGGTTGAAAAAAATTTTCCAAAAAATTGTTATTTTTGGTACCCCCCTTGGAACCATTTTTCTGATTTTTGATTTTATCAAAAACGGGACAATGGATTTTGATCATTTTTGTTCTGCTAAAGGTCCCCAATAGTTTGAATATTATTGTGAATTGAAGTTTTCAAAAATAATTTTTTTGGATTTTTAAAAAATATTTCAATTTTTTTTTTGAAAACTCAATATTTCGAAAACCCCATGATAGATTTTTATAAAACTTGGTAAATAATATAATCTACAAGAAATGAGAAAAAAAAAATATTTTACGTAAAAATAACGGTATCCTCCATACAAAAGTTAAAAAATAGTTTTCGAAAATCGTATTTTTCTCGAAAACGGTTCCGAGAATTTTGTTTAAATTTTTTTCTTTCCATTAATTTTTAAGATCTATAATTTAATAAAAAAATTTGAAATCTAGATATTATTGACTGTACACTCAGAAAAAAACTGCGACCTAGATTTTAATAGCCCCGTATTAAAATTAAAAATGCATTCAGTTTTGAAAGACGCATTTGAATTTATTTAAAAATGATTTGTATCAAATACGAAAAGCTTTTACGAAATTAGGTAAATAACTAAGATTTTTGAATCTAAAAAATGGCACCATTGATTTGAATACCCTCTATACTTTTGATGCATTAAAAATGAATTATATTAAATTCAAACATGAAATTCAAACGATAAACTCACAAAATCAAAATATCTTGAAACAAAGTAGAAACGTAATGTAATTATAGGTCTCAATGTTTAAAGCAGCGTTAAAACATAACTCTCTAATATTAACTTATCGATATATTTGAACTTATTTTTAATCAAAGTGCGAGCATATTTGCACCAGTAAATGTTAATTATTGCGAGGTAGTTACCAATTTATCTATATTCTCGCTTAAAAAATTGAATGCATTAAAATATTAAGAAAACGCATTTAAAGTAAACCATAATGTTATTCCTTATATGGAAGCTAACTGTTTGAAATTTCTATTATTTTTTTTATTTCATAGTTTAATTGTTAGTACATTATGTATTTATATTAAAGGGAAATCTTATTAAAAATAAATAAGAATGCGATTTAGTAAAAGGAAACTAACGGAATCGTATCTAAGTTGTAAGATCAAAGTTAAAACGTATTTAAATCAAATAAGAACTTATTCCAAATGAACTGCATTCTTATTTTCGTTGTTTATGTTTATTAAGATCAAAATTAAAACGTATTTAAAACAAACAAGAAAAATATTCAACAAATGGAAGTTAACTGTATTTTAATTATATGAAGGTACTAGTTTACATTTTTGAATTTTATTTCAGTCGCGTTGGTTATTTGAAGATAATAAGTCAATTAAGAGTGATTGCTTTTGCCGCAAAGCTAATTTTTAAAATTGAAAATAATTTTTGAAGCAATAAGTTGTCAATATTAAAGCGTGTTATTGTGCAAGACAATTGGAAATATTTGTTGGGTGTCATAAACAGTGTGGGTATAAACATAAAGGCTATTTATTTTCATAAACCTTAAAATAAAATACTTTCTTTAAAATCAGTACGTTACTAACCGTAGCTTACAATATTTATCTAAAGAGGATATATGAGATGCTATCACAAGTGTTGATTTAAGGGGGGAATTCAGGGAAAAGCTTTGTTTTTGGCGAAAACCCATACAGTATAGATCAGAAAATATCATTATTTCCCACTGAAAAATATACGGTAAGGTAATTGGAAACAAATTTAATTATGCTATATTACTTTCACAAGCCCTATCACCTGAACTATCATTGTCAATATCATTTTCAGGATTACTATTTTATTCCACAAAATAGACAAAAACATCCAAGTGGAAAATTATATTGAAAATAGCCGCTCGAAACGTTCAAAGTCAAACGAATGATCTTCCATGTCCACTAACGATCCCTCTGAATCTGAACTCGATTGCTGTAGCTGTTAAAACAAGCTTAAGTTGGCATCGTTCGCATTGGGAACTTAGTTCAAGAGAGTTGGAGAAAAACTTGTTCACTTCGGCATGCAGAAGGAATTAAAGGAATTTTTAAAATCTTGGCCGTTATTTTCGGACTCAGAGCTGGTATATTTTTTTTTAAACACTTGTTAAATTATAAATCTTTAAAGCACTCAAATCCGAATTTAAAGATCTATTACTCTTTTAATAAGCATAAGCTGCTTTTTTTGAAAGTTTAAATCTATTTTAAATATTTACAAAAAAAAAAGTAAATTGAAAACGGCTACCATTTGCGACTTTTTTAATAGATTAAATAAACACATGTCAAGGAAATAAATCTATTTAAGATTATACATATTTAAAAATAATTAACTTGTGTTGCTTATTTCTAAATAAATGAAATTATTATATTTAAACTGCAAAATCGTTTTTTTATGTTTCCTCGTATCTGTACGCTAAATAGGAACATTTACTCAAATATAATTTATGCAAAATAATAAACATACATAATTAAAATTTTACACTTTTGTCAACGGAGATGACATCGATTCCAAAACTTTAAAATTAAATATTTCCAAATCATTATATCATCTTAAATATATTTTCAAAGCAGAAAATGTAATCAATTGTATGAATCAAGTCATTGATTTGAAAATTTTGACATTTAAATCCAAGCGGTATTGCTTTTTATTTAAACTACTTATTTGTTTCTTTCAAAATAGAACCTTATTAAAATGTATTGCTTATTCGCTTTAATTTTAAGTCGAAACCCCTTTGATTTGAAAACATTTGGTTTGTAATCAAACTACTAATTTGTTTTATTCAAAGTAGAATCTTATTTAAATATAATAAATATTGACTTTAATTCACGATGAACAAACATTTGAAATAAACTCTAGCCTTACTTAAATCAAAGCTAAATGTGTTTAAAATAAAGGGAATATTTTAATAAAAATATTACGTCTTTTACTTTGACTTAAGTTCGTAAAGCACTTATTTTAAAGAGACTTTTGATTAAGTTTTTTTTTTCAAATATGTACTACTTTGATTTTAAAAATTCCATGTTCGGTGCCAAATTGTTTCCATTTTACTTTGATTCAAAGTATTTTTTTTTGATTCTACAATGTTTTTTGGCTCAGTGTATCTACCATAGAACGATTTTTTTTTTAATTTTGAATTTCTCATTATCGGCATAACGGAATTTAATGAAATTTTTTATAGACAAGCTTCTAAAAATTTTAAGAAACATTGCATTTCAAAACTTAAAAAAAAAATATTTTTTCTGAATTTTGAAAAAAAAAAAATCTAGTTTTTTTTTTGGAAAATTCGATATCTCAAAAACGGATAAATATTTTTTTTTGTAGATTTAATTTTTATTCGTAGATTAATAAACACTTTAAATTTGCGTTCTAAAATTTTTTTTCTTAAAAATGTTTTAAAAATTTTGTATAAAAGCTTACGAGTATGTATGTAATATGTCTCTACTGCAAAGAATCTTGGAATCACTTTTAATAATACGTTGACTTGGTGTAACCATATCAGCTAAGCCGCAGGAAAAGTTTATGGTGTACTTCGCTCCGTATGGACATCTATGTAATACACTCCAATAAAAACTCGAATTATTAAATCACTTATTATTCCAATTTTGACCTACGGATGCGAAGTTTTTGGGATGTGTGATGCCTCCTGTAAAAGAAAACTTTAACTGCGCCATCAGATACGTCTTCGGCCTTCGTAGGTTTGATAGAATATCTCATTTTTCAAAGATAGTGTTAGTGTGTGATTTAAAATTTGATGACTTGCTTAAATTTCGATCGCTAAACATGCTCTTCAACATACTCAAAACCCAACAACCTCCTTTTAAATAGAATTACGTTCTGTTCTTCCACTAGAACACCGCAGATCCTTCAACAGCGATCTTCTTGTTTGACATCTGAACGTCAGTTTTTCGTTAACACTATCCGTCTCTGGAACTCTCTGCCGCGACATATGAGAGATATTGCAGGAAATAGGAGATTTCAAAAAGAACTCAAGGTCAATTTATTAAATTGAATTTTTTTTTCTTAAAGAAATATTCCGCTAATATGACTTTATCGCCTGCATATTTTTAATTTTTAATTTTGGTGGGGGCAATACCCCCATTTATTAGGCTTAATAAAAGCTATAACTTAATCTAACTTAAAACTAAGAAAACTTATAGCTACGAATTTTGGTTAGTGGCGGAATTGATTCAAGAAACGGAGTTTTAGGCAGGGGGTACTAAGGTTAAAGTCGAAGGTTATTGGGTTTGAGTTGACATCCCTTAGCATACGTGAGACTGGTTCATTAGAGCCATAAGACGTACGGTGGGTGGGTATATAAAAGAGAAGGGGATTTCGTATGTTGCGGGAGTTGGTATAAGGAAGATGGAGTTATAAAGAGTTATACAGTCAATAGAACCTGTAAGAAGACTATGAATGAAGCGAATTTCATAAGTTTTTCTTCGTTATTCTAGAGAATTTAGGTTAATTAGTTTAAGGTGGTCTAGGTTTGTAGGTAGGATTAGGGGATTGTTCCAGGAAAGTCCTCGAAGAGCAAAGCGAAGGAATCGGCGTTGGATACTCTCAATTCTGGCGATGTGGACTTGTTGGTAGGGGGACCACACCTGACAGGCGTATTCAAGCAGGGGGCGGTAACATAGAGGGATCGGGTCACATATGGGTTGGAGAATTCCTTGACCTTGAGAATCATGTCGTCATAATGGGAGATGAAGTTAAGCTCCTGATCACATAATATGCCGAGATCACGTGTCGAGTTAACGATAGATAGGGGTTGATTATGAAGAAAATAGATACGGGGAGTAGATTTTAAACGTTTTCGTGAAAAGGTGATTGAGTGGCATTTAGTGATATTTAAGTCTAAGCAGTTTTTGAGACACCAAACTGAAAAATTATTGAGATCAATTTGGATAAGAGTAGAGTCCTATGCAGAAGAAATGGTTTTGAAAAATTTAGTGTCGTCGGCATAGAGAGTTATAAAGGAATGTTTGATGACCAATTCAATATCATTAATAGTAAGAATAAAAAGGAGAGGCCCTAAGTGGCTGCCTTGAGGGACTCCGGACGTGGCTAAGAAAGGATAAGAGGAAGTGGATCTAAAACGAATACTGTAGTAACGGTTTTCCAGATAGGAAGGAATCCAATTTAAAAGAATGGGTTCGAAACCGAAGGTGGATAGTTTAAAATGGATAAGTTTGTGGGATATTTTATCGAAGGCTTTACTAAAATCAGTGGAAATGACATCGACATCTTTACCATTCTCTAAGGCAGAGAGGGTAAATGACACAAATTCAACAAGATTAGTGGTAGTTGATCTACATTTAAGAAAGCCATGTTGTATGGGAGAAATGAGGGATTTACAGTGAAAGCTCAAAATTTCATGAAGTATGCTTTCAAAGAGTTTGGGGATACAATAATACTTTGATGTTTACACCAGCAAACGCTATTCCTCCCGGCAGAGCTAATGGAATGTCATTCATGAAAAGTGAAAAAGTAATCGGCCTTACTAACACACTTGTTTTCTTCCAGTAGACATTTGAAACATTTCATTACCATCCCATACCGCTGTCATATTATAAGTATTATTTTTAGAGCCGTTTAAGATTAGTCAACAATTCTGACGAGTTGCCTAGTCAGCTTAGTTTTTTGTCAGTTGAGTCGAAAGCCGCTTTAAAGTCGATAAAAAATACCTACAACTTCTTCCTCTTGTCTAAATAAGACCTGGCTAGTTAGAGAGTATCATTTGTCGAATAATCTTTCGTGAAGCCTGCTTGGTACCCGCTGAGTTATTAGTTTTCCTATGACCAGTTTGAAAGCCTTTTACCATATGGCGTGATAAACTTTCGCCAGATCAATACCTCAAGTATCCATTCCCTGCTTTATAGCTTTGTTCCACTAGATATTAGAAACTCGCCAGGCACTGCAAGAGTTTTGTCCAGTACCACACTTTAAAACTGGACTAAGCTTAGTATTGATATATTTGGCCTCCGCTCATTTAGACAGACTCCCTTTAATAACTTTTTTGACTACCTTTCAGATACTGGGAAGAAGACTTATCCTATGAACAACTGCTACCTTTCTTGGTATTTTGCAAAAAGAGGCATTTATTTTTATTAATGGAATATGAGTCCAACCCAAAATTTGGTTACAAGCACTATTTCCTACTGCTTTAAAAGAAAATTGTTTTTTTTTTTAAACACTTAATCAAAATTTTAACGAACGATTTACCTCAATTGAAATAACAATTCATCAATGTAAGAGCATAAAATAGAAATGTTCACCATATACCTAAGCAACGAGTAGCAATCAAATTGTATCCCTTTCCTTAACAAAAATGTCTCCTTTGTTCAATCCATAAATTTTTCCAATTGAAAATAACACTCCGGTCTCCGCACAAAATTCATTAGCCTTGCAGTCATAGATTTCCATTGGAAAGGCCAAATTGTCATTGTCAAAAAACGTTTGCCAAAAAATACCCAGGGTACATATCCCTCGCTCAGGTGGTCTCCTTGTTCCATACACCAATTTCGTGAACTGCGCCTATATTCTGGATTGTTTGTACTCCCGGTTCCATGTGCATGTAGAGTCCACTAAGTAGCCATCGGGCAATAATTTTCCGATATAACGCACGATAAAGCGGCCAGCAAAAACTCCAAATTGAAATATGGCGCCCGGTCAGTATAGGCGCAGCCCTAGTTGTGGATGGCATGGCCATCGACGACGACGACAACGGCGACGTCACTCCATACAAAACCGCCTCGCCACGGATTCCGCTGCAGCAGTATCCATTCGAACACTCGCAAGGAGCAATTAAATGCTAAATCGGTTCGTAAATTAAAATTTAACAAGTGCAATACAACCACGCACGATAAAAGGCACACAGCAACATTTTGTTGCATGTCCGTCCACTTCTCTATCCCTCTGTATAGATAGGGTGCATAGCCACCGCGCGAAGGTGGAGATGAAGAGGCTCTATAAAGGCCAGCTCGACTCGACTCGGCTCGGGCTCTCTATCTCTCTTGCCCCTGATCCTGTTGATGCCACCACGATTTTATGGCACTGTTGCTGTGAGTAAATTATTTTGCTTTGCGAGGCAGTGCAGTGCGGTGTTTGCCCTCAAATAAACATTTGTTAAGATTAATGTTTTGTTTATTGCGTGAATTAAATTGCACTCGATTGGCATTGTCTGTCTATGGGCAAAAAGAAAGAAGAGCGCCGAGCTACGCGGGGCGTGTTATCGGCAAGCGCGGGTGCAGACTGCTTCGTCTTTGTGGAGCATCCAACACAGTTACGGTATTAACTTTGCTGGCTTGGTCATTGAGCACGTGAATTCAAAATTGAAATTCATCGGACGTTGCAATCGATCCTTAACTGTTTATTAGTTCACCCTTTAATGTTGACACCCACTTAAGTATTTCCGTCGAATACTGGCAACTGGCACAGGTGTTCAAATGGGAATTAGCATATCTCCATAATGTTGCTGTGGCTGATGTGTGACTGTGGCACACCCTGTCTGTTTTGACGACCACATATTCGCTCAGCAGAGGTTTAGGAATGTTTTTCAATTCGTCATATTATATGGCTGTTCTCAAGATTCGCCGAACATCAACATAGCTATACCTTATTACAATGTATATTATAGTATGATTTCTGAAAGGAACCAAAAAAGCACAGGGCTGTGCAAAGAATAACTTTTCTTTTGGCAATGACTGCCTCGCATTCTTGAACTCTGCGCCACCTCTTGCGGGAAAGTTAGAGATCCTCCAAGAGTTTTTTTTGTCATAAAAAGCAGCTAATCTTACCTTACGTTAGACTGTGCACATAGTTGTAGGTTCACTATAAATCTTGAAATATAACACACACGTAGGGATGGTTGAGTGTTATAAGCCACTAGGCCCAGGTTCTCCACGAGCTATCGCGTCACCAAATTTTTTTTATTTTTTTTTTAGTTATGTCTTATCTTAAAGAGTCACAAATATCAACATTTTAAGTTGTTTTTGGTTTTACATGCGTAACGTCTGGAAATTACTCACAATGATAGTCTCGCTTGAAAAGATTTTGTTCCTCATAAGCTCGATTATTTCCTTCTTTACTTTCGCCAGTAGTTGTTTTCCTAGCTACTTCATGCCATTTTATTTCGGTAGACCTTTGTATTTTTTTCACAGCTCTGTCCAATCATAATCTCCTCCGATATCACCCAATTTGTGAAAAAATGTTCTCATCTTAAATTTAGGAGGGGAAAACTTACGATAATCTTAAGAGTCTGAGATGAAATAATATCGCAATATTAATAAAACCGATAAGATCGGAATTCGAAATTTAGGAAATGTTTTATAATAAGCTTGAAATATCAAGTGAACTTTTAAACCCCAAAATTTCTGAAATATTGGAACAAATTTAAACATAATTTTAGAGAAATTTAAGTGCGCTTGATTTTTCAAAAGCAATTACTAGAGCTCGGCATCAAGCTCCCTTTGGTGGTGGTCTAAAATCTGATACTCATAAAATAATTTCTGGTGTATCCCAGGGCTGCATTTTGGGACCGACTTTCTTTCTCATTTTCATCAATGATCACCTGTCTGGAACTTTTGATCGAGAGAGATTTTTCTGCGGACACCTCCTTTTCTCGGACACCTTATTAGGTAATAACATATTTTTTTTTAAATAATGAATACATGCGTCAAGAAAATCTCGAGCATTGAAAAAAAATTTTTTTTTTGGCAATTTTTTTGGCCATTTTTGAGTCGCCATTTTTTGTATTTATAACTTTTTGGTCAAATTGTGGTAAATTGTCTTAGAAAACATAAAAACAATCTAGTTGCAACAAGTTTTTTGAAAATCGGTTCAGTAGATCCAGAGATTAACATGTCCGCAGTGGGAAAATGTGTTTTTTGATAAGTCGACGTTGGCGCCCTCTATAATTCGGCCAAAATTCGACAAACAAATTTTTTTTTGTACTCTTGACACATGTATTCAATATTTAAAAAAAAAGTTTCCGAGAAAAAAATTTACAAAAATCGTGAGTTTCTTGCGATTTGTAGACCGTACTAGTACCTTAAAAAATTAAATGTGAACTATATCCAACAAAGATTGGAAGATTTTGCCTGTGCCCTGGCATTCTTTCTGTATATAGGTTTTTTTATAATACAAACTTTGTATAACTACGAAAATACATCAGACGAGTAAAAGAATTAGCACTATTTAATTGGACTTGTTGAATTATTGATTTAAAATAGCAATTATTTTGTTTTCCTTAAACGGACAACTCGCTTATCCGGACAAACATTTTTATACTACTCGTACAGATTTTCGCTCAAGGAAAATTTTCATATTCATTTCGAGATCCAGGTTCTAATTTTTCTAATGTGGGTCTTGGACGACTACTTGTTCTTGACAGTTTTGTCTAATGGGGAATCAAAAACCTTCATCCTGTCTCCTTTCGTTGAAACAAAGCTCTTGCCCCATAGTCTGTCTATGAGCGGCACTAACGGTGCTTTCAGTTTCGGGTTTTGGCTTGTATACAATTACTCATACTAGACCTCCTTCGACGAAAACGAAGCTTAGTTTTTAGATTTTCTTCGACGATGCAAAAAATTAAGTTCTGGAATTCTGGAATGCTTTATCCGGGTCACGATTTACCTTCTATTGCATTGTTCAGATATTACAAGCCATTGTACACCGATACCTCTTTTTAAATACTCTCCAACTTCCCTAAGCGCACAAATTGGGTTAAAGCATTTCAAAGGTCGTAATTCCTCTTAATTGCGTAAATTGTATTTATTTTTTAATCTGGTTACTTTACTGCCCTTTTTATTTTGCTCACTCTAACCCATAGAAGAAATATTCAAAATTTATTGACTAAACTTTTTTGCAATTAAAAAAAAATTATACTCGGGATTCCGTCTGTCTATATGCCTGTCCGACCTAGAGCCTAAGCCTTTGAAGTGATTTTTTTCAAACTCGGTATGTACTCGTACTTTATAGGGTCTTTGCAAATTCCGCAGATGAGAAATGGATTTTCCAAAAATAACCCTGCCTGAAATGCGGTCGTTATAAAAAATCATATTAATATTATGTATCTTGAAATAGCATCTATTAAATTCATGACTGATTCGCCCGAACTTCCTCTTATGTTTAAGAGTCTCATATTTTAATTAATAGCTAGATGTTATTTGAGAGAAATGTTTAGAAACACAAAATTCATTTTTTTTTAAGGACTTAAACTATTCCTTCGTAGTTGTAGCTAAAAACAGAACGCCTTTTGTGACTCCTTCAGCAAATATGAAATTATGCAGAAACTAAAATTTAAAATGTTTAAAGCCTTTAAATAAGTTTTTATACAAAAGATTTTTAAGAAAAAAATTTTATATGCCAATTTTTAGTTTTAATCATTGTGCAAAAATGAAACTAAGACTCCAAAAAAAAATTTACCCTATTTAAGATATCAAATTCAATTTTTTTAAATCCAAGAAATACTGTTTTTTAAATTTGTTCACTAAAATTCAATATGTCAATAATGATAAAAGCCACAAATAAAAAAAAATGATGGGTACTATCAGTAATGTCTTATTTTATTATGGATCTTTAGGATTACACGAAAGAGACAAAAACCTTACAAAAATTCTAAGGCTAGGTGCGCACATTCAATATTTAGTTTCACAACTGCTTGGTTCGAGCAACTAAAAAGTTTGTGGTTTGACACAACTCTAAACGATTGCCTAAAATGAGTTCGCTATTTTGTGTAACATATAATTATATGCACCTGCGCGGACGTTCAACCAAATAGTTCATCTGTTTTCTATAAGCAACCAAACAGTTTTGCAACTAAAAATTGAATGTACGCGCCTAAATGTCATTTTCGAAAAAACTAAGACCGGTACCATTATTTTGAATAAAAGAACAATACATATTTTTGTAAATGTTAAGTTTTCAACAAAAAAAAAAAAAGTAGAAAAGTTTCAACCATTATCTACCTTTCACTAAATGAAATTTTTGAAATCTTTAAAAAAATAAAATGCACGACTGGGTCGCACGAACTTGCTCCTATTTAATAGACTAGGAATTTTAAAAACAAATGTCATTAGAAAAAACTGTTCATAAGGAAAAAATTAATTTTTTAAATTCTCTTAGCAGTAAGACACAAAAACAGAATGCTATGCAAAGCTTTTATATACAAACTTTTTTAAAGATTTTTAATAAAAAAATTTGGTACGCCAATTTAAAGGTTTTATTATTGTTCGAATAAAAATTAAATTAAAAAAAAATATTGAGTCGTTTCTAAGATATCGAATTTTCAAAAAAAGAAAAAATAGATTTTTTTTTTAAATTCAAAATATATTTATTTTAAAGTTTTGAAATGCATAAAGTAGGCGTCGTTTTCGAGAAAAATACGATTTTTGAAAACCATTTTTTTAAATTTTTTAACATTTGTATGGTGGGTACCTTTATTTTTAGTTAAAATAATTTTTTTTTCTCACATTTTAGAGACTATATTGAGAAACTTTTATTTATCAAGCTTAAAAGAAATCTAGAATGGGGTTTTCGAAATATTGAGTTTTGAAAAAAAAATTTTGAAGTTTATTTTAAAATCAAAAAAAAAATTTTTGAAAATTGGAAAACACAATTCTATTTAATTTTTTGGGGAGCCTTAGCAAAAAAAATGATCAAAATCGGTTGTACCGTTTTTGAGAAAATCAAAAAAAAAGGTTCCATGTTCCATTTTTGTGTTTTTATTTTTTAAATCTGTCGAACAGTTTTTGATAAAAACAAAATATTTAAAAAATTTAGAAAAAAATTCGTATGGCAGGTACCGTTATATTTGGTCTTAAAAGAAAAAAACGTGTGGGGGGAAAAATTAAGAATGATACCTACCAAGTTTAAAGAAAAACGGTCGAGCCGTTTTAGCTGTAGTCGAACAGACAGACAGACCGTCAGACAGAGCGACAGACAGACATACAGAATTGCGAGACCCACTTTTTGATCAAAATCTCGAGTTCGATTTTTTTACGAATGCATAACTTGCCTTATAGTAGGTACCCGGTTAAGTTACAAGTAAAAATGTGGAACAGTTTGTGAGAAGAAAAAACATTTTCTAAAATTTCTAAAAACTTGTACGACATGTACCGTGATTCTGGATCTGACAAAAATGAAAACAAAATTGTGTCGGACGGGAATTAAATAAAATGCACGACTGGATCACACGAACTTGCTCTTATGTAAAAGTAGCTTGGAATTAAAATACATTTTATAAATATAAAACATGGATTTAATGAAATAAATATGTTCAAATGTTTGGAATTGCCGTCTGATTAATCTTTTTAATATCAAAGTAATTTTGTATATAACAAATTTCTTTCAAATTTTTCTAGAACAAAATTTGGGATGCCAATTTTAAGTGCTTAGTAGTATAGATTTTAGGAAATAATTTCAAAAAATAATCGTTGACAAGATATTGATTTTTAAAAAGTAAATTGGAATTTTTTGTTTCAAAAAACAAAACAAAAATATTTTTTTTAATATTTTTATATAGAATATTATTTTAAACTTAAGGGGGCTCCTGGTGAAAATTTTTGGTTAAAATCATTAGAGCCGTTAACGAAAAAGGTAATTAATAACATTTTACCCCAATTTTTTTTTTTGTATAAAAATGTAGTCCATGTCCATAACAACACACTTAATTTTCTTATCAAAATCGCTGGAGCCGTTTTCGAGATAAATAAGATTTTGCAATACGGGTGTATGGGGGGTACCGTTAGTCTTAGAGCTAAACAAAATTTCAATTTCTCCTCTAGGGAATCAACAAAGACCCTTAACTACCGGGAACATTATGTAGGTCTAGTGGTTTAAGCTGCAGGGAGACGTACAGACATACAGACACACTGAATTATGTTTTTTGCGTTCTAAATTTTCCTTAACATTTTTATAAAAAAAATTGATATGCAAATTATTAGCATTCAATAAAATACATTTTATAACGTAATTTAAAAATTTAATCGTGTATCCGTTTTCAAGATATTGAATTTTCAAAAAAAAAATTTGTATTATTTTTTTAAAAATCCAAAAACTATTTTTTTCGAAAAAAGTTTTAGATTTTATATTTTAAAAGCATAGGAGCTTCTGCCTTAAGATTTTGGTAAAAATCGTTAGAGCCGTTAATGAGAAATTCGAAAATCAAAAGAACCGTTCTATGACCGGTACCGTTAATAACATTTCCCCCCATTTCGAATAAGTATTATTAGTCGTAGTCATGGGTGAAAGAAATTATGATTAATTATTTCTTAAGAAAGTAAACGCGGTAAGTTCCGAAAAACTTTATCTATTTAACATGAATAAACTCTCCTAATCACAATGTTGAGGTTATTTTTTTTATGAATACACAATCTGTTTATAAACATTTTTTTAAAGTTGTGAACATACAAAAATCAAAATTTTTATCTTGAAAACGAAAGATTGAACGATGGTTTTTTGACATTATTTCTTAAATGCATATTAAGGCTTTAAAATGGCATACTTTTTTTTTTGAAAAATTATAAAGGCATTTCATATACAGGGTGATTTGCATAAGGTGTGACAAAAAGCTAGGGCGTGTAGGTTGGACTTAGACAAGAAAAAAATCGTATGATAGGGGGGGTCTATTTCCCCCCGTTTAGGCAGGAGGGGCAATTTAAGAAAAAAATCACTTAAAACAGAAAAAAAATTATTAAAAAATAACGGTGATACCAACAGAGTAATGCTATAGCGTTTTGAAAAGCCACAAATACATTCTTTAATTTTGTTTTTAAATAAAGTTGTTCGAGTGAATAGTTTTTGAAAACTTAATTTTCAAAATCAAAATTTTGAAAAAAAAAATGAAAATTTTTGTAAACAATTTTTTTTTTCAAAAATTTACGTTATTAAGTATTATTTTTTTATTCAAAATTCAATGCTCTTTTTAATTTTTGATCAAACACAAAAAACCGGATGTCAAAATGCTTTGTAGTTTTTGAGAAAATCAAAAATAACAAAAACTACTTTTGTTCTAAGAAAAGCCTTTTATTTTAGTTTTTACGTTTTTGGATTCTTAGGTGAATTTACGATTGAAAGGATTAACTTTCTTTTTACTATTTTTTTAATTATCGTCTTATAAGCATACAATAATGTGGCAAGGTACTGGATTAACCATATTACATACATTTTTTCATTGAGAACACCTGCGTGAGAGCATTGGTTTAAAATTGACCTGCCACTTTTTTATTATGGCGGGGTCGGCTTGGCGACGCGACCTGTTTTGTTGTACAAATTATTTCTAATTTGAATGTCAAGTCGTCAACATATCACGATGTCAAATTACTCTCGTGCCGAATTACCGGATATGCATTACTGCTACGGTATGGCCCATGGTCGATGTCGTGAAACGCAAAGACTCTACGCTGAAATGTATCCCAATAGGAGGTGTCCCAGTCATACAATATTTTCAAGAATCCATCAACGTCTTCGAGAACACGTAGTACTGGAGCACCGAGGGAGAGAAACTTCATCTTCTGCATCAGTACACATAGAGGAAAGAATTTTGGGTATGGTCCGACGTAATCCCTCCCTTAGCACAAGGAGAATAGCTACTATGCTTCAGTTGCCCCAAACTAGAGTATGGGCAGTGCTTCATACCGAGCATTTACACCCGTACCACACTACACTAGTTCAGGAGCTAACCGCAAACGACAAGTTACCGAGAGCTGCATTTTGTCGAACATTATTGCTAAGAGATGAAACTGAACATAATTACTTTGGAAGGATATTCTGGACGGATGAAGCTCAGTTTACCAGAGATGGAGTAACAAATTTCCACAATTTAGATCACTGGAGTAACAAAAGTAGTTTTTGTTATTTTTGACTTTCTCAAAAACTACAAAACATTTTGACATCCGGTTTTTTGTGTTTGATGAAAAATTAATAAGAGCATTGAATATTGAATAAAAAAATATTACTTAATTACGTGAAATTTTGAAAAAAAATTGTTTAAAAACTAAATTTTCATTTTTTTTTTCAAAATTTTGATTTTGAAAATTAATTTTTCAAAAACTATTCACTCGAACAACTTTATTTAAAAACAAAATTAAAGAATGTATTTCTGGATTTTCAAAATGCTATAGCATTACTCTGTAGGTATCACCGTTATTTTTTAATATTTTTTTTTCTGTTTTAAGTGATTTTTTTCTTAAATTGCCCCTCCCGCCTAAACGGGGGGAAATAGACCACCCCCTCCCATACGATTTTTTTCTTGTCTAAGTCCAACCTACACGCCCTAGCTTTTTGTCACACCTTATGCAAATCACCCTGTATAAGAAAAATAATAAAATTAATTTTTTTCCAGAAATCAAATGCCAATTTTTTACAATAAATTTAATGCATTTGAACATTTTACCCTAAAAATATTCCAAATTCATGTGTTGGATATAAACAATTTTTGAATTCTAAAGAACTTGTTTATAAGAGCAAGTACGTATGTACGATCGAGTCGTGCATTATATTTCTCTCTGACTTTATAGTCCAGTCAAACGAACTTTCGACATGAGAAAAAATTATAAAGCACTGTAATTTCTATTTATTGTTCCTCAAACTCTTTAAAACAAACACAAACAATTTAAAATATTATCCCCCCCTTATTTGTGCCCTTTCATTTTTTAAACCAATCTATTTTATCTCCTTTTCGTCTGAGAGAAAAAATTTTGGTCCAATAATGTTCAAAAAAAAAAAGAATCTAAAACTATTAACTTCGTTTTTTTTTTTTTTTTTTTTTTTTATAATCTACCCGCGCTCAAGGGATTGTTTCAACACAGCGCGGGCGTGATGTTAATGAAGAGAAAGAAAGATAGGATAACGATGCACATTTGGTCAACACTAATGTCTGAATATCGTAATGGAAGGGAATTATTGAGCCGGGTAATGCATTCCACATTCGGGTGGTGCGGCTAGAGAAGGAATCTCTGAATCTATACCGAGAACTGAGAGCTCTTCGCCTATCCACAATGCAAGCGTTTGGAAGAAGCAATGGAAGGAAAAATATAAAAAATTTGTTTTAAAGCTTCAGACTCCAAGGTACTATTAAATTCAAGGATTTGCCGATGAGAAATTTGTTCTATAAAAATGCCACTCATAACAGTTAAAAAGGAATTTCAATAAGTAAAAATTTCGTTGCTTATGTGAGGTATATTTGTACTTGCTCTGTATGGAAATTATTGATTTTGTGTACAAACAATTTTGACACTCACAAATTTGTACAATATTTCACTTTTAAGATATTGATTAAACGCGGTTTTCAAAATGGTAGCCGCATCACCGAATGACAATACAATAATTGGGATACAGCCCTTACCCCATTGACCAATATCTTGTCAGCGGTTCTTCCTCCATAATATTTCAAACAGAATCTTCATGTCACTAGTTGCGATTCTCCGATGACAAATTGGACACAGAAGATCAACAAGTTTTCTAGTTAAGTTAACAATATGGGTTCTAACCGGCACACTCTCACTCAAGGTTAAGGGACTGTTATAGCTGCCTCAGAAGCATCATAATAAATACCAGTTTTGACAGAAACTTCAACAAATCAAATTCCTTATAAAGGTACGTACATTTTTCAATGACCATCAAGACGGCTGATTAAAATAACGACAACAAAGTCAATATCGTTTGAACTTCATCCATAAAACAAGATCGGAGAGTGAGTGTTTCTTAAATAAAATGATGTAGGCTGCTGACTTAATGAGCACTAAAACAAACAACGCCTATCAAAATAAATAGCCAAGAAGCCCAGAAGTTACATCGTCTTCCACCAGACAACTTGAGCTATTAAAATGAGTATTCCATTCCATCCATACGATTCTTCTAAACCAAACTTCGAATGTCGTCGATTATGACAACTTCATCGAAGAGCATAAATATAAGGTGTACCTGCGATGACTTATCCCACTTGGTAGCATCATTGATTTTCAATTACTCGATGCAAATGTTGTTGGACAACGCTATGGGACAACTATAGCGCCTTCTCAACGCATCGATCGTCATCCAAACACTTAAGCCTTCAACGCATTCCATACTGCTCTTGTGAGGCTCTTATGTTCCTACAACCATAATATCCAGACCCTTGAAGAAGCCAAATTGGAACGTGTTAAGTGGTGGACGTAGCTCTTGAAAAATCCGCTTTAAGCTCTACGGTTGGACTCAATGGGGTACCTTAACTCTTGTATCATTATTATCCATGCTAAGAGCGGATGTATGTATATCTGACAACGACCTGGTTATGGAGGAAGGCGTGAATAACCCGTTCGCATGTGTTATGATTAATGATTGAACAAGAAATTAAATTAATAATGTAATCAGCTACTTCTGCGATCACCTGCACTTTCTGTTAGCATCCCGTTGATGGTCTCTTGCTCGCGGATGCTGCATCTTACGCAAAGTGGAAGGATGTTTTGGTTACATTATGTGTGATTTGACTGGCACGTTGTTTCTATAACTTGCGATGGGGTGTGTTTCAGTACAGTAGAATAATGTTTAGGTAGTAGACAGTAGATGGCGGGGCATGATTCTCATGATGTTTTCGAATTAGTCATCATAGTCATTAAAAATTGCATTTACCTACAATGAAATCGGCAAAGGCGTGAAAGTCTGCATTTTTCATATCGAATTTCGTGTTAAATTCATTGGCGCAAATTTTAGTCGAATAAGTACGATGTAAAGACTGTTTTAGTATGAAACTAGGTTAAAACAACTATTTTGCTAATTTTATTCAAATATAGCATCATACTTTCTCTATCCTTTTATTAAAGTTAAAATCATCGAATACCTATTTTAATTTATTAGTATATCGTGCTAACTTCATATAACTCTTTGGCATTTACAAACGTCAAAAAATGGTCTGTTTACTTAGTTAGAACTGCCATTGGTTTAGGTGTGATCAGAAGCAATTTATTAAGAAAATTGCTTTAGTACGATACTAGTTAGGAAATGGTTAAAATTAAGAATGAGTTTGTAAGCCACTTTTAAGTTAGCAAATTGTACTAATACCTTAATAAATAGGCCGTTCTTAATTTTGCGCCATTGACATTATTTCCAAAAACCACAATATTTCCTGAAATTATTAAAAAATAATCTCGAAATTTTTTGGTCAAATAGTTTCTAAGCTTTTAGTCCCCAAAAAAAGGGGCCAAATTTAAAAAATTGAGTAAACGGATAGTTGTGTGAAGTTTAAAATGTGGCTCAAAATTACGAATTCAAATTTCATTGCAACTTTCAAGAAACTTGTTTAGGAAATTATCTACTACCTTAAAAAAAAGTCTATTTTCTCTAAGTAAAACTACTGAAACCTATGGGTACAGTAAATTTTCTATTAATTTTTTTTATCAAGCAAAGGTTTTTCTTTTAATTTTAAAAATTATTTAATTTGAAAACGCGAAAAGCAAAATCGGGAAAATGCATACATTTTAAAAATTCTAAAATAGAGATACGCCCTTTCTTGTAATATTCGAAAATAAATTTTAAAATTTGATAAAAAAAATTTCGACTTTCTTACTTACGGATCTACCGATTTCAATAAAAAATGTGCACAATAGCTCCTATGAATTTGAAATAATATTGTGTATACAATTTTCGAAAAAATGTGTTTTGGATTTAGCAAAAAAAAAAAACAATTTTGTTTTGAAAATTCAATATCTTGAAAAGGAGTAAGTGATATTATGTATAATGAAATAGTTAAAATTTAGGTTTTAAGTGGGCTTAAGGTCAATAAATAAAGGAATAAAGGTAATATTTATTCTTTTTTTTATTTTAAGAAATTTTGTATACAAAATAAATTTACTAGTAAAACTCCAAGAACGCAAACAACGATTTTTTTGTTTTTTATAGATAACATTTTTATATTCCAAAGAACTTGTGGATAAGATTAATTACCTGCCAGTCGTGCATGTTATTAAATCTAGACCTCCTTAATAAGAAATTTAATTTTAGTAGGTATCGGCTTTAATAAGTCAAACTGGTTAGCACTTGCTTTGTAATTTGAAAAATTGCAAAATTGTATATGACGTGTAAACATATATTATTTTTATATATTTTTTTTTACTTTAAGAGTCTCCTGGACTCTGCAAGGGTTTTAGGTTTTAACCTTGATTTATTTAATTTAATTTTTAATTGTCTCGATGATCACCCCCCCGGGGACCACTTTCGTATTACTTCAATTAGCGGGTTATATCTCTTCGTGAACTGGCTCTTCTCTTTTCTTGTTTTTCAAGATATGGGTCAGATACGCTCTTATTTTGTGCCAATGCTGTTCGTTTTCAAGCATTTTTGGGATGATATTTTCCTGACTTAATTCGCCGATGTTGCTTTGTACATAGGTCCTGGCGGTGGGTTTCCCATATGAGTCTCCAGAATATCTATTGGCGTTACTCCTGCAACTACCAGAGCAGCTGGTTCCGACACCGTGCGGTAGGAGCTGGCCAGCCGTAAGGCTCCACGCCTCTGAACCGCTGCCATCTGCTTGCGATACTTTTATAGTCGCAGCGAATCTGCCCAAATCTCGCTCCCATAAAGGAGAATGGAATGCGTTGTCGCCATCAGTAGTTTCAGCTTGCTTTCCGAAGGTCCACCTGTGTTTGCCATAAGTCTGCTTAGCCATGCTGTCACCTTTGATGACCGATCCGCTGCTCTCTTTATATGTTGCCAGTAAGAAAGTCTAGAGTCGAGAGTAAGTCCCAGGTATTTGACTACTTCTGATCAATTCGGGTGCAACCTGAAAATCTATATGTATAGGCATTCTTTTTCTGGTTATCAGAATTATTTCTGTTTTTTCCGTTGCTAGGCTGAGGCCATGTTCATTCATCCACCAGTGTACTCGACGCATGACCTGGTTAAGCTTCCACAGTGCCCTTTTCTGGATCATTTGCTGTAATCACAGCCACAATATCGTCAGCATACCCAACAAGAAAGCCGTCTTCCGGCATGTCCATACAGAGTATGCCGTTGTTTGAGATGTTCCAGAGGTCAGGTCCTAGGATTGAACCTTAAGCTGAACCAATATTCTTCCTTTCTTTGAGGCAGTCTCTGATTATTTTTTTAAGGAGATAATTTGGGATTTGGATTTTGGAACGTGTTTTCGAGTTCATGTCACTCCATCTGGCAGAATATCTTCCTTGTGTAATGGTTTCCTTGTTGTGACATATGGGTAGCATTTATCACTTCTTCGATTGATCCGATGTTAGAGCGCCCCCTACTGAAACCATACTGTTTTTCGGATAGATCTCCGGCTCCCTGGACTGCAGCTGCCAGTCGCAGTTTTATCATCTTCTCTAACAGCTTTCCAGTCGTATCGAGCATGCATAAGGGTCTATCTCTATATGCTGAGGGAGTGTTTGGGTCACCCTTTCCTTTGCCGATCAGCACTAATCGCTGCATCTTCCAGCTCTTGGGGAAAACTCCTTCTTTCAGGCAATGATTAAACATTATGAGCAGCAGTTGGGGACACGTTCGGGCAGTCAGTTTTAGAATTTCTGCTGGTATTCCGTCGGGGCCAGGAGCTTTCTTTTCCTGAAGTGAAGTAGCAACTTCCCCAAGCTCTTCAGCGTTAAAGGGTGGTATTTCTAGCTCATGGGCTAAAGCGGTATCGGATGGTCTATCGGAGTGAGTTGAAAAAAGTACGTTCACGATCCGTTGCATCTTTCCTGTATTGAGAGCTGGATTTGCTACCTGTATTCCGAGTTTTTGCATGACAAGTTTATATCCTAGCCGCCAAGGGTCTCAGTTTATGTCATTTCGTAGTTGCTCCCATTTATTTGCCGTTTATTTGCTCTTTTTAGCTCTGTTCTTTTTTTGTTTCTGAACTCCATAAGATCTTATGAAGTTGCTTCAGCACTTCTTCTCCTTCCTCTGGTTACTCTTCGTCTGAGTAAAAACCAAATTTATCGCAGTGCAGCTATTTCATTTTTCCACCAGTAAACGGGGTTCCGACGCCGACGTCTATTATTAAATTTACATCGCGTTTGAGCTGTATCATTTTTCCGGCAGTGGCTTCAGCAGTCCCTGTTGTTTGGAAGACAGCTGACTGCCTTTCTTCGATCGCCGAGATGAAAAGGTCTTCGTTGAGTCTGTTGAGACACCATTTCGGGACTTGTGTTTGATTTTGGTTTGCGTTTGTTTGATTTTCCGCAAGTTCGAACACGATATATTGGTGGTCACTGCCAGTATAGGCTTCAATGACTCTCCAATTTTTGACCCTGGGTATTTTTTATATAAGAAATCTACTAAATATTTTTGTACAAAAACTGGTATTCCAATTTTAAGTATTCAATAATATTTAATCAAGAAAAAATTACCAAAAGCGATTATTCTTCACTCATTTTTAAAGTATTGAATCTTCAAAAAAAATATTTTTTTTATAAGCCAAAAGAAAAAAGTTTCGAAAATTTGTATACCTACCTAAACAATATTATTCCTAATTTAGAGGAGCTTCTTATGTAATACAGTTGAAACTCGATTAACCGGGATGGTCGGGACCGAGCTCATCACGAATAATCGAAAATCCCGGATAAAAGAACAAGGTTTTTTTTCAAAAAAAAAAAAATAAATAAATAAAAAGAAATTGATATTTAATTCTTTTTTTTTTTATTAAAAAAAAAATAAAAACAAACATTAAATTATTCAATAAAACTTAACAATTCAGTACTTATTTTTGTTTATACCTACATAGATTTGTTTCTTTTACGGATAATAGAGTTTTGAACGGATATTCGAGTTTTGTATGTCAAAATTTTTCATCACGGATAATAGAGCGTCTCGGTTAATCGAATCCCGGATAATCGAGTTTGAACTGATTTAAATGTGGATTTTGAATGCGCTACTATTTTCTTGAACGCGGTTTCTTATATGGCTTGGATAGATTTGAAATTACCAACTAATTTATTGAAATTGAAAATGATTTTTTTTTTCTGAAATTAAAAGCCTAAGAAACATTCGAGGAAAATTCAAGTTTTCTGTCGAATCCGAATGGCTAAGTTCTTAAATTAAGTTTGGTGGTGCAACAGCTCGAACAGAACAGAAACTAGTGACTTACAACTCTCAACCATTCCTGTAAGTTACCAAAAATGGAGGGGACCTAAAATTTTCTGACGATTCCGAACTGCTAATGAGCAACACTTTTCACGATGAGATATACCCTTACATTATTTATCAATTCCTTGCAAGAGGCAGTGAAAAAAATTCCGAAAATTTGGTTATTAATGGTACAACTGATTTTGAAAAATTTAAATGATAAGGCTTCTTAAAGTCTGAATAATATTGCTTATTCAAATTTTCCAAATTTTTATTTTCTTTAATTTTAAGGTTTTGTTTGAAAACATTTCGAAAATCACAAGCTTAATTTTTTGAATCTCAACAATTAACGGTTTTTAAATGCTGTATATAGTATATAAATGTACAAAATATTATTTTATCTGAAAATATCTGTACCCTACACAAAAATGTTAAAAAATGGTTTTCTGAAATCGTATTTTTCTCGAAATCGATACCGTAAATTTTTGATTAATTTTTGTGAACTACAATTTAATAATATAAAAATTTGAATTTAAGACGTTACTGACTGTACAAATCATAGAACCATTTTTTCGTATTCTGACTTTTTCATTATCGACATAAAGGATTCTAATGAAATTTTGCATATCAAAATTAAAAAAAAAAAAATTTAATTTTTATTATTGCAAAAAATTCAAATAATATTTTTTTTTTGAAGATTCGAAATTTCAAAAATGTGTTAAAATGTTTTTTGGAAATTTAAACTTTGGTTTGCATAATCATAAAACCTTAAAGTTGGTGTACTTAAATTTTGTACTTAAAAATGTTTTAAAAATTGTGTATGCATTTTATTTAGTGAGATAGTGTCAGGATAGTGTTGTTTTCAAAATATGTTGCGAAAACTCTACTGATGAACGAAGTTTCGCATCTCATTTTAGTTTATAGCTTGTTTCTTGTATCACAAAACGTTTCACAAAATTTCCTTTTCTGTTGTGGCTTAAAGTAACATACTTGAAGAGCTCATTAGAAACCTGGTTAACATTCGCCATAAATCTGCTGTTATGGTATTTTTAAAAAGCAATATGGACTCGAACGATTCTAAAATTGAGTGGCACTGTTTGTTCCAAGATCTCTTAGTTTATTACCCGTGCAGAAGGGCGGTACCATGTTGATGTCTCATCAGTCGAAGAAATTTCGAACGGTATGTTGAATTGATCTAAGTCGATCCTAAAGGGCACATTTTCCTATAGTTCGGTTTCGGCTAAACGGTTCCCCCATCCGCTTATTTATATTATTATACTGATCTTGTTTAACTTGAAAAAATCATTTAGAAAAAGTTTTCTAAACAAATCTCAGTTCCACTGTTTTATTTATTTTGTTGAGGTTTTTGCTATTTATTAACACATCTTAACTTTCCTATTGATTTTACTGGTTAATTTAATTTGATAAATTTTTATATTGGATATTGATATCACTGCCAAGTACGCACAATCAAATTCAATTAATTTCAAACCCAGCATAAGGCTGACGGGATCTTCCAGTTACCGCTTGTTAACGTGTGTTTTACAATCTGCCAAGACTGATGTGCAATTAAACAACACTCATTATTTCAGATGTCCACCAATTCCTTGATAAGACTCCAATTAACCCCTTTTCGGCAGCTGGGTGTATAGGTTAGCTATGTTAAACATATGAGACAAAAAATGCGTTCAAAAAACGCACTTCGTTTGATCAAGGTATATTTGTCGTTGTAAACCACACAGCGACAGGATTCCTATCAGCTACTCAACCAGACAAGCAATTTGTATTCCAAGCAACCAAATAAATTACAGCTACCGAACGCGATTTCTGCAGCAACAACCCAAGACAGCGATTCAATGATAACACGTCCATTTGAAAAGCCAATGCTATCCAAGAAATCCGACGGTATAATAATTAACTTCATTAACCCTTAATGCGACTGTGTTGTGTATCAGCCTCGGCCATTGTACACACTCTGGTCGGCGGAACCCATCTATCGGTAGCGGCCCGGTCAAGCACCTTCGCTGTGCTACCGCAGGCACTGCTAAGTGGGCTATCAGTCCTCTCCGCCTACCCAGCTAACTTGTGTCCCTAAAAAATTATTAATTATGTTTTCTATCCGCCTGTCATTACTCAATGGTAACAACTCTTCACGTGAGATACCCAAATGGTCATTTAAAACGAAGAAGAGGTCCTCCTCCGAGCATTAGCACACCACCGACACCGACACCGTTCCGATCCGAACCCGTCTCTATTGCAAGTCAGCCGCATCAGTCGAGTGAGTAATCGTGTGTGTGTGTGGGATCGGAGCCCGTGAATGGCAGCAAATTGAATGGGCATGAATCGGAAAATGATATCCAAACAATCATCCGAGAAGATAGATTTTTATCTTCCAAAAAATTAAATTGATGTGCTTCTAGAGAATGTTAAAACCAACAACAACAACAACAAACAACAACCGGCTGGATCGCGGGAAATAAAGGAGGTAGAACCGCCGCGCCGCCGTCATCACATCATTACAATGCCTAATTAAGGGGCTGACAAAGGGCATACATGGCTTGGCCAAATGTTATCGTGTAACTACTTCTGAAGTTGAAAAATGAAAACGTGACGTCCAAGAGCGGTCTTATAGAAGCTAAGATGTTAATTCATTTCTGTTTTCTATTATTTATTGAAAAGAATAACGAATGGGTTAAAGGTATATATCTTTTCTTATACGAGTGGTCTCCATTAATTCCTTACAATGTTACAAACCATCGAGCATTGGGTAAGAAATGCTATACGAGTGGATGTAGAAGAGTTTTGGAAAGTTTCGTGATTGAAAGTTGAAATAAATGATTGAGCATAATGTTCTTTAGGGGACCCTAAGGGAAATGTACTTGAGTTTGAATGCTTAAAAAATATATGTAGAAAATTATAAGACAAACATGTAAAACCATATTTTCTATCTATAAATTCAAGGCACACCTCCGAAAGTGTTTTCCTTGTCCGATAGATGTGAATGGATTGTTAATTGAGCTCTGTCTCGGCAGGTGGGAAAAATATATATCCCGGTAGCTGATGTAAATTAAGCCATGACGCCAAAATATAAATTTGCCAATGGAGTGTTGCAGAATAAGTGATTGCGTTTAAGACTAAGGGATTACTGTCTTGACCTATTTTTCAACTTTTAATACTCCGAAAAGGAGGAGATTGTCAGTGAAAATCTACGTGTAGAAGTTCACAGCTGGTGAGGTCCTCTCCGTTATTTTCTATTCTATGGTCTTAAAACGCATTATATCATCAACGAATATAAAAATTTCACAATATACAATGATACAACATCGTTTATAGCGAGTATGAATAAAAAAGGACCCAGATGACTTCCCTGAGGTACACCTGATTGAGCAGTGAATAGTTTTGAAAGAGAATTTCGTATTTTTTCTTGGTAGGATCGTTTTTCAGATGCCCTGTTTTCCATGCTATAAAAGGTGGAATCCCGAGAGTTTTTAGTTTGAATTAAATAATGTTATGATATGACTAAGTTAATTAAATGCCTTAAAAAAATCAGTGGATACGAGTACATAATCCACCATAATTCACCTCTATTTATTAATGCATTCTAATTCCTTATACTTCTGTTATTATTGTAAGTTTAAAATAAAACAAAGTGATTTAACTGTTCCAATAGATTTTTATTTCATTCAACCAAGGAAATCAATCCATTCATTTATCTTTCGTTGATTAAAAATAAAATGTACGACTGGGTCGCACGAACTTGCTCCTATGTAATCGATTAAGAATTAAAATTAATGTTTAGAGAAAAACTGTTCATAAGCATAAAATTAATTTTTTAAATGACTAAAACAACTTCTTAAGTAGTTGGAGGTAAAAATAGGATGCCATGTGATTCAAGCAAGTGTAGATTTATGCAAGAACAAAAATTATAAGTCTTTGTAGTGGTTTCTTGAAAAAATAAGCTTTTTCATAAAAAAAAATTTAAAACATTTTTAAGAAAAAATTTTGGTAATTACGCCAATTTAAAATTTTTATTATATTTCGAATATGTACAAATTAAATTTACAAAAAAAAATACTAAGTCGTTTTCGAGATATTGAATTCTCCTAAAAAAAATGGATTTTTTTTCAAAATTCAAAAAAAAAAATATTTTTCTTAAAGTTTTGAAATGCAATGTTTCTTAAACTTTTAAGAAGCTTCTCTCTAAAAAAACTTCATTAAAATCCGTTATGCCGATAATGACAAATCAAAATTTTAAAAAAATTCGTTCTATGGTAGGTCCAGTCAGTAATATCTTGTTTTCAAAAATTTTTTTATTAAATTATAGATCTTAAAAATTTATCGAAAGAAAAAAAATCTAAGCAAAATTCTCGGAACCGTTTTAGAGAAAAATACGATTTTCGAAAACCATTTTTAACCATTTGTATGGAACGTACCGTTATTTTTAGGTAACATAATTTTTTTCCTCATATATTGTAGATTATTTTAAGCAACATTTATTTATCAAGTTTTAAAAGATCGAGCATGGGATTTTCTAAATATTGAGTTTTTAAAAAAAAAATTTTGAAATTTTTTTTAAAAATCCAAAAAAATTTTTTGGAAAATTTGAATGCTTAATAATATTGAAACTGCTGGGGCGCCTTAACATAAAAAAAAATTATCAAAATCGGTTGTACCGTTTTTGAGAAAATCAAAAACAAAAAAATGGTTCCAAGGGGGGTACCAAAAATAATAATTTTTTGGGAATTTTTTTTCAACCATTACCTAGGTTTAACTAAATGAAGTTTTATGATTTTTTTTTTAAACTGTGAGACAGTTTTTGAGAAATAAAATATTTATAAAATTTCGAAAAAATTCGTACGGAGGCTGTTTGAAAAGTTCTCGGCCTAACATAGAAGACGTTGTTTTAATAAATAAATTTTAACTCCTCAAATAGCCTTATATATATAATAATTGTATGTGAAGTTTCATTAAAATTGGTCGCGTACTTATATCAGTGCAATTTTTTGTTTGAACGAACCTATTGCTAACAACGAAAATGGAAAAAAAATGAAATTAGAGCCGTCATTAAATATTTGGTCAAAAAGAATATGACACCAAATCAAATTAAAGATGACTTCGATGAGACATTGGGGAATCTCCATCTTTGTATTCCATGGTCAAAAAGTGGGCAGTCTTATTTAAACATGGCAGACAGAGCGTCGAAGATGATCGCAGAAGCGGAAGGCCAACAACATCCACCTCTTCAGAAAACGTCGATAAAGTTCATAAAATGGTTTTAGACGACCGAAGGTTAAAAGTGCGAAAAATAAGCAACACCATGGAGATCTCTTCTGAGCGGGATTACCAGATTTTGACCGTAGAATTGGGGTTGAAAAAATTGTCCGCAAGGTGGGTGCCGCGATTGCTGAGCGAAGAACAAAAATTCAATCGAGTTGAAATCTCTAGAGAGAATCTAGCGGTATTTCGGAGGAATACCAGCGATTTCTTGAGAAGATTCATTACCACCGACGAAACATGGATTCATCACTATATTCCTGAGACAAAAGAACAATCAAAACAATGGAAGCATAGCGGTTCTCCTCCACCGAAGAAAGCCAAGTCGTGTGCTTCAGCTGGGAAAGTGATGGCGTCAGTCTTTTGGGATTACAAGGGAATTATTTTTATTGATTACCTTCCCAAGGGCCAAACTATCACTGGTCAATTCTATGCAAACCTGTTGGACAAATTAGCTGAAAAAGTTGCCGAAAAAAGACCAGGATTAGCCAAAAAGCAGATCCTTTTTCTTCAGGATAAAACTCCAGCACACAAGTCGGTTGTTGTCATGGCTAAACTCCATGAACTTTGATTTGGTGTATTGAACCACCCCCCTTATTCACCTGATTTGGCACCATCAGACCATTACCTCTTTCCTAATTTAAAAAAAAATTTGGCTGGACGCAAATTCTTCACCAACGAGGAGGTGATTGCTGAGACGGAGCGGTTTTTCTAAGAGTTGGAGGAATCGGCCTATAAAATGGGTATAGAAGCACTGGAACACAGATGAAATAAGTGCATTGATATAAGAGGAGAATATGTAGAAAAAGATTAAAAAAAAGTTTCAAAATTTATTGCGTTTTATTGGTCAGGCCGAGAACTTTTCAAACTGCCCTCGTATGTTCGTGTGGCAGGTACCTACCGTTATTTTTGGTCATACAAAAAAAAAAAACATGCGAGGGGAAAAAATTAAAACAAAATTAAAACAAACAAAGTTTGACAGACAGACAGACAGAATTGCGGGACCCACTTTTTTGGTCTTCGATATCATCGTAATGTCAACTTTGATCAAAATCTCGAGTTCGATTTTTTTATGAATGCATAACTTGCCTTATAGTACCTATAAGTCGCAAGTAAAAAATTGAGAAGAAGGACCTAGTGATCTGAAACTCTCAATTAAAACTGTTTGCGTGTTGTCTGGAGGAATTATGGGAATGTACAATTTTTTGCCGAGTCCAAACGGCTTAGATGAGAATCACTTGTTCACTACAAGATATACTATTGGAAAATTCGTCCCTTCCTTACAAAATGCATTAACTCTCAAAACACTTGCGATATGGTATAATGTAAGTTACTATTATGTCAAATTTTTCGTAAAAAATGAAAGCCAGGATATTGATCAAAAAATGTGGGTCCCATAATTCTATTTTCTTGCCCGTCTAAACTACTACGGTCTACACGATTAGGTTGACTTTATTTGAGTTGGTATCGAGTGTAGTATATATTTTTTTGAGGAATAACCAAACATATGTATATTTAAAATTATATCTATTTATAAAAAAATATTTGTTTTTTAAATACTTATTAAAAAACTTATTATTTTTTTACCTCAAATAATTTAAAGAGTTTTTGAAGCTACGAGTATCATCATGATTTTTCGCTATCATATTGTTCATGTTTTTCAAAACATAAAAGTAAGTAAAAAATCTAAAAAATCGGACTGTATTTAAATTCTGCAATCAGTCTTAGATCCCATAAAATCCTCCTCTATGGAACACTAAAGATGAAAAGTTTTGTAAAGTGAAATCTTTCATAATAGCCGAAAAACAATCACCTGTATTATGGTTGTCAATTATCAATTGATAATTGATAAAAATTGAAATTCGATATTTTATAACCCAATTAAAAAAAGTTTTCCTCATTGATAATGATGCTTACCGTTGTGAACAGAAAGAAAATTGACTAATATTGTCAGATAGTTAATAATTTCTTAAATAAAATTGAGTTTAAAAGTACAAAATTTCAATATTTATCAAATATCAATTGATAATTGACAACCATAATAGGGGTGAATATCTGCTGAATCTGACCACGTCCTCTTCCGGACATCAGTATGGTATTTGAAAAAGTTATTAATATTATTAATCATACCGAATACTCAGATCGGTTTTAGGGCTGAACATGATACAGTTCATGCCGTGTCTAAACTGGTCTCTGATATTCACTGGAACAAACCGAAAACACAATGTACTGATGTCTGTCTGGTTGATTTGGAGAAGGCTTCGAAATCGTATGGTAAGAAGGTTTTTGTCTAAGACTGACCAGGCTCGGCATAAGTAAACCACTTTTATTATATGCCTAATGACATGCGCAATGGTAGAGAGTTTATTGTGAACATTTACACCAGCGATCTGATAGTTAGATACTCTAACTCAGTCAACTGCGTATACCGACGATCTAATAGTGTAAAGAACAGGTTCAAAATTCGAGGTCATTAGAATTATTCTTTTGTGTTACTTTGACCAGACTGAGCTGTATTGCGATGAGTGGAAGTTCAGAAATATGAAAATATTCTGTTTAAAGTTCCTTTGCGAGGGACCTCAAGAGATACGAGAAATAACTTGCCCAAGCTAGTGATTGTAGGGCCACATGGACAGACAACGGCTAGTAAAACATATGACATATGATTGGATCAGTATTTGTATTTCTACAGACATCTAAATGCTGCTCTTGCCAGGTCTTGGGTAACCCTATTTAAACGGTTGTTTTGCAGCAGCCAGCTCGATAGCAGGTGATGGTGATTTTTCTCATGGCCCTCATCTGGTCGATGATTACATATGGATACTCGGTAAGGTTCAACGTAACTCCATCTCAAATGGAGTTTTTTGAGAGGCAATGTCTAAGACACAGAAAACCAGAGTCGGAGTACAAACATTATTATTAAATCCAGGTTCTATACAACGAAGCCAACATAAGCTGAATTGATAATTTTTTATTAAAGCTGATTGGGGCTCACATTACAAGAGCGATGTCCTCGCATAACAACCTAATTTTTGGGCTTACTACCCAGTGTTTCCAGGTTGAGGGGAAAACCACCATTTTTGCCGATTTTGTATGCCAATAGGGGAAAAAAGAGGACGGGGAAAAAAAGGGGAAAAAAACCTAAACGGGGAAAATATAATCTTATCAAAAACAGTCTTTAAAAATTTAAAAATCTAAACAACCAATAAGAAAATATAAAAAACAACATGCTCTAAAAGACAGCGCATGCAACTTCTTATTAATTCCTTTGACATTTTATAACTGATGTACTAGACGCTGTTCACATTGGTCTTACTCAACCGATTTATTTTGACGTAAAGCCACCCTGTCGTGTTCAGATACAAAAGCAGTGTGAACACTCCAAACTCACTTTGACGTCTTGTAGTTGTCATAATTGTTGGCCATTTGCTATGCCACTACAAATATACAGTGAATTACAAAAGTAAGTAAGCACCTCTTAGTTTAAAGATCATTTCCTTCAAACAATCGATAGTAATGTTAAAAAAAAACTTAATATTTTTGTCTATAATTAATACGTATTTCGAACTAAAAATTAATATTTCAAATAAAACAACTGTGTTCTAAAATTCTGCTTGTTTAGATTCATGGGTTTTTTCAAAGAAGAGCCGCTTTTGGCGATTTATTTTACTTATGTAAGGTTTCTTTCTAACCGATACATGATAACCGGATTGGTAGAGCACTCGTCGAATAGTTTGAGGGTTACATGACTTAGCTGTTTTATTTGGTTATTTCTGCTGATATCTTTGATGGGCTTACTTTGGGATTCCTATTCACTTTCCTAACAATAATACGGCATTCCTGCTTGTCATTGTCATTGATCGAGGGTCATTTTGCAAACTTCTAATGTTATTTTATTTGGTTATTATTTTGTGTATAGTAGATGGACTTTTGTTAACAATTTTACCATTCTCGCACTTTGATTTATTTTCCAAATAGTGTTTGATTATATTTTTTTTAATGAGTGCTTACTTACTTTTGTGATACACTGTATCTTCGTGTGTCATATTATGTCACCAAGGCAAATGTCAAAAAAAAATCCATTAATTTTCAATTTGTTTTAAAAATCCTGCCTCACTTTGCCGTCTCTTTCTTACCATGAAGTTCGAACGAGAAAAAACACTGAGACATCAAAATAAGTCGGCCGAGTGAGTCCAATGTGAACACCGTCCTATGTACATGTAATGTACATATAACAAATGAAAGAGCATACAAAAGAGAAAAGAAACTTAAACTGTCAAACGGATGACGGACAACGTTGCTTGTCTACATGGTGATGATTCCGTGATGATATTTTTTGGCAATTCATGAATTAGTAATACACATTTTAGTAAATTAACATAGAAAACAATACTACTAAATCAACTATCATTTATTCATTTATTTAAAAATAATCAAAAAACATTTATAAATTAAACTTGAAAAAGTCGCGAAAATCGATGAAACGTTAGGAAAGATGAAATAATTTGTTTTTATTTGCATCTAAAACAATTTGACCAAAAAAGCCCATTTAACGAAAGTACAACGCACCAGCACGATGATGACTATGCAGAAAACTTACAAAACTAAATTTAAGAGTATTTATATTTTTACTTTATTTCTAATTTCTCTTCTATTCTATTTTTTTCCTTATTTTCTTTTTTTTTATAATAGCTTTGTTTTATTCTGTAAAAGTAGTTGCTTTGAGTCTTTTTATTTTCTATGCGTATTGTTATTTCCTCGCTCCATAACTATAAATTACGGAGTTGAGTGAGCCAAATGTGAATCCCTTGGGTGGTGACAGCGATGGTATACTAAAAACAATGCTTAAAGTTTTTTGCAAGCGTAGAGTTGGTTTTAAGGTCGCTCACATTAATGCTCAAAGTTTGTTGCCGAAAATCGACGAATTTAGATATTTGTTGGAGGAATCAAAACTGGATGCAGTTTGTATCTCCGAAACATGGTTTTCTCCTGATATTAGCGATGCTTCTTATAAATTGAATGGCTATAAACTTTTTAGGTCCGATAGATGTGGTCGTGGTGGTGGGGTTGCGATTTATATTAGAGTTGGTTTGAAATGTAAAGTAATTTGCTCCTCCTCTCCAGGTTCCATGTACGAATATTTGTTCTTAGATGTTGTAGGTAGCGAAAATAACCTTCTGTTGGGAACTATTTACCGGCCAAATAGATATGTTGACACAGAACCATTGTACAGTCTATTTCAGCAGATTACGGTAAGATCTTCTAATTTAATTATATGCGGTGACCTTAATAATAATATTCTAGTTGATAAAAGTCTGTGTGAAGAAATGAGTTCTTATGATCTTTATCCCGTTAACACTTCAGTTCCCACTCACTTTACTAGAACCTCAAGCACTTTACTGGATATTTTCTTTGTTAATAATATAGACAAAGTGTTATGCTACGACCAACTTTCTGCTCCGATATTTTCATGCCACGATCTCATTTTTCTGACTTTTGATTTTAGTACTGAATATAACACGCAGACGTCTTTTCAAGTACGGAACTTTAAAAACATTGACTTATCATTACTCGAACACCATATTCGCTGTATTCCTTGGGAAAATATTTACCTTATGTCCTCACCCGATGATCAAGTTGAGTTTTTGAATAACAACCTAATAAACCTGTTCGATACCCATGTCCCACTTATAACCAAAAGATCCCTTTCGATACCGAAACCCTGGTTCACCAATGAAATTAAAGAGCTTATTAACCAGCGCGATCAAGCTTATAGATGGTGGATACGATATCGGGCCGAAGAATTTTATAAAGCCTACAAAATTTTGCGTAACAAAATTGTTTTAGAAATTAGAACTGCAAAAAAACAATTTTATTCCACCCGCCTTAACTCAAGTTCTGATGGCCGAAAACTTTGGAAAAACCTTCGTGAATTTGGAATCGGAAAACAACGTCCAGTTATTCAAAAAAACATTGACCGCAATGAACTAAATCTAAAGTTTTTATCTCCTTTAAACCAAGCCCAATCAGGAGACATAGAAAGAGATGACCTCCGAGTTGAAGACATGTTTTCCTTCTCCTCTTTTTCTTTTTCAGGAGTAACGAATGAAGTTGTTGTTGAAAATTTCCTTGCAGTTAAATCTAATGCAGTGGGGATAGATGGAATTAACCCTATTTTCCTTAAAGCCATTTTGCCTTTGTTGCTGCCCTTTTTAACACATATTTTCAACACTGTTCTTACTACTGGAATTTTTCCTCAAGAATGGAAATCGGCTAAAATTATACCCATCCCAAAAAATTCTTTATGTGATGAATTCAGACCGATTTCCATTCTTCCATTTCTGTCAAAAGTCTGTGAACGTATAATGCAAACTCAACTTAATAGTCATGTACGGAGTAACAGCCTCTTAGCCAATATTCAATCTGGGTTTCGACCCAAACATAGTTGTACAACTGCGCTGATGAAAGTCATTGAAGATATAAGAACCGAACTTGATAATGATTGTGTTAGTGTGTTGGTTCTTCTTGATTTCTCGAAGGCCTTCGATATGGTTAATCATTCTGTTCTCCTAAATAAACTGCGTCAACGTTTCAATTTTTCTCCAGAAGCGGTTAAATTGTTGTCCTCTTACTTAACCAATAGGAAGCAAGCCGTTTGTCTTGATAATCAGCTTTCCGATTTCCTTCCTATAGTACGAGGTGTTCCGCAAGGATCGATACTGGCTCCGCTCCTTTTTTCATTATATATTAACGAAATAGCGTCAATAATTATTCACTCTTCCAAACATTTCTACGCAGATGATATTCAAGTATACCGAAGTTGTCCATTAGGCCTTATAGAAAACTGTGTTTTCAATATTAACGAGGATCTTGACCGAATCTCTAATTGGGCAGAAAGAAATGGTTTGAATCTTAATTCAAGCAAATGCAAATGCCTTGTCATCTCTAAAAAAGTGTTAGATGTTTCTTACTTTCCACCAGTAATGCTCAACAGCGTTTGTTTACAATTTGTAAACTCATCAAAAAATTTAGGAATGGTTTTTAACAAAACATTGACGTGGAATGACCATATTAATTTAATAGTAGGAAGAACTTACGGAATTCTCCGGAATTTGTGGACTTTTCAAAAGTTTACACCTTTAAACACAAGAATGATTCTCGCCAAAATGCTGGTTATCCCTGTTCTAACTTTTGGTTGTGAAATATTTTTTAATTGTGATTCTGCTAGCAAAACTAAATTAAAGGTAGCATTCAATAGTATTATTCGTTACATACACGGACTTAGAAAATATGATCATGTCTCTCATCTGAGCCTGAAACTCCTTAACATGTCATTTCAAAGTTTTATTAAGTTTCGAACCTTGAAATTGTTGTTTTCTATTTTAAGAACAGGTCAACCAACATATCTTTATGATTTTCTTCGATTTTCGGTATCAAACAGATCAAATGATTTAATACTTCCCCGTTTCCACTGTCTTACATCAGAAAGACAATTTTTTATAGCTGCAATCCGCCTTTGGAATTCACTCCCACCTCATTTACGAGAAATACACAATGCGCGTCGATTTCAAAATAGTTTAAAAGATTTCCTTATTATTCGAAGCAACTAACTTCTAACTTCTAATTTCTTTCCTTTATCTTTCTGTTCCTTACTCATAAATTCTCATCTCTTTGTTTTAGAATTCATTATGATTTATATTTATATTTAGATTTTTAAAAATCATTAAAGTTAATTTTTGCTCTTTTCTTTGTTTTTTATTAATTAAACTTGAACTATGTACATTATTAAAACTATCACGAACTTATAAGATTCATCTTACCGTGTTAGCATACACATCATGAAATAAATAAATAAATAAATAAATAAAATAAATAACATCATATGGTAATTAAAGAATATATTTTTTATATGAAGGTTTTTATAATACAAACTCTATATACTACTGAAATAAATCAGCCAAGTAGAAGACTTAGCACTATTATTGGACTTGTTGAATTATTGATTCAAATTAGCTTTTTTGGCCTTTAGTCCACAAAAATTGGCGTTTCGTCCGGGTGTATAGTTCACATTGGATTTTTGTCAAAAAAATTCATGTAAGATGAACTGAACTTAACAAAAATTACGTATTGACAAGGTCCTCACAAGTCAACTGATGAGTCCATGTGAGAACACCCGGACGAAACGCCAATTTTTGTGGACTAAAGGCCAAAAAAGCTAATTTGAATATATTTTTTGTTTTTGTGATTTAGTTTTTAGTCCTGAAGACCTTTGTTATGTTTATTTTTTATTTTTGTTATTTTTCATGGATTATAATAATTTTTTTGTTTATAAAAAAAAAATATATGAAAAACAATTAAAAACTCGTTTTTTTCTTCGGGGAAAAAAAGGGGATTTAAAAGAAAAAAAGGGGGAAAAAGAAAGGTTTTGGTGCCAAAAAAAGGGGATTTTTTGTTTGAAAACTTGGGAACACTGTTACTACCCTAATAATGAGTATTATGAGAGTGTGCGTCTAAGCAGCTTCATCCCGTCCCATGCATTCCTCTGCTAAGACAGTAGAGGACTGGTTCGAAGATAGAATGGTGATTCCGCCAATCTACCATGCCGGCCGTAAAACAGTGGATATGCGGCTTCTTTATAGTCTTCGCACAAGGTGGATCAGAGCGCCTTCGGTTCAGTAGGACTTCGTCCGAGGGACAGGGTGGGGCAGGATAAGCTATAAATTACAAAAAGTGAGTACACGGCCTCGTAAAAATAAAAAAATTTATTAATAGAAATGTTGATTCGGAACTTGAATATCTCTATTTAAATTATTGTGAACACAAATTCGAACAATTCTACAAAAAATACAATGTTTCACAAAAAGCCAATATACTGGGGATTCAGTGGGTCTGAGTAAGTATACATACTTTTGCGATTTTGTCGAAATAATTTCGTTACTGCGATCCTTTTGTGTACAAAATTCATTATTTCACTGCGCTTGGTTAAATGTAAGAAATTAGAACAAAAACTCCATTAAACTCAGTATCTATCTTCATCCAATGACATTTTGATTTCTTTATTCTCGGATGACACTTTAAGATCCAACTGAAACAATAGCCTTAGAGAAGGATATCTCAAAAAATCCTGATTCAATCCACGAATTATGGGACGGATTCGAATCAAAACCTTTGGAAACGTTAACTCTGATTTCTGCTGCAAAAAATGTATTCATTTGTGTTATAATTCATTACTTTTTGTTTTTTATTTTATGGCGAATTTTACAATAAAAAAATTAAGCCATTACATTAATATTTCCGACATTTCTCTTCTTTTGTAAAGAATCATTAGCATGTAAGATGTATTTTCATATAATTGACTTTAAGATTACAAATTCCGTAGCTTTTACCAGACAAAATAGCGCCGTTTAATAATTTTTGGGAAAACTACTTATAATTTTTATCCAATGTAAATTATTCCATACATTTTTAAATTAATTCAATGAATTCATTTACTGAACAAAGAAAGTGTTGTTAAATGAACAGCTCCATCAACCTATTGATGACTGCTTATAAATTCATAGGACCAATGAAGTTCAAAATATTAAAATTTTTGATATCCAGATTCAAAAAATTGTTTACTGATTTTATAAGCTTTACTATTTCTAATAGTCAAGAATGTGCTTTGCGGCAAAAAGTAGGAGAATTAATTGACCATTTACTGAAATGCATTTAAAAATATTTCTTTTGTGATCGTAAGCCCACTGAAGGTGAAATAAATCTAAGTCAACCTTCTCCTCATGCTCTCAAAATTAATAAAGTTATAAAGCCTCTATAACATAGTAACCAATTTGAATCCCAAAGTCCAATAACGCATGCGGTGACCCCAGCAAAGAAGTATTAAGAAATACATTATTATTAATTCACGAATAAGCAATATTCTGTCGGTATTGTTGAAAAATTACCATCCAATGGACAATAGTTCAACGTAATCCGGTGGCTATACCGGAAATACAACTTCATTCATAAATTTCAAACGAAAATCGTGTCCAACGCTAGCAGCACAGCTGGCTCATCGAAATTATAAAACAGAAAACCGAAAAAATCACCGGTTATTAAAAACAATCGAAATGAAAAAAAAAAAAATAAATAAAGGTATCGCAAGCAATAAATAATCAAGAAAAAAATAAATTTTAATTAATATCCATAAACGCACAAAAACACACACGTTTTTGCGTATATTTGCGTTTTTCAATAACTTAAAAAAAGCAAAAAAAAAATCGCATCCGAAAAGCAATCGCAGCATTCAAACTTTGTCAAAATAACAATAATTATTGTCAAACACCCGGTGGACACCAATTAAACACGATTAACATTAACACCCGACGTTGCGTTTGTTGTCCAAGTGCGGATAGAGAGTCATCGAAATCCAACTGCAATAAACGATTCACCCACTGACAGCAGAGCGTACGGAGTCAGATTCGAGTTCGGTTTGATGAATGAAATCCGAATCCATGAATGGTCCGTCACCTGAGACGACCGGCAAAGCGGTTATTATTGCCATTCTGTCACTTGTTGAACTCAAGAATGAACGGAGGTCTTGGATTTTTTTTGGCGGCAATTTGCTGGTTGCAGCAAAGAGTCAGAGCTCAAAGGTAGAGCATATGTGCCAAATTGGCAAGGTATAGGGGCAGCACGGGCTGGTGCGATAAGCGAAATTCGGGATAAAGGACTGAGTGTAAGAACGCCGAACTGGCTGACTTGACATACAACGCTTGTTGGAGACCTAAATATAATTTATGCGACTTCCTGTCGGTAAAAAGTTCACTTAACACACAACAAATATACAAATATAAAATGCGGGGTCGAATCGATTCAGAGCGATGAAAACTACAGACAAAATAGTCTGGCAGGTTACGTTGCATTTTTGTCACATTACCACTTTTGATTAAAGTCGATAACCTTATTAAACGTATTTCCATTTCTTTTTAAGAACAATGCAAAACTACAGTGTAGTTCACATAAGAATGTTGTTATGCGCAAAAGATTAAGAATTAAAAAAAAAATCCATATAAAATCATGGAGTAATTACGAGTACCTAGAGACAAATGTTGAAAACCGCGAAACTCATTTTTACTTGTGATATAGCTTCTAATATTTATTGTTCAAACCGCCTTAATTTAAAGTTGTTTTATGTTTGATATGTTCAGTAATGAAAATATGCAAGACACAACAGTTAGTATTAGTTATAAAAAAGAATGGCGCAAAATTTTGAACAGCCTGTTATTAAGGTTTAAGTACGAGTATGATACTACTTAACAATTTGCTAACTTTTAAGTAGCTTACTAACTCATTCTTAATCTAAAACTCCACCCCGATGAGTTTCACCTTGTCGATGTCGTGGTGCGGTGGCTTGCGTCTATTTCTCCGGCTTGCTGGGGATTTAGACATTAAAGAAAACTCAAAAAAAAACTCACCGAAAAAATTTTGGTGCTATATCTTATCTCAGTTATCTGAGTAACGGATCTCTGGTGCTGATTTATACTAATCTTGAACAATGTGGTCACAATGGGGTCACGGCCAAGACAAAAGGTAGTTGAGCGAAGGCGTCTCTCTTGCTTAGTAGTCTTGGTTAAAGCAAAAAGTAATTGATGGTCCTTCCCGGTACTTGAAATTATAAAGATTGCTGGGAATGTCTCTTTCCCAATTTGCTGTAGGTCAAAAAGCAAGACTAATCGAAAGTTTCGTTGCAGATTGTGGTTGGCTTCGGTCAGCTATGATCTGCACCACGGGGGTTTTACTCCATTTGCTTAATTTATTAAGCGCCTGTCATATTATTGGTGGTATTTTTAAAATAACTCCATAGTATTAGTAACAAGAAAAGAACAAAACAAAGATTAATATCTATTTAATAATAATATACCCTAATTGGGCACCTCGGGGATAGAGATTGTCTGAATCCCCCGCTAATTAGAGCCCCCATAGAGTAAAGATCATGGAATCACTGTCACTGGGAAGGCCCTCAATTTTTTTTTTCAATTTTTTATTTTATTGAACATACTATTTACAATTTGGCTTACAACTAATAAGATACTACATATGCATGCAAATTTACATTTGTTGGCTCATAGGGGGCCTAACTACTGGGAAGGCCCTCTATAAAGAGAGCTCGAGGTGGCTGTGGTTATACCAATCAACATACGCGATTGGCTATTGTTATTTACAATAATTAGATAAAACAATTAGATCCGAACCAAAGGTAGCACTCCCTACAAAGTACAAATTTGGAACAGTCTGAAGATGCCTGACTCGTACCTCCGAAGACAAGACCAACGATGAAACATTTAGTAGCGATGTGGAGTTGGTTTGCTTAGGAATAGAGACTTGCACCGGCTGGAAGGGGGTGGCGTCCTTTCATCCAAATAAAAAGAAACTGGGACTATGTCCTGGGCCGTCAGTACTTGGTAGGCCAAGTAGTGGAATGAAGTCTTAACGGACAGGTGTCCACTATAAACCTATTTTCAGTTCTTAATCTTAAACATTTTCTAACTAGTATCGTGCTGAAGCAATTTTCTTAATAAATTGCTTTTGAACATACCTAAAGTAATGACAGTTCATGTAAAAACTAAGTAAACAGACCTGTTTTGATATTTGGAAATGTCAAAGATTCTTATGAAGTTAGCACGATACTAAAAAAATAAAATAGGTATTCGATAGTTTTAACTTTTATAAAAGGGTAGAGAAAGTATGATGCTATATTCGATTACAAATTGCAAAATCGTTGTTATATAAAACAGCTTTAACATCGTACTAATTCGACTAAAATTTTGCGCCAATGAGTTTAAGATAGCAGGTATATATTGCCCACCATAGTGCTCTCCAACTGAAGAAGACTAAGGAGAACTCTTTAATTTGCTGTGGCATAACTTCCTTGTTCGTAGTGACTTCAAACGTAAACACCCACTGAGGATCTAGGCTCATAACTACAAAAAGGAAACGATTATTCCAAGCTGGCTGCAAATATAACTGCGAGTTCTATTCTGCTGGCTTACCAACATACTGGCCATCTGACACTAAAAAATACCAGACCTTGACCTTATTGACATTTTCGTAGCTAAAGAATTAAAAAGAAATCATCATATAAGTGTCGAAGGTAATTTTCATTTATCGTCAGATCATACTCTAGTAATTTTGAGTGAGGTAGAAACGATAGAAAAAAGTAATCCTAAACTTGTGAATAAGCGAACAAATTGGATCGAATTCAGAGATAAGTATTATAAACCTGAGATTCCCCATGGAAAGACGCAATAAAGACCAGTAAGAGAAGGTCTCCGATCCAATTTCCATCTGCTGACATCTTCAATTAACATCTTAAGAATGACTTTAAGAAATTTCCATTGTCACGCTCAAAGTAGTAAGAAGCATATGTGTTTAGACGTATGCCAGCTATAGGGCTGTACAAAGAAAACAAGTGCTAATTCAATCCAAAAATTCCAAAACAAAGTCTTTCGGGGAATAATAAATGCCCTCCGTACATAAGAAATACCGATGTACACAGTGACCTTCAAATAGAAATGGTCACAGAAGATGTTAAAAACACACTGTATCACACAATCAGTGACTGCGAAGTAACACGAACACCAAGACGGAAGCCGTCTTCAATGTAAAAGACAATGTTCGGAGACTTAGAAGAACCAAGCCTCTTGATCTGATTTTTTTTTTTTTTTTTTTATAATTTACTCGCGCTCAAGAGATTATGATTACCCTTTAAATGTTTCAACACAGCGCGGGCGTGAAGCTACGGAAGAGAAAGAAGGATAGGAAAGATGTGTGACACGATGTTGAGACAGAAGGTTGTTGTCTCAGATTTTTTATCTCCAGGGATGGCGGCTTAACTAAAGCGGAGGACTGCCGTGTCTTATTTCTATGTCCCTTATAATTCGCATTATTTTTTATTCGTATTCATCCTTGTTGGGCATACTAGTTTAACTCAATCACATGTTGTTAGTGTTATGCCTAAACAACATGTAATGAGTAAACTAGCAACCCATTGATGACAATTTTAGAAGGTTTTTTAATGGAATTAAAGAAAACATAGACGACGGCAGGGATCGAACCTGTGATAATGAGGTTGACAGGCGAACACACAACCATCGTGCCACGGCCACCCCTTAATGATGGTCTAAAAGCTATGATGGTCTAAAAGCTATGAGAAAGTATTGCAAGCTTTAACTTTCCCAAATGTGATTTTAAAATAAGAAAGAAAATTCATTTGTCGATCTTTCATAGATTGGTTCTGATACCGGTGGTTTTGGTGCGGTAAGAGTTCTACACTTCTTGGTACCGAAGTGTCTTTTTAAAAAAAAAACTGGATCCTGAACAAAATTTATCAAAATTTTTGGAACCGTTATGAGAAAAAACGAATTTTCAACATTTCTATAGTACGAGTAGATACCGGTTTGAAGTAAATCAACCGTGTGTTTCACAAAATGCAGTAAAATTTATTAACTTATACTTACGTAGTGGTCAGAAAATTCTTTGGACCATTTTTTCACAAAGCTTATTGGAGATTCTACTACTTACTTATACTTAATCGGCTCCTGTTCTATGAAGGGTCAAAGCCTATGACATGGTGGTTTTCCATCCTCTGCGATTCCGAACACGCTGCTTCCAGTTCTGGCATTCACGATGGCTTGACCTTTAAACAGAAGGTTCATTCTTCCTTGTTGCAGCGAACCTGGAGGTTGGGATTCGAAGACTCTCTGAGCTGGAATATCGTGGTCTATTCGCTCAATCTGGCCGAGCCAATGTGCTATAGTCGATGTGTTTTGGCTTTCTGGACTAAATCCACATCTTGGTACAGCTGATAGAGTTCACGGTTATATCTTCTTCTCCATTCGCCCTCCTCTCACACAGGACCAAATATCCGTCAAGGAATTTTTCTTTCGAAAGAACCTAATATCATCTCTCTCTTTCTGCTTATAGTGCAACACTCGGCACCGTAAAGCAGGACTGGTAATGTAAGCGTTTGGTAGAATGTGCTCTTCATCTTATACGAGTGAGAAGTTTTGAACCCATTTGTTTTGCTAAACTGAAGTATCAGTAGTTTCTTAGGGTAATTCTTCGTCGCATTTCCACTAAGATGTCGTTCGTGGACTTAATATTAATTCTCAGGTATATGAACTCCTTAACTAACTCGAAATTTTTGCTCTCAATAGTGACGGTTTGCCCTAATCAGTGGACAGATGTTTGTTTGTTGATGGCATATGCTTGGTAATTTTCTCATTCAGTTCAAGACCAACAAGTCTCGCCTGATCTTCAAGAGCTGTAAGGGACTGATGGTGAGTCTCGACTTGGAATTCGTTCGTTTTTTGAAGAATTTGCCTCAATGTGAATAACTAATCTATGGTCGATCTACCGGGCTGGAAGCCCCACTCGTACTTACCGACTAAATTATAACAGAATGGTTTAAACCGTTCACACAGCTCGTTAGATCTTGGTTGCGACATTTAGCAGGGATATGCCCCGATAGTTCTTCCAAGACATAGAAACTTGGTTAATGGTTCGATGCATGCACCATACCAAAACATTACCTCCGTATTTGAAGAGCTCAGCAGGTAAGCCATCTGATCCTGCGGGTTTGTCATTCTTAAGCTTATTTATAGCTAAGCCTACCTCTTCTGGAACTGGTTCTTCAAAATTTACCACAAAAAAAACCAAGGCTTTCGATTAATGTGCCTTTTTCAAATTTCATAGAAGTTTTTGCTAGGAATAACAAATCCAATATTTTGCTGATATTATTTATTTAAAATTTGGATTTCTAGCATAGACCTGGGCGGGTATTAACAATATATTTTTTTTTGAAAGGCCAATGTATGCCAATTTTGTACGGAATATGAAATCGTTCAAACGCCTCGGCTTCTTACGTTAACAAGGATCTGAGTGACCCAATTTTCAACTACTCTTGCGCATAGATCCGTCTCAATTTGAGCGATGGCCTGTGTTATGTTCGCTTAAAGGGCATCAGTCAATTGTTGTTTATTCGCAAAGACCTGTGACTTCAGGAAACCACACAAGAAAAATTCAAGCGCACTCAAATCGTATGACCTATGGTGTCTAATTCACATTACCCTCCAATCGTTCAGTCAGAATGTCAATCGTGGCACGCACTGTGTAGTACGTAGCACCGTCCTGCTGGAATCACATGTCGTCTAGGTCCATGTGGTTCAATTTGGGCCATAAGAAATTGGTTATCATCGTTCTGTAGCGCTCTCCATCGACGCACGGTGACCGCCTTTATTTTTAAAATAGTACGAAGCCATAACGCCGCTAGCCCAATATCCACGTTAAATTGTAGCATTTTGGGGATGCATTGTCACCTGGTAAAACAACTGTGTTTTGCTGTCTTCAATTTTACTAGTTTGCACAGCCATTCATTCATTCATTCATCCATTTCGTTGCTAAACATGAATTATAGGCCAAAATGGATATTCTCTTCCAAACGTTCCGAAGCCATATGAGCGAAATACGTTGAGATCTAAGCCAGTTGAATCTTGTAGGGGTGCTCAAATCCCCACGCAAAATTCAACAAGTTGAAGTCTACGAAAGGTCGAGATCTTGTGCATGGAGAGGAATCGAATATCTAGGGTTCTGCCGTTCAATTTCACACGGCAATGTTCTCGGCCGATATTGCGGTTCTATGACGTTCTGATTTGGCCATCAAACGTTGAAAAGTTGACTGTGAAGAGCCACCCCATCTACCGTAAAATGGGCGCAACGCTCCCAACTTTGCACGAACGAGCACTCGTTTTGATAATAAAGTTTTATACTTTTCCTTACATTGTGATTTGGCATAAATAACTGAATAATAAATAACGAAATTGACAGATTTTACCGAAACAACATGGCCGCCACGGGTCGTACAAATCTTCCAGTTGTTTAGGATGATTGGAAACCTTATATCATCTTAATACTAAAACATAAACTTAATAGGCTACCAGAGCTCTGTGATTAACAACTCTCAAACATTTTTGTATGTGTGTAGCCGGCAGGAATGAAGGGTCCTAAAATGTTCATACCTTGCGGAGTAAGTTCCAACATAACATCCCTGGCTATAGCAAAAGACCTACGATTAGTTCGATTCAGTGGATCAAGTGACACGTAAAATTGCATCTTAAATTAACAGGTTTGCCCGAATTATGTAACGTTCCTAAGGTTGACGTAGATGACGTCAGAGGAATGCTTTATAAAATTACAAGAAAAAGAAATATTTACGGAATTCGTTTTTAATTGGAACTTAAAATTATTCTTAAGTAAGAAAAGCAAACTCTTATATTTATTATGTTCTACAAATTGCATTACCTACATCGTTTTTGGTAGGTGTCATTAAAAACAGTTGTATCCATTTGATTCGCTAGCACCTGCCATCACTTCGGACTTCATAGTCAGCTATAGGGTAAACGACAACTACAGTATCGGGTTTAAGTATTTTTAGTTGAGGTCAAGACTCTCTTACTGCTTTCTTTATGCATTTTAAATATTTCTCGAAGCACGCAGAATTTTCGGCATAATGGTTTAGATATCAAAATAATTTTAACCAAGGATTATGTTTGCTTGAACATAACCCTTGATGATTAAGAAGTGCAATCGTCTTTCGATACAAAATCCCTTAGATCCCATAGTAAGGAATTAAGGCCCCCAAAAACAAAAACTTCTCTGTCACTATAAAGCTTCTACGGGTTTTTTCTGCTGGTGTAACTCCTCTTGCTTGGAGATTATCGGTCGTCAAACAGACAGTCAGCCAGACACAAATACTTAAGCGTACAGCACAGTTCTGAATATCGAAGACATTCTGGAAATTGAAATGAAATTGCAATTTGGAGTCGTCCCAGTTTCAGCCCCGAAACACCGCACCATCATTTCGCCTGCCACACTGCACACTCGTATATGGGATCTCTGAGGCGATGTGGCAGTCAATTTCGAATTTAAGTTGATGTTTTCTTTTTGGATGTCTCTGCCTTATGCTGGCTGTGGAGAGATTGTCCAGATTCGATAAGAACACCTCGGGTGCGAGGTTAAAAACAATGGTTCATTCATGTCGTCGAGGCTCCTATCTTTCATTCAAGAAACACTCTGAATTGGAGTTTGTTTTGTTGTTCGTTTTTTTTTTTTTGCTTTTGTTTTTGATGCTTTTTTTCTTTGTCCCGTTTGGCAATATTTGGATCTTGGGAGGCGATTCATTCATACACCGCTCTGCCGCCGCCAACGACGGCAGGTCCGAATCCGAATCCGAAATCCAAATCCCCATCGTGCAACAGCAGCCACATTTGATTCACAATCGTTTCGACATGTCAAAGAATATTGGCAAGGAGTCCAATACCACTCTTGGCACAGGTTCAGGTATCCGAGTGGCAGGCGTCCATGATTCTCATCTTTATACTTGCTTATGGCTTATGCGGGGTAAAACGTAGAAAAGCAAAAAAATACTTTGAAAAATAAACAATCTGTTTTGGCACATCCGGTCGCGAGAAATCCCAGTCCCTTGAGTTGAAATCGAATAAAAGTGTCGATTAGTGGAATTGGAAGCGCGGTAGGTAAGAACTTTGGTCCGTATATGTGATGCAACCGAGCAAGAGCGAACATTTATCGTGATGGCATACAAGTTATAGTGACACTCTAAGGAATGATCCTCTCATGATTTATGTTCTGAAAATCTCAAGTTGGGGCAGCTAGAAGTTGGTTGCTATAGTCGAGGTAGTAAATATGTTCATAATAAATCCGAAACTACTTGATGAGATGGCGCTTAGTTGTTGTAGACTAAACAGCTTTTTAAAAATGATTACATATTATATTTATTGTAAATAATCCTAAGAACTAAATATTCGAATTTTTGAAAATCAGTTGTTTCAACATAACACCAAAACCGTTAACAAGAAATTTAATTAAAGAAATAGTCTTCCATGAAAGCTCAAGAGATTTTCAAGAAAATAGATTTGATGCAAATTTTTTGTTTATATTATATGAATAGTTATGTTTGTAAATGCATGTCTTCAATTTCAGTAAAAAAAAAAGTCGGTTAACATGACTCCGTAACGCCCACCGTTGACCGAAACGCTTTTCCGAGCCTCATTTTCAAAGAAAATTGGTTCAATTATGACTCCACAATCCCCACCAAACTGATACTTTCTAAAGATGCGTTGTGAATGGCAAGTTAATACGAGTATTCGATAATTGAGTCTCACACTCTCGCCTGTGCGCACCATAAGACGATAGGGACCATGAGAGTTGTCCACTAGCTTACCAGCCTCACGAACTTTTTGCACAAACTTACGTAAAGAAGGCGCGGTGGATACTTTATTGCGGCCAAAACTTCTTTTCAAAAAACGCACTATGTGGGCTCCACAGCACTCACTTTGGAAATTAGTTTTTAATATTTTCCAACGTTACTCAAGCGCAAAGCGACTCATTTCGTTCCGCAGAGGTATGAGTCTGACTTTCTGTCAAGATTTCGAGCGGGAACCAGCTGTCAGTGTTAATATAACTTTAAAGTTAAAAAGAAGCCTACTAAAAGGTAGTTAAATTTTAAGGGCAGATGTTGATTTTGAATAAAACACAAATTATGTAGGAAATTATTGTCAATTCCCAAATGCGGCAATTCTGCTTATTGACAAATCCACTGAGGTGAAAATGTGCCTCATCACTGAAGATGATTTTCTTTGAAAATTGATCATCCGCTGTTGCCATTTCTTGCCACCATTCTGACGATTGACGACGCTTGAAATGGTCGAGAGACTTTAGTTCTTGAGTCAATTGCACCTTGTAAGCGTGTAAATCAAATGTCTTTATGCATAATGTTCATCAACGACGAGCGTGAGAGGTGCAATTGTTGGGCACGAAGATGCACGAGTTGAGGTAGAAGGCCCTTCAGCCACACTATCGCAAACAGCAGCAATATTTTCTGCAGTTCGAGCTGTACGAGCATGTGTTTTCACTCTCCTACAGACCCGGTTTGCTCAAATTTTTGAACGATTTTTCCGATTGTACGCACATTTGGACGAATAAATTGACCGAAAAAATCACGAAGTGCACGATATGCATTTTGATTTGTACACCCATTTTCATAATAAGCCTGAATAACTTTAACGCGTTGCTCGATTGTGTATCTTTCTATGATTCAAATTGAGTTAGTCTGAAATTGAGAAATGTCAAATGAAATGCAGAAAAAAACTTGATAGAGCAAGAGCCCGTGAATGCCAGACCTTCGTCATTTTAGAAAAGTTGAAAGTTTGTCAGTGCATGCTCCCAACAAAGGTAAGAACGATGGACCATTATAAAGTTTGGGTCATAGTGGCTTTCGCAGTAAAACGGTACTAAAGGTGTGAAAAATACCGATCTACTTTCGTCAAATCATAAAGGCTGATTTGTTGGTATTATATTCAGAATGTTATTTAAAATCACGTTACTCATTGCCAGACACTTTGCGTAGTGGAAACCCCTTGCCAGACACCCTTAATGTTCATGGAAAAATAATTCTACTTATAGACTAAGAGCCCACAGCAATTTTTGGGTGTGGTTGATACAGTTATTTACAAATGTGAAAGTCTTGCATACTCTGGGCAAGCACCACATAAAGGAGAGCGAATTATCATCCCTTAAAATACTCCAAATACTTCGATTCCTCAGAGGAGCAGATTTGGAGGAAGAACTGTAATAATGAGCCAACCTCATCCAGTTCTAGATGGGGGACACAATAGATCTTTAGGTCGCAGTGTTTTTATACCCCAATTTATTCATTCATTCATTCATTCATACTCTAGTAGAAGCAATAGTGCATAATAGTGCATTAAGTATGCAGTTCTCTCCAAGTCTAAATAATTGTGATAACAACTTTGCCAAAATGTAGAGTTAGGTCCCCTGATTGGAAATATCGAGGTCCAAGTCGTTTTACAAACATCCTTCTGCCTGCCAGACGCGATAAGAATAGGCTACTTCTTGCACAAAAAAGGCCACCTTCAAAACGTCTTGGACCTCGATATTTGCAATCAGGGCACTTAGCTGTTCATTTTGAAGTTATGGCAAATTTTGTATCCCAATTTTTTATAATTTGGAAAGAACTGCATACTTGATGCACTATAATGCACTATTGCGCCCACTAGTGTATGCAAGACGTTCACATTCATAAATAACTATAAAAGGCCTATATAAATATAATAATAAATATTATAATTATTTTTTGTTATCAATCAGACCCAAAATTTGCTGTGGGCTTTCGGTCTATCACGTTATATTATTAAAGCTGATTTTTATATACAGTGTGTCCAGGGCCAGCCTCAGCCAAACTTTCGCTCTGTGCAAGATTTGTAGAAAGCATCCCTTTTTATATTTGCACACATAAGTACATATACAAAACTGATACACATATTTAACACATAACGGGTGATTTTTTAAGAGCTTGAGAACTTTTAAAAAAAAAAAAACGCATAAAATTTGCAAAATCTCATCGATTCTTTATTTGAAACGTTAGATTGGTCCATGACATTTACTTTTTGAAGATAATTTCATTTAAATGTTGACCGCGGCTGCGTCTTAGGTGGTCCATTCGGAAAGTTCAATTTTGGGTAACTTTTTCGAGCATTTCGGCCGGAATAGCCCGAATTTCTTCGGAAATGTTGTCTTCCAAAGCTGGAATAGTTGCTGGCTTATTTGTGTAGACTTTAGACTTGACGTAGCCCCACAAAAAATAGTCTAAAGGCGTCAAATCGCATGATCTTGGTGGCCAACTTACCGGTCCATTCCTTGAGATGAATTGTTCTCCGAAGTTTTCCCTCAAAATGGCCATAGAATCGCGAGCTGTGTGGCATGTAGCGCCATCTTGTTGAAACCACATGTCAACCAAGTTCAGTTCTTCCATTTTTGGCAACAAAAAGTTTGTTAGCATTGAACGATAGCGATCGCCATTCACCGTAACGTTGCGTCCAACAGCATCTTTGAAAAAATACGGTCCAATGATTCCACCAGCGTACAAACCACACCAAACAGTGCATTTTTCGGGATGCATGGGCAGTTCTTGAACGGCTTCTGGTTGCTCTTCACTCCAAATGCAGCAATTTTGCTTATTTACGTAGCCATTCAACCAGAAATGAGCCTCATCGCTGAACAAAATTTGTCGATAAAAAAGCGGATTTTCTGCCAACTTTTCTAGGGCCCATTCACTGAAAATTCGACGTTGTGGCAGATCGTTCGGCTTCAGTTCTTGCACGAGCTGTATTTTATACGGTTTTACACCAAGATCTTTGCGTAAAATCTTCCATGTGGTCGAATAACACAAATCCAATTGCTGCGAACGGCGACGAATCGACATTTCACGGTCTTCAGCAACACTCTCAGAAACAGACGCAATATTCTCTTCTGTACGCACTGTACGCATTCGTGTGGTTGGTTTAATGTCCAATAAAGTAAACTGAGTGCGAAACTTGGTCACAATCGCATTAATTGTTTGCTCACTTGGTCGATTATGTAGACCATAAATCAGACGTAAAGCGCGAAACACATTTCGAACCGAACACTGATTTTGGTAATAAAATTCAATGATTTGCAAGCATTGCTCGTTAGTAAGTCTATTCATGATGAAATGTCAAAGCATACTGAGCATCTTTCTCTTTGACACCATGTCTGAAATCCCGCGTGATCTGTCAAATACTAATGCATGAAAATCCTAACCTCAAAAAAATCACCCTTTACATAACGAAAAAGCAACAAACGTAAAATAATATTGGGCAAATAGTATGTCAAAAAAAATTGAGCAATCAAGTTTATGCTACGATCGTGTGAAAATGAAGTTGCACAAGTCCACCCATAGATTTTTCCAAAGTGCACAGTAAATATCCAATATCATACAATATATTGCGACACCTTTTAATATCAAAAAATAATTATACTGGTAAAAATAATTATACTGGTAGAAACAAACATAAACGACGAAGAAAAAGGATTTTATCAACTAGAAGGATTCGAACAGGAGGCGTTAAATCGAAATCAAAATAGAGGTGGAGGTGTTATGATGTTTATAAAAAGTAACTTATCTCATAGAATTATACATTCAATAACAACATCGTACGAAAATATTCAAATACAGTATTTAGAAGATAACATAACTACATCCGTTATTGGAATTTATAGACCACCAGGTTTCAGCAAGGCGACATTTTGTAAAGAGCTATCAGATCAAATAGGGCAAATTAAAAAAAACGAAAATGTAATTGTTATGGGAGATATGAATATTAACTTAAGGGACAATAACTCGAATTATGTGAAGGACTATTTGGACATGATCGCATCAAAAGGATTAATGAACATAATAACTAAATACACACGAATTGATCCTAGAAATGGAACTAAAACTTTAATCGACCATATTCTACTTAACAAAGTTAACAGCGTTATAAATGCAGCTGTAATTGATAATGGTATCACCGATCACCGAGCAATTATCTTTTATGAAAAGTATGAAAAGATTAAGTTTAAAAAAACTCCAATTTCTTCATACATCTCTAGCTCAAGAGTTAACCAGCTTATTAGGGAAGAAAATTGGAGAGATATATTGGATGAAGAAGATGCAGAGAGGATGTACAATAGATTACTTCAAAAATTTGACAATATATACAAAAAATCAACATACCAGCGAAAGACAGTTAAAAAAAGACAAAACAACCCATGGATAACGACAACATTAATAGATGAATGTAAAAAAAGGGATATTCTATACAGAAGATGGAAAAATAATCTGAGAAATTTGGCGTATGAAAAAGAGTATAAAACCCTACGTAACGAAATCAATAAACACATAGCAGTACAAAAATCAAACTATTACAAGACCAAGTTTATACAATTTAAGACTGATTCGAGGAAAACATGGGGTCTCATTAACGAAATACTAGGACGAAAGAAAACGAATATCGACGAAACATTGGAAAAAAATTTTAAAACAGAGCGGACAACACTATCAATGGAATTGGCTGAGTTTTTCTCTTCTCAGATAGAAAAAATAAATCATAAGTGCAATATAAAAACGTCAAACAACATCAACGACACAGTGGAAAGTTCAATATTTGCATATGCAACTAACGTCACTGAGATTGAAAGCATTCTCAATACACTTGGAGAAAATAAGGCTCCAGGATTTGATGGAATAAGAGCAATTGATATAAAGAGGTATTCGGATGTCTTTGCTCCTATTCTATGCAAATTAATTAATTTGAGTATAACTCAATCAAAAATTCCAACTACCTTAAAAACAGCAGTTGTAAGGCCGATTTACAAAGGAGGAGCCAAGGACCAACTAAAAAACTATAGGCCTATATCAATTCTTCCAGTTATTGAAAAATGTTTAGAAGGTGTGATTGCCAACAGGTTGCAAGGTTTTGTTGACAAACATGCACTGATTCATAGAAGCCAGTACGGTTTTCAGAAGGGTAAAAATACAGGAAAGTTACTTGGTGAGTTTGCGAACTGTGTCAACGAAAGTTTAGATAAGAGACATCACGTATTAGTAATCTTTATGGACTTCAGTAAGGCGTTCGACACATTAAATCACTCAAATCTTATTGAAGCTCTAAGAAGAATTGGAATTCGTGGCTCTATGGCTGATTGGCTGACAGAATATCTTCATAACAGAACATTTAGTGTTAAAATCAAAGACGCTGTGAGTGAGAAAAAAGTGATGAGATATGGAGTTCCGCAGGGATCTAAACTGGGTCCAATTTTGTTTATCTTATACACTAACGAATTGCTACGACTTTTCAAACAGAGTATTCCCTTCGCTTTTGCTGATGATACGGCTATTGTCGTTCGCCACAATTCTCTTGATACGGCAACAAAGATAATTCAAGAAGAATTTAACATGGCAGTTAGATGGTGTCACGACAACGGCTTGGTAATTAATGCATCAAAAACAAAAATGATGCATATTAGAAGTCCGCAGTTCAAGCAGACAAATCAAAGGATCTATTTACAGAATGATGACTGCCCTAAAACGCAAAGAGAATGCATCGAATTAGTAAGCCACTACAAATATCTGGGAATAGTAATAGATAGTCACTTTTTATGGGATTCACACATAGACAAATTGAGGATGGACCTAAAGAAAGCGATGTTTGCACTATCTCATCTAAAATACCACACTAACCACGATGTTTTAAGACAAGTTTATTACTCGTTGATGGAATCAAGGATACGATATGGAATACTTGCTTGGGGTAATGCAGCTAAAACCCACATTATCAAAATTCAAAAACTCCAAAATGCAGCTATAAAACACATTAACAACAACTATCGACAAACATATGACACACTTTTTAAGCCACTACAAGTTGAAGATATTTTTAAGATGACGACCATAATAGAATACATTGATGACAACCGATTTAAACAACCAATCCAGCACCAACTCAACACCAGAAGACGTGCACAAGGAATGTTACAGATACCAAGAAACTACAACAACTACGGAAGACGTAAACTTCTACACATTGTACCAAGTATAATCAACGGACTACCGAGAGAAATTGTCATGATTCAAAACTTCAAAAAAAGAAAAAAAGAACTAAAAAAATTTTTCATTAATTGCACAAATTAAAATTTCATGTATATTTTATTATAATCCATACTTATTTAATCAAAAAATTGAAACTTTAAAATTGCATTTTGTATAAAATCGTAAACTTTGCTTACTTTTATTTAACATAATCGAAAAATAATCTTCTGCAGACAAGCTTCGGCTTCGCAGATACTATTGTAAAAAAAAAAACATATTAGGAAAAATAAAAGTATACAATAATAATAAAATAATAATAAAAGCATAAATGCCTTCATTGGAAAAATTTTGTTGTGGGTCTATATAAAAACCTCCACACTCTAACACATATGATTCCGTATGAAAAAGATTTTTTGTCATATTTTCTCACGTTAATTTTTGGACTCAGTGTGTTTGAAATAAAACTTGCACAGATAATAGCGTGAAACTTTTTGTATTGAGATTTTTTAAATTTTGTTTTCTTTTGTACTTGCATAGATCTAGTGCGATCTTTAATTTTACGATATTTTGAGTTAAATTCGCCTTGAATGTAACAATGAAAGTGATGTTAGTTAGTGTACGAGAAATAATTTAACACAGTTGTTATTTTGAGATTATTTGAACAAGTTTTGTAGTTAAAATAAAAATGGCAGTATTTGTTTGCGCAAGATCAAATTAGATTTTCTTGTTCCTAATAATACGCCCCCAAAATTTTGCGCATTTGCACATCTTGCACATATGGTTGGTCCGGCCCTGAGTGTGTCCCACAGTCACCGCCGCAAATGAAAACCATGGATTCCTGAGGTCATTTTTAGTAGTCGAAACACTTAAGAGGTAATTTTCTCGTTTTCGTCCCGTTTTCGAGTTATAACGGTTTTTATGATTTTTTCTCTCTTTTCCCTTAACTGGCCTTACTACGCCCGATTCGTAAGATTTTTTTATAACCAATCAAGAATTTATTAGAGTCTTAGCTTGTCCCAATTTTTTTTTTCTGCTGACAACCGTTTCTCCGCAATTTCGTTTTTTAAGTTGTTTTTTCACTTTGATATCATTTTATTCAAAAAAACACGTTAATGAGTACTAATTTTTTTTTAATAAAAGTACGTTTTTTAAGACCAAAAATATTGGTACCTGCCATTCGATTTTTGTCTAAATTTTATAAAATATTTTTGTTTGTCTTAAAAACTGATCAAAACTCACTATTTCCAAAAAACCCATGCTCAATATTTGACAATTAAAAGTTTTTAATAGTATTGTGCATTAAAATTTTCAAAATAATTTTTACTTGCGACTTATAGGTACTATAAGGCAAGTTATTCGGAAAAAAATTCGAACTCGAGATTTTGATCAAAGTTGACATTACGATGATAGCGAGGACTAAAAAAGTTATACTCGGCCGATTTGCTTCAAACTTGGTAGATATGGGTTTAAAAGCAGTTTCAATATTATTGGAAAACAAATTTCTTTGGATTTAAAAAAACATTTCAAATTTTTGTTTTTCAATTTTTTTTTAAACTCTATATTTCGAAAACCCCATGCCCGATTTTCTTGAGACTTGGTAAATAAAAGTTTCTTAAGTTAATCTGCAAGGTATAAGAAAAAAGAAATTATTTTATCTAAAAATAACGGTGCCCTCAATACAAATGTTAAAAAATGGTTTTCGAAAATCGTATTTTTCTCGAAAACGGTTCCGACAATTTTGCTAATTTTGTTTTAATTAATTCTTACGATTTACTCACTTATAATTTAATAAAAAAAAATTTGAAAACAAGATATTACTGACTGTACCTACCACAGAAAGATTTTTTCGAATTTTGAATTTCTCATTATCGGTATATAGGATTTTAATGACATTTTTTATAAAGAAGCTCCTAAAAAATTTAAAAAAACATTGCATTTCAAAACTTAAAAAAAAAATATTTTTTTAATTTTTGAAAAAAAAGTCATTTTTTTTGGAAAGTTGGATATCTCAAAAACGACTTGATATTTTTCTTGGAAATTTATTTCTTATCCGTACAATAATAAAAATTTAAAGTTGGCGTACCAAAATTTTTTCTTACAATTTTTTTAGAAATTGTATGCATAAAAACTGATTTTGTTTTTTAAGACCGCTTCCACAATTAAGAACTTTTGCTCTAGCATAAACTAACTATTGCTACAAAAGTCATGGGATTTTAGGTCAAATTTCATCCATTTATAAAATTCCCAGTATCTTAAACATAAGAGCAAGCTCGTATTTATAAATGTTGTCTTATATCATCTTAATACAGTTGTCGAGGTTGGAAAAGTTATAAATGAACATTTTAACTGTTGTTTAACAATTGTCTAACTTGCACACATTAACTGTATGCCTAGACCTAGCTAAAGCAATATTTAATTTAATTAAATAAGCAGTACCTATTTCGAAGTATTTTTTATTTTTTTATACACGGAGTATAACTAGATAACCGTCTAAAACAATCTCATAAATAACACTATCAGTGTTAGCGTAAGGTGAATTACCCATAAGACCACCCTCAAGAATGAGGTTTTTGGTGTACCCAACCAAAGCTATTATAGTCTCTGAGTAAAGTGCTTCATATGCGTATCAACCTGTATAGCTTTATTTTCAATTAAAATCCACACGCCTACACCACATCAATCTTACGAACTAATACAAAAGTTTTTAGGGCCTTGAGAGCGTTGACAACTGATGAGTTATGTTAAATTTGTCCATGGTACATCACGAATTAGTGACCTACTTTAAACTGCATTAATACAAACTGAATGAGAGTTCGCACTGCAATATTAAAAGATTATTATTATCACGCATGAAAGTTCATGGTCAATGGAAGGAAGGCGACCTCGAGCAAAGCCACACGTTTTGTTGGCAAAGCTCTGGAATTTCTTTCCAAAAAACCACACAAATTTGAAAATATTTTAAGCTATACAGGCTTAACAATTGTTTATATTTTACCCACATACATATTTTATTATAATTTTTTTTTTTTTTGACATCCGGCCATAAAGTCAAATATGCATTTATGGAGGCGAAACATTTTTAATTATTGCATTTTCTTCTTTTTGTTTTTTAGGTAAACAAAACTTCGAGTACAACATTGCATATTTTGCAAAACCTTAGGATTTCCGTAATTATTGATGGTTGGGCTCACTAGTGAGGTCAGCTGGTGCTACCATTAAATGTAATTTTCTTTTTTTATCATAAAAAAAAATTCAAAAACCATGGGATAGGTATAGAATTTTGCAGACCAAGCCTACAATAATGCACATCTAAGTAAAAATTGAAGCATTGAAACATGCGTATGGGTAGCAACGGTTTTCAGCTTTTTGGTAAATTTTATATACATGTGAACCTATAATTTCATGGATTCTAATCTAAGGACATAAAAGACATTTATAAGATTCGTAAACAGAAATAAGTATAGACACAAAGTTGAAGTAGGAACCTATACCTACCTATACATATATGTAGAGGGTTATCTAGCAAGAGGTTTCATTTTGAATCATTTACTAAAACCCATTTTGTGTTTTGAAAAAACGGTGATTTTCAATACCTGTGGAAGGGGCGATTCGACTCTTTCTACAAATGGTAATTCTTTGACGAATTTTTTCATCACATTTTCCAATAGTTGTAGTTGTGTTTCGTGAATAACAGCTCCGATGTATTCCTTATAGGCATAAATTGTTGATTTAGCATTGGCGCAGACTTTATTTTTGACAAAAACCCAAGGAAAAAATTCTAAGCGTACTTAATCACACAATCTAGATAGTCTTTTGAAGACTTCATTTCGAGAAATAACTCATCAAGGATATTTCTCAGGCTATAGAGATATTGCTTTATGAGCTGCGTGACATATATTGCCGTCTTGCTGTAAAAGAACGCTAACGTACAAAGCAAAGTCTGTCAACAAAGTCAGGCTCACATCAGCATCATTTTCGAAAAAATGTGGCCTACTTACAACCCAACAACCGTATCAAACAGTCTTGCATTATAGATGAAGAGGTTGTTCCTCTATTGCTCTTCGATCTTCGGAGCCCCAGAGGTTATACAGTTTCGTTTGTTAAAATCCTAGACAAATGTAAATGAGCTTCATCACCCAGAATAATTTTGTGTAACGGGTAGATGTTGAAATGGAATAAAACAAGGTGTGTGGGAGGTATTAAAGAAAATGTACAAAGTCCTTGTAGGCCATTATGTATGGAATGGGATATCGTTCAAATGTCGGCTTCGGCTTCGTACTACGGTGACACGGATCCGAGTGGTCCAAGCTACAATGACTCTCCGCATAGATCCGGCTAAATTTGAGCCATGGCCTGTGTTTTGCTCACCTTTATGTCAATTGTGGCTTATTCGCAAAGACCTGTGCACTTCAGAAAACTTCATAAGAAAAAGTCTATAGCGGGGTCAAATCACCAGCCTGAAAATTCACACAAAACAGTAACTTTTTGAGGATGGATTGTCACCTGGTTAACCTCGTATCGGTTGGTGTGGTTCAATATACAGCAATTCTGCTTGTTAACGCACTTATTTTTCCAGAAATGGGCGATTTTTCAGCCAACATTGGTGTTTTGCAGTTTGATCAGTTCTCCGTATAACACCCCCGATTTTACCTTAAATTTTGCAATAGAATCTTGTGAATTTGCGGGCAACTTTGGAGATGCTCTGTTATTGGCCGCTGTCGTAGTTTGGTAAGTTCTGCCTTTCATGTTTTTTTGCGTAGCCGGAGCCAGAGATATTCTTAAAAAAAACTGTGAATAATGCCATGGCTTCTTCCAAGTGTTTCTGCTATAGTTCCGACTGTCTAAAACCCAGCACTTTGCCTCTTTCTTCTGGAATCAATGCTTTATGCTATATGACCCACTTTTCAAGAGTTGCGTTCCGTTTACAATAGCAACAAGACGCAAGAATGCTTGGATACATACCGCTGATCCAAAAAAAAAGTAAAATTATTGTTTACATAACCTTCTTGAATTCTATTTAGAAGAGGGCTCATTTTGCTAATATTTAAAAATGAATTTCAGGCATTTTTCTTTTTTAGTTCAGAATAGAGCTCTGATCAGAGTCCGAGCGAGCATACCATTTTTTTTTAAATTTCCATCTGTCAAATGCTTGTGTTAAGCATTTAATTCTATCTGCTGGTTTTTTTTATTCTGATCTCCTAGAGTGCACTCTGAACACGCTCAGAACATGCTCAGAACGAAAAAGGAGCCACATATTCGAAGCTCTGCATACTCTTAATTAAGAAATAAACTCAGTTTATTTATTGACATCTCAGACTCTGCCCTGAACTTAAAAAGAAAAACGCCTATTATATCTTAAAATTGTAATTTGTTTGAAACAGGTGTCACTGATTCGTCCGAAGAAAGCTCAGCTTGAATTTTTAGAAAGCATTGGATGTATTCAAGTGACGAGCAGTGTTAACATACTCCTATATAAACTCTTCTTAATTTCAAAAGTTCAAAAATCGTTTTATTATTAAATTTATTTTGTATCTAAGAAATTATTTAGAATTTTTCTATAAAAAAAAAATTGAGATGCCAAAAACATGATTTTAGGAAATAATTTCAAAAACAAGTCGTTACACGTGTTCAAGATATTGATTTTTCACAAAAAAAAAAAAAAAAAAAAAAAAATTGGATTTTTTTTTCCAAAAGCCCAAAAAATACGAATAACGAAGACCCTTAACTTTGTTTTTTTATAATTTGCATATACTCAAGGGATTATGACTACCCTTTTAATATTATGGTAACGTAGTGCGAGCGCTTATAGGTAAAGTGGAGAGGATTTAATAGAAGATGTCGATGCAGATTGGTCTTGAAAGCTTGTGTAATACAATGAAGAGGTTAAAGGCAAAGTATTTCACATTCTAGTAGTGCGGATAAACAAGGAACTTCTTTATTTGACAGTACGTCCGAAGTTAGGCTCATATGTAAGCTGATGAGCGTTGACAACTAGACGAGTATTACGGCGGAATTGTTTGAGTGGAGGAATGCAACTGGCTATTTCATTTGAACTTTGTTAATAGAAAAAGCGATAGAACAATGAAAGACAGGAGACGTTACGCTGATGTTCGAGAGAAAAAAAAGTTTCCGTAATTGATTTTTCTCCTATAGGTCTTAGGGCTCTATTCTGAATTCTATCAAACAGGTTCAAATGAGTAATGGGGATACCAGCCCAGATATGAGAGTTATACTCAAGTTTTGGGCGGAAAACCAGAGACCATTCAACCCCTCGTTTCATACACTTTGCCCTTGCGGCTTTATCTTGGAATAACGCACGTAGAATGTGCGTACCAGCTTATAAAGGAAAAAATTAAAATGGGCAATCAACAGCTTCAATCCATACAAATCTGCTGGGCCAGATGGAATAACTCCAGCGGAATTGCAGAAAAATTCCGATATTTTAATACCCATTCTTGTCAACATCCTAAATGGTTGTATCACTCTGGCTCATTCATTCCTTTGTCATGGAGAGAAGTCAAAATTATTTTCATCCCCAAAGCTGGCAAACCTAGCCATGTTATTTCTAAAGATCTAAGACCTATTAGCCTTTCATCATTCCCTCTTAAAACATTTGAACGTCTGATTGAAATCCATTTGAGGGCAAACATTGATAAGTCCTTACTATCCAATGGTCAACATGCCTATAACAAAGGGAAATCTGTAGAAACCGCTCTACATATGCTGGTTCGTACTATCGAACATTCCCTTCATCATAAGGAGTTCACCTTAGTTGCTTTCCTAGATATAGAAGAAGCTTTTAACAATATCGACGCATCCGCAATCACATCTGCGCTTTCATCTCTGAAGGTGGATAAGTCAATCAGTAAATTGATAAATCATATGCTGATAAGTAGGATTATAAATTCAAAACTGGGCGATTTTACTACTCGAAGAACTGTCAGTAGAGGTACGCCGCAAGGCGGTGTCTTCTCTTCTCTCCTCTGGAACCTAGTCGTAAATGACCTACTAATGATTCTAGAAAGGAAGGGGCACAGGGTGATTGCCTATGAGGATGATGTTGCGATAGCGATATCTGGAAAGCACCCTAACACACTGAAGGAACTCCAACAAAAGCTTTACTACCTGGGCAGATCAATGTGGACTCGGTGTCAACCCCCACGAAACTGAACTTGTCCTATTTACTAACAAATATAAGATCCCCCACATAGACCCTCCCTATATCAAAGGTATACCGCTTAAATTTTCAGACAGAGAAAAATGTTTGGGTCTTATTTTGGAATAGTGGGAAGCCCAATATTCAATAGAGAACCAACAAAGCCAAGCCAATATAGCTCTATTCCCTTGCAAAAAAGTCGTACGTAACAAATGGGGTCTACAAACTCATATAACACACTGGCTACATCTCAGTCAATAGGCCGATACTTACATATGGAGTAACAGAATGGTGAACTGCACTGGAAACAGCAACAAACCACGCCAAGCTCAGCAAAGTCCAACGAACAGCCTGCTTAATCGTGAGTGGAGCTACCCGCTCAACTCCCTCCGCAGAAATTGATTTTTTGTTTCATATCATACTGCTAGATATCTTTAGCAAACAATCGGCCGCTAGCACAGCCATTCGGCTTAAAGTCTCCTCGCAGTGGATCAATAATGATATTGGCCACTCCACTATACTGAACTAGTTCAGATCCCTACCTAGTAACGTCGATTACACCACCCCTCATCCAAAGTTCAATAAAAACTTTCAAGTGTCCATCCAGGTCTACCTGGGAAAATGAGTCATTTTTTGTAGATGAAGCGATTCATTTCTACACAGATGGATCTAAAACCGATTATGGGGTTGGTGAAGGCCTATACTCCGAAAGATTAAATGTTTGTCTCTCTTTTCGTCTTCCCAATCACTATTCCAGGCAGAACTTCTAGCAATCAAAGAAGTTCTCTATTGGCTCAAAGAAAACGTTATATCGACTACTGATATACGTATTTTCTCAGACAGTCAAGCTGCCATAAAGTCACTGGACTCTGTCTCCATTAACTCACTAACAGCCCAAAATTGTCGATCATCTCTGGTGGAGATGTCAAAACAGTTGAACATTCACCTTATATGGTTGCCGGGGCATAGAGACATTCCAGGTAATTGTAAAGCCGACGAACTTGCAAAAAATGGAACAATATTACCTTTGTCGGATAGCAAATCCAACATCGGTATACCCCTAGCTGCTTGTAAACTTATGTTAAAGCATGATACCATAAAGAAAGCTAACCAAAGATGGATCAGCACTCCAACTTGCGGGTCTACTAAACTAATTTGGCCATTGTTTGATGGTAAACGCTCAAAACAACTAATTTCTATTGGTAGATTGCATATTAGCTCCGTTATAGCTGTCCTTACTGGACACTGCCTATAAGGAAGAAATGATTTTAGACTTGGAGTTTCTGCAAATAATTTTTGCAGAAGCTGCATGGTAAAGAAGAAAAGGCGACTGTTTCTCACCTTCTATGTTCTTGTCCTGCCCTAGCACAAAGACGTAGACTCCACTTCGGAGACTTCTACTATGACGATCCTAGTGATCTAAGGAATTCCGAAATTCACTGTCTCAAACGCTTCATTGTTAGCTTCAAATGGTTTAACGAGTAAGGGTTATTTTCGGAATCCTGTGGCATCACAACGGACCAAATATTGGTCTAAGTGTTTGGCTATTCTGGCCAGCAACCACCTAAAGCTAACCTACCTGCGTATCGAAATCGACTTCTATTAATTAACTTGAATACCCTGGAAAAAAACAAAGAGAAAGCAGAGACATTCTATTCACTCATCGAATATTTTCAGATTCTGTTGACTTCGCAACTCCATCTACCTCAACACTAAATCCCGCAATCTAAGAAATGTTCGTCTTTTCTACCTGCCCTACCACCGTACATTGCAGGGTTCCAACAAACCTAAAGTACCTACTAATTGTAACATTAACTAATTCGACTTCAACAACAGTTCATCCTGTCTAAAAAGTCGTCTTCTTAATCATCCTCCAAAATTCACCACAAATCTAGTTTCTAAGCTATAATAAGAGCTATATTTAAGTTAGATTCAGAATTAGCCTAATAAATGGAAATTATTTCCCCCTAGCGATAGGAAATTTACAAGTGATCAGAAACATGCTTGATAATCTTAATTCCATTTAAACTGTTTTTGGACATTCAAATGTGAGCTAGACAAATTTGTATGACCAAATTCTGTTTCATTTTTCAAAGCTATCGCATGGTTAAATATTTATAGTGTTCAAAATGCATTTGTGTGAACTATTATTTTTTTCAGAATTATTTAACAAAAAAATATGTACATATAAGCTTAACGCATTTAAAAAGTGAACGGCCATCTTTGAGGTGAATTTAAATGCACAGTGCACACACACTGCATTAAGCTTCACATTTTATGTCTTAGATTTTTATTAGTGCATTTTCGTCTCTTCCTCCGATATAAGTGGCATGATTTCCGAAATTTTAGAGAATTGGCATTTTTAACCGAACGTTGTATGCGGTGTCGGATTTCCATGCAAATGGACAAAGCATTCTTTTCGGCACTAATTGGCTTAAAGTTGTTTGCAGTCGTTGGCGGCAACGGTTGATAGCCGCTTTTAAATTAGACATTTTATTATTATGATGATGGGCATAACCAGATTCTGTGTCGTGTCCTTTATCAGCAGCCAGCGCATGTTCAACTTATGGTTCGCTAATACCAAAGTGTTGCTGATGCATGCCACGCTACGGTCGGTTTGCTGTTTATAGGTTAACTTGAAAGGCCGCTCATTTCACGCCATAAAATTAACTAAACAAAAAAAATAAAAACACCAAACTTCAAAGCTAGGAGTTAAATTTGTTTGGGGAATTTTAAAGGATATTATAATAGTGGAAACGTTCGATGGTTTTTTTTTTGTTCGTATCGGATTATGATGTTAAAGAGGTGTTTGAACTAACAGAGCATTCATTTTTTGTTTTCAATGTCTGGGAAAGTTTTTGAGTTGAATGAGCGTTCGGCTATCCCTAAAGAGTCAAAGTCTCATGTTTCAATCTTTATTAGGCTAGCCGCGCACTATCAATTTTTAGATAATTATATGTTCAATAAAATAGCGAACTCATTTTAGGCAATCGTTTAGTTTGTGTCGAAACACAAACTTTTTAGTTGCTCGAACCAAGCAGTTTCGCGCCTAGCCTTATACTAAGCCATACTTAATCACCTGAAGAGTACTAATATCATATTTAATTAAGTTTTAAACTTCATTTGGATATTTACAATAAAGCCTACGGCGATATTTGTATCTCCAGTTAAGTAAAATGGATTTTTTTTACAGAAAGACTCAAGGTCTTTTTCTATAACGATCAAATAAGCTTCTGAAAATCGGTGAAAACAACTACATATTTTGGTTAGAATGTCGATATTATTTCTGAAGGAACTGAATTTCTATATCTAAATAAACTTGGGCGTGACTAGGAATCGGCGGTGGTTCAAAGTTCTCCCCCGCTGGATAACATAAATACACTCATTGCTCGTCAAAGAGCTTGACAAATAATCAAAATTTTCTATCACCAATTGAAATTTAGTCTCCATAGCCTAAAAATAACCTATATTTACGTTCTAGACATTTTGTATCGGAACACATTTAGCTTACCATTTACGTACTTGAGCATGAACCGATAGAACAGTATCAGATTATGTCGCAGACCGTTTAGCCTAACCCTATCAAATCAATCTTATTTCTATTTAACCAAAACAAAACTTTGTCAAGTTTGATAAGCTTAAGCAATCGCTACTCTTTCGTACTTATTTTTTTGGAATAAAATAACAACCTTTATCAGTATGGCAGTACAAAACTCTTGACAGATATCTATAACCAATTACATGTTAAAAATGGATTTTGTGACAATTTATAAACCAGTTGCTTGTAGGTACGCAAACACAGTAGCAGATTGCCATGCTAAAACACAACACTATTTATATCCATCCATTAACGAACGAATTCCATCTCAAAAACTCACGACATCTATGATCAATTAAGTAGATACCACTCAATGTGTATCCCATATGACTGACTTTCGAATATGTTCCACCTGTGATAAGCTTATGGGATACAAGTTGAAACAAAAAAATGACAACTTGTTAGCTTGATCACAAAAAATTTAATAATACACCAACTGTAACACGCAGCTGTAATGGAAAACTTGAATTAAAATACTTGACAGCCATGACAACTGGTGTACGTAGATACTTATATATACGGGAGATTGGGCTAAATATGGTTAGTAATAACTTTGGGGTATTTTCGTAGGGCATGGGATGTAAATCTTTTTTGAAAGTATAGCTGCGATTTTGAGGAGTTCATAGGCTTTACAATTTCTTGAGATCAATTTTTAAAAGATGGATGTACAAATTGCACTTCATAGAAAATAACCTTTTAACTTTGTCGACTTATAAATACCTCATAAGCGAATGTTTTTCAAACGGTTTACTTGAAATTCATAATTAATTTGCTAAAACAATTCGAAACATCCGATTAAGTACATAGAGCAGTTTTTTTTATAAATAATTTCTAATATTTAACAAGTTGAATGGAAATCGCTTCAGTGGCTTATTCGTTCAGTCAGACGAAATTGATCAGAATCTCGAGTTTGAATTTTCTCCAAATGCAAAACTTGCTCTATATTACCTATGTACGGAAATCGCAGTAGAACGGAGACGTCTGTCTTATTCCGTTTGGGCAGAAGGTGATATTTTACTAAAATAAAAATCACTTTCAACGGATACAAAATTGTTATTATATTTAAATTTGTCTTAAAGCCATAAACCTATTTTTTTAATTTATAACTAAAACACATTATTTAAGAAGAATTATTTTTGAACTTAAAATTTTCAAAAAAAAAATGTATACTTGTCTTTTTAAAAATTAATTTATTGCTATTTTATTTTTAAGTCTTATTATATTATTTCAAGTCGAACAAAAATACGAGATTGTTTTAGGTATTTTAGTTTTTGATTAATTTTAAAATTATAATAACTACTTTTTTTAAAAAAAAAACACCGGATTTTGTATTTTTGTTTTTGTTACTAAGGGCCTGAAGCATAAAAACTTAATATTTCCAACTTCTGCTCTTTTTAATAAAAATAAAATGCATGCTTGCTCTTATGATCAATTACTGTGGGGACGATATTTATGTGTAAAAAAACATCAAAGTCCAAAATACTATGATCACTATTAAAATAGTTTTTGCTCAAAAATAAATAATTTGAACACAAAATAAAAAAAAAATTATAGTTCTTATATTAAAGAATTAATTTTGGAACTACGATTTTTTTTTTTTTAATTTTTCTAAAAACAAATTTTAAACCAATTTTTAGTATTTAATAAAATAAATTTCAGATAATAATTAAAAAAAAAATTGTTGACCTTATTTTGTTTGGAAAATTCTATATCTTGAAAACAGACTAATTGTATAGGTACCTTGAACAAATTTTTTTTTTTTTTCAAAATTTAAGAAATATTTTTTTTGAAAAATTTTATACACAATGTTATTTCAATATCAAAGAAGCTCCTATATAAATTTTGTTATTGAAATCGATGGAGTTTATGAGAAAATAAAAACAAACGGTTCTAAAAGAATCACTTTAGTGGCTTAGACTGTTGGTCTAGGCACACATATACCGATTACCGATTTTCAAAATTTAAGAAATATTTTTTTTGAAAAATTTTATACACAATGTTATTTCAATATCAAAGAAGCTCCTATATAAATTTTGTTATTGAAATCGATGGAGTTTATGAGAAAATAAAAACAAACGGTTCTAAAAGAATCACTTTAGTGGCTTAGACTGTTGGTCTAGGCACACATATACCGATTAGCAGGACCCACTTTTTCCATGTTCTCTATCATCGTGATGCTAAAAATTTCGGATTCGATTTTTTTTCAAATTCAAAAAATTGCCCTTTAGTATCATTGTAGCAAGTAAAATTAATAGAGAATGGCAACTGGATTGGTGGCACTTCGTCTTCGGGACACAGTCCTTTTAATAAGAAGACTTTGACTAAGGAGTTACAAGCTTCCTGCAAATTCTTCTATATAATTTTTCCTTAGATTTACCTATATTTAAGCATGAAATAAATCCTTAAATATACATTATGTTAGTATAAAAAATAATATAAAACAAATTCCTACTCACATACATTTTGGATAACTATTTTATTTTGGAGTTATTTTCTTCAGCAGCTAAATTTTGTAAATACATACGTATCTACTAAAATTTATTTATTTAGGTAAATTTTTTTTTTAAATCATTATGTACAAATTTTATCTAGTTCAAAAATGCACAAAGCTTACAAAAACTTCACAAAAAAAAAAAAACTTTTTTAAAGACTATACTTTTCGCTCAATTTGTTTCGCTTTGTTTTTTTTTATTTTAGACTTTCTCGTAAGCGGCTTAGCATTTTTTTTTTAAATTTTATTGATAGAAAATTCTTAAAGCTACGTAAAGAATATATTTAATACTAAAATTTAAAATATTTTTTTTTTAAATTGAATATTTTATGGAAACTTGGCCTCTAGAGGTTTTTAAATACCGCCCGAAATGATTGGAAAAATAACGTTCTTATATATTTTTATATATATTTTTTCTCGAAAACGTCTCAAACAATTTAATTAAAAAAAAGTGTTGGCTAGAATTAAAAAGATTTACCATTAATTAGAAAAGAAAAAAAATCAATTACAAAAATGGGTTATCAATTTTTATTGCTGACTTTCTCACCATTCACTTAACTGATTTAAAAGAAATTTTGTACATAGAAGATTTTGAAAAGTATAAATAATATTGCGTATAAAAAAAATATTTTGTGATATTTAAAATTAAAACAAACTATTTGCTTTGGAATTTTCGATATATCAAAAGATAGTTCATTATTTAACATATGTTTAGAGTCAGGCGGCTGATAAAGACATTCATTCTAGTACATCATCGTGCAAATTGGTCCAGCAATGCCTGAATGAACGTGCTAGCCTCAATATTAACCACAATGTCATTCTTACTTGGATTTCGGGTCATTGTGACATTAATGGGAATAAACGGTCGAACGCGCGGACCAGGCAAGGATCAGCCCTTCATAACTCACTTGAAGGGCAATATTCTCTCACTTTTTCTTAGTAAATTAAACCGTAGCACAGTGGAAAATGGTAGAACAACAGCTGATCATAAATGATTTTTAGTAAATTTTTTTTAATTTTACATTTGAATTTTATCTGAAAGCTAAATAGTCAATCTTTACGAAAGTGCAAGAATTTTTTGAAATATATGTATGAATCATTTTTTTAAAGCATTAAAGTTTATTATTTTTTTTAAATTTTCAATTCAAGGCCGTTTGGTTCATCACTTTGAAATTTAGTTTTCTATAAGACTTTGTAGGAATAGGTGTAAAGTATTATACATTTTTGAAAAGCTTATTTTATGGAAATATTAAAACAACTTTACGTTTTTATAAATTTTAATTTATTTCACAAGTAATTAAATAAAATGTAAAATAAAATAAAAAAAAAATATTTTTCAAGTTCACAGAGACTTTTAGTAGTTAGCGATGCTTCGCGATGCTTTGCTTTTTATATTAATTTGTAGCTTAGTTCCTTATAAACAAACATTTATAAAAATCAGCTGCGATAACGTGCGATTTTGGAAGTTATCGGTAAAATAATGATTAAAGCCAGGAAACTAAAAATCGCTACATGAGCCATTTTAAAAAATAGTAAAAAACAATGGCAAGACTTACAATTTCATATTATATGTTTTTTTAAAGCTAGAAATTAATTCTTTAATTTACTTTTCAAATCAAATTGTTTTATTACATAGTTTCTGAGAAATTAATTTTCAAACTCAAAATCTTAAAAAAAAACTAATATTTTTTTCTTCGAAGTGATTTTTTTTTAAAGTTTACATTATTTAGTACTATTTTTGTTTTAAAAATTCAATGCTTTTATAAATTTGGAATTAAAAACTGAAAACCAGATGGTCGTGCGACTTATACTTTTGAAAATATAAGCAAATATCAAAACATATCAAAACCAACTTCATTATTTGACTTTTAGAATACAGCTTAATCGAGATGTTCCTTAAACCTTTCACTTCTCCTTTTATCGGCAGTGATCCTACTGCGGATGTTGTATTTGTTATTCATATAACATTATACTGTACTACGGATAACTTTTCCAAAAAAACACGGCTAATGTCATATCAATTATGCGTTTTTCCTTTTTATATCTGATAATACTCGTATTATACACTGAGCGTCAAAAGTGAGTAAGCACCTATGTAAATGATTTCTTTAGTTACATGGAATTTAAACCAAAAAATTAACAAAAATTGAATTCCAGTTATACAAAATAAAATTTATATTTAATAGCAATAAATAAAAAGTAAAATAAAAATTCAAAAAACGATCTAATGCATTTTTACCCAATAAAAACTAAATAAACTTCATATATTACGCGTCAAAAGTGAGTAAACATCTGTTATATCTTAAAATTATTTATAAATATAGTACCTCAAGTAAAAAACTGGGTATTTTATTTGATCACATTTAGACTTTATAACATCTCTTAGTCAGCGTGACATGGAAACAACAATGTTATTTCTAACATCGGAGGATATTTGGGATAGTTCTTCAATTAAATCCTTTTAAGGTCATCTTTGTTCTTGATGGCTCGTTTGTGAAATTTTCCGGTCCAAATGATCCCATAAATGTTGTATGGAGCTTAGGTGCGCGATTGGGGAGGGTGGTGGAGGTGCTTTGAAGTCCTATAAAATATTCATTATTTAAGAAACTGCGAGGTATGCTTAGGATCATTGTCTTGCTAACAGATCCGATTGCTAAGCATCCCTAATTTTCATAAGGTCGGTTGAAGGTTATTGCTTAGGATGTTTAGATAGTCTTGATTATTCATTGTACTTTCAATGAAATAAAGATTCCCGATCGAATATGCTGCCATACATCACCACACCATCATGTTTTACTGTGCTCCTTATATTCTGTTTATGATGTTTTCTTACTTGTGACGCGTTAATATGGAGTATGTTTAGTTTCTATTAGGAAAAATTGTAGGAAGCTATATTTTGAATTTTTATTTATGTTTTGATTTATTATTATTGATATTTATTATCCGAATTCATTGCTTATTATTTGGTTGATCGAATTCCATGTTACTCCAGAAATTATATAGGTGTTTACTCACTTTTGACGCTCACTGTATGTTATTATAGTTATTTTTTTTACTCATATATGTGTCGGTACCCATACATTATTCCATGAAGTTTATTTTATACATACTCATACATACATATGTATGTATATGTATATTTTTTAATTTAATCGGGATTTTATTATAACTTTCTCATGTCTTAGAAATAATAGATCATCTGATTTTAAATTGATAACAGTATTGAAAAAATTAAATTTTCAAAACTTTTAGTTTGAAAATAATTTTTTCAAAAACTATTTGCTCAAATAAATCGATTTAAAAAGCAAATTGAAGAAGGGATTTCTGTCTTTCAAAAAAACTGCATGACATTGTAAGTATTTTTAAATAATTTTGTGTGTGTTCCCCTTCCCCTAAATTGGGGATAAAGACCCCCCTCTTAATCAATTTTTGTCTTGCCTCAACACAACCTAAAAGTTCTAGCTTTTTGTCACACCTTATTTGCAATCACCCTTTACTATAAATTGTTCCATGGAGTTTTTATAAATTTTTAGTTTGTTTTCTAAATATGCAAGTATTATTATCGTTATTATTATATTAAAAGCAATTCATTAAAACAATACTCTCCTTTGTATTTGTGCAAAATTTCAATACTCTATCTTCAAAAACAAAAAAGTTATAGATTTTTGATCAGAAACATCCAATTATTTTCCACTGTGCGTAGGTGGAGCAGTTTAATTAACTACATTATATCTAAAAATATTTGACCAACTTTAAAACATCCCGAACACTTTATCCAATATGAACACTCAGGCAAGACATAGCCAGGCTCGTAGCTGTAGCGGACACTGGAGTAAAAAGAGGAAGCAACGAAGCTAGGCATTCTTCACAATACTCACTGCCATAGCTGTAGGGACAAGGGGGAAAAGAAATTAGTTCTCCATTCTCTCTGCAAATGCCCTCCTGCTCTGGCCCAATTTAGAGCAATATTATTAGGAATGGCTATTTTAACGACAAAATGGCTCTAGAGCGAACTTCGGTTACTTCTGTACCGTGCCCTCTGTTTAATTCCATAGATCCCGAGCTAGCGGACTGAGGGCTTCTTATTTTTTAACTTAATACAAACTGGATGATTCCGTGAGAATGTCCATAATTTCCCATACCAAGTTCATCAAAAGTTTCTCACGAGTTATGGTATCAAAACAGCGGACTTCAGGGCTGATTGGGTTGGACTGCCAGTTGTCGCCATTTCATTTTAGCATCTATGGAAATTAATTTTTTAAAATTTTATGTGATCCAGATATGATTTTTTTTTTTATTTTTGACGGAAACGAATCATAATTATCGTAAAACTTTGGTTTTCCGATTAATCCAAATAGGGAGCAATTGTTGCGCTTAATTTTATTAGAACAAGTTTCACCTACCTACTTGTTTTTTTTTTTTTTATTTTTCAATTTTAAGCCTTGCTTTCCAAAATGCTTATAAAGCTCAGTAGAAACCTGGTATTTATCGAGCCGGTTCTAGGTTTTCAAGCGGCGTTAGAAATCGAGTGGAACAGGTGGTTCCAAAGTCAATGATCTTATTAATTAAAAAGACTGGCGATTCCATGTCTTATTCTTACCTGTATCTAAACTTCCCCCTCGACGGGTTTCACCTTGTCGTGGTGGGGGGGCTTACGCCTATCCTCCTGCTGTGAAGCATCAGTAGGTGGAATAGGTAACTAAGAAAACCCAGCAGGGAGTTCAGGGACAGTCAGGATCGAGACGATATGGGATGGTTAGGTTTCTGGTGACATGCCTAAGCCGGAAATTTAATGCATCCCGTAGTATTGATCTTGGTTGGTAAGGTAGGGTGGGACCGTAGGGTCTCTGGCTGCTTAGGCGGCTGGGGGTCTGAAAGTCCTACCAAAAAGGGTGTGTGTGTCGAGTTAGTTGGATGGTTCTTTTGGTTCTTTGAGCCAAGGGAACCTTATTAATGATCTTGATGGTAGTACGGCTGGGACTGTGGATTCTTGACTGGGCATGCAGTTGGGGGTTCTAGGTCTCACTTTGGCAGTTAGACTAGTATCGTGAGCGAAAGTTTTTCTGGAAGGTTAAAGGTGTTTAAGGATGTCTGGGGAGTAAGGATATCTAGAGGTGTCAGAAGTGGCAGATGTGGCAGCAATGTCATATCTGTCTGAGGGTGAAAGAGGTGTCAGAAGGGACTGGCATGTCTGATTGCTGGACTACTGTTGAAGGTTGCTTACTATATACATGAGGCTTGGTGGCATGTCTCCCGTGTGTACCATGCGTAATTCCCAAGCGATCGTGTGGTGAGTGACTTTTGATGGTGGGTCTGGTGGTTGGATGTGTCAGAGAGGTCTTGCATGTTTGATTGCTGGACTGCTGTTGAAGGTTGCTTACTATATACATGAGGCTTGGTGGCATGTCTCCCGTGTGTACCATGCGTAATTCCCAAGCGATCGTGTGGTAAGTGACTTTTGATGGTGGATCTGGTGGTTGGATGTGTCGGATGTGGGAAGTTCTTCAGCTGGTTCGGAGCCTGGCTGGAGTTCTTCAAAGGATGTAAGAGGAGTTTAAAGGTTGAAAAAGGAGTCAAGAGGTGTCAGAAAGGTTTTGGGGTTCCGGGTACTTGTACCTGGCGTCCTTCGTTAATAGCGTGAAGTGGAGCGTCATCCAGAGTTCTTCGAAACAAAGACCGGGGCGTCACCCGTGTGAACCGTAAGGGGATCAAAAGACAGGAGCGTCTCTCCTTGCTCACCAACTGGTGGCTAAAGACCGGGGTGTCACCCGTGTGAACCGTAAAAGGGAAACTAAAGACTAGGATGTGCATGAGATGTTCGTTGACCGCCCTCAACTTACTTTCTCAATATGTGTATCCTAGGGTTGCTAGGCCCAGGGTTTTGCAGTAACCTATCTGGAAGTGACTGATTCATATCCATAACCCCTAGGTTGAGTAGGAATTAGGCCTTGTCCTCTTTTCCGCAGTCGCCTAGGGGGGATTTGATGACGTTGCGAGGCTCCACCGGTAGCCTTATACTGGTACCACGGGTGATAGTGCCCGGGATTTTGAGAACAATAGTGCACATCTTCGGGGTGTCAGTTCTCTTTTTCCTGCTATCTTGAGGTCGGCCTCCTAGTGGGAGATCGTGGTGGCGTGGTTTACTCCAAATGCGGAAACGAATGGGACTCAGGATTATTTTCTTGGGTTCAAGAGGCGTTGGTAGGTCTCGTCTTAAAACAAGAGATGTACATATGCTGCAACATATCACAACTTTGTTACCGAAGTAGCTTGCTACGGAGGGGTTAATGGCTAGGACTAAATCTGGCTCCAATGGTGGTAGGCCACCCGTGGGGTAAAACCTTTAACTGGTAGGAATCCACGTAAAACTAAGGTTCATTCTGTATCTAAACTTGTAAATTTATTTAACTTTATAGTTCTGTACACAGATAATATTAAGAATAAAGAGAAGATATCATGATTAAACGTCTTATGTTCTTCTTTCATCTCGAAAATGTTTTTTTTTTTTTTGAAAGATAACTTCACATTTAGAATCACTCGCAAATGATTTTTAAGAACTATAGGAGAAACTTATTCTCGATTTTGATTTTTCAGATTTTTCTAAGAGATTAAGTTGAATGGCGTCTTTGGCCATTTGGATTCGGCAAATTTTGAAAAGGCATCAAACAACTTATTGAACCATTGGATGTGTGTGTGAGATTAAAGTTTCAATGAGATTCGAGAACGGAGATTTTCAAGGAGAACACATACTTTTCCAAGTAGCCGTGATTCTGTGATTGATGATCGCATAAACGATTGACGGGTTAAATGAATGTGTGAGCGAATGGAATGGCCGATCCAGAGATTGGTTTTATTTGGGAAAGTTCACTCTTTGGATAAAGATTCTATGTATAGTAGTAAGAGACGACAAAAAAAATTTAGAAGAGCTTTAAATAGTCGAGCTAAAGTAATTTGGTTCGTAAGACTGATGATGATTGAAGAAGATTAAATAAAATTCAAGAACGTAGACGAAGGTGGGAACATATACTCAGATTAAATAAAATTACATATGTATCTCTTTCCATCTTCATAATCATTATAGCCTGTTCCAATTGGGTTTAATGGTAATTAAAAAAATTCTGTCTTGGTTCAAGGAAAATGTGTTATCAATAATTCTCGGATAGTCAAGCGGCTATTAAATCTCTGGTCCTTAACTTACTCTAACTCTGCAACACCTCTTAACTGCCATTCATCTCTTATGGTGATGGTGCAGCTGTTCAATATTTACCTCTGTTGGGTGCAAGGGCATATGGACATTCCAAGGCACTGTTAGGCTGACGAGCTCGTCAAAATTGGAACAACGTCAACTGTATTACCCGATAAAGTAAATATTAGTATACCGATTGATACATGGAAGCTTAAATTGAAACAAGATGCTGTAGAATAATTTAACCAGCTTTCTAATAACAAAACAGATCTTTCCACTGCTTGATCTAAAACGTTCCAAGTGTTCCTCAAGCAGATTGCATATCAGCTCCGTAAATGGTGTCATAACTGGACACTGACTTGTAGGCAAACACGCAGCGAGGCTTGGCGTTTATTCCAACGATTTAAGCAGAAGCTGTATGGATGAGGGAGGGGTGGAATCAATTCTTCATTTTCTAAGTACATGCCCAGCTCTATCTAATAAAAGTAGGCACCATCTTGGAGAGTTTTTTTTTTTGAAGAATCTATTGATCTAATTAATATAGATATTTATAGTCTCTTCCGCTTCATAAGGAGCCTCAAATGGTTCAACCAATTAGGTAGAAAATCTCAAGATTCATATGGTATCACAATTCACCAACTCTGATCTAACTTTTTCAGCTATGATGCTGGCAGCCACTTCAATTTAACATTACCTAACCAAAGCATGTCGTAGGTCATCAAGACCCATACCCAGAGGTTCAAAGATCCTTACGATATGCATACAAATTTGGACAAAAATGACATAGGCCCATAGCAAGTAGACGGTTGCAATTCTTTACCAAATTAAAATAATTTTGAACACATGAAAAACAATTTGTATTTTAGATTCAAAAAAGATTTTTATGAGCTTTAGTCCACAAAAATTAGCGTTTCCACCCAGCGATATGATTAGGACTAGTGAGAGCCTTGTCAATACGCAATATTTTATTAATATGTTTCTAGCTTATATCGATTTTGATTACCAAAATCTAATGTGAACATTCCAACGAGTAAATCCAAAAATATTAAAATTCTTTATCACCAAAGTTGGAAGATTTTGGCTAGGGCCAATCATTTAAATAAACTACTAAATTAAATCAACCAAGTAGAAGACATAGCACTATTTAATTGCAATTGTTGATTACTGATTCCACGTAGCTTTTGCAACCAGTTTTTAAGTATTTCTTGCTAAGTGACAAATGGCGAAGGTTATGAAGTTATAACATTAAAATGAAAAATACACACAACTTTTGAAAATTACTTGAAAAAAATTGTATTTAAGCAAGAAAAAGTAAGTATACGTCACAGTGCACCATTCGTTCACATAGTTTCCTTTTTAATATTTCATAATTTTTTTTATCAGGAATATTAAAAGAACTCTACAGAAGGTATGTTTTTTTAAATATTTAATTAGTTGAGTATAAAATGAAAATGTTTTCAATTTAATCGAGCACTTGCTTAAAACAGCAAATTCGAAATATGCAGAGCAAAACACAAGTACTCTACATCCAAATCTCCTACAGTAAAATAGTTTGGATAGTTGTTTTCGAAATCAAATTACAAGAAAATTGAATTGCATTTTCTTTGTAGACCCGCTAGGCATAATGGTTAGTCCGTGGGACTCCCAGAATTCTAGGTTCGATATCCAGCTTTTGTCACTCTACCCTCTGTTGTGCTTTTTACTTATATACGAACTTTAACTACGTTTTTACAGAGTTTTCGTTCTTAGAATATTATTTATGTTCAAAAAGAATTTTCGAATTTAAATTTTAATTTATGTCTTCGAAATTTTATTGAAAAGGTGGAAAAAACAAAGAATACGTAATGTAAGAATACGAATGTAAGAATTGTATGCAAGAAAAAGTGTACAACTTGCCCCATTTCCTCCTATTCACGCTAGTTTCATCCCGCTCTTATCGCAGAACCATACTCGTTATGATAACAAAAAAGCACAATTTTCCAATTATCCCAGGTACACCGAGCAGCGATAAGTACATAGTTTGTTCCTTCCTAAGCGATGCCTCGGTTTCCAACGCAATATACTCGTACTCGTATGTTTCCAAAAAGTGTGTTGCAAAAACCTCCCCAACAAAACATGGCCCGATGTTATCAGTTAACAGGGAACTAATCCAATGTTGAAGTTGTTGTACGCGGTAGCTCCGAGCTAGTTTCGTTCTCGTTGTACATTTGTCGCACCCAGCTACTGGGTATATTGATAGCTTTTGACACTTTGACTTTGTATGTCGGAGCAGAAAACGAGCTAACCAAAACAAAAAGACTCGTGCGTGATTTTGCTATTCGTGCTGGTGTTGGAGAATTAGCTGAGCCTCGCCTTCTATTTTGGAAGCGATTGGCATTCATCAACATTGTCGTCATCAGCAGAGATGATGATTATGTGAGGGAGACATTAACACGTGGTGAATGGAGTGGAACTTTGCTTCATGCGGAATATATACCCGGAGGCTACTTTGGTCGGCGGCTTCATCATCAGTGTTGCTTAAATACGATTCCAGCCAGCAACCGTCTCGTTGTAGCTCCAAAGAAAGTTTCTCGTGTGGCATAACGCCATGTCTTGCATTTAAGGCACCCAAACAGAAAAAAAAAAACAGAATTACAACCGACATACACCGCCATAGCCACCGCTATAGCGACGCCCGCCAGGGCACCAAGCAGCCAGAGTCGACAAAAAACAACACAAAGTTGAAAGTTTTTAGGAGCCATTAAGGCCTTGTAGTGGTAAAATTAATTACTTGTTGTTTGCGAACATTGTAAACCCACTCCGAGATTTATAAGGCTTGCGTGATGTGCCGCCTTCGTCCTTAATGGATGTTTATGCAGTAGGCACACCGAGCCAAGGTGTTCCTTTTGCACAAACATACATTCGTATATATTCTCTGGTTTGATGAAAGTCGGCAGAAGATGGGAATGAATGCAAAACAGCACTTGGAGCTATTTTCACAAGTCTTACAACTTGGCAACAACATGACCTGGGGTCGTATTGAAATGCCAGTTTGAACCACTAAGTCACATTTGTTATGGAGAGTTGTTGAATATTATACGATGGGGTTTATTCCATTGGTAATGCTGGGGTACTCTAAAGTTTGGTATGCTAAGTGATTTAGGGGAGGATTCCTTTATGAAGTTCTTATATTGTTGCATTTTAATTGTAGGCCATTCCAATTACAATAGTAGCTTCAAGATCATGATTTATTATGAATATTTTGTGCGCATTTTAACAAGCAAACTTATGACAATTAATTTTGATCAAAACAAAATTTATAGTTGTAATCATGATATCTGATCAAACCAAGCCAATTCTATAAGTTGAAGTATTAGTTTTCGAAAAAGTACCTGACGACGGGAAGGAGGGTATGTGTTTTAAATTGAAGGCCACGTGAATGTGGATTTTGGCCTTCGTCTATAAATGCATGATTTTTCAGTTTGGGATGTTTAAGAACCGGCTCCAATGTCGGGATTTTGGGTTTTCTGGAATTTGAATTTTCAGATTTTAGGATTTTTAATTTAATGGATTTTGGAGTTCCCCATTTTTGTACTACGAAATACATTTTTTGTCGTTAAAAAATTTAATGATTTTTTTCTGCGACAGCAATGCATTTTTAATAAGATCCAGCATAATGCTCAGAAAAGTTCGACTGCAATTGGATTTTTACATCCCAAGCTTTTGTTAACTAACTTGTGTTCTATTGGAAGTTAGAGATTGGTCGGTAATGTGAATGCAATCTCGAATAAAACTATATCAGGCGAATCTATAAACAAATCTTAAAGGTTACTTAACTTTAAAATACCTCTAAATAACTCTTAAGTATGAAATCGGTATCTATAATCAATTTTCACATTTAAGTAACGTTACTTAAAGGCCTCTTAACTTAAACGCCATCAACCGCGTTTAAGGATAACTTAAAGGCATTTTAAAATGTATTTTGACATATCAATTGTCATCTTTGAAATTTTGAAGTTTCAAATTGTAAGTTTGTATTGTTTGTTGTGATATTTTAGAATTAGAAAATGCAAATAATTAAGAAACCGAAAATTTGTATTGATTAAAGAACGTGTACGCGCAAAGAAATTTCGTCAACGCTTTCCGCTTAGCCTTTGAAGTGTTTGTATCGACACTAACTTTATTCCTCGTTGTTGGAAGAGAATCTGTGCATAAAATAATTTGTTTTGTAGTGTTGTGTATTATTGCAAATTCTAAAATAAAAAAGTTTTCTTGTCGGAAGCATTCCAATTTTCAGATCTTTTTCTTTTGTTTGTGGCGGCGGGTGTGGGTTTGTGTTCCATGGCCATTTTTTTTCTATTTCACAAATAAAAAAATGTGTTCCAAATATTTACTGATTGAAAGTGGCACAAAACAGCTGTGTTGTATAAAATGAAGCAGAATTTGTTTTTTTTTGTACTAGATTTTCACATTCTTTTACGTTACGTGACATAAGCATTGTTTAGTTAAGTACCAACGAAAAATCGATTATAGATACGAATTGAAGTTTCGTCATTTAAAGGCAAATTAAATATTTAAGTATGCTTAACTAAATAACTTCTAAGATGCGGTTTAAGAAAATCTTATAGATACGGCTGTATATGTTTATTGATTTGTATATTCAATTTTCATTTATGTGGTTTTGTTCGCAAAGTCTTAATTATCCCGTATCTATCTATCGTAGAGAAAAATTTTATTTTTGGGATTATTGAGATAAAGTAGACAATCTGGTTTAGGTTATTATGACAGAATATTGGATACACTGTTTTGACGTTTTATGACGTCTATGCAATATGGTTTTTGAGGAAACCTAAGCATTTCGCCGCATTTTTCGCAACATCAAGTATGTGATCATGCCACAAAAGATGGCCTGTGATAGACATACCAAGAACAGAGAGCCTTTCGGTTTCCTCGATGCAAGTGCCATCCATGGATGATGACAGGGATGGAATATTTCGCTTGACAGACAGGGGGCAGCTTTGGGTTTTCGAAGCATTAAATTCCATGCGGTTTCTTACACCCCATTCTACAAAATGCTCTATAGGTCGGAATTACTGAATTTATTATATGTTGCCGTTGCAGAGCCACTTCCCAAATTGAAGGATGTGGATCTGGAAACGAATATGAAAAGCTGAGGGTACTGTCGTCAGCAAAACAATGTAGTGGATTAGAAGATACAGACAAGAGATCATTGATAAAGATGAGGAAGGGGAAGAGAGTCGGAGACAATACAGAGCCTTGGGGCACACCAGCATTTATTTTGTGAATATCAGACAAAACCGTCCAAAACAACACGAATTGACTGGCCTGAAAGGTTATTTCTAATCCAACGAAGTAGACATTCATCGATGCCAAATGCACGCATTTTCGATATGAGAGCTTCATGCCAAACTCTATCAAATGCTTTAGAAATATCAAGTGCAATAACCTTGGCTTCACCAAAATGATGCAAGGATTTGTTCTATTTTCGTTTTCGGTAAGATATGCCATCAGATCACCAGTAGACCTGTTGCTACGAAAGCCATATTGCCGGTGATTAAGAAGCTTTCGTTCTTCAAGATATTTCTTAAGCTGATTATTAATCAGCGTTTCCATGACCTTGGAAAGAAGGGACGTAAGTGCAATTGCTCGGTAATTTTTGCGTGAGGAGGATTCACCTTTTTTAGGGACTGGCTGGACCAATTCTGTTTTCCATACACTCGGAAAGAGTCCAGAGGAATAGGATAGATAGAAGAACTTACGCAATGGTTTTGCCAGCGTAAAAGAACACCTCTACAGAACAATAGGGGATATATCATCTGGGCCAGCGGATTTGTGTATTTCAAGATCTTTTAAGACTCTTGCAACTGCACGAGTGCAAAAGAAGATTCGTGCAATAAAACCATTTACGTTCTCAAGAACAAGAGGAGTCATCTAAAAACTTGGTGCGTTTGATATGCGCATTACAGACGTTTTGCGCTTGTTTGTATTTTGTCCGGTTTTCCTCAGTTGGATTGGTTTTGTAACATCGGAAGCTATACTCTCTGAACCTTATAACCTCTTTACAGCTACTATCATACCATGAATTCTCCTTGGGTTTTATGCTTTCAGTCCTGTTAGAGATAAAAGTTTTCATTCCGTCGAAAATTATACCTGGTAACATATCAGTGTTAAAATCTACGTCACTATCGAGGAAGCATAGTGACCAGTTAAAGTTTCGAAATAAAATGTTGAAACCGTCTCAGTTGGCTTTCTCATATTGCCAGACATTTTCTCTTTGGTATTTTTTCTTTAACTGGATTGGCTGATGAGAAATTAGCTGATATGACACAGTGGTGCGACTTACCTAGATGTGCTAGTACACTAATAGTGTATTTATCAGGGTCAGCGATAAGGAACAAATCAAGCTGCGTTAAATGATTTAACACAGCAAAGGTCCCAAGATACCTTCCTTCGGGTGTTGTCTGACCAGAATGTCGAAGCCAAGAAGAATTATATTCATTGGAATCGAAATTGGGTAATAATTCTAATTACAGAGTTCCACAGCGCATCAGCTTCGTTAAAGGTTGAATTGCTGTCAAGATTAGGGCTTCTGTAAACAAAACAATAATGAATAATGTGCTTACGGATAGTACACTTGCTCCACAAAAAGTTGAAGTTCGTATTAGAACAGTGGCCGTACTGGGGCTGAAGCTGGTAAGCGACATCATTCCTTATGTACACGACGAGACCATGATGGAGAAAGAAAAGTGGCACCAAGTTGTAACCCTTTTAGTTAAATTCTGAAAAATCAGTATTTTCACATACTTGGGTTTCTCTTAATGCCAAAATAGCTGGTCTTGTACTTTACAGTGTGGGCGTAAGCAGACAGAAAATTACTTTTTAAACTACGAATATTACTAAAATCCACACGAAATTTACCCATTATGATGAAACACCAAAAACACAATTTTAACGATAACGGGTTTCTAAGCTTGGCAATAAATGTAAAACCATAGTTGACCAGCACATACAAATTAACGAAAGTGTTATGCCTATTCGTTACTTTGCATGAACGAATCAAGCAAGTAATCACCCATCACCAAGCTATACGCCACTTGTCCAGACTGTTCCCAAAAAAGGCGACCCATCCTATCGAATTAATTCACTTACTTCACTACTCTCCAAAGTTTTGGAATTGCTGATAAATCATCAGCTTAAAAAATATCTCGAAGATTGAAAGCTTTTTTATGACCAGCAAACGTTCCAACGGTGATCTGATGGTATACGAGTATTTCACCGAAAAGTGAAACAGATCTTTACATTTTTTAGGGAAAGTAAGGATATTGCGCTTGATATTTCTAAAGCATTTGATAGAGTCTGGCATCAGGCTCTCGTATCAAAAATGCGTGCGTTTGGTATCAAAGAAATTCCTATTCCTTAGATTAGAAATTGCAGCCTGCTGGTGTTCCCCAGAGGGCTCTGTTTTGTCTCCGATTCTCTTTCTCATTTTTACTTGCGACTTATAGGTATTATAAGGCAAGTTATGCATTCGTAAAAAAAATCAAACTAGAAATTTTGATCAAAGTTGACATTACGATGATAGCGAAAACTAAAACCGTGGGTCTTGCAATTCTGTCTGTCTGTCGGTTCGACTACAGCCTAAACGGCTCGGCCGATTTTCTTTAAACTTGGTAGATATCACTTTTAATTTTTCCCCCCCAGACGTTTTTTTCTTTTTTTTTAAGACCAAAAATAACGGTACCTGCCATACGATTTTTTTTCGAAATTTTATTTTATTTTATTTTTTTTTTTCCTAAAAAACTGTTCAACAGATTTAAAAAATAAAAATGCAAAAAAAATCATCTAGTTAAAGCAAGGTAATGGTTAAAAAAAAATTTCCGAAAAATGGTTATTGAGGGTACTCCCCATGGAACCATTGTTTTTGTTTTTGATTTTCTCAAAAACGGTAGATACAACCGATTTTGATCATTTTTTTTGCTAAAGCTCCCCAAAAACATAAATAGAATTGTGTACTCAAATATTTAAAACAATTTTTTTTTGGATTTAAAAGAATATCTCGAAATTTTTTTTTCAAAACTCAATATTCGAAAACCCCATGCTAGGTTTTTTTAAAATTTATAAATAAAAGTTTCTCAATATAATACAAGATGTGAGAAAAAAAATTATTTTACTTAAAAATAAATTTACTACCTGCCATACAAATGCTAAAAAATTAAAAAAATGGTTTTCAAAAATCGTATTTTTTTTAGAAAACGGTCCCTAGAATTTTGATAAATTTTTTTTCTTTCAATTAATTTTTACGATCTTTAATTTAATAAGAAAAATTTTTTTGAAATTAGGATATTACAACTTGTACCTACCATAGAGCCATTTTTTCGAATTTTGAATTTCTCATTGTCCACAAAACGGATCTTAATGAAATTTTTTATAGAGAAGCTTCTAAAAAGTCTAAAACACATTGCATTTCGAGACTTTAAAATAAATACTTTTTGAATTTTTGGAAAAAAAATGTATTTTTTCTTTTTTTGAAAATTCGATATCTCCGAAATGGATCAATATTTTTGTTCGTAAATTTAATTTTTATTCGAACAATAATAAAAACTTTAAATTGGCTTACCAAAATTTTATCTTGAAAACCTTTTAAAGTTTGTATATAAAACCTGTTTTTAATAAACCACTACAACGACTTATAATTTTTGTTCTTGCATAAATTCATATTTACATAGCATTCTGTTTTTGTCTCTTACTATCTACTAAAAGAATTTAAAAAATTAATTTTATCCTTATGAACAGTTTTCTCTAGTAACATTCGTTTTTAAAATTCCTAGTGTATTACATAGGAGCAAGTTCGTCTGAAACTTCTAATCCTCGTTATTGCTTTGCTACAGACTCTATCCTTAGCTTTGCATAATCATTCTCAAATTCACGTCCATCTCCTTCAGAAGTGTAATTGCAACGGTAGTACCATATATGATTAGCTCATTAAACTCCTTTCTTTACAGAATTTTTAAATGGAGTATACAAAATCGTTTGGAGTTTATTGCTTCGAAAAATAAATGCTGTCTATTGTTGTTGAAGCATCCTCTTATGTCCTTTAATGGTACTTCCATCGAAGAAGCCAAAAACCTCTCAGTACTTGGCATGTGTTTCAATGACGATCTTCGTTGAAATGGCCACATTATCGAGGCCTCCAAAACTGCTGCCGAGTGCTATAGCGATGTAACAAATTTGTCACCCCCTCTGATCTGGATACAATATTTGTACGTCCAAAATTCGATTAAGACATCTTTGGGCAGGTGCAGGACAAAGTTCTCCCCATTTATTGGATAGAATCCAGAATAAAGCGTTCAAACTGATAGAAAACAAATCTATCATGGAATCATTCCCATCTCTTGAACACCGTCGGAAAGTTTCATGTATTTGAAAAATAAAAATCAATTCACCCTTGACCCGCCTTATTTTGGTCGTACCGTCAAATACAGAGATTCATTTTTAGTCGGACAACATGATCATGGGATAATTTATCCGAAACGGTTTTCCCTTGTCATTTCAATTTGCTTACATTCAAGACCAATGTTCATCGATAACTTTTTTCTGCCCCCCTTAATTTTGACATCGCTCGTACTGTGCCTAGCATTATAAAGGTCTCTCAATAAACCCTTGAGCACGTGTGAATTATAAAATAAAAAAATTTTTTTTGAAAACCAAGTTTCTGAAACACAAATCACATTAACCCCAGAACCTTCAAATAGATCGCGAAATTCTTCAATGTTACTGTACCTCAGACTTTGAGCATTCAAATGACAAATTTTAAGCCCCAATCTATGCCCCTCTCAAATTTTTACTAAGAGAGCCCAGCACGACGCAAACACTCGAATCTGAAACCGCTACGATGATATAAGTTGCGCCAATATTATTAAAAATAAAAATTTAATATGAAACTATACCTGACAATGCTTTTTGTCTTTGCTGAGTTCGAAATAGAAATTTAATCTATGTAAGTTCAAAGATCTAATTACCCAGCCTAATGGAATAGTTTTTATGAGTTGGCAGGTTTCATATATAAAATTTAAAACTGGACTAAGAAAACTGAAGTCTTCCCCAGAGTTGTAGTAGTTGAAATAAATGATTCTGTTAAGTCTTGAATAATGAAAATTGTGCCCTTGTTTTCATTGTTTTTTCTACAAAATCAATTTTCTAACTCTAATTATTACAAAACTGATGATTTAATAAACTTCTTCAAAACTGGGCGTGTTAATGGGTGAGAGTTTCCAGTAATTCCTTTTACTATAACTTATCATGAAAGAATCCACAAATTTGTTTAAGAAAAGGATCCTATTTTCTGATAAAATTATATTACATTTGTTTCATAAAATGGGCGTGTCAGTGGGCGGAAAATTACTTTGATGATATGACGTGTGATCAGAAGGGTGATTCATTTCGGAAAAAACTGTGGATTGTGGAGAAGATGATTCAATGATGCGCTCTTTGAGCTTTTCACCGAAAACTTTGAACTGGTTACAAAGCTGAAAATACAGACAGTCGCAAGATGGGAAAGAAGGAGTGCTGCATATGTAACTATCAAAAATCTCCAGTCTGATGAGCTTGCGATTCTTAATCTGATGGAAGGAGATAAGATGCCGTGGAAAGCGATGGCAACTAACTTGGTGGTGTAACTGAAGGTCAATAGCTGGTTCCAGAGGCTCATAGTTCAGGGCGCTATTTACTTGGGTGTGATGATGTTCCCCATTTATTCTGCTTCAGACCTTCTTTCTCATTTTCATTAATGATCTTCTAATCGACTAAAATATTTGGCTGACAGTCGAATCTTCAACGTTTGAAAACCAAATTTGGGACGACCAGTTCGGTATTCAATTAGCCAACATATACGTTCCGCAAAAAAAGCAAGATCGGTCGAGAAAATCACTGTGATCCGTGAAAGTGTACGGCAAAGCCCGATGCAGGCGCTTCCTATTCGTGCACAACAACTTGGCCTTTCGCAGACTTCGGGACTTGGACCTACACCCGTACAAGATGCAACTGACCTGGGAGCATAGACAAAGCCCTAAGTTCACTTCGAAGCGTTTGGAATAGGACCACGATTTTGCCCGAAAAAACATTTTTAGCTTCAAGGCCCATTTTTGGATGAATGTCTGTGCTACCAAGCAAAATTGCGGTACGAGTATATGGGACGATACCAATCCATGCAAGTTACACCATGTGACAACGCATCCTCAAAAAGTTACAGTTTAGTGTGAATTTTGGGGCGGTGGAGTCATTGGTCAGTATTAATGGTGAGCACTACAGAACTATGGTAACCAATTTATTATAGCCCATACTGGTTTAGTATAGGCCATAGACGATATGTGGTTTCAGCAGGACGACGGCGCTACGTGTCACGCATGGATACTACGATCGGCATTCTGCATGAAAGATTTGTCGGATAGGTTATCACTCATAGAGGTGACGTGAATTGGTCACCAAAGTCATGCAATTTGACCCCGCTAGAAATTTTTTTGTAGAGTTTCATGAAGTCACAGATCTATGCGAATAAACAAGAATCGCCCGATGCCCTTCCGGAGAACATAGCACAGGCCATCGATCGAACTCAGTCGGATCTATGTAGAAGTGTCATTGAAAATTGGAATACACGTATCCGTGACACAGTAAGAAGCCTAGGTGGCATTTTTGCCAAATTCCAAACATGATGCAATACATGAGCCCTTGAAATAAAAAAAGGATTTTGATAATACCCCATACACAGTTGTTTGTATTCCATTTCAACATCTACCCTTTATAATAAAAAGGAGTTTTAGTGCAATCTAATTAAAGTAAATAAGTATTTTGTTTGCCTTTGCCCTTGACCTAATGGAGAAACAATTCTCAATATAGAAATCAGAGCAACTCATGGTACCAAAACACAAATCAAAAAGTATGAATTATAAAAGTCTTAAGCATTACACAATTACGAATACCAAAAGCTGCCTTAAAGTTGATTTTAAAATTTATTTTACCTGCAAACTAATATCGAAAAACTTAAAAGAAATTTTATTATGAACAAACTTTATAAGCCCCGGCATTTTGAAAGCCTTCTGACATTATATCGACATTAAAAACAAAACTTGATGTGGCGACTTGTATAAATTAAACCTTACTTTAAATTAGCATTTTTGAAATCAAAAGCCTGCATAGATATATGGAACCAAAAATCATTAGAATCAACAATAAAAAAAAAAAAAACATTGATTCTTTTTATTTATTGTAAATTCCTTAGAAATTTTCCATATACACCGATTTTTATTGTTGACGATAATAAATACAAATGTTTAGGGTTTTATTTTATGAAGCACTAACAATTCCAGTAGCGAACCTTTGAAGTTGAGACTCAACCGTTTAAGATCGCTTGGCTTGACGGCTGAGGTCAAAAGAAATCCGTCGCTTAGTATGCAAGCGAGTAATCGCAGATAAATACTTATTAATTACTTGATGCGTTTGTATTTTATTAATTTTACTTTATTGAAAATAAATCTGATTTAACTAGAATTGGAATAAAATAATAATACTCAGATTTTAAAGCTTAATAATCTCTTCTTATGATCGGCTCTTCGGATATTAGGAGTTTCCTATTTATTTTGAAAACTAGTATAAGAATACTTCAAGAAAAACATATTGAAAACATGGTTGTAAAAGATCACAGGAATCATAAACAAAAACTCTAACTGTGGTGTCAAGAAGACTAAACCTTTCATTGGATTTCTTTAGGATTAAATCTGAAATTTTCTGTTTAATGTTGCAGAGTGGGATACTTACCATCTCTGCTTGACTAGCATCAAGCGCTGATCCCTGTCTTGCCAACTCATCGGAATTTTCATTACCTGGTATGCCGCTGTGTCCCGATACCCAGCAGAGTCTAATATTGTGCTGCGTGCCAAGAACCTTAAGCTCTTCGCGGCAGCAAGAGACAAGCTTCGATTTTATCACAGTGGCAGAAATCGCTTTCATTGCCGCTTGACTATCAATGTAAAAGGTGATATCCGCCTGTGGTATCGCCATCATTGATGCCTGTCTAGCAGCTGTTGTCACTGCCAGGACCTCCGCTTGGAAGAAACTGCTATAATCTGCGAGCCTAAGTGAGTTGTTCAGCTCAAGAGGTTCTGAGAAAAAGTCTGCACCAACACTCGTGTCCATTTGGGAGCCATCAGTATAGATTGCTATTGCTGACTCACTGGCGTAGGGTTGGTTGTTCAGCCATTCTTCTCTGCTTGGAAAGGCAGTTTGGAATGGTTTATAAAAGTCAAGTTCGGGTGTTGTTTAATCTGTAATGATACTATCACCCAAATATTTCTGAAGAATTTGAGCATGTCCTATTGCGCTGTTTTTGCAGGTATTAGTCTGGCCTAGCCTTAAGGCGCTATATGCTGCGGATTCTTGTACGAAAAGGTCTAGGGGTATCAGGTTGAGTATCGCCTCTAACCCTGCAGTTGGTGTGGATCTCATTGTACCCGTAATTCCAATGCACGCAAGTCTCTGTACTTTTGTCAGAGTTTTGAGGTTTGTGCTTTTTCAGTTGCATTCCACCAGACCAAATTACCATAAGTTAGTATTGGTCTGATTATCGCCAAATACATCCACATGATAATTTTTGGCTCGGTCCCCAGAATTTCCTAAAGATTCTGTTACAGGAGTAGAATGCAATCAATCCCTTTTTCGCTCTTTTCTGTTTATTTTACTATCTAGAATCACACCAAGATACTTAGCATGATCTGAAATCTTCAGCGGGGTTCCTTCAATTGAAGGTATTCTGAAGCTTGGTATTTTCCTTTTGTTTGTAAAAAGGACTAATTCTGTTTTTGATGTGTTAACCATGAGGCCGAACTTTCTAGTCTATCTACTAACCTTAGAAAGGGCGTATTCGATCTGTTCGCTGATATTGGATAATAATTTACCTGTCGCTAATAACGCAAGATCGTCAGCGTTTCAGATTAAGAAGGATTGTGTTCATAACACAACGCAGCCTTAAGACACTAAAGCTTACGAAAAGTTGTATCAAATCAACCAAAGGTTTTAGATTGCTGGCAGCAATTTTTGACCATTAAAAGAATGAAATATTTAACAAGGTGTGAAAACAATCAAAATATATGGATGTTCCAAATTTCTCCACAGGTGGAAGAATCTGGTCCGATGGAGTGATATGAACAGAACCAATATAAAAATTGGAATGTATGAATTGACTTTCTAAAACAAACAAAGGAGAACTTTAAAAATTAAAAATCTCGTGAAAGAGAAACATGTTTCTTCCTCCTTAGAAACAAACGGTACATATCTATACTTTTTATTTTATTGATTGTGGTCTTTAACATTGTGTATGGAATATGATGTCGTTCAAGTGGGTGCTACTGGCCCTGGCGCAAAGGTGAGCTCTTTCCAGCACGTTTTACATAACAATTCCGCTGACTTCTTTTGTAATTTCAGCAATTTCGTTTCTAATTCTGTTCTTAATTTTCGAGCTTATCATTGGTTTTTGTCATGTTCATCTTTTTCTTTAAGTACATTCATAACAAGAAATCAGATCCAATCAATGGATCTTGGCGTGCAAGTCGATATCACCACTTTTTAGCATTATTCAGCCGGGAAAATTTACATGCATGATGACTTTTTGCCAAAAATGGCGATCGTCTCAAGTGTAAAAACCTTAAAAAATTCGAGCACTCCGATTTTGAAAAACGATGATGGTCATTTCTCAATAGTAAATTTTTATCGAATTCTCTCTACGACTATCAGATTCCTATCGACAAATGTTATTCACACAAAAATGGCAACCAAATAAAACCGACCTGGAACATAAAACGTACCCTGTATTTAAACATGACTTGAGCTTGAGACATGATAATTCATAACAGTTATTACAGTTTATGGGCATTAAAAGTACGAGCACATCCATATCAACCCGAAATGGGATAAAATACACGCCTGGATCGCACCTACTTGCTCTCATATATGTTACAATTACTTTTGGGTTAAAAAATTTTTCATGTAGGTTATTCGAGAAAAATTCTCACATGCATTTAATACATTGTTTATATTACTAAAACAACTCCTTAGATAGTTTGAACACGAAAATAAAAATTAATTATACAAACAAAATTAAAAATGTCGTTGCAGGAGTTTTAAAGGGTTTTTCAACAGGGACGCTACAAAAGTAGAGCGACAGGGACAGCAAACGACGCCATATTTATTGCCGCTCTTTTGACATTTCTCTTCAGTAAGGCTTGCCATTGCGATTTGACGCCGTGAGACTATTTCCTGTGGGGCTACGTCAAATCTATGGTCTATGCCAACAAGCCAGCGACGATTGATTGAACTTCGTACGAATATCTAACGTGAAATTCCAGCAGTATCGGCCGAGTTATGCTTGAAAACCGTCGAAAATTGGGTTCAGCGTCTGGACTTCTGCAAGCGTGCCCGTGGTGGCCATGCAAAAAAAATCGAGTTCCATACATAATGGCATCGAACGCACTTTCACAGGAATAAAGAATTTCATTGATATCCAAAACCGTTTTTGTTTTATTTAAAAAAACTTTTGTAGCGCTCTTATTAAAAAACCCGATATTAATAAATTAATTTCTTAGGAAATTTCCTTAAAACTAAAAAAAAAATTGGTATGCCATTTAATAAAATGATTTTGAAAAAGAATCGGTAACTCGTTTTGAAGATATTGAATTTCAAAAAAAAAAAAATTGAATTTTTCTTATCAAAAACCAAAAAAATATTTTTTCGAAAATTTGTATATGCAATATTTATTTTAAATTTTAACATAAAAAAAAAACTGTTCTATTACAGGAACCATAAATAACTTTTTTGTTGATTTTTTTTTGACCAAAATGTAAGTATACCATGATTACAATAGTAGATTTTTTTTAGTCATTTTCGAGATGAATAAGGTTTTTTTTCATAACGACTGTTGAAGAAAATTGCTTCAGCAGTTTCGGCGACTGAATTTAGGGACCCACTTTTTCATGTTCTGTATCATCGTGATGCAAACTTTAATCAATACATCCTTATGGGTATTCGAAGTATTTCCGACGGGCGGCAGATTAAGTAGATGTGGAGGTAAGACTCTTTAGTGTTGGTATGTTTCTATCTACAAGGAAGTTATGTGGAGTCTTCAGTTCTTTTTTAATTTGTGTCATTTAGGTTAACTTTCATTCAGGGCTAATTTTAACATGATAAATTGGCCAGTTTTTAAACAAATTTTGGAGAAGCACAGTGACGGATTATAGTTTTTGTTTTTCTTTTTTTTTGTATTTTTTCTTTTTTATTTATTATATATGTACGTTACTTATAAAGGGTGGGCCGAATACAAGTTTCTTTTTAAAAATGCAATAAAATAACCAAAATTAAATTTTTTCCATGAATTATGGCTTTATTAGAAAGAGCAAACATTTACAATAATTATGAAAAACAAAGTCGTTCAAACGATAACGAAGCGGATGATCGTACGCCTTTAATTGTTGAGTCAATTGGGCATTGTAAGCGAATAATCTCAGATCTTTGTGCGTAATTCTCCTCAGGCTAGTGCTTGAAATGTTGAGCTGTTGAGATATTTGGTGAGTTGATGTTCGTGAATTGTGTCTCATACTCCCGGCTACAGCAGCCACAATTTCGTCTGTGCGCACCGTACAACGAGGAGGATCATGAGCGTTGTCCACTAGCATACCAGTCTCATGAACTTTTTGCACAAACTTACGTACAGCAGGCGTGGTGGGTGCTTCATTTCGGCCAAAACTTCTTTTCAAAAAACGCACTGTTTGGGCTACACAGCACTCGTACTAGAAATAAGTTTTCAATATTTCCCAACGTTGTTCAAGCGTAAGGGACTCATTTCCTTCCACTAAATGACCCATCCGAATATCGATCGATTGATACATTTTTTATTTCATCAATGACTTTCTCAAAGATTTTTGTTAAGAATGAAGATTTGGAAGAAAAAAGCCGAATAAAATATACAACGATCGGACGAACTCTAGCAGTTTTGTGATATTTAGGACAAATTTCAAAGACCGACTGACACTGGACCAATAGGCACAAGGCCTCGCACTTCGAGGGCACCTTCACATCCATTGACATTTCACATCTAAAAGTCCCCAAGTCTTAAAATAATAAAAATCCAGCAAACCGCTTCTATTTTCTTTATTTATAATAATCGTACAAAAAAAATATTTGCGGCCACTCAGTAAGTCAATTTTAAACTTGCATCGAGTTGAAATGGGTTTGGTTCGACTAAATTTCGCTGACTTGGTGTAGTTGAGTCGAAATCTGACAATGGTTATAGCGATAAAAAAGAATATTTTTCAATTTTCATATGTAAAACTTTCCAAGCCCTTCCTTTTTTCCAGGCTTCCCGAATTTAATCTTCACTAACAAATTATGACATTTAGATGATTTCTAGCTTTTTTTGACTGTATCTTCTCTGTCGTAGTCGACAATTTTTTCGAGAACGAATTCATTTATCAATTCCATACGTCAAACCGAACTGTCATCAGAGATTGTTATGTTTTGTTTTATGTTTAATATGGATCGTTGACATAATGGTTAGTGCGTTGGACTTTCATGCAGAAGGTCTAGAGTTCGATTCTCAGCCGAGTTTCAGAGGTAAACTGCCTCTTGCGAGGAATTAACAAATCCTCTAAGAGTATATCGGCAGAAAATTGGATTCCTGTTAACACGTAAACAGGAATGGTTGAGAGTTGTAAGTCACTAGTTCCTGGTTCTCTTCGAACTGTTGCACTACCAAATTTAATTTTAATTTTGATGGATCCTTTAACAATCGCTGAACGTATTATAATTGTCAAAACTTACAACAAAATAGTAATTCATTCGTAGAAATTTTTCCTGCATTACGAGCAAAATATGATCGACATTACCGCCCATCATCTGAACGTACTATAAACAAAACTGTAAAAAAAATCGATGAGACTGTTGGAGACGTCTTTTCCACCACCACCAGTATAGCAGTGGTGCAAAAGATAGTGAATATTCGTCAAGCTACGGACGAGTTAAATGACCTATTTGAGTTTATTCGTTAAGTCAACGAATTTATTCATTAAACAATGAGTATTTTTAATGAATTTTTCGCTGAATCAACGAATATTCGAACAATGTAATTTTTGAACGAGAACCCGAAGTAGACGATGATACCACACAGACGAAAATATGTGACGTTGTCATCTTACGGTATAGATACAAAATGTATGTAATTTGGAGACTTTAATAGGCGAAGGGAAAATATGAGATGTATTTGCCATTCCGTTATATAGCGAGGAAGGTCAATATTAAATTTTTCAAGATCCTTTTTGTTTCAGTTTAAAAAAAAAAAGAGTGGGTTGCTGAAAATTACTGAAGTGTTTAGGTATAGATCGGTACCTACTCATATCTAATTAGACCTGAAGATCATCAGGCAAAAAATTCTTAGCTCATAGTCCTAGTAAGTTGCGTTTTAAGGAAGTGTGTCCATTGGGTATGTTTTTGCTGGAAACTTTAACATGTAAGACTTTCAGGTTGGCACCCGACCTAAGTTTAATTAATCTTACAAACAAATGTTGAACCTACCTGATTATTTGGTGATCCTCTCAGCGAAAAATGTGACATGTCGCAGCGCACAGTCTCAACCATTCAATCGGTAGGTATTTAAAAAAATATTCCTCCTAGAATTATTTGAACTGCCGTTAAGGGATATTCTACTATTTTCTAAGGCGCATCCAGCCAAAAGTAGGTGGGTAAAGATAGGTATATCTACCGAGGAACACTATTATAAATAAAAAATGGATTCCGGATACACCTATCTAATTCATAAACATCCACGTATTTTGATGTCGTATGAAATATAAAACACCACTTCACAACCAATACGCGTGCTCTAAAACGAATTTAGGAAGACAGGATTTTAACCCTCACGACGACGACGATTTTGGGGCTGGTTTAAAATTGAAGCGCGCGTTACAGTAGCAGATTTTTTTTTTAATTGGTCGCCTGTCCGATAACCGACCCAACGACATCGATTACAACTATAAGTAAAACAGAGGCGCTGTAAGACTTTTCATTTTTGTTTTATTTTTTTTTTATTTTCTTAACAACTTGTTAAGGGGGCGGCAGCACTATAAAACCAAACGCCAGACAGATAGTGCACACGATACCTATATGATATGATGCCCCAACCACACCTACCGTCGATTGGTTGTCATTAGAGAGGAGTCACTGTTAAGTACCTACCAACTACTATAACACAACTTACACTGAACAGAAGCAACAGCAACAACAACAACTGCAGGCTAACTAGGTAGGTACTACCTATCTCTACACAAAGTGCAATGTATGTTTGCTCTTTGCTCGTAAAACCGATATAAAACTGATATGGATGTGTTCTTGTGTTGTCTTCGTTTTTGTCGTCGTCGTCAAAGATGTTTTCCACTTTGTAACGGGCGATGTTTAAGAGTATTCGTGTTGCTTGTGGTCTTCATATTGAAACACACCACTACAAAGGTATAGCTAGTCGTAAGTGAGCATTGAATTTCCGTCCACCATGCAAATTATTTTCCGTAATCTGCTTTGATCGCAGTTATAGCGACGGCAAAACGCGAAACAAAACCGACACGACGCTGTTCTGTAGATAGATAAACTTCAGTTACACGAAAGTGGATGTGATAAGAACACAACAACAATAACACCGACAGACAGATATACAGCGAAAACATATGAGTTCTAATTAAAAAAAAAAACAGAGATATATGGTTAGGTATGTATGTATGTGCAAAACAAAACAAACGCCCCAACTACTTAACCGGCCCGGATAGACACTATCACTCGCTGCGATGCGTGGTCGGCGATTCGCCTGACAAACGTCAAAACAAGACGGACGGGCGGAAAAAAATCCAACTCTCAAACCACTACGGAGCGACCAATGGAACGAAGCACACGGTCGAGCGAAAAAACGGCCAAACATCTGCTAAACATCGCAACTGCCAAAGGAAACTGGCTTTGCTGCTCAAGCATGCACTTTGCTTGCGCTGTTGCTTGGCTAGTAAGTAGATAGTCGGCGAAGCGTTCGCCGCACATCACCACCCCTCGACCAAGGCAGTGTTTTCAAAAGAAAACTACACACCAGCGCCCTCTTGTAATCAAATAAGTGCCCAGCGGATCATTCCCCATCGAGTGACTATTAATATAGAAAATAGGTACCCCAACCTTACACCAACACTAAGAGCACAGTAAACAGTGTGCAAAGAGCGAAACAGAAGCAAGAAAATCAAACAAAAAGCACGACACCTTTCCATGCAACTCACACATGTATTCGTATTCTTTATGCCCACCATTATCATGGAAGTCGTCATCGTCATATGGGAAAGCTTTTCCATTCCAATCTTGGGTGCAAGCAAAATGCCCGATGACGACGTTGTACTCATTGAATGAACTATGATAGGAGATGCTTACACTGGTTAGTGTCAGATCTTTAACAGTAAAAATGCCAAAAATTACAATAAGAATCTTTTCATCACTTTATGGGGATTGGAACTTAGGGACTTGTGGGCTGCGGGCAAAGCTCGTTTTAAAGTGTGTTGTATCTTCCCCTGATTAACATTAGAGGCATGGTTGCCGTTGTATAACTTTAGTTGAAAAGTTCACTTTTTAGTGTTGCCCGAGAATCTGTTATTACAAAAGATTTAAATAATTATTTCGGAATTTTAAGCAATAATTGATACCTATATGTATGAAAGTTAGTAGGTTAATCATTTTCATGTCTCATTATGGGTACTTTATAATGTACATAAATGTGGATTTGTAGATATGTATACTAAAGTGTGTCAAAAAATTGAAAAATGTATTCTTGATAGTTCTAAATATCGGCAGAATACCAAACTATGGGTCTGCTAAAAATTCGGCTTTTTATTTAAATTGATATTTATGGGTCACATGGCGCAGTTTAACATTCTTAATTTAAGATGTGTATACTTTTGATAAAAGTGATACATTCTAATTTTATATATCCTATCAAGAAACAAATCAATTAAATGGAGAATTTATGTATTTCCCTGTATATAAAAGATAAAAGAGAAGCACATTTCTAAAATAGAAGACAATTATAAAAGAACAACGGCAACGCTAATTATAATATCGAGAGCTTAGTGCAAAAATGTTTTAAAGGCTCAAAACATAATTTTAGAAGAGCGAACTTCAAAATTTGGAGTTAAACATCTCAGATATAAAGAGTTCATTGGTTCTTTTTTAAAGTTTTTACTTTATTATAATTTATTATAAGAAAATAACATTTTTTGTTTCTCATGAAGTCCAAGTACTCGTAGAGACCCTAACACTTTGTATCATCCTAAAACTTAAGTATTTAAAAACATAATTTTTTCCTCTAAATCAAAATTTACTATGAAAAAATAATTTTAAAAATCGAATAGGATTTTTTTATGTCCGTCAAGTTAGCACTACCACTTCAAAATTTTCAAAATGTAATAATTGGATTAATTGTCGTGAATTTGTCGTAAATTTGTCGTGAAACGAAAAAATTTGTCGCGCTTGTATTTTAAAAAATAACCCCTGGTAATGCTAACTTGACAGTCAAGTTAGCACTACCACCCCTCAAAATAGGGTAAAATGAACTCGAAAAAGAAAAAGGTAAGTGTTAATAATTGTCGTGAATTCGTCGTAAATATGTTGTAAAATCAAAAATTTTGTAGCGCAATTTTTTTTTAAAATTACCCCTAGTAATGCTAACTTGACAGTCAAGTTAGCACTACCACCCCCCAAAATAGGGTTAAATGAACTTGCAAAAGAAAAAGGACAGCGTAAATAATTGTCGTAAATATGCTGTAAGACCAAACATTTTGTCGCGGTACGCCTGCGGCTACGAACGTAAATTTTTAAAAAATTACCCCTGGTAATGCTAACTTGACAGTCAAGTTAGCACTACCACCCCCCAAAATAGGGTAAAATGAACTCGCAAAATAAAAAGGACAGCGTAAATAATTGTCGTAAATTTGTCGTAAATATATCGTAAAATAAAAAAAATGTTCGCATCATTTTTTCTCAAAAAAATGCCATGAAAATGCAAAAGTCCATAAAAAAGCATTTTTTTCATTAAACCTAGCACTACCATACCAAAACTATCTGTTAAAACTATTTTTTACTCTGCAATTTGTTTAAACAATTGTCGTAAGACGTCTTTGAATAAGTTCCGTCATAAAATAATTTGTCGCGCCCTTCTTGCCAAAAAAATGCCCTAAATATGACAAAAGTCCTTAAAATAGCATTTTTCCATAAAAGTTAGCACTACTTTACCAAAACTATCTGTTAAAACAATTTTTTTACTCTGCGATTTACTTAAACAATTGTCGTAAGACGTCTTTGAATAAGTTCCGTCATAAAATAATTTGTCGCGCCCTTCTTGCCCAAAAAAATGCCCTAAATATGACAAAAGTCCTTAAAATAGCATTTTTTCATAAAAGTTAGCACTACTTTACCAAAACTATCTGTTAAAACAATTTTTTTACTCTGCGATTTACTTAAACAATTGTCGTAAGACGTCTTTGAATAAGTTCTGTCATAAAATAATTTGTCGCGCCCTTCTTGCCAAAAAAATGCCCTAAATATGACAAAAGTCCTTAAAATAGCATTTTTTCATAAAAGTTAGCACTACTTTACCAAAACTATCTGTTAAAACAATTTTTTTACTCTGCGATTTACTTAAACAATTGTCGTAAGACGTCTTTGAATAAGTTCTGTCATAAAATAATTTGTCGCGCCCTTCTTGCCAAAAAAATGCCCTAAATATGACAAAAGTCCTTAAAATAGCATTTTTTCATAAAAGTTAGCACTACTTTACCAAAACTATCTGTTAAAACAATTTTTTTACTCTGCGATTTGTTTAAACAATTGTCGTAAGATGTCTTTGAATAAGTTCCGTCATAAAATAATTTGTCGCGACGTCTTACGACAATTGTTTAAACAAATTGCAGAGTAAAAAATAGTTTTAACAGATAGTTTTGGTATGGTAGTGCTAGGTTTAATGAAAAAATGCTTTTTTATGGACTTTTGCATTTTCATGGCATTTTTTTGAGAAAAAATGATGCGAACATTTTTTTTATTTTACGATATATTTACGACAAATTTACGACAATTATTTACGCTGTCCTTTTTATTTTGCGAGTTCATTTTACCCTATTTTGGGGGGTGGTAGTGCTAACTTGACTGTCAAGTTAGCATTACCAGGGGTAATTTTTTAAAAATTTACGTTCGTAGCCGCAGGCGTACCGCGACAAAATTTTTGGTCTTACAGCATATTTACGACAATTATTTACGCTGTCCTTTTTCTTTTGCAAGTTCATTTAACCCTATTTTGGGGGGTGGTAGTGCTAACTTGACTGTCAAGTTAGCATTACCAGGGGTTATTTTTTAAAATACAAGCGCGACAAATTTTTTCGTTTCACGACAAATTTACGACAAATTCACGACAATTAATCCAATTATTACATTTTGAAAATTTTGAAGTGGTAGTGCTAACTTGACGGACATGATTTTTTTGCTTGTGCCAGATTTCAACCCATAAAAAGTTCTGCTTTGGATCCTGCAAATATATCTTTCCAATCACATACCTAGAAAAATTTTAAATCAGACCTCTAGTTTCTGGGATTAGCATCACTTCACCTTGTTAGTAAAATTTTCGGCTGGTTTTGACTTATATTCAATATGAAATGGGAAATATTGCCTAAAATATTTGGGTGAATCCTTTTGAAGGGATCTGAGTCCAAAGCCAAATTAGTACAAATATGGTTACATACCAATGGCGTATCGTGAATAATTTCAAATAAGAATAAGTCGTAGAAAATAAAATGTACACCTGGAATTTAAAAATCGTACATACTAGATATAAAAACATGGATATAAATACATAAAATTTCTGATGGTTAAATAGCTGTTTGATTTCTGGATAAAATAAGAATTTATAAAAACAAATTTATAAACACGAAATTTAGGCGAAACATCTTTTAGGTCGAAAAAAGCTTTCATATGAATTTTCTTTAAATTTTTTCTTAGAATAAAAATTGATATTTTAAATTTTTAATAATATACATTTAAAGAAATAATTAAAAAAAAAAAAACAATCGTTTACCCGTTTTCAAGATATTAAATTTTCAAAAAAGGAAATTTAAATTTTTTTTTTTTAAATTTGTAAACAATTTTAACTCAAATTTGAAGGATGTCATGTGTAAGAAAGAACTTTGATTAAAGTCCGTAAAATCATCGATTGGAAAGTCGAAAATAAAGAAACGGTTCTATGACAGGTAGAATAGTAAACATGTTTTTATAAAAATTCTTAGAGACATTTTTAAAAAATTTTAGATTTTTCATTATTAATATATGGTAGTACTCCTTGGCATAATGGTTAGTGCTTTGGACTGTCATGCGCAAGGTATCGAGTTCGATTCTCAGCCGCTGCAAAAACGTTTTTCAGTGGTGTACTGCCTCTTGCGAGGAATGGACAAATCCTCTAAGAGTATTTCTTTTGTCATGGAAAGTGCTGCTCCTTAGCCTTTCGGAATCGACAGAAAATTGTAGGTCCCCTCCGTTCCTGGTAACTCGCACATAGGAATGGTTGAGAGTTGTAGTCACTAGGACTAGGTCCTGATTCACTTCGAGCTGTTGCACCACCAAATTTATTTTATTTATTTATATGGCAGATACCGGGACTTAATTTGTTCGTGTTCTCTCTCATCGCAAAGACAAGTTTAATCAAAATCTCGAGTCCAATATTTTAAATGCAAAACTTGCTATCTATATTGCAAGTAAAAATAATCACCCGCCAACTTTAAGCCTCTTAAATTTAATTAAGCTAAGATTCGTAATGAAGGGCTTTCCAAAGAAACCTTCCTAGACGGGTACAGTAATAATACAATTATTTTAAGAAAGTTCAGAGAAAATTTACAATTTAAAATTAAGAAAACCGACATGCCGACTGTGGAAACTGAAAAGTATTTAATTTACCTAGTAACTGTATATGATTTGAGAAAACAAAAATGATTTGAGAATTTGATGAAATCTTGAAGATCAAGTAACTTTTAAATTAAAATTTTGTTTAGGTTTCCCTAATCAGTTTCTTACTTAAAAATATGGCTTTAGAATTTCACCTACCCATCTTCTTCTATAGCATTATGATCTGTACTTAAAAATAAATAAATTATATGCCAATGGTTCGTATACAGCCTAAGCCTAGTGACTTACTACTCTCAACCTTACCTGTGTATGTATGTGTTAGCAGGAATGCAGGTAATCTACAATTTTCTGCAGAGTCCGACGGGTCAAGATGAGAGCAAGAAATACTCTTGTAGGATTTCTCACTTATTCTTGCGAGGAAGTACTTATCTGAAAAATCTTATTGCGCCTGGTGGCTGGGTATCGAACCCAGGGCTTCAGCAAAACAGTCCATATCACTAACTATTATGCCAAAGGGAACTATTTTGGGTGACATATTCTTAGAGAATTGTTAGGCAAAGAACTATGTGACACACAAATTTTAATAAACAAGTGAAACTTGTGCTGTGATGATGCCGAAAAGAGTGATCATTATTTCATTTTTGAGGAATAAGTCCCTTCCTCGTAAGGATGCTTTTTTTTGAAAAAAAAAAAAAATAACAATAGCTTCTGGCACCCACTTTGATTTAACACTGCAAAATTAGTAAAATAGTTTCCTATATATTTAATTGATTAAGGAAGTTTGTTTAAATTAAATTGGCAATTGATAAGCTTTGCTGAAGTGAACTTAGTTTTCCTGCAAAGTGGGAACAAGTTAACCTTGTTATTGGTTCTTCGGAATTATAAACAGTGAACCAACTTTCGACAGCACAAATTGATAAAAAATAACTGTAAGTAAACACCAACAGTCCACCGTCTTCTCTGCCCACTAAGTTTCAGATGCTATTCTACTGGTACCTTAAAGACTGTTGTATGATCTTGGCTTGGGTTTGATTAGATCAAACATTAAAAAATGCCTCAAATCATGTGCCATACTCCCATGTCCGTAAATTGTACGAAAATAATAATTTTCTTAAAAAAAACTAGCTAAATTACAAAACACTCTTCTTTGTTATCTCGTTTAAAAACAAAACACCGGCAACCCTATCGTAGGAGCTTTATAGGTATATCTCGTGTATTTGGATTGAGTTTTTTTCTGTTGTGCAAATGCAAAACTGGTTCCAGTTTTTAAATGGTGTCTTCGCACACAGTTACATTCGGAAAGCCGCTACAATAAAAATGATGGCCGATTGCAGTGTCTGCTTTTGAGGTAGTTTCGTGCAATTGGCGTTTGGTAGGTTTTGGCTGCTACTTAAGTGGGGTGAGAGTGGTTGGGGCTTGGGTGGTTACAACCCACCAGTACCACTACCCCAGTAGGTACTTTTACTTCTGCACTCTTGTAGCTACACATGTAGTTTTGCGAATTGATGTAATGCCCTGGCCATGTATAAACACAAGACACAAACTATGGGCACCAAGCAAGAGCAATGAGGAGCGCTGAAATGGCTCCACGCGCGTGTTTTAGTATGATCCAACAGATTTTTGCTGGTAATGGAGCAGGAGTGGTAGGTTAGGTAAGAAGGTATGGAAGAGCATCTTGGCCCGTCTTGTATGTGTTCTTCTGGCTACGACTTTCTTACCCCCTTCCATTTATATTGGTTGGTATCTATCTATACAAATCGAAAGTCTTGGACTCGTCTTGCGGGGTTGTGGTCGGTTTGTACGACACGCGAGAAACGGGGGCGCGGGCATTATACGCCATTGTTCGCTTACTGTGTTTACACTAAAAACCAGTTACCTAACATCCAAGAACTGCATGTAAGCAAGCAGCGTAATGGTTGGTGGTGCTTGTTGTATGCAACGGGTGCAATGTCGGACCGCCCGGTAGTGTCTTGTAAGGGTTGGTGGCTTACAAAATAAAAATAAATGAGCTTAAGTACAACAATAACTAAAAAAAAAATATTGTTCCTAATGGGGAGTGGTGGAGCGCACTAGACCGGTATAGATAGGTAGAATAGGTACCTACTTGTAAGTATATCTTCTAAGGAGTAGGTACCTACATATAGGTACTCTTGACTTGAGTTCGGTGCTTGGGTAAATGACTTATCAGTCGGCCATCATCGCTACCACTTTGGATGTTTGCTTTGGCTTTGATTTGATTTGCCTTTAATTGGCTTGCATTTGAAGATCTCATCTCGAGTGTGCTACCTCTACCTCTATGGCGAAAACTATAATAGTCACTTGAAAGCTGGGAAGAGAAGGGAGGGGGTGATTATATTTTAGGTTGTTAAAGGATTGGTCTTCTTGGAAGAAATATAACGATACAATCGCCATAAGGTGACTCTGTAAAAGTATAATGTACATCTATCTTTCTATTCATTGTTGAAAGTATTTATTAGTGTAGATAGAATATTATAGGGGAGACCGAGGTAATAAGTATATTTGGTAGCGAAAAAAAAAAAAATATGTAGCAAAACCTTCATCAGACAAAGTTAAACTTCTTTAAAAAAAACATATTTTTTGTTTTCTTGAAGTAATACCAATACCCATTTAAAAGCATTAATACATGTAGGGATAGTAAGACCTTTTAATTTTAACATATCAAAAGCAACGTGGACGACCAGAGGCAACGTCCCTGAGTAATAGAAATGCATGAATTTCATTTTTCCTAGGTGCATCTAAATTAAAATTAATATTTTGTCTTAATAAATCGAAGTTGACAAAAACCGAGTCCAACTTTGTGAATTAGATAATTCCATTAGTTGGGCATTGTGACCTAGCACAAATGGATTTCACAAAGAACTCATTTATTATGCAGAGATGAACTTTTCTTGAACAACGTCTTTAACCCCTTTCTTCGAGTTGATATGCTTTGACGTTAGCACACTGTTTCCATCATTAACTCAAAGCCAAATAACACTTGATAGTTATTGAAGATAAAAGTTATTGAAATCATGTTAATGATAGTTGTTTATGAAATTTTCTTGTTGTTTAAATAATTAAATATAAATCGCGAGTATAAAAGCTTCTCCCACAATTTTAATTAAACTTGCTGGCAGTGGCGTAACTATACCATCTGAGGCCCGTGGCAAATTTTTTGGATGGGGCCCTCCAGCGCGCCCCAGTAAAAATACTCGTAGTCACGTTAGAATTTAATTTTTATAAATTAAGATACGTAATTACCCCCTATCACATCGTTCAAATAGGCACGTTATACCCTTCCGGCCAAGTGAAGTTTACCAGCAAAATGATCGGTTAAATCGCGAAATTTCATATCGAATGAACTTAAATTCATCATAAACCGCGATAACCATAAGATACATTTTTGCTTTTCTATCATAATAAATTTTATTTAACATATTTTTGGCTTAAAGTAAACGCGTACCAAGTTGATTTTATTCGTATAATTGTTAACTATCGATTTACATATAAATTTTTCAAATCCGTGATGACAGGACTTTAATTTGGGGAAATCAGTAATTTAAATATATACATTTTATTACTAAGCCAATGTAATTCTAAGCACGCTAACGGGAAAATGTTGTTATTGCGAACACAAGATAAGTCATGCATTTAATGATATCAATTCGAAATTAGTGGTACATAGGCAACTTGTCTCTTGGTCCAACTTGTCCCAGTTACCCCTACTTAAGTAAGTTTAGTTTCGGTTTGATATTATTTTTTTCTATAGCAAAAATATAACTTTGTACATACATACATACTTACATATCTGGGTATGCCTACCTATAGTAAAGTGGAATCATTATGTAGGTACTTGTATGTATATCGACAAGTCTGACTCGTTTAACTGTTGTTAATTGTTTAACAATGATAAATTAAGTTTAACGCAACCCAATTAGGTAAGATAGATAAAAGGTCCAGTAAAAATGCTGTAAGGGAAAGCACCTTTGACCTGTAATGCAGAAGTAAACTTAACATATTTTATGGTGCTCATTTATAGAAGGTTAATAGTATAGATAGATAACTTATTAGTACACGATGATTATTACTAAAATTTCATATAAATATGTTGACTGAAAAAGGTTTTTCATTGGCTGTTTTTAGCAATGAAACAAAATTTGTTGCATTTACTTTTCCCGCCGTTTCTGCAGGGATTTCTGTCTCCTTCATTTGATATAAATCTTTTGCAATTTGCTAAATTTTACAAAGCTTAATAAGACGAAACCTCAAAAAAATAATCTTTGATATTAAGGATTTGATGTAAGCCCCCAAATCGAATTGAATATGAGAACTGAGTTTGATTATAGAAAGTAAGTATTTCTAATCATGTGCCAAATACATATGTACCTACCTATTCATCTTCTCAAACATAATCATAGTAAAATAATCGAAGAATTCCAAAGATTTATTTCAAAAAAAATCTAGAAACTCTGTTAGGACGATATTTAAAAACGAGTGCTAGTGCTACCATTTACGAAGATTATCGATACCTTCCCGTAAGAATGTATTAAGCGACAATTTTTTCGAAAATGACTTTTTGATGTGGAACTATACTAGAAGTTAAGCACCACATTTTGGCCTGGGTTTCACTGCCCTATCATGTATGCAAAAGAAACTAGAGAGAAAATAAAATTGTAGTAACCGCCAAGTTTTCTCACTGGAATAATGTTGCTCCCTGAAATTTGTATTATCCGCCAGTAAAATTATGCTAAGCGACATTTTTAAAAATATTATTGTCTTAAGCAACCAAACGTCCACGAACAAAATTTGTCAGATGTCGCTTAGTTTAACCGAAGTTTTCGCTTAGCACACTCATCCAAATAGAACTTGATCCATTTTTATCGCTTATAATACTCCAGATATGGTTGTTTTTGCTTTTAAATATTTGTCTATCAAGTAGGCTACTACTTTTTTCCCATTTATTTTGTGTTTTTTTGTTGTTGTCATCGTAAGCGCCATTTAACATTATGTCAAGCGCCAATGCTTTGACCACGAAAATGTACTAAGCGACAAAACTTCTTATCTGATTAAAATTTCGATTTTGCAATGATGTCAAGTTTTGTATTGTAAAAATCCCTCTCCAAATCTGTTTCTTCCAATAAAATACACAAAAAAATAACTAAATGAGACGTTTTTTTCGTTTCCTGAACAATTTTTAAAATGTCGCTTAGTACATTCTTAAGGGAAGGTGTCGATATTGTAAAACTGCTTATTGGCAAATTTAATGACCAATAATTATATACAATGACTTGTGCATGATTTCGATCATTAGATACAGTAAAAAACAGAAAATTTTATACTACAATCAATATTATGTAAGCACTGATAAAGGCGCTGGCTAGGCATACATACAAATGGCACCACCAGTAATAAATCCATACCATCTGTAGGACCAACCTTCAAGCAAAACTCATCAAATAAAAATTTCATGACATAACATTATACATACATACAAATAAAATCCACGCCTTGGTCACACAAACTTACCCTTTTGTTCAAGAGCTTTAGAATTTTAAAAGTGAATGAATGGTTAGGTACTCTTTTAGTAGTTATTTCTTAAAACAGAATGCCAAGCATCAAGTAAACATGAATATATGCAAGAACAAAAATTATAAGTCGTAGTAGTTTATATATGCACATTTTTAAAAAATTTCAAAGAAAATAAATGTTGGTGAGCCAATTTAAAAATTTATATTATTGGGCGAATCAAAATTAAATTTAAAAAAAAATTATTGATTCGTTTTTGAGACATCGGATTTGTAAAAACTAGTTTTTTTTTTTTTGAGTTTTTATACGCAGTGTTTTTTAAACTTTTTGAATCAGCTATGCCGATAATGCGAAAATAAAAAAATTGTTGTTTCGTAAGTACGGCCAATAATATCTATCATAATTGCAAAAATTTGTTTTATTTCTTTCTAGGTGCCATTTTCGAAAAATAAAATCCATTTCTTAGAGTTTGAGACGTGGCTAACATTGTTTTTAGATAAAAATACATTTTTTCTTAAATCTAGTAGAAATTATTAAAAACCTGTTAATATTAAAGTTTCAAAAAATCGAGCATGTGGTTTTCAAAAAAAAAAAATTCTAAGTTTTTTTTTTAATTAAAAAAAATGCACAACTGGATCACACACGTACTTGCAGTTATGTAAAATTCTTTGGAATTTAAAATTTGCTTATAAATATGAAAACATGGATTTAATTAGAGAAAAATGTTCAAAAGCATATACATAAGATTCTGATTTGTAGAAAAAATTGAAATCTTTTCAATATTAAATTAAATTTTAATATAAGAAACTTCCTGAATATTTTTCTAAAAAATATCGGGATGTCAATTTTAAGAATTACATAAATTATATTTTTCAATTATGTATGCTTTTTTCCAAATCAAAAACTTAAATTTTTGAAAATTTGAATACCCAATATTATTTCAAATACAAACGAGCTTCTGTGTAAAAATTTTGGTCAAAATCGTAAGAGCCGTGAATGAGAGAATCGAAAATCAAAAATATAACAGTTCTATGACAGGTACCGTTAATAACGTTTTTTCCCGCAATTCGTTTTGACCAAATTTCGTCCATATATACATTTAATAGCACACTTATTTTTTTATCAAAATCGTTAAAGCCATTTTCGAGATATTTTCGAGCTCCCTATCATCGTTATGTCATCTTTGATCAATATCTCGATTTTCATTTTTTTCCAATTGCAGAACTTGCTCAAATCGCAAGTGAAAAATTGTTTGTCAAGTAAAATTAAAAAATGCTATCTACCAAGTTTAAAGAGAATCGGCAGATTCATTCACACTGTAGTCGACAGTCAGACAGGCAGAATTGTGAGACCATTTTATCGATCTTTCCTAACGTCGCAATATCCAGTCTGATCAAAATCTCGAGTTTGATTTCTTACAAACTTTTGAAATGCCTGACGAGACTTCTTACGTTGGCACGGATCCAAGTGATTAAATTTTCGATGACTCTTCCCTATAGATCCGGATGAATTTGAGTGATGAACTGTGTTATGTTCACATTGAGGACATAAGTCGAGTGTGGTTTATTCACATAGACCTACGAACTTCAGGAAACCCAACAGGAAAAGCTTAGCGGGGTCGAATCGCATGACCTTTGTGCGAATTTCTGTCACCTCAGCGAGAGATAGCCTTACCCTCAAATCATTCATGTGTGCGCTCTGTGGCTCGTTATGCCATCCTGCTGGAACCACATTTTGTCAAAGTCCATATGGTTCAACTTGGTCTATAATAAATTGGTTATCATCGTTCTGTAGTGCTCGCCATTGACGGTGACCGACTCACCAACGTAGTTTTCGAAATAAATATCGACCAATGACAGCGCCAGCCCAAAACCCACACTTTTTAAGGATGCATTGTCACCTGGGTGAATCTCGTGTGAATTGCTGTCGTCATATATCCAGCAATTTTGCTTGTTAGCACAGCCATTCACCTAAAAATTCTTCCTCGCTAAAGATCCTTTTTCGGCAATGGAAAAGCCCCACTCATCTTATCTTTGCTCTATTTCGCCGGCTCAAAACATGCACACAGGAATGGTTGCGAGCTGGAAACCACTAGTTCTACTTTTCCAAGACCTGAATCACTTTAGCAACATTAGGTAGTAGTTCGAGGACGTAATCATATTCAAAACTAACTAACTTTCTTAAGTTGACAATATAAATCCCTAAGTTGTGTTCAACTTCAAGTGAATAAAATTGCCTTTCCAATATATCGATCCATTTTTTACTTGCGATATAGGTACTATAGGGCAAGTTCTGCATTTGGAAAAAAAATCGAACTCGAGATTTTGATCAAAGTTGACATTACGATGATAGCGAAGACGAATAAAGTGGGTCCGGCAATTCCGTCTGTCTGTCTGTCTGTCTGTCTGTCTGTCTGTCTGTCTGTCTGTATGTCTGTACCTCGATCTAGAGCCTAAGCCACTGGACCTATTTTCATCAAACTTGGTAGTTATGGGTCTTCGGTGATTCCCTAGAGGGGAAATTGAAATTTTTTTTTAGCTCTAAAACTAAGGCTACCCCCCATACACCTGTAATGCGAAATCTTATTTATCTCGAAAACGGCTCTAACGATTTTGATAAAAAAAATTAGGAGTGATATTATGGATATGGACTACGTTTTGGTAAAAAAAAAATTTGGGGCAAAATGTTATTAACGGTACCTGACATAGAACCGTTTTTTTGATTTTCGACTTTCTCATTAACGGCTCTAACGATTTTAACCAAAAATTTTCAGCAGGTGTCCCCCTAAGTTTAAAATAATATTGTATATAAAAATATTGAAAAAATTATTTTTTGGGTTTTTTTGAAAAAATTTTTTTTTGAAAAATCAATATCTTCAAAACCTAAGAACGATTATTTTTTGAAATTATTTCCTAAAATCAATATTATTAAATACTTAAAATTCGCATCCCACATTTTTTTCTTGAAAAATTTTAAAGAAATTTCTTATATAAAAATTTATTTATTTAATAATAAAACGATTTTTTAAAGATTGTTTGCATAAATTCATTTCTAGAAATCAGACGGCAATTTCATTTTAAATTCATGTTTTATATTTATAAAATCTATCTTAAATTCCAAAGTACTTTTACATAAGAGCAAGTTCGTGCGATCCAGTCGTGCATTTTATTTGAATTGGTCACCAGACAAATCGCTACGTCAGAGCACAAGCTTCTTAAGACCATATCGAAACCTCATACTACAATAAATAACTCTTAATTTAGGAACTAAAATAAATGACAATTAAATTCATGGAAATCTCAATTTGATTTTCGTTTTTGAAAATATAAGCCATGTATTATTATCGCCAATGATCCATATACATATATAGATCAATCCTTGAAAATAAAACGATACAGAGGATAGTAACGTGTTCTATATTCTTCTCTATTTTCCTTATGTTTGTTGATTTTGAAATGTTACTTGTCTTTTTTAATAATAGGACCATTTTCCAGCTCTAGTCCGTTTTCCTGTCAAATTTCATTCAGCTTGGTTAAATAGACCAATTCAGAGACATGAATTGTATAACTTTGACTGCTTAAAGCTAAGTGATCTTACAATATTGTCAGACTTGACAATGTCTGACAATTATCTGCCAATGAGCTGACAATTAAGTTGTGTGTTTACACGGTTGCTTGAAAATCTACATAAATCTCTTACAATTTATTGTCAGATTGCTGCATGAATACATACGAAATAATTGTAAGAGATTGGTAGATTTTCTACTAATCGTGTAAAAACACAACTCATTGTCAATTTTTGTTGGTAATGGAAACTGCTTCTTTTGCACCTTGGCACCACTTTTTTCCCGATGTTTTTCTACATGGGAATTAAAAGTCGTGCACAAATAGCTGAGGAGCCGAATTTGATGGCAAAAATAAGCTGAAATGTTGCAGTATTATTTCCATTTCTGGTCAATGCAATAAATAATACAATAAATTGTTAAATAAAATTTTAAAGAATTGACCTTACTATCCACATTAACCTATAATCAATTCAAATTCACTGCAAATTGCCTTACAATGATATCTTTGTAAGATTGTAGGAAACGTCAGACATTGATTGTAGGAAACGTGTACACATTATCAAATACCGTACATATTATCGTCCTACAATTATTTGTCAGATACATTTTCTGACATTTAATTGCAAGATTACACGATTTTCAGTTAACGTATACACATGATTGTCAGACAAATTTTCTGACAGTTAATTGTAAGGCTACACGGTTGTAAGACATTTTAGGCATGTCTTTCACTGACAGATCTGACAATATCGTAAGCTCTACCAATTGTGTACACTTAGCTTCATTTACCTTTAGTTAAAGTCTAGGTCCTTATGTTAGCTGCCTTCAGTAAGGTGTACCAAGTTTGTTGAGGCCATTTTCACTCTGTTCGTGCTTAAACCATTGGGGGTAGAATGAAAGACGCCATTTTTATACTTCACGTGTACCAGCTTCTGTATTCTTTTTACCAGATCGAACACGTTATATAGCCCATGTAAAAAGGTCTTTCAGTTCCATACAGCACCACCTGTACGATCAAGGTCTTATATCTCCTATTTTTTTTTGACCAAGCACTTTACTAGTTCTATGATTTCTTAGCCCGCAGAAACAATGCTTTCGCCCATTTTTTGGTCGCCATAATCTAATCGTCCTTTTCGAAAGGTATTCGCTACGTAGTGGATAAATTAAAGGCGAAATGTTCAGTGAAGAATCTGCTAACACCCGTACGTCAACGAAACGCAAGATTTGACGAAAGTGCATGATAACCCAAAGCAGTCAATAACGCGCCGCGCATAAAAACTCGGCTTTAACAAATCATAACTTAGCGAATTTAGGGTCACACCCGTACAAATTAAATTGGGTCTCGAGTAGTTCGAAGTTGATCCCTATTTCGGTCGAAAAATCATATTCAGCAACGAGTCACGTTTCTCGATGAATTGGTTCGTGAACAAGCAAAACTGTCGAATTTGGCAAGATCACAATCGTCGCGAGATCCATACCTTTGCAATGCATCCAGAGAATGTCCCTGTTTGGTGTGGATTTTGGGCTGGCGGAGTCATAGGTATTTGCTTCATTAAGAACGACGTGGGGCAGGTCATGATCGTCAACTGAGGGCGCTATCAGTCGATGATAACTAAATTCTTTTGGCCAGCATTTGGTGATATGGACACCAAGGACATGTGGTTTCAACAGGACAGTGCTACGCGCCACAGAGCCCGAGCCACGATAAACATTTTGCACAAGCCACTTCCGACCATGGTTTTTTCAGGCCGAGGCGAGGTGAATTACCCACCGAAATCGTGCAATTTGACACCTTTAGACAGGTATATGCCAATTAACCACAAACTAGTACTGCTCTAAAAGCCAACATAATCAAGGCCATTGGTCAAATTTAGCCTTATTTTTTGTTTAATATTGTCACTTTCCGAAAAATTTGCTAAAATTTAATTCTGATTGAGATATATGGTACTTTTTGGAAAAGGCTTAAGACCTCACAGACATCAAGCTCTCTGCCAAAATCTAGTTACGTTAAAATCTGTCCGATATTTGGTTTTTTTATATATTTTTTGGTGAGCACAGTTAGAATCAGGAAGTAAGAAATTCCGGAAACAGAAAGGATCTCCTAAAGAACAGGTTTTCAACTCAGAAAAATTGGACCCAAAAGACTAAAAACGTCAAAATCAAAATGCAAACAAAAAATTAGAAACCATCAATGGACGTCTTTTAGCCACACGTTCCAGGTTTGAGCTCGATTATTAGAACGTGCCATTTACGTCACTTACCCTAACAGATGCTTTGTCTAAATTTCAAGGGTAGAATTACAGAAAATTTCTCGTGCCAACTATTTTTTTCCAGCCAACCATTTTTCACACTTCTTTCAAGCAATGCTTGACTAGCCCTTGACGTGTTGTTTTTTTTTTTTGTATTTCTGGACCTAGGAGTAAGGTTTCATTTAGGTATTTAGATATACATATGAAACTCTCTGCGCATAACGATCATGGCCGGTTGCCTTGCTAAATTGGCGCGTATAGTCTTCCCATCCCCGTGTCTTGGGGCATGAGCACTTGACCATATTGCTATGCAAACCATTAGGCTTATGTGCGAATCACTTTCCGGTTCAATGGGTGCAAATGAACATGTACGGACATCCTCTGGAGCGGCAGCGCTTATGGCAGTTAATTATAATATTAGGACTCCGTTGCAAACTAAATTAGAATCTAAAGAACAATTAATTAATGTAAATCGAAATGCATTCGAAACTCTATAACTTTGCATATTGTGGTCAGATGGATGGAATGCTCATAAATAATTCACAAAAATGTTGGCTGTCTTTTGCCGAGGGGCAAAGAGAGTCTCTGTAATTAAAAAGGACCGAGATGATGTGTCGTCGCTGCCGCGGCCTTCTATGGGCGTTACAAAGACGATGATGATGACGACGACGACGACGGGACGGATGAGACCACCGCCACCGCCGTGGAAGAGCACAAAGTGTCACGCTGTAGATACTTTTTTTTTTTAAATTAAAAATGCAGAGCACCCGGCATCGAGTGTTTCATTTAATTAACAAAATTGTATTCGAGTGGCCCATCATGTGACATCCGGGTTGCGCTTGGCATGTGCCACATACGAGTACTTATCTATACACATATCTGTATCAATTTCTCAAAGGAATATGAGTTGATAGCTGAAATGCATATTTCCTGGCATTGTTGATTTATTTATTTTATTTTATTGAATTTAATTTTGAGTAGGTAAGAGTATCTCAAGTCTTCAGAATGTCATTTGGAAAATAAACACATTCGGCATATTTAATTGGTATAAACATATATGACTCTGCAGTTTGTAGAAAAAGTAGAAAAATAATCAAATCAGGAAAACAATATAAACCAAGAAACCTACTCGTTTTAAAAGAACTCTTGTGCTCAGTTTTTCAGGATTTTTTTAGTTTGCGCGAACCTTAGGGATTTTGACTACCCTTAATATGTTTAAGCATAGTGTGCGAGCGTTTAGGAGAGTTGGAGAGGATTTAAAAGGAGATACCAATGCACATTGGCAGAGGCGGCCGGCGTAAGGCGTGGGCGGTGTGGGCCATTGCCCACGGCCTCGCGGTGCAAAGGCCCTCGCGCCTCATAGCCGAAAATTAATTTGAAAAAGTATGGAAAATCCAAAAGTACACGCCACAAGGTTTTTCTTATAATAATTAGAATTAATTCTCAACTTAGAGATATTCCACCATTCGGCGCACGAAATGAATGTCAATGAAATAATCGATATTTCTGATAAACTAGGTATATGTTGGAGTTACAAGAATTGTATATTATTTATCATTAAGAAAAATATTTCTTTCAGTGTATATACTCGTACATCTATATATGTCATCTAAATTATTATATGAAATTCCTGTAATTGCAAAAGGCATGTAGATCAACATGGGTTAAAGCGGGATCACACTATATGCTGAATTGTGTGTCTCTGCATGTGATCTGTCTGGCGTGTATCTTTGAAGTTTATTTTTTTGTTCTTTCATTCGTTGTGTTATTGAATAGTGACAAGTCGCAGCTAAGTTAATTTTAATAAATAAAATATTTTATAAACTTCTATATTTCTTTTATTCAAAACAAATAAGGATTCTCAATTTTTAATACTAGTATACTTATATTATGTTATGCTAATTAATTAAAAAATCTCATCTCTGTCGTTTCTGATCCATTTGTTTATATTTAATGTTGGCCGCGGCTGCGCCTCAAATAGTCCATCCGCTTAGTCCAATTTTGGCATACTCTTTCTAACATTTCGGCCGGTATCTCACGAATAAATGCTTCAATGTTGGCTTCCAGTGCGTCAACCGAGCTTGTCGCTATAGACATGAGCCTTAACATAGCCCCACAAAAAATAGTCTAAGCGGCCAATTGACAGGCCCCAAAGGTGAAATAAACTGTTCACGGAACTCGCCTCCCAATTAGTCCATTGTTACGCGTGGTGTGTGGCATGTGGCACCATATTGTTGTTGAAACCACATATCATGCAAGTGAAGCTGTTCCATTTTGCGCAAAAAAAAGTTTGTTATCATGGCACAGTAGCGCTCACCATTCAAAGTATCCTTGCGGTTCGCATCATCTTTGAAGAAATACGGCCCAATGATTCCGCCAGCCCATAATCCGCACCGCACCAAACAGTGACTTTTTCTGGATGCATAGGTACTCGTAGCTCTTGCAATGCTTCTGGCTGCTCTTCACTCCAAATACGGCAGTTTTGCTTGTTCACGTATCCATTCAACCAGAAATGAGCTTCGTCGCTGAACACAATTTTTCGATAAAAAAGTGGATCTTCGGCCAACTTTTCAAGAGCCCATTCACCAAAAATTTGGCGTTGTAGTAGGTCGTTTGGCTTGAATTCTTGCACCAGCCAAACTTTGAAAGGCTTCACACCTAAATCCTTCCGCAAAATTTTCCACATAGTGGAGTAACAGAGGTCCAGTTGCTGCGAACGGCACCGAATCGATAATTCACGGTCATCACTAACACTGGCCGATACAGCTGCGATATTTTCCTCAGTTCGCACTCTACGTAAGTTTAATGTCCAACAATGTAAATTTGGATTAGTAAATTTGAAGTAGATCGATTAAACTGACCATAAATTGGAAGAAGCGCGCGATAAAATTTCTTAACAGAGCACGCATTTTGATAATAAAATTCAATAATTTGCAAGCGTTGTTCGTTTCTAGGACGATTTATGGTTAAATTATAGACCAAACTGAAGATGTTTGACAGTGACAAAACACACGAAACATGAGTGAGCTGTCAAAACCAGTATTTCTAAAAAGAAAATAGCAAAAAAATCACCTATTACAAAGTGGCGCAAAATTAATCACCCTATCGGAAGATGTTATAATTTTTGCAAATGGCATCATACGTCAATCATATTTGACATTTGTCAAATAGACAAGCAGTAGACCTCCGTAAGGGCGTGTAGTAATTGTTTCGATTTGTTTGACTAATAAATTGGTCGGTGGTGTTAGCGCAGCATGAATTTCGACGTCGATTTCCTAATCGTGTTGTGCCAACTGGGCAAACATTCCCCCGCCCAGCTACTCGACCCGAACAAACTGGAACCAAAGGATACCATGCAGCGCACGTCTGATCTTTTGGCCGAGAATATAGCGGCTGTGGCTGCCGATGTAGTTGAGAACGAAGAAAATCAACCGACGACGCACGGGCCACCCTATTAGACATCATCTGACGGGCCTTCAGCCAATTTCAGTGAAAAACTTACCCAAGTTCCTGTACAAAGTGAAAACAGTGCAACATTTAATGTCTGCTGTCCGCCGCCGCGTGTCAATTACAGCCAAGCCATCCTCAATCTCAACAATGAAGAGGACGATTTTGTGTCGAAAATCATCATAAAAATTCGCGTGTGATGCCCGAAGAGTCATTACATCCACTCAAAGCCACTGTGTAGTGCGGCGACTTTCACGAGGGAGAAGTTACAGGGCCGTATTTTTTCGAGGACGCCATCGGCTATGATAATCGACATCTTACTGACGGAATTGGATGAGCGAGGGTTGGTGAACATGAACATGCAGTTTCAACAAGACGGTGCAACCGCACACACAGCACACAGTGGTTCCTGGTCGCGTAATCTCCACTTTTAGCGATTTAGCATGGTCAGCAAGATCCCCCGATTTAACCATCCCAGACTTCTTTCTTTAGGAAAAATTGAAGTAGCTGGCTTATGCCATTGCAGCCCTTAAGGAGAATATTCAATAGGAATGCGAATAGCTATCACCGGAAATCTTGCGGAAAGTCATGGAAAATGCGATAAAACGGACACAAATGTGTATCAACACTGGCGGCAGCCACTTGACTGATATCATCTTTTGCACTTAACAGACAGAATTGTAAAGGTCCAAATACAAATTTACATCACATCACTCAAAATCATTTTGTTTTACATATTTAAAAAAAAAAAAGCTAAAAAAAAACACATTTGGTGATTAATTTTGCCCCACCTCTTGCTCTTTTTTGGAGTCTATCCAAGACACTCAATTGGGGTTTTGGAGCACCTGCTCAAATATGGAAATTATACTCAAACTTAGGAAGAATATATGTATATGTAGGCTTTATAGATTACAGCCAAATCAGATTCGGTGAAAAATTACTGTCAATGTCGAACGAAACCTAAACACTTGGCGGCGTTTTTAGGACGGACGCCGCAAATGTGGTAATTTCGCAAAAGGTGATCTGTGATCTTAAAAGTGGATCTGCTTACTCAGTGGAAGTGCCAATCATGGATAGCGACATGGAGGGTGGGTTCCGCTTTAACGACAGGAGACATCATTAAATTCTACGCGGTTTTTAGTTCCCCATTTGACAATGCTATCGGGATCAGAATTTGAGCTTATTATAAGTTTCCGCCCAAAATGCACATCCGGGGAACAATGACGTCCATCTGAAAATGAATATGAGAAGCTGAGAGTATTGTCGTCAGCAAAATAATTTAATGAATGAGAAGTTTAAGATCGTTGTAAATTGAGAAAGAGAGTCGGAGACGAAACGGAGCCCTGTGGCACTGCACACATGCATTTATTTTACGAACTTAAGACTTAAAACCGTCCAACACATCTTGTATTGAAATGAGCGGTTCGAAAGTAGTTTCTAATCCAAAAAAGAAGAGATTCATCAATACCAAATGCACGCATTTTCGACAAGAGACACTATCAAATGGTTTTGAAATATAATAGATGTAAAGATTTGTTCAACTGCCCGGTGAGATATACCTTCAGATAATCAGTGGAACTATTGCTATGAAAGTATTCAGTCAAATCCGAGACATAAATGAAGGTTGACTTGTATATATTTTGTAGCCGTATATAAGTTTCAGTGATTGAGAATTAGCTTCATATCCAGGTGCAATAAGATCTTTAGGTATAACTCCCCAGTTTTTGAAAAAGTGGTCCAAAGAATGAAATCTTAAAATTTGTACATACAGCGAATGCAAGAAAATTATCATGCGAGGAAACTACCATGCGAGACATATATCACGCAAGATATATATCATGCATATAAACTGTCAGTTAGAAATATTTTATGCGAGAAATCTATCATGCTAGAAAATTTCTTTGAAAGAAAAACATCCTACGAGAAAACAATCACGTGGAAAAATATCATGAGAGAAAACTATCATGTAATGCGAGAAATATATCTTGCGAGAAAATTATTTTGGCTAGAAACTATCTTCTTAGTATAGACTATCATTCGAGAAATATAAAATGAGCGAAATAATATCATGAGAGAAAACTATCATGAGAGAAATATAGAGTGCAAAAAAACTGTCATGCGAAAAATATATCATATGAGAAAATTTTCATGAGAGAGATATACCTACACGTTTCATGCGAGTAAGCTATCAATTCATAATCATGTGATTAAACTGTTAGGCGACTAAGCTATCATGCAAGTAAATTATCATGAGAGAAAACTGTCATGCGAGAAAACTTCATGCTCCAAAACTACAGTATAATGCGAGAAATATATCGTCCGAGAAATATATCACGCGAGAAAACCATCATGCGAGAAAAATATCATAATGATTGGCCACGAAAAAAATAATGTGAATTATAAGCGACATTGAAATAAGACACGGCATTCTCCGCTTTATTTCAGCCGCCATCCCCAGAGATAAAATATCTGAGACAACAACCTTCAGTCTCAGAACATCGTGCCACACATCTTTCCTATCCTTCTTTTATAAAAAAAAAAAAAACAATACCCAGGTTTCATTCAACCGACAGAACATATTTTAACGATAAGTTTTTGCACACAGAATACTCCTAACCTAGTTAACTTCTGCTGATTTCAACAGATTGACAACAAGGTCCTGACAGCCTTCCAGTTACTTTAATAATATGTATAATCAGCGTTGCCGTTTGAGCATATTCATGAACATTTGTCTAAAGGGATTATAAATTGCCAGAAACTTCCTATTTTGAGCAAACACACAAAGTAATCACGTGATTTTTTTTGTTGTATTCATCCTGAAACATTATTTATTTTTTGTTGGAAAATAGGAGAACTTTAGTAATATTTATAAATTTATTCGAAAGTACTTTTAACTGTAGGCACTCCAAAACGTAATTTATAAACATTTTCTGATTGTCTAACTGAGACTCCGAAAGTTTCATTCATTAAGGTGATGCTTGAAAAAACTAAATCCGCAAAATAGTTAATAGTGCCACCTTTGAACCTTTTGTTTTTTTTTGTGATTTTATAAAAAAACGGTGTAATCATTTTTGATAATTTTTGTATGCTTAAAGTCTCCAAAAGTTTGGATAGTATTATGCATACAAATTTTCTAAAATTTATCTGTTGGATTTCAAAAAAATCAATTTTTTTTTAAACTTAGTTTTTCGAAAACCTTATTTTATTAAAAAAAAATAAGAGTCTCTTAATACAGTCTGCAAAGTGTGATATCTAAAACCGTACCGTTACCCAAAATACAAATGTTAAGAAATTGTTTTCAATATTATTTTTCTCAAAAACGGCGGCGCCTAGAATTTTGATAAAGGTTCTTTCTTTCGATTAATTTTTACGATTTTTAATTTAATAAGAAAAATTAAGAAATTAAGTGATAGTAGATAATATTAAAATTAAACCAAAGAACCATTTCTTTTTGGAATTTCAAATTTCTCATTATCGGCGTATCGGTTTTTAGTTAAAAAAATTTTTAGAAAAGCTTCTAAATTTTTTTTTTTAAAATGTTTAATATTTTGTTTGTATATAAAAGCTTACCTGAGAAATTACAAGGGATCCTGTTTTTAGCTCTTTTAAGTTGTTTTAGTCATTTAGAAAATGAATTTTATGAATTTTTCTCCACTTACATTCATTTTTAAAATTTTTAGTGTTTTACATTGATATATATGTAGTATTACTTTGTAACACCACTGTATTTTAGTACATTTCAATATGCAAAGTAATACTCATATCGTCATCTCTCAGCATCAACTATTATGCTTCTCTTTATATTATCTCTTATCTCTTATCAGAACACTAGTAAGTAAGCATGTACCTAATTAGTATAAGTTGTGTAACAATAAAGTTAGTCTTCAACTGATCGTCGTGGTATCATTTATCTCCACTCCGAATATAATCGCATATACTAAATTGGCGACGAGGATAACTGGATTTTTTTTAAGATAAGAAGTATTTCGGTATTTAATGACAGTCGAAGGAGAAGAAATAAGTAAAGTCAAAGAAGGAGAAATTAAAACCGAAAATTTAAGCGGCACCGTTAAAATGTCGAATTTTATTGGTCGCATTGAATATTTCAATGCAGGTGATGATTTCAATACCTATATTGAGCGATTAAACCATTTATTGAAGCTGAACAAAATCACGACAGATGAAGACAAGGTGTCTTTTCTGATTGGAGTTGGAGGTTCAGATTTATACAGTATCTCTAAGACGTTGGTTGCGCCAAAAAAACCAGATGAGCTGAAGTATGCGGAGTTGGTGGCAAAGCTTAAAGTACATTTTCAACCCAAAAGAAATACGACGGCAGAGCGTTTTAAGTTTTTAAACCGTAATCAGAATATGGATGAAAATCTGTCAGATTACATTGTCGCGATCAAGCAGTTGGCAGATAACTGCAAATATGGGGATTTTTTAGAGGATGCACTAAAGGACAGGTTGCTAATGGGCATAAAAAACAAAAAGATACAAACTAAACTTATCGACATTGGGGACTTGACGTTCGACAAGGCGTGTGAGTCTGCATTAAATATGGAGATGATTGAACTTGAGATGGTTCACATGAGTGGAACATCAGCATCAGGGGCTTTGCATTCCATGAAAGCTAGATATTTGAATGAGGCAGCAGGAGGTCGTTCAAAGAGTCTGGAGAATTTAAGGAAACAAGGGCATGCTGGAGGCCATGTGTCAAGGTCTAAGTGGTCAAATTTGGCGGATGTCCAGTGTCATTTTTGCAAAAAGTGGGGCCACGTACAAAAGTACTGTTTTTTGAAGAATAACAGTAACAGTAGAGGCAGATCGAAGAACAGATCGAGAGTGAAAAACAGCTATCACAGTTATGACGGAAACAAAGGTAATAGAGTGAGTTGTATTAATAAAAATTCAGAAGTCGAAAATTATGAGCCAAATGATTTAGGTTATATTAATAATTTAAGAACAGAAAATAATCCTTTATTTTTCAATTTAATTTGTAATGGTTTATGTATAAAGATGGAACTGGATTCAGGGGCCTGTACTTCGGTCATGCATATTGACACATTTAAATCTTTGTTTCCGAATGCTGAGATTTTAAAAAGTAATCGGTCTTTAAATGTGATTTCAGGCGACAAAGTTAAGATTGTTGGTTGTATTGAGGCTTTGGTCAGTTTAACATGTGAAAGTGTGTCGTTTAGTTTGGAATTGGTCATAGTAGAAGGCCCGAAGGTGTTTGTACCCCTTCTTGGAAGGACATGGCTTGATAAGTTGCTACCTACCTGGAGAAATACGCTCCTTAGTGAAATTAGGTGTGACAGTTTAAAGGGTTCAGGTTATGTTTCTGAATTAGTGGAAAGTTATAAAAACGTGTTTCATGGTAATAAAAAAGATTGCGTTCGTCATTTTAAAGCTAAAATTCTTTTAAAGCAAGATAGTGTTCCAGTGTTTTTCAAACCGTACACGGTTCCTTTTGGTGTAAGAGACAAGGTGGAAAAAGAGCTTAAGAAAATGGTTTCCGAGGGAATTATTTATCCTGTGCGTTATAGTGATTGGGCATCTCCAGTAGTGGTTGTGGTGAAACCAAATGGCGATATTCGGCTGTGTGTCGATTGTAAGATGACTATTAATCCTTGGGTTCGCACAGATCATTCTCCTATGCCACTATCTGAAGACATTTTTGCGAGTTTGCATGGTTCGACGTGTTTTTGCGTTTTAGATTTAGAAGGAGCCTACCAACAGGTCGAAGTAGATGAAAATTGTCAGGAGTTTCTCACAATTAATACCCACCTTGGTCTTTTCCGTTTTCGACGTTTAATTTTAGGTTTAAAGTCAGCTCCTGCCACGTTCCAATCGATTATGGATGATATCTTACAAGATATTCCCAAGGTTAAGTGTTACATTGACGATATTATAATCGGAGGGTCGGATGAAAACGAATGCAAAAAGAATTTAATAGAGGTTTTAGAAAGGCTTAATAAGTATAATGTTAGGGTTAAATATGAAAAATGTCAGTTTTTTCAAAAAGAAATTTTTTATTTAGGCCATGTGGTGAATGGCGAGGGTATTAAACCTAATCCGAAAAAGCTGGAAGCTATTCGAGATGCACCAAGACCAGAAAATGTTACTCAGCTCAAGTCGTATTTGGGAATATTAAATTATTATGCACGCTTTATACCAAATTTGTCATCAGAGTTAAAGGATCTGTATTGTTTGACTAAGAAAAATATTAGTTTTGTGTGGTCGAAGGATTGTGAAACCGCATTTCAGAAAAGCAAAGATTTAATTTTAAATGATAATCTTCTTTATCATTACGATCCAAACAAAGAAATTGTTTTGCATTGTGACGCAAGCCCATACGGTGTGGGTGGAATTTTGTCACATATTATTTATGGAATTGAAAGGCCGGTATTGTTTGCGTCTAGCACTTTAAGCTCTTCAGAACGAAAGTATTCTCAACTGCATAGGGAGGCATTGGCCATTATTTTTACAGTGAAAAAGTTCCATAAGTATATTTACGGAAAAACTTTTACGATATACTCAGATCACCAGCCATTAAGAGAAATTTTTAACCCAAATAAGTCAACACCAGCGGTTGCTGCGGCAAGGCTTAATCGTTGGGCCGTGATTTTGAGTATGTATGATTATAAAATTGTTTATAAAAAAGGTTCTCATATGTCAAATGCTGATGCCCTCTCGCGGCTTCCCTTAACTTATCCAACTGATATAGAAGAAGATAGTATAAGGTCGGTTGAATGTAATAGCTACCTCAATGTTAAATTTTCAGATATAGCCGTGGAGTCAGAGAAGGATTGGAAAATCAGAAGCGTTTTAAACATGATTCAGTCAGGTTGGCCGAGCAGTGTGCCTGACAACTTAAAGAAGTATTTTTATAAGCGGTTGTTGTTGTCTGAAGATGAGGGCTGTTTGTTTTATGCTGAGCGTTTAGTTATTCCTGATTCTGTTCAGAAATCCATCGTAGAAATTCTTCATGAGTCTCATGTAGGAGTTGTAAGGATGAAGATTCTTGCGCGAAAATATTTTTGGTGGCCAGCGATTGATGCTGACATCGAAGCATTTGTTTTAGAATGTAGGTCGTGTAATCTGTGTAATAACAAACCTGTTTCTAATCAACATGTATCCTGGCCAGAATCGAAAGTATTTTTTGAGCGTATCCATTTAGATTTTTTTTATTTAAAAGGGTGCACTTATTTAATTGTTGTTGATAGCTATACCAAATGGATAGATGTTAAATTAATGAAAAATACGAACGTAGAAAGTTTAATTGCGATTTTAAGACCTATTTTTACATATTTTGGTTTACCTTCTGTTTTGGTATCAGACAACGGCCCACCATTTAATTCAGTATCGTTTGAAGATTTTTGCAAGAATAATAATATAAAGTGTTTAAAAAGTCCGCCATACCATCCACAGTCAAATGGAGTGGCAGAAAGGGGAGTACAAACAGTCAAAAATTCCCTTAAGAAATTAGTTTCGGATCAACACTATCAAAATTTTCCGATGGAACGACTTATTTTAAATTTTCTTTTAAAGTATCGTTCGACTCCATCGACTACAACCTTGTTTTGTCCGAATGAAATGATATTTAAAATAAAACCGAAGACTCTTCTTGATGATGTTAATCCAAAAGTTCGTGAGGTTTGCGATTCAAATACAAAAACACATGTAAATAACGAGACGGTTAACGTTGAAAGTTCCAAATGTCCACCATTATACACAAATCAAAACCCTATAAAATCACTAAGTGTTGGTGAAAAAGTATTGTATAAAATGAAACACAATAATTTGTATACTTGGATTCCTGGAATCATAGTTAAGAAAATAGGAAGAGTTGTATATTCAGTTAGCATTGATGGAAATAACAAAATGGCTCATATATCTCAATTAAAAAAATGTAAATTTAAAGAATTGGCGTATGCGCCGTCAAATATTAAAGGTAAAAGACGAGTAAGATTTAATGTTCCATGTAGAAAAAGAAGATCGACTTCTCTATCTGAAGTACCGAGAAGATCGGCAAGATTAAAACAAATTATAAATGAATTATAAATCGATAGATAAAATGAATGAAATATAATACATATTTGTTAACATTGGAAATAAAATATTTTATGTTTATTTGGGTTTTATACTACAAATTAATTTTGAACTATTATAAAAATTTTTAAATTCCTTAACTTAAAATTGTTAATTGTTTTTGAATTATAATAATATAATTATAAAATATAAAATGAATTACAATTATAAATTAAAACAAAACGAAAATTAAAAATGTTATGTATTGACGTTATCGATTTGTTTAAATATGAAAAAGCTAAACATTACTAAATATTAAATGAATAAAATAATTATTTAAAGTTTTAATTAAGTTTGGGGGAGTGATATATATGTAGTATTACTTTGTAACACCACTGTATTTTAGTACATTTCAATATGCAAAGTAATACTCATATCGTCATCTCTCAGCATCAACTATTATGCTTCTCTTTATATTATCTCTTATCTCTTATCAGAACACTAGTAAGTAAGCATGTACCTAATTAGTATAAGTTGTGTAACAATAAAGTTAGTCTTCAACTGATCGTCGTGGTATCATTTATCTCCACTCCGAATATAATCGCATATACTAAATACATAAGAGAAGTCCGTGCGATCCATACGTCCATTTTATTTTCCAAAGAAATGGCACAAACATAGCACGGTGCGGTGTGCTGAAAAATGTAGCACGGTAATTTTGCTTTGACGGCAACGCTGTTACTAACACTCTGAAACTCTCTAGTGATTTCGGAATGAATGTTCTTGAGTTTTGATTTAAAAAAAAAAAAACAATTAAGTGGCTCTTAGGGAGTCTTAATCCAAAGACTTACATCTCTCAAAAAATCCTGAGTGGGTGTTAGCAGGACAATTGTCTGATGCCAAGTCCAAGTATTTTTCACGACACAAGATACCTACTCTTGGAGGATTTGTAACTTCGCAAGAGGCAAAAATAAGTCTAACGCTGGGACTGCCAATAGTATTCCTCATAAATTAGGGTTCTACCGGACAATCCTAGGTTTCGGCTCAATTCTATAACATGTTTTTCCTGAACGCATCCCCATCGAATACATTCAAATGTCTGCATATACCTAAGCCGCAAATGTGTATAATCTACCACCTACTTTTTCTTGGCAGTAAAACTAACTAGAGGTATGTTGTATGTATAACCAACTATAGCAGCCATTTTTAATTTTGAAAGAACCTATTCAGTTAAACAAATACAAAATAATTTAAGCGCCAAACTCACTTGAACTAGTTACATAGTCTGATAGGTATGTACATAAGTATGTGCGCACAATTCGCATATGCAATTCCATGCAATCTAGTGTAATCAGTGGTATACCGTTTACCCTCTCTTTGATAAGAATCCCTTTTAAGGCGCCACACTCTGTGCAACACTTTGCGCCACTTGCATGCAGCACTTTTTTCTTTCGATGAAGTAGCTCATCGTTTTCAGTGGAAATGAAGTTTCTCTACTATACAGGCGTATGTATGACTTCGTTGCTATCAAGTCAATCCACCTTCACCCGTCTTCACTCTAATCACGAGCAAAACAGAACTTCTAGCTGTTCTACCACAAAGAGTTAGATAAAAATCTATATCAATAGGAATCGTCAGTTTAATTAAATATTAAATAAATAAATAAAAAAAAAAACATTTATTTCCGCCGCCGCCAGACTGACGCCACCGCTGACCGACCAGGCAGACCGTGCCGGTTATATAGCAAATTGATGCATTTTGATGGACGGGGTAAAACGGGAGCACCAGAACCATCAGATATAAAATGCGTTGTGTATGTATCTGTCATCTAATCATCAACAATGACGAGTTCCTGATACTCCAGTCCAAATAAGTAGATAGATACTATCCGCAGCAAGAATCGCGGCAACTTGAAAGTGGAAGGTGTTTTTATCTTTGCGCCTTCTACGACGCGACGGACGCCTGTTCAATGATATGGCCTCCTTTCGCAGAAACTTCTTGCACTGGGACAACCTGATAAAAGTGCGTAGTGTTGAAAAGCATTTATAACTTTGTGTCAACAATGATCAGCGCCGCTGAGGACAACAAACGCCACTGTTTAATTGGTTTAGCGAACGAAGATGAACCACTTCACGCAATTTATTTTAGTCTATTGTGAGTTGAGTTCTTTGTCGCATTTTTTTGTTTGTTAGGAAAAGATTTTTATCGCATTTAGATATTTTAAAATTTAATTTAATATTTTGTTATTGTTTTTGGTCTTTGTTCTTTATTGACTGCTTTCCAAACAAATTATACTGTTATCGTCAATAGCATCTTTTAAGTATCTTATAGTACCTAAACAGCCTATTGTGTTGACGCATGATACTACTTAACAATTTGCTATGTTTCTTCAATTTAATTAATATAAACAATTTGATGACTAGTATCGTGATTAGGCTATTTCCTAAGTAAATTGTTCCTGAACACGCCTAAAAACTAAGCAATTACAGATTTTTTCACATTTGGAAATGTCAAAATGTGTTTCTTATAAGGTTAGTACTGCCGCTGCCAGCGAACTTAGATCAGAGATTTTATCCCTGCTCGTTAAACCATTGGGAGCTCCTTATAAAAAGAGAGCGACTGCAAATCTTTATATGAATTAGATCAATAGGTTTCTCGAAGAAAAACTCTCCAAGATGGAGCCTACGTCTATGGGATAGAGCGGGGATGTACATAGAAGATCTGCTTCCAGTTCTTACTCGTCCACACAGCTTCTGCAAAAATCGTTGGAATAAACGTTCGTTCGTGTCCAATTATGACACTAATTACGGAGCTGAGCTGATGAACAATAAAATCTGCTAAAGGATATTAAACACTTAGAGCGTTTCAGATCAATCATTGGCCAGATCTGTTTTGTCATCAGGCAAGTGGGTAAATTATTTCATGTAAGGTTTGGCCTCTCTATAGCATCCTGTTCCATCAGAAGTTTAAATAGTCGCTTGACTATCCGAGAAGATGCCGATATCAGAGTTGTTGATAACACGTTTTCTTTGAGCAAAGACAGAACTTCCGCTTAGAACACCTCACAATGATTAGGAAAACGGAAAGAGAGACATAATTTAAGTCTATCTGGGTACACACTCTCATCAACCCCATCATCGGTCCGTTCGTCGTCGGTTTGAAAATGCATAAAATCATCTTCCAAGACACTCATAGCCTCCCAGAATGATCTTGAAGGAATGGTGACATGGAAGTTTTTCCCGAACTGTAATTTTGGGAAAGTGTAATCAATTTGACTTAATAGTGATCCGAATGTGTTCAGAATTATGGACTGGCTAGTTTCGATATAAATCCATTGTGAAGAGCGGAAAAAGACTATTAAATCTGAACTACGAAATCGAATAGCACTCATGTTTGGATTGGGCTTACATACTTACATGTCGACAAAAATTGGTTAAAAAACAGTCAATGGAAAATAAGTTATTGGTATTTTTCAGAATTGTAGGGCTTATTGAGTTTTATGAAAAAAAAAAATAATCTATATCTATATTCTATACATACAAATCAATTGCTGTTAGTTTGTCTCGCTAAAATTCGAGAATGGCTGGACCAATTTTGCTAATTTTAATCTTGAAATATTTGTGGAAGTTCAGGGAAGGTTTAAACGGTGTGAAACATAAATAATAAATGAGCGAAAATACTAAAAACCACAATTAAATTTTCCAATACAAAATGTTCCTAGCTTTTTAACATTTGATGTCTTAAAACTACAAATTACTGCAGAAATGTATAATGAGACATTGATCATGATAAAAGATATGTCTTTATTGATGGTAAATAAAGTACTGTCGTGTTTGGGCATGATGGCACCCAATCGTCCTATCTGCGATGCATTTAACCACGAGTTGCAAGGAGAACAACATTACGATACTGAAGTATTAGCCCAAACAGTTCGTTCTAATGTTCCGAATAAATTAATATGAAAGAATTGCATACTATACTTTGCTAGAAGCTGTGAATGGTGGATCTGCTGGAATTTACTTCCTTCATGCTCCCGGGGGTATACTGGAAAGACGTTTCTAATTTCATTGCTGTTGGCAAAGATCAGATCGTAAAATGAAGTAGCCTTAGCATTGGCTTCATCTGGTCACTGGAGGCACTGGACAAAATGTTAAAAGATCTTCATAACAACCAAAACATTTTTGGTCGAGCCATGATTCTGTTGTCAGGTGATTTTCGTCAAACTTTTCCAATTATTCCCCCTTCAACTCTTGCTGACGATGACGAGCTAAAAGCATGCTCTAAATCATCTAATTTGTGGCAGCATGTAAAGACACTCGAATTAACAACTAACATGTATTTGCAACAAGATCAAACAGCGATTATGGTTTCAAAGCAGTTATTAGACATTGCAAATGGTATGGTCGCAGTTGACACCTTGTCCGGATTAATTACACTACAAACGGATTTTTATCACTTTGTCGACTCAAAAGAGGAGCTTATTCAGCATGTTTTTACGAACTTAGAACAACAGTTCAGAAACCAATATTGGCGGGCAAAAACAAAGATGTCGATGATCTCAATGCAACCATTCAGAATTTTCTTCCCAGAGAGTTGTTTTCTTACAAATCAGTTGACACAGTTACAAACCAGGATGACGTAGTCAACTATCTCACAGAGTTTTTAAATTCCCTGGATCTGCCTGGACTACCACGTCACAATTTACAATTAAAAGTAGGATCAGTTTTGATTCACCACGTCAAATTTTATTCCAACATTTGACATGAATTCCGCTGGAATTCGTTTTTTCCACTTACTTAACAGCACGAATAAAGTCTCATTTCTTTTCCATAATTTAAAGGTTAAGTTATATCTTAGGTGCAATATGTACTCCCAGTAAAAGAGCTTCTTTCATCATCTTTGATTGCAACTTTGATAAGTCATTCATCTCGGAATGCTTAGCTCCACAAATAATTCAATTTCTTGCAGAACTATCATATCTTGAGCTACTTTTCCATCTTTTATCGTAAAATAAAGAAAGAAGAAAAACAAATATGAACTGTTAATATGCCCGCACAAAGTATCACTTACAAACATGACGAAATACCAATCTTTTCTCTTATGGAGAGGTTTTAAATCAATGAGTTTACATCGGATATGATAAGCAGGCATAATATACTGCGAATAAATTTTCCGTAAATCATATACTTAGTTAACCTCTTTTAAATTCGTTCAATCCGCATTGAAGCCACGTTGTAATATGGTGATTATATTATAACAACAGTATTCTAGTTTTGAGCGAACCAAGGAGATGAACAAGGATTTGAGGGTGTAAGGATCACTAAAGTCCTAAGAATTGCTAAAAATAAAACCAATCATAACATTTGCATTACAAATTAAAAAAATAATAGAATTTGTAGAACATTTACTTACATATAATTAAGGTATAAGGAGTTCTTTCCGCACCACTCTGAAAGTCTGTCAAGATCTTCTTCAAGTTTAATACAATCAGACAATGATTTCACTACCCAAAAAAAAAAAAAACCCGTCGGCAAATAGTAAGCCAAAAGAATCTAAGATACATTTGGGTAAATCATTAATAAAAATAAGAAAAAATAATGGCCCCAAATGCCTTCCTTGAGGTACACCTGAATGATTGAAAAATACTTTTGATAGATGAGATTCTATTTTAACATATTGTTTACTGTTTTTCATGTAACTCATTATCCAATCCAACAAGGTAGAGTCTAATCTTACTAACCTACCCTCCAAGATGAAGAATAGAACACAGTCAAAAACAAAATATGTCAACTTGATTGTGATATTTCATGTTAAAAAGACAGTAATTTGTGAAGATAGCTAAATTAGTTACATTTTACCTTCCACCAATAAATACAAGTGGGGAACCAGATATTGAACCACGTACTACCGAATATGTTTTTCTTTGACAATGGCCTCAAAAATGTTGGGGATAAGCTGAAGTTTCGCAATGCGTCGATAGTTTTCAACAACTTCCTTCTAAACATATTTGTGGATTGGAGTGACAAAAGAGTATTTCCATTTCCATACATCAAGAACACGGCATTTAGACAAGGACAGATTGAAAACTATACTTAGATGCATAAGCTAATTTGATTTACAATTTTTGAAAAAAGTGGCAGGGATGTTATCAGTTTCCACATTAGGCGTTTTTCTTTTTTAGTTCAGAACAGAACCGGAGTTATCAAAAAATAAATTGTGTTTCTTTTTTAGTTCAGAGTGTTCAGAGTTTCGAAAATGTGTTTCTTTTTTCGTTCTGAGCATGTTCTGAGCGTGTTCAGAGTGCGCTCTATGAGCTCAGAATAAAATAACTGAGCAGACAGAGTAAAATGCTTAACACAAGCATTTGACAGATGGAAATTAAAAAAAAAATGGCGACAGCTACATAAGTGTTCAGGTGTGTTTCAAAATATACTCAGAGCGCTCAGAGCACGCTTGGTTCAGAGAATGTTCGGAACATGCTCGACATGCTCGGACTCTGTTCAGAGCTCTATACTGAACTAAAAAAGAAAAACGCCTATTATTAGATCCTTGAAGATTATACAGTTCGGCCAAGATATCATCCTCTGTGATATGTTAGAGATATTATGATTCGATTAAAGGGTGGTTAAATTTAAAGGGCCGATGTTGAATGTGAACCACACCTAAACGTCAAGTTTTTTTCTGCATTTAATTTTACATTTCTCAACTTCAGACTAACCATGGAACCATGGAAAGATACACAATCGAGCAACGCGTTAAAGTTATTCAGTCTTATTATGAAAATGGGCGTTCAAATCAAAATGCATATCGTGCACTTCGTGATTTTTTCGGTCAATTTAATCGTCCAACTCGTGCAAAAATTTGAGCAAACCGGGTCTGTAGGAGATGTGAAAATACCAGTGCATGCTCGTACAGCTCGTACTGCAAATATTTCTGCTGTTCGCGATAGTGTGGCTGAAGAGCCGTCCACCTCAACTCGTCGTCGTGCCCAACAATTGCACCTCTCACGCTCGTCGTTGATGAACATTATGCATAAAAACTTGCATTTACACGCTTACAAGGTGCAATTGACTCAAGAACTAAAGCCTCTTGACCATTTCAAGCGTCGCGTCGGTCGTCAATGGTCAGAATGGTGGCAAGAAATGGCAACAGTGGATGATCAATTTTCGAAGAAAATCATCTTCAATGATGAGGCACATTTTCATCTCAGTGGATTCGTCAATAAGCAGAGGCCGGTCAGGCAGTTACTGTGAATGGTGTTCGCTATCGTGAGATGATAACGAACTTTTTATCGCCCGAATTGGAAGATATGGATGTGGACGATATGTGGTTTCAACAGGACGGTGCCACTTGCCACACAGCTAACGAAACAATGGCTCTTTTGCGCGACAAATTCAATGGCCGTGTTATCCCACGTGGTGGCGATGTCAATTGGCCGCCAAGATCATGTGATTAGACACCGTTAGACTTCTTTCTTTGAGGTTATTTGAAAGAAAAGTTGTACGTCGATAAGCCAGCTACAATTCAAGAGCTAAAGGATGAGATAATTCGGCACATTAACGGCATAGAACCTCTATTATGCCTCAGCGTCATTAAAAATTTGGACCATCGGATGGAGGTGTGCCGCCGAGGTCGCGGCGGCCATTTAGGCGATATTTTGTTCCATACATAATTGAACTAGGTATACCAATATTATCATAATAATAAGAAATGACAATAATTTCCTTAATAATTTGTGTTTTATTCAAAATCAACATCGGCCCTTAAAATTTAACTACCCTTTGCAATCAGTAACAACAATTTACAACTTTAATTTTAAAAACCATCCAATGAACGGCTGAGTTCAAAATTCTGAATCGACCAACATTTTTGTATTAAAATTATTTTTTGAAATATTCCTAAAAATTCCAATCAAATTATATGTGCAAGGCTATAGTTTTAGCTTCTTTAAACAATTGATAGAATACAAGGTTGGGTCGTAAGTATTGAGTTTTTTTTTTATTTATAACTTTGTAGCGAAGCAGTAGTTCTTTTAATAATGGTAAACTTGAGTAAAAAAAATTTATTTTCGCTTTCAAATTTTGCTTTCTTTTGGAACACCTTCCCAATTACAAGAATACCAAAGTTGAAAACGGAGGCATCTATTAGGCTGCAAACGACTTGGTTCATATGTGCGATTTACTTTTTTTCCATACAGAAATTAAAATAAGTTCTCAAAGGCTTGCCAGCGATTCCACATGTTCTTTATTTGTATTCCCGAAATTTCCTTGAAAAACCCGTTTCAATAGAGTATTCAAATTGAGATCGACTTAAGAACTTAATCGAACTTTGGAATCATTATCATTTCGGCGATTTAAGATTGCCGTGGTACGGAAGAATGGATTTTCTCGGCAAGGCCATCTGTATTCATACATTTATTTTATCCTATCCAACAGATCCTTAAATCAAAGACCTTTAAGGGTAGTTTTCTGTTTTCTAAATGATGTAGGTATAATTATATAAAAGTTGTGTGTTTCAACACTAAAAACATCGTCGATTTTCTAAAATTCTGTATAAATACTCTAAAAGGGTATTAAAAAAAACCTCTATATTTCAAAGTGAAAAACTTGCAAGCTTTGAGAACGAAACAGAATTATGTTATTGTGAATTTTTGATTTACATAATTTTGGACATATAATATGTATACATAAGAAAAAGAACTGGCTTGAACGGTCTCTTCAACTATATCTATCTTAACCTCCATCAAGTGGTTTGACTACATCGATTTTGAAACATCAAAAATGCCGCAGGCAAAAGTTAAAAGTCAAGCAACTCTTGCGTCTGCAGATGCGTTGCGTTGTGTTATGCTTCGAACAATTTGTCCAAAGTATGATGTTGAATTTAGTTCACTTTTTACACCAATATTTTGAATCACAAACTGGCCCATCAGTGGGTTGCGTGATGACCTCACAGCACCAGAAAGGATCCGAGTTCAAATTCAAGTAAGTAAAATTTAACGATTTTTAAATTTTAATTTTTGTTAAAGTTTTTTTAGTTCATTTAAAATGAATGATTAAACTATTTTAATGCAGGATATGCACCTCCAATAAATGGTCGTCTTGAAGGTCTTGTTAAGTGTTGCCTGCTTATTTGTAAGTCAGCTTCGCAGCTCCTCTTAAGACTTGACCAGCCTGATGTATAGCTGGTGAACCCAGAGGCTATAAAATCGTTTCAAGGCATCCTGTTCAACTGCCAAGGTAATTATTGATATTCGGATTCGCTCGCGACCAATAGGATTCGCTCAGTTCCTCAATAACGTTTTTAATCAAGGTTTGGAGATCAATTTGGAAGAAGTCCAAATAATTTTGGGAATGTATGTTCCCCTGTAACTCAGGGGTACCAATTGTCAATTCAGGTTCTTATAGTACAATAGTTAAATTTGCGTTTTAAACTGCCCACGTGTGGAGATTATGAAGGTTTGTGCAGCCATCTCTTTTTAACGTTAACTCATTACTCCAAAGCATGCTATCAAAAAACTGTGGGTCTTTTTAAATTTTGGTTGACATTGGTCGATACAAACTCAGTCTTGATTCATAATCTCTTAGCTAAATGGTTTGCAACCGAGCTTAATGGAATTTGTATTTTTTCAAGACATCTTGCCAAGTCAACTTTCCAATACCAGTGCGTCGTGTTTTTCCTAGCATTGATATTGAAGGATTTTGATCAATTTCATCAAGGATGGGTCGTCCAATTCCAGCACCACCAAAACCACAACCATTTAGGCCATAATGTTTAATGGACTTATTTTCAAAAATGTTGTTGTGAATTTTTCCCTTACTGTGGCTTAGTAGTCCTAATAACAGCGAGTCTTCTAGAATAGGACCAAATTTGAACTTGGTCAAGCTCTGTGGACACTTACATAAATTGAAAAAATTCATCGAAACTAAAATTACAGTTTTTCTAAGGCCTCTAATACGTAGTTCCGTATGAAGTGATAACTATGTAAATAGTTCCATAAGTAATTTATAAATCCCAATTGTCAAAATTGATGAAGAAATATAATACAGTTAGTCGTTTTTTTCATAATTTTTAGGTAGCAATGTTAGTAATGTGCCTATTTATATTTAAAAGTTTTGAGGTCTATTTAGGCAAAACTGATAGCCTACTTAGTTTTTTTTTCACGGTTGTTGAACAAAGAAGTAAGTAAGTAGCTACCATAAATATTTTGTTAAACAAAGCATACAGAAGGAAACGAGATGAGCATTTTATTTTTAAATTGTGTTTTAATTCAAATTTGAGTCATTTGTTTTAGGGTCAAGTTTTATGATAAATTGTATAACAACTTGAATCAGTGTTTAGTTGATGAATACAATCAGTTTGATCTTATGGTTGTTTGGTCATTTTCAAACATAAGTTTACCTACTGTTGAAATTATGAACACATTTATATTAAGTAATATCTTCAAAGACCAACGGCGCTAATGGGAGACCGCAGACCCTATTTGCATAGTTTAAATAAGTTAGTAGCAATATGCAATTATAAAATATACCTATTACAGAAAAATGTTTTGCTCAAAGCACTAAGGTTAAATATATGTACATTTAATTTTGAAATTTAACGGTTGAGGCCTTTGGAGCACGTTCCTAACAATTTCCATTAGATATTATTATGGGATTTATTATAAGGTTGAGATAATTAGCATTCCAATTTAATACTTTAGTTTATAAGACCGGTAAATGTACCTGTTATTTTTGTAGACGTACGTTCGTAACTACTTATTTGCTTTTGGATTTTGCGATGCTTAAAAATGTCTGTGCAAGTATTTCGGAAATTGTGTGTCTTGCTTGGTTAACTTGCAATAAAAGAGTAAGCACTTCAAGTCAAATTATGGATTTGTTGGAAATCGAACACGAGGAAACAATACCAGTGGGCTACAAATTCTCTGTATGTCTGTTTTTACCTCGATCTACGAACTTATTGAGGTGATTCTCTAGGGGGGAATTGTAATTTTCAGCTATACAAATAACCGTCGAGGAGAGCGGGGCTAAAAGTAACACTATTAACTAAAATTAATGGTCCTTAGATTTTGGAAAAAAATTGGGCCAAACCTCTTTTAAATTTGAAAGGCATGTTTTAGTTACAAGCTGGGTTTAAAATTTTTTTTAAAAACATTTCAGGTTTGGAAAAAAGCTACGTAGTGTTGGTTGCTAAAAGTGAAGTAAGTAGTTAACTCGATGAAATTTTTTAGAATAAAAAGCTAAGAAGGAACTAAAAAATTGCCGGTCGGACTCGCCAGAAAATTTGAGGCGAAAAATAATTGTGGGTCTTAAGTCTCTAGACATGTTACGAAACTAAAGTCTCTTTTCAAACGAATATCTTAGTATCTGTTAAACAACCGCTCTCTTTTGGAATAAAAAACGCCTTTTTTTTCTTAGTGTACAACAGTATTTTATCCTGTATTTTCCTTAGTTTTTTAACTCACCTTTGTTCAACACAATTATAACTAAACGGAATATGACAGTTACCGTCTTAAGTTCTTAATCTTTGGTTACAGTTAGAAGCATATAACTTGAGGTCTAAAGGTCGGATGTTCAAGCCTTAAAACTGCCAATGACAATGACAATTAAATGGCTTATGTATGCCATTCTATATGAAATATAACATCGTTCAAAGACCCGCCTCCGGTTATTACGATGTCAAGGGTCAACGGAGTGGTCCCATTTTCAATGACTCTTCCGCATAGATTCGGCTGAATTTGAGCGATGGCTGGTGTTATGTATATATCTTTAGGGCATCGGTCGGTTGTGTTTTATTCGGATAGACCTTGGACTTCAGGAAACCCCACAAAAGAAATTCTAGCGCAAATCGCTAAATCGTTGGTAGCCCAACGTCACATCTGCGAAAGATAACCTTGCCTGTTAACACAGGTATTCATCCAAAAATGTTCCTCGTCGCTAAATATTTAAGTCCTCTTCCAAACGCTCCGAATCCTAGTCAGCGAACAAACGTCGTTGTAGACATGAGCTTTGAGCTCCTGGCTTATGAATGTTTTTATTATACAGACTCTATATACTACTGAAATAAATCAGCCAAGTATGGAAGACTTAGCACTATTATTGGAATTATTGATTCAAAATAGCTTTGTTGGCCTTTAGTCCGCAAAAATTGGCGCTTATTTCCGCGGATTTTACATGGACTCATCAGTTAACTAAATGAAAAAATATAAAAAAAAGCAAAATGCACAATACATAGATAACTTTGTTGTTATTTTTAATATCTAGTTGCAGCCAAGAAAAGATTGATAGGTACCTACTAAGTGCGACAAAAATGTCTCTCTTTAAAATTAATCCACATTCAATACATTCTCCGAGCCTTAGGAAATTAATATCGATTCAAATCCATCCGTTTGCCGTGCGTTACCGTGTATATAATATAAATAATTCAGGGTTGGGATTTAAAAACGAATTCTTTAATTCGATCATTTATTAATTAATTTATTTATTTATTAATTCTGACAGCTACATAGGTATTTAAAATCTCTTCTAGCCATTTAACTTATAGTTGTAGCCCAGAAGTCTTTTAAGAAATTATGCTATGATTTTGTAGTCTATAGTTTATGAAGGAAAATTGCACAAGTATTAAGTACCTTCATCATTCATCTAACTTTTGCTGTCATCTACGATATAAAATAAAAAATTACTTAGTTTAACAGTTTTTTTACTTATTAAGAAATAAACATAAATTTATACTCATACTTCCTTGGAACATTAAACAAAAACTCCTCATACAACTCATAAGGTTGGAAGTCAATGCTCTCACCTTCTTGCAGGACTGTGTGTAAATCCTGTGAGTTTTCAATATTTCCTCTTTTGGAATTTTTTACTTGCGAGTTGCGACTTATAGGTAGGTACTATAAGGCAAGTTATGCATTCGTAAAAAAATCGAACTCGAGATTTTGATCAAAGTTGACATTACGATGATAGCGAAGACCAAAAAAGTGGGTCTCGCAATTCTGTCTGTCTGTCTGTCTGTCTGTCGGTTCGACTACAGCCTAAACGGCTTGGTCGATTTTCTTCAAACTTGGTAGATATGGGTTTTAATTTTTTCCCTCCGAACGTTTTTTTCTGTTTTTTTTTTAAAGACCAAAAATAACGGTACCTGCCATACTGTCCCACAGAATTTAAAAAAAAAAATTGAAAAATTTCATTTGGTTAAAACTAGCTAATGGTTGAACAAAATTTTACAAAAAATTGCCCCCTGGGTCCATTTTTTTTGTTTTTGATTTTCTCGAAAACGGTACAGCCGATTCAAATAATTTTTTTTATGCCAAAGCTCCTCCGAAGTTTGAATATTATTACATATTCAAATTTTCAATTTTTAATTTTTTTGAATTTAAAAAAAAATTCAAAATTTTTTTTTGGAAACTCAATATTTCGAAAATCCTATGCTCGATTTTTTTCAAACTTGGAAAATAAAAGTTTCTTAACATAGTCTACTAGATTTGAGAAAAAAAATGTTGTTTTATCTAAAACTAACGGTACCTTCCATACAAATTTTAAAACATTGTTTTCGAAAATCGTATTTTTCTCGAAAACGGTTTCGAGAATTTTGCTAAAATTTTTTTTCTTTTGATTAATCTTTACGATCTATAATTTAATAAAAAAAAATTTGAAATCTAGATAGGTATTACTGACTGTACCTACCATAGAACGATTTTTTCGAATTTTGAATTTCTCATTATCGACATAATGGATTTTAATGAAATTTTTTATAAAAAAGCTCCTAAAAAGTTTAAAAAACATTTCAAAACATTTCAATTTTTAGAAAAAAAAGTAATTTTTTTTTTGAAAAATTCGATATTTCAAGAACGGCTTAGTATTTTTCTTGGAAATTTAACTCTTGTTCGTACAATAATAAAAACTTAAGGTTGGCGTACCAAAATTTTTTCTTAAAAATGTTTTAAAAATTTTGTACATAAAAGCTTATTTTTTTAAGGAACCACTACAACGACTTATAATTTTTGTTCCTGCATAAATTCATATTTGCATAGCATTCTGTTTTTATCTCTTACTACTAAAAGAATTTAAAAAAATCATTTTATCCTTATGAACAGTTTTCTCTAGTAACATTCGTTTTTAAAATTCCTAGTCTATTACATAGGAGCAAGTTCGTGCGACCCAGTCGCGCATTTTATTTTAACACAAAATGTACACAAATGTTCAAGAGTAATGCTTAAATATAAACGAATGATCAGAAACGACAGAGATGAGATTTCTCCTTTCGGCGACCAAAAATGCATTTTTTTCCATATTTTTTTTTATTTTATAGAACAGAAAAGAGACTTACGTTTTTGTCTCGAAAATTGACATTTAGTGGTATTTTGAGCGTAGCATGTTTTACATAAATATTTTTGAATTTGGCGCCTACATATCCTTACCATGGTAAGCAGAGGTACCATATGGGCCACCAGGTGTCGACACATGAGACATGAACCATGAGCCATGACTTTAAACGCGTTTTTCTCGAAACCACGTTTTTCAAACTGTTGTGCACGATTACTTTAAAACTACTTAACAGGTCGTCATAATTTTTTTGGTTTTTGTTTTAAAGCTTATTAAATTCATCATTAGAGTCTGGACCAAAATCAGGCTGATATATCAAAAACTTTTTTTGTACAGCGCTCAGAAGAGCGCAAAAAAGTGGAAAAAACGAACACTAAAATTCAAGCGTCCGCCATTTTTTTAATTTTTGACTTTGAGCAATTATTTTGTACCAGACTCCAACTACACTCTTCTATTTTATAAAAAACTTTGATTTCTTATTTTTCGATCATTTTTGCAGTAGCTAGAGTGGCTAACAGCGAACAACTTTTTTTGGAGGTGGCGCATTATTTTTTAACGGCACGGTATTTTTTGATGAAAAAATTATTTTTTGTACTTAATATAATAATAAACAAGTAAAACAAAATTGAATTAATTATATCATTCCTTCCATGAAAAAAAAAATCATGAAAAAGTGTTATTTTTTTTATAAGTAAGTGACTGCCTAAATTGATTGTCAATTGCTTGTGTCTAATTGTGTATGTTAATTGTTGTTTGTTTTGTAAGTTATATTGAAAAATCAATATCACAAAAAAAAAAAGTAAAAAAAGTGAGAATTGGAGCATAAAAGACAAAGTAAGTATAGTAACCCTTTTATTGATTATTATTAATAGATTATTTTAGAACCTTCTTCGAGAATTGTGTACGGAGGCAATCACAATTATCGAAAACAAATGTGTTGACACCAACACACCAACCACCTTCTTCGGTGGTTTAACTAAATCATAATTAGTAAACGTCACTTAGCAGAAAATTTGTTTTTTTAATGAAATTTCGCACTTAGTCCAGGACTTAACGATAAACCTCCACTAAACCATCTTTATGAATATGGGTGTAATAGTTTTAAACATTAAAAATAACGAAACAAAAAGATAGGTATTAACAAAAAACTAAAGGAACTTCATTTCGCAAGTTTCCAATATGGACCACTTAGTTTGAAATATGGACCAGGGTGGCTACCAAATGCCGTAATGTGGTCTTATGTGCCTTGAATTCTTTTGAAGCTTTGATCATAATCTACTTTCAGCCATCTTTATCATTCACTTTTGTGCTTTTTAGAACTTAAAGTCATGATGTAATTTTTTTTTAATTCAGTAGTGCACAGAATGGCGATGGGAAAATGGGGGGGGGGGGGGGTGCGAGTGGAGAAAGGAGGTGTCGATGAACTTTAACTTTTGACTTTAAAACAAAATATTAAACCTCACTTAAGACCATGCATCAAATATTAGTATTAATTTCCGCAAATTTTAATTTGAGAATCCTTAAGTAAACTCCCCAAAAAATTACATCGAAAACGAATAGGTAAATGTTACCTACCAAATGTTCTATCTTCCACCGCTGATTAGCTACTGTTACCGTCATACAATGAAGCAAGACCGATTTGAATGTTTTTGATTTGAACTAACATTTGAGTGGCTTTTAGAAAATACCTACCTACTGCGGTGATATTTGCGACACTTACTCTACCAACCTTTGAACCTAAACGAAGTTAAACCTATCTACATATTACAGACTGCCAAATCTAACTATTTTTACATAACCGATTTCTATTTTCTTTTTATTGAATTAATGTTTAAACAAGTAGATTCCTATTAATTTAAATCATTTTTTGGTTCCTGCGGCATTTCACTTTTATTTATTTTTCAAATGATGACAAATTAAATTTTTAATAACTTAGAAAATGTCAGGCCGACAAATTGTTTTAAAATGGCTCTAATTCCTATCCGCTTGATACCTACTCGTATAATGTAGGTAGCTGCCTACCTACCTACATTGCTCTCAAAATACTCGAGAAAAGTCACGATTCTCGACCAACAAAACTACTCACACAGAATATACATAGGTATTCCTATACCAAAAGTACATAACATAAAAATAGATTCCTTTTCTACATACATTATTTAGGTATAGATAGGTTTTTAGGTAAGAAGGTAGCCACTTTTAAACATTTCAATTTATCAATATTATTCTGTCTTTTAAAAATATCTACAAACAAAATTGGAGAACCACAAATGAATTGCACATCTTTAAAATATGTCATAAAATGTCTTACACTTTTTAAATTAAGTTATAACAATCCAATACTTTTAGTACCACTAATAGCAAAATAATAAATACAGTTTGAACTTCTATTTTACGAAAGTTCCTTATCAACAGGGTTTGTAAACCACCAATGGGAAATATCATTCCGTCCGAACCAAACATAAGTGAAGTCGTCCCAATACGACGATGGCGAGACAACGAATCGATACGAAATGAAAAGTAGAATGAAAAGAAACTCATGCTACCCTCCAGCGAATGTCACTTCAAAGAGCAAGCAATGATAACTATATAGAAGCCATGGAACTAGTTTCTGTGGATTAGTGCGAGGGGAAATTACCAACACTTCCATAAAATATAACTACTGCTGTTGTACTCCTTGCACCTGAAGCAATAAGAAGAATGGAGGGGAATATTTTTCGTGTTTGCTTTGCGATCACTTGGGGCGGAACCTCATAAATTGCTTGTGAAAAAATAGAGGGAAATTATTGTTTGATTGTGTTAAAAATTAAAAACCCACTTTTAAATGATTAAAGAGGAGAAGTTAATGGGACATTTTTGTTTCCAGTTGAATGAAAAGAAGCCATCACAAGGAAAGGAAAAGCTTTTTTTTTAGGAGGCGTGTTTAGGGCGCATGCCACCATTATTTTTGTCGGTAGTTCTGTTATGCATTGCATTCACATGTTGCTTGTGTTTGTTTGATAAGTAGGAGCTTTTTAGGAGGGTAGGCTAATATAGTTTTATATACTGGAACTGGAACTGGAAATAAGTTCATAGCTTTTTGTAGAGGGGCTGATGGAGAGAGGTTTTTGATTTTGTAGTGCAATTGATTGCCGTGAGGGTGCAGCACTTGTTTTTGGAATAATATTTCCCGCCATACACGTACAAACATTTACATATGTGTGTACCTACATTTGAAGTTGCAATTTATATTTGAATTCATCGTTAAAGTTTGTAGTGCATCTATTTTGCCGCCAGAGTGCACTACTGGTTGAGCTTTTATTTTATTTACATTATCTACATGTGTATTATGTAATGTTGGTAGGTATGTATATGTAGAAATACAAGGCACCTACCTAACCTACTGAGTTAAAACTTGTACCTTGTACGCTTGGGTAGGAATTGCAGTGTTCATAAATGTTTAAATAGGTACATCACTACTAAAATGGACAATTGTAAGGAAATGGTAGGTACATTACTATTTATTTGATTTTATTAAAATTTGCTTTCACTTATGACAGTAGGCAGGTGTTTGCATACAGAAATGGAACGTGGGAACGTGAATTTTGATTTTTGATTGATGGTCAGATCCAGATGTGGTATACGAGTAAATAGATATCAAGGTAGATATAAGTACCTATAGGTATACGCAGCTTGAAGGAATGACGTTTCTACAGTCTTTATTTACTGTCTTATAACTTTGATGTATTTATGTAAGTAAGTAGGCATATGAAAAGTGGAAAAAATATGCCCAGGATTTTTACGGAATATACGAGTACCTACCTATCTATGATTATTCTAAGTTTTGTTTGTAATAGATAGAAATGAAGATGAAGGCAAATGGGTGAGTGTCCACGGTCAGATATTAGTATATAATGTGCTTCATATTGAATGATGGCCAGTTAGTTAGTAGCCAGATAGACCAAGCTGCATACTCGTAGCTACCAAAGGGTAAACAAGAGCCGCCAACTATTTCATTCAACAGAAATTGCAAAAAGATTTCTTTTAGACATGACACGAGAAGCGGATAATTGATCGCTTAAAAAACATGCCACATTCATATCAAATCCAGAGATATATTGAGAGTTTAAGTAAGTATGGTGAGTATGATATGAGATTGGGAGCTTAAGTAGGTATAGTACTAGCAGGATAAGAATTTTTGGCACTGTAATTTCAAGTAAAAAGTGAAAGAAACTGACAGCTGGATGTTTTTTACAGTACCAGCACTTCTTCATACAATTGAACTCTTAGTACCCCTTGGCATAAAGGTTAGTGCGCTGGTCTGCCATATTCCTGATAACACGCACATAGGATTGGTTAAGAGTTGTAAGTCACTAGGTCCTGGTTCTATTCGAGCTATTGCACCACCAAATTTAATTTTTTAATAGAACTTTTCATTGGAAAAATCCATAAGTCATAAGGGCCGCCGGTAATCGTGAACATAACGAAAATAAGGTTTACTCTCACCGTCGAATTTAATAATCAGGGTATTTTTTTCCCATCACTTCGCCATCATAAAAAAGTATAAGTATTTAAAAATGTAAATAGCCGGTCATTTGTACTCTAGTTCACGCTATAAAAATGTAGCACTTTTAGATTCAATCTAGCTCTTAAATAATCACCAAAGTTCATCTTCAAACTATGTACCTAATACCTTTCATACAAAAAGACCTTAAAATTCATATAAAATACCATTTTTTTGTTTCTACCCCCTTTTACCTTATAAATAGCAAACATTTCAAAAATAAATAAAAAAAATAACAGTAGATTACAGTAGGTATTCCTCGAAGCTCATCCCCTCAATCAAAAATACTAAGTACTTATCGAAAACAGAATTAATTTTAAAACCAAATTCGATTTTTTGTTTTAACCCAATTTCACCCTTTAAATATGATTAAGTATCTACATAAATGTATCTAATATGCATGACTGTATCTAAAACAGATATACATAGGTAGGTATTTACTCAATGTGATCGGAGCGTTCTTCTCCATCGACTCTTGAAGGACTTAGAAGCACTGAGATCAGTATAAGAGATAATAGTTTATAAAAATATTGACAAAAATATTGTTGATTCCATGTAAAGGCAAATAACAAATAAAAAACCACAAATAAATTCGGCATGAAACTAAATAGGTATAAACGCTCATACTCAAATTTTGGTTATACGTATCTACCCCCAAACCCTGAAACTATAATTTACTTAGAAAATTGTTAGGTACTTCACAAAATAAATAAAATACAATTTCTTTGTGAATTAACACACTTAAATATATCTATGTGCATTATACATACATTCTTACTCAAATTTGTTCATCAGAAATGTTAATAAAATTGTACAGCAACTCATGCATTCAGGATGAGCCTATGAATATTATGTAGAATTCTAGTTTGCTATAAGGTCACTAGGTATATACATCATAGAATCTGAAATGTAAAAAAACGCAATCGTCACTATAAAATCAGTTTTTGAAAATGTTCACACTTTACCCACAAAAAATAAAATTCACCACTGGGGCGCACAAGTTTGCACAAGTGGTCAAGTGATTTTGAATTTAAGAAAACAAAATTAAAAATGCTATCTACCAAATTTAAAGAAAACCTGCCGAGCCGTTAAGGCTTTAGTCGTACAAACAGGCAGACAGAATTTCGAGAAGCGATTTTTCGTCTTCCCTATAACCTCTAAACTCTTTTTTACTTGCCACTTATAGGTACTAAGTATAAGACAAGTTATGCATTCGTAAAAAAAATCGAACTCGAGATTTTGATCAAAGTTGACATTACGATGATAGCGAAGAGCAAAAAAGTGAGTCTGGCAATTCTGTCTGTCTGTCGGTTCGACTACAGCCTAAACGGCTCCGCCGATTTTCTTTAAACTTGGTAGGTATGGGTTTTGGTTTTTTCACCCCACATGTTTTTTTCTTTTTTTTAAGACCAAAAATAACGGCACCTGCCATACGATTTTTTTTCGAAATTTTATAAATATTTTTTTTTCTCAAAAACTGTTCTACAGATTTTAAAAATAAAAACACAAAAAATTTCATTTAATTAAAGCTAGGTAATGGTTGAAGAAATTTTTCCGAAAAATGGTTATTGAGGGTACCCCCCATGGAACCATTTTTTTTTGTTTTTGATTTTCTCAAAAACGGTACAACCGATTTTGATAATTTTTTTTTGCGAAGGCTCTTCAAAAATTTAAATAGAATTGTGTAGATATTCAAATTTTCAAAAAAATTTTTTGGATTTTTTTAAAAAAAACCTCAAAATCTTTTTTTCAAAACTCAATATTTCGAGAACACCATGCTAGATTTTTTTAAAACTTGATAAATAAAAGTTTCTTAATATAATCTACAAGATGTGAGAAAAAAAATTTATTTCGCCTTAAAATAAAGGTACCCACCAATCACCATACAAATGTTAAAAAATTTAAAAAAATGGTTTTCAAAAATCGTATTTTTCTCGAAAACGGCGCCTGGAATTTTGATAAAATTTTTATTCTTTCAATTATTTTTTACGATCTTTAGTTTAATAAAAAAAAAATTGAAATTAAGATATTACAGCTTGTACCTACCATAGAACCATTTTTTCGAATTTTGAATTTCTCATTATCCACATAACGGATCTTAATGAAATTTTTTATAGAAAAGCTTTTAAAAAGTCTAAAACACATTGTATTTCAAAACTTTAAATTAATATTTTTTGAATTTTTGGAAAAAAAAATCTATTTTTTTCTTTTTTTGAAAATTCGATATCTCAGAAACGGCTCATTATTTTTTTCTTTAAATTTAATTTTTATTCGAACAATAAAAAAAACTTTAAATTGGCGTACCTACCAATTTTTTTTCTTAAAAATCTTTTAAAAATTAAAAGCTTATTTTTTATGAAAGCACTAAAACGACTTATAATTTTTGTTCTTGCATAAATTCATATTTGCATAGCATTCTGTTTTCGTCTCTTACTATTAAAAGAATTTAAAAAATTAATTTTATCCTTATGAACAGTTTTCTCTAATAACATTCGTTTTTAAAATTAGTCTATTACATAGGAGCAAGTTCGTGCGACCCAGTCGTGCATTTTATTTATTAAGAATGCAACTTACAACTTACTAAAGCAACTTTTGTGAAGATTTCACAGAGTACCTACCTATGAATAATTTCAACAAAATAATTGTCAACCATAATGTACAATTGAAAAAATGATTTTTGCAAACTCGAAAACTAAGGTTAATAATTTCGTGTTGTTTAAAGCCATTTTAGTAAGTTACTAAGTTAAAAAGAAGATTTTTCTAATTTTAAACGGTTTTAGCATCTTACTATCTCTTAAAATTTCACTAAAAAAATGGCTACTTTAACTTTTAACAACTCGCTAAATCCACATGACATCTTTATTTTCCTCGAAGCATTAAATAATTGAATTGGATGGATGGAAAATATAAATTGTTGGTTGTCACTTAGACTTCTAAGGGCCATTTGCTGATACGAAACTTAAATATTTATGTTCAACTTAAGCGCTTTATGTTCTACTTTTTCCTCTACGTAAACTGTCACATAAGAGTTTATGTGGAACATAAGTACTTATGTTCCGTATCAGCAAATGGGCCTAAGTTTCTGACATTTCTAATTATTAGGTCCGTTCCTCAGATTAAGGTTTGTTGTCTCGAACAACTGTCATTGTTCATAGGTGTTTAGATGCACCATTTTTAATAAAAGAGAATTAGTATTAAACTAGTTAGTAAAACGAAAAAAATTATAGTAATAGGAATTTTAAAAACGAATGCATGCTATTATTATGAATTTATGCAAGAACAAAAATTATAAGTCGTTGTAGTGGTTTCTTAAAAAAAAAACTTTTATATACAAACTTTTTAAAAGATTTTTAAGAAAAAATTTTGGTACGCCAATTTAAAGTTTTTATTATTGTTCGAATAAAAAAAAAAATATTAAGTTGTTTTTGAGATATCGAATTTTCCAAAAAAAAATTATTTCAAAAATTCAAAAAGTATTTTTTTTAAATCTTGAAACGCAATGTTTTTTTTAAGTTTTTGGAAGCGATTCTATAAGAAATTTCATTAAAATCCATTATGTCGATAATGAGTAATTCAAAATTTGGAAAAATGTTTCTATAGTACGTACAAGCTGTAATACATATCTTAATTTCATTTTTTTTATTATGTAAATTAAAGATACTAAAAATTAATTGAAAGAAAAAAAATTTTATCACAAATTCTCGGAGCCGTTTTCGAGCAAAATACAATTTTTGAAAAACATTTTTTTAACATTTGTATGGTGTGTACCTTTATTTTTTTTTGAAAATTTGAATATACAATTCTATTCAAATTCGTTTTTTGTTGTTCAATGGTTTCATGGGGGGTACCCTCAATAACAATTTTTCGGATTTTTTTTCAACCATTACCTAGTTCAACCTAGTCTTCGCTATCATTGTAATATCAACTTTGATCAAAATCTCGAGTTGGATTTTTTTTACAAATGCATAACTTGCCTTATAGTACCTATAAGTCGCAAGTACAAAGGATTAACATTTTCGAAGCGCTAGTAAATTACTAAATGTTTAGCAAATAGCAATAGGTTGATTAAAATTTTGACCCATGAGCTTTTAACTCGAGCTACATATATCACTTTTTCAAAGACTTTGAGCCGTGGCGCGATGAATGTGTGCTCGTCTGTGTACCTCATGATCACAGGTTCGATCCCTGCCGTCGTCTATGTCGTTTTAATTCCATTAAAAACCTTCTAAAATTGTCATCAATGGGTTGCTGGTTTACTCATTACATGTTGTTCAGGCATAACACTAACAACATGTAATTGAGTTAAACTAGTATGCCCAACAAGGATGAACACGAATAAAATAATGTGAATTATAAGCGACATAGAAATAAAGACACGGCATTCTCCGCTTTAGTTCAGCCGCCATCCCTGGAGATAAAATATCTGAGACAACAACCTTCAGTCTCAGAACATCGTGCCACACATCTTTCCTATCCTTCTTTCTCTTCCTTAACTTCACGCCCGCGCTGTGTTCAAACATTTAAAGGGTAATCATAATCCCTTGAGCGCGTGTAGATTATAAAAAAAAAAAAAAAAAAAAACAACGTGTGCTGAAAAAAGACGAAAAAAAAAAATACATGTTGTTGGAAAGAAGAAATGCAACGCATTTTGTAACACCGTCAAAAAGTGTAAAGCAACACACAAGATGAAAATTTTAGAATACAGTGATATGATTTGAGTTAAAAGCTTACATATACCTTGGGTTCTAGTGGGCGCAGATTCAAGATTAAGATCTTAAAATCACAGAAAAATAATAGGGATTTTAAGATTTATTGAATTCTTTATTTATTTTATTTAAGAAAGTAAACATTTCATTTGAAAATATAAAAAAAATTCTTGTCTTAACAAATAAGGTAGGTAAGTACGTAAGATAGTTTCTTTTCAAATACTTACATGCCAGTCGGTTTCTTCAATTTTAATTAACCTTTTGTTATACTTGAAGTTACTTTAATTTAAGTTTATATTAGTAACTTGAGCTATGATGACTTGACTTGCTTGACAATATTTGCTTTTATTTTAAATTTGGTTAAATTTTGTGAGTGAATATTTTTTGCATCGTTTTGAAATTATTCACACCCCGCCATTATGGCTAAATGATATTGTCCATACATTTTTTGATCTTTTGGATGAAAGAACATTGTGGTTGGATAAAAAGAATATTGTTCTTTCTTAATTCCGAAAAACTAAAGACCTGTTCTATTCTATTGTAAAGTACAAAGACCCCAAACATGCATGAATATTAGGGACATTCTTATTTTAAATGTTATTTTAAAAGTAACCTCAGGCGTCCCTCAAGGAAGTCACATTGGTCCTTTGTTCTTTAATTTGTTTATCAATGATATTCCTGGCATTTTCCAGTTTTCCACGTATTTATTATATGCTGACGACGTAAAAATATTCAGAACTATACATTCTCTAATTGATTGTTATTTATTGCAAGAAGATTTATGTGAACTTACATCATGGTGCAATAAAAATCTTCTTTTCTTAAATGTAGCCAAATGTCAAAGCTTTATATGCTCAAGGAAAATTGCACCAATAGTATTTGATTACACTATCAATAATATAACATTAGATAAAGTAACTGAAAAGAAGGATTTAGGAGTCATATTTGATCGGAATCGGAAGTTCACATTTAGTAGTCACATTGACTATATCTATATCTATATCTATACTATCTATATCTATACTCTATACTATTATATAAAAGCGAAACCATTTAAAAGTTTGTAACGCACGATCTCAGAAAGTAGTCAACCGATTTATTTGAAATAAATTTTATTATTTTCTATATTGTTATAAGAGTGTTTATGGCTTAATTTTTTTTTATTAATAATTTGTCAAACTTAAATATTATTAATTTTACATTTTTTGTCCATTTTTTTTTCATTAGTTGACTTTACAACCACACATATCTTAAAACCTATACAATAATCGACAAAGATTAGCATTGCTTCATAAAGTCAATATTGTTGCGCAAATTTTAACCCTAGAAAGGTAATCTTCGTCGATTAGACGAACATAATTTTTTCTTTTTAAAATTTCTCATAGATTCTTCATAGATCTTTAAGGAGAATAAAAAGTCACAAATCTAAAAAGATAAAATGAAAAGTGTGTTTTTATTAAAAGAAAGGTTTGATAAAAAATAATTATTAACATCTACAAGAATTTGTTAGGTAATAACTTTTCGAAAAAATTGCATTTAAATTTTACTTCGTCGATTCGACGAATGATTACCTTTAACGTACTAAAAAATATGATTACCTTTCTAGGGTTAAGCCCAAAATCACTTCTTAGTTACACATACTACCTGAGAAATAAATAAAAACAAATTATAAAATTATAAACTTTTTGAATTTATTTCATCCAGGAATAAGCTTTCATCACAATCGCGAGGTCGCTGCTTTGTTTTATGTCATTATCATTCCAACATTTTTAATTTTCTTTTCTTCCCGTTCCCATACTCTCTCTCTCTCTCTTAATATCTGTTCCATTCAATAGTTACGTTTTTTCTCTTACCTACCTACCTACATATTCAATTTTTCTGTATTGTATAGTTTATTTAACTAACCGAACTCGAGATTTTGATCAAAGTTGACATTACGATGATAGCGAAGACGAATAAAGTAAGTCCGACGATTCCGTCTGTTTGCCTGTATGCCTGTATGTCCGTATGTCTGTATGTCTGTACCTCGATCTAGAGCCTAAGCCACTGGAGCTATTTTCTTCAAACTCGCTACTTAATTCGGTGATTCCCTAGAGGAGAAATTGAAATTTTTTTTTTAGCTCCAAAACCCGTAATGCATAATCTTATTTATCTCGAAACGGACTACATTTTTGTCAAAAAAAAATTTTGGGGCAAAATGTTATTAACGGTAGATACCTGTCATAGAACGGTTTTTTGATTTTTTTATCTTTCTCATCAACAGCTCTAACGATTTTAACCAAAAGTTTTTACCAGGAGTTCGCTTAAGTTTAAAATAATATTGTATTATAAAAATATTCGAAAAAAAATATTTCTAAAATCTAGACTACCTAATACTTAAAATTTGGCATCCCAAACTTTGTTCTCGAAAAATTTTAAGGAAATTTGTCATATAAAAAATTACTTAAATATTAAAAAGATTAATCAGACGGCAATTCCATACATTTGAACATTTTTATCTCATTAAATACATGTTTTATATTTATAATATGTATTTTAAATTCCAAAGTACTTTTACATAAGAGCAAGTTTGTGCGATCCAGTCGTGCATTTTATTTTTTAAATTACTTGAATACACTCAATAGCATTTTGGGTGACAAAAATGGACATTCAATTGACTACAGTGCCGTGCACATGAACTATTCTTTAAAAGCGAAACCATTTTAAAGTTTGGGTTGAGAGATCTCAGAAAGTAGTCAACCCGTAATTTTATTATTTTCTATATTGTTATATTTATAATATACACAAACATGAACAAGCTCTTTTTTTCAAGTAGTGTGAAAGATAATCTAATTCGATACGGTATGTTATACATATAAGCTAAAATTAATATTATTGCAGCAAATATGCTCAGTCCCATTGAGAAATAATGTTTTCATATGCTAATATTAATATTAAGAAAATATTCGTAGTTACAATTTGCGAAGCAACGCGAGTACGAGTCGGCTAGTAGTTAATAAAGCATATAAAATGTTGGGTTTTTTTTTTTAAAAGGAACACTAGAGAGTTCTCCGATTCATATACTCTTAAATCTGATCTGGAGTAGGTATCTACTGTTGCGTTGCGTGGTTTGGAATCCGTACTATGCTTATCATTCATTGAGAATTGAAAGGATTCAGAGAAGTTTCACAAGATATTCTTTTTTTAAGCTAAATTGGAACATCATTATGCCTGCATATAATGTGAGATGTTTGCTTTTTGGTATGCAAACGCTTGAGGTCAGAAGAAAGTATTTTTCTATTATGATAATAAAGGATATAGTAAATAGTCACATTATGTGTCCTTACTTGCTAGAGCAAATAAAATTTTATTTTCCCAGTAGAGGCCTTCGTATAGGCTTTCATTTACGGGAGACTTTTTCTAGAAGTAATTATGGTAGAAATGTACCGATTATGCGTTGCGTCAGAGAAACTAATGCTGTAATTGAAAAGATAGATATTTGTATGCACAGTTCACGAGAAACTTTTAAAAAGCATATAATGTTAATTTTGTTATTTCATTAATTATTGTGATATAATATGTTAAATTTATGTTTCCTGTATTTATGTGTATTTATTTTTATTATTTATTATATCTTTAAGTTACTATTTTTCGTTATTTTTATTTAGAGAATGTTAATCTCAGATTGATGAAATAAACTAAACTAAACTAAACTAAACAAGATAAGTATAGGTACCTATCTTTTTTTAAATATAAGTCCAAATTATTTTATTTTCATTGTTCCGGAAAACACAGCTAGGTAGTCAAATGTTTAAATGAATATCAATTGTTTGACCATTGAATATAAAATGAAAAATTATACCCACACTCACAAAATTAAGTTGACACATGAAATACACGAATAAATAGACCAAAAATAAGGCAATTAATCAAACAGTAGTCTTCGCCTGGTGTGGCATAGAAGTAGTTCTCTTGGCCTGGTTTGTAGGCTTCTTTTTTTTATTTCTAACAACTGGACTTAATGTCAACATAAGGACGTTTGCGTACACAATAACAACCTGTCATTCATGCTTATAACACAGCAAAAGATAAATAGTCAATGGGAATTACAAAAAAAAAAAAGAAAAAATAATAAAATGTATACAAGAAAGTGGAAAATTGGTCACACACGGAAATAGTTAATAAATTAGCAAATGGTCAAGTGACCATAAAATTGTGACTGGACAGACAATGTGGACATCAATTTTGGTCACTGTCACTTTTTACCCTCATTTTCGATTTCAATCCTTGTGTTTGTAGACAGAGATATGTAGGGATGTTAGAACAGTGGCGGATCTATGAGTAGGGGTTCGCTGAATCGATTTTTTTGAAAGCATTTGTAGGAGAAGCAGTCATCCCCTAATTTTAAATATTTGTCGAAATGTTTGTACAGAATTTCTGATTGTAGTGAGTCGAACATTTGTTGACTGTATATTTTGGCTTTTGTAGTGCAATTTCCCTTTAACCTGCATTCAACAATTAATCCTAAAATTAGATAAGATTTTTGGGTACACCAAAATAAGCCTTTTCTTAAAACCCGGATATACAACAAAAGAATTGGATATAGGCCTTACTGTGAAATGATTTTTTTCTTAGGATATACTGAAGAATAACGCCCTAAAATATTATGCATAAATTAAGGGACACCCTGTATATTATTTTCAAATTTTTCGAGGAACTTAGCTTTAATAATTTTAAATTCCTCAAACCAAATTACGATTTTAAACATGAGAAAGACCATTACAATACTCAAAGGTATTTAACGCATGACGTCGAATCTTCATTATCTTGGACCTTAAATAAAACCAGAAATGTTTTTCTGTAAGGTAACAAGAGAAGACTAAATATTTCCCAAAAATACCCCCCATCTTAAAAGTCTCAATCCGCCTCTGGACATGTATCATCTCTCGAATATTCAATTGCGATACACATCAGGCATTTTAAAGGTCCACCACCATATGAACTACAATGTTTATCGTATTTGTCAGATGTGCTTTGTTCCTATTTGACAGTTAAGGGTAATTTGTCTGCGTGTGTACTCAAATAAATTTGTAAATTTAAAGTAGTTTCGAAGCAAAGACATTGCTTATCACATCAGCCATTGTTTGCAAATGTAGTTTATTTTTGTTTTAAGTTGAAATAAGTTTGTTAAGAAACAAGACATCTGATTATTCTAGGAAAAGTCAATAATGCAGAGGTTCTCGGCTGAGAATCGAACTCAAAACCCTCTGGATGACAGTCCAACTCAATACAATTATGCCAAGGGGTCGAATTCTATACATAAATGTTTTGATAATGATTGTTCTTCAAACCAATAAATCAATATTCTTGTAGAGTAAACTGGATATATTGGATTCATATAAAACAACAATTTTCAAATTTGGATCTAACATAACAAGAATTAAGAGATCTTAGAGTAAAAGGATCAGAGAATTTTTTTGTGTTTCTACACGTAAAGCCAAGCATTGTGCTAGCTTTAGTAACCATATAGTCAATATGACCCGCGAATGTAAATTTAATGTCAAAGACTACACTCAAATCCTCTTATCTACTCAGTAATTCTATTTAAAGAAGTTCCGTCGGTTTTAGTCGTTTTTTATTGGTAAATGTATAGACCGCGCAGCAATATTTTACACAGTAAACAACAACAAAGGAAGACTGCGAATAAATTAGATAGTAAACATAAAGTTTTGGAATGTTAGGATTAGAAAGACGCTCAAATTGGTTGCAGAAATATGTTTTTTTTGGTGAAATCCACGATTTCGATGTCTTGTTTCCATTAACTGACAAGATTTTAATAGATATAACCGAAATGTCATTCTTATTCCTGGAAAAAACACTAATGACCGATTTGGACGACTTAAAAGTTTTTTTTTCCATTTTTTCCAATTATTTAAGACTTGTTTCTATATCTGGCAAATACTTTTGCATCGGTATTTCCGCTTAAATCCTCTCCTACTTTCCTTAGTGGGTAAAAATTATAAAAAAGTATGATAATATAGCCGCACATACTTCGATTACAAAGACTACAAAATAAGGTCCTCAAAATGATGCTCAATCTAAAATGGCATTATTCTACTGAAGATCTCCACGTATTGGCCAATATCGTAAAAGTTTCACCTAGAATTCGGTACTTGTTTGAGAGACATAATCTATCCTTTAGTTCATATGAAAACTACCTTATCTCAAATCTGGTTAAAAAAAAACTGTTATAAGAAACATAAAAAAATTGGTTTTAAGCTTGATTTATACATTTATTTATTTTTCGTGCAAATTATTTATGTTTATTTAATTTTGAATTTATTTATTTATTTTTGTTTCTATTTATTATTTATTTGTTAACTTATTCATTTTTTATTTATTTATATAATTCTTACAAATTGTATGCAATTTTCTTAAATTATGTTATGTTATTATGTTATTAGAGAAAAACTGTTCATAAGCATAAAATTAATTTTTTAAATGATTAAAACAATTCCTAGTAGTTGGAGCTTGAAACAGGATGCCATGTGATTCAAACAAATATTAGTTTACGCAAGAAAAAAATTATAAGTCGTTGTAGTGGTTTCTTAAAAAATAAGTTTTTATATACAAAAATTTGAAAACATTTTGAACAACAAATTTTGGTATGCCAACTTAGAGTTTTTATTACTGCACGAATAAAAAATAAATTTTCCAAAAAATATTGAAGCCATTTTTGTGATATCGAATTTTTCAAAAAAAAATAAAATACAGTAGAATTCGGTTATAACGACCACTCACGGGAGACAAATTTTCCGTCGTTATAAGCGGATGTCGCTATTATCCGAACGAAACAATTTTTTTTTTAATATCTGTTACATCGTTTTTTTACCTTACACCAACTTAGTAGTTCACAATGGAAAATAACACACAACTGACTCAAATTTGTGTACTCTAACTGTATCATGTCTAGACACGAAAAACAGGAAAAAGGAATAATCTTGGGAAAATTCTGTTGTATTTTGTTTTCGGTCATTATATCCGAACTTCATGACAAACAACACCCGTAATAATGGTCGTTTCGTTATAACCGAAATGGCGTTATAACCGAAGTCACCATATGCGAATTTCACTGTACATTTCTTTTTCAAAAATTAAAAAAATATTTTTTTTTAAAGTCTTGAAATGTAATAGTTTTTTAAATTTTTAGAAGATTCTCTATAAAAAATGATTCTATAGTAGGTACAGTCAGTAATATCTAAATTTATCTTAATAAATTAAAGATCGTAAAAATTAATCATAAAAAAAAAATTGTATCAAAATTCTCGGCATCGCTTTCGAGAAAAGTACCATTTTCGAAAACCATTTTATAACATTTGTATGGTGGGTACCTTTATTTTTAAGTAAAATACAATTTTTTTCTCACATCTTGCAGATGGTATTGAAAAAATTTCATTTGTCAAGTTTGAAAAAATCGAGTTGGAGTTTTTGAAAAAAAAATTGAAATTTTTTTAAAAATCAAAACAAAATTTTGAAAATTTGAATACACAGTAATATTTAAACTTTTGAGGAGCTTTATAGCATAAAAAATATGATTAGATACCGTTTTCGAGAAAATTAAAAACAAAAAAATGGTTACATATCCCCTTGGAAATAACTATTTTTTGGAATTTTTTCCAACCATTAATTAGCTTTAACTAATAAATGAAATTTTTGATTTTTTTGAAAAGATCTGTGGGACAGTTTTTGAGCAAGAAGAAAAATATATATAATATTTATTTAAGAAAAAATTCGTCTGGCAGGTACCGTTATTTTTGGTCCTAAAAAAAGGTAAAAAACGTGTGGGGGAAGAAATTAAAAATGACCAACTTTAAAAAAAATCGGACAAAACTGCGAGATTCACTTTTTTAGTCTTCGCTATCATCGTAATGTCATATGTGATCAAAATCTCGAGTTCCATTTTCTTACGAATGCATAACTTTCATAATATCTAGTACCTTAAGTCGCAGGTAAAAATCAAATCAATTCAGTGACATAATAACAAAGAAGAATGATTTTGCTGATTTTTTCTAACACCGCGCGATAATTTGAAATTGTGTATGTACCATATATGCATGGTATAAAGATTTTTTGATTTTTTTATCAATTTTGGGAGCGGGTCAAAATGCTGTATTTTAAAATACTGTATGTACAAAATACTGTATGATCAAAATACTGTATTTCATAACACTGTATCTCAAAACTTTTCATCTCAAAATGCTGTATGACCATGAACACCTGAAAAATTTGACAGATCAATTAGTTTGGTGCAATTATTTATCCAATTGTTGATTATAATCAAAACAATTGTGAAAATATGCCGATGAGAATAAACCTTGATAACTCTTTAACAAATATCTTATTGATTTTATGTTGGTTATTTTCCAGATTCTTTTAATGCTAAGGAAACTTTACATACACCCAAACTCGCACCTACCCCAAATCCTATAGTGTGCCAAAGCAAGGGGGCAGCATGCCCCCCCCCTACATACCTCACTGTTTATACGTCGTAATAAGAAAAGGGATTATAAAAAACGGGATTATAAAAACGGGATTTTTAAAAAGTGCGCACTTTTTTACATCATCAAAACGATTTTTATTTTTCAGCCTATTTACAGCATTTTGAAATACAGAATTTTGACTTACAGTTAAGATACAGTATTTTAAATACAGTATTATGACCCATACAGTATTTTGAGCCCAACCCATCAATTTTGTCATTTGTGTGACAGAAATTTTGTCAGCGGTCTAATTCCAGCACAAATATTTAGAGAGAAACATTTTATTATTTTATTTGTTTGTATCAAACATTATCTAAAACAAGTTTATAGCTTATGTTTAGAGTCGAGACCTCTTTTGATTCCGACTTATGTACTCGTACATATATTGAATATTACTCCTTACCTCGGGTGGGGGGTAGTAATAACAAATGAAACAAGTATTTTGACTTCTAAATTGAAAGTGATTTTATTCTTTGATTTGTAAGACTATTTATACTAAAATAAATGCAATTTGACAATAATAATTCTATGGGAAGAAAAATGTAATGGGATAGGCGAGCAGGCACCTGTAGAGAGTGCTGATCTTGCAGTATGGATTTGTGGGAAAATAAGTTGTGTGAATATAAAGTGTGCTGATATTGCAGTATGGATTTGTGGGAGAATAAGTTGTGTGATAGGGTGTTCGAAATTTGGATAGGGTGTTTTTCATATGCAGGTACATGGTACATAGTAATTAATTTAATTTAAAGTTGATAGTTTAAACATTCTCCCCGGGCGTTGAGATCTTTGAGCTCAAATTCTATGTTGTTTGGAGCTCGAGTTGTTTTCATTTTCCTTCGGTTGAGTAATAATAGGATGCCTAGGACCAAACCAATCCCAAGTGAAAGGTACCCAATAGAATATTGATGGATATCGTGATGAGAAACTTTGGAGGGTAATGCCTGTTGTGTTTTTTGATACGAGATCTTCTTCGCCAGAAGTGTTAAGTCGTCTTCCCCTCGAATGATGATTTCCTTCTTCTTATGAATTTCGTTTTGGAGTGGTTCAATGTGAAACATATCGATGAATAGACTTAAGTTCAGTGTAGGTAAGAATGGTGCTGTTGACTTTGATGTGTAGAAATTATGAGCATTAATAGTCATGGTTGGTTGTTTAATGACACAGTCAGTTGCCAGTTTCATAAGTCCTACGCCTTGGAGTTTTGTAGTTAAAATATCTGATCCGCACACTACAGACAATACTTCATCGTGATGAAAGGCAAAAATCCAGTGATTAGGATTATGAAGTTGAATCCACATTTTGTCAACAGTGGTAGATTTTAGTTCGCAATATGATGAAAGTTTCTTATTATGATTTAACATGTGAATTTCGCATTGGTTTTCAACTGAGTGAGTATTAAAGATAGGATGTCGCTGTTTACATAGATATTTTTGGTCATCAATATGGATACAGCCCTGGTATTCAGTTTGTGAAAGCGCGAAATGCTGATCCCTGAATGGAGTTATTGCTAAGAATGCTGTTGATGGTTGTATGAAGATGAAGGATGTGTTATGTTGGACTGGTAATGGTACTAGTTTGAATATCTGGAACATTTGCGTATTTAGTAAAGGCAATTTTACAAGGAAAACAATTGCTGATGATGTAACTCGTCCCTTGACTCGAAGGAGCTCGTATAGTTTTGGAAGATTATGTTCGTCATATCCAGGAAGTGTCAATGAGCTTGGTATCATATTACGAATTCTATCCAATTCGCTCAAAAGTTGTCTTGGTGAAAGAAGTAAAGCGTTTATTCTTCCTTGATGGGTATCTGAAATAGCTTCCAGAATTGCTATTTGAGTTCGTTGAAAACTGTCCATTATTTGAGTAACATAGATTGTAATATAGTTGAGGATTTCTCTTCTCTGTATAGTTTTATTCAGGTTGTCTATTGAATCATAAGCTATGGTCAGCTGCTGTTTAACTTCACTAAATTGTTCTTTGATTGAAGATAATGATTTGTTGAGAATGTTTGTTGTCGATTCAATTATTGATGTTTGATTTTTGCTCAATTCAAGTAGATGCCTCTCATTACTATGGGCCATTTGGATGTTATCTTCAATGTATTGTGCGTATTCTTGGTCAAGGACCCCGAAAAGCTTGTTTGCGACAGTGCCTATAATGTCAAATGGGGATCTTCTCTTTCTTATCGCCATGCCATTTCTGTAGTTTAAAATTTCATTTAGGTTCTCAGATTCCATGAGACGCATTTCTAAATGATTGACGATGGCCTTGCAAAGGTTATTTTGAAATTGTTGTTCCTCACATCTGGTTTTTAGTAGGGTGAGGCCTTTCCGTATTCCTTGCAATTCCTGCCAATAACTGGTCATATTGAAGTAAATGAACAGGTTCCATTCATCAGTTATTAGTCTTGCTTCCCCAATTTCATCGAAATATAGCCCAGGGCTACTGTCAAAATGCTGAATGTCTACTGGAATTGGTTTAGTGCTTTGTCCGGATCCGGTGCCTAGTAGAAATAAGCAAACCAATAGTGTTGTGATTGTACTTATTTTCATCTTTTGAGTTGACCTATCTATCCAGAACAAACTAATGTTATATAAGCAAGTATTGAAACCCGTTTGGACATATGGCATCCAACTATGGGGCTGTACAAAGAAAACAAATGCTGAACCCATCCAAAAATTCCAAAGCAAGGTCCTTCGTGGAATAATAAATGCCCCTTGGTATATAAGAAATAGCGATCTACATCGTGACCTTCAAATTGAAATGGTTACAGAAGTGGTTAAGAAACACGCTGTATCACACAATCAGCGACTGCAAAGTCACACTAACTCTGAAATGGAGACCGTATTAAATGTACGAGACAATGTTCGGAGATTAAGAAGAACCAAGCCTCATGAGCTGATGGTCTAAAAGTTATGGGAAAGTGTTATTACATTAAACTTCCCCCAATGCGATTTAAAAATTAAGAAATAAAAATCATTTGTCGATCTTTTCATAGATTGGTCCTGATTCACCGGTGGTTTTAGTGCGGTAAGAGTCCCACACTACTCGGTACCGATTCTTACCGAGTGTCTTTTGAAGATTTCCATCGGATAAAAAAAAAAAAAAAAAAAAAAATCTTTTGAGTTGGCACTGGCGATGGTTCTGGGTTACTTCGTTTTTTCTGGGAGCATTCTCTTATCGGGAGGAAGCGACCTTGAAGTGGGTGCTTAACTTTAGTTTTGGTTCTTGATAGCAGAGACCGATCATTAGTTTCAGCCGATGTTGTTGGTTTGTCTTTAGTAGATAGCGGTTGAACTTCAGTTGGAAGTGGACAAACTTTAGCAATTGATCGTCTTAATTCTCCTGAATGGGTTTGGATATCAACCACTCTTGCAAATTTGTCCGGTCCGCATATTGTTCTTAAAACTCTTCCCATTAACCATTTAAGGGGAGGTAAATTGTCTTCTTTAATGAGGACTAATGTACCTGGTTGGCTATCAGCTTGAGGATTTTTTCTAAATGTTTTCCATATAGTATTCATCTCCATCGGTAACGCGGCATCCCAGTCGAGTTTTAAGGCCCAAATTTCCTGCATGTAGATTTTTGCCAGTACAACCACTGGACTCACTATTCCCAGTGGATCGAAAATGTGAGCAGTGTCGGATAATATAGATCGTTTGGTAACCTTTGTCATTTCGTTCCAATTTGTTTTGATGAGAAATTGGTCTGATGCTGGTAGCCAGGTTAATCCCAAAGTTTTTATAGAACCTTCCTCTTGGTCGTGAAGGATCGTTTCAGTTTCGCAATCTTCTGGTGGGATTCCTTTCAAGAGTGAAGGTGTGTTAGAGCACCATTTTCGGAGATGGAACTCTCCTTGAGCCAGAAGTTGTATTAGTTCTGACTGCTTTTGAGTAACGGTTTTTAGACTGTCGCTTCCGGTTAATATGTCATCCATGTATATATCTTGTCGGATGATATTTGCGCCTAGCAAATGCTGGTGGTCTGCTCCTTCTGCCAAATCGTGAAGGCATCTTATAGCGAGATAGGGGGCAGATTTAGTACCATAAGTGACAGTGTTTAGTTGATACGTCTTCAGAGGTTGATTAGTTGATTCGCGACAAACTATACGCTGAAATCGTTTGCTGTAGTCGTTTACTAGTATTTGGCGATACATCTTGGAGATATCTGCGGTAAACACATACTTGTGAATCCGGAATCGCAAGAGAATTGAGACGAGATCATTTTGTAACGCTGGTCCAGTGTGCAGGATTTGATTGAGTGATATGTTTGTGGATGTCTTTGATGATCCATCAAACACCACTCGTAATTTAGTTGAACTGCTTTTAGGGCGTAAAACGCAATGATGTGGAAGGAAATATTGTGGCATTTCACGAGAGATTTCATTGGTTTCTATCTCTTCCATATGCCTCAATGCAATATAGTCTCTCATAAACTCAATATATTGCTTCTGAATTTCTGGGTTCTTTTGAAACCTTTTTTCCAGGCTAAAGAATCGCCAAACAGCTATTTCTCTTGAGTCGCCGAGACCTTCTGGGTTATTTGTAAAAGGGAGATTTACGATGTAACGTCCAGATTTTGACCTGGTGGTAGTTTTCAGGAAAATTTCCTCACATTGATGTTCTTCTTTGGTAAGTCGTTTTTGAATAGTTTGTGAGGGAGTAGTTAGATTTTCTTCTAGGTTCCAGAAACGTTCAACCAGACTGTCCAGGTTAGGAGATGTAGTGTCTACTCCTATGCCGCAAAATAGTGTTGACGGACTGTTAGTGACTATCTTTCCCATAACTATCCATCCCAGTAAGGTGTTTTGTAGAGTTGGACCACTGTTGCTTAGTTTTATCTGGCCCACTGAAAGAAGTTCCGGGTAGAGCTCAGCTCCGATGAGAATATCAATGTCAAGTGGTTTATTGAAGTCGTTATCTGCCAATTTGATGTTCTGAGGCATTTCCCAATGACTTGTGTCGATAAAATCACTGGGTTGTTGTGTAGTTATCGTATTGAGCACAAATACTTGAATTTGTGTCTGATAGCCAGTAACACGGGATTGAAGACATATATCGACCTTTTTGCTCAGGGTGATTGGTCTGTTTCCCATTCCTGAGACCTCCAAGGGTTCGTATTTTGTTAAGAGGTGCAATTTTGAAGCGAGCTTCTCAGTTATGAAGCTCATTTGAGAACCGGAATCGAGCAACGCTCTTGCTTTGACAGCATTATTTGTCCGATTAAGTATGTTAACCACGGCTGTCCCCAACAGTACATAATTGGATAATTTTGCTTTGCTGGATGTAGCTGACAGGCTGGTTCTGTTGTCTATAGTCGGAGCTTGATGTCGTTGGTCCTCTGTTGTCACGTGAAGCAAGGTGTGGTGGTATTGATTGCATTTAGTGCAGTGAATTGATCTACATGTTGGAGCTTGGTGTCCCAAGCGTAAGCAATTTGTGCAGCGATTAAGTGATTTAATATTTCTTAGTCTCTTGTGGTGAGAGCTGGAGAAACTTTGGGCATAGATATATGGCATGTTTTTGCTGTCCACAAACTAGGCATCTATTGGTTTTGGTTGTTGAAGCAAGAGCTACTTTTGTCCTTTTGTTCAGGTCTTCTGAGCCCGTTTTTGCTACTTTTGGTCCAAGGGCTTCCAATGATTGGAACCTTAACTCTAGAAATGACATGAATTCGTTTAGGGCTGGCAGTGCTTTTGGTTGCTTTAGCGACTGCTCCCAAAGCGTGAGCGTGTTTCTGTCTAGTTTCTTGATTAAAATGCACATCAGTATAGGGTCCCAATTGTGAGTGTCTATGCTTAAACCCTTTAAACTGAGCATGCACTCTTGTGTGGTGTCATGCAAGACCTTTATTGCCTTCGAGCCTTCACTCTGGATGGCAGGTTGCATCAGCAATCTCTGAACATGCGCTGTTACCAGTAGTCTAGGATTGTCATATCGATCTTTGACGACTTGCCATGCTGCACTGTAGTTGTCATCGGATGTCGAGAAGTGCCTTATCAGTTTCTCTGCTTCACCTGCTAAAGTCGTCTTTAGGTAGAACAGCTTTTGACAGTTGGCTATGTCTTGCTTGTGCACAAGTTCAGTGAATAGATCACTGTACTGCTTCCATTTAGTATAGTCCCCATCAAATTTGGGCAAGGTTACCTTGGGTAATTTTAGGGATTGCTTGGGTGTGTTTGCTGTGGAAAGATACATAGCTCTATTGGATTGTAATGAGTTATGTGTGGTGAACTGCTCCAATTTGTCGGTCAGAGAAATCAGGAATTCTTGGACATCTTTTTCCAACTTGTAGAATTCATCTACGTTATATCCATCTCGTTTTGGATCTTCTGAGAGCTCGTGAATCAAACGATGAGTTTCTTCCAGTTCCATCCAGTATTTCTGCAGCGCGCTTAGTTTTACGTTACAAAAGGTTGAACTCCAAGCGTCTTTTGCAGTGGCTCTGATACTAGCTAACAATCGCTGTAAAGACTGTATGGTTGTGCCTTGTCTTCTCACAACTCTTGTTAACTCAGATGTTGGGGCTACTACGGGCGTTAACTTTTGCTTCTCATCTGTGGTTGTGTTGCTTGATATGCCATCAGCACCAGCTGACTTCATGGATGGGTCGATGTCGGCATCTACAGGCACAATTGACTCTAAGATATGCTTAAGTTCAATATAAGCCCTTTTCACCTTCTGGTATGTGTTAGCTTGAACATACGGAGTGTCCGCCTTGACATGAGGGTTTATCTGGTCATGATTATTAGAGAACTCCAACCAGAGAGCTTCTAATAACCTTAATTTCTTGGTCTTATAGTCGACCGTTTTTCGGTCGGGACCGTCTTTGCCAACATTGGTCTTGAGTCGTACCAAGTCGTCCGTTATGGCCTTCTGCCTGGCCACGATGGTAAACACCTTCATTTCCTCCATCTGGATTAGTTATGTTTATGAACTTGCTGGTAGAAACAGGAACTCTGGAACCTTGTCAGTATCCACTTGCTGGTGGACTCAGGAACACCGCGATCGCTGGAACTCTGGAACTCTGGAGCTTTGTCAATACCCACGTACTGATCACGTCGGGGTCACCAATGTTTAGAGTCGAGACCTCTTTTGATTCCGACTTATGTACTCGTACATATATTGAATATTACTCCTTCCCTCTGGTGGGGGGTAGTAATAACAAATGAAACAAGTATTTTGACTTCTAAATTGAAAGTGATTTTATTCTTTAATTTGTAAGACTATTTATACTAAAATAAATGCAATTTGACAATAATAATTCTATGGGAAGAAAAATGTAATGGGATAGGCGAGCAGGCACCTGTAGAGAGTGCTGATCTTGCAGTATGGATTTGTGGGAAAATAAGTTGTGTGAATATAAAGTGTGCTGATATTGCAGTATGGATTTGTGGGAGAATAAGTTGTGTGATAGGGTGCTCGAAATTTGGATAGGGTGTTTTTCATATGCAGGTACATGGTACATAGTAATTAATTTAATTTAAAGTTGATAGTTTAAACAGCTTAAGCGAAATTTTTAGAACATTTCATTTTGCATCTATACATACATACATATATATAACCATCAATTTCAACACTATTTCAGCTTGACATAAAATAAGGCATACTTTTCCAACGCATCCTTAAGCTTATTCAAAAGTGGATTGTTTATTTGTCGGTTCATGTGTCATATTTCTTTTTCTTTTTTTTTTAAACTTTGTTCACTTAATGATTCTGAAATATCAACTAAATAAAAATGATCCGTTAAAAGAAATTCAGAAATTATTTCTAACTGCTATCTTTTTTGTTTCTTTATTCGTTTAAATTTGTATTTTTTGTATAAGAAATAACATAAGTATTTATTTTAATTCTTTTCTGAGTCAGATAATTTTGACATGGGTATAAATGCCAAGCATATACCAACTTTAAAATTTAAAATAGAAGTGTGTATAAAGTAAGAATTTAATTCGGAGAAAAGATAGACAAATTTCATACTTTGACAATTAGTTATAATAAGATGCAAATCATTATTAATACACCAACCGGATAGCTTGCAAAAATGGCTCTGAAGATTATTGTAGTCAGAAGTAGTTGTTATACTGAAAAACAATTTAAGATCTTCGCCATGCGGCAGGCAGAGGCAATTCGTTCGGAGCTCTGGCATTTCGTTTATAAATATCAAAAACCGAATTGGTCTTAACTGGCTTGCTTGTTAAATTTTAAATTTGGAAATTAACAATGAATGTTTTACTGTGTCAAAAGCTTTTAAAAATCAGTGTTCCCACTCCACTTAACACGTAAGACATAATTGGTAAAAATAGATAGGTCAGCAGTTGTGGATCTTCCATTGAAAAAACCATATGCTGTGATGGAATATCGATTCAAAATAGCTTTCTGGACTAAAGGGGTCAGTACCTTAACAAGTCCAATAATAGTGCTAAGTCTTCTACTTGGCTGATTTATTTCAGAAGCATATAGAGTTTGTATTATAAAAACCTTCATCTAATGGAATATCTCCAACTTCTTTAAGTTGCAGAAATCACTTTTCATAAAAATAATTGCAGATATTTTGAAATGTTGTAGTTGGCAACCTCATTTCTTGATCCAGATTTGAAAATAGGCGATATAAAAAAAATTTTCCATTCTTTCAAAAGTCACCTAATCGAAAAGAACGATTGAAAATGATTGCGAGTGGAATTGCCAAGGCATAAACACAGTATTTTAAAATTCTAGAAGGTATTCCGGCAAACCCCGGTTGTTTGTCTTTATATAAATTCTTCAGCTCATCTTCCACTTCACTTCTGCTTAGCTTTAATTTAATAAAAAAAAAGTTGTAAAGTCCTTGTTGAAAAACCCTTTATTTCTTACTTTCAAGTAAAAAAATCTTAAATCTAAAAAATTCAACTCTTTATCACTTTTACTTTGGATAACCTTTCATCTCCTAAAGTTTCAAAAAGTCCCATTTTCATTAATTTTTAAATACAATTTTCATTTAAATGATATGTTTCTTATGTCCTTAGGACTTGACATATAAGCTGTGTTAAATTTGAATGAAACAAAATTTTACTCTAAAATGGGTCACTGGAAACGCTGTGACTTGACCACATTTCACCAGACAACTGGGTAATTCGACCTCCTATAGAGGGATGGATATTCTATTAATGTTTTTAGTTCCTAGAAAAACCCCATTAACTAATGAATTTAATTATTTAAGGCAACAAAATAGTATATTTCTTGTAGGGCATTGTTGGAGACAAGTTAAAGGTGTACGGATAAATCTGAAATATAGAAGATTAAATAATACGAAATATTAATTTTTACCTAAATTGCGGTCTCCATTACCGACGGATTTTGTTTCATTTTGGTTTGTTCAAGGTTTGAATAATTTCAGATAAAATGAACAACTTAAAAAGATCCTTATACCATCATCTGACACCCTTCCTCGTGCGACCAACTTCCGTATGCTAATTGATCTTTAAAACATCTTTAAACACTAATCAACATTATAAGGCCCCGAAAAAACATTGCACAGTCCCTTAAATGAGTCTTAAAACATGTGTTCAAAAATCCCTTTCACATTAGCCGGTGAATCTGAATTTACATCCTCTAATCGCTGCCAGCTCAATAATTACTTCTAATCCATCAAGTAATAGGTACAAAATGTCAAATGCATTCGCGGTTTATTTAAATTTAAAAAACTAAAGTGTCACTTTCAGATACGTCAGTAGTCGGTTCCGCTTTCCGCACTTTACATGGCTGTTCTATGAAATTGGAAACATTTACAACTCCACTAAGTCGTCGAGTCCGACATCTGCATGTAGAACAACCACTTCAACCTTAAACACGCAACCCTTATTAACAGATCAGCTGGATAAATGTATAAAAGAAAAATATATGCAAAAACCTTTCACAAACATTCTATGCAAATTCCATTAAGGGTTAAGGGGACTTCCTTTAAACCTATGTGTAAGAAATACATTTTAGGTATTCGCGAAAGGATCATCCGTCAATTTTTTTGTGTCTGTATCTTTTTTGGGAAAAGATTAACAGCAACTATGGAAATGGATACAGGGCGGGCCAACGACTAGGCTTGCCATGTCAATTAGCTATGATTGATGAATTATTATCGTCTCGACGAAAGTCAACTCTTTTTGGTGTGTGTCTGTCTGGTTTTGTCTTGTTTTGCCTACCACGTTATAGCAGCTCATAGGATAATAATTCATCGTGAAGAGAAATTTTAATGCGAATGTTATTACCGTGCATAACCTCTAAAGGGGGTTGCCGATTCATTTGAAATTCAATCCAATGTATATTAGTAGATATATATTCTGCGAAATAAAAGAATTTTTTAGGTAAAAGTGTAAGTGAATAGAAAATTAACTTTAAGAGCCAAAACAAATTACAAGCAAAAACAAATTTTCACCACAATGTGGGTATATTAAATCAATTTTTTTTTTAAATTTAGTTCCTATACGTAAGGGAAGGTGGCCTAAAATGGCACCCCCTAAGCAAAATATGTCATATCTTGCAAAAAAGTGACATTTAAACTTAAATGATATATTCTTTCCAAATCAATCAATCAATAACGCTTACATTTTTTTGCTTTACGAGTTTAATAAGTTTCAAAAAGTATTTAAAGTATTTAATTTTCAAAAACTCTTCAAATTCCAACGATCAAAATTGTGCGGGTAAAATGGCATACTGTCATACTGGTATGTCATTTTACCCTTGCAAGTAAACCAAAAACCATTTTCAATTAAATTTAAACTTTATTTAAAACAAATCACAGTTCAAAGTAAAATAAAGATAAGCAATACTCAACAAAAAAATAAAAATCAGCGATTCATTTAAAACAACTTCACATAAAGTATAAAATGGCACACTATGCCATTTTAGGCGAGTGCTTAGTAGGCCATTTTGCCCATTTAGGGTTTTTTCATTTAAGTTTTAATTCCGAAAAAACTGAAATAGTTATAGGCCAACTATTTTCAGTAAATAAATAAGAAATATTTAATACTTCTGTTTTCACCAAAATTTAATGTTTTTTATATTTTTTTTTGTCAGAAAAACAATATTTTATTGGTTCTACTTTTGTAGATGGCTATAGAGATAGGTTTACCTGCAAAATTTCAAACAATAGCTTGAAGTTGCTAATAAACGTTTTCCCCCCAAACGTTTTTTCTTTTTTCTTAAGACCAAAAATAACGGTGCCATACGAATTTTTTTCGTAATTTTGTAAATATTTTTTTTTCTCAAAAACTGCTCGACACATTTAAAAAAAAAAGATACAAAAAAATTTTATTTAGTTAAAGCTAGGTAAGGGTTGAAAAAACATTTCCGAAAAATGGTTATTGAGGGTACCCCCCAAAGAACTATTTTTTTTGTTTTTGATTTTCTCAAAAACGGTACCACCGATTTTGAAAATAAGATATTACAGCTTGTACCTACCATAGAACCATTTTTTTTTTAATTTTTAATTACTCATTATCGACATATCGGATTGTAATGAAATTTTTTGTAGAGATGCTTCTAAAAAGTCTAAGAACCACTGCATTTCAAAACTTAAAAAAAAAAATATTTTTTGAATTTTTGAAAAAAAGAAATCATTTTTTTTTTTGAAAAATCCGATATTTCAAAAACGTTTCAATATTTTTTTTGGAAATATAATTTTCATTCGTATAGTAATAAAAACTTAAAGTTAGCATACCAAATTTTTTTCTTAAAAATCTTTTAAAATTTTTTTATATAAAAACTTTTTTTTAAGAAACCACTACAAGAACTTATGATTTTTGTTCTTGCATAAGAGCAAGTTCTGCGATCTATTCTAAAATATTTCTTCATTCTCAAAAATTATTCCACAGATTTAAGCAAAAAAAAAAATAAAAAAAAAATTCATTAAGTTAAACTAGGTATTGCCCAAGAAAGATGTCGAAAAATGGTTAGTGGGCGTACTAATTACAACGATTTTTATTGCTTATGATTTTCTCAACAAAGGTTCAACCGATTTTGATAATTTTTGTTATGCTAAAGCTCCATAAAAATTTTGATGTATTCAAATTTTCAAACAAATTTTTTTTTCAAAGCTCAATATTTCGAAACCCCTATGCTCAATTTTCTTAAAAATTGACAGTTAAAAGTTTTTTAATACAATCTACAAGATGTGAGAAAAAGAAATATTATAACTATAATAAAAACGGGACCAATGCAAGTATTAAAAAATGGTTTTCGAAAATCGTATTGTTCTCGACAACGGTACCTAGAATTCTGATCGCATTTTTGTGATTAATTTCTACGATCTAAGTATGTTAAAAAAAACATTTGAAATATTTCTGAAATGTTTTTTTTGTTTCTTTGGTGAAAAATATTTTATCATAAATGCGAACATTTTGCAGGAACAAAAAGTTAATTTTTTTTTTTTTTTATTGTAAATAGATACACTTTTACTTTAATTATTACAATTTTGTTATAATACCTACATATGTACATACGAGTACTTAGTTATCTTCCTCGAAAAGACTTTTTCAATGGAAAATTGCTTTAAAATTATCTAATTCAATATGTGACAACATTTTAAATTTATCTGTATGACTGAAGTAGTTCTTGCCGGAGATTTTCGATGCGCAAAATTTGACGAACTTTCCTTCAGAATTTCCTTATCACGTCAGGTTTTTCAATATTTTTTCATCTGAAAGTGTATTCGTTTATTTATTTGCTGTCAAATTATTTCAAGAAGAAAGTTTGTTCATACAAAAAACTGATATTTCCGCTCGGTCTTTTTTCACCAATTCTCATCAAGAATCAAACACCCTAAATCTATTTCCGAGTTCATTCCAATATTTACTTTCATTTGTCTCACAGACAGTCATTTGGAAAAAAAAATGTCAACGAATGTTCAAAAAAGTCTACACAATGAAAATAAAAACCACAATCCATAAATCAAGGACCAAAAAACGTACTCTTGTTTGCCTGATTATGGACGTGAACAAAATCCAGGTAGGCAAAACATTGCAATGGAACAACAGTCCCATATCACTCCCATTTTGATTCCTGTTGTGAACCTGTTTATTATCTTTGTTTTAAAAAAGGATGACATGCAATACGCATGTTTGCATCAGTTCAAGAATAAAGCAGGTTTGTTGGTTTGGCAATTAAAACAATAGGCCATTAGTTTCATGGCGACAATGGTTGTTTTCTTCATTCATAACTCTACTTGAGAGATATGATACGGTGTGGCGCCTACGCTCACAAATCCCGATATAAATCTGTTAACGACTCTGAGCGTAGCGAGTACTTTCCTTTTTTTTGTGTGTTACGATTACGACGACAAAGTATCATTTTAACAAGTCGATTGCCTCTTTTTTGTTTTTTTGGTCAAAAAAAGGATCATGGCTAGCAAGGTCCTTATGTCGCTGTGCGGAGATTAGATAAGATTGACGACTTCAAGTCATCAGGAAACATGACATATTAAAAGGAATTTATGTCGTCTGATGTAAATATTCAGGTACGTCTAGGACCTTGTCACTGAAACCTTCAGATAAAATTGCTGATAGCAACCAAACCACAATATTTGTTTCTATGTTCATTGTTCATGTATATACTTCCTACATATACGTCTATAGACATACTATACAGACGTACTTGATTAATCGTTTCAAGCTAGATAGATTTTGACTTTAAAAGAATGTCCAAAATAAGGTAGGGATAGTTTTCAATGTACAACTACACAATAAAAAAATAGCTGGTTGGATCTACTTGCTCCTATGGTTCAAGTCTATACATTAGATTAGCATTGAAGGTGTAAAATATTGATTTCTTGCCTAATGACATACAGTTTTGGGGAAAATGTGAAGAAATTCAAAAGCCTTATAACGCTGTATGCCCGTAGAAGGTACGTAAGCTTGTATTTGGTCAAGATCAGTAAAATTTATTTTTTTTAAGATTTGGGATTCCTCAGATCCGTTTGCTCTTAGTTTGTTCATTGTTTATCTTCCTTTGTCTAAGTCATTAAAAAACTATTTTTTTATAGCGACTATAAAAATTCAATCAATTCAATTCAATTTCAATTCAACGTAATAAAAACGTGACTAATGCATGTTTTAAGGAGGATGATACAATAAGGATTGTTTTTGCACCGTTTTTTCATTACTGCCAATTGGATATACTCTCCGGATGATATTTTTTACATGTTGAAATTTACTATAAAAAAGTTAAGTTAATTCATTTTTTGATACATTTTTTCAGGTCTATAAAATACAGAGGCGCATTAATTATACATGATTGAAACATTGACTTAATTATTTATTTATAAGTAGGTACACATTATAACAGAAAGTAGAGAATATAAAAAGTATTAGCTGTGTTTTTTTGCAAGTCCAAATAGAATTGTCCCGACATCGGGACTTAGGGACGTTTTTGTAAAAAGTTGGAAGCGCTGTGCACGCTATGGCATTTGTCAAGTGTATTGAGACTAGCATCAACCAGCATCTAAAAACGTCACTTTTGACTTCTCATTTTGCCATCACCGTTTTTATCACGACTTAGGTTAAGTCTCCAAAAATTATCTGGTCCGTATAGTCTTAAGTAGTTGTTGAATTTACTTGTAAAGCGCTTAGTCCCGATGTCATTTCATTTTTTTCTACAATTCTTTATGCACTTGCAAAAAAACACGCCTACAATTCTTTATGCACTTGCAAAAAAACACGCCTATTATCTCAAGTTAATAAGAATGTATGGAGGGTTGAAACGAAATTGAAGTACGTTTCAACCTCTTCATATACGATTTGTATCTGCGTTAAATTAAAATAGATTACCCGAGCTCAGTGGAATTGAGTCGAAATCTTTTTACGTCACTGTGTTTTTGAATGTATAAAAACTGTTAAAAAGGAACATTAGGTGTTTTTCATTTTTAACTCTTACCAGAGCTCTGCGCAGAGCTTGAGGATTATGTCGAGAAGGCTCGAACGCTCGTTTGATCAGCACTCCGATTTATTTATGAAACACTGTAGCCCTAAACTGTCAAAGGCGTCGATCTCATAGAGCTCTTTCCGAGCTAACTCTGATTGAAAAAAATACTCTGATGTGTCTCAGCTAAAAAACAAACAGATATTTTTGTGACAGTTCAGGGGCTTAACTCTGTAATTCGATACGAAAGTAAAAATTGTTCGAAAGTTGTTTCCGATTCTAATTTCAAAAGTTACTCTGTATATTTTCGAGTCCAAAGAAAATGTTGCAAAGAAAACTTTGCAACTTTCGAACAAATGTTCCGGACTCGAGCTGTTTTTTGTCGAAAATGGCATTTTAAAATCAAAAAAAAGTCAAATACATATGTACATATGTACATATGTAAGTTTTTGATTAATTAAATTTATTCGTTGATAATTGAAGTTGAGTATGGATATGGATTCAGTTACATTGTGACTTGATGAAGAAATTTGTGCTAAAGAAAGAATAAAAGACAATTCTAATATAATGGGTTTATCAAGTAAAAGTAATGTGATATAAAACAAAATTTAATGGCGAAATAATTTATCTATGTATACTAAATATTTTTTCTAGTTTTATAAAAAATTTTCGTCTTTCAAAAGATGCAATTATATCTATGTATAAGGAGAATTCTGCACAAAGATTATTCGCTTACAAAGTCCAATTGAAGACACATGACCATCCGTTTCGTTATTGCTTCGCAGAATTGGACAACGATTTTGGGCCAAAAATCATCTTTTCCGACGAGGTGCATTTTGATCTCAGCGTCTACGTTAATAAACAAAATTTGACGCATCTGGGGCTCGAAAAACCCGTACGTTATTGTCCAGAAGCCAATCAGCCCTATCACGAATTTCATCGTAATCGGAAACTTCTTACGAATCCCGAAAAAAACTATCACATATCTACTCGTAAAATCAACGAGAATTTCAAATTGATTTTGTTTAGTATTCATACATATTATTGTTCTGGTTTCCCTTTGAAATAAGAAAAATCCTCAAAAATACATATAATCATATTAATATTTATTATGTTTTCTTCAATTAATTTATGATTTTAAAATAAACAGCATATCAATGTGACATGTAATAAAGCCAATTCAATATTAGGTTGGATTAAAAGGGAATAACGTCAGTTTTCTGATCCTTATGTTATCAAACAACTATTTGCCAAATTTGGCAGACCCATTATACGAGTAGAGTATGCTTGCCAGTTATGGACCCCCTACTACAATTGCCACAAAATAAGAATTGAACAAATTCAAAAAAGGTTCCTAAAATTTGCTCTTAGAGGCTTAGGCTGGCAGAATCCATTGAATCTTCCTTCATATAGTAGCTGTCTAAAACTGATAGATTTACCCAGTCTGGAGCGCAGACGTTCTTATTTATTTACATAACACACTATCGTACCAACTATGAGCAGAATTCACCATTTAATAACATGTTTAATTGGTATAACGTTAATCATAATTTATTAATACATACATTTTTCTGATGTATCAAATACTTGTTTTAAAAAAATATTCTATAATATTATATAATTTATAAATTCTTAATTCAAGGAAATATTTTTGTACGCTGGATATTAATTAGCTTGATTCAAATAAACAAATTATCAAAACTTTTCCGTATGGTTAATAGATATCGAATGAAATTTCAGATATTCGAATGTATTTAGCAACGAAAATAGAGTTGTAAAGTACGACATTTCTGAATTTCGAGCAAATGTATCTAGATAAATGAAACTCGGATTTCAATTTCCGATTGTCAAATAACACAGTACATATTTTCCGAATTCGAACGATTTAACTTTAGAATCGAATTACAAAGTTAGGCCCCAGAGCAAGCTTAAAAACAAAAACGCATTATTACTAATGCGTCCACGAAAAAAGTGTTAGTAATTACTTTGATGAATATTACGAATGTAATAGTGCAGAAGTGCGCCATTTTCTTACCATAACTGGATTGAATTAATATAGAGAATTGTGGACATTTTCAGGGAGTCATTCAGTTTGTATTGAGTTAAAAAAAAAAGAAAGGATGTACATTATAGTAAGTTTTGATGTGTCTTACATAGAAGTGAAGTCGAGGTATTCACTCTTTAAGAGGCCCTGAACGAGTTTATGTGTTGAAAGTTGCTAAAAAAAGGAACGTGGAACATTTTTGTATTGAGGCAGGACAATCAATTTTTTACTGGCAATAGGTAAATAATATCCGTATATAACAAGCTATGCACGAGCTCAAACTCAAGGTTTTGGTCAAACTTCACATTAAAAGAAGACGAAAAAAGTGGGTCTCAAAATTCTGTATATTTGTCTGTTCGACTATTATTTAAACGGATCGCACAATTTTTTTTAGATTTAAATTTTAAGATAGCATTACTCAATTAATCACTCGACTGTTTTTTTTTATTTGTTAAGTCCAAAAATAACGGTTTCGTGCATACAATTTTTTTTTTGCAGATTTAAGAAAATCTTCCTTTTTTCTAAAAAAAAATCCACGGACTTACAAATAAATTTCTTTCGTAAAATCTAACTTATAGTCGAAAAAGAGATTTTATATTCTATCAGCATTTTTTTGTTTTCGATTTTCTCAAGAACTGTACAACTGATTTTTGTTAATTTTCTTACGCTAGGGCTCCTAAAAAAACTGAATAGTATTGTGTATTAAAATTTTCAAGAAAGTTCTGTTAGGGATTTTTTTTTTTGAAAATCAGTATGCTTTTATTAAAAAAATAGTGTATACCATACAAATATTAAAAAAATGTTTCGGAAAATCTTATTTTTCTCGAAAATGGCTCATAGAATTCTTACAAAATAGGATCTTGTTCTAGATTTTTGATTTTGTCATTATAAGAATAATGGATTTAAAATTTGTATAAAAAGTTTAAAAATGATTGCCTGTCAGAACTTAAAAAAAAATACTTTTTGGATTAAAAAAAATCAAAATTTTGCTTATGTTAACTTCCGTACCAAATTTTTTTCTTAAAGAATATCTTAAAAAATGTGTATATAAAATTGTATATAAAAAAATACGAAACTATTTTTGAACCTAAAATACTAAAGATGTTGTTTGCGCCAGTCAAAAAATTGATTCTGAACGCTTTTCTCTAATAACATCCATGTCTTTATACATAGTAGAATATTTTAAAAATTCAGTGTCTTAAGCTGATATCAAGTTTTTGCGAGCCATTTTTGCTTTTTTTTCAGAATTAGCTAAGAATGTTGTCTGTATTTGGTGTTGTCAAGGCGATCTTAGCATAAAACTTTACGGCAGTTGCACTTTTTTCAACACAAATTCAATTGATTAAAGAGTTTAAACCAAATGATCTTCACATACGCATGCAATATGCGCGGTTTTCAAGAATTGTACGGAGGGAGCAGCTAGTTTATTCACTAACTCAGAAAAAATAATGATAGCGATTTTTCGCACCTAAAATCTAAAAATAATTAGTGAACATTGGATGCACTCACTTAGATCATCATAGTGTGGTGTGGATTTACCTCTGAAAGGTTCACATTTTTTCGAAACGTTGACATTTTTTTAAAGGCTCGTACTATGTCCAATTTGTATTTTCAATATAAGGAAGATAGGGTATTCGCCTTTCATTCTGACTTTTATGGGTTTCAATAAGCTCTCTTCATTTTAAAGCCTTTACAGGGAATATAGTGAACAGGGTTACTTACTGCTCCTTAGAATTTCATAGCCAAAAAATTGTTGAGCGGAATAAATTGAATATATCTTTTTCAACACCACCAATGTGGTGAGATAACAGGCGTATTTTTCTAACAACTTTTGTCTTATTTTTAAGAACATCGTAAAATTTACTGGTCGAGTCAACGATTACTTGCTTCTTCTTAGCATCTGTGTCCTTCGAAGCCATTTTTGATGTTAATATATCTACACAGCATAATTATAATATCTCCTCAAAATTTAAATGTAAAACTATTTAGCACTACAAAATTAAAACTAACTGAATCAAACACCATCAGAAATTCACGAAAATAGTAGCAATAGTAGTGCAGAACTTTGGTTCCAACAAGATGGAGCCACAGCTCACAAGACTTGTCAAACTATGGCTCTTCTTAGGGAAATGTTTGGTGATCGAATCATAGAGTATATATTATAGAATAATTAAATATATTCTGCTGATTATAAGTGACCACCATGCTCACCCGATTTAACGGCTCCAGATTTGTTTCTAGTGTGACATAATAGTTAATGTATTTGACTATCATAAAGACTGTCTTAGGTCCGATGCCCGGACACTGCAAAATGTTTTTCAGGCATGTACTGTCTCTTGTGACGAAGTTACAAATCTTTCTAGAGTATCTCTTGTCATGAAGAGTGCAGCTCAACTTAAGAATTTGGAATCGACAGAAAATTGTAGGTCCTTTTTCTTCAAAGGTCACAGGAGAGTTGTAAGTCAGTAGGTCCTAGTTCTCTACGAGCTGTTGCACAACCAATTTCATTTAGTTACTCGTATTACCTAAAGAGTTAGGTGTATGCATGCCAATAAGCCATTACTCATTCAGCAGCCCAAAGCTAATATCTGAGAAGAAGTGGGGGCTCTGGAACTTGAAATCCTAAGAAATTCTAAGAAGCAAACTATGTGCACCATGTGAGAATTATTCGTATTATCTTCAAAATATAATGTTAACATTTTTTGAATGATTTAAACTACTTCACCATAAAGAAAGTATAGGGAAATAGCACAAATTTCCCTTAGTTAGGACAAATTTTAAGGATGCTGGAAATTAACCAAAATCGTTTATGGAAGCAACAATCCATTCTAGATGAGTTAAGCAAATTTCTCCCCTTTCAGCTTCAGATCGATGTGAAGTGGTCAGGGCTGTAGCGAAAACCACTTTTTGGACTTCTCCGTTCTCGTTATGTTAAATTTTCAAAAAAAAAAAAAAACACTAAAAAATACCAGTACTATAAATAATACCTAATTTAGCCCAGTTTTTGGTCAAATTAAAAACAGCGGTTGTTCATTATTTCAAAATAAATACATTTTATTTCTTAATACCCAAAGCCGGTAAATACTTCCAGGTAAACCCTTAAGATCTCCTCAGACCTATTAGCCTATCATCATTCTATCTAAAAACTCTTGAAAAATTAATTGATATCCATATACGTACAAGCATTGATACAAACCTTTTGTCTACGGTTCAATATGCTCATTGTAAAGGAAGATCGATAGATACAGCTTTATACTACCGAATATACTATCGAATATTCCCTCTACCATAGGGGCTACACCTTGGTTACATTTCTAGTTATAAAAGACGCATTTGACAACGTCGACACATCTGCAATCGGATCTGCACTGCCATATCTGTAGGTAGAAGGATGTCTTGGTAAATTGATTAACCACTGACTAGCAGGGTTATCCATTCAAAACTGGATGGCTTTTCTGCTAGAAAATATCAGTAGAAGTACGACGACGGCGGTGTTCTTTCTCCTTTTCTCTGGAACTTGGTAGTAAATGAGCTGCTGACATACCTGGAAGCGCAGATCTGCAGGTTGGTTGTTTATGTAGGTGGACGATGTTGCTCTTACCGTATCAGGAAAGTATTCTTACATCTTGAAAGAACTTCTACAAACCATTTTTACCAAGCAAACATACTGGGCAGAGCGGTGTATTCTGTGAGTCAGCCCTCACAAAACGGAACTTGTCATTTTCTCTAGAAAATATTAGTTGTGTTCAACCAGGAAAAGGCCAGTAGGCGTTTTTCTTTTTTAGTTCAGAACAGAGTCTGAGTTGTCAAAAAATAAATTGTGTTTCTTTTTTAGTTCAGAGCGTTCAGAGCTTCGTAAATGTTTCTTTTTTCGTTCTGAGCATGTTCTGAGCGTGTTCAGAGTGCGCTCTATAAGCTCAGAATAAAATAACTGAGTAGACAGAGTACAATGCTTAACACAGGCATTTGACAGATGGAAATTAAAAAAAAAATGTCGACAGCTAAGTGTTCAGGTGTGTTTCAAAAAATACTCAGAGCGCTCAGAGCACGCTTGGTTCAGAGGATGTTCGGAACATGCTCGACATGCTCGGACTCTGTTCGGAGCTCTATACTGAACTAAAAAAAAAAACGCCTAGTGTAGAGTAGTGTAGTGCAGTGCAGGTTTATGAAAACTGTCAGAGCAAACTCAAGCAAAAACGTCATACGTCAGATGTTAAAAAGAAGAAAACAAATTAAATTCGGCGCAAGTAAAATGCCTTATGCCTGCGCTGAAGTCAATGGCAAAGGGACGAAATTCATTCTCAGTGCCTGCGACGTAGTTGTTGGCTTTTTAGACACAAAATCTCTTCCTCCTCTTCACCTTTTTTCATCTAAATTTCAAAAACTTGCGTTTGGAATTCTTCGTTTAAATATACACACATAGATTTAATTAAGATATTATTCGATTAATTGGAGAACACTGATTCACCAGAGATTGCCTTTCACTCGAAGTTGGCTCTAATCTATGCATTATTTAAAAACTTTAATGGAAAATACAAAGCGCGGAAAAAAATCAACTTTATTCGTTAACAAGTTACCATATAATCGAATAATGACATCAACTGATTTTGACAGTTTTCACCAACCTGCTCTAGCTCAAAAGGTAGTGGAAAATATTCTGAACTAGTGTACACTAGTTCAGCTCAATGAACGCTAATCAGTGCAGAAATTTTCTCAATGAACACAAAAAAGCTACACTTTTCTGCCCAGAGTAGTCTAGTGCAGCTGGTTGAACAGAACTATTAAATTTCTCATGTAGATCCTCCTTCTATCAAAAGTGTTCCACAAGCTATCTCAGACGAAACAAAATACATATTTGGGTCTTATTTTAGATACAAAATTAACCTGGAAACCTAAAAAACAAGAACGACTCAAAAAAGCCCCAGTGGAGCTCTTCTCATGCAAAAAAGCTAATGGGGCCTTCAACCTCGCATAACTCTCTGGCTTTATATTTCGGTAATCAGACCGATCCGTACTTATGGTGTAGCAGTATGGTGGAGTGCTCTAGAAAAGGCTGTACATTTTGACAAGCTAAGCTAATTCTAACGATCATCTTGCCTATGTTTACTAGATGTTCTTTTCCATTTGCCACCCCTCGGTATTTTCAGGAGACTGACGCTGGCGAGCACAGCCGTCCGCCTAAAAGCTTCTCTACTATCGATTTATATCGAAATTGGCCATTTCATCATTCTGAAGTCATTCGGATCACTTCCAAGCCACACTGATTACATTATCCCAAAACTATATTTCTGCAAGAACTTCCAAGTCACCATTCCTTAAAGATTTTCTGAGAACATATGAGTTTTTTAGAAGATGATTCTATCCATTTTTATACCGACGGATCGAAAATTGATGATGAAGTTGGTGGGGGTGTGTACTTCCTAATCGTTGAAACGTGTTCCAGGCATGACTTATGGCGATTTAAGAAGTCCTGTCTTGGATCAAATAAAACGTGTTATTAACTACTGATATCCACATCTTCTCTGATATTCAAGCAGCTCTCTGAACTCAATCTCCTTAAATTCTATCCTTTAATTTCAATATTCACATTATGGGCAAGGACGCAACGAGGCTTTGCATATATTCCTGCTCTATCCCATATACGTAGGCTCCATCTTGGAGAGTTTTTTTTTCGAGGAATCTGTTGATCTATAATTTGTATAAAGATTTTCAGTCTCTCATTAGCAGCTCCAAATCATTCGACGAGTTGGAAGAAAATCTCCAGATTCGTGTGGTATCACAATGGACCAATTCTGGTCTAAGTGTGCCAGCTGTCTTGCAGCCACACCTTACGAGTACCTAAATACTATAACTTTGTATTGATTTCAAAGAACTTAATAGAACCAAGATACTCGTCCTGTAATCCAAAATGGCGAACGATTTTAACTGACCTATGCGACAAACTGAAACAGCTCAATCAAATACATTATGTACATTGTACAGTCATTTTATGAGTTAGACGCCATCGATTTTTTTAACGAAACAGGCTTGAATTAATTAATCCAGTAAATTGGATGCTGCATCTCTATACGTCCTATCAAAATCTGATCAAAAAGATGTAACCGATGCAAAAGGGACCATCTTCGGTCATCGTCGCTGCTGTTGTCGGGGTTGTATACTCCTCTTTATAAGTCGCATCAAGCACAAGGCTCGAGATAACGTCAAGTCTTGATGATGATGAGGATATTTATGGAGGATCCTCCAGATCTCTGTCTCTCTCTCTCTGTTCCAAATCGATCAAACGCCGATGCCGACTCAATTAATACACCGCGTCATCGATACCAGTCGATCTACAGCGATTACAGATTTATGCCATGCGGTTAGGTTGGGAAGGATGCGCTCTGCGCAGGATGACTTTCATTCATATGCCGATGCCGGGACGAAAATGAGAGTGCAGTCGCGCATATCCACTTTATATAGGTGCCACATTTAACAGGAGAAACAGCCATAAATATTGTGCGTTCTATATATGCTCGCTCCTATAAATAGATCTCCCAACGCCATTGGAATGACTGGTCTGGGTTTGGCAAATATATAGGATTGGTGATCCTGGCGTGGAGCCTTATCGCCTTGGTCTTTCCTTGATCATTCGTTATCCCATTTTTTTTTCGGATACTTAATTTGGTTTGGTATTTTGCCCAAAATCTGTTCTGTTATTGGTGCCGCGGGACTTGGGTTGGGTGCCATGAAGCGTAAGACGCCTTTCAAAATGGATCTTCCAAAGGCAAGAAATTATTCGTTCAAAAGTCGGTCTTGCTTGTGTTTTTTTTTTTTTTTTTGTTCTGATAGTCTTGGAAGGTCTCGTCTCCGCTGCTCCTTCTTGATTTGGTTTATTTGGGGAATTTTATCAGAGATTTAGGCAAAGATATCGGGGTTGTCTTAATGGCCAAATCTTGTCGAGAATTAACAAAACGTAAAGCGACACATCAATTAGATGCCTTTTGGGTTTTATTATTGTTTTCGGCGCGGTGCTCAGGCATAGCTTGGGATTCTGTTCGGTTGGATGCTTTCTTTCTGAAGGTGTCTGTTGGTATCTGGATGACATGAGCAAGGATTTGTTGTTTCAGCATTTGGGTCATGATAATGGACTATGGGGGAAAATTGTTGTAGCTGTTAAATTCAGTGTTGTCGCATTAACGACTCACCATATCTTCAGGTATTATAGACTATCTATATGATGGTATGTCCAATTTAAATGCTGGTTGTATATGGGAACTAGTTTAGATTATATTGTGCGTCCGCGTCTGCGTGTGTGCATTGTGTCGATTCGAAGAGCAACACTCTGCGGTAACAGTTACCATAGGTAGTTTTTATAAACGTTGGCTTTATTGTTTTTTTGTAAGACAAAGGGCCTCAATCAATTATAACGTTTATTTTCAACTGCAGGGAATTAGCTTCGAGATTCTAGATAGTTTAAGATAAAAAGCAGCCGATTATTAGAGGGCTGAGGCTTAAGTAAAACATGTTGAATCTCTGGAATATGGTAATAGCTTCGGACTCAGCCCAAAGGTGTGATATCAAAAGGCTATTAAACATCTAAGCACTGAATTCATTGTGAAGAGTTTTAACATTATGTGTTTTGAGCTTTATGTAAATGGTCTAAGATGGATAAACTTATCAATTTAATGTTAATAAATACCTTTAAGGCCATCCACTTATTAAGATTGCTTTGATTAATCAAGGGTTAGTAAAAATATCAATTTAAATTAGGGACTTGAGCTGTGTGATATGATAAGAATTTGTTTTGTTTAGTTTATTTCTTAATGTTCTAAAAAAATGACATATGATCATTTTTTTTATTATTGTTCTTCTAGAGTATGAAAAATTTCATCAAAATCGGTTCATTTAATAGTATGGTAATTTCTGGTGATTGGTTAATAATAAACATGCACATTTTCATGGATTACTATCCTTGCTATGTCATGAGCATTCTCTTTCTTCACAAGAACAACTCAGAGCTTATAGTTTTATTCATTCAGCAAGTCCTTAGCCGTTTATTCTCATATATTTTTCAACTTGTCAATATTTAAGGGAAATTCATGCCACACTTCGTTCGTTCGTCCTAATACGTTAACATGACTAATATCTTGAATGACATGGTTAAAGTTATGTCGCTGATATTAAATTTCACCATTGGTCAGGTTATGTTTTTAGTCCTGTGCCCTTTGGCGTATTAAATATCTCTAAGATACATTTTGTTAGCACGTTAGCTTATGTTCATTGTTACAGACACGATTAGATTCGGTTTCGTTTCGACCACAAACAATCAAAAGACATCGTTTTATTGGTTTTTTCCACTTGAAGTGAGGATAACATTATATTTTTATTATTTTTCAACAGATACAGGGTGTTTTATATGTATAAATAAAATGCATATATGGATTCATGAGGGAACTAGTTCTTCTGATTCGAATTTCTAAGGCTTGCTTTTGATAGTAAATGGAAATGAATCAATAGTGTTGAGATATTATTAACAAGACAAATGTAAACAAGCTAATGTAGATACTATACTCTGTCCAACAAAAATTGTCAGTACAGGGAAGATAGGACGTTTGTCTCTCATTCTGGTTGCATTGCCATGCGTAAGTGTGTCACCTTTTAAAGCTCTCACAGGGATTCCGTAGTTTACATTATAAATCGCCGCAAATGAGAGTAAAAAACGCGTAGGGCTACCGTCTGCCGATTCAAAACGACTGAAAACAATATTCAATTTACCTTTTCCCACAACGCCAAGCGGTAAGATAATAGGCGCGTTTTTTTTTTAAGTTGAAAAGCAATACGACAACACTCAACATACTGATCTTCTTAAAATGTGTTCTCAAAAGCTTCAAATCCCAAAAGCTCCTTAATAAAAACCACTGAAAAAGCTCCTTGCTTGCAATTGAGAATGATAATGGTAAGTAACTCTATTTTGATGTAGATAAAGAGCGCACGATCGTATTGAGTGACACTTGACACTCCTGAGTCCTGACAGTATCTCATCTGCTCATCAGCAGTAGGATACGACGGTCGTGTTGGGGTGTACAACTTTTTGTAAATAATTACAACAACAATTCCTTAAGAAAAGTCAGTGGCTTGCTCTTTTTGTAGTGGAATTTTTCCTAACGCATTGTAGTGAGGGTGCATCAGGCGTCACTGCTTTAGAAAAAGCTCTCCCATAAGGCCTGTACTGACAATTTTTGTTGGACAGAGTATAGCAAAATAAACTTCTTCTAGAATATTTTGGTTAAAAAGAAAATGGAACATTCTTAAACAAAATAGCTATTGATGGCCTGGAATCCATAAATTTTCGTTTAGTCCTGGCGGCGCGCGGTCTTAATCAGTTGACTATTTGAACAACTAATTTAAAAATAACGAAAATGATATATAGATAACAGCTACCTGTTCTAAATGAGCTAAAACAAAAATTTTAATTTCTACTCTAGGGAATCAGATATTAAAAAAAAGTCAGGTATTAGCTGTGCCTTACGGCAGAAATGGATTTATCCTTTACCAAAACTCCAATACATGTATGTAGTAATAGGAAGTAGAGTTTAAGGATTCATTCTAGGATTCGCCAGGAAAGCTTCTGCTAGCGGTAAATGCATGGGACAGAAAGAGATTCCATTCCCAGGTTTTCGGTATCATGTTTACTTGACATTCCAAGAGATGGCGGGACACAAAAATTTTCACTTATAAAAAAACTTCAGAACAGAGTTAAATAGCAAGAAAAATTGGGAAATCATTAAACTAGTCTCTCAATGCAAAAACCATCAATTGGTGTACTGATGGATCGAGAAAGTATCAAGGGACAGGTGCAGGAATTTTTTGGCCTAGAACCAAAATCTCTGGCGATGGGGCAGGCATTTTCTAGTCGAAAGTGTGCCGAACGAAATCTCGAAAAAATCCACTGTTATCTTCTAAGCGGCTTTTTACCGTTGGTTGTGGAATATGTGTGTGAGAGCAAGCTAAGCAACTTCGGCAATATTAATATTAATGTCAGACTTCATTGGATACCGGGACACGTAAGTATTAAGATATAGATTTCTTGGAGCAACGACACTTCAAACGGGGCCTGAGCCTTTTCATGGACCCGTGGAGGCTCTATGCCTGAGATATTGCGGTCTTCCATCGGTTGCGATCCTTCGCGAGCTCCCTCCAGTCGTCGAGACCAAGGGCTATTGCGTGTTTAACCGCCTGGACCCTGTAGCAAAGGTTCGGTCTTCCTAGTCATCTCAAATCTGGCAGCTGGGATTCGAAGATTTTCTGGAGCTTTGTGGCTCATTCGCTCGATATGACCGAGCCAATATAATCTACGTGTTTTGGCTGTTTGGTACAGCTCGTATAATTCACGATTGAATCTTCTCCTCCATTCGCCCTCTTCGCATATAGGATATAGGCACCGTAGAGTAGAATTGGTAAAATTAGTGTTTTGTATAGCGTGCTCTTTGGCATTCGAGAAAAAAGTTTTGAAACCAATTGCTTGGCCAAACCGAAGAAGCAGCGGATCGTTAGCGTTATTCTTCGTCGGATTTTTCTACTAAGGTGTCATTCGTAGAATTGATGTTTGTTCCGAGGTAGGTGATCTCCTTGACTACCTCCAAATTACTGCTACCAACAGGGACGTTTTGTCCTAGGTGATGCACATCTGAGGCTTTGTTTGTTGATAGCATATTATACTTTGTTTTGTCGTTTTGCCGGTTAATCAATAGCTGTGAATACTTCTAGCACAGTTCGTTTAATGATGTCGATGTCGTCCGCATAGCCAAGCAGTTGGGAAGACCTGTTGAAGATATTCCCTTCCAGGCTTACACCACTCATGCGCACTATCTGCTCCAAGACTAGGTTGAAGTAATCACATGATAGCGCATCTCCTTGTCTGAACCGTCTGGAATAGCTCGGATGAGCTGTTACCCATTTGCACGTTGCATTGCGTATTTTGTAACGTCATGCTGCATAGCTGGATCAGTTTTTTCGTGATCCCGAGTTCCGACATCGCCAATAGAAGCTCTTGGCGACTTATGCTAGCATATGCGGCTTTGAAGTCGATGAAAAGATGGTGGGTCTCGCTTGAAATTCGTTGGTCTTTTCCAGGATTTGCCTTAATGTAAATATATGGTCTTTCATTGAATCTGCCTGGCTTGAAGCCACACTGGTGTTGCAGAAAGGTTTTAGACGCTCACATAATACGGTGGATAGGATCTTGAAGGCAACATTAAGCAGGGATATGCCTCTGTAGTCTTTGCAGGACATAGGATCACCTTTTTTGATTGGGCATATGGAGCTATTTGATCAGTTGCGGGCATACTTTCCTCCTACCAAACTTGGTTGATGAGCTGATACATGCACCCTATCAGAACATTTCCTCCGTACTTGAAGAGTTCCGCAGGTAGGCTTCCTTGTGGATGGCTTCCTTAGACTCTGAGCTGAGAGGCTGCGGATGCTCTTTTATTTCTGCACAGCGTTTTCTCTTTCCTTCTTTTTTCACGGTACTCCTCTTTTGCTGCTCTTGTTTCCGTTGCACAGATGCAAATGTGTATTTTCCGTCTCCGGCTTCAATACCGCGCATTCATCATCATACCGCGGGTTCTTTTTTCTAGGTGGTTAATAGCCTATGGTGGTCTCGGCTACCTCCTTAGTAATGTCGCGATACTGATTCCACTGGTAGTTGACGCTTGTGGCTGGGGGTACGGCAATTGCTCCCTCTATTCTCTGGCTTTCTCATGTGTGCTAAGGCGTACAATGTTGAATTTCTTCCTTTGGGCGGTCTTCGCTTTCTTGGGTGAAAGACATTCAAATTAAATAATCAAATCTTTTTAAGCCAATTTTTGCATTCTAAGAGGTATACATAATAAACTTCATAAATATAAATGGATATAAGAAAAAGTTAATTTTGTTAGACTAGGTTGATGTACTTGTATAGTTGTCATCCGAAAAAAAACCTGACACCCTCAGACCATTAGTTATTTTATTCTTTTACCAAATGAATCCAAGAAACCTTATACCCACTAATAAGACTTTAAAACAGTTGGTTTTTTTTTTAACGTACGAGATTACTTAGTACATATGTGTACCTTTATATGTTTTTATCAGTTCAGGGATTATTACAATAGAAATCTCCAGAATTGAGCCTGAGAGCCGGAGATGTACAGAGAAGGTTTTAAATGATTTTGTACCCCCTGTAAAGACACCTTTAGTAGACCTCGTAATAATCGTATAACTTATTTGTAATTCTGCTTAAGTATTTACTAAATACTTGCACCCCTTCGGACCCAGTTTTTAATCAGATTTGTGTTTTCTGTAGACAAGTTTTTGTACATAGGTTTTTATAGACACAAGAGATATCTCTTCAGGACAAAACTGTTCATAAAACATGACTTAATCGAATACCTATTCTATTTAAAATAATAATCTGTAAATCTTTCAGATCTTAGCAATGTGTTTGTTTAATTACAAGTAATTATCTTATTTTCATTGAATAGTAAGAAACTATAGAGAAACCGAACTATAAAACAGCATACTTTTGGGCGTCAATTAAACTGCCACCAAGTTCAGTCAAGTAGATAGACAAATAACTTGGGTTTCTTCTTTTGATATAATATAGCTTATCATTTGTGGTTTTTGGCGACTATGGCGTCTAGTGCATGAATTTTGCGACTCGAAACTAAATTCAGCCCTTAGCGAAGGAAAAAAGCGTGTCCTTCATGAGTCAAAGGGTTGGCTAAGTTGGCTTCTGTGAAAAACTTACTTTTATAAAACCCTTCAATAAATGATTTTGTTTTCGTTTAACCTAACGTTTTATAAGTATTTTAAAATATGGTAAGATGCCCAAATTTGTCTCTTCTTACTCGGAGCAAGAATTTAACGAAATTCTCCTTGGATTATATAATTTTAAGTGCTTAAGGCTTTAATTAAACAGAGTCGATGCGCCTGGGCAAAATGTGATTGGACTGCAGATCCCAAAACTCTGGAATTCCAGGGATAAATATAACAGCCAGGTTCCAAAAATCGAGTGAAATCCAAATGAAAACGAATTTCCAAATCGATTAAATTTGTTTTCAGTTTTCCACATTATAACTCGCTTTTATAATTTTGAAATCAAACTTTGAGTAAAATTGAAAACAGCTGTCAGGTGTCACTTTTCAGTTGAAAAATACAAAACTATTTTGTTTGTGAAACTTTTTGACTGATATTTAAATTTTGTGTTTAAATTTTGACAAAAATAATTCCATAGAATATTGTAATGAGTGCTACATATATTGGTTGCAGTGGCATTACAACGTACTAAGCGTGAATATGCAGAAGGACAAATGTTGGGAGATCATTCAAACCCACTAGGAATTGATGATGCTGCTTATCTGGTTAAGATTTGTATCATACCATAGACTTGATAAACGTGCCTATCCATCCTGCTTCATCGTTGCAGATGGTCGTTCTTACGTTTTCTTCTAGCCTGAAATGGGGATATGTGCCTAAGGCGTGGCGAGAAGTCAAAGTGGTATTTATTCCGAAAGCTGGTAAGCCCAGCCACACGAATGCTAAAGACTTCAGTCCCATTAGTCTAACATCTTTTCTCTTAAAAACGTTTAAAAGACTAATAGACATATATATACGTAGCACGGAGGTCATATCTCCAGCCCAGCATGCTTATAATAAAAGTAAAAGTGTTGAGACAGCACTACACAGTGTCGTCTACACGATTGAAAAAACGCTCAAAAACATGGAATACATCTTTTCTGCCTTCTTAGACATGATAGGAGCTTTTAACAATGTGCGTGTTAAAAAAGAGACAGAGGAGTACAGATTAAAGTGTCTACTTCTAGAGGGACTCCACAAGGTGGGGTGCTTTCTCCGCTTTTCTGGACACTCGTGATGAACGCAGTTCTAATGAAACTTAAATATATTGGAGTCCAATTTATTGCATATGCTGATGACCTAGCATTACTAGCGACAGGTAAATTTCCCTCCACAAATAGCGAACAGATGGAGAATGCTTTATCTATAGTGAATGCATGGACTAAGAACTGCGGTTTAGCGATTAACTCGCATTAACGCACAAAAAGAAGCTACCGACTTTTAAAATTCCCATAATTGAAGAAACCCAACTCCAAATATCCGATCACACCGAATATCTTGGCGTGATCCTGGATAAGAAATTGAACTGGAGTCTCAACATTACGGATAGAACAAATAAAGCCATGTTCGCTTTCTACTGCTGCAAGAGAATATTTGGTAATCCTGGGGACCAAGCCCAAAAATTATTAAGTGGATGTATACGGCCATAGTCAGGTGTGTACTAACATACGGTAACGTAGTCTGACGGAATGCATTAGACAAACCTAACAACCTTAAAATCATGACAAAAGTACAAAGAATGGCATGTATTGAAATCACTGGGGCAATAAGGTCCACCCCGACAGCGGGTTTAGAAGCCATACTCAATCTAAAACCTCTTGATCTATTTATACAAGAATCGGCAGCCAATAGCGCACTCCGACTTAGCCAAACTGATAACTGGCGACATAGCGCGATAGGTCATGCGCAGATTTTACAGAAATATACGGGAAATAGGGTATGTACTGACTACATACGAGTAACACCTCGCTTAGACTTTTACAAGGCGTTCAAGACCGAATTTCCTAGCAGAAAGGACTGGCAAATCAACGAGCCATCTACCTGCGAATCTATGATATCTATATATACCGAACGGTTCCAAGATGGAAACTGGTGTTGGTGCAGGATTCTTTTCAGAAACCATTGAACTATCCAGCTCATTCAGACTTTCTGATTACAGCAGTGTCTTTCAAGCTGAGGTCCTGGCAGTGGCGAAAGCTGCTAGACAAGTCTCAATGATGGCAATACCACAAGATGATATCACCTTTTTTATTGATAGCCAAGCGGCAATAAAAGCGATTTCTGCTCTCATTGAAATCAAATCGAAGCTTGTAACTTGCTGTCGCGAAGAGCTTAGGGTTCTTGGTACACAGCACAGGATTAGACTCTGCTGGGTTCCTGGTCTCAGTGGTGTCCCAGAAAATGAAAGTGCTGACGAACTGGCAAGAATAGGATTAACATTTGATCCTAATCAAGCAGACACAACAGTTCAAGTCCCACCCTGTAATCTTAAACAGGTCATCAAGAGTAAAATTCTAGCCTTAACAAACAAGAAATGGAACTCTCTCGATTCTTGTCTTACAACCAGAAAATTATGGCCTAGTTTCAGTAAACAAAAGACCGATGTTATCATGCAACTGAATAAAAAAGTCTCTTTCTCTTCTCGTGAGCATCATCACAGGTCACAACCAACTCGGTTGCCACAAGAAAAAAATGAAACGAAGTATAGACGACTTATGCAGAGGATGCGGTGACGAGGAGATACATGAGGACACTCCTCACTACATGTGTTACTGCCCTGCGCTATATCATCTAAGAAACAGATATCTAGAGAGACACTTCTTCAGCGACTTGGATGAGCTCTCTGATATTCCAAGCAAAATTTTGTTAAAATTCTTTAACGATACCAAATAGCTTGAGAATTCCTGATCTCTGAAAACCGCCTTCAACTACAGTACGATAGTGTAGTACGAACGAAAACGACAACGACGCACTTGTGTTCCTTGTGGGAGCAGCACCAACGGAGAATGGGCACCTCGCTTATACACTTGCGATTGCCGCTCCTACGTTGAACACAAGTATCAGAGGGTTGATGGGCCCATCTCTACCTACGATTGGTAAAATCCTCTTTGGTATGGAAACAGCTTTCTCGACTTAACTAACGACCAAACAAACGAAAATTTACACCAAACACTGACATATCAAACTCATCTACCAGACGTTACAAGGAGCCACATGCTCCTACGGGCCTGGTGCTGGGGATGATTGCTCAAGTGGAGGTAAAGGAAAGGAATACCCCCCGAGAAGGCGTATACCTCTCCCTAGAAAGTTCAATACTTTAGAAATACCCTCCGACATTTCAGGCTATAGCTTGCTGCAACCTCTTCACCCTTAACGGGGTTGATCGACATAGGATTATCATACGTTTCGATACAAGGGGTCACAACCATAGGGTATCACAACGGATCTACATTGATGTAAGTGTGGCGATAACAAGATCAACTCTCAGCCCACCAACCTAACCTAACCTAACCTACGTTTTCTTGCCGAAGGAAATTTGCAAGGATCAGTTGCATCGGTCTTGGTCTTGGAAATACTGTGTCAAAGATTTTTATCTGGAGAATAAAATTTGTCACGTTGAATTCAACTTGAAATGACCAATGAGGGAAAATCTTAACTTAATTTTTTGGACAAAATTTATATTCCTGGAGTCAAATCATGTTCCAATTCTATAATGGATAATATAATATTTTTGTATTTTCCAACTGAAAAGTGACAGTTGACAGCTGTTTTCGATTTCGCTTAAAGTGATTTCGAAATTATAAAAGCAAGTGATATTTGGAAAACTGAATAAGTTCACACAACTCGATTTGATCGAATTTAAATCACATGAAAATTAAAAATTTGGAGCACGGCAATTCGCAACAATTTCTCTCCGAAAAACATGAAATCGATATCGGTAAAAGTGAATTGTAGAACACCAAATTTTATTTGTATAGATTTAAATTTCATTTCGAGTGAAATTTAGAACCTCGCTGTAAGTCTCACATTTGTATTTGTATACTTGTTTTGGTGGATTGTCTTTCAAAAGTCACAAGATTCTTGGTTTCCACTTTTACTATACATATACAGTTCCTGGCCATATTATTACACTGTAGTGCGCATACACTACGCTATATTGCATAAGAATTTTATTGCAGGTCATTGCCATAGATCTATACTCCGCGTTCCTATAGCCAACCCATTTCTCATATGTACTCGCATTTCATTCACTCCAGAAAATTATCTAATAAAATGTTCAATGCCACTTGAGTCTCAGATTACTTTTACTATGGTCAAGTGTATCTATCTATTCGTGAAGGTTCAACGAATTTGGATGCATTTATGCATTTTGAAAGGGGCATGCATATTGGTTATGATTTTGATGACATAGCAAGTATGCTGCCTGATTCTGTCATTTGTTTCCCACCGAATTAGAATTAAATACAATGTATATGTTTTAGTAATACTATGTATAGGTTTAAGTTCTTAGTGTGTAAGAAAATTATTTTTGTATAAATAGCTTAAGTCTGATAAAATAAAAGGGACTTTCGATTTGGAAGTTAAAAGCAATACATCGGCTCCTCAGCCTTCTTTCTTTTAATTTTCAGGAAATCAAAACAGATCGGCTCTTTAGCCATCATACTTTTCGGCTTGGGGAAGCCTTTATAATATCTCCCATAGCTTTGTAGGTGAGGTAGGTTATTCCCCAAGCCGGAATCATTACAACACGCTGTAGATTTTAAGCAAAATTTACTGTTTTGAATATTTGATTGCAGTAAATTTGTCGTTTTTGTATGATAACTGTTATAAATTAGGGCATATTTGGACAAAGATCAAAATAACAGAATTCAAATAGTTAAGTGTCCTGCTGCTGATATGAGAATTTCAATTCTGAGCTGGTTCTCTACGATTTGCTGCACTACCAAATTTATTTAAAATTATCATCAAAATTTCCCATCCGATAGGTGAAATTTTAGTCAACTCTGGTGCATATATCAAGCTGAATTTCAGCGATGGTACGAGTAATGTTAACTTTGAGGGTCCTTTGAGGCTTCGGTTCCGTTTTTAAAGGCTGAGTTAATGCGTTAATTCAGAATAAGTTATTCCTGATCCCGGAGTTAACTCTAAAGGCAGTTTGCAATGAAGGATTAACTTTGACTCCAAAACGTCCTATTTAGGTTTGTATCACTGTATCACATCACAAATTGCTCAACTCAAGAAGTTGGATTATTATTCGACTGCGTTAATAATAAATCAAAATATTTTTCAGTGAAATCAAGCTTACCGGACCAATCTGGAACAAAAAAAAAAAAACAAAGCCAATAAAAAAGAGCGTACTAACCTACAGCATACATATTTATGAAAGTTGGTTTCAGAAAAAAAAATCTATTTCCATTCACCTTTGGTCTCTAAAAAGTCCCTTTTTCGCCAAGTCAAACAATTTAATTCTTAATGCTTTCAACAGGTCTTTCAAACCACATATCCAATTACTTGAACCTAACTTAACCTTATCCCCTCTTTATGTCTCGAGAAAAAGAAATTAGTCATTAGATAAAAACCAAAACAAGAATTTGTTGCCTTTGCAAACTTCTTAAATCTTAATCCGAGTCTCTCCATCAGGTAGAAAACAAACTCAAACACAAAAAAAATTGCGAAGCATAAACTGGATCATATGCCAGAATCCAGTTGTGCGAAGATGCTGGGAGTCGCCCGGAGAATTGGCTTATAATTGAGTTATCCCAAATGCCAGTGGGGAGTGCCGTTGTGTTTTGACATTTATTAATACCTGACTGACGTGAATTTGAACACACGATACAGATACAAGATGTCTTACGATCATATGGCATGCGATCACTTTTTGTTGTGCGAGAAATGAATGACTCCGTATGACTTCGGCTCTCTTGCAAACTGATTCATTATATTTGTACTGGGCCATGTTGTCTCAGCTCAGATTTGTGGTCCCCGAGGATTACTATAGCCAAAGACAATAATTGCTCATGTTAGCTCTTAAAGTCAACCTACAAGAAAATCACTGCTGAACAAAATTCCAATCGTTGGCGAAGTATCGGATGTTGGACTTCAGTTGTTTTCAAAAATGTCTTCAGGTTTTGTTATTGCAGGTAAATTTTTGTGGTTTACATGACAAATAATTGTCTGCAGTGCGTCAGCTTGTTGGCCATCAAAAAATATTGAAATCGATTTTTTTCCTTACCATTAAAATAGCGAAGACAAAAAAAATATAACAAAATTTACATGACAGACAGCCTTGTCTGCGGTTAACGGCTTGCTTGACATTTTTTTTTACTTCAATGAAAATGGAATATTTTAAAAAATACTTTCTAAAATAACAGGCACAAAAATGGAAACTTAAACAATGAGAATTTCATGTAAATGTTCCTACTCAATAAGATTCATTTTAATCTCATTTCGAAATTTCTTTTTAGGCTTTTTAACAATTCGTTGGGCTAGAAACTTAATTGAGGAATTGAACTTTTAGCAAAGCAAACTGTGCAATACGGAGTTTGTACAGAAAAACCGAACAAGACGGATGCAGTGGCGTAGCGTGTTATCTCGGCGCCCGGGGCGGGAGACCCGTTTTGCCGCCCCCATTTAAAACTAAATTAAAATTAAATTTCGGGACATCATTTTACAAGCAATGAAGTATCTATCTTTTATTGAAAGTAAAATAGAATTAGCGGTTTCATAAACGGATTCTACGGGCCTTACGAATGAGGCTCGTGAGACAAAGCTGCATCTGAGGAATCATCTCCATGTATGCGTTTTTTCCTGCGAATTCTTCTCGTTTCGAGTTCGATTCCGAGTTTTTTCCAAAGAGTCTTAGAAAAGTGGATTGCGGCTTGGACGAAACGGTCTCTGCTCTCCACTAGGAGAGCTTTTAAAACGCAGAGTTTCTGAGCACACTTATCCACACTCAGTCCACATTGCTGCAGGTAAATCTGTGCGTCATCTTCTTGAGGTAGCTCTTCAGCTCAAAGGCCAAGAAAAGTGAGGAAGTTAAATGACTGCATGACTGTCAGAAGAAGACTGGCTACCGATCCGTCCATTCTTCCAGTACCTCAAGAACTTCCGCAAACTTATTTTTAAGCGTCTTTACAGCTTCACGAGGTTCACTTTTTCTGCAGGCTTGTGACTAGATGCTTGAGGTACTTCTGGTGAGTCGACTTCGTCTTGACCCTGCTCTGTGGTGGGACCAGAACGACTTCCAACTTCGACGGCAGGCACGTCTTCTTCTTCTGCCTGTAAAATAAGTTATGCATTCCCATGAATATTGGCCGGAGAACAATTCTAGGCTACTCAGGTAGATGGAGGAATCTTACTTTCATTGGAATCACTTCCGCTGCTGCTGGATTCCGCCGAAGACGTTAACGTAGCTTTTGAACCAGAACTAGCCTTTTTCTTGCGGTATTCCGCGCCCCTTTTTTTAACTCTTTTCATTTTCAAAAACTAGTTCAAAGGTTGAGTGAAGTACTAAGTGTTTAGTTTTAGAAGATTCAACAGTATTTAAACTATAAACAACACAATCGAAATAACTTTCTGTGATGCCGGAGGGAGCAAAAACATTGAGCTGCCTGAGACTAGAATAACGTTTCCGTCGAATCCTAGTTATCTTATCATATCTATGCATATCATATGTTTCGGAACACTCCCTTTCAGTTTCGCGAGAGTTTCGGAACATTTTTGTTTAGTTTCGCGATCAGCGCGACAATACGGAATGCACTCTTACGGCCCTACTCACCGTCTACGAATTCACGAAAATCAGCCGAGAGCGGTCAACGACGAACCACAGATAGGTTGGCAAATTTCAAATTTACATCATTGTTGTTTGTTGACTTGTCAAACGATCTGTCATGAAACATATGATTTCTACTCTACCCGCATCACCGGCGACATTTTGCCGCCCCCCTAGGCCTGCCGCCCGGGACGGACCGCTCCCACCGCCCCCCCCCCCTTCGCTACGCCACTGGACGGATGTACCTACAACCGTGGAATTCACGTTACTTTTTATTGGTATCGTTTGGGAGGATTAAAAAATAAACGAAATTGGAAACATTTCCTGCTTAGACTTATTTCTTCAACGGGTAGAGTCCATTATTTTGGGTAAACTCGCTAAAAAATTCGTTTTTTCTTAGTTTTCTGCACGAAATATCATAATGGAGAAGTGTGTTCCGCTTTGAAGTATGCAATTATTTAAGTAGTAAGTACAGGATGCGTTTTATGTTCCAGGTCGATTTTATTTAGTTGTCAATTTTATTTAATATTTCTGTCTGACAGTTGTAGAAAATGGTTGATATCAATTTATTATGAAGAAACAACATGATGAAATTATTAAAACATTTTATTTAAATAATTGTTCAGTTGTAAATATGCGGAACAAACTTCGTGACTTTTTTGGTGTTAATCGTGTGCAATGCAAGCCCAGCGTATTATTTTTATTTTTTTAAATTAGCATACACTATAGAAGATAAAGTTAAGACTATGCGAATAGTAAGCCAAACCATGCCAGTAAAGATTGATGCATTTAGGCAGAGTGTTACTGAATGTCCAGGTACTTCTCATCGACGCCGCCGTGCATAAGAATAGTTAATGTCTCGGTCATGTTTGCTTAAAATTCTATAAAAAGATTTGCATTTATTCCAGTAAAAAATTCAATTGACACAACTGTTGCAGAGAAATGGCCATAAACGCTGCTGTGATTTGAGAGGACCGCCATTTTTCGCAAAAAATCAATATGAGCTGCGAAGCCCATTTCGACTCGGTTGGCCTTAAAAATACACAGAATAGCTGCCATTGGGGCACTGAAAACTCTCGACTGAAACACCAAAGACCACTAAACCCTCGTAAAGTAACCGTATAGTACGCCATTTGGGCCAATGCTTCAGAGCCAATGGGCCATATTTTTTCAGCATGCCATAGACAACGCTGTAACAGTTACTGATGATCCGCTACGGGACATGTTGGAGCACTTTCTTTTGTCCGAATTAGATCAATCAGGCCTACAGAATATGTGGTTCCAAGAAGACGATGCCACCTAAAAACACAACTCGTACTACGATGGGAATTTTACGTGAATTTTGTTCAGGCCGAATGTCTAAAAGTGGTGATATCGACTGACCCTTGATTAGACGCCTCCCGAGGACTTCTTATTAGGGTACTTTAGGGCAAAGTTGTACATCAACAAACCAATTATAATTATTAATGCTTAAGGAAAACATTGGAAACGAAATTGCTGAACAGAAGTCTGCGAAATTCGTATGCAAATAATTTATGTAAGAACACAAATTTTAAATCGTTGGAGCGCATTTAATATTTTAAAAAAATTTAAAGAAATATTTTGAAAGGTCAATTTCAAGGTTATTCGCATTGTGTAAAAAATAAAAATTAGATTTCAAAAACAAATCTTCTCTGTTCTAGAAATATCGATTTAAAAATTTTTATTTAATTTAATGAAGTCCAAAATGAGAAATTCAAAAAATAAAAAAAAAAAGATAATTTGAAATTGTCTCATATTAAATGATACATTGATCAAATTAAGTGATACAGACAAAATTTTATCAATTCTGTATTCTGTTTGTTTGTCTGTTAGACAACAGCCCAAGCGACTCGGCCGTTTTTCCTTAAACTTGGTAGATAGCATTTTTAAATTGTGTCTCCCATAGGTTTTTTTTTTTTTTTGTGACCAAAAATAACAGTACTTGCCTTAGAATTTTTTTCGAAATTTAACGAAATATTTTTCTTTAAAAAAAAATCAAAAAAAACCGTTTGGTAGCTAAAATTTGGAAACTAATTACGAAAATGGATATTAATGGTGCAGCTTTATTTTTATTTTCGATTTTCTCAAAAATGGTAAAATTGATTTTGATATTTTTGTAGGCTCCTTAAATGTTTGAATCATATTGTGTATTCAAATTTTCAAAACAAAAAATGTTTCGGGCATTTAAAAAAATCGAAACTATGTAATTTTCTTGAAAGTTCAATATTTTACAAAACCCGTGGTCAATATTCTTGAACCTTGACGATTCACAATTTTTTAACACTATCTACAAAATGTAAGAAACATTTTTAAGAAATGATTTTCGAAAGTCGTATTTTTCTCGAAAACGGATCAATGATATTGTTTTGAAAATTAATTTGTAAATTTGATTTTGTACAGTAAAAAAAAACTTAAAATTGATGTACCTACCTACCATATTTTTTTTATTAAAAATGAGTTGTAAACTCTAGATATAAGAACTTACTTTTCAATTGAACCGCTACGAGGGTTTATAATTTTTATTCTAGCATATATACATTTTCTTAATATTCTGTTCAACTATCAGAGGAGCTATTTAGGGTATTTAAAATATGAAATTAATGGTTATGAACATTTTTTTCTAATAACATTCATATTTAAAATTCAAAGTCTATTACAAAACAGCAGATTCTTACGATCCAGTACATTTTGTATTTTAAACCTTTAAGATCGTTTTAAAAATTTAGTAAAATTTAAAAAAAAAAACAACATTGAGTTTTCGAAATATTGAGATTTCAGAAAAAAAAAATATATTTTTTAGAAATTTTGTTAGTGTTTAGACTTTCCAAGAGTTTCAACGCGAACAAAATTAGTTATATGCTAGGTAACAGTAACTTTTTTCTATACAAAATTATGAAAAAATGAAAAAAAAAAAAATACTCTACTATTGCATGAACCAGAGGTCGTCCAAATCCATGTCTTTAATGTCAGTCAGTTAATATGGATCAAATTTCTCCCATTTTAGGAATTACAACGCAAATTTTAATAAATTAACATTAAATTAAACTAGATTGCCACCCTTTTATAAAGTTTTTGTGGAGAATTTAGGATTAGATATGTTTTAAATCACATTTGTTTTTTTATTCGTTGGTCGCTCTCATGTGAATAGTCCTTTAGTTAGTAATCATTAACTAGTAAAATGTCTCTGTTAAATTGTAGCTGTTTCAATATTATTCTACTTTTTTCTTTTTGCATTCATGTTAACATAACATAGAGTACCAAATCGAGCACTCTATAGTTCTAAGAAAAGTTATCAATTTTCAAAATGACAATAAACAGACACTTCGAATGAAAAATCTTAGATTTTCTATTTTTTCGCTTTGAATGTACATAAAGCTATACCGTTCTACCAAATTTCATTGTTCTACTGCAATCGGAAGTGTGCCATATAATTTACATCTGAATGGAAAACCTCAAATTTTTCTCTCTGCTTGCATGATAAGACCTACCGTTGTGCAAAATTGCAAGATTCCACGATGTCGGGAAGTGTTCCATAATTTTGATGATCTGTCAGTCAGTCAGTCAAGTCAGTTACGGTTTTTGTGATTTTTGAGGCCTTATATCTCAGGAACCGCTTATGCTAGAAAATTGAAATTTGGTGAGGCGCCTGTGCCTGACTAGCTTAGGAAATATTCGGAATTCAAAGTTTCTGACTTCATTGGTACTGAAGACAGGGAGGGGTCAAAAATCGCCTGAGTTGGTTCCTGTAAAAAGGGTGTATTGCCAGAACTTGGCTGGGCACTACCGTAATATGTAAATACGTGCATGGAATAAGTCTCACGACTATTGACTCACACCTTATTTCATATTTGTAACCAAGCTAATTGTAGTGTTTTATAATTAAATTCTTTACTATTCCCATAGGGATAATTTGAACCATTTGGAAAATCAGCTTGATTGTTTTGGATATTAACTTACTCAAATGGATGCTCCAAAGCTTCACAATAAGATTGTTAAATTTGCCAAATTTTATTAAGGTGAAGTGCAAACATAATTATGCATGGCACTACAAAAACAGAACACAAGTGACAAAGGAGGGTTGGAATACAAATATGACAGTATGTACATACTTTCAAAAAACACTATACTCATAAATCATCCCTTGAAGAATGGAGAACTTACGAGTATTTCTAGTTAAAAGTAATCCCGTGCTGATATGATTGTGACACTCTGCGCTTAGGGGATATTTATTAGATTTTTCTTCGTTGAGTTTTGTCACAGACATTTCCAATGCATTCGGTGGTGTCATATTCATTGTGACACGTCTGGGAGGGTGGGTGTTTGTTTGTCTGTTGTCTTCACTTCATTTTACCAATGAGCTTGACACTGGGTGGATCCAAGGTGATTTATGGTATAAGAATCTACGTCTAACTTGAAATCTGACTGTGCATCATCCCAAACTCCCCTCAGATTCTTCGCAAATATTTCATAACATAAGGACATAAGTAAGTTAAATAGGTATTCTTGTATTCCTACTTATCTTTTTTTGCAAAGACTACATGGAACGTTCGTTAGCCGGTCGAAACAATGGATCCGAAAGTGTATTTATTATTCATATGCGCAGTCGTGGAGAGATACAATAAATGCGCATGACAGGTGGCGCCAACTGTGGTCTTTAACATGTTTGCATCCCATTATACGAGTAGACCCCCTGCTAAGAGAATTTTTGTTTTTTTTTGACCGCGTTGCAAATTTGTATCGAAATATTGAACTATTTTTTATTTTCAGAATTTAAATGCACGCTTTTTAAAAAGAGTCAGTTGGGGCACATTGTTATGCCTTTTATTTAAGGACCGACAATAGGAAGTGTAAAGCTAAGTGACTAAGTTGGAACTGATAAGGGGTTGAATATGCATCAGATTTGGCTGCTTTTTGAATAGGCTTGTGTATTAAATTTTATATTCAATAATTATTGTTAATGGCGTGGTATAAGAGCACTGTTTGATTACATGCGAAATGAATAACTGGAAGGCTGATTTTTCTTTAGAGAGAACTATTAGAAAATTTTAAACCCAGGTTTTCGGTGTGACATAACAAAGGATAATACTTAACATATACCTCTGTGAAAGTTTGTAAATCCAAAGTGGAAAGCAATGAAAGTATATTTTATTTGCAAATACATTTTTTTTAGTATGCGGCCTATACAATTTTTGATTACTTTTTCGGATTTCATTAATTTCTTAAGCTTTTTATATTAAATGTCTTTGAAATCTTACAAAATTAAATTTTTTCAAAATCTTATAGAAATTTACCTTATCACTAATTGCCTCAATATGGATTCTTTTGGAAAGTTTACAAAAATTTTCGACAATTTTTTTGTACAAATCGCTAAATCGTGTCCGAATTTCCTGTAATTTTAAAATGAGTGTGTATTAACGAAAACTGATGAATTTTTTTGTGGAAAAAATTTTTTCCGTATCGCTTAATTTCTTCGATGTATAATGTTAAATTTGGTTTAGAAATGATTGAGTCCATTTTTCAAAATGAAATATCACGAGGCTTGAAAATGAAACTAAGGCAACAAAGTATCAAAAAATCACTACAAACGATCAATTAAAAAAAATGTTAATTTGTGATTATATTTATTTTTTGGGTGGTTTTTGCAGCCGTTTTTCTTTATTTATTTGGGGTGATATTTCCATTTTCAAATTGGGGTCATTTTATATTATAATTTTTTTTATTGTTATAAAGGGTGGTTAAATTTTAAGGGCCGATGTTGAATGTGAACCACCTAAAGGCCAAGTTTTTTCTGCATTTCATTTGACATTTCTCAATTTCAGATTAACTCAATTTGTACCATGGAAAGATACACAATCGCGAAATCCGTTAAAGTTATTCAGGATTATTATGAAAATGGGCTTTCAAATCAAAATGCATATCGTGCACTTCGTGATTTTTTCGGTCAATTTAATCGTCCAAATGTGCGTACAATAAGAAAAATCGTTCAAAAATTTGAGCAAACCGGGTCTGTAGGAGACGTGAAAACACCAGTGCGTGCTCGTACAGCTCGTACTGTAGAAAATATTGCTGCTGTTCGCGATAGTTTGGCTGAAGAGCCGTCCACCTCAACTCGTTTTTGTACCCAACAATTTCACCTCTCATGCTCGTCGTTGATTAACATTATACATAAAGACTTGCATTTACACGCTTACAAGGTGCAATTAACTCAAGAGCTAAAGCCTCTTGACCATTTCAAGCGTCGTCAATCGTCAGAATGGTGGCAAGAAATGGCAACAGTGGATGTTCAATTTTCGAAGAAAATCATCTTCAGTGATGAGGCACATTTTCACCTCAGTGGATTCGTCAATAAACAGAATTGCCGCATTTGGGCGAATGATAATCCAAGAGTGATTGTCGAAAAATAAATGCACCCACAAAGAGTGACTGTTTGGTGCGGTTTATGGGCTGGCGGCATCATCGGACCGTATTTTTTCCAAAATGAGGCCGATCAGGCAGCTACTGTGAATGGTGTTCGCTATTGTGAGATGATGACTAACTTTTTATGGCCCGAATTGGAAGATATGGATGTGGACGATATGTAGTTTCAACAGGACGGTGCCACTAGCCACACAGCTAACGAAACAATGGCTCTTTTGAGCGACAAATTCAATGGCCGTGTTATCTCGCGTGGTGGCGATGTCAATTGGCCGCCAAGATCATGTGATTTGACACCGTTGGACTTCTTTCTTTGGGGTTATTTGAAAGAAAATGTGTACGTCAAGAATTCAAGAGTTAAAGGATGAGATAATTCGGGACATTAACGGCATAGAACCTCAATTTTTCCATACATAATTGAACCATACCATATTATCATAATAAAAAGAAATGACAATAATTTCCTAAATAATTTGTGTTTTATTCAAAATCAATATCGGCCCTTAAAATTTAACCACCCTTAATATTTTCATGCACATTTTTGGGGCAATTTTTCGTGTTTGCTCTGGGCCGCCTTTCGTTAGGGAAATACTATAAACTATTGTGGAAAACGAAATAAATTTTATGTTTATTTGAAAGTCATTTTCAAATTGATGTCTAGGGGAAATTCCAAATAAATAAAATGCTCTACAGGATCGAAAAAACTTACTCTTATGTAAAAGACTAAAAATTTTAAAAAATGAATGATACTAGCGAAAAATATTCAAAACCATAAAATTAATTTTTTAAATGACTAAACATTTCCTTTAATAGTTTTTAAGAAAAAATAAGATTTTATATACAAAATTGAAATTTTTAAAACATTTTTAAGAAAAAAATTTGGGACGCGAACCTTAAATGTTTATTATTGTACAAATAAAAATTAGATTTCCAATAAAAATAATAACCCGTTTTTGACATACATAGATACTAAATTTTCAAAAAATTTTTTCAAAAATTCAAAAATATTTTTTCTTAAGTTTTAAAATACCTACAATGTTTTTAAAACAAAATTTTAGTTAAATCCGTTATGCCGACAATGAGAAAAAATGGTGCCGGAGTAGGCACAGTGGGTAATATCTTAATTTCAATTTTTTTTTATTAAATTATAGATCCTTAAAATTTATGGAAAAAAAATTATAAAATTCAAGGTGCCGTTTTCGAGAAAAATACGATTTTCGAAAACCACTTTTTAACATTTGTATGTTAGGTACTGTTGTTTTTAGATAAAATAAATTTTTTTTATTACATCTTGTAGATTTTATTATAAAAACTTTTTAATTTTCAAGTTATAAAAAAAATAACCATGGAGTTTTCGAAATATTGAGTTTTGAAATTTATTTTTTTTTTTGAAAATTTGAATACACAATACTATCTAAATGTTTGGAGAGCCTTAGCATAATAAATAAAGATTTTCTGAAATTTTTTCCCAAGAATAAAATGAAATTTTATGATTTTTTTTTCAAAAATCTGAGAAAATTTTTGAGAATCAATATGTTTTTAAAATTTCGAGAAAAATTCGTATGGGAGGTATCGTTATTTTTGTTCTTTAAAAAGAGAAAAAAACACGTGAGGGAAACATTTAAAAATGTTATCTATCAAGTTCAAAGGAAATCAGGTAAGTCGTTTAGGCTGCAGTCATACAGACGGACAGACAGTATTGCGAGACCTACTTTTTTCGTCTTCCCTATCATCGTCTGATTAAAATCTCGAGTTCGATTTTTTCTACGAATGCATAACTTTTTCTATGTATAGAACCTTTATTTTGCAAGTAAAAAACTGTTATCACTTGGTCGCGTGATATTTGGTTTGCCTTACTACTAGCAACACATGCTCGTGCTTAATAGGGCCAGCAACACAATTTGTCAAAAACAATGCGACCGAAAAACCTAGCTCATCACTAGGAAAAGCGATCACCGTCGAAGTGGGACATAATGTAGACTGATGTGAAGCAGTGAAATGAAGATGTAGTTGTATTTTCCAATTTATAATTCAATTTTTTCCCACCTAAGAAACACTTCAAAGAGACTTCTTAATTAACACCATATTTCCTGCTTTTAACTTCAGCTACAGAGTTCTAATTAGTGTGTCCTTTTAATACTTATTGGAATCCGACCTACTCTTGCAAACTACATATTCTAATTGGACTTTCACATGGTTCTAATTGGACACCATACTAATAAGGAACTAATTAATTCAGTTTCTTCTTATTTCACTTTCTCCTGTTTGTAGGCAATGTTTTCCATGCATAGTAACATCGCCATGGATTTGGTATACCTATGGCTATGAGATTTGGCTGCTATTCGAATGGAGTTTTTTGTGTCAAAGTGAATGATTACATTTTTCAAAGTGAAAATAATTCTAAATATTGTTTGTACATTAAAGAATTTTCAGAATTATCCGTGGCTGAGTATTCAAATGATGAAATTATATTGCAAACCCATTGGCCTTGGCTTTATGAATATTGTGTGCGCCTTTTGCGTATGCAACATAAAATTACCAGCATTCTATTGCTTGGTCACATACATAATGTAATTGACAATAACGAGAATAGAAAGGATATCAAAGATCTTTCAATCAAATTTACTTCACATTTAATTTGGTTAATTAAGGGCTTAACCTATTTACCTATTGAAACAAATGTAAATGTATCATTAAGTTAAAGTATACTTAGGGCCAATTTATTCACACTCAATTAAAAACAGTATTTTGTCAAGTTAGCTAAATAAGCTTTAAGGTATTAGCGCAATTAAGTATTCTCCATTTAAATTTTCTATTTATTCACTCCTCTTTAGTTAAGTACTTGTTTTTAATAAGACATTTAAATTTAAATGTTTGTTATAAAAAATCCCAGGGATTTGTACGTTTTTGTAAATAGACAACCGCCAACAGTTTGAATATTTATAATAATTTCAAATTGATATATTATTAAAATGTCGACAATACCCAAAAGGACTTTAAATTTTACAGAATTGGAAAAAAATATTCTCCTTGAATCCATCTTACGACGGTCTAAAGTAATAGAAAATAAAAAAACCAACGCATGCACCCTGAAAGAAAAGCAGCGCGTTTGGGAGGAAATTGTGTTTAGAACTTCTCGCTAGCTTTAGTCATTTCCAACATAGTTTCAGGCATCCGAATGAATCTCGATCGATTTTAAGCGATTGTTCTGTTACTTTTGGCAATAAAATGCAAACGGAGGAGATGCTTACACCAGCAAAATTAGCAATAGAGATTTGCATTGATCCAAGTGCAAAAAAACGTAATGTAATCAGCAGTTGTGCAATTGCAGAAGTATACCGTGACACAAAACAAATTAAACAAATTTTACTGAAATGCTATCTTAATTTAACATTTTTAACATTGTCCACCTTTGAAGAGAGTACTCTACATATGGTCGAAAAATTTCAAGGACTTTAACCACTGTTTGGTTGGTAAGAAGAAACCTTTGGAAGAAATCTTCATCATCCCATTTTCCCATGTTAATTCTATCAGTTATTCTATACTGCCATCGTTCGGGTGCAAGCAAATTTTCGTCGTTCTCATCACTTATGTATATCACAAATATTCTAGATTATTATCCATTTTGCAATTGTTTTAATTAAACACCGATGACAATTTATTTTTGCACAAAATAAACAAAACCTTATTGTCAGAGCTAATTGAGAATGAATAAATAGAAACACTTCAGTTAAATCCTATTAGCGCTCAAAATCGCTCTTAAAAGGTGTATTTTGTCGTTTTAGTAAAACACGTATTTAGATTAAATGTATAATTAGTTAACGAAGGAAACGTCAATTTAAATCGTTAAATGTGGGTGAATAAATCATATTTTTTTAAATCGCTGAATTTCCCATTCTTAATGATAGAATTAAATTTAATTGAGGTTCAATAAATTGGCCCTTATTAAGTATTTCAAACCCTTATTAAAGCAGAGTGATTTGGCTTCATATTCGTTTGAATTGTCTTACAAGACTTACAAAGTTTATTTATAAAAATATTCAGTCACGAAATCAACTGTAAACAGAGTATGTTTTATCCAAAATAAAAAAAAACATCCGTGGAAAATTTCTCCAATAGAATTTTTGAAGGAACACACAAATACGTCCATTCATGACATTTTTCAAGACAGTTTAATCTTTCATGAGAATAATGAAGAAACAAAAATATCATGGAAATGTTTTGGGTTGAACGGTTTTTTTTTAAGAATAGAGAAATGATTGGTTAAAAGCTACGTAAAACTCGTGTACATCAGGTCAAAATTACACGAGTCAACTTTGCTATTTAATAGAATACATCTGATGGTTCGTTTAAACCAAACTGGTTTGCAATTTTAACAAACTCCAGCTATTTAAAATCAGGAATTGAATGTGTGTGTGTTTTACACTCTGATATTAAGATATTTTTTTTTTCTGTGTTTGGAAGGAGTGGTGATGCAAAGATATCACAGGGTTTGAATTTAAAATGCTGTCTAACCATATGACAAATGATTTGAAGGCAAATTTAATGCTGGATCTTGTGAAAGCTATTTATTTAGCACAACAAATACAAAAGTTAACAATACCTTGCGTAAATAAAAATAAAATTATTGAAACATTGCAAACATGTTTTATTAACGAGTATCAGAATTTTGAAGATTCGTCAAAGCATATACATATTAAGTAGAAGGAATTTATTTTCGAGTGAAATGATTTTTTTTTAAATTACATGCGAAGAATATGGAACATAATTTAAGAATCTCAAGAAAACAAAATTCAAGACGATATACATTTAAGCTCCTGCACAAAATTCTTTCCTTTCCAAATTAAGTCAACCTAATCTCTGGCCTGTAGTACCCCTTTGCATAAGTGCATTAGACTCTCATGCAGAAGGTCTTGGGTTCGATTCTCAAACGTTTGCAAAGAAATTGTTGAGAGGTGTACTGCCTCTTGCGAGGGATTGACAAATCCTCTAAGAGTATCTCTTGTCATGAAAAGTGCTGTTCATAAGCTGTTCGGAATCGACAAAAAATTGTAGGTCCCTTCCATTCCTGGTAGTACACACACAGGAATGGTTGAGAGATGTAAGTCACTAGGTCCGGGTTCTCTTCGAGTTGTTGCACTACCATATTTATTTAATCTTTGGCCTAGCATCTTAGTCGAAAGGTACACACCTCTTGCTAAATAATCAAAATTTCATTTCAACTAAAACAGCACTTATCTGTTATCAATATTTAACGCACGAAATAATTATTCGGAACTTTATTCTCGAGCTTTATTTTGACAAATTATTTTTTAACATTATGTGAACATTATGTGTAACTTGTTGAAATTAAAAATTTAAAATGATAAATATTTGGGGAAAAACATTTCATCTAATTCAAAGGAAAGGATTCATTTTATTCGATTAAATTCTCTTGAAATCTTGGAAATACATTCCATCGAATCTTCGTACGAAAATTCTTATCGGAGAACAACTTTTTTGGGACATGTTCTACACAAAGGTTCTATGTCAAAATTTAGCTCTAATTTAAGTTGGAAGAAACAAATTTGAGTTAAAATTTAGGCAGAGTGGCGTACTAAAAAGAAATATTCGAGCTCCTCCTCTAAGCAATCACATAGAAATGTTCTGTGCATTATGATGACTAAGGGACTGTATGTACAATGTACATATGTATGTATGTATGATGAACGCCACTTTAATTACAAAAATCGTTAGTATCGTTAGTCTCTTTCGAAAACAAATTTTTATCTGACAGTATAGAAGGTAGTCTTAATTGAGGATTTAATTAAAAGCAGGAAATATTTTTGATATTCTGACATATAGAGAGATAAATATTTTAATTATTTTTACTTGGTTATCTTGGCTAGTTAGTGAACGTTTATTATTAAAATTTTGTGTTTAAATTTAAATTTGTGTTTAAGTTTATCTACAACAATTAAGAATTGTATTTATTTAAAAAAAAATAGCTTAATGAATTTAATTTACATATTTGTGTGCCTGCAATAATAAGGAAATAATTGCAAGTTTTTGGTGCAAAATACACATAAGAGACACATGGCATGAAGTTTTTACGTTTTCTTGTGAGAATTATTTAATTTATGAGATGTTACTGTATCGTTAATGACATGACCAGTTCTGTTCCAATTTAAGACATATGTAGATAGTAAATAGTAAAAATAATATTATTTTCCAAAATTGCACATAATATTCAGATATAATTCTTTCTTTCGTTAACAATTAAATCAAATAAGAATTTAAGTTCTTGGACGTACAAACCCATTATAGGTCTACTCTATTATGGAGAGATACAGAAATGCAATCTAGCTTAATTGAAGTAATGGCAAAATATTTATTGGCTTCTTAAACCATAAGTAATTTATTTGAGATTTTTTTCTGCTTTTTCTACGACTTAGCCATACGTGCTTAAGATAGCTTCAATGAATTTGCTTAAATGTTTAGGCTGAAAATTAAAAAAAAAATGTGTTCGTTTGTGTTTAGAAAATTTGAAAGAAGCAAATTAAATTAAATATCTTTATAATAAATTATATTTAAATGCTTATTTGAAGATACTAGCAAAACTTTAAATTCCTATAGAATAAAATTCAGACAATGTTTTAAAATCATTATTAGTATATTAAAATTAGCCTCAAGTCTCTTAAAACTCTTTGCGAATTTTTATTTTTTTTTTTGAAAAACTCTACGAAAATTCAATTCCTCGACTTTATTTTTCAGCATATATAAATGTTTCTAACAATTTTGAGAACAAAAACATAGAAAAAAAGATTGTTTTTGGACATTTGTTGTTAAAAAAAAAGACAAACTCACAATAAACTTTTTTGTTCATCATTTTTTCAAGACCTTATCTTAAAAATGTTTATGTCATTTGTAAATAAGTATTTGTTAGTAAACATTTGATCTTCGAAAGTTTAAAATCTTTTGTTCTGGTGTAAGCTATCTGTTCAGGAATGCAGCGTTAAATTATTTTCATCCTAAATTATTATTTACTATTTTTAAATTGTTAAATTAATTAATTCTTAAAAACTTAATCTATTTGAAATTAAATTTAAATATTTTGTAAAATTGCCAAACACAGTCAAATAATACCCTATGTATTATTAACAATTGGTTTTCAACTTATGCTAATCTTTTAATCTTCTAAGCCGCTATTTCATTATGTACTTGTTTGGACAATTACGTAGATGATTTGTTTTTGGAAGATTAAGCATCATACGATGGTGTAATGTATTATTCTTCAAGCAACCACCATCGAGTACAGTCCACCTTTTGTTTGAACTTCTTGCTCTTAGTCTTGATCTAATTGATACTTTAATAAATTAATTTGTTATAACGTTGTGAACAGTTGTATTTCATTTAACGTTTGGGAATTTGATTTCGTTTGGAAATTTTTATTGCGGATCACTATCTTTCTACAAGAAGTTGCATTAACACAAAAGTACCCAAATAGCTTTTTGTACTTGGTTTTAATTTTTGACTTCATTCATTTTGTAATCCAAAACTTAAGTGTAAATAAACATTCTGATACTTTTTTAATAAATTATTTATTTGTTTAAATCGCCTCAAATTCCAAGTTTTTTTTTATCTTAACTCCATCCACTATCGTTTTTCATTTTTCGAATTTTCTTGCCATTAGTCTGTATATTATTACGAATGCATAAACAAATTTTTTATGTAACACATTTTATAAGCACAGAAAAATAAAAATAGTATACATACCTAATCGAAATTTAGTCTTAAACGAATAATATAACAAAGTCAATTAATCGAGCAATAAAAGTACGTATACGCCACAGTGAATCTCGCCGTTTTGAATCAACATGTTTGAATTTGGTGGTTGATGGTACATATTAAATAATATATTATTTAAATTCGGTTACCATTTAGTTGGTGAGTTCAACATATATTTTAGAAGTAAATTGCGGCAGGTTGACTTCTTCTTTTACTATATAGAAATTTAAATAAAAAAGTGGGCCTTTAATTTTTTTCGATATTTGCCTATGAAAACATACATATTTTTGGGGAGTTTTTTTTGGAAAAAAATAAATACGGAAGAAAAACAACCTCCAATTCGCACAAAATAATTTAATTTTGAATTTGGAATTTGCAATCATAAAATTTTCCAGATATTCTATCCTTAAAGTTCTGCCTGTTTGAAGATATCATATGCTCGTGACACACATCTAGTATACGCACCATAGTATACGAATGAACCACATGCCTTTCAGAGTATACCATGGCAATACCAGCCGAGCAAAATGGTATGAGCGTATTTACAAGAAAATGTGTGCTTAGCTGGCAGAGGATAGGAATATGAATCTGACAAGATCTGAAACTATACTACGTTCTACAGTGTGTCACCTAGCATGGTATTTAGAATACTATGGTATTCATACCATGGTGTCTTGTCTATATGAGATGTGTGTCATTAGGATTACATAGCTTTACTTCTAGAGTACTAACATTATCTTTCGAAATTAATTTTTAAAATTTCTTATTAATTTTTTCCTCTTCAAAAATGCGTACAGATAAGTACTGTCAGTCTTCTAACTTCCGAAAACATATTTTCAAAAAACTCATATGCTCCAATTAAGAATTGAAGAAATCAATGAAATATTTGAAAACCTGTTAAAAGATTTCAGAGTGGGTAATTTTATTATTCCTTATTGCATAACGATTGTTAAATATATTTTTTTGGTTGATGCGTAGTAAAACTTCCTTTCCTTCTCTTAACTGCACATTCTGTTCCGTCTGATACACATCGATATATTAGCAAACAAATGCCTTCCAATACAGTGATTTTTCAAAAAATTTGTTCACAGTTTATGAACAGTGAGATTAGCTTCTTTATTTCTCATATTCTGAACTCTTCTCAGGTAGTCAAGCTTCTATTAAATATCTAAACAGTGTCCTACAAAATTTTATAACAACCCTAAGCTGATGAGTATCTCTTTTGGCATTGGCGAAGCAGTTCAATATTGACTTTGAATATTGAATATTGCCAACCCATAGCGACATTCCAGAATTGGACAAAAGTGGAACAATTTCACATTACCCAGAAAAGGAAAATAAACTTATACCCATCGCAACATGTAAACTTGTGCTTAACCAGATGATATTATGAGAGCAAACCTAAGGTGTATCAGCTTGTCCTTGTTTGGCGATAAAACAAGTGAGGAAAAGGCTGGATCTGAAGCGGTCTAAGTTTTTAATATCTCTAAGATCCGTTATAGGACCAATAACAGGCCACTGGACTGCAACTTTCAGTATTTTGGATGGACGAAGAAGAATCTATTCATCAATTTCCCAGCAGTTGGCATCGTCACCAAACACCTAGGCTACATGACTACAATGATCCTAATAGTGATTTGTTAAATATAAACATTACCATTAGCATTACCATTAGTCTCTATGATGGTCTTTTATATGGTTTAAGTTTATCTATTTTTCTGCTGCAAATCTCTTCAACCTAAGCTGAGCTAGTAAGACTCTTCGCATAAGATGGATAACATATGTGATGTGAGATATTGAAATCAGAAGTCAATAAATGGTGGCGAAATTTAGTAAAATAAAATACAATAAATCCATCAATTTTAATATTTCCATCATATAATTTCGATATAATTTAGTTTTTATAATATTTTTTGTATACTAAAATTTTATTTGCATTATTATTTTATAATAATTATTAAAATTTTATAATAATATAATAATAAAGTACATAATTTTTTTTTTAAATTTTATTTGCCATCTATATACTCGCTATATAGATTCCCTCTTACGTCTTACGTGGTTTCTTATTGCAATTCATCATGTATCTGGGTATAGATGTGTAGGTGATGTAAGGTGTTTACAAATTTACAGTTTTTATTTTATCAAAATGATTTAATTTTTTTTTTAGATTTTTATGAAAAATTCAACACGAAATGAACAAAAATTTAGTTGATAAATTTAAAATAATAATAATTATAAACTATAATGTTGTTCAATTGATTGGTTGCAATTTCGTGTGAATACTTTTTTTATGAAAACATAGAAATACACATATACATACATACAAATATCTTATTTTTAAAAAAAATCTAAATATTTATATTTACAATATATTAATAATTTACGAAATAATATTGCGAATTTAACAATTATAACAAAAGTAATGTTTAATTTTTTTTGTTTTCAATATTCTACTTGTTTTTAACATATTGCTTTTTTAGTTTTTTTTTCAATTTTAAAATTTAAAGTTAATACAGATATAGAGTATTTATAATTAATTTGCTTTTAAATACAATTTGTGTACTTCAATTTGACACATTATTTTGGTAGGCGATTTTCTTAAGAAATCAAGACGACGAAAGACTGATCTCTGGAAACTAAGTAGTAATTGAAAAGTGACTTTTCGAAATGGAATATAAGCAGATTTCAATATTTCTCAGAAATTGATAAATCAAAAAACCAAATTGTGAATTTTCATATAACCTTGGGTAAAACCATATTCTTGGAGTTGAATTTCTAGGTCTTAAGGATAAGAATATGAGGAGCAAAATAACTGAAGAAAATTCTTAAATTATTATTTTTTTTATTGGTATTTAAAAAAATTATACACAATGTTATAGGTTTCGGAATACGAAAATTCTTTAAGCTAATTCACATAGATTAATAAAATCGTGGTAAAGGAAAATCTTTTTACAAAAACAAAATATAAAATGTCAAACTTCGGAAAATAAAATATATTTTGTATGTACCTCCTACACAATAATTTATAATTATCATATATAAGCTTTAAGGTTTGTATAGAAGATTTATTTTAGTGGAGCTATATTGGTGTCGTTTTAAGTTTTTTTCTTATTGAGAATTGTAACGTCACAAATAAAAAACACTGGCGCAAAATTTCAAACAGCCTATTATTAAGGTATAAGTATGATACTACTTAACAATTTGCTTACTTTATAGTAGTATACTAACTCACTCTTAATTTTGAAAATTTTTTAACTAGTATCGTACTTAAAGAATTTTCTTAATAAATTGCTTCTGAACACACCTAAAACAATGACATTTCGTGCAAAAAAGTAAGTACACGAACCTTTTTTTTGATGTTTGCAAATGTCAAAGAGTCATATGAAGCTAGCAAGATACTAAAAAAATAAAGTAGGTATTCGATGATTTTAACTTTAATAAAAGGCTAGAGAAAGTATGATGCTATATTCGATTAAAATTTTGCAAATTCGTTGTTTTAACCTAGTATCATACTAAAACAGTTTTAGCATCGTACTAATTCAATTTAAAATTTTGCGCCACTATTTTCAGAAGAAGTAATGAAATATGAAATACAGAAATGTTTATAATTATTATTTATTGGAAAAGAAAGAAAAAACACAATAAATTTTGAAATATGAATACGAATTCTAAAATAACGCTGTTCTTGATTTCTAAATTCTAAAATGCTAAACTTTAAGCAAAAAATTCTGTTTAGGAACGAAACCTGTGTCGTTTTACACGAACAAATGTTTTAAACTTTCTCATAAATACGTTATACTTTGCGAATATTTAAATTAAAGATATCATTAGAGTTTCCAACTGCTTACTTCTGAATAAAAAAATACCAAAATTCCAATATTTTCAAATTAAATTAATTAATTCAAAATTCATGGCGAATGTTCTATATTAGATTAAGGACATAAGAAATTTACATAGAAGCTTGATGTTGTTGCACGATTGTATGTAGAGTGCAGTTAGGATGATCTTAAGATAATTTCCAGGTCATCTGCAAAATGGTGGAAATCATTGGCGTAAGCCTTCAAATGGCCTAATTAGTATGTAAGATCATGGCAAAATACTACACGACTATAAGAAACTCTAAAAATCCCCAAAATTTCTTTTATAATTACGATGCACGAATTTGAATAATAAAAACGGAATCGATAACACATTAAAACTAACAGCCTTTATGTTTATCAAATATCAACTCGATATTTGATAATTTTAACAAAATAAAACAATCGATATATTATGGGGATCGCTTTTCAAAATTGGTGATGAACTGTGAATTATGTTATATGTAACATCTACGTATTGTGAATAGTTCTTTTGATAAACTTGTTATTACGGTTGTAAAAATGTGGATAATGATCAAATTTTCTATCAACCACAAATTCTTCATTGATAAATGAATCTCATATTCGGACGCTGAAGAATACGTATTAACATTTTTGTTTCCTGGTTATTATTGAAAAGGAAGACTTTGGTAGAATTGTTGTTCGAAAAGAATTATGTTAAGGAAGAAAAGTGTAATCGAGAAAGTCAACACAGGCAAGGCTCACTACGACATGCTCCAATCCCCACGGATGTGGACGAAAATCGTCCAATTTTTGCAGAAATTCCCTTCGATACTTATGGATTCATCTACATTAAGTGTAACAGACTTTCAATTTATTTTCTGTTACTTATATTATAACTCTTCTCAAACGATATATGTACATAGCTATTACTTAAAAACTAGATTCTAATGTAAATTAGAAACGTCAAAACACAAAGTAAAACCCCTTTTCATAATGTCAGTTTGATACAAATTTATAATTTGGGTAAAAATTTATCAATTCATATTCATAATACAAAATTATCAATGCATTCATAGAAGTTTTAATTTAAGTGCTTTCCAAACTGTTGCGGTAAACTGTTGGAAGGTTAGAAGCTTCCATTAACTTTATTTGGTAGCCGAAGTAAATCTTGGATTATTTTTCTTGATAAGTTCTTTACGACAGTTTCATATTAAACAGAACTTTAAAAAAACACGGTGTTCCGAATAATACTTTTCAGAAGCGAGTTTTTCTCATATGATTGATTCTTTTATCCCTAAAATACTGTACTACTTAAGAAATTCTTAATTTTAAAGCAATTCACTATTCCTTTATCTTACATAATCAATTTTGAGCTAGAAGCATACATAAAATTAGTTGCTTAATAAACAGGAATAACAGGAAAAAAACAATCGTAACAGCGTGTTAGGAGAACAACAACGAAAAATCAGTTGTCATCTTGTCACTACTCTGCAAATGAACAGTGCAACTAAAGTGTCTTAAAAGGCATAGAAATTCTAAGCAAAACAGCGTTTATTAAAAAATACACCAAAATTTTGCCGCACATTTCCTATTAACAATAAGAAAATTCACCAAATATTTTAAATACTGGTCGTGTATTGAATAATTTTGCACAATTAACATCAAGCTATTCTGTTAATCTCAAATGCAGTTATGTGACGTAAGCCACTCCTCTTAAAAAGTATTCGTAGTTTTACTTACTATACGAGCATGAGATAATTTTCAAAACTTTTTGTAAGACAGAATAGCCAGCTCAGAAAATTTAAGCACTCAAACAATAACAAAATTAAGAGCGATTATAAATTATTTCAGCAATCAGAGTGAACATTCATCAAATCACTCTAATCGCCGAAAAGTCTATACAGGCTAGATACAGCATTTTATTGTTCCTACACAAAAATGGTTTCACAGTGAGAGTTTAAACTTAAGTTCTGCTGAACCTGAACTGGAGTTTAAATTTGAAGTTCAACTCGTCCGGTTTCACAGTCTTATCTGAACTTCAGTTCATTAAACGTAGTTTAAGTAAATTGTTTTCTCTTTCTATCTGAATCAAAGAAAAAACAATCAAAGAAAGCTTGCTTTGTTTCAGTTGTGACCTGTGACAGGAAACAAAAAATTAAAAATGAAAATAAATTATATTTGCAAATGTTTGAAGGGGTTGTCGAATTGAGATTTAAACGGCAGAATAGTGTCGTTTAACTTAAACTACAGAATGAACTGTGAAACCAAATTTATTGTTGAACTGAAGTTTAAACCAAAAGTGGGGTTTAAACTTCCACTGTGAAACTGGGGGTTAGAATTAAAAAAAATGACGTTATTATTTAGAAATGTTCAGAAGCAAACGCTTAACCATTTTTTTAGATTTTTTTATATTAGTAATTGGAACTAAGAACAGAATGCCAAAAGCAAATGTGAATTTATACAAGAATAACAATTTTAAATCGTTAAAATCAGTTTTTAAATATAAACTTTTTAAGAAAAAAATTCTAGTGCGCCAATTTAAAGTTTTTATATAACTGTGCACATACAAATTTAATTTAAAAAAATAGTTAATGAACCAAAATTAATGATCAACAAAAAAAATTTTGATTTTTAACACGCGTTTTTTTTAACTTTTAAGAAGCTTCTGTATAACTTTCATTAAAATCCATTTTGCCCATTAGTGTGCCACAAATAAAAAAAATTGTAGGTACTTTTAGTAAAATCAAAATTTAATTCTAGTTAATTAAATTATAGATCAAAATTCTCTCTCGAAATTTTAGGTGTTATTTTCGAGAAAAATAAGATTTTTAAAAACAATTTTTTGAAATTTGTACGGTGGATATTCTAAGTTTGAGATAAAATTAAAAAAATGTTCCCCTATCTTTCGAATACAGAAATTGATAAAAATCCGTTAAATAGTTTTTGAGAAACTCAAAAAAGTGGTTGTTTCCATTTTTTTGTAATTTGTTTTTCAACCATTAGCTAGCTTAATAAAAGTTTTTTTTTGAAAAAAAAAATTGTATGGCAGGTACCTTGTATTTTTGGTTTTAAGAAAAAAGAAAAAAAACGTGTGGGTGAAAAATTTTAAAATTATTTCTACCAAGTTTAAAGCAAATCAGCCGAGCCGTTTAGGATGTAGTCGAACAAAGAGGCAGACAGTCCTACTTTTTTAGTCTTTCTTCCCTATCATCGTAATTATCATGTCTGATAAAATCGCGATATCAGTTTTTTTTTACGAATGCATAACTTGCTTTACAGTAACTAGCAAGGAAAAAATGTAACCAAAAATATCATTTCTCTGTAGTTAGTGCACAACATGTTAAAGGGTAACACAATTTCCCTGTTTTCGGTTTTTTTTTAGACCAAATCATGACAAAACAGTTTTCTATTTTTTCTCAAATTTTTAAGCTAAAAATGTTCTGTATGAACAACAGCTTTATACTTGCGACAGATAGGTACTATATGGCAAGTTATGGATTCGCAAAAAAATCGAACTCGAGATTTTGATCAAACTCGTTTCTTTTTGGAAAGCGGTTTTATAAAAATGGGACAATGCAAGACAATACATTTGTTGGCAGATTTTTTTAATTGTAGCTCGACCGTACTATTAGTACTGTGAAATGATCTTGAAAAATCTATACGTCTTGTCAGCAATAACAATAGGAATGAGTTGAATCTTTTTATAATATTAATAAATTAAACATTTGCTTTTCTGACTTTTACATTAGTGCTGATAACTTTTTCAATTTGTTTCAAATAATTTGTTTTTAATAATTTTTCGTTTAGTGAAAAAATAATTGATAAATTACTTAATACTAATAATTTTTTCTGTATACAATATTCCTCGTGGACAAGAACTTATGATTTTCTTAAAAAAAAAAAACAATATGTTAAAAACATTTGATTGCAAAATTGTGTCTCCTCTTTTTTGTTTAACTATTTCAATCAAAATTAGCAACAAAATACAATGTTTTGATATTTTCTATTAGTTTACGAACAAAAATTTACACTATATGTATGTTTGTGTTGGTATATTCTTTTTTTTTAATTTATTATATTCAAATAAAATTGTTATGCTTCTTATTTATTTTACAATACATGTTCAAGTTTATCACAGATTACAAATGCTTTACATAATAATTTTATATATAATTAATTCCATTAATTTTTGTTTCTTAAAATTTTAAATTACATTAATGATATTGTTTTTGTTTTTTTTTTTTTAATTTTTGTTTAATTCTCTTTATCTTAATGACTATATTAATAATGCCTAAAATTAATTAGCTTTTAAATTATTTAATTTTTTTCTTTAATTTTTATCAATATTTTTACAAACTACGCAGGTAGAGAAGAAAAGAAGAAGAATAAAATACTTATATAAGTAAATTTTTGTTGTTTTATAAATATTTAAAATGTTTTGTTTTCTGTTAATAAATGTGTGTGAATTAAACAAATTGCTTAAGCTGCTATTTTATATATATTTTTATATAGAAGGTAAGGGGAAACTAAAATAAATTTTATGCACGTTTTCTGATATTGCAATAAGTCTTCATCATTGTGTTAGTTGCACTTTGCCCATATAAAACGTGTGTGTTAATTTTTTTTTGTTTGTGGATTTGTTTTTTTTGTTTATGTGGTTGTTTTGCGGTTGTATAAAGCTCTTCGACAAAGAAAATTTAATAAAATTTAATTTTCATCTGACAGGATAATTTTTACTATCGTATACTAATGTCACTGGAATTGATTTAGCTAACATATCTGGAGGCTAGTTGTACCGGTAGTAGCTATGTTGCTGGTAATTGTAATCTGAAAAAGAAGAAGAATAACTTTATTAGTAAGGAAGATAGTGTGTAATATATCCTTGATTAGGACTAAACAAATTATTATATTTACTTAAAGTCCTTTTTAAAGCAATCGTCAAATGAAGTGCAAAGTTAAGAAAGACAAAAGGATGTTCTTCTTGAATAAAAGTTTCATTGTAAAGAATATTTTTGGGGATAATTGGGGTAGGTGAAGGTGTGTATGAATTAATTAATAAAAACTACAAATAAAGCTGGTTAATAGAAAAAAATATTCAAATATTCAATTAAGCATTGCGAGCTTTTCCTTTTCATTTCAATTTATAACTCCTATTTACGTAATTTGTATATAATTAAATTAAATAAAAAAACGAATGAATTTATCAGTCACGCTCAATAAAATTTGGACAAATGTGAAACTTAACACTCATCACTACAAACGAAATGGAACGTAACTAATGTATATTTATAACTGTGGTTAATGATATTGATGTACTCTGTGTATCATGTAAACGGAAATATAAAATATGAAAATGTTGGCAAATACTCAAAGAGTGTTACATCTAAAGCACCGACAGCAATAGTAGATAAATCAGCATTTTTCACACTACTCGTAGTTTCCATTGGGGCATATACGCCATGGAATAGGTTTTTATAACCAAATAAATTATCGATAGCTAGACAAAGCCATAGAATTCCTATTGGCATTAAGCATTACGTGCTAACTTGTTAATTTGGGTTAACAACTGCCTTTAGGTAGCTTCGCTAAGTAAGACACAAGGTAATTGCGTGTTTGCTTAAAATGAGTGTTGGTGTAAAAACGAGCGAAATGCTTTTGTAGTTTCCACATATTTGCATGTATATTGAGCTAACCAAACTTGATGAAAAAAATTCTCACTTGAAGTTATACATAAAATCCATAATTTTCTTAATATTTTAATGAAAAAAAAAGTAAGACAATTTTTGAAGAAACGAATACAAACTTGTTTTTGATAATGCTGGGAGACTATCGTATAAAAGACTTCTTTCTACAGACACAGAAAGATACATTTTTGAATTTAGAAAAACATCAAACTCGAGGAATGTGGCGAAGGTATTTTGTCTGGCTGAATTTCGACCTGCACCCCTAGAATAAATTTTTAGATGATAATTTTTTTTTCAACTCTTAAATTAAGAGTTTGTTATACAGAATTGTTTAGAAAAGTTTATTTTTCTCGTAAACATCTTAAATGTCATGGGAAATCCGTGAGTTTTTGAAGCTGTTACTAATACATATCTACCTTGTGGAGAAAAGAAATTGAATAAGATGCACGAGATTGCTCTTGTTTTGAATGAAGGGGCTATTCCACTGTAATTAGGCTGAGTTCTTAGTTGTAAAACTTGGATAGTTCTGCCAATATTGCGTTCATAATTGTATACTAGCATTATCCCTGCATGAGCACGGCAACACATGTATTCATAAAATAATTCGCATTATTTGAATATGTTGCTGAATTTGCAGACGTATAGCGTCAGTTTCAGGTATATTTCTCAGCTGTCCTTTGTTCAAAGTTCATTTACAACAAACAATTTGAAATTTTGTGTTATTATTTGTAGCAAACGTCTATGACTTACTGGAAATTTAGACTTACCACCCATTGCATCATCTTTCAAAATTTTGATAGCAAACATTTTGTCATCATATTTGTAATCGGATTTTAACAATATTGTTAAGCAAATGACTTTTCTTACAACCTTATAATATAGTTCCGCTGGCCACTAGTCATCCAAAAATGATTTTGGAAAATGTCATCCGGGAATTTCTTCATCGTTTGAAGGAAATTTATATTTTTTTGCAATATAGTTGGTCATCATTATAAAGATTTTCGTTTTCAAAAACATTTTTTCAGTTCCCTTATTTTTTTTATTTCTTTCAAATTTTGCCCCATATTTTTAAAAACCGCTGTCACCCTAAAAACTCTGAACTATAAATCTGAACTTATTTTTAACAGTACTTATGCTCCTTCTTACCAAGGAACGCTGATCAACTTTCAGCTTAAGAAATATCTCGAAGGAAGAAAGCTTGTTAATAACTGGTAGTACGGTTTTCGGTGAAAAAGGTCCACTGGTGATCTGAAGGTATATCTCACCGGAAAGTATGGAATTAATCTTTACATCGTTTTGATGGAAGTTATATTACTGAACATGATTTTTCAAAAGCATTTCATAGAGCCTGGCATCAAGCTATCATATCGAAAATGCGTGCCTAAGCTTTTCATGTTCATTCGAAGATTCACATCACTGTCTTTTAGATATGGAACCTCAACTGCATCGAATGATGAGCTCATTAAATTTTAAAAGCATTGTTCAATGAGAAATAAGAAAACGCGTAGTCCTTGAATTGGAATTCCATCGAGGAAACTGGACGAATTTCAGTCTTCGGTTTGTGTATTTTCAACCACCTTCTGTGAAATGAGCGCATATTTAAAAGATGTTTTTAAAAATTCCGAAAAGAGTTTGAATTTCCTTTGTCGATGCAAGAAATGTGATGACTGCACTAATGTAGTTGTAATTGTGTTCACAAATGTATAAAGAGTATGAAAAGTTTTGAATCATGAACTGCTGTGGCTATAAACAAATATGACAGTTTTGTTTGCTTATTCTGAAAATAAGTTTTGCCTATGCCAATATTAATGAAACGTGCATCCTTACAATTTTAATGTATGTGTTTGAATTACACACTTAAAACTTGTTATTGCCATCGCAATGAAAGCTTATTTTTGACACTTCAAAATTTTAAAATTATTGGTTGACTTTTATCCTATGACATTTTTGGCGGATTTAAATGTGACTCGATTTATTTGTTGTTATTCAAGTATCCGATAAAATATGAAGAATTGTATGCTTTATTGGCAGTTATTTTCCAATTCTAATACTTTGTCATTACATTTATTTTTTTAGAGCTTAAAAAGTTTTTTTCATATTAACCTAAGATCCCGCTATGATAAAGTAAGCGAAAAACACAATCATCATAATTCTTTTGATGTCCGAAGGTTGTACCTTTTCAAATGTAATTTTTTTAAATCTAGCTTTGACGCAGTCTGTGAAAATCTATAAATATGATAAATTTAAAGTTTTACTGGACATTCAATCTTCTCGGAATTTAATTTACTGAAAAAACAGCGATTTGAAGCTCGCATCATTTTTTATGGGTTGGGTTCGAAATTATTTGTGTGCCAAAATTCGGTTTCCAAAAAATATTCCAAAATTCTATTTTTTTTTTTAATTATCGAAACATTTTTTGTAATTTATAGAATTTTCAAATACGAGTACAGTTACTTATTCTAACACAGTATTCCAGAAGAATTTATTTTTTAAATTTACACTTTAATTTAATGATAACCTACTTAGGGCTCAATATGTGTAACCACACTCATTAGCTAATTCAAGTTTAACGTGCTTGAACAAATTATTGCAAATTTTTAAAATCCAATCAAGATGGTGAAAATTTGTGTGTCATCTTTATTGAATGCATTTATTTGAAATTTATTTTCTTGAAATTATTAACTTACTGTATTTAAAGGATTTTAGAATTTTTTTTTATTGAATCAAAATTGTTCAACAGATACATATAACCATTTTAGTCTTTATAGAATTTTAAAATAAAAGTTTGGAGAATTACATAATTTCGAAAAGCAGAGTTACGGATTTACAGATTTTGAAATACGGAATTTTGGATTTACATAATTTTGGTCCCACAGAATTTTGGAATTCAGAATGATAGAATAATAGAATTTTGGAATACAGAATAAATTATAGTCATACAGATTTTTTGATTGATTTATAGAATTTTGTTCATGCTCAGACAGAATTTTAGAATACAAAAACAACCCTTTATTTTTTTATACACATGCTCAGGCTAAAATAAGATGCACAAAATTTTCAAAAATAAAATGTAAATTGAAAAATTCAAAAGGCAATATAACAAAACTCATTTCTTTCAGAGTACATCAACCAACTTCAGTTTTTCTTTAACGGAAACGCATATTTTTCAATTTGAACATTTTAATTCGAATTTAAAATAATTCATTAAAGCTAACCGAATTTTTGAATTTAAATTTAAAAAAAAATTTAAAATTAGATAACCAGGGTTTCTACAAGAAGCAAGAGCTTAAAGTTAAAATCTTAAAATTTTGGACTTTAGATCACAAAATTGAAAAAAAAAACAAAATATATCAATTTGGCATCGTTAGCTAGATTTGTTTGAGGAATTTATTTAAAAAGAAATTACATTTTTTGTTCAATTAAAGTTATACGTTCTTAACTTCTTATAAAAAAATATTGATTTAAACAAAATTTAACTTTAGAATAATGTATATTTAAATAGTTTGGTCACTATTAAAATAAAAATTCTTTAAGCATTAAATTATTTTTCTTTCATAGAATTGCACATATACATATATTTAGAAAGAGAAGTCACCGCTCTGTGACCTAATTTCGCAAGCCAGAATAATTTTTCAAGTACACATACTATTATGAATAATTTTGTCTAACTGCTTATACGTGAACTAAATAAATTTGGTGGTGCAATAGCAAGAAAACCAGGATTTAGTGACTTACACCTCTTACACATTCACACCATTCCTACGTGTGACTACGAGGAATGGAGGAGACCAACAATTTCTGCTGATTCCGAAAGGCTAATGGGCAGCACTTTTTATGACAAGAGAAACTCTTAGAGGATTTGCCAATCGCTCGCAAGAGGCAGTACACCTCTAAGCAATTTCTTTGCAACGTTTGAGAATCGAACCCAAGATCCTCTGCATGACAAGGTACTACTGTTTACACGTATTTTTAAAAAAAATAGTGAATTTCACTCCTGCAAAGTCGCAAATATTTTCAGATCACATGTTTTTTTTTTTTTTGCCCAGATAAAGTCACTGTTCCAGAATTTTAAACTCGATTCAAAAAGTTTTAAATCAGAAATCATTAATTGGAATATTATTTAATAAAACAATATTGGTTAAAAGTAAATCTTGACTATAATGGGATAAAAACCTTGAGTCCAAAAACAGTTCTATAGCTTTGTAATAGTGTCAATTTTTCAAAATTTGGGTATGCAGGTATAATAAGGCTTTCTTTAAATCTAATTGGTAAAAAATGAGTTTTCATTTATGCGCAAAAATTAACAAATGATTTCAAGCTAGTCTCCATGTAATGTTTCAATAAAATTCTCAAATGTTTTTGGAGAGTAGAGCTTTTTTTAGTAGGTAGAAAGATTTTTGAAAATATCGATTGAATAAAAAAGTAAATTTGAATGGGAATGTTGTTTGTAAATTGTATTTTTTATATTTTCAGTTTATTTCACATGAAGCTCCTTCTAAGATTTATATGAGCACAAAGTTGATTTTCAATAACTAAGAATGGCACCTACAAAGTTAGTACGTGCAACCCAGTTTGATTTATCGCATTCGTATAAGGACTTGCACATTGTTTGAAACTATTTAAAATGCGAAAATTTTGTCTGCACAAAAATTCATTTAAAAAAAGTTTCACAACATCTTCCCAAATGCACCAAAAGTATTCGGTTGAAAATTCAAATACAAAAAAAAAACGTCTCTCAAATCACTCTTCGATTTCGTTCACGCATTGCAATGCGAATTGGTTAAATGAAATTAATTAATTAGCCACCTTGGTGGCGAGCACTGTTGATGATGTTGCACGATCGATCCACCGCATCGGGAGGTGCATTAAGATTCTGGACTCATTCAACCATAGCCAAGAGCTAAAGAACCCATTCATTCACTGAACTCCGAAAGCGGATGCGCAACATACCAATATTTTTGGCCACTGTAATGTGTGTATGTTGCAATGAGGGGAAAGTGGGGCTTTTAAAAGCAAACTGGTTGCAACTTACAGAGCCTGCCTACTGGTGGCTGCCGACATAGGAACAACTCAGGTGCGCAACATGCGGCTATAAAGGAATGAAATCCAATCTGGTCTTCATCCATCACTGTCGACAGATAACAACAGGTTGCACGTGTGTATCTTTACATATGTATACAATTTACATATAAGGTATAGATTTAGAATCCTCAAGATACACAATCACTGCGGACCAATGAAATCGCATTGGACGGTTAGCACGGACGATATGCAGATGACGTTTGACTTTGATTGCGTGCTCCACCACAGAGAGGGGCAGCAAAAAATCTGGCTGCAATACGTTGGCAAATTATTAATGTCTTGGCCATTCAAATACAAACGAGTCTTCGGACATTTTCAAACAGGTATTCCATCTCCTTTTGCACGAAGGTATACACTCAGCTTAATCTTGAAATACACACACATTTATTTGTAGATTTTCGAACGCCCCATTCATGAAAACACTGGGGACCCCTCTTTCAAAAAGAAAAAAAGAATCAAAATAAGAAATTTATTCGAGATGTCAAAATATTTGCACAAAAATGTAGGCGTTAGCGACATATCTATAGATTAAATCCCTCTTTGTCTGGGGTTCTCTTATAAATTGCCCGGTAAAGTATCTGATTGATGAGTTCCCATCTCACGGTGATAAGGTATATGCGAATCGAGTATGCGCGGCATTCTTTCGTGGTGAATCAAAAAGGCTTTTACGCAAAACTTAATCAATGAATCCAAAGAAAAAAGAAATACCGATTGAGAAGATGTCCTCAAAGATAACAGACATCCGGTCAAAATTGGATTTCACAGCCGCATTTGTTTTGTTGGGAATCTTATTTAACATTCAGACTTTCAATTTTAGGCTCTTCTGAGATAAGAGTTTATGTAATTTGCTTGGAGTAAAAACCAAAATCTCTAGTAACAAGGTAATATAGTTAAGAAATCTCGCATAGCCAAAATTTTGCATTTTAGTAATTTCGCTCTCAAGGGTAAAGATCTCGCAAGTGCGCAAAATTCTCTTCTCGAAAATATTCGTATATCTCATCTCATTACTAACTTGGCGCAGCTAAGAAAGTAATTTTTATTTAAAATCTCGCATTGGTATAAAATATTTATTGATTCGCGCACGCAGAACTTTGCGAGATATTAGAAATTATGCGAGATTTCGATATGGGAGATTGCAATGTTGTGAGATTAATAAAATCTAGATGACGCGAGATTTTGACAAGAGAGATTTTGAAATGCCGAAGGCCAAATTTTGGCAACCAAAACTTTCGAGATATAATTTTGCAAGACTTTATATTGCGAGATTTCTTATGTCATACTACGTAAGTATGTGAATGAATTTTTAACCTCACACTTATAAAAGATAAAATTATTGAAATCACACACGCCGTATTAGAATTTTCGAGATATTAGTTTATATCATTTAAATATTACGAGATTTCAATATTTTAATGTTGTGAGATTTGTATTTGTATAAGTGGAGGCTCCACTACTTCAAGAAGAATACTCTATGTTGCCGCCACCAAGCATAGAAGAGGTTGAGAAGGCTATAGGCAGAACAAAGCCCCGGGTGCCGATGGCGTACCAGCCGAATTATTCCATCACGGCGGGCCAGCCTTACGTCAAGCAATTCATGATATTATAGTACAGGCATGGGAGCAGGAAGAAATGCCAGAAGACTGGCGAAAAGGTTTAATATGCCCCATACATAAGAAGGGAGATGTCACAACGTGCAGCAATTATAGAGGTATCACGTTGTTGAGTACCGCCTATAAGATACTCTCCTCTATCCTACAAGACCGGATAAACCCATACGCTAAAACCGTCATCGGACAATATCAGTGTGGTTTCATTCCAGGCAAATCAACAACTGATCAGATCTTTACCCTTAGGCAGGCGATGGAAAAATGTCTAGAATTTAACATCCCAACATACCATCTGTTTATAGACTTTAAGGCCGCCTATGATAGCATAGCCAGGGTAAAACTTTATAAAGCCATGAGATAATTCGGCATCCCAAATAAATTGACACGACTATGTAGGTTGACCATGACCAACGTAACAAGCCAAGTAAAAATAGCCGGATTGCTATCCAGACCAATCAAAATCTTTAATGGACTCCGACAAGGGGACGGTCTGGCCTGCCTCCTCTTCAACCTGGCGTTGGAGAAAGCAATCCGTGACTCTGGCACGGCAACAAGAGGGACCATCGTCAACAGGTCCAGCCAGTTACTGTCTTACGCAGACGACATCAACATCATCGGAAGAACCGAACAAGCTGTACACGATTCCTTCATCCAGATCGAGCAGGCGGCACAAAATCTGTGGCTGCACATTAGTGAAGGTAAAACAAAGTACATGGTGGCGTCGAATGCGAGAGGAACAGTTGGTCAAACAATCAAGGTAGCGGAGCACGAATTTGAAGTGGTGCAATCCTTTAAATACCTTGGGTCAATAGTAGCAGCCGATAACAATATAGAAGAAGAAATATGCGGGCGACTTCTCAAATCCAACAGAGCCTAATATAGTCTGTCAAAACTCTTCAAATCCAGAAATCTCACCATAACTTCAAAACTGCTGCTGTACAGGACCATGGTCCTGCCAGTACTCACATATGGATCCGAGACTTGGGCGCTTAGCAAAAGGCACTCCGACCTCTTAGCTGCGTTCGAGAGAAAAGTCTTAAGAAGAATTGTTGGCCCCATATGTGAGTAAGGACAATTCCGGAGACGGTACAATCATGAACTGTACGCAATCTAAATTGAAGCAGATATCGTGACAAAAATTAAGCTCGGTAGACTCCGGTGGGCAGGGCACCTAGCTCGCATGAGCGAAGAGGAACCTGCTCGGAAAGTTCTTTGTGGTACATTCTATGGTAGACGACAGCGTGGTAGACCATGCTTGCGCTGGAGAAATGGCGTAGACCAGGACGCCCGAAGCCTTGGGGTGCACAACTGGATGGCATCGGCTAGAGACCGGGATAGGTGGAGAGACTTGTTGAAAGTGGCCAGGACCGGAACCCGGTTGTCGAGCCGATGATGATGATGATGATGATGAAACGAGATATCGATTAAAGAATATCTAAACGATATTTTGAAATGCCGAAGGCCAAATTTTTGTAACCAAAACTTTTGAGATATAATTTTGCTAGATTAGATATTGCGAGATTTTTAATGTTACACTACGTAGGTATGCGAATGAATTTATAATCTCACACTGAAATAAAATAATTATTGAAATCACGCACGCCGTATTGGAATTTTCGAGATATTAGTTTGCATGATTTAAATATTGCGAGATTTCAATATTTTAATGTTGCGAGATTTTGATTTACAAGAATGTGATGATATGCGAGATTTCGATTAAAGAATTTCAAAACGAAATTTCGAAATGCCATCATCACTTGGGTATCAAGCCCAATTTTTCGTATACAAAATTTTCGAGATATTATATTATAAGAATTTAAATTTGTGAGATTTTAATATGCGAAATTTTAATGTTGGGAGAGTTTAATGTAGGGAGAGTCTGATTGACGAAATTCTGATAATACAATATTTCGATAAGAGGGATTTCCAAAACAAAATTTTGAAATTCTGTCGCTCCAATTTTTTTAATCTAAAATTTTGTACGAAATTTGAAAAAATCATATTTTTACAGAAAAGAGAAAAACCATTGCTCTGATCTTTATTTTAATTTTTCCGTATCATGACCAAATGAATAGATTTTTCTGGGAGCTTTTGTAAGTCTTAAATTTTGCAGACCAGAATTTCAGTCATCCTTTTTTTTTGGTACCACAATGGTTTTTAGCTGTTTTGATTTAGCATTTTATTGTTCCTCAAAGGATTTTTTGTATACCCTCTATATACCAGAGACACAGTGTGAGCATTAAGAAAAAAGGGTGGGGGTAGAAATGAGGTGTCGGTGTACATTGGGTTTGAATTCTTGAACATTGCAATGACAGGGAAAGAGAGAGCGTGGTAAGACATTTCACATTCGCGTAGTACGGCTAAAGAACGAATCTCTGTACTTTACAGTACGACCGAAGTTGGGCTCAAGGGTAAACTTTAATTGCTACCTCCCAATCCGCTCTTCATTCTTAGTCGATTCATTTCAATTTCTTTTGGTCTGAGAAAAGGTGTGTAGTACAAAAATATTCAAAATTGTAGTTTTGAACTTTTATTGCTACATGTTCAACTTTCTGTACTTTGTGTCAAAAAATACTGAGGTGCCAAAACAGGCTTAGTACATGGAGTCATCAACGCTTTCTGACATTTTTGGTACTAAATACTTCAAATTTAGCGAAATTAATATGCGCCCCTTTAAAATATCATTTTGCATCCCATATAAACCAGCATTTGCGATTGCGACCCTGGAAAAATACCATCATCACTACCACCACGCAATGCAGGATGTCCTAAATTATCGATACCGCGCGGCAGTTCCTGTTAATTAATTGAGCCTCTCTCTCTCTCACTGAACGACAACAACAGAGGAGGACGCGGCTGTTTGGCTGTTCCCTGTGATTTACTTTGGGATACGAATCATCATCATCGAGAACGTAGCCGCTCATCGTCGACCCGACAACGACGTTCATAGATACTTATCGCTCCATTCAATCCTGCCAATGTCAGCTACTTTGTTCTGTGTTTGGCATTCATCGTCTAATCAGATCGGAACGATTTAATTTATTAGAAAGAGAGTAAACGAAAGACTTTGAGCCTTTTGCTATTTCCTACGTCATCCTCCTTATAAAGAGAAATTCTGGAGTCTTTTGGGAGTTGAGCCAAGAGTTTGGCAAATATTTGGTAATGAATTTAATGAGAATATGCATAGACAAAAAACCAGACTGCATCGTTGCCATTGCGAAGGGTTGCAAAATAATGCACCCCTTTTTCTAATGTGCACGGTTTTCGTCCCTTCGTCTGCTAACCTTGGAAAACTTTTTTTTTTCCGATTCGTTTAAGAAATTCCAGTGGCAACCCAGAATAATAGGGTTCCCCATGGTTAATCCTAATGGATTCTGATTGAGATTTAATTATTTCATTCAATTTTCTAGATGAGTTCGTCGTTGCGTTGTATTCAAACGACCGAGGAGGGTTGTTTTCCTTTAAGGGTCGCCCTTGAAGAAAAACAAAACTAACGGTGTTGGATTTAAGTGAAATAGACCCATCTCAAGTCAGAAGGTTAATGAAGTGAGTAATTCTGTGGATGAACTTAATTGAAAAGGATCTCTCTCGAAGAAGTGAAATTATATACAGAAAGAACGAAATTAAAGAGTAAGAAAGTAAGAAACAGAAAGGAGGACCGTTTAATTGAAGGAAAATAAGAAAAAGGATGATGGGGAGTTTCATGCAAATTAGAATCATCAACTCACCTTGAAGCGCGTCGAGAGTTCATTATTGCTGCGCGAAAGTTCTAGGAGGTAGAGCCCTGATGGTTACTGGGCGAGGATGACACTGCCTAAACCGGTGACACAAATCCTGTCGAGATTTGTTGACTGCACATGGAATGGAAAGGAAGTTGATTAGAACTGATTTAAAGGAATTGGCTAAGAACCAAAAATAACTGTATATATTATGTTGATTGTCACCTCTTGAAAAACGGCTTGAAAGCTGCTGCAACACTGTCCTGATGACTGTGGTGATGATTATGGGGACTGTCCATCATTTGTTGGGTGTAGTCCTTGCCGGGCGAATGGTCCTGCAGGCGGGTGAAACTACCAACGTAGCTGCTGTTGCTGCTGCTACTGTTGCTATTCGGCGAAGAGTCACCAATGTAGCTGGTGTTGCTGTTTGAAGAATTGTTGGTTGCACCAACACTAACACCAATGCCAACACCAACTGCTGAATTATTGTAGCAGGTACCTGTCGTAGGGGTTGTTGAACCTGTAAGAAGGCTCCCCGCCACGCTCGGCAGTTTCATATTCGGTGGAGTTTGGGGTGGCGTATCGGTTTGGACATCGGGAAACCCCATCTGGTTGGATTGCTGCTGTTGGTGGTGTTGTTGTGGGGACAGTTGCTGCTGCTGCTGCTGTTGGAGCTGGGTAGGATTTACGCTCGTATTCCCCGGAATAGCCGCTGTAGTAGGGGTGGTAGGCGTACTTTGAAGATGTGTATTTGTCATATTGTTCGTAGGATAGGCCCCCTGTTGGGCACCCGCCGTAGCCCCTAGAAACCCCCCGTACCCCCGAGTATAAGGCGAACTTCCGAAATTGTTCATCGGATTCATTTGATGGTGCTGTTGTTGCTGCTGCTGTTGCTGCTGCTGCTGCAACTGTGTGCCCTGCTGATGCTGCATCTGCTGCTGTGTCATACCAGCTGCCATATTGTTCATAGGAGCTTGCATATTTATCATTCGCGTACCGTTTCCACCACTCGGATTGGTACTGAGCTGCTGAGCATGCTCCGCTTGTTGCTGGGTGGTGGTGTTGTGCAAATGGTGGTGTTGAGATTGATTCTGTTGTTGCTGCTGATAGTTTTCCATCCAGGCCTGCTGCATTTGATGCTGCTGCTGCTGATGGTGTTGCTGCTGCTGCTGGTGATGCTGCTGCTGATGTTGTTGCTGCTGCTGTTGCTGTTGCAGTTGCTGGTGATGGTGTAGCTGGTGTCCTAGAAACGCCGAAGGTGGTGGTGTTTTGCAAGCGGCTGTGTCTGCCAGACTCCAAATTTTGGGCTTGGTTGCTGGAATCGGGACCCCACAGTCGCTGCTTATCTGGTTTTTTGGACCACTCATTTCGTCTTTGATGCCGGGGTAGCCACCTAACATGGCATGGTGATGCTGATACGCCGGATGGTGATGGTGGTGGGCATTCATATGATGACCCACATGCCCTCCGACTATTCCCAGGTTTTCTGGCTTCCTATCGTCATCGGTTAAGTCGTCATCATCGTCGTCCTTTTCATGCTCAGACTTCACATGGTGCATTGAATCTAAAAGAGAACCAAGTCTAAGTGTCTATGTATGTTGTTCGTGTTTAGATCAGTGTTCATTCAACCAGCAACCCCCAAAACTCTACAAAAATTTTTTCCCAACCCCCCTACTTCCCTTTTCTTCCACCCAAACAGCAGGTAGGCCTATAGGTGTTGAATACAAAATTTACAATGGAATTCTAAATCCCAAACCTTTGTTCAGATTTCCTCTTTTGGTTGAAAGGAAAATTCCAACGTCGTGTACACGCACCAGATACGTTGGTCAGATACCTAATGACAGCTTGACAAATTTCCCCACAGACACTCTATAGGGGAATTCTTGGCAAGAGTTGACTTGGTGAGGGGCTGTAAAATATTCTAAAAACTAGCACACACCACCGAGTTGTGTAGACACTCATGCAAATCCCCAGAATAATGAAAAATCTACGTGAGAAAATAGGAAGTATACCTTTTTGTATTCCTGAAATATGAGGAAGGGTGAAAATCTTATTAAAATTTCCATAACAATGCGGGAGGAAGCATCGAGTGGTAAGGTACGCAGTCATAGGAATATTGTGTGCTATAGAGCCAAGGGCTTCTATTTGACATAGCTTTCCTTCCGGCAAACGCGGCACATCGTATGACTCAATTTTTGGGGTTGTTGTTCTTAAAGGGGATGATATAACTTTTCAAAGCCCAACACACAATGTTCAAATATGTGGCTTTATTTACAATTCAAAGGCACGAGACTGTGAAACGATCGCACATAATCAAAAGTCATAATAGAGCAATCGTCATCATATCCCATGCAAACAAATAAATGGTTGAAAAGTTGAAAAGAAAAACATATAGGGGTTGAATGAAGCTGGAGTTGATGATGATGATGATGACGATATGATACTTGGTACAATATATATCGAGGTTGTTAAGTTGGAATATACGTAATTTATAATAGCAGTATGGATTTTTGAGAGTATTGGGTTATTCGCAGCATTTATCATCTCAAATATGAGTGGATTGTCATACATGAAAAGGGGTATGGGATATATGAAAAGATTGCTGGAAAGATGGGTAATTAATTTACTAATTCCTGTGGTGACACTTGCAAGATGGAAATGAGATAGTTGGGTAACTAAAATTAAGCTAAGTTTTAGAAGGGTGCTGAAGAGCTTAAAGTAAGTTCAGTTCAACAACGTTTAGATCTGCTTTATTTACTATGAAGGTATTTTGGAAGAACATCCCATTTTGTATTTTTGGAGCAAAACTGCTGTAAAAGTTCACAAATGCTATATAAAAATACAACCGAGTTAAAGCAGGTTCTGATATGGATTATCTTCCAGAGCAGCTCTGATATCTTTCACAAACGCTTTGTGGCCTATACTCTTGCTAGAGCTTTAGAAGAATGTATGCTTCACATGTTACAGACATACCAGAAGGTTAAATCAAATTCTTCCATCTTTGAAGGACACGTGTTAACACTACACTGAAACAGTGAACATTTCTTCAGTTTCCTCGATGCAAATTTCACTCATGATTAGTGAACCAATTGATTCTAGATAGTTTTTTAGTTTACCCACAAGAATAAGAGCTTAATAAGATTATCATACGTTGCCCTTCAAGTTCCACAATCGAAAAACAGGGATGTGATAAAGAAGTGACTTTAAAAGGCCCATGATACTCTTAGAGAACAAAAGCGGGAGTATTATGAAAAGTGCTGGAGACAGAACGGAACCCTGGGGCACTCCAACGTTATTTGATAAATATCGGATTTAAAAGCATCCAATACGACTTAGGAGCCCGATAGGTAATTTTTAATCCAACAAAGAAAAGATTCATCAATCTGGTTGGTATTGATATGAGGTTTTGATTAGAGAGCTTCACAAATCGCTTTCGGAGTATCAAGTGCAATAACTGTAAAATTAAAAACATTTAGCGAGAGCTTAAAGCCTTTTCGTAGTGATTTACACTCTCCACCTTTCATATGAGCTTTCTGCCGAGAGCCATCTAATTATGGGAAAAGATAAACCTTGGAAGATTTTTCACTTCCTCGCAAGGAAAACACCAAGGTCGATCTCATAACTCCAGTGTTGTAGTCCAACTCACTAACCATCACACCAAGTGGTACTACAGTGATTTTGCATTTCAGAGAACATTTTAGAGATTGGTTCCTTTTTTTGGTGAAATATGTCATCAGTTACTAAAAAACCAATTGGCTTTCGACCTTCGAGATATTTCTCAAGTTGATAATTGATCAGTGTTTCCATAACTTTGGCTATAAGTGAGGAACTTCAGATCGATTGGTCGTAAATTTGAAGCACACTTGAATTTTTTGGAGATGAACTGGACAAATGTTGTCGTGGTGGGGAGGCTTAAGTCAATCCAGCTGGGGATTTAGGCAACTAAGAAAACCCAAATGTGACCAGAGAGAGATTGCTATGATGTATTGGCCTAGCAATCTATGGAATCGATTTTATGATGGTAAAGTAAGATTGCTTAGGACTAATTTGCTGTAACGCGAGTTAAGACCAATCGAAAAATTAAGGATACTAGTTATAGCTCAAGCTGTATCCATACAAAAATTAAGTGCTATATCCTATCTCATGTAATCTGAGCAACGGATCCCTGGTACTATTTATTTAAAAATCGAGTGATAAGGGGAAATCACTGCCAAGATATAAACAAAAGCAATTCAGATGTTTTCTCTTTTGCTCATTGTCTTGTTTAAAGCAATCTGGATAGTTGATGGTCCTTCCCAATGCTAAAACATTAAAAAAGATTGCTTAGGACTATCGTTCTTAGTTGGTTGTAGGATGAAAAAGACTAATCGAGAATATTGGTGCAGATTGTGGTTGGCATCGGTCAGCTATGGTCTAAATCACGGAATTTCTGCTCCATAAAACTTACTTGGAACAAGAAAATAACCCGAATTGGGTACCTCGGGAATAATGAGATTGAAGAAATTGCCCCGCTAATTAGAGCCCGCAGGGTGTAAAAACATTGGTTTTATTAGTAATTGTGTAGGCTCTCTGTAAAGAGAGCACGAGGTGGCTGTGGTTATACCAACCAAGTCACACGGTTGGCTATTGTTACCAGCAATAGTTAGATGGAAAAACACGCACCAAGGGTGGTACTGCCTACACAGTGCAAATTTGGAACAGTATGGAGGCTGGCTTGAATTCTGAGGCAGACCGTACAAGATATTGATTGTTAGCAATGTCGAGTTGGTTTGTTGGGGAATCAAGATTTGGTCCCTGCTGGAAAGGAGTTGGAACCTTTCTTCCAAGATAAAATGCAACTGGAACTATGTCCTGGGGGCTTTGTTCAATAGCTGTTCATTGAAGCCGATAGTGCTTGGTAGGGCAAGTAGTGAGATTAAGTCTTAGTTGACAGGTGCTCACTATAAAACCTATCTTTCAGTTCCCATCCATTCTGAAAGAGGCCATTACAATTTGGCAAATGGAAGAGCTTACACATGGCCTTGTCCGCTTTGAGGAACACTTCTCCAGAAGAATGTGTATCAGAAAATCCCTGAGTAACACATTTGTGGTCCTTTTGTTCAGAAGCATAGAAATTTTAGCAAATTTGTGATGCGACAATCTTTGTTAAACTTTTTGTGAGAACGATAAGAAAGAAAGAAATTTTGCTCAAATTGTTCTTAGTCAAATATAATTTTGGACAAAATTTCACTAATTTTTCTTTTCTGATATCTTAAAGTTAAGTCTGGAAGGAGAGGATATACCTCCAACCTACCTTACTACAACTACCTACATACTTTCAAAAACAGTACAAAACAAAAATTCAGTATTAATTTCCATGAGAACTTTCCATCAATTTGCCTGTCAAAAATTTCAGCTTCTTCCTGCCGAACGGGCCACTAAGGCTGTCATAAATATTTTATAACATCAATTACGAAGCACTTAAATGGGGAACTCTCTGTGATATTTCTTCATTGTATTTAATGCCAAGACCGCTCATTCATTGTTTCTCCGCAACCATTTCTATACATCCATCCATCCATCCGTCTATTCATTCATCCATTACCAAGTCAGCATATAAGGGAAGCAAGCAGCATGATGGGGTGCAGGCTATAATAAGTCCCATTCCACCTGCCTCCTCCAACTCGAATACATCGATATTATAAAAAGCCGTGTGGATTAGTTAAAAGGTTCGTGTGCTGAAATAAAATAACTTCTTACCCTCACAGTCAGAGGACTCATCATAAGGATAACGACAAAGTGAGAATGCCACTTGTATCGACTTAGATTTAAAGATTTGGTGTTTATATTTTTGGGTGACTGCATTAAAAATACATTGTGCGTTCATCTTGTTTGGAAAAATTATACACAGGGTGACATTTTGGAGAATTGCATTTAGAGGCAGTTCTTTTTTGATCTACAAGAGCGAAGTTGTCAAAAATATATCTTGAAGTTAAAATTGCTGAACCGATTTAATGAAAGTTAGCTGGTGGAAGAAATGAGGACTGAACTTGCTGGTATTGATCAAGATTGGATCGTTTACCTTGAGAAGTTATATTGAGTGTTCGAAACGAATTGGAATATTGCCAAGAAGTCATGATAGATACTGGATTTTACACGACCGCCACAGCTTAAGTGTCATACAAAGCGAAACGGCATGGAAGGACTATAGCTGTGAGATCTACGAATTGACGAAAATAAAGAAACACCAACTTCTTAGCAAGAAAAATAGATGGATGCGTTCGAAGAAATAGATACAGATTCCGATTCGAAGCATGGAAGGAATTTCAACGGAACATTGCCGCAATTAATACTGAGGAAATGGAAACATCACATGTGTTGACCTTTTAGCACTGTTGTCGAATCGCTTTCCACTATCTAGCAGACTGTACTATTACACCTATATAGACGTTGTAGACCAACAATTTCGTCCAACCTTACTGAGAAAAGTGAAGATTTATCTTAACTTAAGTTCACAAAATCTGCTGAAATAGCTAAGATGTCAAAATTCGAGATAAATTGGATAGGAGTATGCACCAACTTAGCTACAAAATTTGGTGGAAGAAATGCATCCACAATACCTTAGCATTGCGTGTCCGATCCTCAATAGAGGAGATACCCTTAATTTCGCCATCTAGAAAAGCGTCAGTCCTCTTAACATTGTCTACAAGATCTTTTCTGCTGTATTACCTATATGAATGACTAAAGGCGTTAGTCAACGACCTGAATGTCCATATCAGTGAGGCGTTAGGCCAGGAAAAGTACACCATAAATAAATAAAAATAAATTTGGTGGTGCAACAGCTCGGAGTGAACCAGAACCGAGTGACTTACAACTCTCGCCCATTCCTGTGTGCTTGTTACCAGGAACGGAGGGGACCTACAATTTCCTGCCGATTCCGAACGGCTAATGAGCAGCACTTTCCATGACAAGATATACTCTTGGAGGATTTGTCAATTCCTCGCAAGAGGCAGTACATCCCTGAAAAAAACTTTCTTGCAGCGGCTGAGAATCGAACTCGAGACCTTCTGCATGACAGTCCAACGCACTAACCATTATGCCAAGGGGTACTACAAAAGTACACCATCATAAATCTTCGAAAACCCTAAGAACCGAAAATTTTGAAACGAAAAAGTTAGCAATACTTGGTTTTGGCAGCCCCGGAAAACTCGTCAGGTTTCCTTAAGGATTTTTGACGATTGGGAACGCACACGTCTTCTACTAGATCAGCTAATACCTTACCAATACCTCTGGCGTAAAAAAAGGTTTAAAAATCCGCTGTTACGCGATAGCTGAAGGCCGAGGGCATATATGGATATTGTTAAAGTTGGATGAGAAACCTTTAAGTTGATTTTAAGGAAAACAACGATCTGTAAGACGACTAATGTAACTGGGTCATGTAATGCTCCAGCTCGGAAAATCTTAGAGTCCAAACCCGAGAGACTACGGAGTAGAAGAAAAAAGGAAGAAGAAGAGGATCTCAACCTAGTGAAACTGGATACAGTACCTAGGGATCTGAGGCTTCTGCAAGAAGCTTGTTTGGTTGAGAATTCGGTCTGCAATAGGGCCACCCTAAGTTCCTATATTTCCGATATCAATTCACATGATTTTGCAGTGAAAATTGGAACGGAACAAATTCCTTACCAAAAGAAACAAAACAAAACAAGAATATGGAACACCCTTTATACAGAAAGAAGACCCCCAAAATGCAAGAGTTACCCTTCATCGTCGTCGAATAAAACAGCCCTCTAACAGGCGTTGAAGCGTGCAACCCTCTCTTGAGCGTCAAAGTCAACTACTATCGTCACTTGAACGGGCCGCATATGCTTCTCCCTGATGGCTATACCCCCTTGGGTGGTATTACGGAAAGGAGTGCCACTGAAAATAAGGAACAGGCATCAGTATCAATATCAGCATCAGCATCAGCATCCTCGGCACGATAATAGATGACAATGAAGCTCTTTATTATTTTATATGCGAGTCAGAGAGCTGGATGTGGGAGGGTTAGTTGGTGTTGATGCCAATGCCAACAATGCGACAGGAATAGAATTCGAATTGTTTTTGTAAATAGGTAATGAATTTTTCTCCCTCGAATAAGGGGCCAAGCAGCAAAATGAAGATGCGCTATGATACGGTCTAAATTTCGGTGATAGATTAACCCCTCAATTGAGGTTGAACTTAATTTGGCGCAACAGCAAAAGGGGTTAATTTTGAATCTGCAGAAAACCCAGAGAGAATCCGTGTGACTTTGGGATGACTATTAATTAAGGCACAAGGGTAGCTTTAGCTGATAGTTGTTGTTGTTGTTGTTTATGTTGTTTTTGTTGGCAAACAGAGACTAACTTTCATGCCCATAGTTAACGTTAACGCACTTTAAAGTGATATTCAGTTAAAGTGATATTTAAAATAAGGCCACTGATAATAAAGCAGCAGTAATGCGCGACGACAAAAGGGGTTGAAGAAGGCTTTTTGTTCGGCTCATTGAGATTGGGGGTATGGTTTGTTTTTTAGGCAGTGACGGCGCGGCAGCGGTTTTTCATTCATTCCGTGGTCTTTAGAGTTCAGCGTGGGTCTATTCGTCGTCCTTGTGTCGTTGTCGTCCTTATACGAGTACTACTGCTGCTTCTGGCTGCTTTGGTAATGTGTTTCTATTATTATGTCAGCTCGGTATACGTGGGTATTATGCAAAGTGTTTTATGGTGGCTCGAGGGTTAATAAGATATAGTACATGGATTGCTCTTTTGTCTGTGCAATGCGCGGTGGCGGACTATCAGGGAAAGGACGAGGTAGGCAGTAGCTATTGAATTCAACTCTTGGCCACCATTTAACCCCTCTGTTGCCGCCTCATTGCGCCAACCGGCTCTTTAAGAGCAGTTAATTGAAACTGAAAGGATGAATAATAGGGGGTTGAAATAGGAGCATCATAAATTAAACGCAAAAAGCCCGGTCGCAGGACGTTGGGTGGTGTAAAAAGATGACGGTGCTGTGCTGTGCTGGTGATGAGGGGACTGATAGTGGTGGTGGTGATAGTGATGGATACCGAAAGGTGTTCTAGAGATACCTATACTCTCTATGCTCTTACCTTTGTGGTCACGATTTTTATCAGCATCAATGTCGTCCTTGTCCTTTTCGTCATCAGACACCATAGCGTCATCATCGTCGTCGGTTTTATTTTTTGGCTCCCAAGTCATTTTGTTCTCCTTTTTCAGTCGCCGGCGGGCATTTGCAAACCACGTCGATACTTGCGTTAAGGTCATTTTTGTAATTATCGCTAACATGATCTTTTCACCCTTAGTCGGGTATGGATTCTTTTTGTGCTCGTTCAGCCAGGCCTTGAGGGTAGCCGTCGACTCGCGCGTTGCATTCTTCCGTCGTGCCGCTAAATCATAACCGGCGCCATAACTGCAAGTAGAAAAAAAGAAGAAAATTAAGCATTCTCAGATAGAAGCTGTAGTGAAATAGTGACAGAGGCAGGGCAAGGGGGATTTACAAATAGACCGAAGATCAACTCATTGAAGATCGATCGTTTATACGTATATATGGGTGCGATACTCGCGATACATTTTATATGGTGTGACGCAGGGTGGACATATTTCATAACTTTATTTAATGACCAATATGGGGTCCCTCTTTCGTTTTTGAACATCATAACTCACGGCGGGAGTCCTGGCTTGATGCATTCCCCTTTTGGCTGGACATTATTTATCTCGTGAATAATCTTATACCACTCGGTGTTGCATGGCTTCTTGCGCAGTCTCATGCAGCATTATGTTTTGTATAGCGTGTTCATTCAATTTAGCATCTATCACATGGGCCAGCAAGTAAAAGAATTTGCTGAAGGACGACGGGTATTTTTTGTTCTATGGTTAAGTGTGCTGTGCTGTGCAGGCAAGCGAACGACAAGATTGAAATTCTTTGAATGAAAAAAAGAGTTAAAACGGCAGGGGGGTTGCGTACATGCACATAAAAATTGTGCTGGTTCGCACGACTTACAATGCCAGAGTTCAATAGGATGCAGCTACCACATGACTTGGAGGACATTGTGATTTTCTATATGAGCATATAGTATGTGATGAATGTTGTCAGATCAAACCAAATCGGTTGTTTTCTATGATCAGGAATATCAATAATTAGAATTGCTCAAATTTGCTGTAGAACGAGTAGTATGGAAACTCTTAGTGTAGCTATACTTTTTTTTGAAGTTTCGTACGAAGGGAATTCTAATGTTCTTCAACGAATAATTAAGTAGTGTTCTTTTCAAGATTAAAAGAATAGTTTGGTTAGCCTAGGGTGATTGCACTAAGTAATTTATAATTTAAAGGAGTCCGAAAACCACAAAGCAGATTCTCGTTCAGAGTGAACCGAGGTCTAATATTGTCCAGATAGAATTTACTTAATATATTCCTATAGAAAGTTTCGAGGTGGTAAAGGTTTTAGGCTACTTCAGTTATGGCATCAGATCTGACAATGACAGAAATGAATCTATGAGGTGGAAGAAATCCTTATTCAGTAAAACCAAGGAGACGCTGTACAAGAGAGTGATAATACCAGTCCTGCTTCACAGCGCTGAAACGTGGTTAGAGTTGGTTGAATACCTTCTTTTTAAGTGAAAAACACTTCGTGAGATAGATGGTGCGATACGCTTTACATTGAAGGATTCTGGAAGACAAGATTCAACGAAGATTTGTACGAGTTGTACAAGGACATCTTACTATAGGCAATAGAGTTAGAATCTGCTCAAATGGCTTGACCAGGTAGAGCTAATGAACACGACTGCACATGCATGCTTCGACTCGTTGATTAATTGAGTCCAACTAGGAGTAACAACGCCTAAGATGGCGAACACAAAGAAAAGAGAAATGAACCTTAACCAAGATAGAGTCTGCAACTAGAGGCAGTTCGCTAAAGACCGAACTAGCTCGAGAAGCTTGATGCTTGGAACTATAGGTCAACCCAAACCAGAAGTGTCTAAGTAATGACATTCATACTCGTAGATAGCATTTTAAAATATTCGATTTGTATCGAAGTTGTTAAAGACAGTCCAGCAAAATTCTAATGAAGCAGGATTTTTATGTAGAACTTTCTTTTAACGTATTGTGCATATTTTAAAATTTATCCAAAATTAGATTAATTTTTACCTGCGACTTATAGGGCAAGTTATGCATTCGTAAAAAAAATCGAACTCGAGATTTTGATCAAAGTTGACATTACGATGATAGCGAAGACTAAAAAAGTGGGTCTCTGTCTTTCGGTTCGACTACAGCCTAAACGGCTCGGCCGATTTTCTTTAAACTTGGTAGATATCATTTTTAGTTTTTTCTAAAAATAACGGTACCTGCCATATTTTTGTTCTCAAAACTGTTCGACAGAATTAAAAAATAAAAAAAAATTTTTGTTTAGTTAAAGCTCGGTAATGGTTGAAAAAACCCCCATGGAACCATTTTTTGTGTTTTTGATTTTCTCAAAAACGGTATTACCGATTTTGATATAATATAAATAGAATAATTGTGTATTCAAATTTTCAAAAAAATATTTTTGGTTTTTAAAAAAAACTTCAAATTTTTCTTTTTAAAACTCAATATTTCGAAAAACCCATGGTAGATTTTTTTTTTAAACTTGATAAATAAAAGTTTTTATATAATCTACAAGATGTGAAGAAAAAAAATTAAAAAAAAATGGTTTTCAAAAACGTATTTTACTCGAAAACGGCACCTAGAATTTTGATAAAAATTTTTTCTTTCAGTTAATTTTTATGGTCTTTGGTTTCGAATTTTGAATTTCTCATTATCCACATAACGGATCTTAATGATTTTTTTTTATAGAGAAGCTTCTAAAATGTCTAAAACACATTGCATTTCAAAACTTTAAAATAAATATTTTTTGAATTTTTGAAAAAAAAAAAAAAAAAATTAAAATTTGGAGCAAGTTCGTGCGACCCAGTCGTGCATTTTATTTTTTTTTTCGATTTTGTGGGACTGAAGAAGGCTCAAGGCTAATGAAATACCAGTACAAAAAGATTCCTAAATGTATTTTCAGAAGATCAATAGATTTTGAGAAATAGACTAAAAACAAAAAACTAATTTGTATGGTTATGTTTGCTCGTGTGTTCGAAAAGAGTGGTATATTCTTATTTGTGTAGAGTTTAACAAGCTCAAGTTTTCGGCTTCGGTAACACTAATTGTTTTCGAGGTGAGTAATCACCAACGGAAAAGCAGTGAGTGATTCAAACTTAGGCAAGTTTTTTGGATATGCTTAAGACTTGGAAACAAAACTCTACACTAAAATTTATTTTTGATAGAATTTTGTCACAGTCATAGTGTAATTTTACAGGGTAACAATGGCAGAATAAGTTGGGACAACAGAATTTGGTGATGAAAGCAGCAATGGTGTTGTGATGCTTTTTCTTCGTGGCTGAGGTAAACTCGTCGGTGTCTAGAGTTCTTCCCAAAGAACCAACAAACTTGGGTTTGGAGGGTCTAAGCTCCGAATGAAATAAGGTATTTTGATACTACTAAACTCTTAATCAATTAATTTCGTGGTTTTGTATTTCTAACAAGATATTGCTCATAATTTTGATTTTCAATATTACTTCTATACCTACTTAAAATAAATAACACATTATTTCATATAATACAACGTTCAAAACACTAAATAACTAACACAGTATTTCATATAAAGTGTCCCCAGCACGCAACCTGGGGAATAAAACGGTCGGAAACTCTTTGCAGAAAACCTTGTCAAGCGCTATCCTTGAAGAGGAACACGAAGGAAAGTTACGGTCGGGAACGTTATCGGAAGCCCTGTGTCCCTAGCACGCAATCTAGAGAAATAAACGGGTGGAACTCTAAAGAGGGAAGCTGTCCAGTGAGCTGCCTTGAAGAGGAATCCAAAGGAAATAAACGGTCGGGAATTCTTATAGAAAACCCTTGTCCCTAGCACTCAATCTAGGGAAATAAACGGGTGGAACCAGCCAGATTTGTTTGGTCGCTAAACAAGTGGTATCTACTGTTAAGCCATCCATTGTTGGTTCCAGAGCAATTCGCTTCAGCATAAGTTTACTTGTAGCTATAGGCATACCTATATTTACCCTATCGGGCAAGATAAGCATTTCCGTTCCAATTCTGGCAAGTTCGTTGGCTTTGCGACTCCCCGGAGTGTCCCTGTGAGCCGGCACCCAGAATAGGTGAATATTAAACTGTTTGGCCATCTCCGTCAGAGACGATCGACAGTCTTTGGCTGTTATGGAGTTTAAATAAGAGACTGATGCGAGGGATTTCAAAGAAGCCTGACTGTCTGAGAAGATGCGGATATCCGTGCTAGAAATCACGTTTTCTTTAAGTCAAGACAGTACTTCCTTTATCGCCAGAATTCCACTTGGAATACACTGCAATGGTTTGGTAGGCGGAAGGAGAGACTAAGGTTTAGTCCACCTGAGTACACTCCACCACCCACTCCGTTTTCAGTTTGCGATCCATCTGTATACAAATTTACTGATTTATTTTCTTTCAAAGCCCCTTCCTCTCAAGCTGACCTTGAGGCAGGGTTTTATCGAAAACCAACAAGGGAGTGATGTAGTCGTAGTGACTTGGGAAAGTTCCGAATAAATTCAGAATGGTGGTGTGGCCAATAGAGTCCATTGAGAGATGGCTTTGAGACGTACGGTTGTGCTCGCGGCCATTTGTTTGCTGTAAATATCTAGGGGCGTGAGGTTGAGAAGTATGTCTAGTGCAGTCTAGTGCAGGTCGTTTTGTCGTTTTCCCAACCTCCACTTATTAAATATGCGGCTAAGAGTCAGTGTGAATTGAAACAAATAAACGACAAAACTGGTTGCGAATCAAAGTGAGTATTTAACACATTATGGCGTATGACTTCAGGTACACACTGGATGTGTAATGTGATTATTTATTACGGTAGGATGTAGGTATCTTACCGTTTTGCTCGTTAATAAGATAAGGGGTCGTTGGTGTCGTAGCGTTTTGCTCGGTAATGTGATTAGGATATGTAGTTATTAATCGGTCGATTAAATTAAATCCGAGTTGACTCAGAAGCAGTTCTTAAGATGGGTAGTCATTTTAGATACTATAAAAATTGGCCTTTTTCTTTTAGGGCTACTAAGCAAATCATTTTTTTATTACTACAAAATTCGATTTCACTAGGTTCCATAGCGTTGCACTTTGATTTCCATAGGTTTTTGCACCTTTCTGTCAGAAATATCCGTTTCCGGAATCTACATTGGCTGAACAAATTATATTTATATGATTTAACTTGAGCTTAACTATACTCTGTTCAACAAAAATATGCAGTGTGGGCAAGATAGGACGTTTGCTTCGCATTCTGGCTACAGTGAATTGCATAAATCACTAAAGCTCTCACAGGGTTATCGTAGTGTTAATTTTAAATGGACCCTTTTTTTAAAGCTCTAAATCAAAAGCACCTCAAAAAAACTGAACAAGTTACGAAGTGAACAAGGGTAACTCTGAACGCACATCAATATTTAATGGGGGTTGAAATTGAATAGCACCAACAGCCATAGGCCAAAGCAATTCAGTGCACACTCAGTCAATAGGACGTCGGGCCTGCGTCAGATGCAATCGAAAATTTATGGGCGCACAAACACTTTTTTATGAAGGAGTTCTTTCAATTTAGTATGGTGCAAAAATATAGCACGCTACTGATTTTTAAAAAGCTCTCCCATAAGACGTGTACTGCATATTTTTGTTGGATGAAGTATAGGACGATCGATTTGGCACAGGGTGACCAGATAAGAACGATAAGAACAGAAATTTAAATAAACAAACAGCGGTGTGAGATATAAAATTGATTCTGGGCTTATTTTTAAGCTACTCGTACATGGAATAGGTGTATGGTTTATGGAACAGCACGTCATTCAAATGGTGGCCTCGGCTTCGCTGGTAGTGCTTGAAGAAGTCGGTATGTTCAATTTATACGAGTCGTGTCATTATTCCGCCAATAGTGTTGGCCTCATTCAAAATAAATGGCTTACGAGTGTAGACTACGAACTTGAAGTAACCCCAGAGAAAATAATCGAGGAGTGCCAAGTGGCATGATCAAGGCGGCCAATTGATGAATGCTCGCCGTGAGTCCTCAAATTTTTCTTTCGCAACTTAGAGGGCTTAGTCACTCTTATGACATGTAGCGCTGTCTTGTTTTGTTTGAACCACAGCTCGGATATATCGATGTTGTCGACCACTAACCAAAGAAAGTCGGTTAACATTTGGAAGAAATAAGTTCCGATGATGTCTCCATGCCATTACCTTCACCAAAGAGTGAAATTATTTTGATATATTGATGCTTGGTCGAACACTTGTGAATTGTATTCGCTATAAAAACGGCAATTTTGTTTGTTTAACATACTTAGCCGCTGAACCTAAAATGGGCCTCGTCAGAGTAGATGATTCTTTGTCAAAATCCTGATCTCAGGTCAAAATGTCCAGGGTCAACTAACAAACTTAAGGCGGCTTTTTCTATGGTCATCTGGATGAAATGCCAGATCTTATCGAAAATTTTGACAGCTGGATTTCATTGGTAACTTTGACTATCATTCTGATCATTTTTATCCTCCCCAATGGGTTTTACCTTGTCGTGGTGAGGAGGCTTAGTCTATTTCTCCGGCTATACAGCCTAGCTGGGGATTTAGACAACTAAGAAAACCCTTAGGATTATCGTTCCTAGTTCGCTGTAAGGTGAACAAAGTATAGGACTATCGTTCCTAGTTTGCTGTAAGGCGAATAAAGATAAATAAAGTGATTAGGGAAAGTCGATGTTTTGGTTTCAGCAATTCGGTTAATCGATGGTCTTACCCAGTGCCAAAATATTACAAAATAAGATTGCTTAGGACTGTCGTTCCTAGTTCGTTGAAGGACGAAAAAGACTAATCGTAAATATTGGTGCATATTGTGGTTGGTTGGCTTCGGTCAGCTATGGTCTGCACCACGGAGTTTCTACTACATAACTTTGCTTAATTGTTTAAGCGCATGTTATATTATTGGAGATATTTTTAAAATAACTTTATAATATTGATTAAATTTAAATTATATAGAAAAATAACCCAAATTGGGTACCTCGGGAATAATGAGATTTAATGAATTTATCCCCGCTAATTAGAGCCCTCAGGGTAGGCCCTCTGTAAAGAGAGCACGAAGTGGCTGTGGTTATACCAACCATGTCACGCGGTTGGCTATTGTTAACGACAATAGTTAGATGGAAAAACACGAACCAAGGGTGGTACTGCCTACACAGTGCGAATTTGGAACAGTATAGAGATGCCTGCTTGTACTCTGAGACAAGACCGTACGAAAGATTGATCGGTAGCAATGTCGAGTTGGTTTGTCAAGGAATCAAGAACATGCACCTGCTGGGAAGGGGTGGCTACCTTTCTTCCAAAGATAAAAAGCAAATGGGACTATGTTCTAGGAGCTTTGTTCAATAGCTGATAATTGAACCCGCAGTGCTTGGTAGGCCAAGTAGTGAGATAAAGTCTTCGCTGACAGGTGCTCACTATAAAACCTAATTTAGTTTTGATCACTTTTATGCAATAAACAAGAGCCTATGGTAATTTTTGGGAGTGAACAATAGCGAACAAAATGTTCCTTATTTTCGATAGTAGTTAAAGTTTTGTCTTCATATGTTAGCCTCTTGCCAGCTTCTGGTAGGCACGATTATGAGTAATCCTGCATCAAAAACGCAATTCATTTCGACAGATTTAATAATTGTGATAGCACCCAAAACTACATTTTATTATATAGAACTTATCGCCCTTATTTTAAATATGGAAGACCAAAACGTTTTGCAGGCGTTCTTTGCTAAATTTATCTATCTTTAGGTAAAAAGGGGAGAAATCTTGTGTTAAATTGAATAAACTACAAATTAAATTATTCTTCTAGAACCCCTTGGCATAGTGGTTCTGGTTAGTGTGTTGGTCTGTCATAGTCGATTCTCAAAAATGTTTTTCAGGGTTATACTCTCCTTTGCGGAGAAGTGACAAATCCTCAAAGAGTACTTCTTGTCATGAAAATTGCTGCTTATTATCCGTTCGGAATCGACAGAAAATTGTAGGTCCCCTCCATTCCTACTATAACTTACACAGGAATGGTTTCGATTTGGTAAGTCACTAGGTTTAGGCATTCAACGGGCGTACTAGGTTCTAATTTATTAAATTTTTTTGTACCATTTTTGATCCACATTTTTCAAAACAAAAAACTGAGTTCTCGAGATATTTATGAAAACTTTAAAATCTTAAAAAGTTCACCTCTGTTTAAGATGACTTTAGCACTTATTGAACTAAATTAAGAGTACTCCTTACGAAATGTTTAGGTAAGACGTCCACATAAAGCTCTTGGGTGAAGAAGTCATGGTGAGACTATTAGGTTATTTTCTTCAATTGGTATTTAGAAAGTTTAAACCTTGTTGTTGGTTGCTGATGGAAGAATGTTTCTCTCTGAAGTTTATAGAAGGATTGATTTTTCATACCAACCAAATAAACTTCTTTTTTTTTACATTACTTCTAGGTCCTGCCAATTGTCTTCACACCCTCATACCCTCATTTAACTGCATTGTGAGAACGAGCCCTTATAGAATCCTCTGAATAAAAACCTAAGTCCATTTATACGACGACGAGACGTGAGATCGCACCATTTAGCAAATGATTAAGATAGTAAGTGCTATACTCGATAAAAAAGAACAATTAAATCTACACATACCTAACCATACGTACATATACACCATCATCAAAAATGGTTTACTTCTACGATTTAATTGGCAAGGATTTGTCGATTTTAATTGATATACCTGTGTGATCACTGGCTGTAGATATAAAGTTGGCATTGCACTGGCACTGGCAGTCAATAATTGCTTTTGTGGAGGAGGGGGAGGGCGGCATAATAGAGCTGCCACTGCCAATAAACAATTGGGAAGGAAATTCGTGCAAGATAAAGGCAAATGTCCATCCGGTGACGACGATGGCAACGACGACGACGACCGACGGCGGCAATGGTGAAGGTGATGGTGTGCACCACACAATCACAAAGCTCCCTGGCTTTGGCAATGTGGCGTGTAAACCGTTCATTTCATTTATTTGTTCAAGTCGGTACATCATGCATCCGCCACCGACGCCAACGCCGGCCGCCGCTATTACCCGGCACACACATACCTACAATATTATGTTATTAAATTTAATGATAACTTTGGATTTTGTGTGTGAACATGGAATTCATTTGTTAACAAGCTCTATAGCTGTATATGAAATGTTTATGTACGAGCAGAGACTTGGGTGCAACTGGAGAATCTAAACTCTGGGCCCATTAAAGTGGGAATGGGCGTCAGTAGCAGGCATCCAGGCATTGAATTACAACTTTGAGCCTCTCCGGAGTCCGGAGTTAGTAGCGTGAATTTTACTTCTTCGTGCAATAAAGTGCACGCACAAATGGAATGGCATTACAATATAAATTGTTTGTTTTCAACCTGCAACAATATGCATCCTTGCTCGAGTTCATCTCTCGCCTTTTGTTTTATTATGAGTTTGTTGCATAAACAAACAAACAAACAAACAAACGCAGGGGTTCGAAATAATATATGAAACACTTGGTACACACATGTCTGGTACTTGAAAAACGGGAGCCTTATTCCAACAGGGGCAAGTAAACTTAAGAGCGAGAGGACTGCCCCTCGACCTCACACTGTTATGGAAGTTCTCTGACATGCGCTACTCTTATTGTTATAATTATATTGTTGTGTGTTACTTTTGTCTTTGAGCTGGGATTTTACATTTTGGCAGAAGTCGCAGAACCATGTGCGTAGTCACGGGGGGAGGATGTAAAGGGGGCTTGATTGACCTTGTTATCTGGGAAATTCATATATGTGCATAAGTTAGACCCGGTTTAAATTGGAAAGTTAAGGCGAGAGTTGTGCTGGATGGGTATTCTCTTGAGGTACGAAGAAAACGTAGGCATGATTTCGAGTGCTGTTTCATTCTTAAAATATAGAAATTGTTGTTGTCTATCCAGTGGCGTAGCGTGCCATCTCCGCGCCCGGGGCGGGAGACCCATTTTGCCGCCCGCATTCAATACTTAATTAAAATTATATTTCGATACATCATTTCAAAGGCAATGAGGTATCTTTTATTGAAGGTAAAATAGAATCAGCGGTTTCACAAACGGATTCTACGGGCCTTACGAGCAGCGAAGTCAGAAATAACTTTGTCAAAATCAATATTTGCAGCCAATTCTTGTTCAATCGACAATATAGCCAAGTTTGGTAATCATAGTTGACCTGGAATAATTTTTAGTTAGCTTCAACTTTGAAAAACTTCTCTCACTAATTGCCAAAGTCAAATATATAAGAATCAAGCTGACTATATTTGGAACCGAAATGCCCAGATTCAGTTTTCTTTTCAGTGGTCCTTTGCCCCTTATATCTTCCTCTGATTCAGAACTGGCGACAAACTGCTGGAGACGCTTCCGCTCTTGCTGGAATCGAGTCGTCATTTCTTGAATGATCTTGTCAAATGATACGAATACCTCTCGATGGAGTTCCTGCTCGTGAGACAAAGCTGCATCTGCAGATTTATCGCCATGCATGCGTTTTGTTCTGTGAATTCTTCTCGTTTTGAGTTCGATTCCGAGTTTTTCGCAGAGAGTCTTAGCAAATTCGATTGCGGCTTGGACGAAACGGAATCTGCTCCCCACTCGGAGAGCTTTTAAAGCGCATAGTTTCTCAGCAATTTTATCCACACTCAGTTCTCTGTGCGTCATCTACTTCAGGTAGCACTGCAGACCAAAAGCCAAAAAAAGTGAGGAAGTTGAATGATTGCATGGCTGTGAGAAGAAGACTGGCTCCCGATCTTGTTTCGGAAGCTTGAGATGAATCCGTCAATTCTTCCAGTACCTCAAGAACTTCCTCAAACTTATTTTTAAGCGTCTTGACAGCTTCATGTCTAGCGCTCCAGCGCGTTTCAGGACTCGTTTCACTGCTTGACCTGTGACGGCAACCAAAGCGTTCCACCGAACAGTTGATGCAGAGAAAAGAAGACAAATAGCTTCTCCAGAGTTCCAACAAACGTCACGGAATTCACTGATTCAGAAGCAGCGTGTACTCCAGCCAAGTTGAGTGAGTTGTTTGTGCATACAACGAATGTAGCTTTCGGATGCAGTGCTTTAATCCGGGCTTGAACTCCATTGTAAATCCCTGACATTGTGGCAGCGTTGTCATAAGCCTGTCCTCTCAAGTTCTGTATGTCTAGTCCGTCTGATGTTATCTTCCCGATTATATCGTTGCTGAGATCTTCTGCATTTGGTTCGAAGAATTTGATGAAAGACTCTACCACGGCGACCTTTTCTCCTTCGATATGTACGCATCGCAGAACCTGGCTCATTTGGTCTTTGTGGGAGATGTCTGGTTTAATGTCGAAGATTACGCAATAATATTTAGCTTCTTGAATGCGACGGATGATGGTGGATCGAACTTGCTGTCTCAGTAAGTTTATCAGTTCATTCTGGGTTTCTGGAGATAGATACGAAACTGGGACTCTTGCTCCCAGCTTTATCTTTGTCAGGTGTTCCATTAGTAGAGGGTCATATTTAGCTAGTAGGTGCACTAACTCCAGAAAGTTCCCGCGATTGCCACTATCATCTCCTCGAATGTCTTCTCAATGTCCTCTGAAGGCCAGATTCTGTTTGGCTAAGAAGAGGATAATATGCAGCAACTGGTACAGTACATCCCTCCACTTCAAAGGTTGAGTGAAGTACTAAATGTTTAGTTTTAGAAGATTCAACAGTATTTAAACAACAAAAGCAAAATGACTTTCTGTAATGCGGGAGGGAGCAAAAATATTGAGCTGACTGAGACTAGAATAACGTTTTCATCGAATCTTAGCGTGCATTCCGTTATTGTCGCGCGACTCGTGAAACTAAAGCGGAACGTTCCAAAACTCTCACGAAACTGAAAGGGAGCGTTCCGAAACATATTATATGCGAGACCGCTGGCGGCGCTGGCGAATCACAGGCAGGGTGGCAAATTTCAAATTTACGTCATTGTCGTTTGTTGACTTGTCAAACGTTCTGTCATGAAACATGATCTCTACTCTACCCGCTTCACCGGCGACATTTTGCCGCCCCCGGCCTCCTGCCGCCGGGGGCGGGCCGCACCCCCCGTCCCCCCCTACGCTACGCCACTGTGTCTATCAATTTTTGCAATCCATTAACTTAAGACCTTAAGCAATTAAAAATAATCCATTTTCCAACACCTAAGCCCATCAGCAGTCATCAACTTTAGCTGAAAATTTTGTAATTCAAAATTCTTTGAAGTAAGCCCGATGGGACTCCTCCAAAGACACAAGGTGAAAAACTTAATCGAAACTAAGATTATTAGCTCAGTAGAAACCTTGTGTAATCAAAAGTGCAATGTATACAGATGATGTGTACTCAATACATATGGTAACTATGTAACTGCTACAAATGTCATATGTGATCATTACACCGTTTTAAATAAAACAAGTGACTTGTACTGATTTAAAAAAAATATGTAAGCACTGAGTATGGTGTATGAACTTTAGGTTTTTGAACCAGTATTCTGTATAGCGAATTAGGACAATGGTTCCGTACTCTCACTCTCTCAGTTTGTGGAATGGTCCGAGTTCAAATTCAAGCAAGTGAAATTGCCACTTTTTTTCCAAATAAAATAAAATTCAAACTTCAAATCCAACTTTGCGTAATTAAGATAGAGACGACTTAAAAAAAATATATAGTAAGTACAAGATGCCGTACTCATTTAATGAAATTATTATAAGCACATTGTAATGAGTACAATATCTAAGTACTGATTACATTTGTATGAAGAGAGTCCATCGAAGTCTTTTTTATTTATATAACACCGCTTATTAATTTATAAAGTCAATACAGATTTGACTATGTAATCAGTACATAAATTCTGTGTACAGAATTTTCTGCCATGAGTACATATGTATATACTTATAGATTGATTATTTAAACTTTTCCATACTGAACCTACGTAGTTTTCCAAAAATGGTGTTAAAGTTTGAAGTATATAGTATATAGTGTTTTTCCTTTCAACCTGTTTATTTCTGTCGGGAGTAGTTAATGTAGATTTATGTTTTCGGAACAAATCGAAGAAGAACCAAATCGGAATACAAAATCAATCAGTAGGTGTACTGACTCCTGCGACGAAGGGACCAATCCTCTAAGAGTATCTTTTATCATGAAGAGTGCTACTAATTAGCCGTTCGGAATCGGCAGAAAATTCCCTTCTATTCCTGCTAACACGCACACAGGAATGCTTGGGTGTTGCGAGTCACAAGGTTTGGGCTCCCTACGAGCCGCAAACGACAAAAAACTACTGCTTCTGAACGTTTTTTTTTTCGAACTAAATGCTAATAGTTATACTTTATTTCATCTCATTTCCTTCGCCCGTGAATTTGCCTATAATTGTGGGTGTGTCTGAGGATTGAAGTTTCACTTTTAAATTTTTTCCTGTTCGATCTGAGCTCGACTGACAGCTACGTAAATTCCAAAAGCCTTACACTTCGACCCGTCTTCGTCTGAAATAGAAATTACAAAAACGTCCACGATGACAAAATGAAAATTAAAAGGACGAAGAGTCCTCGGATGTATGTATGAGTAGCTATTTATGCTTATCCAGAGGATGAAGTCCATACGATTACGATGCGATGACTAAGAGAATGATGCGATGAGAAGAATGCTATGTGGCGATGTCCTAGGTCCTGGTCACTGATAGGAAACCTAAAACCCACCATGTACTACAACACTGGTGTGGTATAATACTTGGGCACAATAAGTGTGTAAAGCTCTGTGACGTTGAAGTAGCCCCCAAAATTCATGTCTACATCTGTAGTTTAATATTGTTCTACAAAACTTTCGAGATGCTCCTCCACAGTACACAGCACTTCAGCGTTCCCTTTCCATTTTCTGGGGTGCTGGTATACTGACCAGCTCTAAATTTTAAGGGTTTACTGTGTGCTGCAACTTCTGCGAGAGTAAAAAAAAAATACGAAAGTTCTTCAACCCTTCCCCGGGCGGCCTAGAAATTTGCTTTAAATTTGCAACCCTCAAAGTTTCAAACCATTCTCGTTTACATTTTGGAGCGTGTTGGATAGATAGATGGGTAGATGTATGCAATATAGCCACGTATAGGTGTACATATATAGTGTGTTGGTTTGGTATGCTTGTACTTTACATAAAATAATGGAAACATCACTTGTTTCTCCATCCATATCAGGCAGTGAAGGCAGGAAAGGCAAAAAGGAGGGTATAACAATATCATCCTTGTCTAGATTGAATGGAGGACATTGCAGACACATTCTTCTCTTTCGTGCATTCATGTACCTACTATACAAGTTTAAGCATTAACCTCAAAATGGCGACCAAGCCGAGAAGTGCTTGTATATCACATCGCTTAGAGTACAACAGCAAAACACTTTGCATATATCTAAATGTATCTATAAAGGTATATGCGTAGGTATCTCTATGCAAAACATAGGTTCCCCCAAATGAAAATCGATATTTTCTCTTCTGTGAGACATAGACTCATCCGTGTCATCCATCCTTTTGTATTTATATCGAGATGATGATCCCAAAAACACAACAACAAAATTTCAAACTATAAAACAGACATTTTACACGAAAAATGGAATCACTGGGCAATAAGTTCTACCACCGCACCGGCCGCCATTCATAGAGGAAAAATGTACGAGAATTTTGTTTGTGCTTTCTTTTAATTCGCTGCAAAGATTCCCAAGTGGTGTCAGATTACCACCACTCTCAGCTTACAGTTTAAATTTATCAAAAAATTAGTCCTTACCTTCACTTTGGGACAAACACGAAATTCCCTTTGGAAAATATTTTTTTTTTTCGAATATTTATAACTGACTTGTGCCGTAGGGGTAGAGGTTGGATGATGGACCGAGCGGTGTTATAAAGTGAAGTGAGCGATAGGGCTTTAAGGCCCTGTGGGTTGTAAGGGCCATACTTGGCCTTGGAAGAAAAAGCTGCTATGGATTTGGCTCATACACATAGATGGTTGTGAACATTTATTAGGAGTGTGTTTTGGAGAGTTTCAGATTCACACAAACAGGCTGAGGTAAAAGTTCACCTTTTACATACTTTTATGCTCAAAACTGTACCGAAGCTGTTTGAGACCGTTCTGATTGTTGTTTGCTCACATATAAGTAAAATTAACTAAATGATGGGCTTTAACTTTCGACGGTTAGATGGGTTTGGAACTCTCCAAAACGCACAACTTTTGTCATATTTATATCTATGCATTGGTTTTTAGCTGAAAAGGCTTGGTCCCCTATGCAAGAATTTGTGTAAAGTTAATTGTTAATTGTTAATCCGTTGGACTGTCACGCCGAAGTGTTTGGAGGTCAAAGCTCAGGCTATTCCAGTGACAATTCTCCGAGGAGGATACCTTGTTAGGAAAGAGTGCTCCTCATCTTAGCCACTCCAATTTGGCAGAGTATAGTAGATCTTATCCATTCCTGCCAACAACACACACAAAAGAACGGTTGAGAATTGTGAGTCACTAGGCTCTGCACAAGAAAGGAGATGCTCTGACGGGTGCTAATTAGAGAGGTATAAGTCTCCTCAACGTCGCATACAAAATCCTGTCGTCTGTACTGTGTGAGCGCCTAAAACCGTTTGTCAACGAGCTGATCGGCCCCTATCAGTGTAGTTTTAGGCCCGGCGAATCCACCCTAGATCAGATGTTCACTCTTCGGCAGATTTTGGAAAAAACCCAGGAGTTCCAAATCGATACACACCACCTTTTTATCGATTTCAAAATCGCGTATGATAGCGTGAACAGAGAACAACTATATATAGCCATGTCTCATCTCGGAATCCCTGCCAAGCTCAGCCGCTTGTGCAGGGATGACGATGGAGAAATATCGCTGCTCCGTCAAGGTCGGTAAGAACACCACCGAACCCTTTGATGTCGAGAAAGGCCTGAGGCAAGGCGACGCGCTATCATGCAACCTATGTAACATCGCTCTTGAAGCAATTGTACGAAACTCCAACGTCAACAATAGAGGTACATCGTCGACTCGGGCAAAACGTCACGATGGATAGGAATAACTTCAAAGTCGTCAAAGACTTTGTCTACCTGGGCTCCACTATAACATCGCAAAACGAAATCAGTGCAGAGACCAAGCGAAGAATTACTCTTGCCAACTGTTGTTTCTTCGGGCTAAGAAGGCATTTGAGTAACAAAGCCCTATCTCAAAGAACCAAGGAGACCTTGTATAAGACCCTCATGATCCCGGTCCTGCTGTATGGGGCAGAAGCATGGACACTGTCTAAAACGGATGAAAATCTGCTTGGGTGCTTTGAAAGAAAACTTATTCGTTTGATCTTCGGTCCAGTCTGTATCGATGTAGTATGGAGGAGAAGGTTCAACAATGAGCTGTACGGGCTTTACAGCGACGTTGACCTAGTCAAGAAGCTGAAAATACAACAGCTGAGATGGCTGGGACACGTGGAGCGTATGGACACCGACGCACCAGCCCGTCGAATCTTCGAATCTACCCCGGATGGTCTGGGCAGCAGAGGAAGACCCTACCTCAGGTGGCGCGCACAAGTGCAGAGCGACCTCAACTAACTTGGAGTGCGTAACTGGAGGCAGCTAGCTGTTGGTTGAGGCCGTAGTCCATCCTGGACTGTGAGCGCCATCTAAAGTAAAGTAAAGTAAGGAAGGCCCTCTTTCTTTAAGAGCTGTTGCATTACGAAATTTATTTTTATTTTATTCATTTTTTTGCCTAAGAGTCTTTAGTTTACAACTTATAGAATCTTATAAATCGAAAGCGTTCGAAACAGCAATTTAGTTATGAATTTCAAAACCTTGAAAATTCCCGAAACATTTCTTGTTAGAAGCTTAATAGAGTGCCAAAATGCAGGCTATAGGTAGTCGTATACCTTAAGGAATGCCTCGAGAAACCAAAATAGTACGAGATACCTTGGGCATTGCTTATGCAGCCTCGCAGAGTCAGCCCTATCTGCTGGAAAACATATAATCATACCAGGAGTGTTTTTTCAAGCCCAAGCCACGCTAAAAGAGATGAAATTTTCTTCCTTTAACGGAGGTACACTGTTGACATGTATCGAGGTACAGGCTAGAAGTCAACCCGCTTAAGGCTGTGTTATACTCCTACCCGTTGTGACTGTTGAATCAATTTACACCAACATTACGAGACTTGTGTACCTTCACCAGGCCTTCGCATACCTTAATCCTTCCCTGAATGTAGGGCCTGTTATAAACATTATTATTGTTCTCTTAAGTGTTTTCAGCTTCATGACTTCATCATGAGGGTCGTTGTTGTCGTCGTTTTATATATTTTTCACAGCAGTGGGGGGGGGGGGAGGAGGAGATTGTGATTTTGAGGTAGAGAAAACTTTGTTGCGCCCGGCGTCTATGTGCGACTTCTTGGGAAGGATAACACAGCTCTTCAGTAAAAAAAAAAAAAAAGTCAAAAAGCAAAAAGAGAGAAAGTTTTGGATTTTTTTTAAGTGCTTGGCCCTAAAAATTACCAACTTTACATACACACTTAGAGCGGCATACTACACCGATGTGATGAAGGAAAAATAGAGAAGTGGTATCTTGGGTATTCGTGATATGCCATCCCACCAGTTTTCCATTCCACCCTGTATCTTTATCAACCCCCCCTCCAAACAGAAGCTTCTGACTTTTTAATGGAAACAGATGGAATTATCTCACGTAGGCACTCAAAAATACTTGAGCAAGTTGTTCGTCTATGGCAGCATAGCTATTACCGTGTTATATACCTACCTAATCCAACTCTTACTCCAGGCATGGAGTCCTTCCTAAATATTGATTGGGATTGTTTATTAAAGATTTAAAATCAGGAACTCGCATTCATTCGGCTGCGATTTAATTTATGCAGGATTTTGACACTCAAAAGTCGACTACCGCTGAGGAAAAGATTTGTTCTCACAAAAACCTACGCTTAGCTATTCTCTCCTCATCATAAATAAATTGTCATCGAGCTGAATAAGTGTGTGTGTGCTTATACTCGTATCTGTGGCTCTGTATTACGTGATTTATTACCAACCGACGTTTATCGAAATTGTATAGTTTTGAATGGTTTCTGTCGAAACCATAAATAGTTAAAAGTGATACAGGTAACCTTATTTATTTATTTGAATTTAAAAGAATTTAACGATCTGTTAGGTGGAGAGAATTTATAACTAGAGTTGGTATAATATTTAAGTCATTTAAACTAAGCTCAACATGTGTGCTATATTAGCATTTCGGTTTTGTTTTTATTTTCAGGTTTGGGAGGGGCAACCTGCTGTTTTGGTTTGACAGCCAGATGATGGGTTAGGTTTCTTGAATTAAATTTTATGGAGGTCTTAATTTTTCGTATTTTGTCAGGTGGAAAACAAAAAGGGGGTTTCTTTATGTGTAATTGCTTTTGATTAATGTTCTTTTCCAAATTAGTAAAATATATCGTCGTGTTTTCTGTTGTTTAGCTTAGTTTTATTTTGGATAAACGTCAAAGTTGTGTCAAAAGTGAAAGTTACAATTCTGTGAATTATGTTGTTGCAATTTGATATGTAGTGTGATAAGAGTAATTTGAACTTTTGGTTTCCAAAAACATAAAACTGAATGAAGGCAATTGGTCATTTAGAGACACAGTTGTGTTAAGCAATCTTAGGAAACTAATGAAGTGTTGCTTAATATATTTATATTGTGTATTCGAACATGTTTATTTGCTTTAAAGTTTTGAAAATGAGGTTTAATCTAGAATTTATGAATTTGTCATTTGATCATCTTTACAGATATTTACTAACCCTTAAAGCAGGTAGTGTATCTTGCAACTGAATGCATTATAAAACAAGTCTTTGACAAGGTCTTGGCACTACTGCATGGGTACCTTCCCAGGCAGCACTACGAAATATCAAAATCCTACGTTACAAAACGACTCTTTAGAAAACGATATGACCAAAATTACTCGGAATTTAAGAAAAATGAAGTCAGTGCACCACAAGGAAGTGTCCAAATCTGTATTTGTTAAATACTAGGGATATCATGCCCCACCTTTTCTGGAGATACTGCAATATTGCTGCCTGATAAATCCGTTACGAAGGATACAGAAATATTGTTGAATGCAGTCAATAAAATTTGAGATTGAACAAAACGATGGCGTATCAAATTAAACGAAACAAAATCGACTCATATGAACTTTACAAACAAAAAGCTAAATAATGTTTCAATTACTATCAACGGTAAAGCTGTACCTTACGCTAATATTGCCAAATACCTTGGAATGACTTTGGTTGAATAGTTGAAATGGAAGGTTAGGTAAGTTTAAATTGGTTGTCAGCAGGAGACCTCCCCGATGGGTTTCACCTTGTCGTGGTGGGGGGGGGGGGGCTTACGTTTATTCTCTAGCTGCTCGATCAGCTAGAGATTTAGACAACTAAGAAAACCCAAGGTCTCAAAATGGTGTGTGATGGTTAAATCTCCGGCTACTTGCGTGGCTGAAGATTTTAAGGTATACTCCAGGTTTTGAAAGGTGTGAAGGGTAAACTGGTAAGGTCTCCGACTACTTGCGTGGCTGGAGATCTTTAAGGTTTTTATAAGGATGAAGAAGGGTGAAATTGGTGAAGTCTCCGGCTACTTGCGTGGATAGATATTTCTAAGGTTTTACTGGGTCGTGAAGAGTGGAGACTTTTAAGGTTTTACTGGTTTATGACGGGAGATAACTGTTAATGTCTCCGGCTACTTGCGTGGCTGGGGACTTTTAAGGTTTTTCTAGGTTATGACGGGAGCTAACTGGTGAGGTCTCCGGCTGCTTGCGTGGCTGGAGACTTTCAAGGTTTTACTAGGTTATGACGGGAGTTAACTGGTTAGGTCTTTCCTAGTTTGCCGTAAGGTAAGCACAAGACTAGGAGTGTCTTTCCTAGTTTGCCGTAAGGTGAGCAAAAGACTAGGAGCGTCTTTCCTAGTCGTCGCATGGCGAATGAAGAGCAAAAGAAAGCATACTAAGTTGTTGTTTACTACCCCGGCCGACTTCTTGGTGTGTGTATCTTAAGGGTTGACAGGCTCAGAGTTTTGCAGGAGAGTTCCTGGAAGTGCCCTCGGTTGCGAAGCTCCACCGGAAGCTTTATTCGAGTACCATTGGAGATAGTGCCCATTTGAGTTGAGGGTTGAGTTTTACCCTCTGCTCAAACCCTATCTATGAGGTAGGCCCCCTAGTGGGAGCATCATGGTGGCTTGGTTTATTCCGAATGCGGAGACACACGGTTTTCAAGATTCTTTTCTTGAATTCAAGAGGTGTTAGATAGACCTCGCCTCGAAAGCAAGAGGTGTGCATATGCTGCAACATATGACAACTTTGCGACCGAGATAGCTTGCTATGTCGGGGTTAATGGCCAGGACCCAATCTGACTCCAATGGAGGTAGGCCTCCCGTGGGATTCAGCCATAATAGGCAGGTGCTCACGTTAAACCAAAAGACGATCTTGTCAGCAGGAGAGCCGACACACTAAGACTTGAGTTGGTCCATTATGATAGAATATTGGATCTTGGAGACTTCCTCTATGATCATCAAACCAATTGAAGCTTCTTTTGAAGAGAACGAGATTGCCTATGTCTATATTATCACTTAGATCATTGTACGAGTAGTAGAAATATTTGGGATAAAGCAGGACATGTAGAGATAAGGTGAGGAATCGATACTTCTTCTTCTTCATCCGTGCTGCTTCTGCAGAAATTGTTAGAATAAGGTCCAAGTTGCATAGCGTACTTGCATATGAAACAGTGCCCTGTTATAACACCTATTACGGAGCCAATATGTGCGATTCTCTTAAAGATATAGAACATTTGGAGAATTGGTCAAATCTGTTTTGTTATCAAGCACTTGGTATATGAAAAGTTCTTAACTTTAAGTTCATAAAAATGTAACTAGTTACTAGGAAGGAACTCTAGCCTATCTATCAAGAATAAATTAATGTTTTAAAAGCAAGTGTTAAAACTCGTTTGAAGGTATGGTATCTAGCTATAGGACTCTACAAAAAAAAAAAAAAAAAAAAAACGCTGAACCCATCCCGAAAATTCCAAAACAAAGTGCTTGATGGAAAAATAAATGCCCCGTGGTATTTAAGAAATAGCGATATACACCGTAAGCAAAAAAAAAAGTTTATCACAGAAATGGATAGAGAAAACCAAGTATCACACAATCAGCGACTGCAAAGTCTTACCAATTCGGAAAAGGAAAAATAAATTAAATTTGGTGGTGCAACAGCTCGAAGTGAACTAGGACTTATAACTTTCAACCATTCCTGTGTGCGTGTTAGCAGGAACGGAGGGGACCTACAATTTTCAATTAAATGAAATGAATATACTAGACCACGCAGCACTAATAGGACATGCCACGGGACTGAGACGAGACTCCTTTGTAAGCCTGAGCGAGACCATGCTAAACCAAAAAGTTTTTTTCTTGCAACCGATGAACCGATTTGACGTCAAAACTAAAATCAGACTTCGTCAGATTTAACCAAAAAGAAGCTTTCTAAGTTGTCTCGTCTCAAAGTTTTGTCTAATTCCCTACGATAGACCTAACTGCTTAAATAGAACCTGATCATAATCAGATTGGTATATATCTTCAGCCTATAATCTTGTGGAAGCACACACAAATTTTGCCTTCAATAAAATGGACTGATATCCATTTTTCCATTTCTTAAGATATATTCCTACATAATATATGTACATACATTCGGAGGCTTAAATGTTATAATTTATAATGTATTTAAATTACTGGGCTAAGAAAATGTGGATTTAAGTCCCATTCTCGGCAGTATTGATTTTTATATAACCTCAGCTTCACTCTTAGTATTTCTATGAGATTATAAGCCCTTAATTCTCTAGACTAATATTCTCTGTTATTAGTACCGTGCAGTAAAGGTTGAATATCTTAGGTCGGGGAGATTTTGACAGCTCATGGCGGCCATGTTGTTTTATCTGTTATTAGTTTTCCGTTTTTTTTTTTTATTAAAAAAAAAAAAACTAAATAAGTACAAATTTCCAAAGCAAGATGCAGCATCGAGTTGGAAAGAGACCTCGATTTCAGAAATAAATCATTTTCAGGGACCAAACCAATTTTTGGAGAAACTGCTGTGAAAAAAAATTCCAATTTGAGAAGCAATGCCAATATACCTGATGACCAAATATGTACCATCCGCAGAAAGTCAGTGTTGTTTGAAATGTAGGTGGGCGGCATCATCATTGTCCCGTATTTCTTCGAAAACGACAATAGCATTGCCATCACCACCTATTGATCCATGTTTCGCGAATTTTGAACGATATGCACTTCTAACAAAATGGTACTACATGCCACACAGCTGATGGAAAAATGACCACTCTGCACAATATATTTCAGCCATGGTTATCTCAGTCAGAGGCGACAATTAAATTAGACACCGATACCTTGCAATTTGAGTTCATTAGTGGGGTTTTCTTAAGTTGTAAATCAACATAACCCTTGCCATCGCTCAAATTGAGCCCCTGATCTAAGCACCAAAATCATCAAATATTAGAACTATGAAATGCGTACCACCTAGAAATTTCAGCGGTCATTTCAACGTGTATATTAATAATTATTTAACACTTCCTAGAACTTAAATCCAAATTTGATCCAATTTATTTATTTCCGTAATACTGATGGAAATAACAAAATAACAGACCTTCTGGTCAACGTTGTTTTTAGAATATTTCGTATATAATTAATGTCGTAAATGACCCAGCAAAATTTGTTTTTCTGCAAGCGGGTGCCCTAATTTTGTTTTTAAATCTTACAGAAATGTTATTCCATAGATTTCCTCTCATAGAATTGATGGTTGATATCTACTAATTCATTATATTGGGAAATGTAAGCTTTGGAAGTCAAAATATTCACTTTCCAATTTATTCTAATTTACTCTGCTCACTAATGGGATAGTGCGATTGGATTCAGCGCGTAAGAATACATAGTGATTGATGATAAACATTTGATGATTTGGTAACATAGAGAACTTTTTTTTCAAAATGGGAGGATTGGCCTCACTGTGCCACCGCGGTAGCGTAGAGACCATTTTCCGTACTTCTCAGAATTATAAACCAAAAAGTTGTTCCGACTTTTCTCTAACCATTTCTTTATATAATTTTGAACTACCCATAGATGGGGTTAGTTGTAACAGCACGGATTTTCTCTAAATGTTGAAACTTTGACAACTTTTTGCATCATCAAATTTAATAAAAAGTTTTACTTTAAGTCAAAGCTCCCCTACCTAAAATTAACTAAGCAATTCACTTTGATTAGATTTATGAAAATATGTACATTATTTTCCGAATTATAAAAAACTAAAAACCAACTCTGATTTTTGGAGAATTTAAGAAAAAACATTTTTTACTTCATTTAAAGAATTATGGAGCGTCAAAAACTTATATAGCGTTTAAAGACTTTTATCCAATCAAAAAAGAAGTAAAAAATCTCAAACGTGAAACTGGATTCACTCACATTTCTCTAGAACCAAAAATTCGTAAAAGTTCAAAAAAAAAAATGCACTCACGTCCAAATAATTTTTCATCTAATCACATTCTCAAAAAAACCATCATAGAAACGGTAATAAATTCCGTCTGTGGATTAGATAGGATCCAAAGCATTTGTGTATTCCAATCCATTGCCGACCGCATACAGTTTGTTAAAACTTCGCATCAGAGATTGAAAAGGACTAAAATACACGTTACGTATACGCGAACAAAATCAACAAAACCAAATACGAACAATTCGTCTGTATGCATCCAGCATCCGGATTCACATCATATATGAACCTATACGTATGTACCATATCTTCCTTGTTGGATTCCCAAATGCTCCTGTTCGCTAACTTGTTCAATAGTCCCTCTGGTGCTTGGTGTGGTGGCATTTCACATGAAAACTCTGTAAATCTGGTTATCCTGGTTTTGCATGGGAACCTATATACGTGTATATACAGCTACTCGAATCTAGACACATCCTGAATACACACGTCGTTGTAGTCTTTCCCATATCACCTACACTATCAAGGAGTACTCGTGTTGTTGTGCGGTAAGAAATGCGAAAAGTTTGCACAGCGAATATGTAATTTCATTTCTCAATCCTAAGACTTTCGCTAGTTTGCTCTATACAACTACGAGTACATACAACGCACGTGAGTTCTGCAGCAGGTTATTATGCTTTTTTATTTGTTCCCAGAATTCCTCCCACTAATCGCATTCCGCCCGCCTTTGTGATGTTTTCATTCAGTGAGTTTTTTTTTATTTTTTTCATTTCGTTTGTCGTAAATGTCCTTTTTTCTGTATGAGACGGTACCCATAACACAACTACCCTATACTCTGCAAACACATCCTCGACGAGTGTCTTCATCAACGTGAACCAGGAGGCTGTTGTTCACTTGACTTAAAGATCCGGAGGAAAGTGTAACAGTTCAGACAACCGCACTTATGGCTGGAACTTTCACATTTACTTCCTGAAAATTGTCCTTATTCAATCAATTGGCATTACAAGAATACACTGGCACACTGAATGTGTGTACGAATCATTCATCTCCATCATTGTGTACCGAATGAGAAAAACGCCGACTACCAACAGTAATATGGTTGAACGGAATAATAAATAAAGAGTGTTGCGTGTGTGCGATGTGTTTAATGTGATACCCTATTTTTTTGTGTTGAACTGTCAAAATTAAATTTAATAAAAAAAAAACGATGTATCGCCCGATTTGACACAGAAATAATGGCAGTTTTCATAAATTTGTTTTAGAAACACAAAAGAGGATACGCATATTCAACTGGAAGAATCAGGAAAATGTTGATTACATGCTTAAAATTGCCGGTCTAATAAACGTGCTTTAGGAAGTAAATGAGGGGATATCCTGCGTTCCTTTTTTTCTGTTTTTTTCAGTAGAGTGGTTTCTGAATAACAACGAGGCATATTGCATTTATTTATTCCTGAGATCTCTAAGATTCCAACAAAAAAGCTGTATAGGCATTTTGAAATCATCCGAACTTGTAAATTTAACAAGCCCACTCATCTTTGGAGTAGGAGAGTTATTTAGCAGAAAACAATTACTTCACTTAAATTCAAGATGGTGGACATCGTAAAGTCGTAAGGCAACCAAAAACATTTTATAAATTCCATTCAGCATCTCCTTGCTTAAAAATAAATGTCCTATAACTTTGTGTTTGAAAAATGCTCACTAGCGAAGGAATATATTTCTTTAAAATTTCTTCCGAAGTAGGTTAGTTTAGGTTAGGTTGACGTGGCTGTCAGAAGGAGAGCCTATATTTGCTTATAAATAAAGGTATCATTGTTCAACTTTTTGCGAGTTCGTCAGCTTTACGATTTTTTAAAATTTGCCTCAGCACCCATGATAAACTGCTGCGCCATCTCCGTCAGAGAATTCCGGAGTTAAGGGCTGTTATTGAACTGGTAGAGACAGAATCAAGAGATTTAATGGCTGCTTGGCTGTCCCAGCAGATTCGGATATATTTGATTGATATCAAGTTTTCTCTAAGCCAAGACAGAACTATTTGATCCTATTAAAGTTCTGCCTGGAGCATGCTACAGTGATTTGGAAGACGAAAAGTGATACTTAAATTTAGTCTGTCTGAGTATATCTACACCTCCTTTTTTTAGAGCTGTTCACCATACTGCCACACCACCGTACTTTAGAATCAGCCTGATTGCCAAGGAGTAATGAGGGGTTGGAGCTCCCATTTAGTCCCAATGGTTTTTTGGAATGAGAATGAGAAGAAGCCACTGTGGCCTTTTTAGCTATTTCTTGAATGTTAGGTTTCTAACTTAACTTCTTATATAAAATATGACCCAAGTATATGGCTTCGTCGAAAATGTTAGTGATAAGCTTTTAATGGAAGGGGCTCTCGATAGGCAATTTTATATTTCCTATATAAGAGGAAGAGATCTGTTTTGTGAGGGTTATCACCCTTATTTAAGGCATAGTGTAAGAGATCTTTAGGGGTATATCCTTAGGGTATTTCTTGCAGAAAACCCGCCCAGTTTTTAATTAATAATCCTGCTATACACTATTCAACAAAAATTGTCAATACAAGGAAGATATGACTTTTGGCTCTCACTCTGGTTTTATTGGCTTGCATAAGTGTGTCGCCTTTTAAAGCTGTCACAGGGTTTCCCTAGCTTACATTATAAATCTCCAACACTCAACATACTCAACTTCATAAAATTTGTTCTCAAAAGCTTGAAATCCCAAAAGCTCCTTAAAAAAATCCACTGAATAAGCTCCTTGCTTGTAATTGAGAATGATAATGGTAACTCTGTTTTGATGTAGATAACAAGCGCACGATCCTATTGACAATTGACAGAGACAGAGACAGTATTCCATCAGCAGTGGGATACAACGGTCGTGTTGGGGTGAACAACTTTTTGCGAAGAATTACAACAACAATTCTTTAATAATTAAAGTCAGTGGCTTGCTCGTTTTTAAGTGGCATTTTTCCCAACGCAGTGTAGTGAGGGTGCATCAGGCGCCACTGCTTTGGAAAAAGCTCTCTCATAAGGCCTGTACTGATAAATTTTGTTGAACAGAGTATAGTAAGCATTTGATTGATCGATTCTCCAAGCAAACCTTATATATTCGGAAATAAAAGTGCAGAAGCGTCCCAATCTAGATCGTCTATAGCTTTTTGTTGCATGTAAGCTAATCCCTCTGTACATGGAATAGTGCATACCAACTTCTTTTTCCTTTCAATAATGACCAGATACCACCTTACATATTGAAAACCTTCCTTTGTGATTCATGAAATCTCTAAAAATTCAAGGGACACCTTACAGTCATTTTCTTTTATCTATGCGGAAAATTTAAGGAACACAACAATTGCACCCTATTCTACCCGAACCAAATGGGTAAAAAATAAAAAACACTGCAGCGAAACAAAAAAAACATATACTCGTAATATCCTTTCCAACATCTGGGAAAAAATTAACCGCCATGGTATCTTGCTTTCACTCTGTCCTCCTCTTCGCCGCTATGTCGTACTCGTATATCCTTTAGATTATATCCTCCTGTTGAATATTTCTTTGTTGCCGCCGAAGTACTACACGAAAATACTCACGTTCCGCCACTCTCTGATGAGGAAATCATATCATAACGGTTAAGGATACAATCCCCCAACGAGGGCAATAAAAAAATACAACTACACTCCAACAACCTCGATGAAAACCAATAAAAAAAATAATGCCGAATGGAAAAACTGATTCTGAGGAGTTTCCTCAGTTGCCATGCCAGCTGCCAATTTTTTGCTCGCCCATTTGCCCACAAAAATCTGCGCATTTACTGTAAGACCAATGGACCTTTCCTCATAAAAAACAAAAACTCTGGTGATGTGGGTGGTAAAGTACTCTGTAAGTCGATGGTTTTCGGCCTCGGCCAACAACAAATAATACAAAATAAAAATAAATGATGGAAAAACCTGAAGGTTCTGCTTCAAAAATCAGGAGTCCTTGTCAGGAGTAAAAATGGGGTAGTGGTGGTGGTGGAACAATTCTTTTATTGTGGCCGAAATAATGACACTAAATCTGAGAAGGAGGCCAACCAAACAAGATGGTAATGAAACCTCTGAATATATTTTATAGAGACAAGGTGGGTTATGGATGTGATGAATTAAGCCGCCAATAGGTGAATAACGATACAAAACCGATTGGAATATTTGAATAATTTAAGCGATTTTTTTCCAGACAGAAATTTATCACTTGTTTAAATTATTTTAATTAATATCACTAGCTAATAAAATGTTATACATAACCTTTCCATGAGATAAGCCTTAAGTTTATGTTTGCGAATTTAAATTCAAGGATGAACTTAGTTTTTTTTTTAATTTTTCTATTGTGACCTAACTTTGAATTTTATTTGAATTAAGCGACTTAATTTTAATTTTCGGTTTTATTTTAAAGCAGCGGAAAGTTGGGAAATTTCGGTGAGAATTAACTATGTCTCTTGTTGAGTCCTGCTATAACTTTTTTATAACACAATGACCTATAGAAATGATTGGGTATAAATTTGACAATTTCGACTAAAAAACTGTTAACATCAAATCGTTATTTTAGAATTCACAATTGCTTGTGTTCTACAAGTTGAATTTTGTGACAAATGATATTGTTTAAATTTTAGTAAAAATTATATAATAAAATTCTCAAATTAAATTCAAAATTTACAAAATTTTCATAATTAGTAAAGGTGAATTCGAGATTTATGATGAGGAGATGAGGAGATGGTGGAATAAAATAGGGTCAAAAGAAATAAGACCAATTTTTAAAAATTGAACTCTTTTAATTTTTTAAAAGTAAAAGTAAGCTAAATTCCAAAAATTAGTCTTATTTCTATTTGAAAAAGTGAAATAAGGCGACAATGGTTTTACTAGGCTTTCAAATCTCGATAAACGTTTTTAATTTTTAGGCCAAAATGTCAAAACTTATAATTCAATAATTCAAAATTCGTTGAATCCCTTTTCCTCTAAACTAATTTATACACGTGAACATTTAAATAATTCAACAACAAAGTTTAATGAATTATCCCTTGGCAGAGGTCTGGGATCTATTACCAGCCGCTGACACGTAAAACTAATTTTTTTCAGGAGTGATGTGTCAAATGCCACAAGTGTTTCTTATCATATCCGTCTGGACTCGTCAAGAAATTGTACGACGCTTTCATTCCTGACTACAACACGCACACAGGAATAGTTTTGAGAGTTGTTGTAATTCACTATACCCTGGTTCTCCCTCCACGAGCTGTAGCTTTCCGATATGTCTCTTTTGCCTATCATCGTTTTATCGATTCTTTTTTAAACAATGCTGTAGCGAAGTATCCGACTGTGTTCCTACCCTTAGACAATTTTGCCACAATAATCCACAAGGAATGCTCATTTTAGTATATAAATTTGATGAAATTTAGCCCAATTTCCGACGCACATTAAATAAATCACGTGTCTAAATTAAATTTCAATTATTTAAAAATTTCTATAAGCAGCTAAAGTAATATTCAGTTCTTAAATTTTATTAGTATATTTTTTAAGCCCAGAAAAAATAAACAAAATAAAATGCACGATTGGGTCACACGAACTTGCTCCTATGTAAAAGACTGGAAATTTTAAAAACGAATGTCATTAGAGAACACTGTTCATAAGGATAAAATAAATTTTTTTAATTCTTTTAGTAGCAAGAGAAGAACAAAAATTATAATAATAATAAGCTTTTATATACAAAATTTTAAAAACATTTTTTAGAAAAAAATTTTGTACGCCAACTTTAGGTTTTTATTACTATACGAATGAAAATTAAATTTCCAAAAAAAATATCAAGCCATTTTTGAGATATCGAGTTTTACAAAACAAAAAAAAAATACTTTTTCTTCCAAAAATTAAAAAAAATATTTTTTTAAAGGTTTTTTTAAACTTTTTAGAAGCATCTGTATAAAAAATTTCATTAAAATGCGTTGTGTTGATAATGAGAAATTCAAAATTAGAAAAAATGGTTCTATGGTAGGTACAAGCTGTAATATTTTAATTTAAATTTGTTTTATAAAATTAAAGATCGTAAAAATTAATTGGAAGAAAAAGAATTTTATCAAAATTCTAAGCGCCGTTTTTGAGAAAAATACGATTTTTGAAAACCATGTTTTAACAATTTGTATGGTGGGTAACTTTATTTTTTTTCTCAAATCTTGTAGATTATATTCAGAAACTTGTATTTATCAAGTTTAAAAAAAATCTAGCATGGGGTTTTCGAAATATTGAGTTTGGATAAAAAATCAAAAAACAAAAATTTTTGAATATTTGAATACACAATTCTATATAAAGTCTTGGTTACCCTTAGAAAAAAAAATTATCAAAATTTGTTGTACCGTTTTAGAGAACTTCAAAAATAAAAAAAATGGTTCCATGGAGGGTACCCTCAATAACCATTTTTCGGAAATTTGTTTTTCAATTATTACCTAGCTTTAACTAAATGAATTTTTTTGTATTTTTATTTTTAAACTCTGTGAAACAGTTTTTGAGAAAAAAAAATACTTATAAAATTTCGAAAAAAAATCGTATGATAGGTACCGTTATTTTTGGTCTTAAGAAAAAAGAAAAAACGTGTGGGGGGAAAATTAAAAATGATATCAACCAAGTTTAAAGAAAAACGACCGAGCCGTCTTGGCTGAACTCGAATGTCATCGTAATGTCAACTTTGATCAAAATCTCGAGTTCGATTTTTTTCCGAATGCATAACTTGCTTTAAAGTACCTATTAGTCGCAAGTAAAAATTAGAAACCTTTGAAAAAATTCCGAGGAAGATGAATTTGAATTCGAATTTTTGTTTAAAAAGTAGCCTGAACTTGGACCGGAGCTAAATATTTTGTGGGAATTAAAAGAGGCTGGAATTCAGTTTTTGAAAATTTTTAAAAAAAATAATAGGCTATGCAATTCTAAACAAAAATGGTTAAGATACTTTTTTTCGTAGAATCAATAGGTTTTGACAGAAAAGTGCACATGGTATAGTACATTTTTCGTTGACATCATTTTTTGCATAGTAAGTGTTTCGGTACATCTTCTACTTTGTATGAGCAGAACTTTGCCGCACTATAACTTACAGACGAATAAAATTACAGAGGTCGTTAATAGGTCATATTTAAGATAATTTAATTATCTAGCAATGTTTAATATGTCATTTTGTTGTAAAATGAAATTTGATCGAGTTATCAAATATTTTTAAAATGGCGGCTTGTCACTAATTCCTTTCCACCGCGAAAAAATTATTTTACAGTGAAGAGACGTACCCAAACACATGCTGTACAAAAAAATTTATTTTATTACATTTTTTCGACTTAATGTACTATAGGATAATATTTGCGCATGTTTTTCTCAAAACATATTAATTCTAAAAAAAAGTCTTTTAACCTGTTGTGAGCAGAATAACTTATAATCGTCACCAAAAAGTATTTGTTCATTTATTAAGAATAATTAATCGAAATTATTTTGAATTTTGGGACTATGAAACTGTGTGAGCAAAGAAGCGGCTGATTTAAAATGAGACACAGATGCGAATTGTTTCCGAGTGTGTGAATATCACAATGAGATTGAAATGTTGGGCCAGGTACAGAAATGCACATTCGTGTAGTGCGACTAAAGAAAGTATCTCTCTTGTGAACTGATAAGAATTCATTGAAGCGCAATTATTGCATTTGAATTGCTTATGGGAAGGAATGAAACAGGTTATTTCACTTAAACTACTTTACTATAACTCAATGCATTAAAAATCCAATATTTCAGAAATATTGTACCTATCCCTAGTGAATTCTTAAATTGAAAACAAGTAAACACTTGAAAACTTTTAACTCACTTAAAATGTCAAATAAAATTGTATGGGGTTTGCCGCATCTATGTCGGGCCAAACGTTGTCTTCCCGCAATTGCACAATTAACTTGAGGACAACGCTGAATAAATTTGGATTTGCAAAATTGTTAAGAAGTTGACTTAATATTTTAATTTTTTTTTAATTTTTTGTTGTTACATAAAGATTTTCGAAATGGATTTTTTGGAAGAAATGTCAAGGAAAAAATTATAACTTATGGAATTATCGATAAAAAATATTGTCGAGACGTAACTTATGAGGCGTCAAAACGAAGCTCTAGACCAAATTCCAGGTTGCCAGGTGGGTAATCAAGTACAGACATTCCTGAATATCACATTTTTGACTAAGTAACATTTTTTATCTGCGAAAAGTATGCAACAAAAACTATCCAAAGCATTGAATCACATTGAGAGAAAATCCAGGTGTCTGTCATAATTTTCTTTATTTTTATTTTCCTCGGTATATTCTTTTTTTACTTCCGATAAAGATACTATGGGGTGAGTTCTTGATTTCGACTTTCTCGTTAATGGCTGAACTGATTTCAGTTAAAATATAAAATTCAAAAAGCCAGTCTATAGCTGCCATGTTGCTTTATCGAAGGCGTCTGTCAAATCTGCTGTTTTGAACTTAATCACGGTAATACGTAGCTATACGTTTCGCGTGTTACATCCATTTTAAGGTGGAGTCGGTGGCTCTTCAAATTCAACTCTTCAACTTTTCGTAGACTACTGGGTCGGGAAGCGTGGCACTAGTTGGCATAATGTAGTGCGTTAGACTGTCATGCAGAGGGTCTTGGGTTCAATTCCCAGCTGCTGCAAAAATCTTTTGCAGAAGTGTACTGCCTTTTGTGAGGAAGTGATAAATGGTCCAAGAGTACCTCTTTTCATGAAAAGTTCAGCTCATACAAGCATTTCGACATCGGCAGAAAATCATAGGTCCCCTCCATTCCTGCTAACAATCACATAAGAATTCTTGAGAGTTGAAAGTCACTAGGTTTAAGCTTTCTATGTATCGTAATGGCCTCCAATTTATTTTATTTGTTTGGTTAGGTAAGCATTCAGTCAATGCTCGTTCGTCAAAGAAAGAAAAGTCTGTGCAAGTGTATAAGAGAATGTAAAGCAGTCTCATTTCCTCACCGTGTACAAGCACTCGGCCTTTCACTGACTTCACCTTGGCGAATTTTGTGTTACTCAAGCCTACCCAGTACAAGATCCAACTGACTCAGGGACTCAAATGAATGATCATAGAAAAGGCCGTTTGTACATTGACTGGGCCACGAAGCTTTTGGAAGATAACTCCAAGTCGAAAAATGACCTTAAGTGACTACGTGCATTTTTGGATGAATGGCAGAATTGCCACGCACGAACAACCGGACGGATTCTAATGAAATTTGAAATAGAACTCGATCATGTCGTGCAGTGCAAGCAAGTTCTAGGGCCCCATCGGAGCTTGTTGAAACTATTTCACATTATTCATTCCAATGGATCGCAATTGCAAAGGCCTATCTACATTTCTTCTTATTTTTCTTCCTTATCAGCGGTCGTTTTTGATCTACATACACATGTAGGTATGTATCTGAAGTATAAGAACAACACGCCAAATCAGCTCGTCAAATAAGTATTTCGATGTAAACGATAAGAGCTTTTCCTTACTTTGCTCTACAAACTTTAAACGCTTGAAATTTCGTTGCCTTCAAACTGAGTGAGCACTTTGAATAGTAGGTCCTCATTTTGCCCTCAAGATCGAATGCGTTCTTACCTAGAAGTTCGTGTGTAAATAAAAAATATAATTCAATTGAATATCATGATAAAATCATCATCACTGCAAGCGCAAATAATCAAATTGTTATCATCAATTTAAACAGAAGCGATGCGGAACATGGTCGTTTTCACTTCACGCGTCATCATACCTGTGTACGAGTGTTTGTATCACCGTTGAGTGAACGCTTTGTATAACATCGTTTTCTTTAATCAAACTCAAAAGTGTTAGATATATTCCGAACTACTTAAGTGGCGGCTGGTGGGTTGACAGTTATAACAATAATACATAAATATTAAACTTCATCGTCTCTGGAGTGCAATGTCACTGAAGTACATATATGTACCTGGCAAATATAGACATATAGTTTTGATGTATGCAACAATGTTCCCCAGATAAGAAATAAAAACTACACACCAACACCAGTCACGCAAGTTGTCCAGAGCGTTAGAGTTGTCGTCGTTGCGGAGTGGCTCGGCGTGGCGGCACGGCTACCCTCAAAGGTGTTTATTTATATACACACCAACTGAGTTATTTCTTAATAAGACTCAAGTCATAACAACTAAGTACTTTAGTGGTTTTCCGATCACGCGAAATTGTAACACCCTCATTTCTGTTGCCGCCATTTCAAATACATAAATTCATCACACAAGAGGAAAGAGGAAGGTGAAAGTGATAATATGCATCAAACATGAAACCCAAGGCTGCAGGTTGTGACTAAAGTTATCACAAAGAGCATCTCTTAAAATCTACCCTAAAACAATCACACACATCTGACAGTAAACAATAGCATATCGGGTGGCATGGCTCATGGTAAACTTGTAAAATAAATCAAAAATCCAATTGAATTGGCTTGTTTTCAGTTGCGGGGGTTTGATTGTCGCAGATTTATGTGCGGTGACTTTTTTTTATTGGTTAGCAGTGTGCCGCCGCGAGAAAGGGAGTATGCGAGTGTAGGGTTCCAAGGAAGCGGGTGTTTTCCTTTTGTAAGGAAATTTCGGTAGCAGAACGGCACTCGTAAATCAACAGCGTCAGTGTGGAACTGTTATGAGTTTAATATGGCAATAAAACATACATTTTACTTCATTTTATTCATTTTATATTGAAGCTTTCACTGGTGGCGACGACCGATGTAGGTGCGATAGCGTTAAGTTTATTTGGGTTAAAAGGGGTATCAGGGCTATTGGAGGGTTATACTTTAATATATATATATTTATTTGTATTTTACCACAAAATGGCTTTGGATGGAGAAGTTGAATTTGCCTACCCAAAAAGGTAGGATATGACTTAAAATCCAAGTTAACTCATATGACAGATGATTCCTGCGTCTTCATAGAAATAAGATAAATTATTGAAAGGTATGCCAAGCTGAATCCTTATTCTGAAGATTCTTTTATTGATTATCACCAAGTGAGCTGAGCTAGAAGTTAGCCAAATATTCCTCAACGTTGATCCATCACCTTTAAAAACATGGCTAGAAAAACCGATACACTTTTATCTTTTATCATAAGGCAGGCTGTTTTTGTAGAAATTCTTGGCATAATAATGACTGCATTAAACTGCTCTCTGCTATAGAAGTTGAACGACTGATTAATAACCATTTTAGAACTAGCATTCACAATAAACTTCTGTCTATAGCTCAACATGTTTTCTGTAAGGGGAAATTAGTGGAAACAGCTCTCCACACACTTGAACGAAGCATCGAATATTCCCTACATCAAAACGAGTAGAGTGCCCTAGATGCACAGGGCACTTTTAACATTTTAACAGTTTCAATGCATTTGCAATCAACTCTGTACTGCAGATCTTTCTTCCAGTAGAGTTACGCCGCAAAGTGCTCCTCAGGGTTACCCCTGGGATTTTTCAAAAAGTCGCAGAAAAAAGTCGCTTTTACAAAAAAAAGTCGCAAATTCGAATTCTTTGAAAAAGTCGCATTTTTAACAAAAAGTCGCAATTGAAAGAAAAACTCGCATACCTAAATATTATTTTTTTTTTACTATAGGAAAAACAATTTAGATATTTTTTTGAATTTCTTTAGTTAAACACTTAGATAGGTATACATTAAAAAATAACAAAAACAAAAAAAAAAACTAATTTAAAGACTTCATTTTACATAAATTAATATGTATGTAGGTTTTAAGTTAAAATAAATACCTAAAAAGATATGTAAATCACATTAATGTTTCGTTTTTTTAATAAAGTTTCTCTATACTTTTTAATTAGGTTGTTTTCAGGAACCCACTCACTTATATCACAGTCAATGAGATTTGTGGAAGCTAACATATTTTCGCAGGTTTCCCTTTGTAAACGGTTTGTTAATTTATTTTTCATAAGCGTTATCTTTGAAAAAACTTGCTCAGCGCCAGCGCTGCTGTGTGACAACGTTAAAATTTTACAAACAAATTCGTAAAGGTCAAAGTATAGGTTATCACCTAAACTATTTTTTAAAGTACCAACCTTGTACCAAAACTCTTCTATATTTTTAATTTCAAAAATGTTGCCATAGTTTTTGTCAAACGCTTGAAGCTCTAGGTGTTTGTATTGATCTACCACTTTTTCTGGCTCATTTGTAAAGCTATTAAAATTTGAAACCAACCGAAAATAGTTAAAATCCTGATTTGACCTAATTATTTTTGGATCTATATGTTTTAAAATAGAAAGCTTCTCATCTTTAACATTAAATCTTGAAAAAATTTCTTAGCAAAGCGTCAAATAATATTGAAGTACATTTTTTTTATGCAAATAATTTCAAAATTTGTGAGTTTTTTATCCTTTAAGCAATTTTCGGCTTCCATGCCGATATATATTTCTTCAATTTTTTAAAACAATTTTCGTTTCGATAATCAATCTCAGAAATAGATTTTCTAAGAACACATTCTTTCAATAAAAAATTTTGAAAACTAATAAATAGAGGATCTTCTATATAAGAGCACAAATAAGCAATTTGTGATGTTTCACTCTGAAAAACTTTGTTTAAAATATTTATTTTTGAAAGAATATATTTTAGAAACTTTAAATAAACTTAATTTTCGTTGTTCAAATTTTCGAGAATAATATCAATTTTTGAATCTGTACTTTCTTCAAATTTAGCCCTAATAAAAAAATGTTGCAAAACAACCCATTGCTCCACGATGCGGCATGTTACATGTTACAGACAAAGCACAAAGGTAAGGAGAAATTCCAGGAAATGTCAGTGTACTCAGTGTCAGCAGTCGTCAGTGCCAAACACGTAAGAGAACAAAAAACAATCTAATAGCGCCCCCGTGGTGGGAATGGGAAAACAAAAACTACTTTCGAAAACGAGAATGCGAACAGAAAACAAAGAACAAAGCAAAGACAATCATACTCACACATTCTCAGAAAAGTTTGATGGTAAATGTTTAAGCAAAGAAAAAGTCGCACTTTTAAACAATTTTAAAAAGGTCGTCGCATAGTCGCACAGCACAAAAAAGGTCGCAAAAATGCGACTAAAGTCGCATAAGGGTAACGCTGGTGCTCCTATCTTCCTTACTTTGGAAGTTGGTAGCAAATGAGTTGTTGGAATGTCTTGAAGCGGAGAGTTAAAGAGTGATAGAGCTTTGCGGATTACAATACTATTGACGTATCAGAAAACTATTAATACCCAATACCAATACCCTAAAAGACCTCTTGCAATTTGCCTTAAACTATCTTCAACATTAACAAACCAGATCTTGTTTTTTAACAACTTTTTTAACGAAATTTTTTTAAGAAATGATTTTGAGTGATGGAAATCTTTATTTGGACGTTTACAGTTTTTTCTATTAAGTGGAAGAGATGATAAATCGGCGGATCTTTCTGGCCATTCCAAAGCGCCAAAACGAGCGATTACGCGACCAGGAAACACTATCTTCAAAAAATATATTGTGGCTGATGCTGTGTATGCGGTTGCACGGTCTTGTTGAAACCAGATGTTCACAAAGCCCCCCTCATGACCTTGCTTTAACAAGCAGAGGACTGACAAAATTATGCAACTTAGTAAGAAGTCCCTTCACTCTCTTACGAGCATAATCACCGGACATAATTTACTGAAATATCATGTAGAGGATGTGATGATGAAGAGGTTCATGAAGGCACATGACACCTTCTCTGTCATTGCCCTTCACAATGCCACCAGAGAAGGAAATGGCTTGTAGTTACTTCTTTGACATCAGGAATTCAGATATTGAACTTCGTCAATGCCTCAAAATGGCTTGACTGATTAACAGAACACTTAGGTTTTTATCAGAAAAGAGTGATTACACTCACGGGTAACGCAATGGATCTACATTGATCTAAGTGTGACGATAGCGACATCAATTGGAGGGCAAACAGCTGTACCGAAACAAGTCATTTTAAAAAAATTCAAAACTAACGCCAAAATTTCGGCAAAATTGACCTCTATGTAGAGCTGTCATGAACTATGAAATTTTGGCGTTAGTTTTGGAATTTTTTAAAATGACTTGGTTCGGTACAGTTGTGAGCCCTTCAATTGTCAGCCCAACAACCTAACCTAACGTAAGCCCCCCTCATCCAATTTCGACAGTTTGTTTACCATGGCCCTGTAGCGTTCGCCAGTAACAGTGACCGTATTGCCAATGGCGTCCACAAAACAATACCGCCCAATCACTCCTCCCGCATAAACGTTCACCACACAGTGGCTTTGAGTAGATGGACATAGATGTAATGGCTCTTCGTGCATCACACTCGGATTTTCAGTACCCCAGAAACAAAGATTTTGCTAATGTAATGGACGTAACCGCTTAAGTGGAAAAGCGCACCGTCGCTCATGATGATTTTCAACACGAAATCGTCCCGTTAGTTTCTGAGATTGTGGATGGTTTGAGAGCAATTCACACGCGACGGACAGTCAGCAGTCATTAACTAATGCACTGTTTGTACCGGAACATATGTGTAAGTCTTTCACTAAAATTGGCTGTAGTGTCCGTCTGGTAATATTCAATAGGGTGGCCCGTTGTCGGTTGATGTTTCGTCGTTTTCAGCGACATCGGCAGCCACACCCGCGATATTCTCGGCCGAACGACCAGTTTTTGGCGGCCAGTCTGTTCGAGACAAGGAGCTGAGTGTCAGAATGTTTGCTCACACCACGGAAAAGATGAAGAAATCGAAGTTAAAATTCACGCTGCGCTAACATCACCGACCGATTATTGGTTAAAAGATTCTACACAACTATTCCACGCTTGTGCGGAGTATAGTGCTCCATTGCTTTTCTGTTCGCATTCTGCAGCTATCTAATTCACAAATGTCAAAGATAATTGACGTTCGACGTCATTTGCAAAAATTTTAATATCTTCGGATAGTGTGATTAATTTTGTGCAACCTTGTATTTCTTCATACAAGCCTCACTTCAATCAAATGTGAGAATACCACTAACATTTTCAGACGAAGCAAAATTATTTAAATTATCGGTTCTTTTATTAAATATGAAGTTTAGGTAGAACCCTAATATATGTACATACATAAAAGAATACAAATGAACAAATACGGACTCGAACCCCGTATTACGTCAATTCGTGTTGTAATTAAGTGTATTTTAGAAGTGTATTTGAGAATGATGCAAGAAACTGTAAGGAAGCTGTCTAAGATAGTCCCGGTTGAGTTTACCATAACGAACCTTTTTAAAAATTTGTATGCAATTTTCGAATTTGAGAGGATCTGGAAGTTTTTGAAATATACTACTTGATACACTTGAAGATCGCGGGATCTTAGAAACAGCGAAGTAACCTGGTTTCAGAACCACAGGAAGTTTCTGTATTCAGCCCTCATTTCCACTAGATGCTAAATGAACAATTCCACCACCATTCTAATAATAACAAGCCCCTTGGATCTAAACGCAAACCTTGATGGAACCGTGTCCAATGACTAGACTATCAAGACTATGTAAGATACTAGCCAACATATTGTTTGAACGTCTTAAGCTGCTTTGCAATACCATATTCGCTAATTGGTAAATACCAGTGTGAATTCGACTAAAGACCAAATCTTTACACTATGGCAAATCCTGGAAAGAGAAAACAAATTTGTAGTCGAAACGTAAAGCCTCTTCATCGACTTCAAAACATATGATATCATTCATTGTCAGGAGTTTACCCCATTTACCACAATAGAGCCCTTCAAGGCAGTTGAATAACTTGCAAAACAAGTTGGTCTTAAGGTAAATGAGGCAAATATCAAAAAGTTCATGCCATGAACAAAAAAAATGGCTGGGACAAAAAGTTAACTAGAGGGTTTTCAGTTGACACGGGTAGATTTTGGGGTCCTGCGGCGGCCAAGTTGTTTTGGTGACATCTGTCAAATCTATTCAAGTACTCATGCCCAATCACCATGACAAGTAACATGATAAAACAGCACTTCCAAATGATGAACTTTATTATCAAAATGAGTATTCCTTAATGTAATCGTTGGGCGTGTTCAGCGGTAGATTTGTTGGCCCTTCACAGTCGACTCTTCAACGTTTGGTGGTCAAATTTGAGACGACCGGCTCGGTAATTAATCGGCCAACATTCATAGGCCAAAGGAATGCAAGATCTTCCCAGAATAATTCCGCGATCCAGCAGTAGATTCCTCGCGCTCGCTTACGCAGAATTCAATTTGGCGAGTTTTGCATCGGGACTTGAGCCTGCAACAATACATGATCCAACTGACGCAGAAGCTCAAAATGCATAACCATAGACAACGCCGCCCGTTTCTTAGCTGACTGGGCCTCGAATCGTTTAGAGGCGGACTCCAATTTTGGCCCAAAAATCATCTTAAGCGACGAGGGGTATTTTTGGATGAATGGCTGTTAATGATCAAAATTCTCCTATATTGGACAACACCGACCCATTTCGACTAATTTTTTATGGCCTAAATTGAACCATATGGACCTAGACGATGTGTGGTTCAACCAGGATGGCACAGGCGAACGCCACGATTGACATTCCCCATGAACGGTTTAAGGGTATCTAAGGTCATCTCTCGCAGAGGTGGCCACCAAGGTCATGCAATTTGACCCCACTAGACTTTTTCCTGTCGAGTTTCTTGAAGTCACAGATCTATGCGAACAAACAAGAATCGACCCAACGAACGCCATGATGGGTCGACGAAGAATTATCTTAGGGAACCTGTTTTTGATACTATACTTCGGTTCAGCAAGACAAGACTTCAAAACTCCTTACGCTGAAGACAAAGTGCATCCTCTACACAACACACCTATTTAATTATCAGTCTCGCTTTACGGCCCCGAGTCATCAAAAACAATCTGGACATATACTAGGCTCTTTAGAAAAAAAAAAAGAATTCTTATATGGAAGATACAACCTTGAACTCTATTAACGTTGACTATATTGGCTAGCAGCTGTAGACTTTAGAGGATGAAATACAATGCTCCAACCTAGAAAGTCTTCGAAATTCAGTTCCCAGGTTCTAAGCGAAATGGTAGGCGAATGAATAAATTCAATCTTTTTTGCTACTTACAGAAAAAAAGCTATGAAGTTGGTGGAATAAGATTTCCCAAAAACAATCCAATGCGAATTCCTAATAGTTAAAGCTTGAAGATAAAATTGTATTTATATTTTATCTTATTTTGGCTATTGGCTTTCAGAAGCCTTAATATGACTCTAAAATAAACTCCAGTAAATCGTTCAAAAAAGGCAAACAAAAATAGAAATCCAACAAATCCACTTAAATCTAGATGGGGCTGTTTCAAATTTGTCACTATGAACGGCTGGAACAGTGATTGATACGCAAACGTCACGCAGCCTCGCATGTCAATTGACAATATTCAGTATTCACTGATGATTGTGATGCAAAAACGAATCCCTATTGTCCTATACCGAAATAGACGTACACAGGATTGAATTTTTCTCTATCCGACCCTACTCACCTCACAACCCGCACCACCCGTAACAACAACAACAACAACTCCAACCAAATGAATTCAGCGTCATACATCATGTTAGCGCTGCTGATAAAAAGGACTCAATGGAATTGCTCTCTAAAATGTTGGTGTGCGAAATCAAAGCCCAATAGTTTGGGAGTGGTGGAATTTTTCAGCGAAACATCTGATTGTGCGGCATCGTCGAGCACATAAATTGCAGTGCCATAGATAAATCACAAGAAATCGTACAATGCTCAAACATTTCGCTGATCAAATCAATCTAATTGACATCACTCAATGTGATGCGTCTTTAAGTCCGCATGAAGACAAAATCCCCACAAACATACGTCACAGTGGCATTGATATTGCGAGTAGTGCGATACATTGATGTTGATAATGAAGATGATAATCAAATGGGGGTGGGTCTTAGATGCAAAATGTTACTTCGTTATGTGTTTAGATACACCGAATGAATGAGTGATGGATCCATCGCACATTCGTTCACCGACAATCGGTAGGAGGTGGAAATGTAAATAAATGAAAAAACACCCCTTTTCTGAGCCCCAGGATGGGGTTGATCGGTGGCGGCAGTTATTTACCCGTGCACCCTTATTTCAAACACTAGACAGCCGTCAATTCCGCACAACAAATGGCACATACATCGACATCGACATCAGCATCGGCATCGCATCTATTTTCATTTTCATCAGGTGGATTGATACTCGTATTTTGGATTCGATGGGTTGGGCGGGCGTCTATGGGGCTGAAGCTGGAAATTGAAAAGAATTTTTCCAGGCCTGAAGCGGAGTGTTGTACATGTGCACAACTCGCATGGTGTACCAGTACCAGCCGCACAAAAAACACCCCCACCAGCCACGACATGCGAGTATACCTACCTACCTTAGTATTTATAGGTCTCGCTATATAAATTTAAATTTAAATAAATGCAAATTCGATGAATCTGGTCTCGGGGTGAGCGGGAGCCGGAGCGGGATAATCGATTTATTGCTCAGAGTTGTATCACATTCTACACTACAGCCTGCAGCGGGGGTTGTTTATACAGAGGGTTTAAACTCTTTCAAACACACACACACGCGCGCACACTTGAGCATAAATTCAATGGGAAGGACATCCATACAGACTCGTATATCTACTCTTTAAAGATGTCCAAGTTTCAAGTTGTTAGGGTTTTGCCAGTTTTGCCTAACTTTTATTATAAATGTTTGTGTAGCAAATGTAAATTATTGTGTCAAGTAAAGTAAGTTTATTAATAAATCTCTGAGGCAAATTTTAAATCCACCGGCAACGTGTGGTGTATAGAATATAGCAATTTGACAAATGGATGAAAAAAAAAGTTTACACATTCTTCATGATTCGTTAATCAGTTTCTCATATTTAAATGATGAAAAATTTGTCAGAATTGATTAATGATGATTGTGATGGGTTTGCATTTGCATGGCCTATGGTGAGCTGAGCAAATGCGATTTAATTTATTAGAAGTCGAGACTTTTGGTTGGTGAGGCAAGAGGACACAGTAAATGTGGTGTTATATAGCCGACGTATAAGGTGATATAATTAATTAATTAAATTGAGTTAAAATAAACATACATACCTACATTATACGATGGCTCACATTCATATTAATTTAAATGGACTTTTTAGTTTGAAAATTAAGGTTTTTGGAATTCGATGTTAGAATATCACATTTAATTGGGTAAATTAATAATAAAATCACAGTAATAAATTATCAAATTAAAATTTAAAAAAAAATTTAAGAAGGATATGTTTTGTGTTTTTTTGTCTATAAATTAGACAAAATTTTTAAAACAAGTATCTTCTTCTTCTAACTTTTTTCATTTATATACTTTTCATAAATATCTATCATTTATATGTTAGACAACACAGAGTGAGATGAGGATCCAAAAGGAGGTTCCGATGAACATTGGTTTTGAATTTCAGCATATCACAATGGGAAGGAAAAAATCGAGTGGGGCTAGTGAAAAAATGTCTGTACTTTAATTAACAGTACGTCCCAAATTGGACTCAATGGTCTATTGATGAATATTCCTAAAAGAAGGACTAAAACGATTGAATTGTTTAATGGGAGGTACTCAACTAAGTCTTCTACTCTTAGAGGTATAAATTAACGTATGGATGGGGCAGTGAAAATAATACATTCGCTCTACATCACCCATCCATTTCATTCTTTAGACTTTTTTACTCTTTCGCTTGATCCTGTGTCGCTGCACAGCCCTTATTCTTCATTGTTGCATCGTTTTCTCTATAAACATCATAGTTTTTCACAAATCAACTATAATTTTTTCCGCACTAAATACCCAAAAACCTATTAAGATTATTCTACATTACGTTATGGCCTGGTTAGCTTTTAAGTCAAAGTCTTCATATCATTAGCAAATATGTATAAGAATCTCAGTATAAGCTTTACTATATAAAACATCGTCTCTAGCAAGAATGAATAAAAAAGAGCCCAGATGACTTCCCTGAGGTACACTTGAGTGTGCTGTGAAGCGGTTTAAAAGAGAATTTCGGAATTTTACTTATTAGATATCTTTTTTTTTTGGGGATACAATTTTATGTATGCATGCTATAAAAAGAGCAACTTTCATTTTGAATATAATAATGTTATTACTAAGATGATTGAATAATTTGTAAAAATCGACGTTTACACAGGCCACTTCACTTCCATTTTCGAACGCATTATATTATTTACCCAAAAAGCTAAGAAAGCTAAGAGTTGTTTCTAATAAATTCCAGCTTCAAGTAAAAATTGTTTCTAAAAAATATTCATTTTCCTTTCATAGGAGACAGAAGTCAAACCATATTTAAAGATCACAAAAAGATTGCAACAGCCTGGACTTTAAAAACAAAATCACCCTCATGGTGATTTCCTCTTCTTTCCCCATATAGCGACTTTATTCTCCTTTTTACTTGCGACTTATAGGTACTATAAGGCAAGTTATGCATTCGTAAAAAAAACTAAACTCGAGATTTTGATCAAAGTTGACATGACGATGATAACGAAGACGAATAAAGTGGGTCTTACAATTCTGTCTGTCTGTTCGCCTACTGCCTAAGTGGCTGTGCTGATTTTATTCAAACTTGATAGATATGGTTTCTAATTTTTTACCGCCACACGACATAATAACGGTACCTGCCATACGAATTTTTTCCAAAATTTTATAAATATTTTTTTTTTCTCAAAAACTTAAAACACAGATTTCTTAAAAAAAATTCATTTAGTTAAAACTAGATAATGATTGAAAAAAATTTTCCCTCCTAGAACCATTTTGCTTTTCAAAGTCATTTGACTGAATTTCAACTCAATGCTTCATGTATGTAGTTCAAATGGAATATTTCCGCAACAAAGCCTTGAAAAAGATTGTAACTTTCAGAATTCATAACATCTATTTAAGGGCTTATTGCTAACCTATCTTATTTTACACATTTACAAATAAAAACTGTTTAACAAAATCTAAACATTGAAACCAGATTAGACTTTTCCGGAGGTATATATTTGTGTTCCACCCTTAAAGTTGAAAAATATATTTTCGTAAATAACGAAATGATTTTCCTCAAAAAAAATATCATCTCGGAATCTGAAAATATTTCTAAATAAATTTTTAATTTTTCAAATATTTTTTCTTTATTTTTCGAGAACTCGTTACATAGCTATTAGTTTTCACTTAATTTTGCACTTAATTTTGCAGATCCCATCTCAAATTACCTAAAACTAGAATCTAAAAGTTTCGATTTTAAACTAAAGCAAAACCTTAGTAAGCAAGCATAAGTTTATATACTTTAGGTTTTTTATCAGAGATCGTGATTTCATGAATTAACAGTTGCACTTACATAATTTCGAAGTTAGAAGAATTGTGTATTTTTGTGTGTAATTTGTTCATCTCCCATGGTTTTCTGTAAGAATACTGTGATTTAAATATTATTAAAAAAAACATGTTATTCAATTCAATGCCAAAAAAATAAGCCGGTACTATTTCCTATCCAAAATTTAGATTGAGAATTAATTTTTTACAATCGTGCAAAAAAAGCACGACAACGCCAGACAACTTTATTTTTCTTAATAATGGAAGTATGTTTGTTTGTTTGTTAATTGCAGCATTACTTGCATGTTCTTCTAACATTGATTTTTCTGACAAAAAAGATTCGCATATTACTTAAACAAAACTGATTTTTTCACAATTTCTCGAGCTCAACACTCAGCATGTTCGGTTAAAACCTTAGAGGCTCCATCATTTTTCTTAAACTTTATAAAGCTTTTTTGTTTACACCTTTTACTTCTTTTTTCATTTTCGTAGACCAAAAATAACGTTACATGACATTATTTTTTTTTGTTTGATATTTAGGAAAATCTTTTTTTTGCTGAAAAACTTTGTCATATATTTAAAAAAATTCAATTTCTTAAGTAATTCAATTGTATGGCGTTATAATTAATTTTTTTTTCTGAAAACTTAGTATTTCGACCATATGCATATAGTTCGTTTTACACATGTTATCTGGGTAACAATATCTCAAAGTCAAAAAATGTTCTTTTAATCAATAACAATAGTATACAAATGTCTGTTAAGGCAAATCTAGTTTTTTTCTCGCAAAATGTGATTGATTTTTATCTGTGAAATATAAGTAAATGCATATATAAGAAAAAGTTATTCATTCGTAAAAAATAATGGTAGATATCATATATAATTTTTTTTTTGAATTTAAAAAAAAAATATTTTTTTTTTCAAGACTCCAACAGATATTTAAAAAAATATTCAAAAACTTTGCTTATAAAAAGATAGAACAAATTCAAAACCATGGTTATAAAGGGTACCTTCTATAGAACAATTTTTTGTGTTTTCGATTTTCTTGAAGACGGTACGGTACAACTGATTTGAATTAATTTGTGTATACTCGTACTTAAGCTCTAAGAAAGTTTGAATAATATTGTGGATTTATATTTTTAAACAACATTTTGTTTGGTTTTAAAAATAGGTTTAAGAGTCAATATTTCGAAAACCACATTCTCAATTTTTTGTAACTCTTGACAATTAACAGTCTTTTAATAGTTGTAGAAAAAAATTGTTCTTTTATCCAAAAAAAAATTGGCACCTAATGTTAAAAAATTGTTTTTCAAAATCACATTGTTCTTAAAAACGACTCTTAGAATTATGAACAAACATTTTTTCTGTTGGACTTAAGGCGTCTATCATTCAATGAAAACATATTTTGAAATCAAGACATTACTAACAGCACCTGCCATAGAACCTGCCATACAAATCGATATATAAAAAGCAGGTCAATGTATAATAAAAATTTTAAATTTGCGTACCTGTTAGATAATTATCGATGGAATTTACCTATATCACCAGAGATAAAGTTAATAAAAAGCACGACTGATCCTTTTGATGGTACGAAGGAGAAGAAAGTATTTATTATGTAATGTCAAGTTTACAAGTCAGAGAATTAATTTAGGCATGTTCAATTACCTGTCCAATACTCTCCCTTAATTGAACTGTTTTGTTTTAATTTCATTTTATTTCTTAATTATAAATTTAAGTTCTTAATTTGATTTACATACATATGTATGTATAATTTAAACAAAAGGTAATGTAAATTAAATTCCATAATTAATATTAAACTATACAAATTAATTCATATTGACTTCATTTTAATGAATTCATTTAATTGGCTGAAGGCCATTAGGATATAATTTTCAATTAAAACCAAATATATGTGAAAACACCTCCAATTTGCGACCAGAAGTTGGTTTGGTCAAAATGTCAGCTGGCATCTTGGTAGTTGGCAAATGAGTGAGTCTAATCAAACCCTTTTTGACGTTTTGGTGCACGAACTTCTCTTTGACATCAACGTGCTTAGTTCGTGAAGAGTATGCATTGTTAATCGCTAATTTAACTGCACTTAGGTTGTCGCAAAACAATTCTATTGATCCAGGTGAATTTACGAAGAGTTCCCTTTCCAGCATTTTTAGCCAAATGCACTCTTGTATTGCTGCTGTCATGGACATGAACTCAGCTTCTGTCGTTGAGATTGCGATGGTTTTTTGTTGTTTGGTGCACCACGAAATTGCGCCACCTTGCATGGTGAACACATACCCAGTAGTAGATCTTCGCTCGTCCTCATCGCTGGCCCAATCCGCGTCGCAATAACCTTTGAGTTCTGTTTGAGAATTGTCGTATGTTATCTTCCTGTCAAGTGTCCCTTTGAGGTAACGTAAAACACGCTTCGCAGCAGCCCAGTGTGCTCTGCCAGGATTATTGTTGTAGCGACTTAATACATTCACTGGAAAACAGATGTCAGGTCTTGAGACCTGCACGCAAAATTGCAGAGCGCCAACCAGTTGTCGATACGGTACATCCTTCATTTTGTTTTTCTCATCATCGTTGCTCGGACTCATTTTGGCAGATATTTTTTGATTGATATCCATTGGAGCAACCGTTGGATTACAGTCGCTCATGTTGAAACGAGATAAAATATCTTTTATGTATTGAGTTTGGTCAAGAGAAATGGTACCTGTTTTCCTGTTTCTTGTTACTCGAACTCCCAAAACGGATGATATCTCTCCCATATCCTTCATCTTAAATTGCTTAGAAAGAACATCAGTGAGCTTCTTTTCCAGGCGTACATCATTGGTGAATATTAAGATGTCATCTACATAAATGGCTACGATGAACAAACAGGAACCTTTGATTAGGAAATACACGCATTGATCTGTCGATGAACGCTTAAGCCCAAAATCCAAAAGAACTTGGTTCAGAGTACAGTTCCAAACACGACTCGATTGTTTGAGCCCGTAAATTGATTTGATCAGCTTGCAACAACGATCCGTTCCATCAGAAAATCCCTCAGGCTGTGACATAAAAATCTCTTCTTCGAGCTTGCCATGGAGAAACGCTGTCACAACATCCAATTGACGAACGTTCAAGTCAAATTTAGCTGCAATTGCAATTAAATATCGAATAGTTGTAAACCGAACTACCGGCGAGAACGTTTCGTGGTAGTCCACACCTTCGACTTGAGTAAAGCCTTTGGCCACCAACCTCGCTTTGTATCTAACGACTTCTCCTTGGGTGTCACGCTTTGCTTTAAACACCCACTTACATTTGATGGGCGATTTTCCAGGGGGTAACTCCACCAGCTTCCAGGTTTTATTTTGTTGAAGCGATTCAAATTCATCTCTCATCGCACACTTCCACGAATCGGCGTTCTCACTCGCAATGGCTTGCTTGAATGTTGATGGATCACTCGCAAGGAAGGCAAAAGCAAAATTGGCGTAATCTGGTTTTGGTTTCCCTTGATTTCGAGAAGATTTCTGGCGAGGTTCGACATCTTCGAGCATCTCCTCTTCATCACCAACATCGCTTGGTTGCCACATACTGCCGTTGCTGTCATCAGTGAGCGAAGTAAATTCATCATCGACTGGTTGTCGGTGTAATGAATCATCAGCTTCCAATACACTCCGATTTATAGGTGAACTGGCTATTTGCGGATCACTTATTGATTGAGGTTCCTCACGAGACATATCCTCCTCTGATTCGCAAATCTCTTCCTTTTCATCTTCGGAATAATCCAACAAAAAACGATTAGTTTTATCAGATTTCAAATCTATTACCTGATTCATGCCACTTGACTCAAGGAATGTTACGTCTCTGCTTATAATAACTGAGTTAGACTGGGTGTTGTAGAGCCTGTATGCTTTTGCATCGGGAGCATATCCAATGAATATACATTCTATGGATTTGATGTCTAATTTTTCCCGCTTCACAGCTGGAACGTGCGCAAAAGCTCGACATCCAAAAACTTTAAGCATCGACAAATTTGGTTTCTTATTTGTCCAAATTTCTTCAGGTGACTTCTCTCTAGTTCCTTTACATGGTATTCGATTGATGATATAAGCTGCCGTCATTGCAGCTTCAGCCCAAAATGACTTTGGAAGGCCAGAATCGATCAACATACAGCGCACTTTGTCTAAAATTGTGCGATTCATGCGCTCTGATAAGCCATTTTGTTGTGGGCTATAAACAGCTGATTTTTGATGTAAAATTCCATTTTTCTCAAAAAATTCCCGGAATTTGCTGTTGCAGAACTCGGTGCCATTATCGCTCCTAAAGCACTTTAATTTTTGGCCAGTTTGCTTTTCAGCCATAGCTTTAAATTTAACAAAGCAATCAAACACCTCGCTTTTGTTTTTAATCACGTATATGACCACTTTCCTCGAAAAGTCATCGATAAACGACACAAAATGACGAAAACCACTCATAGATTCTACCGACGACGCTTGACAAACGTCACTATGTACCAATTCCAGTAACTTCGTTGCGCGGTTGCCTTCGTCACTAAAAGGGGAACGACTTTGTTTCCCTCTGACACATGTATCGCACACACTGTTTCTAGGAATCGAAATATTTTTTAATTCGCTCTTCAGAAACGTCATGTAATCAAAACTAGCATGTCCAAAGCGACGATGCCATAAAATCATGTTTTCTTTAGGTTTTGCTGTGATAGTTGGCTTTTTCTGCACCTCAGAAATAAAAGATTTTACGTCATGTGCAACATCTAATTTAAATAAATCGTTTACTAGACTTGCTGTCGCAATTATATTCCAGTTTGAGTCGAATATTTTACACCCATCATTCGTAAACAAAATTGATTTATTGTTTTTTACCATTTGGCTTACCGATAACAGATTTGCGCAAATATTGGGTACATAGTGAACTTCGTTAATTGTTATCTCTTTCTGGTTTCCATCGTTTGCCACACGTTGCTTTACGCTGCCGACACAATCAATTGAAATTTTATCGTTGTTTGCAACAACAACTTCTTTTTGCACGGGTTTACGTATGTTTTCAATATTCGACTTGTGTTTTGTCATATGTACGGTACAACCACTATCAATGTACCAATCTGATGGCAGTTCACTGGACTGAACTAGCAAAGATGAGAATAGCATAGTTTCACTTTTGTCATTTTTGTGTGGTTGCCTTTTTTTGCTTTTTGCTTTAGGACAGTTCTTTACAAAATGCTGTTTGGAACCACATCCAAAGCAATGTTTTAGATTTTTGCTTTGGAATTTTTTATTTTTTACGACCAAAGCTGTATCGCTTGAATCACATTTTTCGCTTTCAAAGACTAAGCCCTGCATCAACAAATTTTTGACATAGTCAAATGTGATTTTATTTGAAGAGTTTTCTACCGCAAGTATCATAGGTTTATACTCTACAGGTAAACCTACCAGCATCAATGAACCGGCTACTTCATCGTCAATACTAAAGCCTGCCGATTTCACTTTAGACCACAGTGAACTCATTTTATTCACATAATCCTCCATTGATGCACATTCTTTTTGCTTGAGTGATACCAATTGTTGCAACAATGCCACTTTGCGACCGGTGCCGGTGTCATCAAAAGCCGCCGCTATACTATACCACGCTTCTTTGCATGAGCTTGCTCCTTCTATATAATTATAGTTACACGGCTCGAGCAATAACGTCAACTCACCTATTGCTCTAAGATCAGCTTTTTTTTGGTTTTCATTTGCTGAGGCGGGTAATGCATTTTGGCAACAGTCCCACAAACCCTTGATTATCATGTGAGCTCTTGCACCGACCTTCCATTCAGAGTAATTCTCCCTGCCTTTAAGGCGATTGAATGGTATTTGATTGGAGGTCATTTCTTCAGTTGAATTTTCCGTAGATTCTTCGTCAATAATATTATCAGAATCTGAGCCGCAGGTATTTTTAAACGAGTCGCTTAGTTTAATTGCCTCAACTTTATCAACCATGTGATAAACACACTTCAAGGTTGGTTACGAATTTTTTTTAAGCGGAAACAAAATTTACAACTAAAGATAATTCCATCAAAATATTAACCACGGCAAATAATTTAAACCGAATTTTACTTATTTCTGATAAAATAGGCTGCGGATGGCCCATAACCTGTTAGATAATTATCGATGGAATTTACCTATATCACCAGAGATAAAGTTAATAAAAAGCACGACTGATCCTTTTGATGGTACGAAGGAGAAGAAAGTATTTATTATGTAATGTCAAGTTTACAAGTCAGAGAATTAATTTAGGCATGTTCAATTACCTGTCCAATAGTACCAAATTCTATTCTTTAAAATATTTCTTTAAATTCAATTTATAAAAAATTATTTTTTTTTAAGAACCCTCTACCATGATTTAAATTAATTTTTTCTAGGATAAATTTATATTTTCTCAAGAATTCACATGGCATTATTTGAATAATTTCTTAAAATCTTAATTTCTTTTTATCCATTTTTAAAATTCTTAGTCTCTTAAACACCAGAGCAAGTGAGTCCGACCTAGTCGTGTATTTTATTTCTATGAAACTACTGACAAAATACTCTTTTGAGTAAATTAATTCACGTAATTAATTGGTGAAAGCAGCAGCGTTGCCACTTCGATAAACAATTGCTCAGCAGATTATTTAGAAAAAATGCAGGAGATTGAATACTTGCGCAGTAGATTTCTTATTTAAAAATAAAAACACTTAACGATTTCAACAATATTAAGAATATTTCTCAAGAATAACTTAAATTAAAAAATCTTTAGTTAATCATTTAAATTTTTTTTTATTAATTCGTTATTTTTAAATTAAAGACTTTAAAATTACTATATACTATATAAAGGTTTTTCAAAATACAAACTCTAAAAACTACTGAAATAAATCAGTCAAGTAAAGAAAACTGAGCACTATTTATTTGAAATTTTTGAATTATTAATTCAAAATAGCGTAGTCTAAAAAATTGGCGTTTTATCTCGGTGATCTCACTTGGACTCATCAGCTGATTAGTGACGGCCTTTGTGAATACGTAGTTTTTGCTAAATTCATTTCATCTTACATAATTGTTTTAACTACTCCAACAGCCTTCTTTACTAACTAGTTTTAGCGACAGAGTAAAGTTACTTCGACTTTACAACGGCTCTAATCCTGAAAACCTTATTTATAATGAAAATGCACGAGGAATAGCGGTGGAATAAGCTAAAACTGGTTCATAGAAGGTTTAAGGCCGTTTTAGTATCTATCTAAATGTCATTTTGAGATGACATCATGTAAAATTTACAAAAAGGAGTGTAATCATTTTTTTTTCAAGAGTCCAACAGTCGTTGCTGATATTTTTCATTTCCTTACAATTGCACGACTGGGTCGCACGAACTTGCTTCTATGTAATAGACTAAAAATTTCAAAAATGAATGTTATTTGAGAAAAAACTGTTCATAAGCATACAATTAATTTTTTAAATGACTAAAGAAGTTGTCTTTAGTAATTGGAGGTAAAAATAGGATGCCATGTGATTCAAGCAAATATACATACATAGGTTTATGCAAGAACAAAAATTATAAGTCTTTGTAGTGTTTTCTTAAAAAAATTAGCTTTTATATACAAAATTTTTAAAACATTTTTAAGAAAAAATTTTGGTACGCCAATTTCATGTTTTTATTATTGTTCGAATAAAAATTAAATTTACAAAAAAAATATTGGGCCGTTTTGGAGATATTGAATTTTCCAAAAAAAAAAAAATAGATTTTTATTATTATTGTTCGAATAAAAATTAAATTTACAAAAAAAATATTGGGCCGTTTTCGAGATATTGAATTTTCCAAAAAAAAAAATAGATTTTTTTTTCAAAATTCAAAAAAAAAAAAATATTTTTCTTAATGTTTTGAAATGCAATGTTTTTTATCTATCAAAAAAAAATTTATTGAAATCCGTTATGCCGATAATGAGAAATTCTAAATTTTAAAAAATCGTTCTATGGTAGGTACAGTTAGTAATATCTTGTTTTCATTTTTTTATTAAATTATAGATCTTAAAAATTAAGTGAAAGAAAAAAAATTAAAAAAAAATCCCGGAACCGTTTTCGAGCAAAATCTGATTTTCGAAAACCATTTTTTAACATTTGTATGGAGGGTACCGTTATTTTTAGGTAAAATAAAGTTTATTTTTCTCCTATCGTGTAGATTATTTTAAGAAACTTTAACTTATCAAGTTTTAAAAAAATCGAGCATAGGGTTTTCGAAATATTGAGTTTTAAAAAAAAGTTTTTGAAAATTTTTTTAAAAATCCAAAAAAAATTCTTTGAAAATTTGAATACACAATAATGTTGAAATTACTGGGAAGCTTTTACATACAAAAAAATATCAAAATCGGTAGTACCGTTTTTGAGAAAATCAAAAACAAAAAAAATGGTTCCAAGGTTGGTACCAAAAATAATAATTTTTTTACATTTTTTTTTCAACCATTAGGTTTTACTAAATTTTTTTTTCTTAAATCTGTAGGGCAGTTTTTGAGAAAAAAAATATTTTAAAAATTTCGAAAAAAAATTCGTATGGCTGGTATACCGTTATTATTGGTCTTAAAAAAAAAGAAAAAAACATCCGGGGGGAAAAATTAAAACCCATATCTACCAAGTTTGAAGAAAATCGGCCGAGGGGTTTAGCTGTAGTCGAAAAGACAGACAGACAGACAGAATTGCGAGACCCACTTTTTTGGCCTTCGCTATCATCGTAATGTCAACTTTGATCCAAATCTCGAGTTCGATTTTTTTTTTCCGAATGCATAACTTGCCTTATAGTACCTAGAAGTCCCAAGTAAAAATGGGGTTTGTCATTAAAAAATTCAGATTTCAATGCAAAAATAACATTTTTCCGCCGCACCGAATGGAATGACATCTCAAATTGATTTTTTTTTTTTTGTCATAAGGCATAAGTTTATTTTTGTGTCTCTCGACATTATCTTCATCCTTAATTTAGTCACTAGACCATTTTTTACAAGAAATAATTTCCTTCGTGTTTTGGGCATTATTTCCACAATTGAAATAAAGTAAACAAGGCTAAACTCAATTTTACACTCTGACAGCTAAGTTTGTCAAATGTTTAGTAAAAGGAGTGTCAAATCTGCCAAATATTTGGATTTACAAAATGTATTTTAAAACCAAAAATAAAACTACATTTTGACAGATACAAATCCAAAATAAATTTATTTATTTTGCAAATGAAAAACCAAATAATTTAATAGGGAGTTAGATAATTATTTATTGTTAATTAGTTAGATAACCGTTAGTTTTACAGGGAATAAAAACAAAACAAATAACAATAGAGGTTTTTCTATGAATTGAATCATCCAACTAATTTCTTATGTCATTTGAGCATTATGGGAAGTTCACATCAAATTGAGTGCGTTTAAAGAAAATCTGCAAGTGATTATTTTTAGAATGTTTTTATTTTAGAAGTTTGAGAGTAGTTATTTAAAAAAAAAAAATGTGCAGTAGATTTTGTTTTGTAGCAACTGCAATAGATCTACTGCAATTACAGTAAAGTCGCACCACTGAATAGCAGTAAAAAAAAGTGCACCTTTCAAACCTTGGATGAGGCCGATAAATCTTTATGTAAGGCTTCGCGTGATGTAGGAGTATATAATTTACTTTGCGTTAATCCTGTAAGTTTTATTTGTGCAGTTTTATATTGCGCTTTGAAGGCTACGATAGCATCTAACTGATTAGCCCAAATGTCATGTCTGGGCGAAACGCATTCGGACTAAAGGTCGCTTAAAGCCTTTAAAATTTATTTTACACATTGTTTTCGAATGCAAACTATCCAGTGTATGACTGTAATCAAATTAAGATCTCTTCAATACCATTTTTCAAAAAAAAATTATGTTAATCAGGTAAGCGATAAATAAAATTTCGTTCAACGTATTTTCCAACTTTATATGTGTATCATTTTTATTTATTGAATGCATTTTATAATTAATCTGTTTTGGGTCAAGTGTATACATCCAAAGCAAAACAAACACCAAAGTGAGTGAACAAAGGACAAGGATAATAAATTTATGATTGCTACCCATTATAAGTGATAAGTACACAAGCAAATGGTATCAAAAGTGCCGCCTTTATAATTTACCCTCACTGTATGTGTTCTGGTGCATGGCTTGGCTAGACCAGTGGCGGATTGTTCATAAATAACCTGCACAGTCAATTGCCTATCTAATATAAAATAACTTCTCTTCAAACCTCAAGCGACAGTTATAGATTTAATTGTGAAATTTTTTTTTTGTTGAATTGGGAAAAGTGAATTTTTTTGAATTTGGATTCAACATAGGTTACATGTGAAACCTCAGAAAAACCTTCGCTTCTTCTAAATAGAAAACGAAAAAAAGTAGAAAAAGAATTTGAATTTGATCTTACATGACAGTTTGCGGGTCGGAAGGAGTACCTGACTATTACTTCAACTTTAGCGAAAATGGATCATAGTGTCATATATTCTTGCAAACACTTGCACACTTTTTGCCTTAAGATACCTTTAAATGTCTAAGTCCGGCCCTGCTTAAGGCATATACATACGTAGTTATATGATAGAAGAAATACAAAACCGAGTTATAATATCTGAATGCCATAATAAATTCAGTTAAACTATACAAATTTAGCTGCGCAACACTTCGTGTATATTGTGGTTAATTATTATTGTTCAACAAAAAATGAATACAAAATAATATTTATTTCTAATCGGATATGGGTCATTGAAGTTCTTCATGCATGTCTGCTCCGATAAATACTTAATTTTGTTTCCATTATTTCCCACCCCTCATGGTCGATTGAGTGAGACAATAATCTCACCGACTGATAATGGCCACAATTATTTAATCGCTGTGATTTATGAATTCCAAAGCGTTGAGTTCTTAACTGAGATATGTATGTATGTTCAGTATATGTATATGTAATAATCGGGGATGTAATGGGCTCCTGATGATATAGGACCCGAACGAGACGTGACTTGGTTATTTATGACAATCGAATTGGATCGATGTAAACAGATTTATGGGATATTTTTTTTTTTTGTAAACTTACCCGTACGCAGCTAGTGTTGGGTCATAAGGATAGTATCCGGTTGTCGGCTGTAGTCCAGCCGATGTCCACGCACTCATATCAGACCCAGGTCCACTCTCCTTCAAGGCATAAGGGTTACTCTGAAATAAAAAATGATTGATTATCAAAAAAGTAGCTTTTTAAAGTTTTTAAGTAAAATTATTCAGACAAGGAATTATAGAAGTAATTCAACAACGGGCTTGGTGGAAAACAAAACTGTAATCAATTTTTATAAATTTAAGATATGTAGGTTTTAGGGCGTGAGGAAATTCAGTTTTGAATTATAATATGAAGTTATACAGGGTGCGTCTTATAATCCAGGTCGATTTTTTTGGTTGTCATTAATTGTCAGGTGGCATAGTCTTCCAACATGGCACTATATTGACTTCCATGGACTATAACAAGACGATCATTTTCATCGACGAGAAAATACGGTCCAATCACACCTCTGGCGTAAGTCTAAGCCGCACGGTTACTTATTGTGTTGATTTGTTGCTGTTCGATAACATTTATTATATTTCGTTTATTGAAAATACCATTAACCCAAAAATGTGATGAAATTCAGGATTTTCTTCAAACTTTTGCAAAGCCAACTTGGAACATGTTTCAGCGGTCAAATGATTTAAGATAATTTGATCATACGTTAAATTCACCATAATGTAGACTCAGATATTCTCAATTTCTTGCCCGGTTGGCTAAGTCGGTATAGAATGAGACTCTTAATCTCAGGGTTGTGGGTTCTTGACCTATGTTAGGCGCCATTTTTTGAAAGGCAAGAGGAAATGAGGGAAAGCGTTTAAAGGGTAGGATAGGAAAAGGAAAAGATAAGAAAAAAGGAAAGGAAGAGTTTTATATGGAGACTTTAAAAAGCAAACTTAAGTTTACTTGCTTTCATTTGCAATTTTTGCTGAGAAATTTGATCGTGCTATCAATTTTCAATCACGAACATTTTAAGTGTATATAACTTTTGATTTTTATTCGTAATAAAAATTAAATTTCCAAAAAAAATATTGAGCCGTTTTTGAGATATCCAATTTTTTTTTTCAAAAATTCAAAAAAAAAATTTTAGTGTTTCTAAATGCAATGTTTTTGAAACTTTTTATAATATTCTCTATAAGAAATTTCATTCAAATCCGTTATATCAATAATGAGAAATTCAAAATTTGAAAAAATGATTCTATGGTAGGTACAGTCAGTAATATTAACTTAAATTATGGATCGTAAAAAGCGACAGAAAATTTTTTTATCAAAATTCTAGGCGCCGTTCTCGAGAAAAATACGATTTTTGAAAACCATTTCTTAAGATTTCTATGGTGTAGATTATATTGAGAAACTTTTATTTTTCAAGTTAAAAAAAAAAATCTAATATGGGGTTTTCGAAATACTGAATATTAATATTAAATATTTTTTTGAAAATCCAAACAATTTTTTTTTTAATTTGAAAATACAATAGGTACTATTCAAATTTTTGGGGAGCTTTAGCATAAAATAATTAAAATAAAAAAAAATGATTAAAATCGGTTGTACCGGTTTTGAGAAGATCAATAACAAATAAAAATGGTTCCAACGGGGGTACCATTAATAACCACTTTTTGGAAAATTTATTTTCAACCATTGCCTATAGCCTTAACCAAATAAAATTTTTTGTATTTTTTGAAAAAAATATCTATCGAACAGTTTTTGAGGAAAAAAATAATTATAAGATTTCGCAAAAATCGTATGGCAGGAACTGTTATTGTTGGTATTAATAAAAGAACAACGGAAAAAAATCGTGTGGGGAGAAAAATGATGTCTGTCAAGCTGAAATAAAATCGGCCGAGCCATTTAGTTTATAGTCGAACAGACAGACAGACAGTATTGTGAGACCCACTTTTTTTATATTCGCTATCATCGTAATGTCAACTTTGATCAAAGTCTCGAGTTCGATTTTTTTTCCAAATGCAGAACAGATAGAAAAGTGGGTCTCGCAATTCTGCCTGTCTGTCTGTTTGACTACAGCCTAAACGGCTCGGTCACCGATTTTCTTTAATCTTGTTAGATATCACCTTGAATTTTTTCGCCCCACACGCTATTTTCTTTTTTTTTAAGACCAAAAATAACGGTAACTGCCATACCAATTTTTTCCAATTACATATTTTTCTCAAAAACTGTTCGACAGATTTAAAAAATAAAAATACAAGATTTAATTTTTCATTTAGTTAAAGCTAGATAATGTTGAAAAAAAAATCGGAAAAACCGTTATTGAGAGTACCCCCCATGGAACGATTTTTTTTTTGTTTTTGATTTTCTCAAAAACGGTACAACCGATTTAAATCATTTTTTATGCTAAAGCAAAGTTTAAATATTATTACATATTCAAATTTTCAATTTTTTTATTTTTTGGATTTTAAAAAAAAGTTCAAAAATTATTTTGGAAACTCAATATTTCGAAAACCTTAAGATCGATTTTTTTCAAACTTGACAAATAAAAGTTTCTTAACATAATCTACAAGATTTGAGAAAAAATGTTGTTTTATCTAAAACTAACCTTCCATACAAAATGTTAAAAAATGGTTTTCGAAAATCGTATTTTTCTCGAGAGTTTTGATAATTTTTTTTGTCGATTAATAAATAAAAAATTTTAAATTAAGATATTACTGACTTTATCTACTATAGAACCATATTTTCAAATTTTGAATGTCTAATTATCGGCATAACAGATTTTAATGAAATTTTGTATGGGGAAGTTTCTAAAAAGTTTGAAAAAATTGCATTTCAAAGCTTTAGAAAAAAATATTTTTTTGAATTTTTGGAAAATTCGATATCTCAAAAAACAGGTCAATGAGTGAACAAAATTTCCCGCGGAATTTTCCCCATTTATGAAAATTGGAAAGTTCTTTTTAAATGAGAGCCAAAGTCACTATGAAACTTAATTCCCAAAATCAATAAATTTCAAGGGAAATTTTCGACATTATTCGAGATGATAATTTTGAAAGTTTGAAACAATTCCCAGGGAAATTGTATTCACGATTCACCCCAATTTTTATTCGATCAATAGTAAAAAAATTAAGTGTGCGTACCAAAAATTTTCTTAAAAAGATTTTAAAAATCTTGTATATAAGATCTTATTTTTTTTTAAGAAACCACTACAACGACTCATAATTTTTGTTCTTACATAAACTAATATCTGCTTGAATCACAGGGCATCCTGTTTTAAGCTCGACAATCCAAAATTAGAGTCCCTAAGTTCCCTAAGTTCCTTAAATTAATAATAACGATACTCTATGTTTCACCCTGCATATATGAGCATTTAAAAAAAATATATAATAGTCGAATTAAAATGATTTTTTAAGAACGTGTAGTAGATACTTGCAACGCCCTTTCAATAAGTAAAATTTTACGAAATTCTTTTTTATGTTCTACGAGATGAAATTGAAGTCTTCGATGATATTTAAAAAAAAATATTTTGATAAATGCAATGATGAAATCCATGTGATGGTGATCCTCCCCTTGGTTACGACCTTGTCAGAAACATATTGCTTATTGCTCATCCTAAAACTCTGCCTTTGAAAAATGCATAGAGTTTTTTCTATGTATGTAGGGATAGTGGGTAGAGCTTGCATTGAAAAATTAATTTCAGAGTAGCACAGAGTAAATATTATTCCAGCATTTCATTGGTTAATATATGTATATGAAAAGAGAGTATATCGCATGGTAATAACACCCATCATATAATTAACACATTTAATTATAAGCGAATCACAGTTGTTTTTTTTTCTACTTCATATAGATACGAGTAGTAGTAAGTTATAGATACTTTAAACGCATAACACGCACCTCCCTCATGTAAAAATAAAATGCTTATAAAAAAATTGCCTGAATACTATTTTCGCGTGTATTCTTATTTTTTTTTCGATTGTACTATGTTGCAGCTAATATAATGTAAGGACGAGAAAAATATACATACATACGAGTACAAACATCATTTTGCATCTATACATAAAATATATGTGCATCAATTCAATATCATAACATAATTATAATAATAATTATGTATCGCTGCATAAGTGCGTGATGACGGTGCACCCAGTTTACCTATACAAATTATACATATGTAGTACTTTCGTATTTATTGCGGGACCATGTCGAAGGCTCATAAGTGGAAAATACAGCCGCACGCAATGTGAACTCTTCTAATTAAGTTTTCATCATAAAATAAAAGAAAACTATAAATAAATAAAGTGGAACGCATTGCTGATAGTATAATATTTACTCTTAGTTTGCGTTTTGCAGAAATAAAAATAAAAAAAAAATTCAAAATTAAAACGAAGCACTCATTTTTTGTATGGGTACGCCAGTGTGAGCACAAAAACATAGATGTTGAAAGTTCGACATCAACAACTTAACACACCTGTTCGCGTTTTGCTTTTGGCAAGCTATAGAGTCTATACAGAAAGAAGCGCCGCGCCGCGCTGATTGCCTGGAATAAATATTGTTTTAATTGCACACTAATGGAATCATTTAGCATGAAAAATAAAAACTTTTCATCAATTATTCTGTTAATTTGATTCAATGGAGTTCTTGATATCAATCAAAAATGAGTTGCGGGTAGATTATGGGATTGCTTTTCAAAACACATGACTTTGAAGCAGAAATTAAAAAAAAATATTGTTTTAGAAGACCTTCTCAATTTTAGCGAATTACGAGTATATTGCTTGCGATTTGTATGACTTGCTTACTCTATATTAATTCGGCATTTAAAGCTGAGAGTAATTGCGCTGCGAACCCATAGAATAAGCACCACTCGACAAACCCTACCGGCCCATAGTTTCCAGGCGGAAGTTAATGCCATAGCGTAATGTGGAGGGCGAAATCCCAAAAGGAACTACCGAAACCAAAACATTGCTAATATGTCAGATAACCAAGAAGTACTAAAAGCACTAAGCTCATACGCCATCAAGTCTAACTTGGTGCGGAAATTTATAAACAGGCTAAACGAACTTGGCAACAACAATAATGTCTCACTTCATTGGGTGCCTGAACACATAAGTATCCTGGGAAATGGGGAGGCTGATTACATAGCACTAATAGGCGCAAGGACCTTTTTACTAGGGCCCGAACCCTTCTTCGAAATAGGAGAATAGGTTTTAAAAACGAAATCAAAATAACCAAAATCTGGAAAGAACTCCCTAAACTGAGGCAGGCCAAACTACTTTTCGGAAACTATATTGAACTGCATCAGTTTAAGTAGGAACAATCTACGAATAGTAACGGAATTCCTCATGGGTCAATGTAAACTAAGAAGATACTTGAGTATTCTTGGCCTGGAAAAGAGCTCCACATGCAGATTCTGCAATACTTGTCACGAAACGCCGGAACAAATACTAGGCGGATGCGAAGTACTAATGCATCAAGGAAACAAGTAACTGGGACGATACCAGGTAGAAGACTTGAACTCCTAAGAATAAGAATAATTAGTATAAGCATATGATTTATTGATCACTTTTATAAGACGTGAGAAATGTTGTTCTTATAGAGTCTTCCAAGAATCCAAGCACAATACCTTCGAATATAGGTTCCATTTTAGAAATAAGTGTTACAATTCAAAATTAGGAAGTTTTTTGACCTCATCAAAGTCACTTGTGACTAAGGTTACATATCGACGGTTAACTATGAATATCTCCTAACATACATTTTTTGTGAAACTCACTTTTTGATGCATTTTCGTTAATAATTTCCATCTGCTTCGCTGAATTTTTAAAATTTAAACTATTTCACATCATAGATATTCAAAACTGATAATTATGTATAAAATTTTATTATTATGCGTTTTAGTTTTGAGACTATAATCAGTTTTTTTGTGTCCCCTTTGAAGTTTTCTAAATGCGACATAGGAGGTATTCATAGTTAAGCGTCGATATATTTTATTTTTATACCAAAGGCTGTTGCTTGCTGCCATGTAAGCCTGAAAGATTTCAAACTTATTAGCCTATTATCATTTCGACAAGAAGATGTTTCAGTGGGTTCTGCCTCCTGTTTTATCGAACTTGGTAGTAAATGAGTTGCTGACCTGCTTGGAAGCGGAGAGCTACAGGGTAATTATGCTTATGCGGACAACGTTTACTCAGGAAAGCATCCTAATACGTTGAAAGAATTCTTGCAAAATGCTTTGAATATGCTGATAAACTGGGAAGATCAGTGTGGACTGGATTGGGGATCAATAGAAATGGAAAACTCCTAAAATAAAGGGTTTTTTAATAAGGGCGTTCAAATGCCTGCCACAGCTTCTTATGGTGGCACGGTTGCGAGTGGTCCAATTTTAAATGACTCTTCCGCATAGATCCGACCGAATTTTATCGATTGCCTGCGTTGGGTTCACCTTAAGGGTATATGTCGATTGTGGTTTAGTCGTATAGAGCTGCGGCTTCAGGAAACCTCACAAAAACAAATCTAGCGGGGTCAATTTGTATGTTCTTGATGGTAAATTCACATCACCTCTATGAGAGATATTATAACCCACACATACATAATTCATGCAATCGTGGTATCCGCTGTATAGTACTTAGCGCCGTGCTGCTGAAATTGGTTATTATCGTTCTGTAGCGCTTGCCATTGACGGTCACGCCTCATCAACGTCGTTTTGGAAAAAGTACGGACAAATGCCGCCACTGTGTTGGTATCGTCATCACAATTTTGCTTGTTAACACAACCGTTCTTCCAAAAATGCGCCTCGTCCTTAAAGGTGATTTTTGATGCTTTTTTTTTCTTATAAACTAAGTCTCGTTAGAAATAAAAGCCGTGTTTTTTTGGAAAAGTTATCCGTAGTACAATAGGATTTTATATGAATAACAAATACAACATCCGCAGTAGGATCGCTGCCGATAAAAGGAGAAGTGAAATCCTGCTGCGGATAGAGATTTGACGTTTATTCGAGTATCGGCAGTGATCCTACTGCGGATGTTGTATTTGTTTTTCATATAAAATCCTACTGTACTACGGATAACTTTACCAAAAAAACACGGCTAAAGTTGTCACTTCAAATTGAAAACAACAAAAATATACGCAACTTATTTTTTATTCATTTAAAATGACAAACTTGTAAAAATTTAAAAACTGTCCGAATCGAATCTTTTTGTCTATGGAAGTTGCTTACGAATTGTATTTTTTTTTTTTTTTTTTTCAGAAATTATTTATATAGCCGTGAGTTCAAGTTTCTAAAATCTGAAAAAAAAAATATTCGATCACTTGGAACTTGGAACAAGGAGAGACACATTAAGACTCAGTTAGAAAGTTAGAATTTGTATTTAAATTTCGGAAGAAAGGAAGGAGGGAGCATGAGAAGAAACCTGAAACTTCAGTATCAGTATTTTGTTATGAACCCAAAGTGATAATTTAACACTCACTTAACACCATTTGGTTCACAAGTTCAAAATGAAAAATTATCCTCTACCAATTCTTCATTTCACATTTCTGAGAGGTTCCAAACTTCATCCATAAAATTTAGAGAAAGTTAGTTCGCAGGGAATATTTGTTCTTAGAAATCTTGGTCAGAAATATAAGTGGTCGAAAAGTAATGTCATAATGTGAATGTGCCTTGATTTTTGCAAATGACGTCAAATGTCATTGTGCTTTGACATATATGTACATATAGTGTACGTTGAGAGATATTTACTTGAAAAAAGCAATGAATCCATGCACAACTGAAGGACTTGGAATTATTATTACTGCTTATTTGACGAATTTTCGGTCTTATCTTTCAACACAGCGTGAATTTTGTCATCGCACAAAAATTAAACGTTTGGTGCATTGAAACTAGATCCATTAAAAAAACAAAGACACCTATTTTTCCTTACTTTTTGAACTCAATCCGAACTAGATGACTCCGTGAAAATTGTCAAAATTCCCAATATCAATTCCACCCTCAGGTTAAAACGAGCTATGTTATCGAAATGACGCATTTCATTGCTAATTGGGCCACAAACATCGAAGAAACATTCGTTGCAAGGAATTTTAGTGAAAGACTAAAAGATTTTCCAAGTCCAAATCGTTCACGAATTGGTGCATGCTGACCGTCGAACGAAGTTAACTTATACTCCCATTAAACTCTGTTAAACTTGGTGCAAGAAGAGGATGATTTCGTATCTAAAATCTTAATGAGCGATGAAGTCTATTTCCACTTAAGCACTTATGTTCACAAGAAAACAAGATCCCACGTGAAATGCAAGAAGAATCTCTGCATCCCCTCAAAGTGACTGTTTGCTGTAAAATTTTCAGTGAAAAAGTGATGAAGTCGAAACCAATCATGTTTTAATTAATCCTTCGAAGTATTGGAGTAATAGATTCGTTGGAGCCATAAGAGGTACTGCGGGTGGGCAGCTAGAAGAGACGAGGATTTGTTAGATTACGGGAATAAGTGTTGAAAGTGATGCGATTGTTGAGAATTGTGCAGTCAGCAGTTCCTGAAAGAAGTCGATGAATGAAGTGAATATCGCTTATTACTCTTCGTTCTTCCAGCGCAGCGTATTCAAGTTCATTATAGAAGTCGGTCTCAATACACTGAACCAAAAAGGTATATGATTCCAAGGAAAAACTGCATGTTTTTAAAAAAAAACTTTATTAAAAACGGGCCAAGAATCGAGTTCATTAAAAGAAAGTGACCTTAAGCATGCATTTTATGAATTGTTTCAAATGTAAAGTTTCCTACTTGGAATTCGCAACAAAAAAAATGTTTATGAATGTGGTTTCATGCATTTAATGATATTTTGCTTGTAAAAAATGTATAGTTTCAAGAATTTAAAGTAATTTTTCCTAAAATGTCACTTGCTCATGTTGATGAATGTGGTTTCATATAATCAGTCACTTTGTTCCTACAATAAAAGAACAGTTTCAAGCATTTTAAGACATTTTTCATAAAACTTTACAATAAAATTTGTATGAACTGTTCATACTTTAAATGTAAAATATCATAATCTGATTTTCCAACAACAATTCTATTGCTTTGGATTTTCTGAATGGTGTTTCATGAAAATCATGACTTGGTCATAAATTTATGAATTCTTGCATTATTCGTATGAATATTTCTTAAAAATTAATGATTTTGGCTGAATGATCGCCATTCATAAAAAGAATGTAGAAAAATTTTGTCAGTGATGAAGGTTGAATCAAAGGATTATTCCAAGACAGACTCTCGATTCTGGATACAAGAATTTGTTGAAAAGGGGACCATACTTGACAGGCTTTTTCAAGAAGGGGACGACCAAAGGTTCGGTATACAGTTCGGTTCACTTAGTGGCCAGATAATTCTTTGGACCATCGTTTCACAAATCCTAGTGCAGAGTTTACTACTTACTTAACCTTCTGCCGATCCATGAAAGGTATCTGCCTGAGGTACCGGATGTTCGTTATTGCCGCGAACTTGGGGGTTGGGATTCGAAGACTCTCTTAGCTGAAGAATTGTTGTTTATTCGCTCAATGTGGCCGAGCCAATGTACTCGACGTGTTTTGGCTTTCTGGACAACATCTACTTCTTGATAATGCTGATAGAGTTCGCGGTTATATCTTCTCCTTTTCAAGCACCAGACACCAGAAACTGTCGACATCAAGTTGAAGAAGATTTTAAACATATGTCGAAGAAATGATCTTGAAAAACTTGGTATCGTCGGAGAAGAGAGAGATATGGGAATATTTGATAACCACTTCAATATCGTTAATTATAAGAATGTAAAGGAGAGGTCCTAGGTGGCTGCGTAGTGGTACCCCAGAGGTAGCTAAAAGATCATCGGAGAAAGTAGATCTGAATCAAAGAATTGCCTATTATTAATATTGGTCAAAGCCTAAGGACAGTGGACAGTTTGAAAAGGATTACTTTGTGTGAAATTTTGTCGAAGTTTTTACTGAAATCGGTTGAGACAACGTCGGAGATGGCTGTTGAAGACCATTTTTGAGAAATAGAGTGGAGATACCATCTGGACCGATAGGTCAATGGTGTTAAGTGGAAATAGGTCGCGATAGAAATTCGGTAAATAATTGAAATAATTACAATCAGACAATCAGGTATAAAGGTCGGTAAAAAATTGTCTAAAAAACTAGCAAAAAAGTTGTCAATTCTTTGTGGTTCGTTTGAAGTTTCATTATTGAAAAAGAGGGAGGGTTTTAAATCAAGTTCAGTTCTGAATTGATTTGCAATCTCAACTACTCTCGGCTTTGGGGTAAGAACAATCTCAACATATTTAGTTTTTTGCGATTATAAATATTTATTGTTTTTTGTTCATACAAAGAAGGCATGTTCATAAGAAATTTAACTTCAGTTATATTTAAATTATTTAAGAACAAACAACACACAAAAATATGAAAAATAATAACCGATAATTATAGAAACACCACCTCTTAAATTTATATGATGATTTAATTGCAAATTTAATACAAACAAAAAAAAATAATATAAGCCGCTTCCTTTTCGTGCAAGAATTTCACAATTAATTTAATTTTTTTTTTCTTGCAAAACCACTTTCTGACCATTGCATGTTTTTTTTTCCTCATTTTTTTTTTCAACTCCCTCGGAAGAACTTCTGGTATTATGTTCTTTACGCTTCGATAATCACCTTGTTAAGTTTAACTATGCAATAGTTTTGTTCAATTATCACCAAAGCAGAATTAAATTCTGCATTTTATTTGCTTTTTTTATTTCTTCATCGAAGCACTGTCTATATACATTTTGCAATGCTATGATGCAGGGGCAAAAAAAAAAAACAAGAATACATGTTCACAGTGCATATCCGAGCCGTCAATTCTAGGATCCCCTTTTGGCTGGAAGTTGAAGGGTAACGGAAAATAGGATCAGTGCAGTCATAATGCTATTGAAATGTAACACACACTATGAATTAGTTGTTTTTATTCATTCCTTATTTTTGTTTATTTTTCCATCAACTCGTCATCCGATCCTAATCCTGTTTTCAAATCTATTGTCATACAATCTATATCTGTTCAATGAGCATTTCGTATACAGAGGCACGAAGACCAACGGCTCGTGGAGCACAAAATCGAGAGTTTTTTAACTGTCTATACATATATGTAGAGCTAGATCTAATCCTTTCGATTTTAAAGTTAAAATTGTACACTCCCAATCAATAGAATAGGTTTAGTCAAAATGTGCATTACAAATATTTATACATCAACACTCTAAAAGTTTTATTTTGTTTAGTAGATGTTCGACTAAATTACGGTTAATGTTTCCACTAAGCATGGTAAAAATAGTCGAGCGTGACCGAAGTCCAGGCCGATTTAAAAATTGTGTAAGCAAATCTCCGTGACATTCGCCAGCAGAACTGTCATTTAGCATCAAAAAAATGTGTTTTTTTTTTTGTTACGGATTGAAAACCTTTACACAGATTAGGGACAGGACAAGCTATAAATTCACCTCACTTATTTAACTAATTAAAATTTCATATGGTAAGTCTAACACAATTTCGACAGGCAGACTAAGGGATGTATTTCATTGATTGTGGGTGTTTGCAGTTGCAGCCATGGAAACGTTTATGTGCCGCCCTGGACAATCCACTTTATTCTCGAGTCTTAATTAGAATTTTATGCAAATTATTAAACATTAAAATAATTGCACTCAATTTTTTTTCTTCCCTACGAGCACACATCGGACCTGTATATAAATTCACCACACACCGCAGAGTTAATGTGATGTAAAAACGGGTGATTAGTCACACCTCTCACGGAAAGGTCATGTTTGACTGGTTGTTGCATTGCATCAGAGTGCTTTGTGGCAGCTGTCTATATGCTGTTAACCATCCGCGAAATGCATAGAGATGATATAATTAATAATAATTGACGAATTGCTGCATGCGATCTTGTTGTTGCTAATTCTATATCTACCTACATACTCGTATATATGAAAAAATTCAGTAGCCTCACATTGTTGTGTCCTGTTGCAATAAACACCTTTAATCCAACCTATTTTCTCTTTTGCTACGACAATTTGATCTCTTTTAATCGTCTTTAAGTGAATGAAGATACTTCCGGCACTGGAAGAAATAAAACAAAAAAAAAAACCCCGAGGACATCAAAGGATTCCCGCGCGTGCATGCATAAAGTCAAACCGTGGTTGGGTGATGAGAGAGGATATCGTCCACAACTTCCTTAATCCGCCAACAAACTTTTTGCCAGGAGAAAACTCTTCCTGATACTTTCACAGAGGGTTTTTGTTCCTAGTATAACATCGTGCGGTGAAAGTTGACACTAGAAGCAAGTAAAAGAGAACTAGGTATCAACATAAAAGCCAACTACATGTGTGGTACGGTATAGGTGGCCCCCTGGTCTATACCTCTGGCACACACTTATGCACTTGCGGAGTGTTTATTATTAGCATAAATCCACACTTAAGCTGCATGCTTAATCCTTGTGGTGCACACGAGAGGAGCACAGAAACAGAAGCAGGGCAGATGTTTGTCTAGCATAAGCCCCATTTGGATTTAGAATCTCATATACATCGACATCCACGCCACACCAACAAAAATAAACATATCTACCCTCAAGTTGGCATAAGATATATTTAATGCACTTGTAACTAGTTTAAGCACCCACTATAAGCGAATAGCTGAATCCTAACCACACAGCCCCATTTATAGCCGAGCCATCCCCAAACGTTTTTATACGTGTGTGTTTCGGTCGTTCGTATCAATGTGTCCTTGTGGGGGCTATTTTGTGTCTGCTGAACGCCATTTTAATTGTTACGACATGTATCTAGTAGATACCACTACACTTTGCTTAAGTTGTGAAACAACCTATGTTCCCAGAGAGCGGACAAGCTAGATAAGTTTTTAAAGGTTTCGCTTGTGTACGTTGGCTCCACGTCCACTTTCAGTGTTGCATCGTGTTGAAACGGTTTTAACAATCAAGTTAAAATACTTATACGAGGGTTGGTTATATTGTACCACTGATCTGTACCGCTTCGATTTTTTTCTTTCCCATCTGCACGCATTTGTTAGATGTATTCAATTTCAAAGACAATCCACAATCAATCGCCCCATCCTTAACTCCCTCCGCCCCCTGCCATTGTCTCCTAACAAATTGAAGTGCAAGCATTCAAATGCTTGACAAAAAGTTTGAAACCCAATGCGCTTGCTCGAGTATGAGTGTATTGATAGGCTTAGGGATAAAGGGACAGCATAGCCATGCAAATACATGACCAAAAAGAAAAAATAAATGCAAAACAAGTGGAGGTACAAAATAATAAAAAAAAAAAGAAATAAAAGAGAAGTCTGGAGAATACCATAAAAAAGGAGGTAGAAAATGCAAAAAATGGAATGCATTGGGTAATATAAGTATCTCACTTGTTAACACGAGGTAAAACATAGGCTTTAGTTGTGCTAAGAACTCTAACAACAACAGTCCATAATAACATAACAAAAACCCCCTCAGTCGTGTTGAAGAAAAGTTATTATAGAACAATAAAGGTAACCTAATATTTGATGATCATCCATTCGAGATAGGTTCACAGATTCATTTGATGTATGCATCATGGGGTTTGTTACTGTACAGGGGGTTTTCAATCTCTGATGCGGGTTGAAAGTCTGATCTATTTATTCAAATGGATTTATTTTCTCGTTAAATAAATAATTAATTCTCTTTTAAGTCTTGAAAACAGAGCCTGAACGAATGTTGGTGCCACAGATTTGGAAGATCTCGAAAATCATACTTAGTAAAGAATTTTTCAGGCTATATTCGACTTTAGAATCTATTGGCAAAGTATCAGGTTTCAGCATCAGTAAGAAATATGAATTTTGTAGTCCTGATTTAGACTCGCCCATTAGTAGTGTGAGAAACGAATCGAGAAGTGATTCGCGAAGTGATTCACAAGAGGCGATTCGGGAATTGATTCGAGAAGCAATATACTCGTAGAAGCTGTGTGAAACCGAAGTTTGAAATTCAAAATTTCTGGTTGAAGAATATCAGGTTCCTTTGTCAGTCCTTGTTCCACGTTTGTTCAATGAAGAAATCACAAGTCTTAATGCAGTTAAAACAAGTATTTGTTTCGTGCTGAAAATTTGTAGAAAAAGTAGAAAAGTAGAAATTTGGTGAAGAGCATTTGTAGCAGAAAAATTATCAACCTGAAGGCCACGATTTCGATATGTTAAATTTTCTCGAAAACAGCTGTAACGATTTCGATTAAACTTCATATTTGTAATCTTAAATCGTCTCCAATTTACCTAAACTCTCGTACTGTTACACCATAAACACCTTGAGTGTGTTATTGAATTTTGTTATAAAATCGTATAACAGAAATAGGATTTGAAGGTTTTTTTTTGTTTAAAAAATTGTCGTTGTTTTGTATGATTTAAGTATAACTTTGTAAAGGCTTCACTGATTTTTTTGACAACCTTGGAGTGTTTTGTATTTTTAAATAAAAATAGAGTAAAACATTTTTAATGATAATAATTTAACATTTTTTTTACACAGTCTCGTAATTATATTGAATTTATAACGATACAGTTTTAAAGACGGTCACACGTTACAGCTTTCAGCCCTAAGACCAAATTCGTGCGATGCTGTCGTGCATAGTATTTATTCTATGGAATGTCGGTTGGCAAACGGTTCCCTTCGGTAATGGTTAAAGAATTTGACTATCACGCCGAAGGTTCGTTATAAAATCTCAGCGTTATTCACCAAAAAATGAAATGCACGACTGGGTCGCACGAACTTGCTCCTATGTAAAAGACTAAGAATTTCAAAAATGAATGTTATTAGAGAAACTGTTCATAAGAATAAAATTCATTTTTTAAATGACTAAAAAAACTTCTTTAGTAGTTAAAGGTAAGAATAGGATGCCATCTGATTCAAGCAAATATAGATTTATGCAAGAACGAAAATTATAAGTCCTTGTAGTGGTTTCTTAAAAAATAAGGTTTTATATAAGAAAATTTTAAAACATTTTTAACAAAAATAGTGGTATGCCAATTTGAAGTCTTTATTATTGTATAAATAAAAATTAAATTTACAAAAAAAGTATTGAGCCGTTTTTGATATATTGAATTTTCAAAGTACAAAAAATTGATTTTTTTTTTCAAAATTCAAAAAAAAATATTTTTCTTAAAGTTTTGAAATGCAATGTATTTTAGACTTATTAGAAGCTTCTCTCCACGAAATTTCATTAAAATCCGTTGAGCTAATAATGAGAAATTCAAAATTTTAAAAAGTCGTTCTATGGTAGGTACAGTCAGTAATATCTTGTTTTCAAAATTTTTTTTATCAAATTACAAATATTAAAAATAAAAGAAAGAAAAAAAATTTGAACAAAATTCCCGAAACCGTTTCGAGAAAAATACGATTTTCTAAAACCATTTTTTAAAATTTGTATGAAGGGTACCGTTATTTTCGGGTAAAATAAATTTATTTTTCTCATATCTTGTAGATTATTTTTCCAAACTTTTATTTGTCAAGTTTTGAAAAAATCGAGCATGGGGTTTTCGAAAAAAATTTTTTTTTTAATTTTTTTAAACCCAAAAAAATTTTTTGAAAAATTTGAATACACAATAATATTCAAACTGCTGGGAAGCTTTAGCGTTAAAAAAAATGATCAAAATCGGTGGTACCGTTTTTGAGAAAATCAAAAACAAAAAAAATGGTCCCAAGGGGGGTACCAAAACTACTCATTTTTTGGAAAAATTTTTTCAACCATTACCTAGGTTTAAATAAATTAAATTTTTTGATTTTTTTTTAAATCATTGGGACAGTTTTTGAGAAAAAAAAATATTTATAAAATTTCGAAAAAAAAATCGTATGGCAGGTACCGTTAGTTTTGGTCTTAAAAAATCAAATCAAAAAACATCCGGGGGTAAAAATTAAAACCCATATCTACCAAGTTTGAAGAAAATCGGCCGAGCCGTTAAGCTGTAATCGAACAGACAGACAGAATTGCGAGACCCACTTTTTTCGTCTTCGCTATCATCGTAATGTCAACTTTGATCAAAATCTCGAGTTCGATTTTTTTACGAATGAATAACTTGCCTTGTAGTACCTATAAGTCGCAAGTAAAAATTGAGGCTACTGCCTTTTCGAGAAACTGACAAATTCCATAAGAGAGCAGTTAAGTGTTGGACAGAAAATTGTAGACCACTCCATTCCCGTGGACTCATAACAAAGATTAAGAGTATTCTTCACTAGACTCTTAATCTCACTTGTTGGTGCCTCTCTAATAGACTCAGCTGAAGGTGAGAAAAAAACGAAGCATTTTGTTGGAGAGAACGAACCTGAACTACCTCGCCAGAAATTCTGACTTCGGCATTCTGGTTTCTCACAGCTGATTCGAGACGTACTACGAAATGCGATGCAAAAAACAAGATAATCGATTCAGATGAAGCTTTTTGATGCTGCTCACTGTTCACTGATTTCATACTCAAAGATTTTGGATATTTCGTTAAATATGAAGTTCATTTACGTGAATTCAAGACAAGAACATCTGTCAAACCAGAAAGTTAAAAAAAAATGTCTTTGAATCCGTATAACTCAAAACATTGAAAATGACACTTAACCTCCTCTGCTTCTGAAAGCTTCAAAGAAAATCAATCATACAGTCGGCTAACCTATTTAGGCAGATGTATTACCCACTCTTACCAAATTCACCCTTGCAGAATCTACAAATCCACTGACCATTCGCAATACCTACAAGTTATTTTCCTTTCATATTTTTCATGTTCTGTGGATCTAGAAAAATTCCATCAAACATTTCTGAAAAATTAGTCGTATAAATTATTTACTATAATAATATGTAGGTGCGTTTTATTATCTACAGATCTATATGGATCTGGATCTGGATTAAGTTTTAACACGTAAGTATTACAAAAACAATTCGGGACCTTGTTCTCTATCTGGATCTATTTCAAAGATCCAAAAACTAGTTCTTACTCTGGCGGGTAGATGGCTTTTTATGATAAGGTAGCGTAAGCTACAGTGTAACGAAAAAAGACAAGAACCATTTGAAAATCAAGAAACATAAGCAAAAAAGAGAAGAGCATACAACACTAGTGTCACTATGATCTGTATCGTTTTATTTTCAAGGATTAATTTATATCGATCTTTGGCGATAATAAAACGCGGCTAGTTATTTTTTTGTTGATTTTAAGTCAACTTTTGATAAGGTAGACAGGCAGGCTTTAATATACAAGCTGTTTGGTATATTGCTGTCCAAAAAATTTGGAAGAGTGTTACAAAATTTTTACGGAGACACTAAGGCGGCCGGCAGTATGGACTGCAGAGAAAATCTCTGAATTGCTGCAAACCGAATCAGTAGAACGTGAAGGATATTCTTTAAGCCCTCTTCTGTTCACACTTTATATCGAAGACCTTTCTGACTGATTATCTGGAGGTATTGAGTATGCAGAAAGCCTAATCAATGCACTTTTCATTGCAGCTGACATAGTTTTAATCGCTTGTTCACCGGAATCGCTTTAGTTGATGATTAATCAACTCTATAGATACTACTTAGTTTGGAGTCTCACAGTGAACCTGAACAAATCAAAATTCATGATGTTTAAGAGTGGTGGTGGAACACATTTTTCAAATGAGAGGTGGCCTTATAACGAGGAGAGTATAGAAGTTGTTAAAGAATATTGTTACATAATGAAAGAGCTACTTTCCTTTCTCCCAATGCCTACACTCACAAAACAAACTTTTCACCACACATATTTTTGCCCAGCAAAAACCAAGTGTGCTTGCTTGGTCTTTTACATTTCTCCAACTTCATCTTCTTCAAAGATAAAGCTGGAGATCATTATCATCTTCTTGCCTAGAAACTAAAACGACGCTTACGGACTAAGCAAAGTTTTGGGTTCTGTTAAGTTAATCTTCTTTACTTAGGCTTGGGTTACCGAAAACGTTATTCTTGTAGTTAGTCTATTGTGTATTCCATCCAAGTTAACTCGTTCTCTTCGAACTTAAATTAAATGCCTTATTTACTAACCTAATATTAATTGAATAAATATTATTTAATAAAACAAAGTGTGTTTCTCTTGTGTTTCAATAAAAACACATATAATTATATAGATATCTCGGGGTCTACTTAATTTTGGTATGGTGGTGCCTTCAAACATTAAGAATTCTTCAAGTCTCCAAAAGTAAAATATTGACTTTAATTAAAGAACGAAAGCTTGAAAGACCAACCAAGCAAGACCAATGTTCATTGAAACTTCCTTCCTCTCCCACCCTAATTTACCCATTGCTCGTGCAAAGTTTATCATTGTAAGGATCTCAATTAACCCTTGAGCGCGAGAATTTCGTCTCTGTCGCTGTTAGGCTGCGCATACATTGGTGCAACAAAGCGATAAGATACAAGAAGCGCTGCGACAAGCGATTCGAGATGCGATAATTAGATGAAACATAGCGCGCACAATAAAAGCGATTTTGGGGGGTTGTGTTGTAAATTCTTTTATAATTATTACCAAAATTACCAACAAATTCCACCACACAACAAATGTGCACTGAAATAACAAAATTTCACTCGTTTGAATTTTTTCTTTAAACGTCAAAAATATGAACTTCTTGCACAAACTCGTTTGAAGAGTTTGTGAGTGAAATTTTTATGAAAGGTATGCGAGAAACTCGCAACATTCGCATCAAATATCGCTTTACTTTGCGCAAAAAGTAAATATGAATATTTTTCTTGCAAGCAAACGTTTCTAGCATTGCATCGCTTTATCGCACCACTGTACGAGCAGCCTTACAATTTTCTCCCACAGAAAAGATTCTCGCATCACACGACTTCTCGAAATACTCTGTTAAATGTTTCTTATTTAATTTTAATTGTAAATATTATAATTTTCTTATTTTAATACTTAAGTTAAATCTTGTATATGCATTTAGGTATTTATAAGTGCATAAATTAAAAAATTCAAAACATTTCTGTAATTTAAAAACGAAAACACTTTTGGCATTAAAAATTGACTCTTCATACTTTTATAAAATTAGGTTAATTTTTATTTGAATTAATGTAGAAACGATAACATATTGAACAAAAAATGTCAATAACATTTTATGGAGCGAATCAGCTAATTGCTCGAAACGGACTCAATGGCTTTTTTTAAAGGTTCCAAATGCAATATAACTGTCGTACAGCGACAATTCAAAGGCTATATCAGTCTTTTGAAATTTGGTTCCTTTTTTTATAACATTTGTCTCTCTTCTTTTTGTGGAACTTCTTGGTGATAAAAGTGTGAATATGTGAACTGTATATTTTAGCAATACCAAATTTAAATTTCGTATTATTTTTCACATTTAGAACTTCATTGATGAGATTGGAATCACCCTGTTCCAAATTTATTCAATTAAAATGTTTATTTTTTTTTAATTTCCTACCTTAAGAATAACACTTAATCTAAACCAAAATAGAAAAACAAATTAAAAAATTATAGTTGATGGCGTGACAGATCGTGAAGCACTAGGGCTTGCTGACTTATAAAACTCTCAACAGTTCACATGTGTGTTGTGTGTCGAAATAAATGGAGGGAACCTACAATATTCTTCCAAGTCCAAACAGATAAGATCAGAAACACTTTTTCGTGAAAAGAGTTACTCTAAGACGGTGTGGCATTACCTCATAAGAGGCGGTATCCCTAAAAAAAAAACATTTTCGGTGATTGCAAGTGGAAATCGATCACAAGACCTTCAACGTGACAGTTCGCCAAGTTACGTCACTGATAACTACTACATTTCAATAAATTTATTTATTTAAAATATTACATCATTTACGAAGAAAATAAAAATTGGTGCGAGCGAAACTTAGCTCGAAGTTAGTAGATGACTCAATTAATAACCTACACATGTAAAGTCTGTTTTTCTTAGAGGCCGAGATCTTTAATTTGGCAACACTGTTTTCTGTGACAGCGGATTTGAAACTTCTCGATTGATTTGAGGTTGGTTTGGTTTGGCAACTCATCATGAAATAATTCACTCCGAAACAACGTTTATGTACCTTAAACTGCAAAGTATCAAAACCCAAAATAGTATAATACATTAAAAATATCTCATAGAATTGAAAAACACTCAACTTCATTTATAAATTAAAATAAGCATACCCTATGGATTGGCAACATTTATACAAATCAATGCTAAATGCAACGATTTGATCCGATTACGAATCAATGTCTACATGTGTCACCACGACGCAGGATAATTAATAATTTGTTGACACAAGCACACTTGGTTTTGTGTGACGAAGCAACCACTCCGGGCAGACGGAATTTTTATTATATTTTGTATTCATTCACAACTATACTATACATTCCTCGGCCCCTCACTGCGCCGCCCGTCTTAGCAAGCGATATGAAATTAATAACACGCACCAGAGCGACCAGACTATCTGCACTCAAGTTTCCTCTGCACAAATGTTCGACGAACAGAGGGCCCATCGATGCAGTGATGCACGCCACACTTTACATTTCCAAACACACACCACACAAAGTTATGCTATGTGCATAATCTATACAAAATAGAAACTCTAGCGAAATGCAAGAAAAACAAAAGGAAAAATTATTCATACAATAAAAAGAAAAAAGCAACGGAACGTGGAGACAGCTAAGATTGCAGTTTACCTGTTTAGGTATAGAAAATAAAACAGCAGCTAACACACACACGCAAAAATTAGCACATAAATAGGGGTTGAGTTAGCGGTTGATGGGAATAATTAGTAGATGAGAAGATACCTATGTAATTTTATTTACGAGCAACATGGCAATTTAGACTTCTAATACATATTTTGTTTACACTACCAGTGTTCTAGATGTCGTTGATTTCGAACAAGAAGTAGATGATGAAGGGGGGGGGGGGGGGTGTAGTTAGTAGATAGAGTAACACACTGCGGCAAACTAAAATTAAAGAGTAAGCTTGATGGTGCGGTTACGAACTTCGATTTAATTTTATCTAGGCTTGTGAAGGGGATTAATTTCATTTGACAACAAACCGGGTGGTTTCGTGCGGCTTTTACAATCCTTCAAGCCCAAACTTTCAGCTCATGCAATCTTTCTGTGCTTACTCATATAAAAAAAGCAACACTAATGCAGGTGATTTATTTTCAACTGCCATGGTACTTTCAAAATGTTCAATATATTTTTCGACAATGACGGCGTGATTAGTCCTTCTTTAAACATGATGTAATTCCGTGATCTACCTGTATGTACATATATATGTGCGCTCAGGACAGAGAACAGTTTATATAAGAGTTTCATATTGAAGGTAGGCTATACGGACGGTTGACATTTAAAGATGATTAAGTTATACATAGGTTTAACCCTACTCAATGTTCTGCTCTATTTTAGATATTTGCCTGAAAGTTGATCTTCATTAAGTTACTGTTTCGTAGCAGCTGGGACATTTAAGTCTAAGGCCATGAATTTTGAAAATGAAAATAATATTTGACTACAAAATTTCATGCAAATAATAAGACGCCTTTAGATGACAACTATCTTGATGAAGTTGAAAAGTGAAATTTAAAGCGGCTCGGGAACTCTGCGCCACTTAGCGCCCTTCTGAGACTAAGACTCTGGATGACACCTACCTTGATAAGCTTGGAAAGTTAAATTTCTTGCAGATATAAACAAGAATATTCATACGAATCGTTATAGCATTTCGGGCACCCAGCGGCCCTTGGTACCCTTCTGAATCTGTAGCTCTGAATGACAGCTATCTAAATATAATCTTAAAAAGTAAAATTCTACCTGAATACAAAATTTCATTCAAATTTTTAGAGCCATTGAGGCACTCAGCGCCTCTTGACGCCTTATCTGAGGCTAAAGTTTGGATGACAGCAACTTGGAAACTAAAATTTTTTATAGATAAACAAGAAGATTCATCCAAATCGTTTGAGCGGCCCCTCTGAAGCCACAGCTCTGGACAACATCTATATAGAAAGTAAAACTCTAACGAAAATACTAAATGTCATTCAAATCTTGGGAGCCGTTGTGGCCCTCAATGCCCCTTTGGCACCCCCTGGCAACGGCCCTGTATGAAAGTTATCTAGCTTAGCTTGAAATGCAAAATATTATAGGCGTTTTTCTTTTTTTAACTCTGAACAGAGCACTGAGTAGATCTTGGGCATGTCGAGTACGCTCTGAGTAGAGTTTGATCAGCGCTCTCCGGTTTATTTTTGAAACACGTAGGAACACTCAACTGTCAAAGGCGTGTGGATTTCAATTTTAATTTTATTTTCTTTACTTTTTTTTCAACGTCTGTCTCTGTCATATCACACGAAAAAAGTGATGCAAGCCGCGCTCAGCTGTTTACTTCATCTGCTCCGTCGTTTTAATCTGAGCTCATAGTTCATAGAGCACTTTCGGAGATAGCTCGGATTGAAAAAAGAAACACAACTTGAACACTCTGATGTGTATGAGCTAGAAAAGATCTTTTCTGACAGCTCAGTTTCCTGCTCTGGGCTTAAAAATAAAAACTCTTTGTATAAAGGCTCTTCCAATAGGAAATTTCTGAAGTTTGACAGGTCGGTTGCGGCCATATTGTTGAAGCTACATCTGTCAAATAGCAAATAGGCTGTCATTTATTTACTCTGTCTTTTCAAATCAACATGTTAATGTTGAAATCGGGTCTTCTGTTTGAGCAAGATTTTGCACCGTGTCGTCGTCGCGTTGGTCGTCGCCATAGTCGTCCTTCCGAGCGGACTACGAGTATTCGCAACGTGGTGGATAAATTCGGGTCGACCGGTTCATTGAATAATCAGGTTTTCACCCGTTAATATCTCTTTAAAAGATATCCAAAGATTTTGACCGCAATCTCTTACAAGACCTGGCTTGGGAAATATCGCCACCTAAAAGACATTGGAAGTTAGTTAAAGATCGAAAATCAGTGAAATTACTTTGGATGGCCATATTGTGATAACCAGACCATGCAGTTCGCAGAAAAACTAAGTACAAGACCTGGCGAAAATATTGCCGCTGTCCGTGAGAGTGTACAAGAGAATCCGACACACGTGGCACATAAGAACTCGACTTTTTGAAAACCAGGAGCTCAAAGTTAATTTCTCTAACTGTTATCTGGAGCAGTTAGAAGTTGACCTCCTTTTCGGTCGAAAAATTATGTTCAGTGACTTACAACTATTAATGTTGACTGTTTTTGGCGGAAATTAATAATACGAATATCCCATTGTGTGTTTCACGTCAAAAGTCTAGCGATTGGTTCCCAAGCTTTGCACCTAAAATTGTTCTTTTTAGAGACAGGAATGGAAAAATCGTCCAAATTTATCTCCTGTCATGAAAAATGCTTCTCATCAAAATCATCGAACTCATGCTTTTCAAAAACAATTTTTTGAGCAAGAATCTATCTACTAAAGTGGTTCGGATGGCAAAATAAGTTTGCAGAAAATAGGTTCAAAAATAAATAGTTGATATTTCCGTTTGAATTTTTGTTTTCCGTTTTATGGCACAAAAATTATAATTAACACACGCAAATAATATATGCATAGCACTCAAATTTACAAAAAACAAAGAATCATACTTACAAGAGGTGAATAGAACGCCGAACTGTCCACACCAATACTGGGGTAAGGATTCTGATCGGTTGACGGATACGGTGTCCCATAGACGCCAACACCCGCTGTTTGTATCCTCGAGTAGCTAGATAACGCCAAGCGCGCAGAATCGTATTGGCACGAACACACCGTTTGTCCTGATACAGGATCTGTCATAATTGGTCTGCCATTCTCACAGCAGGAACCGGTGCCAGGTGCTGCGTTTGATGTTTGCGAAATTCCGCCAGGACTCAAAGCACCAGTCGGCACACCAGTCCCCGAGCCGCCAGATGGACTTAGTGATGGTGCATTTGCACCTGATATTGGTGACTGGGCACTCGAGGCTGCAGTTGTCGATTGTCCTCCACCGCCACCGCCGCCAACGCCACCGCCACCACTGCCTACCAGAAGCTGAAATAAAATAAGAAAATTCGAATTAAAAAAAAAGTGCCAAGTGGACCAGAATAACATATAAATCGCCTAATCGTAATCAAAATTTAAAAAAAAAACTTGATTAACTCTGACTGCAAAGTCAAAATATTAACAGCCAAGAGTTTCCTATATGAATTTCCTTAAGACCCTTAAATCTATTTCCATTTCATTAAGCATTCAACGATTCGATTCTTTGGAGTTTCTTCTGCCTGTCACAACAAAGCCACAATATAAAGAGTTAAAGCACAAGTCAGCCGCTTCGCTCCTGCCACAACAACAGCTCCTGTCACTTTTTCAATGACCGGTGATTCGTTTTGGCTTCGGCAGGTAAGAACACAATGAGCCGCATTCAGATACCTTAGTTTTTGTTTTTTGACCTTTTATTTGGTTTCCTTCCCCGAAGGATAAGAAGGCAAATCATGAATACCGTCGCATCTTATTAATTTCTGTTGATATCGAAACGAGAACAAAAAAGCAACAAGAGATAAACAAAAAATTAACCAAAAGCGAAGACAAATAATGAAGAGTCAGGGTATAGCTTCGTATACGGATATCTGTTAACAGGGTTGTATTTGATGAAGCAAACAAAACTGGGCCTTTAGTTAATTGAAAGTGTACGAAATTAGGTCTTTGTGATTTTTAGAGATTGTGTAGTGGCTATCTGCATCATTCCAAGTAGCTGTTGCATTTTCAGGATTTTTCTAGTTTTATGACAAATTTTAACCTTTTGACTTGATCTATAAAGTATGTACAGGTATTGGTTTCGCCAGTCTGTTCGTGTGTCTATCCACTGTTCACCGCACTAGAGATTGCGCTAAACGGAGTAAACACAGTGGATACCCAATATAAACAGCACCACTGGCTATCAGCCTTAGAATGTTAGACCGTTTTTTTATCAATTCCGAAAATTCATGTCAAACTAAAATATATTACGAAAAATTGTGTCAAATACAATGTCAAGTTGTGTATTTCGCAAATTTCATATTCTGTTTCTATACTCTTATACTTAAATGCTTTTTTTGACAAGACTTATATTCTACAAGATAGCGTGAAAGGGCTTTAAGTTAATATTAATATAAATTTGTTGGCCTTAACTTGACTCAATATAACAAAATGAGTATTGGAATTCTCAGAAATCTAATCAAATTTTGTTGAACAAAATCTACATCGCAATGTTCTTAAAAAAAATATTTTTTTATTTATAGCATTTTAAAAACATATTTAAGAAAAAATGTTGTATACGCCAATTTAAAGTCTTACGAGTATTATTATATTAAGCCGTTTTTAAAATATTGAATTTTCCAAAAAAAAAAATAGATATTTTTTTTCAAAATTCAAAAAAATATTTTTCTTAAAGTTTTGAAATGCAATGTTTTTTAAACTTTTTGGAAGCATCTGTGTAAGAAATTTCATTAAGATCCGTTATGTCATTAATGTGAAATTCAAAATTAGAAAAAATGGTTCTATGGTACGTACAAGCTGTAATATCTTAATTTCAAATTTGTTTTTATTAAATTAAAGATCATAAAAATTAATTGAAAGAAAAAAAATGTTATCAAAATTCTAGGCGCGGTTTTTTGTTTACATTTGTATGGTGGGTACCTTTATTTTTAGGTAAAATAAAATGTTTTGTCTCATATCTTGTAGATTATATTAAGAAACTTTTATTTATCAAGTTTTAAAAAAATCTAGCATGGGGTTTTCGAAATATTGAGTTTTGGAAAAAAAATTTTGAAGTTTTTTTTTAAAATCCAAACATTTTTTTTTTTTTGAAAATTTGAATACACAATTCTATTTTAATTTTTGGGGAACTGTAGCAAAAAAAATATCAAAATCGGTTGTACCGTTTTTGAG